>CM042826.1:0-2442500 GCA_009982885.2 Hyles vespertilio
GGGAAGACATTCTCCAGCCAGGTGGACATCACGACCTGTTCGACGATCTGTTGGACAAAATTAACAGCTGGGAAGTGGTGGAAGACCAGACGAGCTCGGACCATAACACCATATTTTTTTAAAATTAAACTGAAAAAAGGTCAAGGAATCAATATTAAAAGAACAACACGAATATACAACACCAAAAAAGCAGATTGGACAAAATTCGGGTCAAAATTTAAACAGTTATCGACGAAAATAACATAAACAAAACACATCTAGATAAAATAGAACTAAAGAAGAACTAGAACAATACATAGAAAAATATACACAATTAATAATAGAAACCTGTGAAAGTATCATACCTAAAAAGAAAAATCAGAGTAAATATACAATACCTTGGTGGAGCGAAGAGCTTGAAGGTCTAAAGAGAGACACGATGAGGAAAAGCGAAGGATCCGATGGGCAGCACCTGTAAGAAAAGAAAAAGTAATAAAGAGTATAAGAGGCAAAAGAACTTTACGAAAAAGAATCGAAATTAGCACAAGTAAAAAGTTGGAAAGAGTTTTGTGGGAGGCAAGATAGGGAAGGAGTGTGGGATGGGATCTATCGCGTATTGGCACGCCTGACAAACCGACAGGAGGATGTACCCCTAAAAAAGGACGGGAGGGAATTGGATAAAATAGAGTCGACAAAATTGCTTGCAGACACATTTTATCCAGAGGACCCGGTTAGGGAAGACAATGAATACCACCGGCGCATCAGAGCACAGGCCGAGCGTGTGAATGACCGGGTCTATGGTGAGGAACATGACCCACCATTCACACTGCATGAGCTTGGGGTTGCGCTGGTGGGATTCAACCCGAAAAAGGCGCCCGGCTCGGATGGCCTGACATCCGATATCTGTTCGCAGGCGATCGCTCAAGATCCGGCGTCTTTCCTATCACTGGCCAACAAGTGCCTAGAACTGGCCTGTTTTCCGAAAATTTGGAAGGAGGCCACGGTCGTTGTGCTTCGGAAACCAGGTCGAGACGATTACACGGTTCCCAAAGCGCATCGACCAATAGGACTGTTACCAGTGATGGGAAAGATACTGGAAAAGATGCTGGTGGGCAGACTCAAATGGCACCTCCTACCCAGGATGAGTGGCCGCCAATACGGCTTCATGCCACAAAGGGGCACCGAGGACTCCCTCTATGTCTTAATGAAACACATACGGACTAAATTAAAAGAAAAACGAGTTTTGATAATGATATCACTAGACATAGAGGGAGCCTTCGATAGCGCCTGGTGGCCTGCCATCAAAGTCCGGTTGGCGGAGGAGAAATGCCCACCAAACATCAGACGGGTGATCGCCAGCTACTTGGATAATCGGGTTGTCAGGGTCCGATACGCAGGTTCGGAGCATGTCAAACGGACTGTTAAGGGTTGTGTGCAGGGCTCTGTCGGGGGGCCGATCCTGTGGAACCTCCTCCTCGATCCGTTGTTGCAGGGACTGGAGCGCCGGGGCGACTATTGTCAAGCTTTTGCTGACGACGTCGTCCTGGTGTTCGATGGGGGTACCACAGGAGAAGCACAAAGACAGGCCAATGCCGCGCTGGCCTATGTGCGGGATTGGGGCATCCGAAACAAACTAAAATTTGCGCCGCATAAGACCAAGGCAATGGTAATAACTAATAAACTAAAGTACGATGCCCCAATCCTACACATGGGTGGCGTAGACATTGGCCTGTCCAAGGAAATAAAAATGCTTGGCCTAACGATAGACGACCGACTCACCTTTAACAGCCACGTGACGCAGGCGTGCAAGAAGGCCATCAGCCTCTACAAAAGGTTGTCGAGGGCAGCCAAGGTCCAGTGGGGATTGAGCCCAGAAGTGATCAGGACGATTTATACGGCGGCGGTTGAGCCAGTTATTCTTTACGCGGCTAGCGCGTGGTCTCCCGCCAGCCAAAAATTGGGCATCAGGAAGCAGCTCGGGGCAGTCCAGCGGAGTTTCGCAATCAAGTTGACGAAAGCATACAGGACCGTCTCCCTAAACTCGACACTGCTACTCGCGGGAATACTCCCTCTCGATATAAGAGTGAGGGAAACCGCACTCTTATATGAAGTAAGAAAGGGGTACTCCCAGCGAATAGTAGGGGATCGTGAGGTTGAGAGGCCTGTGGCTTTCGTCGACTTGGAGCATCCAGCGGAACAGAGGAGCAGGAAGTTTCAATGTCTCGGGAGCGGGGCGGAACTGGACCAACACGTCGGTGAAGGTCTCAGTATCTTCACCGACGGCAGCAAAATTGATGGGAAAGTCGGAGCGGCACTATCCATATGGAATGGTGCCGCCGAGACGAGTACCAAAAAGCTGAAGTTGGAACAGTACTGCTCCGTTTACCAGGCGGAACTTCTTGCCCTCAAAACAGCTGTGAAAGAGGCAGCCCGGAGCGGGCTTCCTGAGTGCAGCATCTTTAGCGACTCCATGTCCGCCCTTGAAAGTATTGGAAAAGGAGACTCCCTCCACCCGCTGGCGTTCAAAGTTAATAAAATGTTAAGAGCCGCAGATGAACGCGCCCAGAAAATAAATTTCTTCTGGGTTAAAGCGCATGCCGGGTTGGAGGGTAATGAAAGGGCGGATGAGCTCGCTAAAGAGGCTGCACAAAGGCTCAAATGTCGTGCGCACTACGACAAATGCCCGGCTTCATTCGTCAAAAGACAGATCCGTCAGAAGTCTATTGGCGAGTGGAGCCGGAGATACGCCGAAGGAGAGACAGCCTCGGTGACGAAGCTGTTCTTTCCGGACGCTGTCGTGGCGCACAGAACGGTCCGCCGGATCGCTCTGGACTCAATCCTCACGCAGGTATTCACGGGGCACGGCGGATTCTCCGAGTATTTGAATCGCTTCAAATGCAAGGAGAGTCCGGCGTGCCTATGTGACCCAAACGTGGTTGAGACCGTCCCACACATCTTGATAGATTGCCCCATGTACTCAAGGGAAAGATTCGAAATTGAACAAAAGATTGACATGAATGTTACAAAGAATAATATACCGCAAATAATGATAAACGCTAATATACGACATACATTCTTAGAATATTGCAAACAAATAGCAAGTAAGTCAATAAAAAATAATAGCACTTAAGAATAATATACTAGTTATTTATAATATGATTATTATATAAGCTAAGTATAAAAGAATAGAATAGTTGGAAATTATGTATGTATAAGATAAGATGAATGTAATAAACGTGTTGGTGACGGAAAGTAATGTAAGAAAAGATAAGAAATGTTTGGTATAATAGAAATAGATTAAATATAATAGCAACAAGAATTAGCATAAATGACAGATAATAAGTAAGTTTAGAAGATAAGAAATATAATATGTATAAATAGATGTAACGATAGATATATTATAAAGTAAATTACGAAATAGCTTAAATGCAACACGAAATATTCAGTATTAAATAATAGAAAATAAGATTACAATTTATAAATAATAAAAAAGTCCCTTGTCCTGGATAGGGGGAGCGAATAAAAAAAAAAAAAAAAAAAAAAAAAAAAAAAAAAAAAAAAACCTAACCTAACCTAACCTAACCTAACCTAACCTAACCTAACCTAACCTAACCTAACCTAACCTAACCTAACCTAACCTAACCTAACCTAACCTAACCTAACCTAACCTAACCTAACCTAACCTAACCTAACCTAACCTAACCTAACCTAACCTAACCTAACCTAACCTAACCTAACCTAACCTAACCTAACCTTTTTTTTTTTTTTTTTTTTTTTTTTTTTTTTTTCTCGCGGGGAAAATCCCTTTACGGACCATCCCACCCCCGAAGGGGCGAGGGTGTGTCGGACTCACCGGTGCGCCTTCCGGCCCAGCGAGACGTGGAGCTGGGTCGGGTCACCTATCGTAGTCTGCGCACCGAAATACCGACTAAAAACCCCGCGTTGGCCACCATCGGTGCACTTTGGAGACGGCCCCGGGATACTGCTGAACAGACGCGCCAGGACCGCCTCCTTGTGCACTGCCACTTAGAGCGACGCGGCTTCAAACGCCTTTGGCGTTACGTCTCGCGGGCCGCCAGGATAGGGAAGGCGGCCCCGTGTGGCCTCTGCGGCGCCGGGTTAGTTGGCGTCCCGGCGCCTAGTTCGTCGTCTGCGGTGACGACGAACGGGATCGTTCTGCTCCCGATCCCGCTCGGCGCTCTCCTTCTGCAACATGACGCGCTCGCAGAAGGAGAGCATGGCTCGCCATGACCTCTGGCTGCCGACCATGGCGGCGACCACGGCCGGCAGCGAGAGGTCTCCACCCAAAACCGCAGTGAGAGCGCTGCGCTCCTCGTCCCAGGCTGGGCACTCCTCCAGTGTGTGCTGGGCCGTGTCCTCACGGCAGTTGCCACAGTGGTGGCACACGGCGGACTCCTCGGCTCCGGCTACGCGACACAAGTACGCACCGAAGCAGCCGTGCCCGGTGAGCACCTGCGTCAGCCGGAATGTCGGCGCACCGTGGCGCCTCTCCAGCCACTGTTGGAGGACAGGTCGCACTGCCGCGACGGTCCTCGTACCAGCACTTGGGCTCTCCAGCCTGGAACGCCACTCCTCCACGGCGGTCCTGCGGAGGGAGACCAGCATGGCCTCGACCTCTCGGGACACCAGTCTCTGCCCGCGCTGGGACGCCTCCTCTCGTCCAAAGAAAACTGACGAGAGGGTCTTAGCGTCCAGCTCCCAGGGCAGAGTTCCCGCTAGAACGCAGGCCGCCTCATGCGAGACCGTGCGGTAACCCCTGACGATTCGCTGCGCCACCATGCGCTGCGGACGGTGCAGCAGGCGGACGCAACGAGGGTTCAGGGACTCGGCCCAAACGGGACTCCCGTAGAGGGCCATGGACCGCACGACTCCAGCATACAAGTTTCGGCAAGGGATGCCAGGACCATCGGTGTTGGGCAGCAGGCGCCCCAGTGCGCCCGCCGCCTTCACCAGCTTCGGCGACAACTTCTCAAAATGCGCGCGGAAATCCCATCGGCTGTCGAGGATGAGGCCAAGATACTTCATGCTCGAGCCGACGGGAACCCGCACGCCGTCCACTGTGAGGTGGGCCTCTGGTGGGGGCCCACACCGAGGTCCGTGGAAACACACGGCCTCGGTCTTGTTCAGGGCCACCGTGAGGCCCAGTCGCCGAATCCTGCCAACCACCAGTCCCGTACCAAACGAGGCTAGCAGGGCGGCTCTCCTGAAAGTCCTGGCCGTCGCTGTCACCAGTGTGTCGTCCGCATAGCAGACGACAGCGACGCCCCGAAGGTTGGTACCACGGAGCACCCAATCGTACCCGATGTTCCACAGGAGCGGACCCAGAACCGATCCCTGTGGAACACCGCACGTCACCGCTCTTCGGTGCCACCCGTTGGCGCCCGGATACACCACGTACCTGTCAGAGAGGTACGCGTGCACCATGCGCCGGAGATAGGGCGGCACCTCGTGGTACCGCAGTGCTTCAACGATGCAAGCCCAGGGCATGGTGTTGAAAGCGTTGGCGATGTCGAGAGACACCGCCACCACGACTTTGCCCCGGGACACCGCTTCTTCCGCCTGTGCCTTGACCCGCAAAATCGCGTGGATCGTGGACCGGCCCTGTCTGAACCCGAACTGGCAGTCCGCCAAGTCCGGGCCCGTGTCCTCCAAGTGCTCGACGAGGCGCGCGTGAATAATACGCTCAAAAAGCTTGCACACCTCGTCGAGCAACACGATGGGCCGGTAGGCCGATGGCGACTCTGCGGGTCGCCCCTCCTTCCGAAGCAGGACAAGCTTGCCCGTCTTCCATCGCGACGGGAAGATGCCCTGCTCCAGGCACGCGGAGAAAAGGCCGCGGAGCCTCGTACCCAGCGACTCGACGGCTAGCACCCAGACACGACCGGGCACCCCGTCGAGCCCCGGGGCCGAGTTTTTGCCCCGCAGCCGAAGCACTGCCACCTCCAATTCTTGCGGCGAAACCTCCGGGATAATCCCTTCCGAAACCGATGACGACGATGGCGCCGATGGACGGAGTCTCCGTGGATGTGGCGGGTTGCGGGGGCGGTCGTGGCGTCTGCGACCGAGGCGGGACGCGTTTGCGGCTGCCTCTGGTTCGTCCTCGCGGTTCCCTTGCAGGGGCTGGCGGCGGGGCTGTTTTAGCCACGATCGGCCGGGCAGCTGCTGCGGGGCGGCCAGCGGCCGCAGGGCCGGCTTTTCGCTTTCCCGCTCCAAGGGCCGGCCATGAAGTGGCTGGTGTCCCTGCAACTACTGGCTGCGGGGCTGCCTTGGCTCTGGCCCTGTCGGCAGCCAGCGGAGGCCGGAGAATCGGCTCTGGAGGCAGCCGCATGGCGATCGCCTCAAGCTTGGCGTCAACCTTCGCCATGTGCACCTCCAGTAGCGCTTTTACGGCTTCGGCTTCTGTTGTGCGCGAAGTCGGCTCAGCAGCTGGCTGCTGCTGCGACCCGACCGCAGACATGAGGTCTTCCACCATCTTCCCATGGGCGGTTAGGGCCGCCTCTAGCGCCGTCACTTTTTGGCGGAGATCGCGGTTCTCCGCCTCCACCCTGGCGAGCTCCGCAGAGGCCGGCTCTTGCGCCAACGCCAGCAGCTCCGTCACACTCTCATTTATGTCCCGCACGTACGTACCCTTAAGGTGTCGGGACGTGCGAGAGACGTGCTGGAGCCGCTTTGCCATCCGCGTCAGGGCCTCGCTGCGCGTAGCCGGCGGCGCCTCCTTTGGAGCCGGCTTCACATAAGGATGCGCCTCCTTGGCCCTTCGCAGAGCGGCCTCATCCGCCTCCATCATCTCGGCCTCTGCGATTAGCTCTTCATTGAGCGCCGCCTCGTACGCCGACTTCGCCTCCTCCACAGCCTTTTCCTCGCCCAAGCTCCACGCTGGAGCTGCGGGCCTCCGTTTATGCTTCTTAGTGGTAGCACGGGAGCCTGATTCCGCCGTACTACCACCATCGCTCGCCCTCTGCCGCTTTTCAGCAGGGCGAAGCCCTCGCTGCCTTGATCGGCTTTTATTCCTATGCGATGAGTCACTGCTCATCCCGGACTCCGAATCGAAGTCTCGGGATGGCGCGTTCCTCATCGCAGGCGCTCCCATTACAGAAGGTGCCCGACTGGACACTTGTGAAGTGTCCGAGTCTGGCAACCTTTCAACAACCACAGAACATATTTTATTTTTGGGTAAAGAATTGTCCACGTTGCCCAGGGTGCACCACGTGGAGGTTTCCGACATCGCACCCCGGCCGGGAAAACCTAACCTAACCTAACCTTTTTTTTTTTTTTTTTTTTTTTTTTTTTTTTCTCGCGGGGAAAATCCCTTTACGGACCATCCCACCCCCTAAGGGGCGGGGGTGTGTCGGACTCACCGGTGCGCCTTCCGGCCCAGCGAGACGTGGAGCTGGGTCGGGTCCCTATCATAATTTGCGCACCGAAATACCGACTAAAAACCCCGCGTTGGCCACCATCGGTGCACTTTGGAGACGGCCCCGGGATACTGCTGAACAGACGCGCCAGGACCGCCTCCTTGTGCACTGCCGCTTAGAGCGACGCGGCTTCAAACGCCTTTGGCGTTACGTCTCGGGGGCCGCCAGGATAGGGAAGGCGGCCCCGTGTGGCCTCTGCGGCGCCGGGTTAGTTGGCGTCCCGGCGCCTAGTTCGTCGTCTGCGGTGACGACGAGCGGGATCGTTCTGCTCCCGATCCCGCTCGGCGCTCTCCTTCTGCAACATGACGCGTTCGCAGAAGGAGAGCATTGCTCGCCACGACCTCTGGCTGCCGACCATGGCGGCGACCACGGCTGGCAGCGAGAGGTCTCCACCCAAAACCGCAGTGAGAGCGCTGCGCTCCTCGCCCCAGGCTGGGCATTCCTCCAGTGTGTGCTGGGCCGTGTCCTCGCGGCAGTTGCCACAGTGGTGGCACACGGCGGACTCCTCGGCTCCGGCTACGCGACACAAGTACGCACCGAAGCAGCCGTGCCCGGTGAGCACCTGCGTCAGCCGGAATGTCGGCGCACCGTGGCGCCTCTCCAGCCACTGTTGGAGGACAGGTCGCACTGCCGCGACGGTCCTCGTACCAGCACTTGGGCTCTCCAGCCTGGAACGCCACTCCTCCACGGCGGTCCTGCGGAGGGAGACCAGCATGGCCTCGACCTCTCGGGACACCAGTCTCTGCCCGCGCTGGGACGCCTCCTCTCGTCCAAAGAAAACTGACGAGAGGGTCTTAGCGTCCAGCTCCCAGGGCAGAGTTCCCGCTAGAACGCAGGCCGCCTCGTGCGAGACTGTGCGGTAACCCCTGACGATTCGCTGCGCCACCATGCGCTGCGGACGGTGCAGCAGGCGGACGCAACGAGGGTTCAGGGACTCGGCCCAAACGGGACTCCCGTAGAGGGCCATGGACCGCACGACTCCAGCATACAAGTTTCGGCAAGGGATGCCAGGACCATCGGTGTTGGGCAGCAGGCGCCCCAGTGCGCCCGCCGCCTTCACCAGTTTCGGCGACAACTTCTCAAAATGCGCGCGGAAATCCCATCGGCTGTCGAGGATGAGGCCAAGATACTTCATGCTCGAGCCGACGGGAACCCGCACGCCGTCCACTGTGAGGTGGGCCTCTGGTGGGGGCCCACACCGAGGTCCGTGGAAACACACGGCCTCGGTCTTGTTCAGGGCCACCGTGAGGCCCAGTCGCCGAATCCTGCCAACCACCAGTCCCGTACCAAACGAGGCTAGCAGGGCGGCTCTCCTGAAAGTCCTGGCCGTCGCTGTCACCAGTGTGTCGTCCGCATAGCAGACGACAGCGACGCCCCGAAGGTTGGTACCACGGAGCACCCAATCGTACCCGATGTTCCACAGGAGCGGACCCAGAACCGATCCCTGTGGAACACCGCACGTCACCGCTCTTCGGTGCCACCCGTTGGCGCCCGGATACACCACGCACCTGTCAGAGAGGTACGCGTGCACCATGCGCCGGAGATAGGGCGGCACCTCGTGGTACCGCAGTGCTTCAACGATGCAAGCCCAGGGCATGGTGTTGAAAGCGTTGGCGATGTCAAGAGACACCGCCACCACGACTTTGCCCCGGGACACCGCTTCTTCCGCCTGTGCCTTGACCCGCAAAATCGCGTGGATCGTGGACCGGCCCTGTCTGAACCCGAACTGGCAGTCCGCCAAGTCCGGGCCCGTGTCCTCCAAGTGCTCGACGAGGCGCGCGTGAATAATACGCTCAAAAAGCTTGCACACCTCGTCGAGCAACACGATGGGCCGGTAGGCCGATGGCGACTCTGCGGGTCGCCCCTCCTTCCGAAGCAGGACAAGCTTGCCCGTCTTCCATCGCGACGGGAAGATGCCCTGCTCCAGGCACGCGGAGAAAAGGCCGCGGAGCCTCGTACCCAGCGACTCGACGGCTAGCACCCAGACACGACCGGGCACCCCGTCGAGCCCCGGGGCCGAGTTTTTGCCCCGCAGCCGAAGCACTGCCGCCTCCAATTCTTGCGGCGAAACCTCCGGGATAACCCCTTCCGAAACCGATGACGACGATGGCGCCGATGGACGTGGCGCCATCGGTGGAGGAGTGAACTCCTTGGTGGCCGGGAACAAGGCCGCGACGACGTCCTCGACGAGATCGGTCCGGAGACTCTGAGTCAGCGGGGGCGCCCACGGGCGGAGTTTTTTCATCGCCATGCGATACGGACGCCCCCATGGATCTCTGTCGAGAGTTCTCCGGAACTCATCATTCGCCGCAGCCTTTGCTCGTGCGATGGCCACCCGCAGCGCTCTCTTCGCCTCTCTGTGGAGGTCGAGAAGGAGCCGCTCTTGTTCGTCGTCGCCGGGTCTACGGGTCCGACGACGACGGTGCCTGGCAAGTCGGCGGCGCGCAACTTGGCAGGCCGCACGCAGCTCTGTGAGCTCGGCCGACCACCAGTACACCTGGCGCTTCGCTGGGAGGCGGGTGACCCGGGGCATGGCCGCGTCGCAGACGCGCGACATCGCCACCCCGAACCATTCCGCCTCTTGCTCGACCCGCACCGGTCCGTCCGGTACGGGGAGCCACGCCTGGATTAAAGCGGCCTCCTTCAACGCCTCCACATCGAGGCGTTTTACGGCCCATCGCCGGCCGCCCATGAAACCGACAGTCGGACTACCACCGGACTGGACGGGGACCTGGGAGGTCTGGACGCTGTACCGTATATATAAATGGTCGGACAGCGACTCCTCCTCGACCAGGACCCTCCAGTCTTGAACACGGCGGGCAAGGGCCGGGGTGGCGAACGTCACATCCACCACCGAACCGCCGTTTTGCCGCACGCACGTGTTTTCCGACCCCCGATTCAGGACGACCAGCCCGATGGAGATAGCCCATTCCTCCAGGGCCTCGCCCCGCGCGTCGGTCACCGACGAACCCCAGGCCAAGGATTTGGCGTTGAAGTCGCCGGCTACAAGCACCGGGCGAGGCTGACTGTCTTGCACCACCAGGGCCGCCAGACGGACGAGAAAGTTTTCAAAGTCCGCCAGGCGCCTGTTAGGAGAGAAATACACACCCACGACCCAAATCCCTCCCAACAGAACCGCCACACATCCCGTGCCCTTCGCTACCTTTTCGAAGGGCGGGGAGCCGGCAGCGCCCCGTGTGGCGATGGCCACCGAACCATCCAGGTCCCCGGCCCACTCATCAGTGTCCGGGACAGAGTGTGGCTCGGAGACGACAGCCACGTGGATTGACCATTCTGCAAGGGATTGGACGAGCATGCCCTGTGCTCCCTTGCAGTGGTTAATGTTCGCCTGGAGGAAGTTTAGCGCCATTTATGACTGGGCGATCTCCATCATCTCTGGGCGGGCCGGTTGCGGCCGCGCCACAGCCCCGGCGCCCACGCCGCGCTGAGTGCGGGGCGGGACCGAAGATGCAGCGCAGGCCTTACCGCCCACCCGGTGGTCCGCGGGTTTCCCGGCTTCTGCACAAATCGTACAGTGCGGATCCGCGGAGCACTCTCGCGCCTTGTGTCCCGGTTTACCGCAGCGGTAGCAGAGCCCGCTACGGTCGCACTCATCAGTGCAGTGCACCCTTACGTGCCCCTTGTATAGGCAGCGGAAGCAGCGCATGGGCCGAGGCTCAAGAAGCCTCACTCCCGCTGCCACCCATCCAACTAGGACACGTCCTGCTTTGACAGCTTTCTCCGCTGCCTTGGCAGGACAACGGAGCCAAACTGCGCCCAAGCCCGAGCGCTCGGCGCGTACCTCCCCAACCTTGACATCCTCCGAGGAGCACTCACCGAGGCGGGCGATGGCCGCTGCGACTGCCTCGGGTGTGACTGAGGCGTCCAAACCCGAGACGCGCAACTCCGCGGTCTTGACGGGTCGGGAGACGCGTACGTCTTCCTCCGACCCACGGATAGCTTCCCTCATTTTCCCGAGAAGGGAGTCGGCCTTCGCCTCTGATTCGGGCCCGGGCACTTCGAAGAGGTAAGCCCCTGTGGCCACCCGTCTCGGCCTCAGCCCCGCCGTGATGCCCAGGCTGGCGAGGTCAATCTTTGCCGTGACCTCTTTCAGGACCCGCGCATAGGTCACTCCCCGCTCTAACGCCTGCGGCGTCACCGTCAGAGTGACGGCGGCTTTACGCGGCAGGCGGAGCCTGGGAGCAGATTTTCGCGGGGCCTGGGCTGGCTGAGGAGCCACCCGGGGCTTCTTCTTGCCCCTCCGCGCCACCACTGTCCACGGAGCCTCCGTGGTCGTGGCGGGTGGGGGGGGCGGCAGCGGGGTTTGCAGCCTGGGTGCGCGTTGACGGCGTCCCCGCACGCGACCGCGTGACTCCCTGGAGGCCACTTGAGGTTGCTCCGGTAGTGCAGCAGCTGAGGCCTGTCGGGGTGTCTCAGCAGGTTGGCCAACGGCTGCAGGGGCTACCCTTCCTCTTCTTGCCCCTAGGGCCGGCCACGAAGTGCCCAGTGGCGACACAACAGAGGGCTGCGGCTTAGAAGCTGCTGTTGTTGCTGCTGCGGCTCTCGCCCTGTCGGCAGCCAGTGGAGGCCTTAGAATCGGAGCCGGAGGCAGCCGCATGGCGAACGCCTCAAGTTTGGCGTCCACCTTCGCCATATGGATCTCCAGCAACTCTTTCATGGGATCCACTTCCGATCCACCCGAGGTTTCTGCCAACCCTATCGCTGGTCGCTGCTGCGACCGCACTGTGGCCAGTAGCTCCTCCAGCATCTTCCCCTGGGCAGCCAATTCCGCCTCCAGTGCCTTCACCCTGTCGCGGAGGGCACGCTTTTCCGCCTCCGCCCTTGCGAGCTCCACAGGGGCCGGCTCTTGCGCCATCGTGACCAGCTCTGTAACGCTCTCATTAAGATCCCGAACATAGGTGCCCTTTAAATGTCGGGACGTTCGAGCGACATGTTGCAGCCGCTCCGCCATTTTCAGGAGCACCTCGCTGCGTGTGACCGGGGCTTCACCCCTGGGAGCCGGCTTAGTCCAAGGGTGCACTTCCTTGGCCTTTCGCAGCTCGGCCTCGTCTGTTTCCATCGCCTGGGCCTCGTAGACACGCTCTACGTCCAGAGCTGCGTCGTATGCCGCCTGCGCCCTTCGGACAACGTCGTCCTCAGCACCCGAGCTCTGTTCTGGGGCTAGTGGACGTCGCTTCTGTTTCTTTTTTTTCTTTTTTGTGGCAGCACGGGAGTCTGTCTCCACCGCACTACCACCATCGCTGGCCCTCTGCCGCTTTTCCGCGGACCGGGACCCCCGCACCTTTGCGCCTCTTTTATTAGCCTGCGAAGAGTCGCTGCTCATCCCGGACTCCGATTCGAAGTCTCGGGATGGCGCGGTCCTCTCCGCAGGTGGACCCATCGAAGAGGATGCCCGACTGGACGCTTGAGAAGCGTCCACGTCAGGCAGCCTTTCAACCACCACAGAACATGTAAGTTTTTTTGTTTTTATTTTGCAATCGTTCATTTTATTCCCACGAGTATGGGGGAAAGGAAGGTCCGCCCAGGCAGTGCCCCCTGTACCTGGGTAAGCCTAGCGTAACCCACCAGAGGGTCGGCCGGTACTCTGGCGGGGGTCGCACTAGAGACTGAACTGCCCATCAGCCATGCATCCCCTCGCGGTGCGCCGCCGCTTGGGATTCGGGGTACTTTTTATAGAGGCATCCTCCCTCGCGGTCCGGGCGGTTAAGCCAAGACCCTCGGTCCGGCAGGAGTGCGAGACATGACCACAAACCTCACAACCGGATTACGATATGCGACGGCGACCGTGGGAGGGACACTCCCACAGCCCGCCCGGCGGCGGGGTAAGCGCACACCGGGCCCGCCGATGCCTCCGGGACAGAACCGGAGGGTGGCCCTGAGATGGGCCCCACCTAAAAACGACAGATGGAGGCGGCCACCACAAAAGACAGCGACCGCCAAACCCCCTGCCCTCCCCGTCGGATATTCGCCGTCGGCCATAGTAGTTGCAGAATTGCAACTACGATGACCCACGTTGCCCAGGATGCACCACGTGGAGGTTTCCGACATCGCACCCCAACCTAACCTTTTTTTTTTTTTTTTTTTTTTTTTTTTTTTTTCTCGCGGGGAAAATCCCTTTACGGACCATCCCACCCCCGAAGGGGCGAGGGTGTGTCGGACTCACCGGTGCGCCTTCCGGCCCAGCGAGACGTGGAGCTGGGTCGGGTCCCTATCGTATTCTGCGCACCGAAATACCGACTAAAAACCCCGCGTTGGCCACCATCGGTGCACTTTGGAGACGGCCCCGGGATACTGCTGAACAGACGCGCCAGGACCGCCTCCTTGTGCACTGCCGCTTAAAGCGACGCGGCTTTAAACGCATTTTGCGTAACGTCTCGGGGGATAGGGAAGGCGGCCCCGTGTGGCCTCTGCGGCGCCGGGTTAGTTAGCGTCCCGGCGCCTAGTTCGTCGTCTGCGGTGACGACGAGCGGGATCGTTCTGCTCCCGATCCCGCTCGGCGCTCTCCTTCTGCAACACGACGCGCTCGCAGAAGGAGAGCATGGCTCGCCACGACCTCTGGCTGCCGACCATGGCGGCGACCACGGCCGGCAGCGAGAGGTCTCCACCCAAAACCGCAGTGAGAGCGCTGCGCTCCTCGTCCCAGGCTGGGCACTCCTCCAGTGTGTGCTGGGCCGTGTCCTCGCGGCAGTTGCCACAGTGGTGGCACACGGCGGACTCCTCAGCTCCGGCTACTCGACACAAGTACGCACCGAAGCAACCGTGCCCGGTGAGCACCTGCGTCAGCCGGAATGTTTGCGCACCGTGGCGCCTCTCCAGCCACTGTTGGAGGACAGGTCGCACTGCCGCGACGGTCCTCGTACCAGCACTTGGGCTCTCCAGCCTGGAACGCCACTCCTCCACGGCGGTCCTGCGGAGGGAGACCAGCATGGCCTCGACCTCTCGGGACACCAGTCTCTGCCCGCGCTGGGACGCCTCCTCTCGTCCAAAGAAAACTGACGAGAGGGTCTTAGCGTCCAGCTCCCAGGGCAGAGTTCCCGCTAGAACGCAGGCCGCCTCGTGCGAGACCGTGCGGTAACCCCTGACGATTCGCTGCGCCACCATGCGCTGCGGACGGTGCAGCAGGCGTACGCAACGAGGGTTCAGGGACTCGGCCCAAACGGGACTCCCGTAGAGGGCCATGGACCGCACGACTCCAGCATACAGGTTTCGGCAAGGGATGCCAGGACCATCGGTGTTGGGCAGCAGGCGCCCCAGTGCGCCCGCCGCCTTCACCAGCTTCGGCGACAACTTCTCAAAATGCGCGCGGAAATCCCATCGGCTGTCGAGGATGAGGCCAAGATACTTCATGCTCGAGCCGACGGGAACCCGCACGCCGTCCACTGTGAGGTGGGCCTCTGGTGGGGGCCCACACCGAGGTCCGTGGAAACACACGGCCTCGGTCTTGTTCAGGGCCACCGTGAGGCCCAGTCGCCGAATCCTGCCAACCACCAGTCCCGTACCAAACGAGGCTAGCAGGGCGGCTCTCCTGAAAGTCCTGGCCGTCGCTGTCACCAGTGTGTCGTCCGCATAGCAGACGACAGCGACGCCCCGAAGGTTGGTACCACGGAGCACCCAATCGTACCCGATGTTCCACAGGAGCGGACCCAGAACTGATCCCTGCGGAACACCGCACGTCACCGCTCTTCGGTGCCACCCGTTGGCGCCCGGATACACCACGCACCTACCCCAACCTAACCTAACCTTTTTTTTTTTTTTTTTTTTTTTTTTTTTTTTTTTTTTTTTTTTTTTTTTTTTTTTTTTTTTTTTTTTTCTCGCGGGGAAAATCCCTTTACGGACCATCCCACCCCCGAAGGGGCGGGGGTGTGTCGGACTCACCGGTGCGCCTTCCAGCCCAGCGAGACGTGGAGCTGGGTCGGGTCCCTATCGTAGTCTGCGCACCGAAATACCGACTAAAAACCCCGCGTTGGCCACCATCGGTGCACTTTGGAGACGGTCCCGGGATACTGCTGAACAGACGCGCCAGGACCGCCTCCTTGTGCACTGCCGCTTAGAGCGACGCGGCTTCAAACGCCTTTGGCGTTACGTCTCGCGGGCCGCCAGGATAGGGAAGGCGGCCCCGTGTGGCCTCTGCGGCGCCGGGTTAGTTGGCGTCCCGGCGCCTAGTTCGTCGTCTGCGGTGACGACGAGCGGGATCGTTCTGCTCCCGATCCCGCTCGGCGCTCTCCTTCTGCAACATGACGCGCTCGCAGAAGGAGAGCATGGCTCGCCACGACCTCTGGCTGCCGACCATGGCGGCGACCACGGCCGGCAGCGAGAGGTCTCCACCCAAAACCGCAGTGAGAGCGCTGCGCTCCTCGTCCCAGGCTGGGCACTCCTCCAGTGTGTGCTGGGCCGTGTCCTCGCGGCAGTTGCCACAGTGGTGGCACACGGCGGACTCCTCAGCTCCGGCTACTCGACACAAGTACGCACCGAAGCAACCGTGCCCGGTGAGCACCTGCGTCAGCCGGAATGTCGGCGCACCGTGGCGCCTCTCCAGCCACTGTTGGAGGACAGGTCGCACTGCCGCGACGGTCCTCGTACCAGCACTTGGGCTCTCCAGCCTGGAACGCCACTCCTCCACGGCGGTCCTGCGGAGGGAGACCAGCATGGCCTCGACCTCTCGGGACACCAGTCTCTGCCCGCGCTGGGACGCCTCCTCTCGTCCAAAGAAAACTGACGAGAGGGTCTTAGCGTCCAGCTCCCAGGGCAGAGTTCCCGCTAGAACGCAGGCCGCCTCGTGCGAGACCGTGCGGTAACCCCTGACGATTCGCTGCGCCACCATGCGCTGCGGACGGTGCAGCAGGCGTACGCAACGAGGGTTCAGGGACTCGGCCCAAACGGGACTCCCGTAGAGGGCCATGGACCGCACGACTCCAGCATACAGGTTTCGGCAAGGGATGCCAGGACCATCGGTGTTGGGCAGCAGGCGCCCCAGTGCGCCCGCCGCCTTCACCAGCTTCGGCGACAACTTCTCAAAATGCGCGCGGAAATCCCATCGGCTGTCGAGGATGAGGCCAAGATACTTCATGCTCGAGCCGACGGGAACCCGCACGCCGTCCACTGTGAGGTGGGCCTCTGGTGGGGGCCCACACCGAGGTCCGTGGAAACACACGGCCTCGGTCTTGTTCAGGGCCACCGTGAGGCCCAGTCGCCGAATCCTGCCAACCACCAGTCCCGTACCAAACGAGGCTAGCAGGGCGGCTCTCCTGAAAGTCCTGGCCGTCGCTGTCACCAGTGTGTCGTCCGCATAGCAGACGACAGCGACGCCCCGAAGGTTGGTACCACGGAGCACCCAATCGTACCCGATGTTCCACAGGAGCGGACCCAGAACCGATCCCTGTGGAACACCGCACGTCACCGCTCTTCGGTGCCACCCGTTGGCGCCCGGATACACCACGTACCTGTCAGAGAGGTACGCGTGCACCATGCGCCGGAGATAGGGCGGCACCTCGTGGTACCGCAGTGCTTCAACGATGCAAGCCCAGGGCATGGTGTTGAAAGCGTTGGCGATGTCGAGAGACACCGCCACCACGACTTTGCCCCGGGACACCGCTTCTTCCGCCTGTGCCTTGACCCGCAAAATCGCGTGGATCGTGGACCGGCCCTGTCTGAACCCGAACTGGCAGTCCGCCAAGTCCGGGCCCGTGTCCTCCAAGTGCTCGACGAGGCGCGCGTGAATAATACGCTCAAAAAGCTTGCACACCTCGTCGAGCAACACGATGGGCCGGTAGGCCGATGGCGACTCTGCGGGTCGCCCCTCCTTCCGAAGCAGGACAAGCTTGCCCGTCTTCCATCGCGACGGGAAGATGCCCTGCTCCAGGCACGCGGAGAAAAGGCCGCGGAGCCTCGTACCCAGCGACTCGACGGCTAGCACCCAGACACGACCGGGCACCCCGTCGAGCCCCGGGGCCGAGTTTTTGCCCCGCAGCCGAAGCACTGCCGCCTCCAATTCTTGCGGCGAAACCTCCGGGATAATCCCTTCCGAAACCGATGACGACGATGGCGCCGATGGACGTGGCGCCATCGGTGGAGGAGTGAACTCCTCGGTGGCCGGGAACAAGGCCGCGACGACGTCCTCGACGAGATCGGTCCGGAGACTCTGAGTCAGCGGGGGCGCCCACGGGCGGAGTTTTTTCATCGCCATGCGATACGGACGCCCCCATGGATCTCTGTCGAGAGTTCTCCGGAACTCATCATTCGCCGCAGCCTTTGCTCGTGCGATGGCCACCCGCAGCGCTCTCTTCGCCTCTCTGTGGAGGTCGAGAAGGAGCCGCTCTTGTTCGTCGTCGCCGGGTCTACGGGTCCGACGACGACGGTGCCTGGCAAGTCGGCGGCGCGCAACTTGGCAGGCCGCACGCAGCTCTGTGAGCTCGGCCGACCACCAGTACACCTGGCGCTTCGCTGGGAGGCGGGTGACCCGGGGCATGGCCGCGTCGCAGACGCGCGACATCGCCACCCCGAACCATTCCGCCTCTTGCTCGACCCGCACCGGTCCGTCCGGTACGGGGAGCCACGCCTGGATTAAAGCGGCCTCCTTCAACGCCTCCACATCGAGGCGTTTTACGGCCCATCGCCGGCCGCCCATGAACCTAACCTAACCTAACCTTTTTTTTTTTTTTTTTTTTTTTTTTTTTTTTTTTTTTTTTTTTTTTCTCGCGGGGAAAATCCCTTTACGGACCATCCCACCCCCGAAGGGGCGAGGGTGTGTCGGACTCGCCGGCGCCTTCCGAACCCAGCGAGATGTGCTGCCCGTGGATGTGGACGGGCGGCCGCTGGGTCGGGTCCCTACCACAACACGCGCCGAAATACCGACTAAAAACCCCGCGTCGGCCACCATCGGTGCACTACAGAGACGGCCCCGGGTTACCGTTGAGCGGACGCGCCAGGACCGCCTCTTGTGCACCGCCGCTTAGCGACGCGGCATGAGACGCTTGTAGCGTCACGTCTCGGGGGCCGCCAAGGTAGGGACGGCGGCCCCGCGTGGCCTCTGCGGCGCCGGGTTAGTTGTTGTCCCGGCGCCTCCTACGTCTCCTGTGGCGACGAGCAGGATCGGTCTGCTCCCGATCCCGCTCAGCGCTCTCCTTCTGCGACATGACACGTTCGCAGAAGGAGAGCATGGCTCGCCACGAACTCCGGCAACCTAACCTAACCTAACCTAACCTAACCTAACCTAACCTAACCGTCACGCAAATCGCGCGCTCCGTACTCGTAAAATCGCAAAAATAAGTTTTTGTTGACGGAAAACCGTGAAAGTTTACATAAGTGTATAAATTGGTGATAGTGACACAATAGTGAAATTTGGTGGAATTCGGCAAAGTTTTGAGAGAGTTATTGACGAAAAATCGAAACATAACCTCAAAAAACCACGTGCCGAAACACAAATCGTGCGACGCTGCCGAATAGCGATCTTTAGCACCTACTTTTTAAAGTGCTATTAGTTGCGGAGCGACACCCTTCACATTCTCCAGAAAATCTGGATTTTTTCGCCCAGTAGATCCAGAAATAAAAAATAAAACAAATCCCGACCACGTGGTTGGAAACCACGAAACCTGTGAAAAACCAGGTTATTTTGACATCAGGAGATCCCGAGCAATACCCCGAGGAAGATCCCGAAAGAAGTTTTGAAATCCAAGTTAAGTCCTTAGAGATATTAAGATTTTTGTAGTTTACAAATTGTTTTCCAAATTTCGATTGACTCTAGAAGTCTAGAACGATCTATGACCTACTACGATTTCTGGAGCCAAATATAGTCCAACTAATAATTTAACGTGTAAAGAAAAAATTTTCAAAAAATATTAAGAATTGACAAAGTTTTCATTTATGAAACTTTTAAGTGTATAAAATGTGTTAAAATCTTTACATTTCAATTGCGTAATTGTAAATTGTATGTTCCCATTTCAATTAACATTTACATTCCAATAGTTACCCAGCGATCTTATTGGTGAATGCTCCGGCCAATGAGAATTTATTGTAAAGAACATTGGTCAATAGACAGACCAATAACAATTTATCGTGGCTGTGAGTGGTGGATTCTCCTGACCTATAAATATTTATTTAAATTGTAATTGGAGAGAACACTAACCAATTAATATTTTTCGAACCCGGTATTGGCTGAACAGATTATACTTATTTAGCAATTGTGATAATAGATTTGACCCAACCCAGTCCCCCGCATCTTGATATCCCTTACCTCACCTCCCCGAAAGCCATCTCCCCGAATATTAGATATAGACCCACCGAGTTTGGGTTCATTAGAACCGACCCGGTGAGGGCTATATATTGATTCCATTAAAATCCCAAATTTTCAAAATTTCTTGACCCAAAATAAAATGTGCAGGACGAAGACTAATTAATAGTAAATAGTTAAGCTTGTTTGTGTTTTGATCTTATTTAAGTTATATAAATGTTCTTATAATGCTCTTATGTAAAATATCGTTAAATAAATAAAGCAAACATTCCCTTAGTTATAAACTTATGTATAAGTCGTTGTTGTTGTAATGTATAAAGTCTCATAATTTTCTATGTAAATCGTTATGTGCAATATTGTTACTTATTATATACTAGAGTGTTTATCTATTGGAGATTATATAAAGTTTTGTGTAGTTAGAACAATATTGTCAGACCCTAGTTTATATACTGATTTAAGCATAGTGTCGGGTGCGAGGTCCGCCGAACTTAGGTGCCTCCCACATATTCGGTGCGGAGTTACACCTCGCGGCCCCGCACCCCCCGCAGGACCGAGCTACCGCCCCGCAAGTCGCTACAGCGACACCCCGCAGCGCGCGCTCTCATTGGCCGAGCGCGCCTGTGACGATCGCGGGCCCGACCCTAGGGATTAGCCCAAAATTGGGAATATAGATCGGCACCCTGGGTCGGGCAAATCAGTTCGGTTCCGGCCTACAGTCAAGAAAACATCAAGAAGTCAGCAAGTCAGCAAGTAGTCAGCAAGTCAGCAAGTAGTCAGCAAGTAGTGAAGAATAAGCAGAATCGCTGCCGGGAGATACCAGAACGAAGCTCTGCAGCTACATCACGACGGTGCCGCAGTTACGTGTCGTAATTACGCCGCAATTACGTCACTTTGTAAAACGTACTTCTCAGTGCGAATAAAGTTTCTACTTTCTAATCACTGGTATTATTTACCACGCAGCCAGCACCCCCGAACACATTCTACAATTGAACGAGGCTGTTCGAAGGCGGTCGCGTTCATTCTGGTCCTTCAGTTCGCCGGATTTGCGTGGAAATATGCCAGTGACTAGATCGGTGGGAAGGCACACCGCCTCGGCCTCGGCCTCGGCGTCTGCCACGGTGACATCCGCCACTGCCACGACAGACGAGACGGGTGCGTCATGCACTACGACGACTGTCACCGGCACCGGCACGGATGCTACCACCACGATAAACTCGGAACAGTCAAAACAACCCGCGGCGAACGAACCTATGGTAGCGGAACCTACCATCGCCGCCGGTATTGAAGAAAAACCGAGAAGCAAAGCGCCGTCAAGATCAAGAAGCAAGAAAACGTCGAAATCTCGCCGCCTTGCCGAAGCCCGAGCCGAACTCGCTCGACTAAAAGTCGAGCTCGCCGCCGCCCGAGTCCAACAAATTGAAGCGGACTCGAGCACCGAAGATGACGACAACACGACGGTCGCGGAGATTGAGCAAGAACTCCGCGTCCACACATGGCTACAAAATAGCCAACTGCTCGCCATCGATAGTGAGCCGCATCAAGCGCCGCACACCGAAGCCGCCGCGCACGCACCGGCGGGAGTCACCGCCGCACACCCGCCGTGCACACAGTCGTCACTTCACCCGCAACCGACGTCAACAGTAGAGCGCGCACCCGCGCCTCTACACGCCGACCTGCACGCGCCTCCGCCAGCGACCACTGCCGCGTCCTGGGGACCGAACTTCGGCGCTGCACACCTACCGCCGACGTCTACAGTAGAGTGCGCACCCGCGCCTCTACTCGCCGATCTGCACGCGCTTCCACCAGCGACCACCGCCGCGTCCTGGGGACCGAACTTCAGCGCTGCACATCAACCGCCGCCCGCCGTCGCCGCCTGGCTAGCCGAACAGGCAGCACGCGCCCCTCCGCCAGCGACCACTGCCGCGTCCTGGCGACCGAACTTCGGGGTCGCGCAGCTGCCACCGCCGCCTACGCAAGCCACGCCGTGGGACTCCGCCGCCGCCATCACCGCGGCCGGCCTCGAAGCCGCCGCGAACGCCAATGCGTCGTGGCATCAAAGCCGCACCGCGCCGCCGCCGCAACCGCGGCCGCCGCCGCCGCCGCCGCCGAACACTGCGCCGGGATTGGAGCCCGGCGCCACCGCTCCGCTCGCACCAGCTATGTCGGACGGAGCACTTGCCGTCCCGCCGAAGAGGACGGAGATGCAGCAACTAGCTGCAGCGATCACCAACGCAGTACAAGCTGCGCAAGTAAAGCAAACAAGGTATGTGGAATTACCATTTTTTAACGGTGATCATCAAGAGTGGCTAACGTTCCGTGCTTCGTATGAAGAATCAGTGAATAATTTCTCGAAGTTAGAAAACATGTCCCGCCTGCGCCGGAGCCTGCGCGGGACCGCCAGAGAGGCAGTGCAAGGCCTCTTAATAACGAACGCGGACCCGGACAGCGTCATGCGCACGCTCGAGATACGTTTCGGCCGACCAGAGTCCATAGCGACAGCCGAGATGGAACGTCTCAGAACATTACCACGCCTAAGTGAAGCGCCGCGTGACACCTGTACGTTTGCCACAAAGATTAGTAATGCAGTGAACACACTTCGGGCCTTACGATGCATGTACTACATGTACAATCCGGAGATAGCACGGGCCGTTGTGGAAAAATTAACACCCACGCTGAAACATAAGTGGTACGAGTTCGCTGCACTGCAACCGAGGGAGGAACCAGACCTCCTCAAATTAGAACGCTTCATTCACCGGGAAGCTGAAATCTGCAGCCCATACGCGACTGCAGAGATGGTCACCGAACGACCGCGAACAAGTCAAACAAGACAAAAAGTGTTCAACACAGCCGCCACCCCGAGAACTAACGCCACGTGTATTATGTGCGACAAAGAGGGACACGCGATCACAGAGTGCTACAAATTCAAGAACTTAACCATTGACCAAAGATGGGACGCAGCCAAGAAGCACCGCGCCTGTTTCCGATGCCTGCGACGCCGCACTCAACAGCACACATGCAAGACGAAGAAGTGCGGCATAGATGGCTGCGAACATCCCCATCACCAGTTGCTGCACTCAAAAAGAAGCACGCCGCCGAAATTAAATGAAGACGCCGAGGAAGAAAAGGTGAACTCGACGTGGGCATCAAGCGTGTCATACTTGAAGATTGCCCCAGTACAAGTCTCGGGACCGGCGGGAGCCCGCGACACCTACGCGTTACTCGACGACGGGTCCACAGTAACGCTGATCGACCAAGGCCTCGCGGACGACATAGGCGCAGTGGGACCGGACGACCCACTACGCATCTGCACATACGACGGGAACACTAAAGAAGACCACTCCTCACGTCGTGTGAAAATACTGCTCCGAGGCAAGAACCGACATAACCAACACATACAAGCCCGGACAGTACCTGACCTGCGTCTTGCCGCACAGAAAATATCGCCAGAAGCGATAAGTAACTGTCCGCATCTAAAGGGAATCACGAACACGATAATCACCGACCAAGTGATCCCGAAAATATTAATAGGTCAAGACAACTGGCACCTATTAATAGCTACCCGAACAAGATCGGGTCGAAGAAACCAACCAGTGGCCTCACTCACGCCACTGGGCTGGGTGGTACACGGCAGCAGAACCCGAACACTCGGGCATCAAGTGAACTTCGTCGGTCACACATCCGAAGAAAACATTGAAAAAATGGTGGCAGAATACATAACGACCGACAACACGTACTTGAACCCGAAACGTCCGGAAAACGACCCCGAGCAAAAGGCGCTCCGAATACTCGAGGCGAACACAACACAGCTGCCGGGAGGCGGGTATCAGACTGCCCTCCTCTGGAAGTCGGAGGAAGCTACGCTCCCCGACAACTACGACAACACCCTGCGAAGGCTCCACGGCATCGAGAAGAAAATTGATAGAGACCCGCTGCTGAAAAGGAAGTACAACGAACAAATGAACATGCTACTTCAAAAGGGTTACGCGGAACCAGCGCCCGCCAAGAAGATGCCAGGAAGGACGTGGTACTTACCGCATTTCGCCGTAGTCAACGCCCTGAAACCTGACAAACTGAGGGTGGTCCACGACGCAGCTGCCAAGACCAGGGGCGTGTCACTGAACGACATGCTCCTGACCGGTCCCGACCTCCTGCAACCACTCCCAGGGGTGCTAATGCGCTTCCGGGAACACAAAGTGGCGATCACCGCGGACATAACGGAAATGTTTATGCGTATCCAATTACGCGAAGAAGACAGGGACGCCCTGAGGTACCTGTGGCGAGGGGAACGTCGGGACGACGCTCCGCCTGAAGAATATCGGATGAAATCACTAATATTCGGGGCGTCGTGCTCACCCGCCACAGCCATATTCGTGATGAACAAGAACGCAGAGTGTCACGCGGAACAATATCCGGAGGCGGCAGCGGCCATAAAGAGAAAACACTACATGGACGACTACCTAGATAGCTTCGTGGACATCAACCAAGCGGAAACGGTCGTCAAACAAATACAAGAAATTCACCAAAAGGCGAACTTCCAGCTACGCAAGTGGGCCTCGAACTCGCCCGAACTCTTGGAAAAAATCGGCGAGCACGTTGGAAGCAACACAACAGTGAACATTGAAGGCGGACAAACTGAAAGGGTACTCGGCCTTACTTGGAAGCCACAGGCAGACACCTTTCAATTCAACCTGGATGCGACCCGCATCCCACCGAGCCTTCTAGAAGGACCCCCCACAAAGAGAGGGGCACTGAAAATAGTGATGTCGATATTCGACCCGCTTGGTCTCATCACTCCTATAACAATACAGGCGAAACAGCTACTACAAGAAGTGTGGCGAAAAGGAGTCGACTGGGACGATCACCTAGAGGGTGACTTAGCCTCAGAATGGGGAAAATGGATAAGCTGTCTGAAAAATATAAACAATATAATAATTCCCCGTTTGTATCTCAATTACAGCGCGGCTCAACGACTGGAGCTGCACGTATTCTGCGACGCCAGCGAGAAGGCGTACGCATCCGCGCTATACTGGCGCGCAGTGGACCACAGTGGAGCTGTGTCCACCACTCTCGTCGCCGCGAAAGCCAAGGTAGCCCCTCTGAAATTGTTATCGATCCCGCGCCTGGAACTCCAAGCGGCCTTATTGGGAGCCAGGATGGCAGCCGCAGTCAGAGAGGAGCACACCAGGAAGCCCGACGCGACGACGTTCTGGACGGACAGCCGGACCGCGCTCACGTGGATCCGGACTGGGGCCAGGAGTTATAAGCCCTACGTGGCCCATCGCATAGCGGCCATAGAAGAAATCACAAAAACGTCGGAGTGGCGATGGGTACCGACACGCTGGAACGTGGCGGACGACGCCACACGAAATGTCCCTGAAGAACTGAACTCAAACCACAGATGGTTTCAGGGACCGGAATTTCTGCAGCTCGCCGCCACCTTCAGGTGAAGAACGCGTCAACGTCATCTGCACCAGTGACCAGTCGAGCGTGATACCTGACGTCACACGCTTCTCGTCGTGGACGAGATATCTCAGGGCGACAGCAAGAGTGCTACAAGCAGTCGCTATGTTCCGGCGCAAGATTGAACAAGTCAACAAGTCAAGTTACAAGCGAACAAAAAGGGGTCCAGCGACCCTGATTGGCGAGCCGCGAACACCAGAACCAATCCGACAGTCAGGACACGCCAATCCGCAGCTACGGACAAGTTTATCACGTTGACAGCGGAGTATCAACGAGAGGCAGAAAAACTCATAATAAAGAACGCCCAAGAAGTCACGTTCAAAGAAGAACTCAAGGCGCTACGAGCTGGCAAGGAGGTCGGGAGACACAGCCGACTACACCAGCTCAGCTTAAAACTCGAGGACGACATCATCGTCCTGAAGAGCCGAATTAACGCCGCCACTGGAGTACCGGAAGAAGTAAAAACCCCTCCAGTCATAGACGGAAACCACCGGGCCACACAATTATGGATCCTGCATGTGCATAGGACTCTACATCACGCAGGAGTGGAGGCTACGGTAAACCAAGTAAAGCAGCACAAATGGGTCGTGCGACTACGACCGACAGTGAAGATGGTGCTGTCAAAATGTCAAATGTGTCGCGCAAGGGCCGCGACACCTCCGAGGCCGGCCACAGGGGACCTGCCGACATGCCGGTTGGCGCACCACCGACGACCATTTACCTACACAGGTCTCGATTATTTCGGCCCGCTCACCGTGACCGTCGGAAGAAGCACGCAGAAGAGGTACGTCGCACTGTTCACATGCCTCACCGTGCGCGCAGTGCACCTCGAAGTGGTGTCCTCGCTGAGCACTGAATCAGCCATCATGGCGTTGCGACGAATGATCGCGCGACGCGGTTGTCCGACCGAGATCTGGTCGGACAATGCGACGAACTTCCACGGGGCGGATGCGGAAATCCGCCAAACTCTTCTCTCCGGTGCAAAACAAGAAGCGTCAAAAAGGGCTATAACATGGAAGTTCATCCCTCCAGGAGCTCCATTCATGGGAGGCGCGTGGGAGAGGTTGGTGCGGTCCGTGAAGACCGCGCTGACCACGGTGCTCCACCAGAAGAGCCCCAATGAAGAAACTCTCCACACCCTGCTCACCGAGGTCGAACTTACACTAAACAGTCGACCACTAACACATGTGTCGGTAGATCCTGCCGACCCTGAGTCCCTGACGCCTAGCCACTTCCTGCTGGGCGGTCAGGGACACTTCGCCACTGCGGGCCTGCCAGCGGACCACACCGCCAGCCCGTACGCCAGCCTGCGTGCGACACAGGCACTCGCCGACGCCTTCTGGGCGCGTTGGCTCAAAGAATACCTGCCCGAGCTCCGAAACCGGCGGGAGCCCCATGGACGGGGCACTGAACTTCGTGTCGGCGACCTTGTACGGGTCGTCGACAACAACCTGCCGCGCAACACCTGGGTGCGCGGGCGCATCTGCGCCACGTATCCGGGACCGGATGGCGTCATCAGAACCATCGACGTCGCCACGAGGGGCGGCGTGCTACGACGCCCATCCAAGAAAATCGTCGTAATCCAGAGCGTCGAGAACGACGAGTCGCCCTGCACCACATGAAGATGCACCGTCGCGCCACGTCGCTACGATACACGGCGGGAGAATGTGCAGGACGAAGACTAATTAATAGTAAATAGTTAAGCTTGTTTGTGTTTTGATCTTATTTAAGTTATATAAATGTTCTTATAATGCTCTTATGTAAAATATCGTTAAATAAATAAAGCAAACATTCCCTTAGTTATAAACTTATGTATAAGTCGTTGTTGTTGTAATGTATAAAGTCTCATAATTTTCTATGTAAATCGTTATGTGCAATATTGTTACTTATTATATACTAGAGTGTTTATCTATTGGAGATTATATAAAGTTTTGTGTAGTTAGAACAATATTGTCAGACCCTAGTTTATATACTGATTTAAGCATAGTGTCGGGTGCGAGGTCCGCCGAACTTAGGTGCCTCCCACATATTCGGTGCGGAGTTACACCTCGCGGCCCCGCACCCCCCGCAGGACCGAGCTACCGCCCCGCAAGTCGCTACAGCGACACCCCGCAGCGCGCGCTCTCATTGGCCGAGCGCGCCTGTGACGATCGCGGGCCCGACCCTAGGGATTAGCCCAAAATTGGGAATATAGATCGGCACCCTGGGTCGGGCAAATCAGTTCGGTTCCGGCCTACAGTCAAGAAAACATCAAGAAGTCAGCAAGTCAGCAAGTAGTCAGCAAGTCAGCAAGTAGTCAGCAAGTAGTGAAGAATAAGCAGAATCGCTGCCGGGAGATACCAGAACGAAGCTCTGCAGCTACATCACGACGGTGCCGCAGTTACGTGTCGTAATTACGCCGCAATTACGTCACTTTGTAAAACGTACTTCTCAGTGCGAATAAAGTTTCTACTTTCTAATCACTGGTATTATTTACCACGCAGCCAGCACCCCCGAACACATTCTACAATTGAACGAGGCTGTTCGAAGGCGGTCGCGTTCATAAAAGTTACCCCATTTCAACCCCCAACCCTAATTTCGGTATAAAAATATTATCTCATATTTAGCTTCCCCACGAAACCTTCCCCCCCTCCCCCCCTCCCCTACCCCCACCCTAAAAATTTACCTCACCCCCCCCAATCCTATCTCGGCCAATATAGGTCGTAGACCCACCGAGTTTGGTATCTTCGGAACCGTCTCGGTGAGGGCTACAAATTGACCCCGCCAGAAATCCCAAATTCCACCAAAATTACACCCCCAAAAATATTTTACTTCCAATAAAAATTAAGTCATATTTAGCTTCCCCACGAAACCTTCCCCCCTCCCCCCCCCCCCCTTCCCCACCCTAAAAAATTTACCTCACCCCCCCCAATCCTATCTCGGCCAATATAGGTCATAGACCCACCGAGTTTGGTATCCTCGGAACCGTCTCGGTGAGGGCTATAAACTGACCCCGCCAGAAATCCCAAATTCCACCAAAAATTACCCCCCCCAAAATATTTTACCCCCAAAAAAGTTAAGTCATAGTTAGCCTCCCCACGAAACCTTCCCCCCCTCCCCCACCCCAAAAATTTACCTCACCCCCCCTAATCCTATCTCGGCCAATATAGGTCATAGACCCACCGAGTTTGGTATCTTCGGAACCGTCTCGGTGAGGGCTGCAAATCGACCCCGCCAGAAACCCCAAATTCCACCAAAAATTACCCCCCCCCCAAAATACTTTACCTTCAAAAAATTAATCCATAGTTAGCCTCCCCACGAAACCTTCCTTCCCCCCCCCTCCCCAACCCACTTCATAAAATTACCAACTTCACCCCCCCCAATCCTAACTAGACCGGAGATACTCGCTGCTGGCAACGTAGGGCTCTACCAGTCAACATCTAAAAAGTAATTAAGATATTGTCATTATAATTTTAAGCTTTAATTATAATTATAATAACCAAAATTCCCCATACCTTGGAAACACCTTGATTTACCTGTATTGTACTATTTACACGGGAGAATTTCGCTGTTGACAGTGCTGGGCCCCACCTAGAACTGTAATTAAAAATAAAAATAGATTAGTATACAATTACTTTAAGATTAGTTGTAAGAAATTATTGACACAGATAGGACAATCCAAACTATTAAAATTTTACATATACATATACCTACCTGAACGGCACTAGGGACGATACGCTGAATCACAGCGAGCTGTTTCAGGTACAGACGCCTTGACAAGGAAATCGGCTAAATTTTAATATTTTATTTTTACTTTATTTGACCGTTAGTGAGCCTTTTACACTCACTAACCAATATACACAAAATACATACCTCCTGCAAGCTCTTACACTCGCAGGAGTTAAAAAATTTGACGCATTCCCCTAAATAACTTACTGCTTCTGGTCCCGGGCAACATGTTCGGCTTCCGCACACCCGCTAAAGATCCCAGAGACAAAAGTAAATCCCCGGAAAAAACCCTTAGTCCGAGGGAAATCACTGGGACAAAGGTCGCGCAGGCGCGACAGAGCCTGGAATCCCAAATGGAAAAACCAGAAGGGATGGGCTCTGCCGGGCCTTCGAGACCAAAACCCAGGGGAATCCCACCGGAAACAAAGGGGATAGGCAAAAAATCAGTACCGACTATTACTGTCACAACACCGGAAAAAAGTGCATCCATGAGCAGGTCAGCAGAGGCAAAAGCCTGCCTCATGAAAATAAAACTGCAGATCGGTAATAGCCGGAACATAAAAACGGAGATCAAGAATGATGTGCTGGAGGCAACCGAAAGACTGTATAAGTTGGTTACCGAAAGTGAAGGAGAGAGAAAGAGAGAGCAAAGGAAGGACAAGATGGACAAGATTGAAAGCCCCGACCCTGCTACAAAAACAGAATCAGAGGGAAAGGAACGAATAGAACAAGAACAGCTGATTAAAAAACTCGAAGAACATAGTGAAATGCTACAAAAAAATAAGGAGGAGATGGAGAAATTAAAGGATGAAATAAAAATACATAGAGAGGAACTTAAAGAAGGGAAAAGTTACGCTGCAGCGGTAATGGAGCCTAAAAGAGCAAGACAGGAAGAGAAACAGATGCACTCCATCGTTATAACCGCAGAGGATGAAAAGGCATCGGGGGAGGAAGTATTCGAAAAAATACGAACCACCCTAAATGCCAGAGAGGAAGGGATGAAAATAGATAGAATTAGAAAGGCGAGAGACAGGAAAGTAATCGTGGGGTGCAAATCAAAGGAGGAGATTGGAAGGATAAAGGACAGATTAAGGAAAGTTGGAAAGGGCCTAAACATAGAGGAGGTACAAAACAAGGAGCCGATGGTCTTGTTAAAAGATGTCCTCGCGTATAATACAGACGAGGAGATAGTGCGAGCACTCATCAGCCAAAATAAGGACCTGTTAGGGGACTTTAGTGGCGACGAAAAAAGCCTAAGGGTCAAGTTTAGGAGGAGGGCAAGAAACCCTCACGCATCTCACGTGGCAGTACAAGTGCCACCGTCGGTGTGGAAGTGCCTCATAGAGGCCGGAGCAGTCCACATCGACATACAAAGAGTGAGAGTCGAAGATCAATCCCCTCTGATACAGTGTTCACGCTGTCTGGGCTATGGGCACGGTAAACGGTTCTGCCGGGAGCAGGCGGACGTGTGCAGCCACTGCGGGGGCGCCCACCACAGGTCAGAATGTGCTGACTGGTTGGCCAGGGTACCCCCGTCGTGCTGCAATTGCACGAAAGCCAAGCTGGGCGGAGCCGGGCACAATGCCTTTAGCTCAGAGTGCCCTGTGAGGAGGAAGTGGGATGTCCTGGCGAGATCCGCAGTAGCGTATTGCTAAGGTGGATCCCAGGAACCCAGGTCAGACTAATACCCCAGTAGACGCGAGGCCGGCAACCGTGGCGCAAGCCAACCTCCAGAGGAAACAACTAGCTACGCTGGAGTTTCTTCTGGAGGCCGAGCAGCGGAAGATCGACTTCGCGTTACTCCAGGAGCCGTACGTGGGAGGTCAAGGTAGAGTGAGGGACCACCGGGGGGTTAGGATCTTCCAGGGAGACAACGGGCGCGGGGCCGTAGTCAAGTCAGCCATTGCAGTGTTCAATGACGACTTGACTGTGACCCAATGCCCGTCCCTGACCACCACTAACATCACGGTGGTGAAGATCCTAACCGGGACCCGAGAACTAGTGGTCATCTCATTCTACTTTGAACCCGATAAACCCATAGGGCCATACCTGGAGCAACTGGGGGACATAGTTGGAAAACTGGGATCCCGCAGAATCCTCATAGGGGGCGACACCAACGCTAAAAGCGTTTGGTGGGGCAGCGGGGACACTGACAGCAGAGGGGAAGATATGGCAGGGATGCTAGAAGAGCATGGATTTCAGGTGCTCAACGACGGCTTCCGGCCAACTTTTGAGACCGTGAGGGGAGGTAGGACTCTCACGAGTCACATAGACATAACCGCATGCACTGCGGATATCCTGAACCTGGTGGAAGACTGGAAGGTCGATGGCTCAATGGCGAGCTCAGACCACAATTCTATTACATTTAGAATAAATAAAATTAAAACTAAGAATGTCAAAGAGAACATAAAATCCACAAGGAAATACAACACAAAAAAAGCAAACTGGGATTATTTTAATGAAAAACTAGAACAATTTATAACAGAAAAAGAAATAAACCTGAATAAAATAAATAGTATAAATAATAAAATCGATCTGGATAAAATAGTAGAAAATTACATAGAAACCATCATAAAAACTTGTAAAAAAACCATACCTGAAATAAAAAACAAAAATAAGTTTAACTTACCTTGGTGGACGAAGGAGCTCGCCAAGCTGAAGCAGGAGGTCACCACCAGGAAACGGAGAATCCGATGTGCAGCGCCCGTACGAAGATCAAAAGTCGTCGATGAGTACCTGAAATCAAAAGAGAAATATGAATCCGAAGCAAAGACAGCACAAATAAATAGCTGGAAAGAGTTTTGTAAAACGCAAAACAATGAAAACATATGGCAAGGCGTATATAGATGCATCGGGAAAGTATCTAAAAGATACGAAGACCTGCCACTGACTCTCGCTGGACGGACCCTTAGTGCCAAAGAATCTGCTGAGCTCCTGGCAGTGACATTCTACCCGGAGGATAAGGAAGCTGAGGATAACTCAGAACATCAGAGTATAAGAGAAACAGCCGCACGAGTAAATGACGAAGTCAATGCTGAGACTCATGACCCACCATTTACAATCGAAGAACTATACGCGGCTGCAGACAGCTTCAACCACAAGAAAGCCCCTGGAGCAGATGGCCTAACGGCCGACATCTGTAAGAAAGCTATCGACAAGCATCCGGAGTTATACCTATCACTGGCAAACAAATGTCTGGAACTTGGCCACTTCCCTGGGATTTGGAAGGAGGCGACTGTAGTCATCCTTAGGAAGCCGGCCAAGGAGGACTACACTAATGTGAAGTCCTACAGACCTATAGGGCTTTTGCCGGTGATGGGTAAAATTCTGGAGAAGATGGTAGTGGGTCGAGTGAGGTGGCATCTACACCCGAGGACAAGCCCCCGACAGTTTGGCTTTATGCCCCAGAGGAGCACCGAGGACTCCCTCTATGTCTTAATGAAATACATACGAGATAAAATAAAAGACAAAAAACTCGTCGTAATAGTATCATTGGACATAGAGGGAGCCTTCGATAGCGCCTGGTGGCCGGCTATTAGAGTCAGGCTGTCGGAGGAAGGATGTCCAATCAACATCAGACGGGTGATAGATAGCTACCTCGAGAGCAGGAAAGTAAAACTTCGCTATGCAGGCGAGGAGCACGAAAGGTGGACCTCCAAAGGATGCGTTCAGGGCTCCATTGGAGGTCCAACCTTTTGGAACCTGCTCCTCGACCCACTGCTGTCAGAGCTCGATAGAAGGGGCAGTTACTGCCAGGCGTTCGCGGATGATGTAGTGCTCGCATTCGAGGGAGATGAAATGGCCAAGATACAGCTCCAGGCCAACGAAACTCTCGCCTATGTGAGGGAATGGGGAGTCAGAAATAAGCTGAAGTTCGCGCCTCAAAAAACCAAAGCGATGGTGCTAACGCGGAGGCTAAAGTACGACTCCCCAATCCTTCACATGGGCGGGGTCGACATTGGCCTGGAGAAACAAATTAAGATCCTCGGGGTCATAATAGATAGCGGGCTGACGTTCAGGGCACACGTCACCGAGGTGTGTAGAAAAGCCTTGGCTTTCTACAACAAGCTTTCCCGGGCGGCGAAGCTTCAGTGGGGACTGGGGCCGGAAGTAGTAAAATTACTGTACACGGCTGTAGTCGAGCCGGTAATTTTATACGCGGCAAGCGTCTGGGCTCCGGCCGCGCAGAGGCTTGGTGTTAAGAAGCAGCTCGCTGTGGTGCAACGGGGCTTTGCGCAAAAGCTTACGAAGGCGTACAGGACGGTCTCACTAAACTCGGCCCTACTGCTCGCGGGGATACTCCCTCTTGACATCCGTGTCAGGGAAAATGCCTCCCTGTACGAGGTCAGGAGGGGTTATTCCCGGCGGGTAGTGGGAGACCGGGAGGTGGAACGTCCTGTGGCCTTCGGAAGACTTAATCATCCAGCGCAAAGGGGTGCGGTACGCTACCGATGCCTGAGGGACGGTGCGGAAGTCGACCAGCTGGCTGACACCGGCCTTAAAATCTACACGGACGGAAGTAAGATCCGTGGCAAGGTCGGAGCGGCGGTCTCCATCTGGGAGAGCGCCGCCGAGAAAAAATACATCAAGCTTAAGCTGGAGGACTTCTGCACCGTCTACCAGGCAGAATTGTTGGCCCTGCACAGGGCCGTGGAAGAAGCGGTGAAAAGTGGGAAGCCGCAGTGCAGCATCCTGAGCGACTCGAGGGCAGTCCTAGAGACTGTCGCCAGTGGTGTTTCCCTGCATCCCCTGGCGTTCGAGGTGAATAATATCTTACACACAGCAACCGAACGCGGCCAAATAATAGATTTATTTTGGTTGAAAGCCCACGCAGGATTGCAGGGAAACGAGCGGGCAGACGAGCTCGCGAAGGAAGCGGCACTGAGGCTCAAGACGCGGCCCCATTACGATAGATGTCCCGTTTCATTCGTCAAAAGACAAATCCGCAAGGAGTCAGTTGACGAGTGGAACGGGCGCTACGTGACGGGAGAAACCGCGTCAACCACTAAACTCTTCTTCCCCGACGCTGTGGAGGCCCATCAACTGGTGCGTAAAGTTGCGATCGACCCGATCACGACACAGGTGTTCACGGGGCACGGCGGATTCTCTGAGTACTTGAATCGTTTCAAGTGCAAGGAGAGCCCGGCGTGCATATGTGACCCTGGCGTGAGCGAGTCGATCGTGCACGCACTAGTAGATTGCCCGGTGCACATGTTGGACCGACACAATATTGAGAACGAACTGGATATAAATATCTGTGTTAATAATTTTAAGATAATAATGAGAGATAAGTATAAAAGGGTCAAATTCATAGAATACTGTAAAAAAATAGCTCTAGATGTAATAAAACGTAATAAGTAAAAATAGGTTAAGCTAATTATGTAATTTTAATAATTATGTAGAATTAGCAACTAAAGTAAATAGATGTAAATAGAATTTAGACCATAAGATAGATATAAGATAGAAATAAGATAGTTATAGGATAGATATAAGAAATGTAACCAGTTAAAATATATAAAAAGATAAAATAAAATAAAAAGAACCCCTAGATATAACTGTACATAGGCCATAAGTAGGACCTCCCTACGAAGGAGATAGGCGATAAGAAGGATCTCCCAAAGAAGGAGATAGGATTAGTTAGGAGTAAGTATAGACATAAAGAGAGTACGAAATGACTCTGACTCTAGTTAGGGGAAGCAGCGGGGCTAAACGCCCCAATAAAAAAAAAAAAAAAAAAAAAGCTAACCTAACCTAACCTAACCTAACCTAACCTAACCTAACCTTTTTTTTTTTTTTTTTTTTTTTTCTCGCGGGGAAATCCCTTTACGGACCATCCCACCCCCGAAGGGGCGAGGGTGTGTCGGACTCACCGGCGCCTTCCGAGCCCAGCGAGATGTTGTGCCGCCCGTGGATGTGGACGGGCTCCGACGACAAGCTTGCCCGTCTTCCATCGCGACGGGAAGATGCCCTGCTCCAGGCACGCGGAGAAAAGGCCGCGGAGCCTCGTACCCAGCGACTCGACGGCTAGCACCCAGACACGACCGGGCACCCCGTCGAGCCCCGGGGCCGAGTTTTTGCCCCGCAGCCGAAGCACTGCCGCCTCCAATTCTTGCGGCGAAACCTCCGGGATAATCCCTTCCGAAACCGATGACGACGATGGCGCCGATGGACGTGGCGCCATCAGTGGAGGAGTGAACTCCTCGGTGGCTGGGAACAAGGCCGCGACGACGTCCTCGACGAGATCGGTCCGGAGACTCTGAGTCAGCGGGGGCGCCCACGGACGGAGTTTTTTCATCGCCATGCGATACGGACGCCCCCATGGATCTCTGTCGAGAGTTCTCCGGAACTCATCATTCGCCGCAGCCTTTGCTCGTGCGATGGCCACCCGCAGCGCTCTCTTCGCCTCTCTGTGGAGGTCGAGAAGGAGCCGCTCCTGTTCGTCGTCGTCGGGTCTACGGGTCCGACGACGGCGGTGCCTGGCGAGTCGGCGGCGCGCAACTTGGCAGGCCGCACGCAGCTCTGTGAGCTCGGCCGACCACCAGTACACCTGGCGCTTCGCTGGGAGGCGGGTGACCCGGGGCATGGCCGCGTCGCAGACGCGCGACATCGCCACCCCGAACCATTCCGCCTCTTGCTCGACCCGCACCGGTCCGTCCGGTACGGGGAGCCACGCCTGAATTAAAGCGGCCTCCTTCAACGCCTCCACATCGAGGCGTTTTACGGCCCATCGCCGGCCGCCCATGAAACCGACAGTCGGACTACCACCGGACTGGACGGGGACCTGGGAGGTCTGGACGCTGTACCGTATATACAAATGGTTGGACAGCGACTCCTCCTCGACCAGGACCCTCCAGTCTTGAACACGGCGGGCAAGGGCCGGGGTGGCGAACGTCACATCCACCACCGAACCGCCGTTTTGCCGCACGCACGTGTTTTCCGACCCCCGATTCAGGACGACCAGCCCCATGGAGATCGCCCATTCCTCCAGGGCCTCGCCCCGCGCGTCGGTCACCGACGAACCCCAGGCCAAGGATTTGGCGTTGAAGTCGCCGGCTACAAGCACCGGGCGAGGCTGACTGTCTTGCACCACCAGGGCCGCCAGACGGACGAGAAAGTTTTCAAAGTCCGCCAGGCGCCTGTTAGGAGAGAAATACACACCTACTACCCAAATCCCTCCCAACAGAACTGCCACACATCCCGTGCCCTTCGCTACTTTTTCGAAGGGCGGGGAGCCGGCAGCGCCCCGTGTGGCGATGGCCACCGAGCCATCCAGGTCCCCGGCCCACTCATCAGTGTCGGGGACAGAGTATGGCTCGGAGACGACAGCCACGTGGATTGACCATTCTGCAAGGGATTGGACGAGCATGCCCTGTGCTCCCTGGCAGTGGTTAATGTTCGCCTGGAGGAAGTGTGGCGATCCTCCACATTACAGTCATACACATTTTTTATATTGGCTAAATAACGGCACACCAGCTGACCGCCGGCGCTCAGGTAGCTGTGACGTCACCGGACCCGCGCCGGCGCAGCCATTTGCTGTGTCGCAGCGCCAGTCGGCTTTTGCTCGATGCGCGCTTCACACGGTCCCTACCGCTTTCGCTACCGCCTTGCTTACCGTGCGCCTTTGCATATTATCGTACTTTATTTGCTGTGTATAAACTGTCGCTTTCCTCTCCTTAGTTTTTAGTGGACTGTATTAGTGTGTAGTGTAAAGACCTATTTTAGTATTAGTGTAGTGTTTAAGGCTTTAAGATAGTGACTTTTGTACTGTTCATTTCGTGTGACTTTTGTGTACCACATTAAACCTTGTGTACGCATTGTGTGGGACGTTTTATTTCGCCGCGTTCCTGCATAGGCTCTGCCTACCACACACACGCCAGCATCGACACGTAGTGGTGTCGATATCACACTACCCGCGTATCCGACCCACCGCGATACGCGCTCCTACACCCGCATCTACATCTCTCCCACAGAAGTTTAGCGCCATTTATGACTGGGCGATCTCCATCATCTCTGGGCGGGCCGGTTGCGGCCGCGCCACAGCCCCGGCGCCCACGCCGCTCTGAGTGCGGGGTGGGACCGAAGATGCAGCGCAGGTCTTACCGCCCACCCGGTGGTCCGCGGGTTTCCCGGCTTCTGCACAAATCGTACAGTGCGGGTCCGCGGAGCACTCTCGCGCCTTGTGTCCCGGTTTACCGCAGCGGTAGCAGAGCCCGCTACGGTCGCACTCGCCGGTGCATTGGACCCGCACATGCCCTTTGTACAGGCATCGGTAGCAGCGCATGGGCCGGGCCTCGAGCAGCCGTACTGCCGCCGCCACCCAACCCACAAGAACGCGTCCCGCCTTTACAACCTTCTCCGCCGCCTTCGCTGGACAGCGGAGCCACACAGCGCCCAGGCCCGAGCGCTCGTCCCGGATCTCCCCGACCTTGATGTCATCGGAGGAGCACTCGCCGAGACGGGCGACGGCCGCTGCGACTGCCTCAGGGCTGGCTGAAGCGTCCAGCCCCGAGACCCGCAGCTCCGCAGTCTTCACAGGCCGAGAGACGCGAACGTCCTCCTCCGACCCACGAAGGACCTCCCTCATTTTGGCGATGAGGGAGTCAGCCCTCGCCTCCGACTCGGGCCCGGGCACCTCAAAGAGAAAAGCCCCGGTGGCTATGCGCCTAGACTTCAGCCCGGCTGTTATACCGAGGCTGGCCAGGTCCGTTCTTCTGGACCTCACGCAGGACTTCTGCATAGGTAACTCCCCGCTTCAACGCCTCCGGCGTCACCGTGAGAGTCACGGCGGCTTTGCGCGGGAGGCGGAGCTGGGGAGCAGCCCTGCGCATGGTCTGGGCTGGCTTTTGAGCCACCCGGGACTTCTTCTTTCCCCTTCTGTCTACCACGGTCCACGGAGCCTCTGCGGACGTGGCGGGCTGGGGAGGCGGACGCGATGCTTGCGACGGCTGTCTGAGCGGGGCCCGTTTACGGTTCCCCCTATTTCGCTTTCGCGATTCCCGCGGGGCCACTATCGGCGGCCTTGGATAGCACCCCAACCTAACCTAACCTAACCTAACCTTTTTTTTTTTTTTTTTTTTTATCTCGCGGGGAAAATCCCTTTACGGACCATCCCACCCCCGAAGGGGCGAGGGTGTGTCGGACTCACCGGCGCCTTCCGAGCCCAGCGAGATGTTGTGCCGCCCGTGGATGTGGACGGGCGGCCGCTGGGTCGGGTCCTTACCACAATACGCGCCGAAATACCGACTAAAAACCCCGCGTCGGCCACCATCGGTGCACTACAGAGACGGCCCCGGGTTACCGTTGAGCGGACGCGCCAGGACCGCCTCTTGTGCACCGCCGCTTAGCGACGCGGCATGAGACGCTTGTAGCGTCACGTCTCGGGGGCCGCCAAGGTAGGGACGGCGGCCCCGCGTGGCCTCTGCGGCGCCGGGTTAGTTGTTGTCCCGGCGCCTCCTACGTCTCCTGTGGCGACATGACACGTTCGCAGAAGGAGAGCATGGCTCGCCACGAACTCCGGCTGCCGACCATGGCGGCGACCACGGCCGGCAGCGAAAGATCGCTACCGATGACCGCGACGAGAGCGCTGCGCTCCTCGTCCCAGGCTGGGCACTCCTCCAGCGTGTGCTGGGCCGTGTCCTCACGGCAGTTGCCACAATGGTGGCACACGGCGGACTCCTCCGCTCCGGCTATGCGACACAGGTACGCACCGAAGCAGCCGTGCCCGGTGAGCACCTGCGTCAGCCGGAAAGTCGGCGCGCCGTGGCGCCTGTCCAACCACTGCTCGAGGACAGGTCGCACTGCCGCGACGGTCCTCGTACCAGCACTAGGGCTCTCCAGCCTGGAACGCCACTCCTCCACAGCGGACCTGCGGAGGGAGGCCAAAATGGCCTCGACCTCTCGGGGGACCAACCTCTGCCCACGCCCGGACGACTCCTCTCGCCGGAAGAAAGCCGACGAAAGGGTCCTCGCGTCCAGCACCCAGGGCAGAGTTCCCGCCAATACGCAGGCCGCCTCGTGCGAGACCGTGCGGTAGCCCCTGATAATCCGCTGCGCCACCATGTGCTGCGGACGATGCAGCAGGCGGACGCAACGGTCGCCCAGGGACTCGGCCCAAACGGGACACCCGTAGAGGGCCATGGACCGCACGAATCCAGCATACAAGTTTCGGCAAGGGATGCCAGGACCATCGGTGTTGGGCAGCAGGCGCCCCAGTGCGCCCGCCGCCTTCACCAGTTTCGGCGACAACTTCTCAAAATGCGCGCGGAAATCCCATCGGCTGTCGAGGATGAGGCCAAGATACTTCATGCTCGAGCCGACGGGAACCCGCACGCCGTCCACTGTGAGGTGGGCCTCTGGTGGGGGCCCACACCGAGGTCCGTGGAAACACACGGCCTCGGTCTTGTTCAGGGCCACCGTGAGGCCCAGTCGCCGAATCCTGCCAACCACCAGTCCCGTACCAAACGAGGCTAGCAGGGCGGCTCATGGAGAGAAAACCTTTTTTTTTTTTTTTTTTTTTTTTTTTCCTCGCGGGGAAAATCCCTTTACGGACCATCCCACCCCCGAAGGGGCGGGGGTGTGTCGGACTCACCGGTGCGCCTTCCGGCCCAGCGAGACGTGGAGCTGGGTCGGGTCCCTACCACAATACGCGCCGAAATACCGACTAAAAACCCCGCGTCGGCCACCATCGGTGCACTACAGAGACGGCCCTGGGTTACCGTTGAGCGGACGCGCCAGGACCGCCTCTTGTGCACCGCCGCTTAGCGACGCGGCATGGGACGCTTGTAGCGTCACGTCTCGGGGGCCGCCAAGGTAGGGACGGCGGCCCCGATGGAGAGAAAACCTAACCTAACCTAACCTAACCGATTAAATGACAAATAACTAAAAATCAAAACAAAAGTTCCTTAAACTATAGTTAGAGATTAGTGAATATTATATTACTGACATTTAGAAGAATATAAAACGTATGCTAACGACGAGCTGCTTTTATACCGGCACCTGGAAAAGAAAGGTACTATTAGTAAGATTATCATACTAAAGACTGTGAGTGAGACTTTACACTCACTACTTAGGTAATACTTTAAGACACTTCCGCAAGCTACAATAATAAGACAAACTGTCTGAGACAGGATAGATTGGACCTTATATTTACTCTTTATTAAGAATATTTTACCTTGACAACTCAGGACTTTTACACCTGTAAAGATATTCATACAAAAAAAAAATGACGTAGCGAGCTTTTTCTTCACATTCTACCACCTGGACTCTAGTTGATAGCATTCAACACCTATATTCAATATACTCTTTTGACAGCCTACGAGCCCTATACACTTGTAGGAAATATACGATAAGAATAATACTTACCTTGATCATCTTCAACTTGACGCCTTCCCCTAAATTCTGTAAGATGTTCGGATTCCGCACACCTGCAAAAGAAAAGACACCTATCAGTAAAACACCTGAAAAACCCAGCCCGAAGGAAACAGGAGGAGCCAAGGTAGCCCAGGCGCGGCGGAGCTTGGAGTCTCAGATCGAAAGATCTGGGAGTACAAGCGCTGCGGCGCCAGTGAAACCAAGGCAAGGGATAAGGAAAATATTGACAGCTCCGGACCCCACCCCAGTAACGGCCTTAACCCAGTCTGCGACCGCGCCACCCCGGGTGGACGACGGGCGCGTGAGTAGGACAGCCGAAGCCAAAGCCTGTCTAATGAGAATTAAATTGCAAATTAATGCAAGTAGGAATCCAGAACTAAACAGTCCAGATTGGACAGCAAAAGTACCCCCCACATGTTGCAACTGCGTAAAAGCCCGGATTGGCGAATCAGACCATAACGCATTTAGCTCGGACTGCCCAGTGAGGAGGAAATGGGAGATCCTGGCTAGGTCCACAGTAGCGTATTGCTAAGGTGGACCCCAGGAAACCAGGTCAGACAAGCACCCCAACAAGTGCTGCGCCGATCTTGGTCTGTATAATACTGTGAACTTACCGTGGTGGTCCGAAAAGCTCACCAAGATGAAACAGGAAGTAGCCACCAGAAGGAGGAGGATCCGATGTGCAGCGCCGGTTCGTCGAGCAAAGGTCGTCGATGAGTACCTGCAATCAAAAGAAAGATATGAAAGTGAAGCCAAGAAAGCTCAGATCGAAAGCTGGAAGGAGTTCTGCCGAAGTCAAAGCAGAGAGACTGTTTGGGACAGTGTATACAGAGCAATAGGGAATACAAGGAAGAGGCATGAAGACCTGCCATTAATAAAGGATGGACAGACCCTGAACGCAATGGAGTCAGCGAAGCACCTGGCGGTAACGTTTTACCCGGATGATAGCGAGGAGGACGATAACGCAGACCATAGGCGAACAAGGATAGCAGCCGCAGGAATAAATGAGAGAGTCCATGCTGAAGTACATGACCCCCCATTTACGTTAACCGAGATGCTTGCGGCTGCAGAAACCTTCAATCCAAAGAAAGCCCCGGGAGCAGACGGCCTCACAGCCGACATCTGCAGAAAAGCCATACAGAAGCAACCAGGGCTTTACCTATCACTGGCTAATAAATGCCTCGAATTAGGCCACTTCCCTACCATCTGGAAGGAGGCCACGGTCATAGTCCTCCGAAAACCAGCAAAGGAGGACTACACCAATGTAAAATCCTACAGACCGATAGGCCTATTACCAGTGATGGGTAAAATCCTGGAGAAGATGGTAGTGGGTAGAGTGAGGTGGTATCTGCAACCCAGGACACATCCCCGCCAGTTTGGCTTTATGCCTCAGAGGGGCACCGAGGACTCCCTCTATGTCCTAACAAAACACATAAGAGAAAAGCTAACGGAGAAAAAGATAGTAGTGATCATCTCGTTGGACATAGAGGGAGCCTTCGATAGCGCCTGGTGGCCTGCCATCAAGGTCAGGCTGGCGGAGGAAAGATGTCCAATTAACATCCGAAGGGTTGTAGACAGCTACCTCGAGAGTAGGAAAGTCCATGTAAGGTACTCTGGAGAAGAGTACGAAAGGTGGACCTCCAATGGGTGCGTGCAAGGATCCATTGGGGGTCCAACTTTCTGGAACCTGCTCCTCGACCCACTGCTATCAGAGCTAGATAGGCGGGGTAGTTACTGCCAGGCGTTCGCTGACGACGTAGTGCTTGTCTTTGAAGGACATGAGATGGCTCCTATACAGAAACAGGCCAACGAGACACTAGCCCACGTGAGGGATTGGGGAATACGAAACAAACTTAAGTTTGCGCCCCACAAAACCAAGGCAATGGTAATAACGCGCAAACTTAAGTACGATTCCCCAATCCTTCGTATGGGGGGTGTCGATATTGGCCTAGAAAAAAGCATAAAAATACTGGGAATTACGATCGACAGCGGGCTGACGTTTAATACTCACGTGTCCGACGTTTGTAGAAAGGCAGTCATCTTCTACAAACAACTCTCTCGGGCGGCGCGGTTGCAGTGGGGCTTGGGGCCTGAAATTATAAAACTCTTATATCGGGCGGTGGTGGAACCGATCATCTTGTATGGAGCTAGTGTGTGGGCCCCGGCAACAATGAAACTAGGTGTGAGAAAACAGCTCGCTGCTGTACAAAGAGCATTCGCGCAGAAACTCGCGAAGGCCTACAGGACGGTCTCGCTCAATTCGGCCCTGCTACTGTCCGGGATATTGCCCCTGGACATTCGTGCCAGAGAAAATTCCTCCCTGTACGAAATGAAAAGGGGCTTTTCCCGGAGAGTGGTAGGAGATCGGGAGGTGGAACGTCCTGAGGCCTTCGGGAATCTAGATCACCCGGCACAGCGAAGCAAAATTAGGTATAGGTGCTTGGTGGACGGTGCAGAAGTGAGGGAAGTTACCAGCAAATGCCTCAGTGTATATACTGATGGCAGCAAAATAAAAGGCAAAGTCGGAGCGGCGTTTTCCATTTGGCAAAACGCCGCGGAGATAAAAGCCAAAAAGCTTAAATTAGAATCCTTCTGCACCGTCTACCAGGCCGAGCTGCTGGCCCTTCACGGCGCCATAGGAGAAATGGTGAAGATGGGAGCAGACGAGTGCAGTGTCCTGAGCGACTCGAGAGCGGCTCTCGAAACAGTAGCTAGCGACGTTTCACTCCATCCACTAGCGCTTGAAATCCGGCGAAATATTAAATCCATGGACGAACGCGGAAAAAAGATTAAATTATACTGGATAAAAGCCCATGTGGGGATGGAGGGGAACGAGCGCGCAGACGAGCTCGCGAAGGACGCTGCACTCCATCTTAAAATCAAACCCAACTACGCTAAGTGCCCCGTTTCATTCGTCAAGCGACAGATCCGGATGGAGTCTATTGACGAGTGGAACGGGAGATACTTAGAAGGGGAAACTGCCTCCATTAAGAAACTATTTTTCCCGGACGCCGTGGAGGCCCATCGGGTCATAGCTAAAATGCCGGTAGATCCACTTATGACGCAGGTGTTCACGGGGCATGGCGGGTTCTCCGAGTATCTTTACAGGTTTAAGTGCAAGGAGAGCCCGGCATGTATCTGTGACCCTGGGTCAAGTGAAGGTGTAGTGCATGTGCTAACTGAGTGCCCGGTGCATCTGCGTATCCGCACAGAACTAGAAATAGAATTAGGACTAGAAATAAGGACTAGGAATTTTAGGGAATTGTTGGATGAAAATAATAGGTATAAGTTTATAGAATACTGTAAAAAAGTTGTAACCGTTGTTTGTAATAGAAATAAGTAGTAATAAGTTAGACTTAGTTATGTAATATGAGATTACATGAATTAAGCAACAAAAAAAAATGATGGGAAAAGAATAACTATAAACAAAAAAATAGAGAGAAAAAAAAAACAAACAAACAAAAAAAAACAAAGTATACAAAAAAAAAATTAAAAATATATACGTATATATGTGCATATGTGGGGAATATGTGTAAACAGATATATAAGAAAAAAAATACAGAAAAAAAAAAGATGCAAATTCCTAGTCTTGTATAAAGTAGTTATAAAACATAGAAGTAAAATAATATAGAGTAAGAAACTAACAAATTGTAATAGAATAAGAACTAAATGGATATGTAAATAATATTAAAAGCAATGCATAATAGGTGACAGAATGAAAGGATCCCCGAGAACGATGATGAGCGATAAAATTAAGGATAAGATAGACATAGTATAGGCGTAGTAGGACTCCTCAAAGAAAGGAGTAGGACCTCTCTAGGGTCATGGTAACCCCTTCAGGGATTAAACGGATTAAACTGAACACACTCAAAAATAAATACTCTATTTAATTTAGGGGCAGTAGAAAAAAAAAAACCTAACCTAACCTAACCTTTTTTTTTTCGCGGGGAAAATCCCTTTACGGACCATCCCACCCCCGAAGGGGCGGGGGTGTGTCGGACTCACCGGTGCGCCTTCCGGCCCGGCGAGACGTGGAGCTGGGTCGGGTCCCAATCGTAGTCTGCGCACCGAAATACCGACTAAAAACCCCGCGTTGGCCACCATCGGTGCACATTGGAGACGGCCTCGGGATACCGCTCAACAGACGCGCCAGGACCGCCTCCTTGTGCACTGCCGCATACAGCGACGCGGCTTTAAACGCGTTTGGCGTTACGTCTCGGGGGCCGCCAGGATAGGGAAGGCGGCCCCGTGTGGCCTTTGCGGCGCCGGGTTAGTTGGCGTCCCGGTGCCTAGTACGTCGTCTGCGGTGACGACGAGCGGGATCGTTCTGCTCCCGATCCCGCTCGGCGCTCTCCTTCTGCAACATGACGCGCTCGCAGAAGGAGAGCATGGCTCGCCACGACCTCCGACTACAGACCATGGCGGCAACCACGGCTGGCAGCCAGATTTGTCTTCCGATTACTACTACGAGAGCGCTGCGCTCCTCGTCCCAGGCTGGGCACTCCTCCAGCATGTGTTGGGCCGTGTCCTCACGGCAGTTGCCACAATGGTTGCACACGGCGGACTCTTCCGCTCCGGCTACGCGACACAGGTACGCACCGAAGCAGCCGTGCCCGGTGAGCACCTGCGTCAGCCGGAAATTCGGTGCACCGTGGCGCCTGTCCAGCCACTGCTCGAGGACAGGTCGCACTGCCGTGACGGTCCTCGTACCAGCACTAGGGTTCTCCAGCCTGGAACGCCACTCCTCCATAGCGGACCTGCGGAGGGAGGCCAACATGGCCTCGACATCTCTGCGGACCAGTCTCTGGAACCTTGGCCCATGCGTTGCTTCCGCTGCAAACTTTGCTGACGCTGCGGTCAACGTAAGGCTCGGGAGTGATCTGCGGACCAGCACTGCGCAATCTGCGCAGATGCTGGGAAACTCGCGGACCACCGGGTGGGCGGTAAGGCCTGCGCTGCCTCCTCGGTCCCACACCGTACTCAACGCGGTGTGGGAGCCGAGGTTGCGACCTAACCTACTGGCCATGGTGCGTGCTTTTCATGATGGTATGCGGGTAGTGTTGCCAGGTTTAGTTTTTGAAAATTCGAGACAGGACATTAAAATAAGCAGGATTTTGAGTACTTCAGCGGGACGCCTATTAAAGAAGAGATAATTAATTTTTTTTGCTTTCACAAATTATTACTCACCCTCTTTCAAGCAGCATATACTTATCACATGGAAATGGCGTCTCTGGAGGCTCTCAGACAATAGCCGTTTTTGGTTTTTATTATAATAATGGAAGCGCAGCTCAATCAGACCAAGTACCATATCTCTCGAGGCTTCAATTCATAAGGCGTCATGATTTCTTAGCATGCACACATACATAAATTCACGCCTTTTTGTTCCGACACGTCTTTGCACATTAATTCTGACAAATTATGCTCGCTATCATGCTTGAAGATATTTAAGTGGAGTTAAAATCCTTTTTGAAGTTATACTTCTTTTGGCGCGATGGAGAAAAATGATGAGAGTGAATTTTTACGATGCCCGCGCACACCGATAGCGACAACATGAAGTTAGTAATTCTAAGTGGCATTAGAACTAACTTCATGTTGTTGCTATCGGTGTGCGCGCGCATCGTGACGTGTCACGTTGTTTGTATGCGATGGGCTCCTAAACCACTCAACTGATTACAATGAAATTTTATAGATATGTGTTATTTGTTCCAACTTAAAGGGTGAGATAGTTTTTATGTCGATTAAATTGACGAAAGTATACAATAAAGGAAAAAACATTTTGCCATACAAAATGTTCATGGGTTTGTTACTGTCAAACATTTAATGTTCATACCGTCGATACGGTAAACTCTTCCCTCAAATTAAATAACGTATTTAAATAAAGGTTTCGAATCGACAACATAATATATCCACAATATTCGATTAATGGCGTATTTTAGATTTTAAAGATGTAAATTAATGACAGTAATGAAAAGTGGTTTACATTTAAATTGGTAGTCAAATATTAATGCATGCGTTCAGAAATTTATTTTATGTGAACTAAGAAGAATATATCAAGCTACATAAATAGAGACAATTATATAAATAATATTCACACGTAAGAAGATTTACTTCTTTTCAAGATAGAATGTCACTTGAAAATGAAAAATCTATATACAGGGTGGACAAGGAAACGGTGCACCTGCCAATATACATTATAGTATATCGCGAAGACATCTTAATTAAGACGGATTTGCATGGCGCTAGCGAAAATTAAGAAATATGCAGAGAAAAAAAATACTAACGTTACACATGCTACCCCTTAACATATTATGATAAAGTGATTGAACCTTACAACTGAACGGTAGACTCTCAACAATAAATAAGCAGAGCTAATTATTTACTTATAAGTCGTGCGATTGTTTACATCACGCTCAGGGTACATAAAAAAGATATTAAATTAATACAGTCAACAGTCACATACATGGGTACTAACCCCACACTAAGATACAAATCTTATGTCGCGGGTATTAGAAAAATAATTATGGTTCACGGAAATATTTGTCTCGGGGCAGGAACCGAACCCGCAGTCTCTCATTTCACAGGCGGTTCTTACCAACTGCGCCACGGAGGCCGTCCGTGACGCAGACCACAAAGACGCATGACCACAAAAATAATTAACTGACCTTGTAATGTAAACCGTAATGACCTTGATGGTTGGATGGATGCAAGGATGGAAGCGCAGGATCCGCCAAAACCCGTACGAAAGCACTGTCACAATTTGGTAGCACAAATCACTTTTTCTTTTACATTTCACATAACACAAGTTAAATCAAAAGCAATCAATTTCGGTAATGTTCAAAGCATAGCGAAATTAGTAAAATTTACTCAAAATAACTGAAAACGAATTTACAATAATATGCACACTACTAATACATGCACACGCGATCGCAATCCGAATTCAACTGGTAAAAAATAAATTGTTATTTTGATTTTTGAAAGATAAAGGCTTGTTCACATTAGATATACAAAGCTGTCTTACCTATTTGAGTTCATAATAATTCATTTGAACACTGTATCAGCCCATATACGTGCCACTGCAGGGCACGCGTCTCCAGTGTAGTAAATTAGTACCTATTAGTAGTTAGTGTTTATTGATTTCACTGATTTTATCTCACAGAAGTCTCATATGCAACTTCTATGCTATAATGGTAGACGACATTTCTCTTGGTATAAGAATTTAGAAGAACTTTTATCACTTTAAAGTAACATTATTTTCAAAATACATTAAAGTAATGTTAAATACAATAATAAGCAAAGTAAATAGGCAATTTATGACTGACTGGATCGGTTGATGAAATATTGAAATAATATTATAATCTCTTGAGCAAGTAAGGACCATTCTATCAGTCTAATAAGATCTTTTTTGTTTTAACGTAACTTTTATATTGGAGTACTTAATTAAATTAAGTTATATCAAGTGTGTAGTGTGAGCACACCTCAAAATGTCGGGTTTCTTTTGCAAAATGCTAAAAGTTACCGACAAAGAAATTGCCGCCTTTCGGCTCGCACTCACAATCGGAGGCGGCAACCTCAAAGGAAGAATAATCGAGCCGCGTTGGATCCGACGAACTACACTATGACCGGCGGCTTCCTTTGACTATGTTAGGACTGGTTACTATTGTGTATATAAACGAAACAATTAATTCAAATGTAGTTTGTTCTGTCCGCACTTGTCATATTCTTTTCGATGTCATTGTATGTGTATTCTTTGTATATTAAATCCTTTACAGTTATATCAATCCTGCTTTTACTCTGCCTATAATCCATCAGGTTGTGGGCCCAGGATTCTTGTAAAACAAGTGTGCGTAGATAGAAAATTATTAAAAACAAAATGCCGAAAAATGTTCATCAATCGCCACCGGCGGTGTCGGCATCATCGTCGTCTACAGCTACGAGTTTTTAGAGAGTAATTTTGAGAAGCTCAGCGGTATATCCAATTATGGAAATTGGAAATTTTTGATGCGTATGTACTTGATCCATGAAGACCTTTGGGACTGTATCGAAGAGGCCGAGTTGGGTGTCCCTAAGAATAGAGACGATCGCAAGCAACAACGGGCTCTGGCAAAAATATGTTTAATGGTGCAGCCGTCATCGTTTTCGCATGTACGAAACGCAGCCACTGGCTTTGAGGCTTGGAACAACTTAAAAACAGCTTATGAAGACAAAGGTCTGTGTAGACGTCTTGGACTATTGCGCATAATGTTTGGATTGAAGCTGGATCAATTTAATGACATGGAAGCCTATCTTTTGAGGATTACAGACCTCGACCAACAACTCCGTGACATAAATGCACCGTTGGACGATGATTTTTTGTCGGTGTTGATATTAAGTGGTCTTGGCCCTGATTACGATCCGCTGATTATGGCGTTAGAAAACTCAAACGTTAAATTGTGTAGCGAAACAGTAAAGAGTAAGTTACTACAAGAAAAATTACGCAGACATTGACAAGAACGAGGACAGTGCCATGTTTGCAAACAGGAACGGCAAAAATGTAAATAAACCTTCTTCGAAGAGCAAGTGCTTCATATGCAAAAAGGCAAATCATTATGCTAAAAATTGTCCGGCGAAGATAAACAAAAGCGCGAGATCAAATGAAAAGTCGTGGAACGGAGCAATAATGACAGCATTATCCGTTGACATTAATTCAAATGCGTGGTATATAGATTCTGGTGCGACTTGTCATATGACAAACAACAAGAAATTATTACAAAATTAATAAATAAAAAATAATAAATAACACCCAACCCATGTTGTGGATGCTCCTCGCGTAGTATCAGTTGCCAACAAAGAGAACATGCATAGTGAAGGGCATGGTGATGTAGAATTATTGTTAGAAGGGCACACTAAAACTACAAAATTGTGTGATGTCATTTATGTTTCGGGTTTGTCGACAAATTTAATTTCAGTTGGGAAAATGGCTTCGAAAGGATTTCAGGTACATTTTAGTGCAAATAAATGTAACATGTATTATGGTAAAGTTGCAGTTGCCAGTGCTACGATGGTGAATGGCGTCTACCAATTGGACTTGGAATGTCAACAACCGAGAATTGAACACGAGCTGGCTGCAGCGGCGTGTCGACCGGTGACTTTGAGTAAGTCGGACATCCAGTCATTGGACAAGAAACGTACTGAGTCTGCGGAATTGAGTGAGGTAAACTCATCGCAGGATTTATGGCATCGTAGGCTTGGGCATTTGAATAGACGAAGCATGGATTTACTGAAACAAGGTATGGCAAGTGGAATTAATTATACTTCTGGTAAACATATTCCCTGTATTGCGTGTATTGAAGGGAAGCAGAGAGCTAGATTACCATTTCCAAAGCAATCTTTTAATAGAGCCACTGAGAAACTAGGTCTTATACATTCTGATCTATGTGGGCCTATGCCAGTTTCTTCATTTAGCGGCTGTAAATATCTATTAACATTCATAGATGATTTTACAAGGATGACTTTTGGTTATTTTATTAAAAGTAAAGATGAAGTATTGCCTGTATTTAAGATTTTCAAAAAACTGGTGGAAAATCAAACGAATTTAAAAATTAAAATGCTTAGAACAGACAATGGTCGTGAGTATGTGAATAAACAGTTCCAGACTTTTCTTCGTGAGCATGGCATCGAGCATCAGACGACTATACCGTACTCTCCACAACAGAATGGTGTAGCAGAACGGGCTAATCGCACAATTATGGAGGCGGGACGATGCATGCTGCAAGATGCTGGACTGGACCAAAGGTTTTGGGCTGAGGCATTGAATACGGCAATATTTATTAAAAACAAGTCACCGAGTAAGGCAGTGAGAGGGACCGCTCCTGAAGAGAAATGGTCTGGTAATAAGGTTAATTTATCTTATTTGAGAATATTTGGCTGTGTTGCATATGCAATGATTCCTAAAGAAAAACGCAAGAAATTAGATGCAAAGAGTAAGCAGTATGTGTTTGTAGGATATTGTAGTGAATCAAAAGGATATAGGTTAATTGATCCAGAAAATCCTTCCAAATGTATCAAATCTAGAGATGTACTATTCTTAGAAGGTAAAATGTACAAAGATTTGAAAATAAATCAGGAAAATTGCACCACTGATTGTCAGTTAAATAGTCTAGTAATGATGATGTGATCACAACTGAAAATAATAATGTTATGTCTTCTAGTTCTGATTCCAGCTATAGTGATGACCCTAATGATGTTACATGGGATCCAAATATGGCTGAGGACCAAGGATCAAGTGATTACGAAGATATTGATGACACTATAAGCATGGTGGTTGCAATGGGAGCAGCTAGTCACGGTGTGGAACCACAGACAATAGGAGAGGCGCTGTCAGGACCTGATAAAGAAGGATTGGAAGGATGCTATTAATAATGAGTATCAGTCATGTGAGAAAAATAAAGCTTGGACCTTGACCCAACTGCCTGCATGGAAGAAAGCTGTGAATGCAAATGCAAACGATGTATTCAAACTAAATAAAGCAATATATGGACTAAAACAAGCATCAAAAAGCTGGTATGACAAAATTGATAAAGCTCTGTCAGAACTTCAGTTCAAGAAAATCATTGAAGGAGAAACTGATGAGAAAGTTCGAAATGACAGATCTTGGTAGAGCTAAGTGTATACTAGAAATGCGGTTGAAACAAGAGGAGAATAATTTACTAATAAATTATTCTTGGTCAAGAAACCTTGAAACAAAAGGTTTTAGAACAGTTTCATGTGGTTGACTGAAAGCCGTAAGCAGAAAACCGTAGCACTATCGAGCACGGACGCAGACTCTATAGCATTATATTATAAAGAAAGCTAAATTTATTTGAGGTTTCTTTCTGAATGCTTAGGTGCACTTTTATAAGTTGTGTTGTTTATTGATAGTCAGCCAGCGCAGAAAATTTGTAATAACCTTGGTTTACAAATTGTTTAGTTTAAGGGCAGGTGTTAGGACTGGTTACTATTGTGTATATAAACGAAACAATTAATTCAAATGTAGTTTGTTCTGTCCGCACTTGTCATATTCTTTTCGATGTCATTGTATGTGTATTCTTTGTATATTAAATCCTTTACTGTTATATCAATCCTGCTTTTACTCTGCCTATAACCCATCAGACTAATAGGGCCGAATTGGGCCATCATTTTAAAATCTTATTTTTTATTAATCAGTGTCATCAGATTTTTTTTCAATGGATATTAATATTTAAAAATTTAAATGTTATGTAGGTATTACCAAAACTTTTCTAATTATAATTAAATTCGCAATCTTACATGATTTAAGCGATGACTAGTGTGATTTCGATTTTGATTTTAATTTAGTTTGTTAATTTGTAATTTAATTTCACTTTGTGGTGAGCATACTTTGAGCTTGTAGTGATTTCCTATATTTGAGGAAACACGCTGATTGTATTGTATGTGATATTATTATATTAATACTATGTGTATTCCTTGTGGGAAATCCTTTAATAAATAAAAATAAAAATTTCTTGGTATCTTACAGTTTGGATTTGTGACACTAAGGAAAATAATGACAAACAAAATATTCAATCCATACACGAAGCAACTGCCTACTACCTAAAGTTATTATCTTGTTAATTTGTTGACGCTTAAATCTAAGTACGTCCCTGTTTAACTGATTGATTTATTTGAAATGAAACAAAAAATATCCTTTTTTGAAGTTAGAGAAAGATAAATTATACAACTGTGAGTTCATAAACTTGCCCATATGTAAACAGCGGTTAACGCGAAGTCTAAGAAAGTTTTGATGCTGTTAAAAATGGTTTTCGTGGTATATTTCGTTAACCGTTCAATTAACGACAAAACGAAAAAATACGTATGTGTTTAAATTTTGTTCTTTATCCATTCCAACTGGTTTTATGCGAAAAAGTGGTGATTAAACTTAAAACTTTAAACGGTCATAACTCCAAAACGGATAGGTATTTTCCAAATATTATTTTTTTATTATGATATCAGTATTATGCCCTTGTATCCAACTGAGCAAGTGCGCCATTTATTTGCGCTCCCTGTATATAAAAATGAATGTTTTTATTTATGTCATCGATGAACTCAAAAACTACTGGACCGATTTGGCTTATTTTGGTCTTGAAATATTCGTGAAAGTCCTGGGAAGGTTTCAGGAGTGAGAAAAGTTGGAAAATTTCTAAGTTAAGAAAAGTTCTAAAAACTTTTTTTTGGGTATCGTTCAAGCGTGATGCGTCCATCCAATATAGGATGATCTTTGTTTATTTGACGGCAGACGCAAAAGACGGTCAAGCTTCAACTACCATCCAACGTAAAATGATCTATCTTTCCATTGTCTTTCATTGACGGCTGACGAAATAGAACAAAATTCAAAAAAATTGTACATCGTGTATATAATATTATCTAGATACGGCGTCTTGCGCGTAATTTTGTTAAATGTAAAATAAAACGATGTCCATATCTACCAAAATAGCTCATTGTTTTTTGAGATTATTGCAACAGTTTTAAACAAGGTATACTCTATCGAAGCGTTTTGCCGGAGTACACCAAAATATATCCAATAATAATTTTTCGTTTTCATAAAGGACATTGTTTTTTGAATTGATACTTTTAGATGCGCTGGGGGACAAATTTAAATTCCGCATTAGTATTGTTTTCAGATTCAAGAATAAAAAAAATTATGGTACGTTGATGCCAAGGTTGGTGCTGTATCTAGACATTATAATGAAACGATATGCAGTTTTATATTTTAAAATATTTGTTTTATTACTTACGTCACCTGGTAAGGCAGTATGAATTTATTTGTTTGTATATGGTAACGTACTAGACGCGACTGCCAACAAGTTTACGATGGTCACGGGTTCAAATCCCAGGGCACACCTCTGACTTTTCGGATTAATTTGTACTTGAAATAAAATCCGCCAACCCGCACTAAGCCAGCGGGGTGGACTATATATTTTTCTATAATATAAAAATGAATCGCAAAATGTGTTGGTAAGCGCATAACTCAACAACGCCTGGACCAATTTGGCCATTTTTTTTTTAATTTTTATTATTACTTTATTACTAACAAAAAGCGTAATGGCGTGCAATATTATTTGGAAAAACAGCATTTTGGTGCTGAAATAAGGGAAGGAATATTGGATGGACAATAAAAAACGCTAAAGTTTTTAATGTCAAAACTTCATAAGGCAATCTTTATATGTACATGTATATAGCGAGACGGGATATAATAGAGTGGAAGGTATGGGAGAGGGCTGGGATAGCTGACAGATTTGATAGGACGAAATGTAAATGCACGTTATAAGACGGGATGGATAATAAAGAGAAAGGACGGGACGGATCGGGAAGAGACTGAACAGACGGATGAGACGGGATTGAGCCGGACAGTAGGACAGCTACGTCAAGTTTAGGTATACAAGAGTTTATACGAAAAATAACATGTATTTGGTGTGGAGTCGAATCAAAAAATATATGCACCTAGGCGAAGCTGGGCCGGGCCGCTAGTCTTTAATAAAATAACACATAAAAATAAAAACTGAACTGAACTGAATAACAATTTTATATAATTATGGAGAATATTGTAGGAATTCTCAAATTAGGCGTTGCCTGTGTCTTGAGAAACCAGTTAAATATACTTGTTACTACATTAATTGTGTATGTGAGTGTGAGTGTTTTTCTATTAAAATGTATATTTCATCTCTTTATTACTGACAAAAAGTAATGGCGTAATATTTTTTTTGTAACTAACGCCAAAGAAGTATAACTTCTAACGCGTGTACATGAGTACACACTCTTTTTTTTCTTTTGAATCTGGGGGCGCGGCCGAGCCCCCTCCAAGTCGAGCTATAGGCCGTAACATCCTTTTCTCGAAGCAATTCAGCCCATTTTCAACCCCCTATAACTTCGTTGTGGCTAAAGCATGAAGCCTGAATTTTCAGTTACTAAGCAGGCATTGTGTAAACACGGTATTTTTAAAATTTCATTCAATTTGAACCAGTAGTTTAAGAATTATAACTTGTCAAACTTTCGTAATTTTGTCACTCACTGACTGACTGACCGATCATCAAAAGTCTAAGGGACTTCTAGCAGACATAGAACCTTCAAATTTAGAATATAATTAGTGTTTAGTGTCTAAAGTAAAGGAAAATTCAAACATTTCATAATTTGTGTCTAGTTTTCTAGATAGACCAACTGCGTGAATAACTTTGTAATCCCATATAAATGTATAGGATTACAAAGTTACATTTGCAGTTAATGAATCATTGTACCCTTATATAGGAGTAATAACTGTAGATAGATATCTATATATATGAGGCATAACAGGAGGGGATATAGAGAGGTAAATGGTGTATTCAGCCCATGAAACTGTATAACATTCCTTTAGAAAAACATGACGAAGAAAAAATTGCAAATAAATAGATTAAATAACTCGAAAATATCAATTACAATGAAAGAAAGAACATTAATAATCAAATCCGCTATATTTGTGATAAATTGATACCTACAAAAATAAGAAAAATCCATAAGACAGAGGCTTTAAGAAAAATCGTTAGTGATATTCTAGAAGTAAGAAGTACCGAAAAGGAAAAAAGTAGGACTCTACAAAAAGACGTGAGATCCCATCAAAAACATCCTGTAAAAAAATTCCAAGTCTCGCAGCTCAGGTTTTCTACCGCAAAAAGTTGTGAGATGCATGTAATACCAAGTCGATTAATTTATTTAGTCCTTAAGGGACCTTCTATATAAAGTTATTACGTTAGTTATTACCATATCAATATTAAAAATTCTTTACGTTTTAAATAAATGGATCGACTTGGCCATCGCATGAAAACATAATGTATCGTACAATTTATACATAATGCTGCTGGCCAAGTCGATCTATTTATTTAAAACGTAAAGAATTTTTAATATTGACATGGTAATAACTAACGTAATAACTTTATATAGAAGGTCCCTTAAGGACTAAATAAATTAATCGACTTGGTATTACATGCATCTCACAACTTTTTGCGGTAGAAAACCTGAGCTGCGAGACTTGGAATTTTTTTACAGGATGTTTTTGATGGGATTTCATTTACATGTACATGTCGTAAAGTAAACTTCGCCAGAAATGCTCTCTAAGCGGTATGAAACTTGAAATTGTCATTGAAGCTAGCTAATATTCTATATTATAAGACAATAGTTCACTAACAGTATTTCCTTGTACATGTAGTACCACCTAAAATAAGAAAGCCAGGAATTCTTGAACAAACTGCGAGAACTTATTCAAAGCCGCATATTTTTTTTGGATTCAGCCTATGGAAACAACTTTAGAATCGAATTAGATACTAATTAGGTTAATAATTGTAGGAAAACGCGAAATACAGTACGGATTATAAATAAAAGTGTGTAATATTTAGTTCTTTATTCGTTCTGAGAGGGGTGGTCAAAAAGCGGGATATTTGGCGTCCCGCCGAAGGTTCAATCGGGACGCGTCACCAAACCCCTGAAAAGCAGGACACCTGGCAACACTATATGCGGGGCTCGGTTCTCTACGACGGCGATTCTTCGTCTGCTTTCCATATGAACGTGGAATGAGACAGGGATGCGTGCTCGCGCCGGCTCTCTTTGGGATTTTTTTCTTAGCTTTGCTCAATGCGGCATTTACCGATTGCAATATTGGTGTACTACTTCACACAAGAAGAGACGGAAGACTTTTCAGTGCCAGTTTACTAAAATCTCAAAAGAAACGCCACGATGTACTGGCCCGTGAACTTCTCTACGCTGACGATGCAGCACTCGCAGGAATTGGTATGGAAATTTGGTCGAGCTTGCAAACTGTTCTCGATAAGCATAAACATCAAAAAGACCGTTGTCATGGTTCAAGGCACTCATTCGTTACCCGACATTACCCTGGATGGTGTGCCGCTGCAAGTTGTGGAAAGTTTCTGCTATTTCGGTTCTACCACAACATCGCATCTTTGCAATAACAGAGATATAGATACCCGCATTGGGCGAGCTTCATTGACCTTTGGTCAACTCTTATCTAGGGTCTGGAACAACAACAAACTGATCTTGTCAACTAAGATCCTTGTTTACCAAACTTACATCCTTAGTATCCTGCTGTATGTTACTTGGAGGGGCAGGATAATCAATGAAGACGTTCTGTCACACTGACTGACGTTCAGTCTGAAATATAAACTAACACACAGAAGGAAACAAACACCAAGAGTAGAATAGAAAAGAAGTTTAGTCCAAGAATACAGTTTATAGAAAGCACGGCACAAGATAGTCAGTATAAGGCACAAGCGGAAAGCAGAATAACAACACAGCAAAATAGTCCATAAGAAAAGCACTAGGTACACGCATACAGTATAATAGGGTAGGCTCGAGACAAACGATACGTCATCAGTACGCGGTACGATCGTCCGGTCGCTCGGAACTAACTCACGAGCCAAGAAGTCCGGTGCGTAGAACATGCGCAGGCGCAGCTGGGGGGGGTCCGCTACCGCGCGCCCGCAACTACTATGTGACCTTTTGTCTTGAGTCGGCCGGCCGGCCTACGCTCCCGGCTCCATTACACTACTGGAGCGCTCATCCGTCATTCAATTGAATAATTTAGAATGACGTGTTGATATTATGTTATTTATTGTTTATTTATTTATTGTGATGTGACATTTAAGTATATGTATTTCCGAGTGTTTGAGTGTGTGATTTTACGCAGGTACATATGTGTGCGTGAGTGTATATGTAATATATAAGTTTGCGTATGTATATGTGTGTGTGTATGTATGGGCATACAGGGTATATCAAGACTGCTACCGAAAACGAAGCCGGGTGGTAGTTTAAGCGACTTTAGACACAATGCAATAGAAAATGTTGCAAAAAAAAGTTGCCAATTTTTTTTGGTATTTTTTTCCTATGACCATTTTTGGATGATAAATGCATTTTTTCCTAAAATAATAGTGTATACCCTTTTATTTATAAAGACTCTAAGGCATTAAAGAGTTTAAATTATTATTTTAGCAAAAACTATGGATTTACCACCCAAATAAGAAGATATTTAAAAAATCATAAAAAATAATTGTTGCGTTTCTTTGCGAAATTTTTAGTTGCATTGTGTTTGTAGTCACTAAAACTACCACCCGGCTTCGTTTTCGGTAGCAGTCTTGAGATACCCGGTATAAGTAGCCCACATACTTATTTCTTTAAATTTCTCTCCTAGAGAATATCTGGACCCTAGCGAATAAATTGATTGTATAGTTCGCTTTTGAAGGATAAAGATAGTATTAATGTCAGCAGCACCTCCCCACAGTAAAATTCCATAACTCATCAGGCTGTGAAAGTGGAAAACTGTATGTACCAATCTAGCTATATCAATATCAATCCGCAAAAACTGCTGCGCTCAGCTTTTTTGCTAAAGCGACTACGACGATATAGGGATCCCATTGAAGTGATTTTTTGATTCCAGAAGGCTCAACACATCCAAATTCAAAAGAATTTTATAGTTACCTTTTTGACAATAAGTGAAATAAACCGTACACATTTTGTTTTTTTAATATTTTATAAAATAAACTAAAGACTAGCAATGAGCTCAGCAACCCAGCTAATGTTACCATAGGGTATTGTAGTATGGGGGTGATGGTGTACGAGTATTAAAACAAACTTTAAATTATGTAATCATATCTTATTAGTATAATATTTGCAGGGATCATGAGCATGAGTATTTACACGTGGTCAGTGAGTGACTAGTGACGAGTGACGAGTGACTGAGTGCACCGCTCTGTGCTACGCCGCCTCCACCGGATTCTTCTTTTCTTCTGTAGACAAACAAATATTAACATTACTTTCATCACAGTAACAGCCGGTGCCAATAAACAACCCCAATCCAAAATTTGCCGTTTTAGATTGACAGCTCAATCTTTTAGCTCATAATCAATCTCAGTAGTGAAAAAACTATCCAAAAAATCAATCTATAGTCCCACAAACTTATCTGACCCGGTGAGAGAGTCGCTGTAATCGAATTTGGTGTTGCCATTAAAAATAGATATTGCAATAAAGTGGGTAAAGTAAGATTGTTCAATCCGATCAATAGTGTCGAGAAAATGAGTGGACCAGTTTCATCTGCATGTTTTTTTCCTTCACAAGATTTCTAACAAATCGCTGCCCCTTAAAGAAGTCAAAACCCTTATACAAGTATATCTGTATCAGCCCATACACGTCCCACTGCAGGGCACGGGCCTCCTCTGCAATCGAAAGTACGATTGAGGGTGGTTAGGCCATATCACAGGCCATATAGTCCGCCACGCTGGCCTAATGCGGGTTGGTGGACTTACACAGGTGTCATAGAAATTCTTATAAATCGCTATGGTATGCAGGTTTCCTCACTATGTTTTCCTTCACCGTTTTAGTGCTTGTTTATTGACTATCAATACACGCATGATTCCGAAAAGTCAGGCGGGTGCTCTGAGATTCGAACCTGCGGCCACCGTGAAATGTGGTTGTGAAATCTGGTCCATTTACCAACAGGCCACCACGCACGTAACGATAAATTTTAGTTTATGGTATGAACTTACATCTATCGTACAAAGTTCTGTTTTGGTGGAATTTATTTTGAAAAGCTGACAACACAAACCTGTGGCGGCAGCTACGCGATGATACAATTTTTCGAAGGGTATTATTGGTATCTGAAGACGCTTTTCTTCCTACGTAAAATTAGGACCTGAAGTTACCTACCTAAAGTTACCTGGAGTTTAACATTCCTAGCATCACTTTTTAAAGTTGTCGGCAATTTTCACTAGTTTTAAATAATGCAGGAAAAATAAATACATTGAGTAAACAACCAATGGCCGATATTTCAGCGACAGGCAGGTAGATTGACAATTGCAAATGACGTCGTTGTTTCCACTTTTGGCCACCGGGCCAGATAAGTTTGTGGCTCTATACTTTTAGGAGGACCAATCCCAGTTTTGAGATTGCTCTTTGTATGGAAATGACAGTTAAGGCCTGCCAATATACAATTACAATGACGTTTGGATGGATTGTTGAAAACTATCCAAAATTGCAATCTAACAATTTGCAGGGATTATTTATTCCTGAACGCCGAAATTGTTATGTGGCGGTTGCAATACGCCAACTTATAATATTTAGCTTTTAAGATAACACGCTTATTAGTTGTAATTTGAACATTATTTAATTACGCATTTCATTTTAAAATATGACTGCAGATGTTTAACCATAAAACATCTGCGAGTCGTTTTATTTAAGTAAGAATTTTTGTGTACCTTATTGTATAATATTAGTTGAAAAGATGCTGTTCTAAATTATTGTTTCCTAATTGTAATGACCCGTTCATGCCGGGGCAATAAAACTGTATTATTATAGTTAAGTTCTTTAGTGGCGGTAATCCTTTGCAACAAATTTATGTTTTTTAGACAATAGTACACATGTTTGGGTAAACCTTTCTGTTTGGACAATAGCCCAGATGTTTGGGCCGACCTTAATTTTTAGTTGAAAGGATAGACCCTATTTTATGGCTTAAATATATTTTCTGGAAGATTTATCCCCACCGATCCTCATTCGGGTAGTCCTATAAAAGGGTCGGTTTATTTGGATGAAAGAAGACAGTCTGCCATCTCTCGTCACGAGCACATCTCGCTCCGAGTCGCATAATTATAATTTTACTCTGTCTGTGAATGTATTAAGTGTTAATTTACAAAATATACAATAGTTAGTTCCTGGAAGTGAGTGCTTATTCTAATACCTACACTTATAACCACCAAAGTTATAAAAAATATGTATAAAGTAATAGTTATAGCAGTGATTTGGAAGCATTGGCGCAGATATCCGATTAGGATACTGATAGCGATGGTGAAACTCGATGATGATGTCTTCGTTAAGACTAACCAGGAGTAATTATACGCAGACCTTAGACGAAGCCGAATTTTCTTTCAAATTTAGGCTGTCCAAACCAGCTATAGAATTATTATTATACATATGAGCAGTGATTGCATTTTGTTAACTTTTTCAGGAACTATGTATGTTGTTGTAACTATACATAGCCATGGGGTTTCATCAACTTTTGTTGACGTTATGGTTGTATGCAGGGGCGTGCACTCCTTGTAGGCAGAAATGCAGTGCTTTACTTGCCATTCACAGATATTTTATTATAACGTTCGTACGTTTTAGATGACTTTAATTTATAGTAAATAAATGAATAAACAAAATATAATATCTTAAAAACGCCTAATATTTTATAAATAGCACCTATTTGCAATCACGCAAACATTATGGTTGCCATACGAAAAGCAAGCGGCGCTGCAAAGCAAAATAATGTACCTAATCAACCAAGTCATGCCGCCGCCTCCCGCATGACATTTGTTTGCATGTGTGTAGTAATTTTGGTGTCCGTGCACAGTCGCAAACGCACACACCCATAAATATTGTAAGCCGCGACTCCTGCGGCAGGCCTCGGGAGTTCGGCAGTTGTCGGGAGTAATCGTAAATGTTCGTTGCCTATAATCCGAGTAAAATGAATAGGCTGGAATCTAACAAATACCCTATGCACATTATGCATTTTTGGTTAGTAAGGTTTTATTTGTTTAAATAGAAATGTTTTGTGTTTCGCGGGGGCCATTTTGCTTTTTTTATGAGTTTTTGCATTGTTTACTATTTTATACTAGTATGTTTGTAAAAAAATATAGATTTCTTAACGGATTTTTCATTTTAACATTTGAAAGCGTGTACATTTAACAGTTTATTACTAAGTTTCGATATTAATTGTAGTCATTTGCTTTTACTAGTGTGTTTGTTTATTTTTATAAATGTTATTTGATTGCGAGGTTTGTGTTAAAAATGTATGTTTATCAAATGAATGAATGTGGTGGCCGAAATCTTGCGTTTATTTACATCGGGATAGGTATAGTAATCTCAACTAACCGGAAACTTGAATATGCGAAAATTGAAAGCTGACTAGGTGAGTTTTTTTATTTTACTTATTAGAATTTCTTCCGCCGCGACGATCGATCGCTGTTTTGTCTGCGTTGCCGTAGAAGATGGACATGAATAGTCAAGAAGCTTATACCAAGCTTCTTGTGAATAGTAGTACATCTAAGACTTGTTATGTTGGCATGGTTTCCGACTTAGAGATCCGTCGCGTGGCTGTGGCTATGCTAAAAAACTATAAAAGAAAAAGTTTTTGTGACCGAGTACTCCGCCGCATACCCAGTGTCATAATGCTGTGCACGCCGCTGTTATATAAGTTTAGTTTTTGTTTTATTATAGTATTTTACGTTTATTATGTATAATAATGGGTGAAAATGTGCCTTGTGATGGTTTGAAGTGTGTGCAAGTGTTGATCGGCGAGGAAAAGGTAAATTCATTACATTTCGTAGACAAACAACTACTCGTATCTGGTCGAAAACCTACGCTTGATTTGTTGTGTATTTCTCGAAAGTAGTGAAAATTATAGAATACAATTTTATAGATCAGTGCACATAACTACATAGATTGGATGTTCTCATACTAATAAGTTATACTGTCGGTGTTGTATATTTTTTTCCAACGATGTACTAAAATTTTTGGAATTGTTCCGGCTATAGTGATTTAAATAATTTAACTGGTACTTTTATAGTAATTGACAAAAACATGTGAATGCATTAATATATTTTCATAATTCCGGTAAACAGCGTATAGAAACCTCTTTATGCGTCATATACATAATATGTGATGAGATTTCAAAACATTATGCTCGCGTAGACAGTAATCGTAGTGTTTTTCAGATATTCCTTAGCTTCCTTTCAGAGCTCATGGTGAATCAAAAAATCACATGCATACACAAAAACATAACATGAATATATTAACAATAATTTGTGGCCGCGAAGTTAAACACGACGCAAAATAATTACAATATAAAGTTACGTATGCATGCCCAAAAGTAATTTAACTTACACATTTGTTTTATTCATCTATTTAAAACTAATGATGGGCCCTTCAGTATTTTCGCAATATTAAATAGATGGCCGTGGAAATCGCGCCATCTATTAGATTTTTTTGAAACAACTTGTTGTAATAGATTTTTTCATAACGATGATAAAGTCTGAAGATAGTTATTATTTTATTGGTTTTTATCCTAATCTTATATAGATCGTGTGGTAGGTCTGGGACTGCCTCGATGGCGCAAAGTTGATGTCTCGGATTCGAATCTGGGGTTTATTTTTATTTAATTACATCGCATAGGCTCGCCCTCTATCGCATGATGAACACGTTCTTCTTTCTTAATACCATTTTGCTCTTGAACCAATACATATTGTTACTAAAAAAATATTGGGCTTGCCCTAGTCCACAACCCTAGGCACGCCACTGGTTGTATGCACTCGGCACAATGCTGATATCAATAGCAGACTTTATCGGAGTTTCTGTTTCTACTGCAATTATTTTATTTTACTTACTTAATATTTTTCCTAACACTGAAAATATTTTTACATATTATTTATTTTCAAAATACTGAAAGGATATTTATATGCAATGAAATATTCTGCGTAAAACATTAATTTTATAATTGTGTCAATGGTTTTATGTCAAAAAAATTAAAAGTGAGAGGAAACAGATTGTTTTCAATCTACTAACAGACACAATCGACTGTGGCCTGGATTGTTTATTGGCAACATGGTTATAGACTAATCGAAAAGTAGAAAACAATCCGGATTGTCTTCAATAAAAAAATTTCGATTGATTATTGGCATCGGCCGTTAGTCACATTAAACTTGCCCATAAATCAATTATCTACTCTATTCCTCAAGTATTTATTTATTTATAAGTACAAGCAGAGGTGAACAACCATTTTAATTAAACTAAAAAATGTGTTGTTCTGCAAAACGAAGATTTTATTTACAATAATACAATATAACAAATATCATCTATAGGCACATAAAATTATTTGCGCAAATTTATTGACACACCTGAAAAACGACTGCCTCCGTGGCGCAGTCGGTTAGACGCTGCCTGCGAAACGAGAGGCCGCGGGTTTGATTCCCGCGCCGAGAGAAATGTTTGTGCGGCACACAAATGTTTCTTTCGAGTCTGGGTGTTAAGCAGATCCAAAGTCTCTCGTAGTTTCTAGTACCCACGTCACAAGACTCGATCTTAGTATGGAGTCTAGCCTTGACTCTATGATGTTGGGTGTTATTTATTTTATTTATTTATTTTAGGCTGGCCTCATAACAAAAAGAATAAAGTAGGTAATGTCGAGACTCGAGTACAGGTATTAGGAGAATGCAGTTTAAATATGAGGAAAGCGAACTGACCGTGTGGTTGCGGCTCGGCGGGGTCGTCCCAGGGCTGCCGCTCGCTCGTGGCGAACACCAGGAAGAACGCGTTGCACACCACGTACATGGCCGCCGTGGTGTAGAAGAACACGCGCCACACGCTCTCGTTCGACTGCACAGAACACACCGCAACTAAACATCACAAGTCACAACACACCCGACTCACCGCAGAGGCGATACTTAACTCTTGGCTAATGCTTATCAAATATTCTAACACAATACATTATTTACTAAAAAACTATTATGTATTATGAATGTATTCGATGTGGAAATCCATAGAGGAGGCCTGTGGCTGAGATGTTGATGGTGATCAATATTGTGTAAAAAATGAAGCTTGGTTTAAGTTTTATGTTGTTGAACCTATGTACAAGTATACAGGGTATATCAAGAGTGCTACCGAAAACGAAGCTGGGTGGTAGTTTTAGTGACTTCAGACACAATGCAACTAAATTTTGTGCAAAAAATGGTGACGATTTTTTTGTTATTTTTTTCTATAGTCTTATTAGGGTGGTAAATACATAGTTTTTTCTTTAATAATAGTGTTTTAAAATCGCTATGGTACGCTATGCTTTAAATTGTGGCGGTAGCAATACGCCAACTTAGATTTAGCTTATAAATTAACACGCTTGTAGCTGCATGGTAGCATCATCATGCATCGACGCTTAGTTCCAGACTAAAGGCTGAATTCGCACCGCGACGTATTTATGTTACCACAGTGCGCATGCGCCCCCGCTCCGCCGATCTCACTGCGACGGTGGCGCCACAAAGCGTAGTTCGTGGTGCGACACACTTGGACACTAGGCTGACGCTATTCGTCGCTACATAATATGCGCGGCTCTGACTAAGCATTACTCGCGATACCCAAAAAGTGTACATATACACGGTGTAAAGTTCTAATAAATTACTCCAGTTTTCTAAGCGATTTTATTTTGTCATCCACGCAACAACCCCTCACAATTGGTGACCCCGACGTGATCAAGAACAATGGCAACACCTACAAGAGAAGCTTGCGATCAAGAACTCTCTGGCGTTTCTACGAGTGTACGCATACCACCCATATGGCGCGACAGGCTGCGTCTGTGGTTTGCTCAGTTCGAAGCTATCGTCGCTCCACAGAAAAAGGGCGATAAAGCCATGTACGAGCTCGTCATCGCACAACTGGAACGGCAAGACATCGACGAGATCGCCGACATCATTTTGCGTCCTCCTGATAACGAAAAGTACGCAGCAATCAAAAGCCGCTTACTTCAGGTATACGAAGAATCCGAGCAGCGTCAAGTGCAAAGATTGTTGTCAGAAATGGAGCTAGGAGAAATGAAGCCATCACAACTCCTACGTCGTATGAAGAATCTCGCCGGTGATAACATCTCCGAATCAACGTTGCGTATTATGTGGACGAATCATCTCCCCCAGTCTATCCGCGCTGTTCTCGCGGTAAGCGAGAATATCGCTAAGCAGTCGGACATCAACGAACTCGCGCTCATGGCGGACAAGATTTTGGAACAGTCGCGTCCTGAACTCGCCACAATTTCATCCGCTCCAAGCCATACTGCCTCAACGGACATGTCCATACACGAAAAAATCGACATGCTAACTAGGGAGATAGCTGAATTAAAGGCTCAGCGCGGACCATACAGATCAAGACGACCTTTTCGACGTAATCGCTCTAATTCAAGATCGCAAAGCAGACAGCGTGTGCCTCGTAGTGCTACGCCTCATCGTTTTGAAGTGCCAGCCGTGTGCTTCTATCACCGCAAATTCGGCAATCAGGCAAGAAAATGTACTCGACCTTGCAAATTTGAAGATAGCACGACTGTCTCGGAAAACTAAACCACGCGTTGGCTGAGGCGGGATCCGGCGCGAACAACGCATCACACCGCCTATTTATCACCGACAGAAACTCACATCTACGATTTTTAATTGACACGGGCGCAAACGTCTCTGTTATACCGAAGCAAAAGGGAAAGAGTGTAACTCCAACACCTTTCCAACTATACGCTGCTAACAACACGACAATACCCACTTATGGCGAGAAAACAATGGTGCTTGATTTGAACCTGCGAAGACCATATTTATGGAAATTCGTCGTCGCCGCAGTCAGTAAGCCAATCATAGGTGCTGATTTTTTAAAACACCACAAAATTCTCGTCGACATAGGAGGTCGCTGTCTCATTGATAAGGTCACGAACCTGCATGTCAAGACGTCGGTTACATACTCTACTGAGCCAACTGTAAGAAGCATTGATGACCATCAACCATTCCATCAAATACTCGCCGAGTTCCCAGACATCATAAGACCGTCTTCAATGAAGGAAATACCTAAACACCGCGTCGAACACCACATCGAGACTACAGGTCCACCGTTACATTGCAAAACGCGACCATTACCACCACACCGATACTTAGCTGTCAAAAATGAATTTAAAATCATGATGCAGCAGGGGCTTTGCCGTCCTAGCAAAAGTCCCTGGTCAAGCCCTTTGCATGTGGTACCGAAGAAGAATGGAGACTTACGTGTCTGTGGCGACTATCGAAGACTTAACGCCGTCACACTGCCAGATCGCTACCCGGTGCCACGTCTTAAGGATTTCACATACCTTCTCAACGACAAGAAAATATTCACCACATTAGATTTGAACCGTGCGTATCAGCAGTTACCCGTTTATGGTCCAGATATTGAGAAGACTGCTATAACTACGCCATTCGGTTTATTCGAATTTCCGCGAATGTGCCCCGGCCTCAAAAATGCTGGCCAAACATTCCAACGTTTTATTCATCAAGTACTCAACGGCTTCGATTTCGCATTCCCTTTCATTGATGACGTAATACTGGCATCGAAAGACATAGATCAACACTATGAAGATCTCCGTGCCGTTCTGCGAAGGTTAGATGAATACGGAATAACAATAAATCCGTCAAAATGTGTCTTCGGAAAGGAAAACGTCACATTCCTCGGTTACGATGTCTCCAGCGAGGGTATTAAGCCACCGTACGAAAAAATCAAGGCCATCGCGGAATATCCGAAGCCAGTAACCGTGCAAGAATTGCGTCGGTTCTTGGGAATGGTCAACTTTTATCGTGACAACATTCCCAACGCAGCGCACATACAAGCACCACTCAACGCGTTCCTTCACAACTCCAAGAAGCGCGACAAGTCCAAAATACCATGGACAGACGAAGCATCACATGCATTTGAAGCATGTAAGATTAGCATCCAAAACGCAATCTTACTCGCTCACCCGTCACCGTCTTCCGAGCAACCAGTATCGCTTATGTGCGATGCATCGGACAAGTGCGCAGGCGCTGTACTGCAACAACGCGTAAAGAAGAAATGGGCTCCGATTGGCTACTTCTCGAAGAAATTATCCGATATGCAACAGCGGTATAGCACCTTTGACAGAGAGTTGTTAGCAGTATATATGGCTGTAAAACACTTCCGAAAAATGTTTGAAGGACGACCATTAATTATCTATACAGACCACAAACCTCTAATATACGCGTTCAACAAGCCGCCGTCGAACAGCGAGACCCAACGCCGAGCTCGCCAACTACTCTTCATCAGCGAATTCACGACCGACGTGCGTCATGTGAGTGGGTTAGACAACGTAGTCGCAGACGCACTATCACGGATCGAGGCTATCGAGACACCCACATCCATCGATTACGCTAAACTAGCAGTGGCACAAGAACACGACTCGACCATACCTGAGCTGATAAAGCAGCCCAATATAACTCTCCAAAGGATCGTTGTACCTATGACGGACAAGCACATCTACTGCGAGACATCAACACGCAATTTGCGACCTTATTTACCTGTTGACTTCCGCCGCCCCGCATTCAACGCGGTGCATAACACAAGTCATCCCGGAATTAGAGCCACGCGAAAAATCATACAAGAGCGATACTTCTGGCCATCAATGAACGCAGATATCGGCCACTGGGCTAAAGCATGCACAGACTGTCAACGATCTAAGATCCTACGCCACACACGCAGCGATATTGCATCGTTTCCGCCGAGCGACCGTTTTCAACATCTACACATCGACATAGTCGGCCCGCTACCTCCATCAGTCGACGGACATCGTTATTTATTTACCATGATTGACCGCGCAACTCGCTGGCCCGAGGCTATTCCGATGCAAAGTATCACATCTGAAGCTGTAGCCAAAGTCGTTTACGAGGCGTGGATAACACGTTTTGGCGCTCCCGTTACTATCACATCTGACCAAGGAAGACAATTCGAAAGCCAGCTGTTCCACGAACTATCAAGATTAGTCGGCGCTGAAAAAAAACCGTACCACAGCGTATCACCCGCAAAGCAATGGGATTATCGAAAGATGGCATCGATCCTTGAAATCCGCACTCATGGCAAGACTCACTACCAGCAACAAATGGATCGCAGAATTACCTACCGTATTAATGGGATTGCGCACCGCCATGCGTAGCGACACCAACACAAGTGCAGCTCAGCTAACATACGGACAAGCATTACGACTCCCAGGCGATTTTGTAGCACCATCATCTAAACGAACAAATATGGACTACAACTACGTAGATCAACTATATAAGGTCATAACGCAGATGACGCCAATTTACTTTCCTCACCGCAGCTCAAAAAATATATTTGTTCACCAGGATCTAGAAAAATGCGAATCAGTTTTCCTGCGAGTAGACAGTGTGCGCAAACCTCTACAACGCCCTTATGAAGGCCCTTACCCTGTCATAGAGAGGAACGACAAATTTTTCAAGATACGACTGCCTACGCGCGTGGTTAATGTTTCAATTGATCGCTTGAAACCGGCATATACATTGAATATGGAAGAACATTGCAACGGCCAAGTCTCTCCTCTCAGTCATAAATCTATGGAAAAGGCACCGACATGTAATAACATTCCGCAGAAGACAAGATCCGGGAGAATAGTGAAAAAACCAGTACGCTTCGCTTGAGGGGGAGTACTGTAGCTGCATGGTAGCATCATCACGCATCGGCGCTTAGTTCCAGACTAAAGGCTGAATTCGCACCGCGACGTATTTATGTTACCACAGTGCGCATGCGCCCCCGCTCCGCCGATCTCACTGCGACGGTGGCGCCACAAAGCGTAGTTCGTGGTGCGACACACTTGGACACTAGGCTGACGCTATTCGTCGCTACATAATATGCGCGGCTCTGACTAAGCATTACTCGCGATACCCAAAAAGTGTACATATATACGGTGTAAAGTTCTAATAAATTACTCCAGTTTTCTAAGCGATTTTATTTTGTCATCCACGCAACAACCCCTCACACGCTTATTATTTGTAATTTGAACATTATTTAAACACGCATTTCATTTTAAAATATGACTGCAGATGTTTAACCATAAAACATCTGCGAGTCGTTTTATTTAAGTAAGAATTTTTGTGTACCTTATTGTATAATATTAGTTAAAAAGATGCTGTTCTAAATTATTGTTTCCTAATTGTAATGACCCGTTCATGCCGGGGCAATAAAACTGTATTATTATAGTTAAGTTCTTAAGTGGCGGTAATCCTTTGCAACAAATTTATGTTTTTTAGACAATAGTACACATGTTTGGGTAAACCTTTCTGTTTGGACAATAGCCCAGATGTTTGGGCCGACCTTAATTTTTAGTTGAAAGGATAGACCCTATTTTATGGCTTAAATATATTTTCTGGAAGATTTATCCCCACCGATCCTCATTCGGGTAGTCCTATAAAAGGGTCGGTTTATTTGGATGAAAGAAGACAGTCTGCCTCTCATCTCTCGTCACGAGCACATCTCGCTCCGAGTCGCATAATTATAATTTTACTGTCTGTGAATGTATTAAGTGTTAATTTACAAAATATACTATAGTTAGTTCCTGGAAGTGAGTGCTTATTCTAATACCTACACTTATAACCACCAAAGTGGTGACCCCGAATCAAAAAGAGTGATTTGAGTGTAGTGTATTAAAGTTAAATTGTAGTACGCGACTTTTCCGTGGAAGAGACATTGTTTTTGAATAACACATCAGAAAAAGTGAGCAGTATAATGAACACCGGAAGCGTTAGCGAACAATCTGCTCCGGAGGTTGCGTCGTGTTCTCCATTTATACCAGAGTGCAAATCGAATGACTTAGAAGTTTGGTTCGCCATAGCAGAAGCTGCGTTTGCTGCCGCCCGCATCAACTCGGAGAAATCAAAATACGCAATGATAATACAGAAGATACCAACTAAGATCATAGACACAATGCGTGATGTCATCTTAAGCCCGCCCGACGACGCTCCGTATACAACGTTCAAGGCGATTTTGATAAAGCGTTGTGGTACATCGGAAAGTCAGCGAACACGTCAGTTGCTGGAACGCGAGGAACTTGGAGATGATAAGCCGTCACAGTTTCTTCGACGTCTACGAAACCTAGCTGGTGAGAATATGTCGGAATCTACTGTCCGTACACTTTGGCAAGGACGATTGCCAACGGTCTTACAGCCCATCCTAGCAACTGTTAAGGACCAACCGTTGGAGAAAGCTGCGGAAGTTGCAGATGCAGCTTTAGAATACTTGCCAATGCGTTCAGCTATTGCAGAGGCCGGAATTCGTTCTACTTCCACCAAACAAGAGGAATCGGTATCGGAAGACATGAAAAAGATGTACGTCAGTTTAAAGGACGAGATTGCTTTGCTACGTCGAGAAATCAACGATCCCACTTCACGTGTGCGAGTGCGAGATAGAAACAGATCACGATCTCGCTCACGTTCCAGAAGCCGTGGTCCACGTCCACGTGATTTGTGTTGGTATCACTGGCGGTTTGATACGAAGGCAACAAAATGTGTTCCACCATGCAGCAAGGCTACGGGAAACGCTCCGGGCAGTCGTTAATGACGGCAAACGACTCCTGCCCTAAGAAATCACGCCGTTTATTCGTCTGTGATCGAGCCAGCAAAATCCAATTCCTCGTGGACACCGGAGCTGACATCTTCGTGTTTCCCCGTCATCGTATCCAAGGCCCGCATAAAAGTCCAACTACGAGCTTTCTGCGGCCAACGGGATAGTGATCGCTACATATGGAATTGCTAATTTAACGTTGGACCTTGGCCTAAGAGGAGATTTTACTTGGAGGTTCATAATAGCCGATGTCTCCAAGCCAATCTTAGGTGCTGATTTTTTGGCATATCCATCCATATGGAACCAAGCATCAAAGTCATTAATGGCTCATCACCTTACCATGAGCTTCTGCAGGAGTTCCCAGATATTATTCGTCCGGATGGCGCACCTAAAACAGTAAGCCACAGTACAAAACACCACATCATTACGACTCCAGGCCCACCAGTTGCGCACAAACCCCGTCGTCTTGCTCCAGACAAGTTGGCCGCCGCTAAAAGAGAATTCGAGGCGATGTTGCGACTAGGATTGTGTCGGCCGTCAAAAAGTCCATGGGCTTCTCCACTACACATGGTTCCCAAGAAAGGAGATGAGTGGAGACCATGTGGAGACTATCGGGCACTCAATAGTCGGACAGAACCCGATAAATACCCAGTACGTCACATCCAGGATTTTGCACAAGGACTGCACGGGAAGAACATTTTCTCCACTCTTGATTTAGTAAGAGCATTCCATCAAATACCAATCGCAGAGGAAGACATACCTAAGACAGCCATCATTGCTCCATTCGGACTCTTCGAGTTTATGTACATGACTTTTGGATTACGTAACGCAGCCCAAACCTTCCAGCGCTTCATGGACGAAGTGCTACTGGGATTGGAATTTTGTTACGTGTACATTGATGATATTTTAATTGCATCATCATCACATGAAGAGCACCTCAAGCATTTGAAAATTGTTTTCAATCGTCTTAAGAAATATGGCGTCGTCATCAACCCCAGCAAGTGCATCTTTGGTCAGAAAGAAGTTCGTTTCCTGGGATATATGGTAACTGCAACCGGTACTCGACCATTTCCAGACAGAGTTGTCGATATACAACGATTTAAATTACTAGACACAGTCAAAAAGCTACGTGGATTTCTCGGTATGATCAATTTCTACCGTAGGTTCATACCAGGTGCAGCAGCAACTCAAGCACCGCTTAACGACCTACTCCAGGGTAACCTTAAAGGAAATGCTCCTGTGCCCTGGACACCAGCTACTACAAAGGCTTTCGAGGCGTGCAAGGAGAGTCTCGCGAAGGCTACCTTGCTTGCTCATCCTCAACCCGACGCACAGTTAGCATTAATGTGTGATGCATCGGACTACGTCGTCGGCGCAGCGCTGCAGCAGTTTGTGGATAATCATTGGCAACTGCTGGGCTTCTTCTCGAAGAAATTGAGCCCCACCGAGCAGAAATATGCAGCTTATGACCGCGAACTCCTAGCTATATATCTTGCTGTTAAACACTTCAGACACATTATAGAAGCGAGAAAGTTCACTATTTACACTGATCATAAGCCCATTACCTTCGCATTTCGGAAGAAATCAGACCAATGCTCACCACGCCAATTTCGACACTTAGATTTCATCAGCCAGTTTTCAACGGATATTCGTCACATTGCTGGAAAAGATAACCCTGTCGCTGATGCATTGTCTCGCGTAGAAGAGCTTGAAACAACTCTAGACTTCAAGGCACTCGCTGACTCGCAGGCGGACGACGAAGAACTTCGAAAATTGCTAAAAGAAAATACGTCTTTGCAATTGAAACGTATACTGATTCCAGGCACGGATATCCCCGTAACCTGTGACGTATCTACACAAGCTGTTCGACCATTCATCACCACGCCGTTTAGGAGAATTGCATTCACCACCGTCCATCGACTTTCGCATCCCGGAATCAATGCTACGGTCAAACTTATGACCCAGCGTTATATTTGGCCGTCAATAAACTCCGATTGCAGAAAATGGGCTCGCAGCTGCATCGATTGTCAACGTGCGAATATCTCAAGACATGTATCTGCCCCTGTTGGATCATTTTCTCCACCGACATCCAGATTTGAGCATATCCATATAGACATAATCGTAATGTCTATATCTGAAGGTTACAGGTACTGTCTCACAATGATAGATCGTTTCACTCGTTGGCCAGAAGCAATACCACTCCAAGACCAGGAAGCAACAACGGTGGCTAAAGCATTCTACAACCATTGGATCTCACGCTTTGGCACACCATTAAGGATCACATCTGACCGTGGTAGACAGTTCGAGTCGCACCTGTTCAGGCACCTCAATCAACTGGCAGGCACGACGCATTTCAAGACTACGGTTTATCATCCGGCGTCCAACGGTATGGTGGAACGTTTTCATCGTCAGCTGAAGGCGGCTATAAAATGTCATCAGGATACACGGTGGACTGAAATTCTCCCTACCGTGCTGCTGGGCATCCGAGCTGCTTGGAAGGAAGATTTAGAGGCTACGGTCGCCGAGATAGTATATGGTCAGCCACTGCGGATTCCAGGAGAGTTTTTGGTGCAACAGACGACAATCACCGACAGTAACAGTGCAACGGACTTTGTGAAACAGCTACGGCAACACTTTCAAGGGCTGCGACCGACTTTAGTATCTCGGCATGGCGAGAAAAGAACTTTCATTTTTAAAGACCTCAGCACCACTGACCAAGTCTTCGTGCGCCGCGAGGGTCCAAAAGTGCCCCTGCAGAGTCCTTACGTGGGCCCTTTCAAGGTTGTCATGCGAGGGGAGAAGACGTTTGTTGTTAACGTCCGCGGTCGTGACAATTTCCATTGACCGTCTTAAACCAGCCTATGTGTTAGCTGACCCTGAAAACACTTCAGCTGACAACGAACATCAAGCACCAAGGCAACGGACAATTCAAGACACTGAAGATGTATATCGCGAAACAGATGCACACCAGCGAACAAGGTCCGGAAGGCGCGTCCGCTTCCCGGACTATTTCCAAAGTGGATTTTCGTGAACTGTCATTCACTGGTAGGGGGGTGCTGTGGCGGTAGCAATACGCCAACTTAGATTTAGCTTATAAAATAACACGCTTATTATTTGTAATTTGAACATTATTTAAACACGCATTTCATTTTAAAATATGACTGCAGATGTTTAACCATAAAACATCTGCGAGTCGTTTTATTTAAGTAAGAATTTTTGTGTACCTTATTGTATAATATTAGTTGAAAAGATGCTGTTCTAAATTATTGTTTCCTAATTGTAATGACCCGTTCATGCCGGGGCAATAAAACTGTATTATTATAGTTAAGTTCTTTAGTGGCGGTAATCCTTTGCAACAAATTTATGTTTTTTAGACAATAGTACACATGTTTGGGTAAACCTTTCTGTTTGGACAATAGCCCAGATGTTTGGGCCGACCTTAATTTTTAGTTGAAAGGATAGACCCTATTTTATGGCTTAAATATATTTTCTGGAAGATTTATCCCCACCGATCCTCATTCGGGTAGTCCTATAAAAGGGTCGGTTTATTTGGATGAAAGAAGACAGTCTGCCATCTCTCGTCACGAGCACATCTCGCTCCGAGTCGCATAATTATAATTTTACTCTGTCTGTGAATGTATTAAGTGTTAATTTACAAAATATACAATAGTTAGTTCCTGGAAGTGAGTGCTTATTCTAATACCTACACTTATAACCACCAAAAAATTATGATTTTAGCAAAAACTATAGATTTACCACCCAAACTCGACAATATTTAAAAAATAATAAATAAAAATTGTCGTGTTTCTTTGCGAAAATTTAAGTTACATTGTGTTTGTAGTTACTAAAACTACCACCCGGCTTCGTTTTCGGTAGCAGTCTTGATATACCCGGTATAATATACTTTAATATAATTTGCAGTAACAAGTGTCAGCGTCGAGAGTGTCGGCGCGTGCACTCACCTCGTCGGAGAGGATGGCGCCGGCGACGAGCGGCGCGAAGCACGCCGCCGCGTTCGCCAGGAAATTGGTGATCGCCATCAGCGAGCCCGCGAAGTTAGGCGTCATGTCTATGTGCATCAGCTGTGGACAGAGCACGCCATTATCACATATCACAAGTGACTTGCGGATTGTGCGGGTGTGTGTGTGTGTGTGTGAGCCGCACTGAGTACTGACCAGGAAGCCGGTGAAGTGGCCCGCGTTGACGCCCACGGCCGCCGTGAGGATGAGCACGGCCACGACGAGGTCGCCGGGTGGAGCGAATGTGAGCCCCACCAGCGCCGCCGCCGGACCGAAGAATCCTACCGACATGCCGCCATTACACTCGCATCTTTTAACGCTACTTACTAGTCATACACTATAATTATTTTACAATATCTTTTCAATCGAAACACTAATAGGTAGGTAATACTTCCATATTTTATACTATCGCTACCGATACGCGTAATTATTGAAGATAATATAAAATATAATTTTGCATAACAAACAAATTCATAAATATCAAAATTTGTAGGTACAAGAACCTACTATAGGTAAAACTTTAAGGTGGCATGTTGGTAACGGACCGGACACGTCTGCCGATATGGTGGTCTCATGTTTAAAATCCGAGATACACCTCTGACTTACTGTCAAATATAAATGTTATACTTTGAGATTTTGAATCTCACCGAGCGATGGGCGACAAACAAATTACCATTCTTATTCACAGAAGATTTCGAAAATTAGCGACAGCGAGATCTGCCGTGAGTCTTGTTCTTGGGCGTGATCCTTGCGAGCATCGTTGTTCCCTCTGATTAAAACTGTGCCCTAGACTCACCTATAGAGTTGCTGACCTTCCTGCAAGTCGTAGTGCTCAGCCAATTCTTTTTGAGTGCCAAATCAGACAGGTAGCCGAAGAAGAAGCTCAGCAAGTACATGACGATGTAGGGGATCGCCGACACCACGCCGTTCTGCACAACACAACAAGCACATTACTCGGCGTGCTGCTGCACTGGGGGCCCGCGCGGTGCCTCGACTGCTCTGCCTGCGGTCTTACCGTGGTGATGTCGACTTGCAGCACCTGGCTCATGTACGTGGGCATCTGCGTCATCACCGACCAGAAGCCCCAGTCCTGGCCCACATGAGCCACCATGATTCCAATGCACGGCATCGACGTCAGCAGAGTGCGCCACGGCGTCTTAGGTTTCTGTGCCAATAGACAAATACTACAACATGTCATACAAACGAGTGTTGGCGATTAGAACGATTAGATTATCTAATAGAATTTTATAATATACTCATAATAAAATACATTGATTAAATTATGTAAGTTTAATGCGAATGCTGTTTCACATCTGTAGTCGGTGAACATTAAATTGTACAAGTTTAATTATTTATGATTGGTGGATGATGAACTGTTGTGTGATATTTAGTAAAAATAAATAAAAAAGTCATCGTTACAATTTATCGCTGTTGAAATGCGAATCGTATGAGAAGATGTAGAGCGCGGGGTGTACCTTGTAATCCTCGTTTTGTCCGAGGGAGGTCTCTATGTAGAGTCGCTCGCGCTTAGAGACGAACCGGCACTCGTGCGGAGCCGACGCGCCTACAGTGACGTAGGCGGCGGTCCACACGGCGCCCAGCGTCGCGTTCACGTAAAAGATCACCGGCCAGCCCCACGCATCCGCGATGAAACCCGACACGATCAGCTGCAGCGCCGTGCCGCACTGCGCGCCTGCACACACACACACACGTCACACACCTCACACTGTACCCTGTGCCTACATCACGCACGCAACTGAACGTGGTGATCAACTACATTATTATTTATAATTTTCACCGTTTATTTAATGCTATGAGATTTTACAGCATTGTAGTTTGATATTGAAATACGCGCCGTTCCGGTTCGGTCGTACTCGATCGGCAGTCGGCACGGATGGCGCGTGGCACTTACCGCTATATATGATGGTGGCGAGCTGGCTCTTCTCTTCGATAGGCACCCACTTGCCGATGAGCGCGTGCATGGCGGGGAAGAGAAAGCCCTGCGCCAGGCCCTGCACGGCGCGGCAGGCGGCGGCGGCCAGGTGTCCGCCGCGCGTCACCGCCAGCGGCATGAGAGCCGTCATGAGCGCCGTGCCCGCCACGCACGTCACCACCAGCGGCTTGGCGCCCCAGCGCGCCGCCAGCTCGCCGCTCGGCAGCTGCAGCACCACGTAGCCCCAGAAGAACGCCGACAGCACCACGCTCTGCATGCCCACGCTCCACTCCTCCTGCCGCGGACAAGTAAACGCGTTCTGTCCTCACACGCTGTTCATCTCTATCAATACACACATGACTCCGAAAAGTCAGAGATGTGCCCTGGGATTCGAACCCGCGACCACCGTGAACATGTTGGCAGTCGCGTCTAGTCCGTTTACCAACAGGCCACCACGCACTTGTTCATCTCACCGACACACATTTAATTTCATTTCATTTCATAAATTCATTTAATTTCATTTCATTTCATTTCAATATTGGAAATATTTATTCCCAGCAAGAACATTTTCAATTCTTTAATTGGAAAAGGTAAGTTGAAAAAAATATCACTGTTCATTACTTTTCTGTTAAACTTAATATACAATAGTAAATATAATTATTGTAATCAAAATACAATAGTTCTTCTAATAACGAAACGATCGGGCTATATATTTTTATTTAAGGTACAGAATTTGTGAAGTTAGGCTTTGTAGAGTCAGGGCGTGAAGAGTAACAAGCTTCGCTTTATACGAGACCTGATTTGTTTTTACAACGTACGCCTAGGCAAATGACATGAAAATGTTTTTGTTGGAATTTCACTAGTTCTGTATGTTGATCATGACAATTTTTATGTTTGTGTTTCTTGCAACTGCGTTTATTTTCATTAAGGTAAGTTTAATATTGCGTGTTATGTGTCAATGAAATAACATAAGTATTCCCCTTTCCATGACCACTTAAACAATAATAATTGTGTTGTGGTCGTTGTGGTCATATTATTATGTTTGTTAAAAATTGGAACACTTTAATGTAGGGACGACAGTAACAAGTTGTACATTCAATACAAAGATATTTTGACGTGACAACGTCTTAAATTAGGTTGCGGCTGGGAGTCACTTATGAAAAAGTGTAACGCCCGGTAACGTAACGGTGCGCGCGCAGCACTAGAGAATTATTTTTCAGTTTCACCCACTTTTTCCAAAATTGTCCCATAGCCCCCCCTGCCTTCCCCCACCCTTATTCCGAAATAGTGCCTATTAGCCTCCCCACGAAACCTACCCCCCCCCCTCCCCTACCCCCACCCCGAAAATTTACCTCACCCCCCCCAATCCTATCTCGGCCAACATAGGTCGTAGACCCACCGAGTTTGGTATCCTCGGAACCGTCTTGGTGAGGGCTACAAATTGACCCCGCCAGAAATCCCAAATTACGCAAAAAATTACCCCCCCAAAAAAAAATATTTTACCTCCAAAACAATTAATTTAAGTTAGCCTCCCCACGAAACCTTCCTCCCCCCCCCCTCCTCCCTTACCCCCACCCCGAAAATTTACCTCACCCCCCCAATCCTATCTCGGCCAATATAGATCGTAGACCCACCGAGTTTGGTATCCTCGGAACCGTCTTGGTGAGGGCTACAAATTGACCCCGCCAGAAATCCCAAATTACGCAAAAAATTACCCCCCCAAAAAAAAATATTTTACCTCCAAAAAATTTATTGACGTGACAACGTCTTAAATTAGGTTGCGGCTGGGAGTCACTTATGAAAAAGTGTAACGCCCGGTAACGTTACGATGAGTCACCGAACGAGAGAGAGGCCCGCCGAATGCCTTGCGTCTCTCTCCCACTCAACTATGATCGGTCTGCCGCGCGCGCAGCACTAGAGAATTAGGCGCATTGAATCGGCGCATGCTTGTGTCTCTGTCTTTGTCTTTCTCGAACGTTCTTGGCGTTGGAAAAACAAGAAAGCGTCACAATACAAGTTCACACGTGTGGTTAAAGTATCGTCAGCTGTGTCTGTAGTGAAAATATGGAGTGCTTAGATTCGTCATTACATGTACAATGTTTTAGTAAACAAAATATATTTCTATAGTTAAAATTTGTGCAATTCTTATTTTCATTCAATTCCTTGTTCCTATTGTGCAATTTAATTATATTCATATCAATAAATATTCTACCGAGAAAAAGACGTTGTCACGTAAAATCTTCGCCCGTAAAACCGACTTTACAGGCAACCATTTTTTTTTATATATTTCCAAGTAATAATAGCCAGAATAAAGTAAGAATAAAAAAAAAGAATGATGGAATGAATAATTAAGACTGAAAACTAGCTAACTATTGATCTCCGTTCGAATTTGAAATCCAAAAACATGAAGAAAATAAATTGGTTCCAAAATGTTTCCGGTATGATAAATTATTTTACTAATCGAAAAATTAAATGTTCTTGTTTATGATAATTTGGGGTATATGATATCTAAAACACTGAATAAAAATAAATATGCATATTGATAAACAAAAACAATGAAGTACCTAATGTTTTGATTTACAACCAACCCTAGGGGCGGGAATAGTTGTAACAATTTGCGCTGTTTTTATTTGGATATTACGTACAAGTTTAAGTACTTTATTATACTAGCGATCCGGCCCAGCTCCGCACAGCTGCAAAATACACTTTTCAAGATGGCGCCAAAATTTTCAATTCCGACTGTCAATGTAGAATATCGACCAATCATACCACGAAAAACTTAGATTACTTAACATACTAATGAAGAGTTTGTTTGTTTGTTACCGCAAATCTCAGGAGCTACTGATTCGAATTTAAAATTCGTTTTGTTTTGCATAGGTTTTTTTATCTAGGAATGCAATAGGCTATATATCATCACGCTATTACTAATAAAGGGGAGCAGTACTAAAAATCTAATAGAAACGTTATTTGTTGTGGTGACTTCCGTTGCGTGCAATGAAGCGTAGTCCGATAGGTTGTATGTATGTTGTAGGTAGAAAATTGATATCTGAGGGACCCTTTACTTCGATAATCTAAATTGATAGTCAAAATAGGACATTTTCGCCACCATTTCGAACTTTTTTTGTTATTGGTCCGATTAGTCTCAAAATCGGTGTCAGAGGGATCCTTCGTTCCAATATCCTAAATTGATAATCAGAATTGAACATTTTTGCCGGTCATTTAAATGTTTTAGTTATTGGTCCGATTGGTCTCAAAATCAATTGGATCGAAAAGAGATTGGGTACCTACCCCTGCTCTTATCCAAAAACTACTAAACCGATTTTGGTGAAACTTACACAGCCCAAAACTGTAATTCTGATGAGTACATAAAGGTTGAATTGATAATCTCCTTTATTTGAAGTCGATTAAAAAAATGTCTACATACTTAATCGAACCGGCTTAAGAAACTCAACTTCCATAACACAAATTTAATAATGAGCTTTAACATTTGATAGTCTTTATAAAAATCTTTGACCACAAAGCGCCCACTGCTGAATCCAGGCTCCACTCAATGTACATCAATTGTAAAAATATACTTATTCTATACTATAGTATTTTTATTTTAAATTTTATTATGGTAACAATAGAAACAATAATGACTTTCTATGAAGGATCCCAGCGATTTAGGCAGTGTCCTCGTAGATGAGTGTAGACGGCACAAGAGTGAGTTTCGCATGTGTGTGTTTATGCGGCTGTGACACTCACGTGTTCCCCGGCGTCGGCGTTGATGGCGACGATGGCCATACTCATGTCGACGCGCATGGCGTAGCACATCATCATGGCCACGAACAGCAACAGCACCTGCGCGTGCCGCAAGCCCAGGCCGGGGCGCACGCCTGCAACACCGCGTCACTACTCACTACTCACTACTGTACTGGACAGGAGCCAGGCACACCAGGCGCCGCTGCTCTGTGCAGTGTACTCACCGGCGGGCCCGTGTGCGTCGGCGCGAGCCTGCTCGTGCATCGTGTCTGCGGTCATGGCTGCGCTCTAGTCTCCACTGAGTGTCGCAGGTGAGAGCGGCGTCGAGCTCGGCTCTGTGGCTGCGAGTGCGCCAGCGCTGCGTCTGCGTGCCTGTTATACCGAGCGCCGAGCCGACACAGCGTGACTCTTCGCGCCTTATCTGCCCAACTAACAGATTAACAACGATACTGATCTGAGATGGACAAGTAGTGATCGCACATGCGGATTGGGCGATAGTGTGTCACCTATTTACATTTACAAAATAAGTATTTATAATAATAATATACGACGACTGTATTTACTATCTGTGAAATATACTTTCGTCTCATTTACACCACATATATAACTTAGCCACCACATATATAAGTGCGTGGTGGCCTGTTGTTAAACGGACTAGACGTGACTGCCAACATGTTCACGGTAGTCGCGGGTTCGAATCCCAGGGCACACCTCTGACTTTTCGGAGTCATGTGTGTATTGATAGTCAATCACCACGCACTAAAACGGCGAAGGAAAACATCGTGAGGAAACCTGCATACCATAGCGATTTATAAAAATTTCTATGGTATGTAAGTCCGCCAACCCGCACTAGGCCAGCGTGGTGGACTATATGGCCTAACCACTCTCAATCGTACTGTCGATTGTAGAGGAGGCCTGTGCCCTGCAGTGGGACGTATATGGGCTGATACAGATATAACTTAGCAAGTACATACATGACAATATGATAAAAAACAGATTCTGACGAATGATGAACCTCCTCCTTTTTTTAACCGACTTCAAAAAAAGGACGAGGTTCTCATCTCTCTGTGCTGGGAGAACCGATTTTGATCATACTTTCTTTAATTGAAAGTTAGTGTTTGTCATAAAAATATGTTAAAGATCTGATGAATATCTTCGGACCTGGAGAGGAAAACTCCCCAAAATTGGGTCAGATGGTTCTTTTTGCATTGGGTTCAATATAAAAAATAAGCTACAATGGGAGAGAGAGCGAGAAAGAATGTACAAACAGATTAATCATCTTCGGACCAGGAGAGCAAGACTGAAAAATTTAGCAGGATTCCAGTGGTTTTTTTGCATTGGGTTCAGTATAAAAGCTAAGCTACAATGGAGATGGGAAAAAGGGTTAGGGGTGAGAGGGGTGAGAAAATTTATAAACACAACTCCAATATCTTCAGCAACTTTTAATCGATTTTAGCGAATTCTTTTTTATCGGAACGAACATATTCCTATATTAGTCTATTGGTATATCGTATCATTGGTCATATTCCTATATTAGTCTATTGGTATATCGTATCATTGGTCATATTCCTATATTAGTCTATCCTATGGTAGGTCTATTGTATGTGAGAGGCAGCAGTGGAAATAAACAGTTGTGTTACGGATTGAAGGGCATTGTAGCCAGAGTAACTATTGGACATATTGAGACTTCATATTTTATGTCTCAGGATGACGACCGAAGTGGCACGCCAAGCATTGCTTTGTAATTCAATGTGTTGTTTGGTTTTGCTACTCTTCAGTCTTCATGAGTGGTCGCATCGCTTACCATCAGGCAAACGGCAGGCTAGTCTCACCATTCATTGCAATAAAAAAATCCTTTTGGGATCATCTCATCATTTAAATGCCTATCGACACTAAAAGGATAAAAATAACGAAAATGTTTAATAATAAATAAAACAAAATTTAGTTAAAATAGAGTACGATGTGGTTACAATTGGCATTAAAGAAAAACAAGTATGGCAATACTATTTAAAATGTCATTGTGTTCGTTGAATAATTTTATATGTAGGTATTGCTATACATTTTAGTACTGTTTTTGTAGACCTTGTGATTTAAAATAAACAAAGAGAGTATTAACAGTAAGCAGTAAATCAATAAAGGATACTTAAAAAAAATTCTTCTAAATTGTAATCAAAAGATAGAAATAAAACTAATCGTTTAATAAATCTAAAATATCTAATCTTCAATAGATCGTCTACGGTATTTAGCGTGCGAATACGTGCTTGTCATGCTGTTGTCAAAATATTAGGAACAGATTTTCTCTATTTATCACATTGTTTGAGATATGGTTTCTTAATATAAACAACAAGCATTCTACTCGTAATCGAAAAGTATTAACATGACCAACATAATAAAATATACTAAAGAGAAAACCTTCCTAATATTTTGACAACAGCATGACAAGTGACCAACACGCATCGGCACGCCAAAATACCGTGGAGCGTACCGACCATCTATAGCAAATCTTAATTATCTCAATATGCCAACAATTTATCCCATCAAAACATCCTGTAAAAAAATTCCAAGTCTCGCAGCTCAGGTTTTCTACCGCAAAAAGTTGTGAGATGCATGTAATACCAAGTCGATTAATTTATTTAGTCCTTAAGGGACCTTCTATATAAAGTTATTACGTTAGTTATTACCATATCAATATTAAAAATTCTTTACGTTTTAAATAAATGGATCGACTTGGCCATCGCATGAAAACATAATGTATCGTACAATTTATACATAATGCTGCTGGCCAAGTCGATCTATTTATTTAAAACGTAAAGAATTTTTAATATTGATATAGTAATAACTAACGTAATAACTTTATATAGAAGGTCCCTTAAGGACTAAATAACTTAATCGACTTGGTATTACATGCATCTCCAACTTTTTGCGGTAGAAAATCTGAGCTGCGAGACTTGGAATTTTTTTACAGGATGTTTTTGATGGGATCTCACGTCTTTTGACGTGACAACGTCTTAAATTAGGTTGCGGCTGGGAGTCACTTATGAAAAAGTGTAACGCCCGGTAACGTAACGGTGCGCGCGCAGCACTAGAGAATTATTTTTCAGTTTCACCCACTTTTTCCAAAATTGTCCCATAGCCCCCCCCCTGCCTTCCCCCACCCTTATTCCGAAATAGTGCCTATTAGCCTCCCCACGAAACCTACCCCCCCCCCTCCCCTACCCCCACCCCGAAAATTTACCTCACCCCCCAATCCTATCTCGGCCAACATAGGTCGTAGACCCACCGAGTTTGGTATCCTCGGAACCGTCTTAGTGAGGGCTACAAATTGACCCCGCCAGAAATCCCAAATTACGCAAAAAATTACCCCCCCAAAAAAAAATATTTTACCTCCAAAAAATTAATTTAAGTTAGCCTCCCCACGAAACCTTCCTCCCCCCCCCCCCCCTCCCTTACCCCCACCCCGAAAATTTACCTCACCCCCCCCCCAATCCTATCTCGGCCAATATAGATCGTAGACCCACCGAGTTTGGTATCTTTGGAACCGGCTCGGTGAGCTCTACAGATTGGCCCCAACCAAATCCCCAAATTCCTCCCTCTCTCCCCTAAAATATTTGTCCAGGCATAACTCCGTCATTTCTTAAAGTAAACCCCCCGTGTTTGGAGTCAGAGGAATCGTCTTGACGAGCTCGACAATCGAGAGCAGGCAAAATACGATTTTTCTTATTGACGTGACAACGTCTTAAATTAGGTTGCGGCTGGGAGTCACTTATGAAAAAGTGTAACGCCCGGTAACGTAACGGTGCGCGCGCAGCACTAGAGAATTAGGCGCATTGAATCGGCGCATGCTTGTGTCTCTGTCTTTGTCTTTCTCGAACGTTCTTGGCGTTGGAAAAACAAGAAAGCGTCACAATACAAGTTCACACGTGTGGTTAAAGTATCGTCTGCTGTGTCTGTAGTGAAAATATGGAGTGCTTAGATTCGTCATTACATGTACAATGTTTTAGTAAACAAAATATATTTCTATAGTTAAAATTTGTGCAATTCTTATTTTCATTCAATTCCTTGTTCCTATTGTGCAATTTAATTATATTCATATCAATAAATATTCTACCGAGAAAAAGACGTTGTCACGTAAAATCTTCGCCCGTAAAACCGACTTTACAGGCAACCATTTTTTTTTTTGTAGAGTCCTACTTTTTTCCTTTTCGGTACTTCTTACTTCTAGAATATCACTAACGATTTTTCTTAAAGCCTCTGTCTTATGGATTTTTCTTATTTTTGTAGGTATCAATTTATCACAAATATAGCGGATTTGATTATTAATGTTCTTTCTTTCATTGTAATTGATATTTTCGAGTAATTAAATTACTCGATTTATTTGCAAGTTTTTCTTCGTCATGTTTTTCTAGAGGAATGTTGTACAGTTTCATGGGCTGAATACACCATTTCCCTCTCTATATCCCCTCCTGTTATGTCTCATGTATATAGATATCTATCTACAACTATTATTCCACTATATACGGGTACAATGATTCATTAACTGCAAATGTAACTTTGTAATCCTATACATTTATATGGGATTACAAAGTTATTCACGCAGTTGGTCTATCTAGAAAACTAGACACAAATTATGAAATGTTTGAATTTTTCCTTACTTTAGACACTAAACACTAATTATATTCAAAATTTGAAGGTTCTATGTCTGCTAGAAGTGCCTTAGACTTTTGATGATCGGTCAGTCAGTCAGTGAGTGACAAAATTAAGAAAGTTTGACTAGTTATAATTCTTAAACTACTGGTTCAAATTGGATGAAATTTTAAAATATACCGTGTTTACACAATGCCTGCTTAGTAACTGAAAATTCAGGCTTCATGCTTTAGCCACAACGAAGTTATAGGGGGTTGAAAATGGTCTGAATTGCTTCGAGAAAAGGATGTTACGGCCTATAGCTCGACTTGGAGGGGGCTCGGCCGCTCCCCCAGATTAAGGTCGGTGCCAGCTAGACTACCACTCGTTTAAGCTATAATATAATATACGCTACGAACTCTGCGGGATACGACGCGGGGGATAGCTAGTCAATATATAATATGTTCAGTTGTTACTGGTTAATCGTCCGCTCGAAAGACATAATAATAAGCGTGATGCTAGCCACAGGTCCTAAATTATGGACAATTCCAAATTAAGTATTCTAATTCTAATATATTAATAAAAATATTTAAAACATCATAATACGGTCTCAAAAAATATCTATTTATTTTATATATTATCCAATATAACTTGTAGCAAAACATAAATATTTTTCGATAAATTTGGATCTTAATATGACATATGTCAAGTGCACAACTTCACTCCGCGAAGCCGGGCATTTTGCTTGGTACAAATTGCATAAAAAAATAGCTATATGTATAGGTACGTAGTGTCATGGTAATAGCATTTCACCCAAAGGTGCGACTGAGAGGGCAATATACGCCAGAAGCCAGGTAAAAGCACACGAGAGAGAAAAAGATAGATAATACTTTGGTGTGTTCCATATTTTTAAGATATTGCGTCACGCGTTGATTTTGAATGAAATCTTAATATATATAATTCACGTGTCACGTTGTTTGTCCGCGATGGACTCCTAAACCACTCAACTGATTATAATGAAATTTTGTAGATATGTGTTATTTGTTCCAACTTAAAGGTGGGATAGTTTTTATCTCGATTGAATTGACGAAAGTATAAAAAAAAGGAAAAAAACAGTTTGCCATACAAAATGTTCATGGGTTTGTAACTGTCAAAGATTTAATGTTCATAGCGTCGATACGGTAAACTCTTCCCTAAAATTAAATAACGTATTTAAATAAAGGTTTCGAATCGACAACACATAGCCACAATATTCGATTTATGGCGTATTTTAGATTTTAAAGATGTAAATTAATGACAGTAATGAAAAGTGGTTGACATTTAAATTGATTGTCAAATATTTATGCATACGTTCAGGAATTTATTGTAAACTAAAGAGTATATTATGATGCTACATAAATATAGGATAATTAAATAAATAATATTCACATGTATTAAGTTTTACTTCTTTTCAAGATAGAATTTCACTTGAAAATGAAAAATCTTTAATAAAATAACACATAAAAATAAAAACTGAACTGAACTGAATAAAATAAAAATTTTATATAATTATGGAGAATATTGCAGGGATTCTCAAATTAGGCGTTGCCTGTGTCTTGAAAAACCAGTTAAATATAATTGTTTCTACGTTAATTGTGTGTGTGTGAGTGCATTTCTACGAAAATTAATATTTCATCTCTTTATTACTAACAAGAGTAATGGCGTAATATTTTTGGAAAAACAGCATAGTGGGGGTGAAATAAGGGATGGGATATTGCATGGATAATCAAAATCGATAAAGTGTTTAGAAAGTAGAGAGAAACTGGATATAATAGAGTGGGAGGTAGGGGAGAAGACTGGGATAGCTGACAGATTTAATAGGACGAAATGTAAATGCACGGTATAAGACGGGATGGTTAATTAAGAGAAAGGACGCGACGTATCGGGAAGTGAATGAACAGACGGGATGGGACGGAATTGAGCAGGACAGTAGGATAGCTAATTCATGTTTAGGTATACAAGAGCTTATACGAAAAATAACACGTATTTGGTGTGGAGTAAAATAAAAAAGTATCTGCACCCAGGCGAAGCCGGGCCGGGCCGCTAGTAATTTTATATTAGTTTTAGACCGCGGCGCTCGCTTAGGCGAGTTGCCGGGCGCGGCGCGAGTGCTCCGTCGCAGGCGCGGGGTCCATTATGGCGCGGTAAATTTAAAAATGATAGACGTTTGCATTAAACGAATATATTTTATTTAAAGTACTGATTTGTCTTTAGGATTGAGTATATGCGTATTAAGTAAGGCAAGCCGGGCTTTTGGGCTTGTGTGGAAGTACAGCCACTGCTAGTCCCAAACAGTAAGCTTTATTAATTCTCTCGTTTTATTTAAATTTTGAAGCCGGTTTAATTTTTTAAAATTACTTTTATTTCTTTATTTTTAAAATGTACGTTGTAGTAAATAAGTTACGTTGAGGTAACAGCGTAAAAGAACGTAAAATCATATAAATTATAGCTTGGGTTCTAACCCCTTCCCTCTTTATACCAATTTTTTTGTTAAGCCGGCGAACGTGAAACGAAAAAAGTGTACCGAACAAGTTTTTAGTGAATGTTGCACATCGATATCAATGTTACACTAGATAAGACGTTCTTTGTAACAAACGTGTCCCACCCAAGTGCGGTGCATGCACCGCACACGAATCAGTCTGCCGCGTGACAGCTACGCAGCAGTACGCCTCTTTGTATAAACTTTTATGTAATTTATTTTGATGTTTCCCCGTCAAACCGACAGCAAAATTTTCTGAAGTTACAATAAAATTAAAGAATACAACGTAAGTGATATAATATTGTAGAATAATGTCGATAATACAGATCTTTTATTTATTAATGGATTAAATATATTTTAGAGCTCGTTAAAATACAAGGTTAGGTCCTTAATCGTATATCTCATTTCCGCGCATAAAAATTGCCCGTCGAGTGAGAGAGACGAACTATATAAGATATAGATTATTCAAGGGACATTCATATCAGAGGACCAAATAGGCATAAACTATTCGAATACATTACAAATACAAATATGTAGGAAAAATGTAGTTGCAAATTGATTTCAGTATTTTATTTTATTCATATCTTATTAATTAATAACTCAAAATATGTGTGTTGTATGTATGTTTTGAAACAGTGGATAGTATTTAGACTCCATTTCTTAATATGAATTTCTTAATGGACTATTCGAACCCATTGATTGTTATTGAAGACTTATATCATTTAAAATTGTTCTTACGCGTCGGTTACGAAAAAAGGAGATCGTTATAATATTTGTCCAGAATTATTGGAATGGATATAAGTGGCTACCATGAAAACATACCTATAATTGTTCAATTCATTTTCGACACGAAGATTTCAGATATTCCAAATGCGGTAGTCATTTTTGAAAACTTCTGTTGTACCATTCCTTTTGTCTATTAGTCTCGAAAAAAGTTTATCAGCTTGTTAAAAATTCATGAATGTTATTGTAATAAATGTCAGACTGATTGTACGCTGATTGACTGCTTGTCAGACTTGTACACTTGTTACGCCCAAATACTGGAACGCAACTTAAATATAACTTGCGCTTAACTACGTTAATCCCGATTAAATGTACTGGCTAAGTGGGTAGTGCGCTGTTAAGAGCAACTTATTATTTGATTGACGTTCCAGTATCCGGGCGTAAGAGTATTTAATTTCATTTACATCATTTCCATGAATTATTCACGTAAAAAAAACCATTAGAAATATATTATTTCTATGACGGTATTGATACTTAGGCAAAGCTATTATTGACATGAACTGTCTTGTCTGTCTAATAATCTTTGATCATAATTTGTAATATTCAAGTAAACGTCTAGATGTCGCTACTGAGCTTTTGACAAATACGGGACAAATAGTTTCTATGACGCGCCTCGTCTATCGGTAGAATTTAAGTCAATGATGTTGCACGTCTATTTCCGGAGTGTGTAGGGCGTGTGCTGCGATGTTGGCGGCGCCTTATATGACGAAGAAATTGTAGGAGAGCGCGAAGTAATAGTCTCTCTGAATTATAATATTTGTGTCTATCTACCTGGCTATTATATAATTATTATAAGTACTAGATTATTTTGATCAACTAGATAGGTTAGGAAGTCGAGACAAAATAGTCAACACAATATTGTTTGTGCGCCGCGGACTGAAAAATGTTGGACAGCCCTGCTCTGTCTGAAAAACTACAGAACTGAATTTGATGAAACTTATACAGCTCTTAAATTAGAATACACATAATCCAACGCAAAAAAACTACTGTAAAAGCAACAAAAAAATATTTAAAGCCCTTAGTCGATCTTCTCTTGTACCTAATGTCAGAATTGACATTGATTTTACTGGTGGTAGGTCTCTCATATGTGAGAGGCTCACTAGGTGGGTACCACCGCAATATCTATTTCTCCCGTCAAACAGCAGTTTAAATGCACTGTTGTGTTTCGGATTAAAGGGCATTGTAGCCAGAGTAACTACTGGACATGTTGATACTTAACATCTTATGTCTCAGGATGGCGAGCGCAGTGGAATGTTGCTGCTGTTTATGAGCGGTCGTATCGCTTACCATCAGTAGGTCTGGACTACTGACTGCTTAGATCCGCTCAGTCCACTATCATAATTTTAGTCTCATCTCTGCTGAGAGCAGCCCAAAATTTAGGCAGGTTATTTCCAGATGATTTAAGAGTTCGGTCATGTCTTCTTCAGTCCGTGCAAAAAGGGTACTACCATCAGCATAACGGATATTTTTTATCAATAGCCCACCTACTGATACGCCTTTGTTCCAGTGTTCTAGGACAATCCGCATTATATGCTCCGTATATACATTAAAGGGTAAAGGGCGACAAAATACATCCTTGCCGAACGCCGGAAGCTGGGTAGAATTAGTTAGAGAGTACACTATCCACCCGAATTATATGTAGCTGCACCTTCGTTATAGAGTTAAGATGTTTCAAATGATTCGGTACACCCGTTTCTGATAGGATTTTCTACAGTTTTTCACGTTTTACCGTGTCAAACGCCTTCCGAAAATCCACAAAACAGATGAATATTGGGGTGTTAAATTCTCTGGCCTTCTCTATGATCTGTCGCAGGATAAGAATCTGCTCGTGTGTAACCCTGCCTTTGACGAAAGCAGCTTGTTCAGGTGCTATTTGTGGGGATAAATATGCTTTGAGATGAGTATTAAGTATATGGAGCATAACTTTCCCTGCGTGCGAGATTATGGATATAAGCCTATAATTGTTGCATTTTTTGGTGTTGGATCTTTTTTTATGAATGGGTATGAATGTGGAATTAGTCCAATCTTGCGGCCACCGCGTTATTTCCCATACTTTGCAACAGAAGGTATGGAGGTTATCCATTCCCGTCTCCCCCAAGGTCTCAAAAAATTCTATTGGAATTTCATCAATTCCTACAGCGTTGTTGCATTTTCGGTATTTAACTGCTGCTCCCTGAGATAGGTTTTTTTTTATTTCAGTGAATGGTGAGACGACCAAGCTGTTTGCCTGATGGTAAGCGATACGACCGCTCATAAACAGTAGCAACATTCCACTGCGCTCGCAATAATAATAAATAATAATAATAAAATACTTTATTGAATCCTTCCTTAACCTAGGTAACAAACAAAAGATTTTTACTAAATTTAGAGGTGCTTAGGCTAAGATATGGCAATAATGAGGAACGGCTGGTGCTTATACTAGAATAGCCCTGTACAATAAGCACCAGCTACCATCTGTATGTTGCACGGCCTAGTTGTAGAGGGCATAAAAACAGGTATTTTGGATTGGTATTACATACATCTCACAACTTTTTGCGGTAGAAAACCTGAGCTGCGAGACTTGGAATTTTTTTACAGGATGTTTTTGATGGGATCTCACGTCTTTTTGTAGAGTCCTACTTTTTTCCTTTTCGGTACTTCTTACTTCTAGAATATCACTAACGATTTTTCTTAAAGCCTCTGTCTTATGGATTTTTCTTATTTTTGTAGGTATCAATTTATCACAAATATAGCAGATTTGATTATTAATGTTCTTTCTTTGGTTGATTTTTTATGATTTTTTAAATATCGTAATTTTTGGGTGGTAAATCCATAGTTTTTGCTAAAATAATAATTTAAACTTATTTATACCTTAGAGTATTTATAAATAAAAGGGTATACACTATTATTTTAGGAAAAAATGTATTTACCACCCAAATATGGCCATAGGAAAAAAATCACAAAAAAAAATTGTCGCTTTTTTTTGTAACTTTTTCTGTTGCATTGTGTCTGAAGTCGCTTAAACTACCACCCGGCTTCGTTTTCGGTAGCAGTCTTGATATACCCTGTATATAGATATCTATCTACAACTATTATTCCATTATATACAGCATATAATTAAAAAAAAAATGTATTATTTCCGTCAATATAATTTACATTATTGAGTTACCTACTTTGTTCTATTTTGTGCATGCTGAACTAGCCTGTAAGAGATTGTTACGCTTAAATCATTGTTAATCGCATGGTTATATTATAAGACATGTCTCAGTGTAAACAATTGTTGGCTGGTCTTTTAAAATAAATAAAATACATAAATAAATATACGGGTACAATGATTCATTAACTGCAAATGTAACTTTGTAATCCTATACATTTATATGGGATTACAAAGTTATTCACGCAGTTGGTCTATCTAGAAAACTAGACACAAATTATGAAATGTTTGAATTTTCCCTTACTTTAGACACTAAACACTAATTATATTCTAAATTTGAAGGTTCTATGTCTGTTGGTCAGGGGTGCTCCTATCTAGTGGTCATGGCCTGCCCTAGTATAGGTGCTACGAGTACGTGACCTCGGCCCCCGAGCTACTGCAGTCACCTTAACTTCCCGTCCGTGACTGCAGTATCCACTCCCTCAGGCCTCTCCTTTCCTATAACATCCTCTAACCACAAATCCTATTTCCTTTCCCCGGTTAATGGCGGGCAGCAGCGTCATTAACGCCAGTCCCCTACTGCGCTCGCCAACCCGCTTGCCAAGCGTGGCGAGTATTGGCAAATACCCCCCCTTAATGGCGACACATATTGAAACCAGGCCCCCAGTCCCCGGCAGCCCCACTATTCCTGGCTATGGTAGCAGTCATGGTTACGGTGGGGCAGGGGGTGCTAAGAATCCCCGGGTTGGCCCCGGCTACCACCCCCGACGACGACTGGCCCTGGTAACACACAACATTCGCACATTGAGGACAGACGAGAAGATTGTCGAACTGGAAGAAGAATTGAGCGGGTTACACTGGGATATTCTGGGGTTATCGGAAGTCCGAAGAATCGGGGAGGATACGATAACCCTGAAGTCTGGTAACCTGCTCTTCTACCGGGGGGACGACCAACAGTCCGTCTCATCAACAACATCGTATCCATCGAAAGTGTGTCGAACAGGGTAGTATACCTTATACTCAGAATATCCAAAAGATAATCGTTGAAGGTCATACAGGTATACGCGCCGACCTCGACACACCCAGATGAAGAAGTAGAGGAGATGTATGAGGACATAAGTCGGGCCATACATACTTCCAAAACCTACTTCAATGTTGTTATGGGGGACTTCAACGCAAAGTTGGGCAAGACAAGCGATGCAGAGTTGAAAGTGGGGCAATTTGGACATGGGCAACGGAACCCCAGGGGTCAGAGGCTGGCCGACTTTCTGGAGAAAGAGGGACTCTTTGCGATGAACTCTTTCTTCCAGAAGCCGCCTCACAGGAAATGGACCTGGCTGAGTCCTGACGGTTCTACGAGAAACGAGATAGATTTCATCTTGACGACGAATAGACGGATATTCAGAGATGTCTCTGTGATCAACAGGGTGAAAACCGGCAGTGATCACCGAATGGTTAGGGGCACACTGAATATCAATGTCCAATCGGAAAGGCGTCGCTTGATGAAATCTACGCTCCGACCTACTCGCGCCCACATCCAAAACCCCGAGAGCTTTCAACTCGAGCTGACAAATCGCTTTGATTGTCTAGGAGAAAACCTTGCAGTGGACGAGCTAAACAGCGGTTTGGTAGAAGCTGTCCATACGGTGGGATCTAAGTATTTTAGACCTCGCCGTAGAGATAGACCACAAAAACTCTCGATCCACACTCTTGACCTCATGGCCGAACGTCGATCTTTAGCGCTGCAGTCTTCCGTTGACGCCGAAGCATATCGGCGGCTCAATAGACAAATCTGGAAGTCCTTGCGACACGATGTCCGTGCTCACAATACTGTGAGCATTAAGGAGACAATTGAGCGAAACGGAGGCTCCAAAGTGTTTGCAAGAGTCTATTGGGCAAAGCCAGTTGTCTAGGCTGAAGACGGAAGACGGCCGCGTGGTATCGACGAGGGCAGAGGTATTAAGGGAGATCGAGAGGTTCTACGGACAGCTTTACACCTCGGTTGCCAAACCTGCTGTTAGCTCGGCCGAAGACCCGAGAGCCGAGTTGATCCGACACTTTAGCGATGATATCCCGGACATCAGCCTGTGTGAGATTGAGATAGCCCTGAAGCAACTTAAAAACAACAAGGCGCCGGGCGAGGACGGAATAACTTCGGAGCTTCTGAAAGCGGGCGGAACGCCGGTACTGAAAGTCCTTCAGAGGCTCTTCAATTCCGTTCTCCTCGAGGGCTCAACGCCAGAGGCATGGAGCAGGAGCGTGGTGGTACTGTTCTTCAAAAAAGGTGATAACACTTTGCTGAAGAATTACAGGCCCATCTCGCTCCTGAGCCATGTCTATAAGTTGTTTTCGAGGGTCATCACAAATCGTCTCGAACGCAGGTTTGATGACTTCCAGCCTCCCGAACAAGCCGGTTTCCGAAAAGGCTTTAGTACCATAGACCACATCCATACGCTTCGGCAAGTTATACAAAAAACCGAGGAATATAACTTGCCACTTTGTTTAGCGTTTGTGGACTATGAGAAAGCCTTTGATTCGATCGAGACTTGGGCTGTGCTACAGTCTCTCCAGCGGTGCCATATCGACTATCGGTACATCGAAGTGTTGAAGTGTATATACAACAACGCCACCATGTCGGTCCGAGTACAAGATCAGAGTACGAAGGCTATTCCACTACAGAGAGGCGTGAGACAGGGAGATGTCATATCTCCGAAACTGTTCACTGCCGCGCTGGAAAATGCCTTCAAGCTCTTGCAATGGAAAGGATTCGGCATCAACATCAACGGCGAGTATATCACTCACCTTCGGTTTGCCGACGATATTGTAGTCTTGGCAGAATCGCTGGAAGACCTTAGCACTATGCTCGAAGACCTCAATCGAGTCTCCCAACAGGTGGGTCTTAAAATGAACATGGACAAAACGAAGATCATGTCGAATGTCCATGTTATGCCCACCCCCATCGGTGTTGGGGGCTCGACTCTTGAAGTTGTTGACGAATATGTCTATTTAGGACAAGTGGTCCGGTTAGGCAGGTCCAACTTCGAGAGAGAGGTCAATCGTCGAATCCAACTCGGTTGGGCAGCGTTCGGGAAACTACGCGACGTCTTCTCGTCCAAAATACCTCAGTGCCTTAAATCGAAAGTCTTCGATAGTTGCGTGTTGTCAGTGATGACTTACGGCACCGAGACGTGGCCTCTCACTATGGGCCTTATTAGGAAGCTCAAAGTCACTCAACGAGCTATGGAGAGGGCTATGCTCGGGGTTTCCCTACGAGATCGAATCAGAAATGAGGAGATCCGTAGGAGAACTAAAATAACCGACATAGCCCACCGGATTAGCAAGTTGAAGTGGCAATGGGCAGGGCACATAGCGCGGAGATCTGATGACCGATGGGGTCGGAAAGTGCTCGAATGGAGGCCACGTAGCGGAAAGCGCAGCGTAGGACGTCCACCCACAAGATGGTCCGACGACCTGGTAAAGGTCGCGGGACGTCGCTGGATGCAGGCTGCCTCCAACAGGTCTCTGTGGAAATCATTGGGGAAGGCCTATGTTCAGCAGTGGTAGGTTGCATGTTTGTAGGTCAGAGGGTCATTCTTCTGGCAACCTGTCCGGCTGTCTTACAGAATGGCACGGGCACGCGCTCCCGGCCCCTCGAGCCACCATTGTCGCACTCCACTTCCCAATCCGCGACTTTGGCGTCCCCCTCCCTCCCCACTACTGGTGGCAGGATTTTGGTGTCGAGTCATATTTTTTACTCAATGCTAAATCCGAGCGGGTTGGTACCACCGTCTGGTCTATTTCTACCGCTAAGTAGAAATGCGTTCCGGTAGAAGGGCTGGATAGCCGTTCCCTCATCCATTCCTCCCTCTTCGGTAATAGGTGTTGGTTGTTGCAGGCGATGCTCGTTGATGTGGTCGGGTGTCGGAGTGGGCGCTCGGTTGGAGGTGCCGGTGTGGAGTACAGGGAGACCCGGTGGGAACGGTCACCGCCGGCCGCCTGCCGGTTAGTAGGGGACCTGAACCCGGGGATACACAACTGTCAAACTCCCTCCCCGGGAAGCTGTCCCGCCAACCGGCGAAAATCCCGTCGTGCAGTCGTCGTGCCAGAGTGGGAGACTGGAGTGGATCCCGGCGACTGCACGCGGGGGGGCATCGGGGGCCCTTCCGTGCTCCACACTGGTTCCTTCAATGCCGTGTGTCCGCTTCGCACTATATCCTCCCATCTCGGGTATCGTCTTGGTTCAACCACGCTTGTCCTTACCCTATCCCACTCTCTTAAAAACCAATGAGAAGGATAAAGAATAGCAGGCTCTCCACGGCGGGAAATTCATCCACATTTTCTGTGGACTTCTGTAACGTCAGGGGTCTACATAGCAACCTCGACGCCGTCCACCACCATCTTGAGACGGCGCAGCCTGCCCTGCTCTTTTTAACGGAGACGCAAATATCCACCCCTGACGATGTATCGTACTTAAATTACCCCGGTTACGTATTGGAACATCGATTCCTACGTAAAGCTGGGGTGTGCGTCTTCGTCAGGGGTGATATCTGTTGTCACCGCCTTCGGGGCCTCGAGCGTCGGGACCTGTCCTTATTGTGGCTACGGGTAGAACACAGGGGTAGGACCCGAGTCTACGCATGCCTGTACAGGTCCCACGCCAGTGATACGGGATCTACTCAATTATTTGAGAGCGTCCAAGTGGGGACTGACCAGATTCTCGAGCAGTTCCCTTCCGTGGAGGTGGTGGTCCTCGGTGATTTCAACGCTCATCACAAAGAGTGGTTGGGATCCAGGACCACTGATCTCCCCGGTCGGGCTGTCTATGAGATGGCCTTGGCTTATGGTCTCTCGCAGCTGGTAACACAGCCCACCCGTGTTCCAGACGTTGAGAGCCATGAGCCCTCTTTGTTGGATCTTCTGCTGACGACCCACCCGGACGGATACAGGATAGTGGTTGATGCTCCTCTTGGATCTTCTGACCACTGCCTGGTCCGTTCATGGGCTCCTGGAGCGAGTTCTAGCCGCTCTTCAACGACTGGAACTCGCACAGTTTGGCGGTACATGTCAGCAGATTGGGATGGACTGCGAGAATTCTTTGCGTCCTACCCTTGGGGGCGGCTTTGTTTCTCCTCCGATGATCCTGACGCCTGTGCGGACTGCGTTGCGTATACGATCAGCTTGGGTATGGAGACTTTCATACCCAGCTTAAAAATACCTGCGTCGCAGCCGGCCTTGGTACAATCGTGCCTGTGCTGTTGCTGCGCGCCTTAAGCAGTCCGCATACGCGGCGTGGCAAGACGCAAGAAGGCGTCGGGATCCAAACTCAAAGGAGGAGAAACGGAGATTCAACGCCGCCTCTAGATCCAACAAGAGAGCCTTAGCTAAGGCCAAGGCGGAGCACATCCGCAGAATTGGCGAGCGACTTCAGAGCTATCCCTCTGGGAGTCGTGCTTTTTGGTCGCTCGCTAAGGCTGTGGAGGGTAATTTCTGCCTGTCCAGTCTCCCACCACTGCGCAAGCCCGATAACAGTTTGGCCCACAGTGCAAAGGAGAAGGCCGATCTCTTGGCCCAATTCTTTGCCTCGAACTCGACTTTGGATGACGGGGGCGCCACACCGCCGAACATCCCGCGTTGTGAGAGCCTCCTATCTGACGTAAAAATCACCCAGCGTGCTGTCAGACGGGAGCTCAGGCTTCTAGACGTCCATAAGTCGAGTGGGCCAGACGGTATCCCCGCAGTGGTTCTTAAAACGTGCGCCCCTGAGTTGACACCCGTGCTCACGCGCCTTTACCGTCTTTCCTATAAAACCAACCGGGTACCGGCTTCGTGGAAGGTCGCCAATGTACACCCTGTCCCCAAAAAGGGTGACCGTTCGGACCCTTCGAGTTACAGGCCGATTGCTGTCACATCCCTACTCTCTAAGGTCTTGGAGCGAGTTATAAACACTCAGCTCCTGAGGTATCTTGAGGATCGCCAGTTGATTAGTGACCGCCAGTACGGTTTCCGTCACGGTCGCTCGGCTGGTGATCTTCTTGTGTACCTCACGCACCGTTGGGCGGAGGCTTTGGAGAGTGGGGGTGAGGCAATTGCGGTCGGCCTTGACATTGCGAAGGCGTTCGACCGAGTGTGGCATCGCGCCCTTCTGGCGAAGCTACCTGCGTATGGAATTCCTGAGGGGCTCTGCAAATGGATCGCCAGCTTTTTGGATGGTCGGAGCATAAGAGTCGTAGTGGACGGCTGTTGCTCCGAGACCAAGACCATTAATGCTGGTGTTCCACAAGGATCGGTGCTATCGCCGACACTCTTTATCCTGCATATCAATGACATGTTGTCCATTGATAGCATGCATTGTTATGCAGATGATAGTACGAGTGACGCGCGGTACATCGGCCAACGGAGCCACTCTCGGGATTCCATTATGGAAAGACGGAGTCAACTTGTGTCTGAAGTCGAGAGCTCTCTGGGGCGGGCCTCCGAATGGGGTGAATTGAACCTAGTTCAATTTAACCCTTCGAAGACACAAGTTTGCGTGTTCACTGCGAAGAAGGACCCCTTTGTCATGGCGCCGCAATTCCAAGGAGTTACTCTCCAAGGATCCGAGAGTATTGGAATCCTTGGCGTCGAAATATCAAGCAAGGTCGAGTTTAGGAGTCATTTGGAGGACAAAGCCAAACTGGCGAGCAAGAAGTTGGGAATCCTGAACAGAGCCAAGCGGTACTTTGCGTCGGGTCATAGATTGACGCTTTACAAAGCGCAAATCCGGCCCCACGTGGAGTACTGCTCCCACCTCTGGGCAGGTGCCCCAAAATACCAGCTCGACCCACTTGACTCCTTGCAGCGACGAGCTTGTCGAATTGTCAATGATCCCGATCTCACGGACAAATTGGAACCGTTAGGACTGCGGAGAGACTTCGGATCTCTCTGTGTGTTCTATCGTTTGTTCCATGGGGAGTGCTCCGAGGAGTTGTTTGAGTTGGTACCACCGTCGCCTATGTACCATCGCACCACACGTTTCCGCAGTAGAGTTCATTCCTACCACCTGGAGGCGTACCGTTCTCGGACGGTACGTTTCCAGCGTTCTTTTCTACCACGTACGTGCAAGCTCTGGAATGAACTCCCTGCATCGGTGTTTCCTCAGCGCTATGACCTGTCCTTCTTCAAACGAGGTTTAAGGAGAGTACTTTCCTCGAGGTAGGCAGCGACTTTGTTGTGCTGGTCCCCTGGCACTACGGAGGTCCATGAGCAGCGGTAGCCGCTTACCATCAGGCGGGCCGCTAGCTCGTGTGCCTATAAGGCAATAAAAAAAAAAAAAAAAAGCAGTGGACTTCCTTTGGCTGATGGATGGATGGATGGATGTCTGTTAGAAGTGCCTTACACTTTGATGATCGGTCAGTCAGTGAGTGACAAAATTAAGAAACTTTGACTAGTTACAATTGTGTGTGTGTGTGTGTGTGTGTGTGTGTGTGTGTGTGTGTGTGTGTGTGTGTGTGTGTGTGTGTGTGTGTGTGTGTGTGTGTGTGTGTGTGTGTGTGTGTGTGTGTGTGTGTGTGTGTGTGTGTGTGTGTGTGTGTGTGTGTGTGTGTGTGTTGTGTGTGTGTGTGTGTGTGTGTTGTGTGTGTGTGTGTGTGTGTTGTGTGTGTGTGTGTGTGTGTGTGTGTGTGTGTGTGTGTGTGTGTGTGTGTGTGTGTGTGTGTGTGTTGTGTGTGTGTGTGTGTGTGTGTGTGTGTGTGTGTGTGTGTGTGTGTGTGTGTGTGTGTGTGTGTGTGTGTTGTGTGTGTGTTGTGTGTGTGTGTGTGTGTGTGTGTGTGTGTGTGTGTGTGTGTGTGTGTGTGTGTGTGTGTGTGTGTGTGTGTGGTGTGTGTGTGTGTGTGTGCTGTGTGTGTGTGGTGTGTGTGTTGTGTGTGTGTGTGTGTGTGTGGGTGTGAGTGTGATGGGTGTGTGTGTGTGTGTGTGTGTGTGTGTCGTGTGTGTGTGTGTGTGCTGTGTGGTGTGTGTGCGTGGTGTGTGGTGTGTGCGTGCGTGCGTGCGTGCGTGCGTGCGTGCGTGCGTGGTGCGTGCGTGGTGCGTGCGTGCGTGCGTGCGTGCGTGCGTGCGTGCGTGCGTGCGTGCGTGCGTGCGTGCGTGTGCGTGCGTGCGTTGCGTGCGTGCGTGCGTGCGTGCGTGCGTGCGTGCGTGTCGTGCGTGGCGTGCGTGCGTGCGTGCGTGCGTGCGTGCTGTGCGTGCGTGCGTGCGTGCGTGCGTGCGTGCGTGCGTGCGTGCGTGCGTGCGTGCGTGCGTGCGTGCGTGCGTGCGTGCGTGCGTGCGTGCGTGCGTGCGTGCGTGCGTGCGTGCGTGGGCTGTGCGTGCGTGCGTGCGTGCGTGCGTGGCGTGCGTGCGTGCGTGCGTGCGTGCGTGCGTGCGTGCGTGCGTGCGTGCGTGGTGCGTGGTGGTGGTGTGTGTGTGTGTGTGTGTGTGTGTGTGGTGTGTCTGTGTGTGTGTGTGTGTGTGTGTGTGTGTTGTTTTTTTTTTTTTTTTTTTTTTTTTTTCTCCAGAGGTTTGGGAGAGAAAATACTTTTTACGTTTCTTCAGGACTTGGTGTTCTGCCTGGTATGTCGGGCTCGATTATCCCTACCGACTAAACCTCATCCTCTGGCATCATCCCCGGAATCCTCCGCGGTCCCGCCGTAGGCATTACTTCACGGAGGGGGGTCTAGCTATTGCTTCTTCAGTTATGGGAGTCACAGCTTCTTTCCTTTGGCTCTCGATTTCCCTGTTCTGTGCCCGATTTCTCTCTATGCGTCGAAGATCTAGAAGAACCTCCGTTGCAAAACAGCTTGTCGCCTCCCAGGCTTCCTTCGTCGACATCATGAATCCTATTATATTTTCGGGCCTTATCCTTTGTTTCACAACGTTTTCTAGCGTGTGTCGTAGTGAGTCGAAACGTGGACATGCGAAGAAAACGTGCTCCGCATCTTCGTGAACTCTGGGGCAGGATGGACACTCTGGAGAAGTATCATGTCTATATTTATATAGGTATTCTCGGAAGCACCCATGCCCAGAGATCATCTGTGTCAGGTAGTAGTTCATCTCTCCATGTTTCCGGCTCAGCCAGACGTCTAATTGTGGAATAAGACGATATGTCCACCTCCCATTTACTGAGGTATCCCACTTGCTTTGCCAGCGTCGTAAGCTATTTTTCCGTTCTTCAGTTTTCAGGTCCTCAGGGTTTAATGTGGTTACTCCTAACTGCTGGTACAATTCTTTTCGTTCTATAGCAAGTATGTCAATTGGAAGCATCCCGCTAATAACGCATGCCGCGTCTTCAGATACCGTACGGAAAGCACTGACCACTCTTAAGACACACAGTCGATATATTGGTTTGATCTTCCTTCGTGATTCCTGGGTTCGGAGAGTGTCAGCCCATATAGCGATACCATATGTAAGTATTGACGTAACCACTGACGCCAGGAGTGTTCTCCTCTTCTGTTTCGGCCCTCCCATATTGGGCATTATTCGTGATAGCGCTACTCTAACAACTGACGCTTTGGCAGCAACATGTTGCGCCTGCTGTATAAAATTTAGTCGAGCGTCAATCATAACTCCCAGATATCGAATGACCGGCTGTGATGTGATTTCATGCGATCCAACTCGCAATGTGATGGTTTCTAGCTGTTTCCTGCTAGTAATAAGAACTGCCTCGGTTTTGTGTTCTGCTAGTTTCAGACCAACTGAATCCATCCACTGGCTAATTCTCTCGAAAGTAATGTCAAACGCCAAATTGATTTCTTCCAGATGCTTTGCAACGATTACTACAGCCACGTCGTCTGCATAGGCCACGAGCTTGACTTCCCTTGGTAATTTTAAATTGAGTAATCCGTCATACATAATGTTCCACAGTAGTGGGCCCAGAACTGAGCCTTGGGGTACTCCTCCAGTGATGCTGTATTCTTTGCGGCCAATCTCTGTGTCGTATTTTAGAATTCTACCACTAAAGTAGCTTGCTACCATTCTCCGTAGATAAGCAGGTACCCTCAGTTTGGTGAGAGCTCTCATGATACAGTCCCACTGGGCTGAGTTAAATGCGTTTTTGATGTCCAACGTTGCCACTAAGCAATACTTCTTCGTACCTCCCTTCCATCTGTTTCCTGCAATCGCTGCTTTGGCTGTGTTGACTACGAGGCTGATCGCATCTAGGGTGGAACGCCCTTTTCGAAAACCATATTGGTTGCCGGAAAGTTGTGGTTCGACTACTGCTTCGATCCTCCTGCGAATAATACTTTCGAGTATTTTGCCCGCCGTATCTAACATACAGAGGGGTCGGTAGGCTGAGGGATCATCCAGCGGTCGTTTTCCTTTAGGTAGAAGTACTAGTCGCTGTTTCTTCCACTTTAGAGGGAAAGTACCCTCTTTAAGACATGCATTGTAAACATCCATGAACATGAGTGGTGCTGCTTTGATGGCTTCCTTCAGTGATATGTTTGGGATTCCATCCAGGCCAGGTGCTTTTGTATTTTTTACTCTGTTGCACGCTTCCATCAACTGTTTTTCTGTTATTGGCGGGATTCCTTGTGTGTCATATGGTTCCGTCAAGTATTGCAGTTTCGGTTGTTGCGGAAAAAGCGTGTTTACTATCATCTCTAGAAGTTTGTGTGTGTGTGTGTGTGTGTGTGTGTGTGTGTGTGTGTGTGTGTGTGTGTGTGTGTGTGTGTGTGTGTGTGTGTGTGTGTGTGTGGTGTGCGTGCGTGCGTGCGTGCGTGCGTGCGTGCGTGCGTGCGTGCGTGCGTGCGTGCGTGCGTGCGTGCGTGCGTGCGTGCGTGCGTGCGTGCGTGCGTGCGTGCGTGCGTGCGTGCGTGCGTGCGTGCGTGCGTGCGTGCGTGCGTGCGTGCGTGCGTGCGTGCGTGCGTGCGTGCGTGCGTGCGTGCGTGCGTGCGTGCGTGCGTGCGTGCGTGCGTGCGTGCGTGCGTGCGTGCGTGCGTGCGTGCGTGCGTGCGTGCGTGCGTGCGTGCGTGCGTGCGTGCGTGCGTGCGTGCGTGCGTGCGTGCGTGCGTGCGTGCGTGTGTGTGTGTGTCAGAGTGCGTGTGTGTTTGTGTGAGTGTCCTGACACATAAGATGTTAAGTCTCAATATGTCCACTTGTTGCTCCGGCTACAATGTCCTTCAATCCGAAACACAACAGTGCATTTAAGCAGTGTTGTTTCACGAGAGAAATAGACATTGCGGTGGTACCTACCCAGATGGCCTCTCACATATGAGAGACCTACCACCGGTAAAATAGGTGTAAATAATTCTCAAGAAAAATGTTGGCTTCACAAAAAAAATGGTATACAGTACGTTTACTTACTAACTACAATAGAAAAAAAAATGACGTAAACAATTCTTTGAAAATTAAACAGACCAATCCAATTTTTAAATAAATCTACAAAACCTAAAAAATTCAGTTCGGTACCATCCTTAATTTTTATACGTTCAATAGCTTATAGTTATACAGGGTATAGGTATCAAGACTGCTACCGAAAACGAAGTTGGGTGGTAGTTTTAGTGAAATCAGACACAATACAAGTAAATTTTGTGCAAAAAATTGCCACGACTTTTTTTTGGTATTTTTTTCTATCGTCGTATTAGGGTGGTACATACATAGTTTTTTCTTAAATAATATTGTACACCCTTTTATTTTTAAATACGCTATAGTACGCAAGGCTTTACATTATTATTTTGGCAAAAACTATGGATTTACCACCCAAACTCGACGATATTTAAAAAATAAAAGTTGAGTGGTGTCAAGGGACATCCGGATGGAACGAAGTTCCTTTCGATTAAATAGTGACGAAATTGTTTTTTTTTTAAGTTATAATAAAATTGATGGCTTGCGTCACATGTGATTGGCGGTGCGCCGGCGCTGCGCGGCTATTCCTCCAATTACGTGAGCGCTGCGTCACGTTATCGCGTGTCTGACCAATAGGGGCGCGTGGCCTGCAACTTCCGCGAATCCTGTGCCTTCGCGGTGCGCTACGACTTCACGCAGGACAACCATCTTCAAAATTAATTACGACACATTGTGGTTAAAGGCAATTTTTTGTAAAATAACAAATATAATATAATATAAACTTAATAGTCCAACCTGGACTAGAACCCTAGAACAATTTTCATAATTAATTACTAACAATCTGATTTTTCGTGAGTAGCTTCCTTTCGGCTAGACGCCCAACTTTTTCCTTACAGTATCGTTGGTAAATGGTAGCTTAGTAGGGTAGCAAGGATAAAACATGTCGATTTGACGAATATTTAAAATTTATTAGTAACCGAATTTTTCTTTGTTAATTATCGAGATAATTATCTAAATAACGTGAAAAAATATTTGTCCTACAAAATATAAGGTTTTTTTAGGGAGTCCCCCTTCCAACATGTATCATAAACAAAGTCATGGAAAATAATTACTAACCAGCTGATTTGTTTTTTATTGGTTAGCTAACATTTGTATAGTTTACTACCCACTATGTCCAATGACCTGTTGAAAGCGATCTGCATCAAGCGACTTCCTGCCACCTTAGTCAGCTCGTCCGTCCACCTTGTAGGCGGGCGCCCGACATTTCGCTTGCCTGTACGTGGCCTCCACTCAAGAAACATTCGGCCCCAACGGCTACGAGCTATGTGCCGGGCCCACTGCCACTTCAACTTGCCAATCCTATGGGCTATGTAGGTAACCTTGGTTCTCCTACAGATCTCCTCATTTGATTCGATCTCGAAGGGAAACACCGAGCTTAGCCCGCTCCATGGCTCGTTGAGTGACTTTGAGCCTTTTAATGAGGCCCACAGTGAGGGGCCACGTCTCTGTGCCGTATGTCATCACTGGTAACACACAACTATCAAAGACTTGCGATTTTAGGCACTGAGGTATTTTGGACGAGAAGACGTCGCGAAGTTTCCCGAACGCTGTCCAGTTGGATTCGACGATTGACCTCTCTCTCGAAGTTGGACCTGCCTAACCGGACCACTTGTCCTAAATAGACATATTCGTCTACAACTTCGAGAGTCGAGTCCCCAACTCTAATGGGGGTGGGCACAACATGGATATTCAACATGATCTTCGTTTTATCCATGTTCATTTTAAGACCCACCTGTTGGGAGACTCGATTAAGGTCTTCGAGCATAGTGCTAAGGTCTTCCAGCGATTCTGCCAAGACTACAATATCGTCGGCAAATCAAAGGTGAGTAATATACTCGCCGTTGATGTTGATACCGAATCCTTTCCACTGCAAGAACAATCGTTTAATGCAGGAAAAAGAAAATGTAGGTATGTACTTAGGTACTTGCTTAGACCAGCTTAAGTTTTTGCACTACCTATCGGCCTTGATGCACCGTTTGGGATTTCCCTAAAATAACATCAAAAACTTCATTTTCTACTTGTTAATCTACAAATCTGTAGTGTTATCATATATATCACACAAATGAATCAACAAACCTCAATTCCTCGATTATCGTTTCGAAAACAAAAATACTGCGTCCCCGGCCCGTGCTCCCGCTCCACGCCGCGTGCGCCGCGCCGCCGCGCCGCGCCGGAGTCAAGTTGCAAGCCGGCTCCGTAGCCCGTAGCACATGTCAGTTGCCAGTTGCTACATTATCGCCCGAATACTGGAACGCCATTCAAATAATAAGTTGCTCTTAACAGCGCACGGCCCTCTTAGCCAGTACATTTAAGCGGGATTAACGTAGTTTAGCGCAACTTATATTTAAGTTGCGTTCCAGTATTTGGGCGTATGTCACCTAGTTCGCCCGACCCGGCTCTGATTAGATAACATCTCAATTCTCAAGTTTAAGCAAATAAAGACATTAAGGGCTTCTTTCACCATGTACAAGTAAACTGTTGATTAGTTACTTTTTTATTCACGTTTATTGCCAAGTAAAAGAGCCATCTCAGTATCTTCCGTCGATATCACAAGTGAAAACAAAGTATTAGTAGCTTGACAGTCCATACTTTGTTTTTTTCTTTGGACTGGAATGGTTCCCCAATTTCCAGTGGATGTCGCTTTTCTCAACGTCGTTTAATTATAGTTCTTAAGAAAAAATATGAAGAGAGAGAAACGCAAGTATCGGCATATAATTATTATCATGGGAAGAAACATAATTAAAAAAATAATACAACCACTAAACTATTATTTTATTTACTTAGAAACCTACGCTTAACTCTAGTTCTGTTTTCCCTAAAGTAATTTCTAAAAGCCTACCTAGTGAAAAATCCGGTATTTGGAAATGACTGGGGAAAATTATAATAATAATAATTTAATTGAATATTGATACGATCTTTTTTCTATCTGAACGTCGTATACCGACAGAGAGTGGTAATGCTAATAGCTGACTGTTAACTCTATCTCTATATATAGAATGTTCTTTGTGCAAAGTATTGAGTAACTACGTGCTGATTAAGTCATTGACATAAGAAATTGAATGGATCTATTATTAAATATTACGTCAAATATATAGGAAAACAGGTAACGTATTTAAGTAATACCATGGCAAAATGTCCTCTACCAGGCAGAGTAGGGATGAAGTGTCAACGTATTTTTTCTTAACAATAAATAAGCAGGTTGAAATTTTAACTTAATTTTAACCATAAAGTAAATACGCTAATTGTCAGGCAATCCGAACAGTAAGGTAATGATTATTGCAATCATAGGATTCGTGAATTTAATGAATTTAGTGAAATTTACATGTGATGTTGCCTACTTGACGCTTTATTTGAGTGCGGTAATCGAGACTCTAAAAGCACATAACAATACGAAGGGACATCATAAAATCGTTTATTTAAGGCTCAGTTGCACCAAGTAACTTTGCCAATACCTTTGCCTATGAAAATGTCATCGCCATACATTTGAGATATACATATTTGACCTTGCAAATATATGGAATTGACAGTTTCAAGGGCAAAGGTATTGGCAAAGTTAGTTTGTGCAATTGAGCCTAAGTATTATTTAAAATGGTGCACGAACAATATCATTTTTATAAGGGTTGAAATATAGTTTTGATATTTCAATGTACCTACATATACTTATACCTTTTACAGGCGTATACAGCTTGGACCAATACTGACACCATAGCTTCGACTGTTTCTTATCTTAATTGCTAATATTAGCTGGTTAATAATAAATTATATAAACTATCTCGGGATTCAGAAAATTATGTATCATTATCACCGTAGAGGCCGCAGTATAATGGACGTATTTATTTGATCGAAGGCCCTGGAGGTGTATATATATATAGTTTTGATATTTCAATGTACCTACATATACTTATACCTTTTACAGGCGTATACAGCTTGGACCAATACTGACACCATAGCTTCGACTGTTTCTTATCTTAATTGCTAATATTAGCTGGTTAATAATAAATTATATAAACTATCTCGGGATTCAGAAAATTATGTATCATTATCACCGCAGAGGCCGCAGTATAATGGACGTATTTATTTGATCGAAGGCCCTGGAGCTGTATCATCACATAAATTACAATCTTCAAACTATACTATGGTTTAGTGAAGTGCTCGGAAAAATATGTTTTCCTTTATAGTCTCTGATTATTTATTGAATTCGGCCTAATTTTGTACATATATTGTATTTATCTTTCTTTATGTACGGCGTTATTCTGTAAGTCTTTACCTTTTTTTTATCGACTATATTTTTTCACAGTATGGCTAAACTGAAACCTCTATCTCTTATTTAGCTGTAAAGAAATCAAATTAACTTATTGAAATACGAGATAAGATAATTAGCGCGATGTAATGCGGCGCAATGCCTCGCGTATCACATTAATTGTTCAATTAATAAATCTGTACAGCGGACAGCTTATCGGCCGCGATGCTATCGGCGTGTATTGTTGTCATTATTTGTACTTTGTTCCTCACTACTCAGCGATCGTTATGCATCCTTTGTGATATTCTTATGATTTGATGATATTTCTTTTAATGATAAAAATCACTTTTATCACCATTTTTTACAACGGCCTATCATTCACCGCCACTTATAATTAAAATCACAGACACACGTGTCTATATTTATGAATAAACATTTTTTTATCTCCACTGATATAAATAATAAAACACGTCTTGTAAACTGATCATTATTCCAGAAACTACTTTGAATATAATATAATGCTATGGCACACAAGTCTTAAATTATTACTTTAGCAAAAACTATGGATTTACCTCCCAAACTCGACGATATCTAAAAAAAATATAAAAAATAATTGTCGCGTTTCTTTGCAAAATGTTTAGTTACATTGTGTTTGTAGAAACTACCACCCGGTTTCGTTTTCGGTAGCACTCTTGATATACCCGGTATATTTAAAAATGTAAAAAAAAATTTAAAGTAAAGAGAACAAAAAATAATATGTATATGTTTGTTTTTAATTGTATAGAATGTTGTGTTTTACTTAATAAATCTGTTGCTGAATTACAGAAACGCAATGACGGACATTATCTCATCGCTCTAGATATTATTTGAATTAAATAATAGGTTTATTTTTCTCTTTTTATTACAATTTTCAAGTCTATTACAATATATTTTTATTTATTATTTTTGTTACACTTTCAGATTCCAAGAGTCATGAAATCCAATGAGACAAGACGGATATATAAATGGATTGGACTAAAAAATATCTGCACCCAAGCGAAGTCGGGTCCGGTCGCTAGTAATAAACATTAAACATAACGAAACGAACGCGAGAATGTTCCCAAGCTTGATATTGCGAGGGGTATCTGTCGAGTGAGTCGTGACTTGCAATAACTGCAGACCAAACATGACGCTAATAATTGTTATCGCCGAGCAGTGGCCGGTGCGTGACGACATCGACGTAACTTGCCTCGGCCAATCCGCACATATCATGAATCTACCGACTACTGAGAACTTTGGTCCGGGACTGAAACAAAACGACGGGTGCAGAATATGTGGGTTATTTATAAGTTATAACATAAATCTGATTTTTTTTATTATTAAAAAAAATAATATAAAATATACTAAATAGTAATGAAAAATTGGCTGGTCGCGGCTGTGACCGTTAGGTGTTTACCCAACTTAGGCTCATTAATTGCATAAAATAACTTTACCCATAACTTTGAATTTAAAAATGTAAATAATATGTCCATCGCCATGGTTCATCACATACAATAGCAATGTCAAATACATATTAAATGTATCGCGATGTCTAATACTATTTCTAAATCACAAACTGATAGAACTATGTATGGCAAAATTAAACTCTTTATTTATACCCTCACATAAATGAATCCGCCCAAAGAATAACTGACCAAAGAAGACTAATGCAATGAACTATTAAGTGACAAAATTATTAACAATATTTTATTTATTCATTTGGTTTTCGCAAAGCTTACAGACTAATAACAAAATATAATAGGTATCTTACTATAATATAATCCTATTGCTAATTACAAGGCTTCCCCTATAAATATTTAATACAAATGCCCTATCACGATCAAACTAGAAAATATTATAATTTAAATACTACACTACAAATATCTTTTTATAAATTATGTTTGTAATTTTGATTATACTATGAGTTCAAACTCATGCACCGTGCATTAATCAGAAAATGTTGGCGCTAGTGTGCCTCTTGCCTTTCCCGCAGTGGTACAGGGGGGTTACTCTCTGAAACGATACGAACCTTGAATGTTCGAATGCTCAACGTGCGGAGTAAAATATTAGCTTTCCACTTTTATAAATCAATATTCTCTATTATACTTATAATTTTCTCCGAACTTAGTGTATGGTTACGACGTACGATAGAGAATTCTAACATTTTGTGGAGTATCTAGATCAGTGATTCTCAACCTTTTTTTGTTGCGGCACATATTTATCTATTTCAAAATTTGGCGGCAAACAAAGAAAAAGATAAAAATTATTTGCTTACTACAACACACTGCATAAATAGTTTATGACAAAAAATTTAAATATACGAAATAAACTAATATATACTACAATAATAACTAAACGTTTATTAAGGGATTAATTACAAACTAATAATAAAATATTTTTAACGCGAAATTTGAGCTTGATGTTTTTTGATAATTTCATTTATATTTGGTCGTAAAAATGACAATGCTACTCTCATATCGTAAAGAAAAGGTGCAGTAACTACTATGAAACACCTTGTGAATCCCAACTATCACTAAAACGTTTTGTACGCAGAAGTGGCAAGTGTGCGCCGACTTGAGACATATTCCTATTGCTATGCACGCCGCTTCATCATAATTTGGCACTAAGAAACAACGCGTTGCAAAGCAAATAATAAAGTAATTAACTTTTTGTGGATTTAAATATATATTCATGTTAAAAATATTTTTCTTTTGAAATTTGGCGGCACACAAAAGTGCCGCACAGTGGTTGAGAATCACTGATCTAGATATTACTTCACAAATGTGCCTACATTTGTGAAGTTATACGCATGTAGTCCGAATATTCGAAGTTCGTATCGTCATAGAGTAATCCTCTGTAAATAAACATTCACACACAAACACACGCACGCACGCACGCACGCACGCAATCACGCACGCACGCACGCACGCACGCACGCACGCACGCACACACACACACACACACACACACACACACACACACACACACACACACACACACACACACACACACACACACACACACACACACACACAGACACATTTCAGGTTCGTACTATTTACCTATTCGTAAGGAACGAGTTCCGCGCCGCTCGCCGCCCGCGCCCTGCCTCGCCTCAGCCTCGCCCCAGCATCGCCCGTGGCCGCGCAGTGTCGCTGCGCCCGCCTTTTCCACTTCACACTCTCACTAGACATTGTTGATTGTGATTTGCATATATTGCATTAGTTTGTTTACTATATGGTGTGTCGGTAAGTACGTATGTATGTGTGGATTGTGATGTGAATGAACGTGTACGCCTCGTAGCACGTATGCACACAGAACAAATGCCGACGGAGGAATCCCGAATGAAACGATTGCTCCCCGGTTGCGTAATGTTATATAGAGACTTTTCCCGCCCTCACACCCGCCACTGCAACTCCTGTCAGCCAGGATCAACAGTGGCACACAAAGATATGACACCGAGCTCCGGAGCTCGGCGAGTCTCTCAGGGACACTAGTTTGTCTTTAACCCGCATCGAAATTAATCAGAAAGAAAAAAACAAAAGGAGGAGTTGGAAACAAATAGTTGTTCACTTCCCTCCGCAGCAAAGCGGGTGACAAAAAATATTGAGTCGAGAGGTATGTATCCTCTTATATAAAGATATACAACTGGAGAAGCCAGATGTATTAAGCACCACGGGATAAACAAATTACATGGGTCCTATAGTTTGAGCTGCTAAATTTGGGTCCAATAATAGGTAATGTTAACAAATAAGTTGGCGTCGTGGCGTGGCAAGGTGACGTAGCATTACTCGTAACTATTCCATCGCCGGAGAAGATGTCTATCAGATGGAGATTAGATTTAATTATCGTGCGAAATTAATTAGTGTCGCGAGTGTGGTGCCGCCGCGTCCCGAACCGTTGCTGCAGCGCGGTGAAGGAGAGAGGCTGGAGGCGACACTGCTCTCCACGGGAATGCGCGCCCATAATGCTCACACACATTCTGTCTTTTAAGGGTGGTCAGTTGCTGAAGGGTCCAAATACTTACTTCGTTCGTAGTAAACTCTAAATACTTTTGTAGGCATTATATTATGTAGTCAGCAGTGTGTGAGATTTTTCCTGACGACGCCACGGGGGTTGTCCCTCGTGACGTCACGATTCCGGGTCCCACAATACAGTAATCATATCCGTACAGATAGCCGTATCGCCACACGTCCTTTCATACTCAATTAACATTAATTACTGATAACAAAAAAATACTGTAATCATGATCGTTCTAAATATATCCACCACGCCAAGCTCAATCTAACTAGATCTAATCGACCAATACTGGCGTGCAATCGGTGTGTGATGGAGCCGGACGGTGTCACGTGTACGGAGCAGGTGATGCAGCCGAGCCGCACGCCGCGCCGCCTGCAGCTAGCGACCCCTCGCCACCACCAGTGCAACTTGCTATTCTTCTGAACTATGTTGGCTATATTTTTTTTCCTACGCACCTCCTTTTTTTGTCGTACCTTCTCCAGAAAATACGTTTTACGTTTACGGTAAACTCTTCCCTCAAATTAAAGAACGTATTTAAATAAAGGTTTGAATCGCCAACATATATCCACAATGTTCGATTAATGGCGTATATTACATTTTAAATCTAGAGAGATTCACGCTGTAACCGCACATGAGACATCAATAGCTATATCTAGCAACACAAGAAAATAAGCGCCATATTGTGGCCTTGATTTAAAATAGACCCTATTTCAATGATATTAGGTTGCTTTATTGCTTGAACGACGTCGCTTTGTCTGGCGAAATTCTTTTTTCGCCCAACAACTAAACGCGGCACGTCACATGAAATAGAACATTATTTTGCATCTCATTCTGACATAAAGAAATTCGTATCGGTGTGTCTCATTTTTGCGATGTACAGTACATTTCGGCTCTCTCTAGAGGTAATTACTCTAAGTTTTAAATATGTAAATTAATGACATTAATTAAACGGATTGACGTTTAAATTGGTTGTCAAATAATGCGTTCAGAAATGTATTTTGTGTGAACTAAGGAGAATATATCAAGCTACATGAATGAGGAATTGTTCAACTTGATCCCCTCCTCTCCATTCCTAACCAGAACCACGCGTGCTGGCTTGCTTTGCCATAGCTCGTCGGTCTACACCATTCCGGCGAAAACCAAACGGTTCTCTAATTCTTTTTTGTGCCGCACCGTCAGGCTGTGGTATTGTTTGCCGTCTCACGTGATCCCTCCTTCCTACAATCCTGGGTCATTCCGCCGTAGTGTGAAGAGGCATCTTAGCAGGCCGGCATAATTGTTTCCATTGGCATGGGACTGCCGACCGATGCCAATGGATACTCTGCCTGGGCGGCATTTGCGCTTACCATCAGGTGCAATGTCACCACTATGCCCAGCCAGAGTAAAAAAAAAATGCACACGTAAGAAGTTATATTTCCTTCTTTTCAAGATAAAATCTCACTTTTATCACGAAGCCATTCCTTCGCTATAATTCACTGTTAGAAATTAATGTAATATATAGTCTCTGAGTAAGATAGGTTATATTTTACCCAAATATTGCTGGCAATATTTTTGGAAGAGTAGCATTGTGGGTGTGAAATAAGGGATGGAATATTGCATGGATAATCAGAATCAGAGTGGGAGGTACGGGAGAGAACTGGGATAGCTGGCAGATTTGATAGGACGGATTGTAAATGCATGGTATAAGACGGAATGGATAATGAAGAGAAAGGACGGGATGGATCGAGAAGTGAGGGAACAGACAGGTTAAGACGGGATTTAGCAGGAAAGTAGGATAGCTACGTTAAGTGTAGGCATACAAGTTGTTAAGTTATTATGTTAAATAATTGAATCTAATCTTAATATATATAATTCACGTGTCACGTTGTTTGTACGCGATGGGCTCCTAAACCACTCAACTGATTATAATGAAATTTTGTAGATATGTGTTATATGTTCCAACTTAAAGGGTGAGATAGTTTTTATCTCGATTAAATTGACGAAATTATAAAATAAAGGAAAAAACCTTTTGCCATACAAAATGTTAATGGGTTTGTAAATTGTAGCCAGAGTAACTACTGGACATATTGAGATTTAACATCTTATGTCTCAGGATGGCGAGTGCAGTGGAACGAACGTTCCTACTGTTTATGAGTGGTCGTATCGCTTACCATCAGGCGAACGGCTTTCTGGTCTCGCCATTCATTGCAATAAAAAAAAACTGTCATACATTTAATATTCATACCGTCGATACGGTAAACTCTTCCCTCAAATTAAATAGATCGACTTGGCCAGCAGCATTATGTATAAATTGTACGATACATTATGTTTTCATGCGATGGCCAAGTCGATCCATTTATTTACAACGTAAAGTATATTTTTATACACAGCCTCCGTGGCACAGTCGGTTAGACGCCACCTGTGAAACGAGAGGCCGCGGGTTCGATCCTCGCACCGAGAGAAATGTTTGTGCAGCACACAAATATTTCTTCCGGGTCTGGGTGTTTGTGAGACCGAAAAGTCTCTCGTAGTTCTTGATACCCACGACACAAGACACGATCTTAGTGTGGGGTCAGGACTATGTATGTGACTGTTGGGTGTTATTTATTTATTATTTATTTATATTGATATGGTAATAACTAACGTAATAACTTATATAGAAGGTCCCTTAAGGACTAAATAAATTAATCGACTTGGTATTACATGCATCTCACAACTTTTTGCGGTAGAAAACCTGAGCTGCGGGACTTGGAATTTTTTTACAGGATGTTTTTGATGGGATTTATATTTCATCTCTTTATTAATAACAAAAAGTAATGGCGTAATATTTTTGGAAAACAGCATAGTATGGTGAAATGAGGGATGGAATATTGCATGGATAATCAAAATCGCTGGTGTTTAATGTCAAACATTTATAAGGCACACTATTTGGATATGGAGAAACGGGATATGATAGAGTGGGAGGTAGGGAAGAGGACTGGGATAGCTGACAGATTTGATAGGACGAAATGTAAATGCACAGTGCATAAGACGGGATGGTGAATGAAGAGAAAGGATGGAACGTATCGGGAAGTGACTGAACAGACGGGATGGGATGGAATTAAGCAGGACAGTAGGATAGCTAATTAATGTTTAGGTATACAAGAGCTTATACGAAAAATAACATATCTTTGGTGTGGAGTAAAATAAAAAAAATCTCTGCATACAGGCAAACGTGTGTCGGGCTTTTTTTCTATGCTAAATAATTGAATATAAAATTAATCATATAATAACTAAGCCATAGCGAAGCGTGGTCGGGTCAGCTAGTGGTATCTTTTAATTGATTTCAATGAATGTCGTCGGAGTAGTAACAGTGTTATAATATCTCCATTTCGGAGTCATGTGTGTATTGATAATCAATCACCACGCACTAAAACGGTGAAGGAAAACATCGTGAGGAAACCTGCATACCATAGCGATTTATAAGAATTTCTATGGTATGTAAGTCCGCCAACCCGCACCAGGCCAGCGTGGTGGACTATATGGCCTAACCACTCTCAATCGTATTCTCGATTGTGGAGTAGGCCCGTGCCCTGCAGTGGGACGTATATGGGCTGATACAGAATATCTCCATAGCAAAATAATGATTTGAATCTGGAGAGATGGGATAGAATAGAATATAAGGTGGATAAAATGGGACATAAGAATAGGTACAGGATGGGATTGGAATTGGATAAGCAGTTTAGACAACGGATTTCATATTGATTTTAAATAAAATATGGACTAGAATCTGTATTTGCACCCAGGCGAAGCCGGACCGGGCCGCTAGTATATTATATATATAAAATGCTAATGTTAGTACGTAAATCCACGGTTTTCTCTATCATCCACAACTCAGATCAATTCCCCGTTGGGGTGGTGAATACCCCTTGGTCTCCAGGTGTGAATAAGGGAGTTTGGTCGGGGTGGGTGGAAGTGGGTGGTTGTGGGTGGCGAAAATGTAAAAAAATATAAATCTGTCCTTCTCTAACTTATGTGAACTTAGGGGAAGTTCTGAAAATTTCTGGAGTGATCTAGAAAGCTCCAGAATGTGTGCAACTGATATAATCAATCTAGAATGTTCTAGAACGTTCTAAAATTTTCTGGAATGATCTCGAAACTTCCAAAAAGCCTAGAACCGTTGAAATCGATCCGGAATGTTCTAGATCGTTCTAAAATTTTCTGGAATGATCTCGAAACTTTCAGAAACCCTAGAACCGTTGAAATCGATCCGGAATATTCTAGATCGTTCTAAAATTTTCTGGAATGATCTCGAAACTTCCAAAAAGCCTAGAACCGTTGAAATCCATCCGGAATGTACTAGATCGTTCTAAAATTTTCTGGAATGATCTCGAAACTTCTAAAAAGCCTATAACCGAACATCTTGAATATTCTAGAGTGTTCTGGCTCTAGAAATTTCGATCTTTGACAGTATGTAAAGCAAACTCCAGTGGCTTTTCGTCAGTTCTATCGTGTTTTTCAGTCGAGAGACTTATTGTTATGTATAACTTTTTTTCATTGCACATGCACAATGCCAAAACGTAAAAATATTTACGAAACCTCTAGCGGTTTCAAAAAAAAAGAAAGCAGCACGACAAAATGAAACAGAAGAACAAAGAGAGCAACGGCTTTCGAATATTCGTGAAGGGGTGAACAGAATTAGAGGAAATCAGACTGAAGAAGAAAGAGCATGCACTAACGATGAAACGCGATTACGAGTAAGATCAATCCGAAATCGTCAGTCTGTTGTTCAACGTGAAGTGGAAAAGAGCAAAAGTAAAGACAAAATGGCCACTCTACGTCAACAACGAGCTGCTACATCTAAGATTAAGAGTCTAGAACTTCAGACTTTCCATTATGATTGCAAAATACAATACAGTGAACATTCAGATGTCGTCATTGGAAAAATGGATACGATATGCGAGTATTGTCATGCCCGGAAATTTAAAGGCGAAACTGCTGGTATGTGCTGCGCGAGTGGTAAAGTCAATTTACCAGCATTAGATGTACCACCACCACCATTACTCACATATATGACTAACAACACACCAGATTCCAATCATTTTCTACAAAATATACGTCGATACAACTGTTGTTTTCAAATGACTTCATTTGGAGCATCATTGATATGCCATGAAGAAAATTTTAACCCAATTTTCAAGGTTCAAGGTCAAATTTTCCACCGAATAGGCTCACTTCTGCCGATGTCCAATGAAACTCCAAAATTTCTACAAATATACTTTGTTGGTAACGAAGAACTTGAAGCAGATCAACGTTCCTCTCATTTTCAGGGACTAAACCGAGATATTATTCAAAAGTTACAATGTCTTCTTCATAATCATAATCAACTAATTAATGTGTTCAAGACTTCCCTAGACCAAATGGCTGCAGATAATTATAAGATCGTCATTCGAGCAGATAAAAGACCAGCCGGTCAACACGAACGAAGGTTTAATGCATCTCAAACGAACGAAATTGCTGTAGTAGTTGTTGATAATGAATTTAGTCGTCGTGATATTATTATTCAACGCCGAAGTGATAAACTGCAACGTATTGCTGAAACACATCGTAGTTATGATGCGCTACCGTATCCGCTAATTTTTTGGCAAGGTGAGGATGGTTATCACTTCAATATTCAACAAGTTGATCCAACTACAGGTGTCGAAACTAACAAAAAAGTATCAGCTATGCAATTTTATGCTTATCGAATTATGACTAGAAATGGTGAATATAACCATATTTTAAATTGTCGACAGTTACTTCAGCAGTTTATTGTAGACATATATGCCAAAATTGAGACGGAAAGATTAGAATATATTCGCTATAATCAACGAAAATTGCGTTCGGATGAATACATTCATTTGAGAGATGCAATGATAAATGATGGAAACGTTGATAACATGGGAAAATTGGTCATCTTGCCATCGACATTTACTGGAAGTCCACGTCACATGCAAGAATATGCTCAGGATGCGATAACTTATGTCAGAAAACACGGCAGACCAGATTTATTTATAACATTTACATGTAATCCTTCATGGGTGGAAATCAAAGAAGAATTACAATATGGACAGACGGCCAGCGATCGTCATGATATTATTGCCCGAGTTTTTCGTCAAAAACAAATTAACTTTATTAAAGCCTTCGTGAAAAATCAAATATTTGGTGCTGTTATCTGCTGGATGTATTCAATTGAATGGCAGAAACGAGGACTGCCACATTCTCACAACTTAATTTGGCTTCAAAATAAAATTCGACCAAATCAAATAGACGATATCATCAAAGCTGAATTTCCAAACCCGGAAGAAGATCCTGATCTTTATAGTATAATCGTAAAAAACATGGTTCATGGCCCGTGTGGTGAACTAAATAGGAATTCTCCATGCATGAAAGATGAAAAATGTACGAATCGTTATCCAAAGCCATTTTTGAACGAAACAGTTACAGGCGAAGATGGATATCCTAAATATAGACGTCGATCACCAGAACAGGGTGGATTTACGGCTAAAATAAAAATACGAGGTAATGAAGAAATTCATGTTAACAATCAATGGGTAGTACCATATAATCCACTTCTATCTAAAATGTTTAATGCCCATATCAATGTTGAATACTGTAGTTCTGTTAAATCGATAAAATATGTATGCAAATATATTAATAAAGGCAGTGATATGGCTGTCTTTACGATAACCAAAGAAAACCAACAAGATGAAATAGTACAGTATCAAATGGGTCGTTACATTAATACCAATGAAGCGGTTTGGCGAATTTTGAGTTTTCCAATACACGATCGAGATCCACCGGTTCTTCATTTGTCCGTCCACCTAGAAAATGGACAACGTGTATTTTTCACTACAGAAACGGCACAAAAAGTTGCGACGGAACCACCAACACGAACAACTTTAACAGCATTTTTTGAACTATGTCAGAATGACCCATTTGCTAAGACTTTATTTTACTCAGAAGTACCCAGCTATTATACATGGAATAAATAAATAAAATAAATAAATAACACAATAGGACGAGTCTACACAGTGCATCCAAAAAACGCTGAATGTTTCTATCTACGTTTATTACTTCACAACATTCGTGGCCCAACGTGTTTTGAAGACTTAAAAACTGTCAATGGTTACGTTTGTGATACATATCGCGAAGCATGTCAAAGATTGGGTCTACTTGAAAACGATAATCATTGGGACTTAGCTATGAATGAAGCAGCTCAAAGTGCAACAGCAAATCAAATTCGTGAGCTATTCGCAATTATATTAACTACATGTAATCCTTCTAATCCAAATCGACTATGGCTAAAATACCGAGAATATATGAGCGATGACATCTTGGCTGGATTACGACAACAAAACCCGGACTTAGAAATTAGTTTTAATGAAGAAATTTTTAACAAAGCTTTGATATTGATAGAAGATAAATTTTTAGCAATGTCTAACCAAACGTGAATACAACTAGGTGTTCAATCTCCTAAACGAAGTCATTTGGATGTTATGAACAGTGAATTTTTAAGAGAAACCAATTATAATATCGACGAATTGAAGCTTTACATCGAACACAACAAGCCATTATTAGTTGAGAGTCAAAAACAAGCATATGATATAATAATGGATTATTATAAAAAGCAGCAAGGTGGTATAATATTTTTAGACGCACCTGGCGGCACCGGGAAAACATTTTTGATAAATTTAATTTTGGCTGAAATCCGTGCAAATAAAGAAATCGTTCTCGCCCTAGCATCATCTGGGATAGCGGCAACACTTATGGAGGGTGGACGAACAGCGCATTCTGGTTTAAAATTACCATTAAATGTAGCTGACTATGAATTCCCGGTATGTGACATTACAAAATCATAAGCACGTAGACAAATATTGAAACAGTGCAAAGCCATTATATGGGATGAAAGCACAATGGCCCATAAAAAATCACTAGAAGCACTCAATAGAACACTTCAAGATTTACGTGACAACACGAATATAATGGGAGGTGTATTGTTAATATTATCAGGCGATTTTCGTCAAACGCTACCTGTCATTCCGAAATCAACGCCGGCGGATGAAATTAACGCTTGCATAAAGAAGTCGGTCATATGGGAACACGCAAAAATAATTAAATTAACAACAAATATGAGAGCGCGAATTTCAGGAGATGAAAACGCGCAAGAATTTTCTGAAAAACTGTTACAAATAGGAGAGGGCACCTATCCAATCGACGAAAGTACTGGCCAAATCACATTATCTAATGAGTTATGTAATATAGTTGAAACACCGGAAAAACTTATAAATGAAGTATATCTAAGTATTGCTGAGAATTATACCAATTCAGAATGGTTACGCGAGCGAATTATTTTAGCCACGAAAAACGACATTGTCAACGGCATCAACATCATCCAGGAAAAGATTACGGGAGAAGAGAAAATTTACACATCAATTGATACAATGATTGATGAAGAAGAAAGCGTCAATTTCCCTACTGAATTTTTAAATTCATTAAATCCTCCAGGAATGCCATTACACTGTCTTAAGTTAAAAGTTGGTTCACCAATTATTTTATTACGAAATCTGAACTCGCCGAAACTGTGTAATGGCACGAGACACTACATTAAACAACTACAAACGAACATCATTGAAGCCAGTATAATGACTGGTAAAGGAAAAGGACAGACAGTATTTATACCACGGATACCTTTAATTTCAAATGGATTGCCCTTTACTTTTAAACGTTTACAATTTCCGGTGAAGTTGGCTTACAGCATGACTATCAACAAAGCACAGGGCCAAACTATTCAATACTGTGGCGTTGACTTGAAAGAACCATGCTTTGCACACGGCCAATTATACGTCGCATGCTCACGAGTAGGATCACCTCGAAATTTGTTCATGTACAGTCCGGACAATAAAACGATAAATATAGTTTATAAACAAGTATTATAAAAAGAAATTAACAAAATAATGTAACTAAAATAGAAAGTGTAAATACATAATATGATGATATGTAATATGAATATGTGTTTTTCATATGTAATATGTACAATATAATATGTAAATAATTGTAAAAATAAAACATAAATTTATCATTTACTAAAGTGTTTCTTATTTTTCTTATAACTATTTCAAATCGTTAATTCGTTAATTAATTTGATGCACTCTATATACACCGTATGTTTAATAGTTGAATAAATCTCTCAACATTTTGGTGGTTATAAGTGTAGGTATTAGAATAAGCACTCACTTCCAGGAACTAACTGTTGCATATTTTTGTAAATTAACACTTAATACATTCACAGACAGAGTAAAATTATAATTATGCGACTCGGAGCGAGATGTGCTCGTGACGAGAGATGGCAAACTGTTTCTTTCATCCAAATAAACCGACCCTTTTATAGGACTACCCGAATGAGGATCGGTGGGGATAAATCTTCCAGAAAATATATTTAAGCCATAAAATAGGGTCTATCCTTTCAACTAAAAATTAAGGTCGGCCCAAACATCTGGGCTATTGTCCAAACAGAAAGGTTTACAAAACATGTGTACTATTGTCTATAAAACATAAATTTGTTGCAAAGGATTGCCGCCACTAAAGAACTTAACTATAATAATACAGTTTTATTGCCCCGGTATGAACGGGCCATTACAATTAGGAAACAATAATTTAGCACAGCATCTTTTTAACTAATATTATACAATAAGGTAAACAAAAATTCTTACTGTAATAAAACGACTCGCAGATGTTTTATGGTCTAACATCTGCAGTCATATCTTAAAATGAAATGCGTGTTTAAATAATGTTAAAATTACAAATAATAAGCGTGTTAATTTATAAGCTAAATATAAGTTGGCGTATTGCTACCGCTTTAAAAGCTATATCTAAGTTGGCGTATTGCAACCGCCACAGCACCCCCCTACCAGTGAATGACAGTTCACGAAAATCCACTTTGGAAATAGTCCGGGAAGCGGACGCGCCTTCCGGACCTTGTTCGCTGGTGTGCATCTGTTTCGCGATGTACATCTTCAGTGTCTTGAGTTGTCCGTTGCCTTGGTGCTTGATGTTCATCGTCAGCTGAAGTGTTTTCAGGGTCAGCTAACACATAGGCTGGTTTAAGACGGTCAATGGAAATTGTCACGACCGCGGACGTTAACAACAAACGTCTTCTCCCCTCGCATGACAACCTTGAAAGGGCCTCCGTAAGGACTCTGTAGGGGCACTTTTGGACCCTCGCGGCGCACGAAGACTTGGTCAGTGGTGCTGAGGTCTTTAAAAATGAAAGTTCTTTTCTCGCCATGCCAAGATACTGAAGTCGGTCGCAGCTCTTGGAAATGTTGCCGTAGCTGTTTCACAAAGTCCGCTGCACTATTGCTGTTGGTGATTGTCGTCTGTTGCACCAAAAACTCTCCTGGAATCCGCAGTGGCTGACCATATACCATCTCGGCGACAGTAGCCTCTAAATCTTCCTTCCAAGCAGCTCGGATGCCCAGCAGCACGGTAGGGAGAATTTCAGTCCACCGTGTATCCTGATGACATTTTATAGCCGCCTTCAGCTGACGATGGAAACGTTCCACCATACCGTTGGACGCCGGATGATAAGCCGTAGTCTTGAAATACGTCGTGCCTGCCAGTTGATTGAGGTGCTTGAATAGGTGCGACTCAAACTGTCTACCACGGTCGGATGTGATCCTCAATGGTGTGCCAAAGCGTGAGATCCAATGGTTGTAGAATGCTTTAGCCACCGTTGTTGCTTCCTGGTCTTGGAGTGGTATTGCTTCTGGCCAACGAGTAAAACGATTTATCATTGTGAGACAGTACCTGTAACCTTCAGATATAGACATTACGATTATGTCTATATGGATATGCTCAAATCTGGATGTCGGTGGAGCAAATGATCCAACAGGGGCAGATACATGTCTGGAGATCTTCGCACGTTGACAATCAATGCAGCTTCAAGCCCATTTTCTGCAATCGGAGTTAATTGACGGTCAAATATAACGTTGGGTCATAAGTTTGACCGTAGCATTGATTCCGGGATGCGAAAGTCGATGGACGGTGTTGAATGCAATTCTCCTAAACGGCGTGGTGATGAATGGTCGAACAGCTTGTGTTGATACGTCACAGGTTATGGGGATGTCCGTGCCTGGAATCAGTATACGTTTCAATTGCAATGACGTTTTTTCTTTTATCACTTTTTGAAGTTCTTCGTCGTGCGCTTGCGACTCAGCGAGTGCCTGAAAGTCTAGAGTTGTTTCGAGCTCTTCTACGCGAGACAATGCATCAGAGACAGGGTTATCTTTTCCAGCAATGTGACGAATATCCGTTGAAAACTGGCTGATGAAATCTAAGTGTCGAAATTGGCGTGGTGAGCATTGGTCCGATTTCTTCCGAAATGCGAAGGTAATTGGCTTATGATCAGTATAAATAGTGAACTTTCTCGCTTCTATCATGTGTCTGAAGTGTTTAACAGCAAGATATATAGCAAGGAGTTCGCGGTCATAAGCTGCATATTTCTGCTCGGTGGGGCTCAATTTCTTCGAGAAGAAGCCCAGTGGTTGCCAATGATTATCCACAAACTGCTGCAGCGCTGCGCCGACGGCGTAGTCCGATGCATCACACATTAATGCTAACTGTGCGTTGGGTTGAGGATGAGCAAGCAAGGTAGCCTCCGCGAGACTCTCCTTGCACGCCTCGAAAGCCTTTGTAGTAGCTGGTGTCCAGGGCACAGGAGCATTTCCTTTAAGGTTACCCTGGAGTAGGTCGTTAAGCGGTGCTTGAGTTGCGGCTGCACCTGGTATGAACCTACGGTAGAAATTGATCATACCGAGAAATCCACGTAGCTTTTTGACTGTGTCTAGTAATTTAAATCGTTGTATATCGACAACTCTGTCTGGAAATGGTCGAGTACCGGTTGCAGTTACCATATATCCCAGGAAACGAACTTCTTTCTGACCGAAGATGCACTTGCTGGGGTTGATGACGACGCCATATTTCTTAAGACGATTGAAAACAATTTTCAAATGCTTGAGGTGCTCTTCATGTGATGATGATGCAATTAAAATATCATCAATGTACACGTAACAAAAGTCCAATCCCAGTAGCACTTCGTCCATGAAGCGCTGGAAGGTTTGGGCTGCGTTACGTAATCCAAAAGTCATGTACATAAACTCAAAGAGTCCGAATGGAGTAATGATGGCTGTCTTAGGTATGTCTTCCTCTGCGACTGGTATTTGATGGAATGCTCTTACTAAATAACTGGTGGTAGGTCTCTCATATGTGAGAAGCCATCTGGGTAGGTACCACCGCAATGTCTATTTCTCCCGTGAAACAACACTGCTTAAATGCACTGTTGTGTTTCGGATTGAAGGACATTGTAGCCAGAGCAACTACTGGACATATTGAGACTTAACATCTTATGTCTCAGGATGGCGAGCGCAGTGGAATATTGCTACTGTTCATGAGCGGTCGTATCGCTTACCATCAGGCGAACGGCTTGCTCGTCTCGCCATTCAATGCAATAAAAAAAAAAAAATCAAGAGTGGAGAAAATGTTCTTCCCGTGCAGTCCTTGTGCAAAATCCTGGATGTGACGTACTGGGTATTTATCGGGTTCTGTCCGACTATTGAGTGCCCGATAGTCTCCACATGGTCTCCACTCTTCTCCTTTCTTGGGAACCATGTGTAGTGGAGAAGCCCATGAACTTTTTGATGGTCGACACAATCCTAGTCGCAACATCGCCTCGAATTCTCTTTTAGCGTCGGCCAACTTGTCTGGAGCAAGACGACGGGGTTTATGCGCAACTGGTGGGCCTGGAGTCGTAATGATGTGGTGTTTTGTGCTGTGGCTTACTGTTTTAGGTGCGCCATCCGGACGAATAATATCTGGGAACTCCTGCAGAAGCTCATGGTATGGTGATGAGCCATTAATGACTTTGATGCTTGGTTCCTGACACTCTGTTATCTCCGCCTTGTAGGTAAGCACGGTGGAGGAGTCTATCAAACGTCTACGTTGCAGATCTGGTAGGAGTCCATAATATGCCAAAAAATCAGCACCTAAGATTGGCTTGGAGACATCAGCTATTATGAACCTCCAAGTAAAATCTCGTCTTAGGCCAAGGTCCAACGTTAAATTAGCAATTCCATATGTAGCGATCACTGTCCCATTGGCCGCAGAAAGCTCGTAGTTGGACTTTTTATGCGGGCCTTGGATACGATGACGAGGAAACACGCAGATGTCAGCTCCGGTGTCCACGAGGAATTGAATTTTGCTGGCTCGATCACAGACGAATAAACGGCGTGATTTCTTAGGGCAGGGGTCGTTTGCCGTCATTAACGACTGCCCGGAGCGTTTCCCGTAGCCTTGCTGCATGGTGGAACACATTTTGTTGCCTTCGTATCAAACCGCCAGTGATACCAACACAAATCACGTGGACGTGGACCACGGCTTCTGGAACGTGAGCGAGATCGTGATCTGTTTCTATCTCGCACTCGCACACGTGAAGTGGGATCGTTGATTTCTCGACGTAGCAAAGCAATCTCGTCCTTTAAACTGACGTACATCTTTTTCATGTCTTCCGATACCGATTCCTCTTGTATGGTGGAAGTAGGACGAATTTCGGCCTCTGCAATAGCTGAACGCATTGGCAAGTATTCTAAAGCTGCATCTGCAACTTCCGCAGCTATCTCCAACGGTTGGTCCTTAACAGTTGCTAGGATGGGCTGTAAGACCGTTGGCAATCGTCCTTGCCAAAGTGTACGGACAGTAGATTCCGACATATTCTCACCAGCTAGGTTTCGTAGACGTCGAAGAAATTGTGACGGCTTATCATCTCCAAGTTCCTCGCGTTCCAGCAACTGACGTGTTCGCTGACTTTCCGATGTACCACAACGCTTTATCAAAATCGCCTTGAATGTTGTATACGGAGCGTCGTCGGGCGGGCTTAAGATGACATCACGCATTGTGTCTATGATGCTAGTTGGTATCTTCTGTATTATCAGTGCGTATTTTGATTTCTCCGAGTTGACGCGGGCGGCAGCAAACGCAGCTTCTACCATGGCGAACCAAACTTCTAAATCATTCGATTTGCACTCTGGTATTTGTGGAGAACACGACGCAACCTCCGGGGCAGATTGTTCGCTAACGCTTCCGGTGTTCATTATACTGCTCACTTTTTCTATGTTTTACTCAAAAACAATGCCTCTTCCACGGAAAACTCGCGTACTACTATTAAACTTTAACACACTACACTCAAATCACTCTTTTTGCTTCGGGGTCACCACTTTGGTGGTTATAAGTGTAGGTATTAGAATAAGCACTCACTTCCAGGAACTAACTATTGTATATTTTGTAAATTAACACTTAATACATTCACAGACAGAGTAAAATTATAATTATGCGACTCGGAGCGAGATGTGCTCGTGACGAGAGATGTTAACAGGATATAAGAAAGTTAGAATATACATAACAGTTAAAACAGGGTAGACAGGTGTACCTAGTGATGCCAGGTTTAAGTTTTGAAAATTCGGGACAAAACATTAAATTAATCGCGATTTTGAGTTGTTCAGCGGGATGCCAATTATAAAATAGAGTATTTGTTTTTGCCATTTATAATTATTTCTCTCCCTATTTCTAGCAGTATTTAAATATCGCATCGAAAAACGTCGCGTCTCTGGAGGCTCCCGAAAACAATGGCCATTTTTGGTTATTGTTACTTCAAAAAAATTCAAACATTTTGTTTCATGAACTCGTAACGATTGTACATGTTCCTCTAGCGTTTGCTATGGGTGTACATCGACTTATTCCTTTCCGATTATAACTTTCCGATTTACCAGAGCAATATTTATTTCCAAGCTGAAAATTACGGAATGTAGGAAAAAGGCGAAATACAGTAAGCATTATAAATAAAAATGTGTAATATTTAGTATTGAGAGGGGTGGTCATAAAGCGGAACATCACTACATAGTATAAAACAAAGTCTGTCCCTATGTCCCTTTGTATGCTTAAATCTTTAAAACTACGCATCGGATTTTGATTCGGTTTTTTTTTAATAGATAGAGTGATTCCAGAGTAAGGTTTATATGTATAATACGCATATATTATTGTACAGAAATCTATTTGTATCCGGGCGAAGCTGGGCCGGGCCGCTAGTAATTACTATATAAATACGGAAATATTTACGCGAGCCAATTTTAAATACTGAAGCTTCGGATTGCAATCAGCTTTTGAAAGTGATGTCTAGATTTTCTATGCTATCTTCATCCTTCGAGGATAAAGCTTGACTGCCGCCAAACAAAAGACCCTAACGGCAGATGTGGTCGTTTAGTGTGGTCGACGACGCTGTGCTCTAAAAAAGAGTGTTTTAATAAACATAAGTTACCGTCTTGTATTGTGTTATCTATATATTAATACGTGATGCAAAAACTTTGGACCCCTTTTTACGATAATTGCGCGGACGCAGGAGCATAAAATTTGGCACACTTATAGTTTATGTGTAGGAGAAGTGCAGAACGCTAATATTTTTCGATAATAATGCTTATAAAGTACATTAAATCAAAAAATAAAACATTACACACACTACCATGCATTTCACACACACATACATACAAAAGTATTTGTACACGCATACATACTCTGGTGTCAAATTGTTTCTTTTCTTTTTCATTTTGTTCTTCTGACATAGACATATTAAAAAAAAAGGTTTTATTTGCCTCATTTAATATAAAAAAATATTTTAATAATAATGCATAAAAAGTACATTAAATCAATAAATAAAAGATTCCACAAACCAGCATGCATTTGACCCACGCATTTGTACACGTATACATACTCTTTGGTGAAATTGTTTCTTTTGTTTATTATAGACATAGTAAATAGTAGTATCCTTTGTAAACGTCAAATCAACAAATATGGTAGATTTGTCAGCGCCATCTTGTTTAAATAATAATGTATGGCAAGAATAGCGTTAGAAATTGTTTATTAACATTCATACGCATACATTTTACTATTTACTCAAGGATTTTTATAAATCGAAAGAATATACTTTCGACATCCATCTTGGCGGTAACCGTTTCACGTACAAATTTGTATGACAGATTCAAAAATGTTAACATTTAAAACAAATTAAACAATATATTCTTTGACATTATAAATTGAAATTAAAATAATATAATTAATTAATGGTCTATTAGGTATATATAAATGTATTGTTTTTTAAGTAAATATAATAACATACTCTATTATTTGAATTAAACGCATCGTCCAGCGCTATGGCATCAGCTGTGTAATATTTTTCGTATCAATTTTGAACATATGATGCAATGCGCGTCGATAAGTAAGACTGTATAAACTCAGGTAAAGAGGAAGGAAGGCCGAACGATGGCACTGATTTACTAAAATGAAATGGCACCCAAATAATTATTTTATCGTCCGTTGACTCAATCTGTTTTCGCAAATTGACTAAAAATGGCTAGACGCAGTGATGTGGACAATCAGATTAGCCGAGTATCTGCATATAGCATCAATGTCGAACATAATCCGCAAGACGCAAATGATAAATATGATGATAAAATGTGGCACATCACTCACTACAGCAGACCCGCACACACGCGCGGCGCGAGCGCAACACTCGGTGAACACGACGCACTACACGCCAACACAGAACTCTTGCCCGCGCGACTTCACACATGTACTACATACTCTATTAAATAAAACTACATCAATACAAGGCGCACGAAAATGTTATATCACAAGAATAATCTATCGTCTACGTGCCCCTCTACAGGGCACGCGCCTCCTCCGCTATTGGTCGTGCCTAGTCCCTTTCCGCTGGATTCGGTGACTGCGTGACTGCAGTGGAAAAAGGTTCTTAAAGTTTCTGATACACACGACAGTTGGGTGTATTTGTCATTTTTTTTTTAATTGAGGACCTCCAACGAAGGATACACGACATACCGGGTATCTCAAGACTGCTACCGAAAACGAAGCCGGGTGGTAGTTTTAGTGGCTACAAACACAATGCAATTAAAAATTTCGCTTAGAAACGCGACAATTATTTTTTATGATTTTTTAAATATCGTCATTTTTGGGTGGTAAATCCATAGATTTTGCTAAAATAATAATTTAAACTCTCTTATATCTTAGAGTATTTATAAATTAAAGGGTATACACTATTATTTTAGGAAAAAATGTATTTACCACCAAAATATGGCAATAGGAAAAAAATTACAAAAAAAAAATTGTCGCTTTTTTTTGCAACTTTTTCTGTTGCATTGTGTTTGAAGTCGCTTAAACTACCACCCGGCTTCGTTTTCGGTAGCAGTCTTGATATACCCTGTATAATGCAGACAATGGTATAGCATTGTTGTGGTTTACATTTCGACGTGATCTTCAATTATAGGAGACCACAGCATGCAAACTTAAATGATTATACAATGACAAAATATATTTAAAAAATTATATTATTAATTTATTTTGATTAGATTATACCATTAAGAGCATAAAATGCGATCGACACCATAATTATTTCTTAGGATTGCGCGAATTTTACACATTGAAATAAAACTATCATTTATGTCGCTATGGGTTCACCTGTATATCCAGTAGTCGCCGATATTTTCATGGAGGGCTTTGAGGAGACAGCGCTTAGTACCGCCCCAGTCTCACCGAGCTTTTACAAGCGGTACGTAGATGATACTTTTACAATTTTACCATTTGACCAAGTAACTGTATTTTAAATCATCTTAACTCCATCAACAATAAAATTCAATTGACAGTCGAGGGGTGCAGTTGCAGTTACGTTTTGATCACAACAGCCCTTTTCGTATTCTCGTAATACGCTCGCGTCAAGTTCGCATCAAGCGAGCGCTTTAGCGTATTCTACTGCTGCTCGTTTTATACGCGTGATTCAGATCGGAACTTGGTCGGTAGGTTTTCATTTGACGACTCAAATAACAGTTTAGTCCGATTAACAACGTGCAGCACATGTGCAGTTTTGATTTATTTATTTTTTTTATCGCTGTGAATGGCGAGACGAGCATGCCGTTCGCCTGATGGTAAGCGATGCGACCGCTCATGAACAGTAGCAAAACCAAACAACATCTTGAACTATAAAGCAATGCTTGGCATTCCACTGCGCTCGCCATCCTGAGATATAAGATGTTAAGTCTCAATATGTCCAGTAGTTACTCTGGCTACAATGTCCTTCAATCCGAAACACAACAGTGCATTTAAACTGCTGTTTGACGGGAGAAATAGACATTGCGGTGGTACCCACCCAGGCAGCCTCTCACATATGAGAGACCTACCACCAGTAAAAAAATTTCATAGTAAGGAAACATCCTACAAATCGTATCAATATATTAATGTCAAACATATTACATACGTCTGACATTCAGTTGACGCGCAGCTCACGCGCAGGTAAACTATTTCAAGAATACTATTTTGTACCAAAACGTAAACTTAATTACAACCTCAACGCAACTTGATCGCCGCGTCAAGAAATTACTTGAATCGCCCTACAATACTTAAAGCACACTGTGTATCGGAAAAAAGACCCATACAGATAAATATCTGAACGGTGATTCTCACCACCATCCAAAACAGTTAGCTACCGTGGGTAAATCTTTATTTCAGAGAGCACAAGGCATCTATGTGCGAATCCATAAATTATAGTTTTATTTTAATATTATTTACGATTCTATCGCGGACTTGTTTTAATTTTTACATTTTTTAACTTCCCCACGTTTTGATTACTTTACAGCTTTTATGGAACAGTAGATAATCTATACTATACTAGATATCTATATCAATTGTGTTCGACAAGTCCCATTCGCACGGGCGCCATTTAGGGCGCGTTAGAAAAACGTTGCAATGGAACAAATGTAAATCCGTCAGTTTGTTCACACGACGGTGATTTTAAAATGCGACTCTTTTTTCTTAGATAGATGTCTAATTTTCATTTAAATTTTCAACATAAATACTGGAAACAGTAAAAAAAACGTTCGAAGCCGACGCTTTTTAAGCGTTCTTGCGAATAGGGCCTTAATTTGAAAGTTTTTTCACAGATAATGTTATATTTATTTTATTTATTTAAATCTTTATTGTACACATAAAAGAAAAATACAACATACAGAAACTGAAAAAAAAAGTACAAATGGCGGTCTTATCGCTTAAACCAATGTCTTACAGACAACCATGGGATGGATTTAAAAGAAGGAGAAAGAGAGGGCAGTGTAAAATAAATAAATAAAAGTGAGGAAACTAGATAATACTCATACTATCTAAACATAAAAATACACCAAGATATCCATCCATCCATCAGCCAAAGGAAGTCCACTGCTGAACATAGGCCTCCCCCAATGATTTCCACAGAGACCTGTTGGAGGCAGCCTGCATCCAGCGACGTCCCGCGACCTTTACCAGGTCGTCGGACCATCGTGTGGGTGGACGTCCTACGCTGCGCTTTCCGCTACGCGGCCTCCATTCGAGCACTTTCCGACCCCATCGGTCATCAGATCTCCGCGCTATGTGCCCTGCCCATTGCCACTTCAACTTGCTAATCCGGTGGGCTATGTCGGTTATTTTAGTTCTCCTACGGATCTCCTCATTTCTGATTCGATCTCGTAGGGAAACCCCGAGCATAGCCCTCTCCACCAAGATAACATACATAATAAAAAGCATAAATACATACATATACCGGGTATCTCAAGACTGCTATCGAAAACGAAGCCGGGTGGTAGTTTTAGTGACTACAAACACAATGCAACTAAAAATTTTGCAAAGAAACGCGACAGTTATTTTTTATGATTTTTTAAATATCGTCATTTTTGGGTGGTAAATCCATAGTTTTTGCTAAAATAATAATTTTAACTCTTTTATACCTTAGATTATTTATAAATAAAAGGGTATACACTATTATTTTAGGAAAAAATGCATTTACCACCCAAATATGGTCATAGAAAAAAAATAACAAAAAAAATTTTGTCGCTTTTTTTTGCAACGTTTTCTGTTGCATTGTGTCTGAAGTCGCTTAAACTACCACCCGGCTTCGTTTTCGGTAGCAGTCTTGATATACCCTGTATAATACTAGATACATATACCGGGTATATCAAGACTGCTACCGAAAACGAAGCCGGGTGGTAGTTTTAGTGGCTACAATACCCAAACAATACCCAATACTGAAATAATCATTCAAATCGGACGAGTAGTTCCAGAGATTAGCGCGTTCAAACAAACAAACAAACTCTGCAGCTTTATAATATTAGTATAGATTATTTAGTTGTTCATAATTTTTTTATCTCGTTATATTTTATTTATTTATTATAATTTAAAACTAATGTTACTATAGTAAACACTTGGCTCTATCAATATTTTCGTGAATATATTATCATCGTCTTCAGTTAGATTAATGAACATACAGGGTATATCAAGACTGCTACCGAAAACGAAGCCGGGTGGTAGTTTAAGCGACTTCAGACACAATGCAACAGAAAAAGTTGCAAAAAAAAGCGACAATTTTTTTTTTGTTATTTTTTTCCTATGGCCATATTTGGGTGGTAAATACATTTTTTCCTAAAATAATAGTATATACCCTTTTATTTATAAATACTCTAAGGCATAGAAGTGTTTAAATTATTATTTTAGCAAAAACTGTGGATTTACCACCCAAAAATGACGATATTTAAAAAATCATAAAAAAAAATTGTCACGTTTCTAGGCGAAAATTTTAATTGCATTGTGTTTGTAGCCACTAAAACTACCACCCGGCTTCGTTTTCGGTAGCAGTCTTGAGATACCCGGTATAGTTTATCATTACCTCTGATTGCCTAAATTATCAACCAAATCTATTTCTATTTCTTCAAAAAATCTGTTTCTACAATTAATATCTTTATTAGTTTCTATCATTGTTTGTTGTGTTTCTATCATGATATAGCACGGGACTAGTCACCGCCGGTGATAATGAAATTAATTATTTTACAGTGATGCTACGATAGCGTTATACACGAGAATATTTGTTTTTACGTTTGACACAAGGAAAAATAATTTAACGATATACAACATTAGTATATATGTTGACGTTAGTATATTATGTTTCACAGAGACCTGGTAGAATGCGCACTTTATGAATTTCAATGTGAATGGCTTCAGGGTCGCCAGCTCGTTTAACAGGATTTCGGCGGAAGGCGAGGGCTCGTTAATTCAATTTTTTTTTTTTTTATGATGGCCTGGCATAGTGGCGGCATTGCACCTGATGGAAAGTGCCAATGCCGCCCAGGCAGAGGAAACAATTATGCCGGCTTGCTAAGGTGCCTCTTCACACCACGGCGGAAGGACCCAGGATTGTAGGAAGGAGGGAACACGCGCGCCGGCATACAATTCCACAGCCTGACGGTGCGGCACAAAAACGAATTTGAGAACCGTTTGGTTCGCGCCGGGATGGTGTGGACCGTCAAGCTATGGCTTCGCAAGCCAGCACGCGTGGTTCTGGTTAGGAATGGAGAGGAGGGGAGCAAGTTGAACAATTCTTCAGAGCACTCACCGTGATACAGGCGGTTGAACACGCTTAGAGAGGCGACATCTCTCCGGAGTTGTAGCGACTCTAAGTTGCTCGTAACGTCTGCATCATTCACAATGCGAATGGCCCGCCGCTGCAATCCATCCAAGGCATCGAGCAGGTACTAGGCGGATCCATCCCAGAGGTGCGAGCAGTACTCCATACCTGGCCGGACCTGCGCTTTATATAAGCGACAAAGCTGACCGGGCGTGAAAAACCGACGCACCCTGTTCAGGACTCCAACACTGCGTGATGTGGCAGATATTACGCCCTCGATGTGATTCCTTGGATTGAGATCACAGGGGATATCCACACCAAGGATACTCAGGTCATTCCGCACTGAGAGGGGAGTACCCTGAAGAATGGGGAGGGGAGAGAACGGGGATTTTTTGCACGTGAACGCACACACCTGGGTTTTCTTGGCATTGAACTCAACCATATTCCTGGAACCCCATGTAGAAATGAGATCCAAGGTCCGATTGAGCTCAATGACAAGATCTTCGCGTCCCTTTACAGTTTCGACACGGCAACCTGGAGGCCCGCAGTGGTATCGCCCATGAACCGTGCTGTCATCTGCATAGCAATGAATGTTGCCAAGCGACAACATATCATTGATATGCAGAATAAACATGGTGGGCAACAGCACCGAACCCTCAGGAACTCCGGCATTTACCGACATGAGCGCTGAAGCGTGTCCGTCAACGACTACACGTATTCTACGCCCATGCAGAAAGCCGGAAATCCACGAACACAGGTTGCTGGGTAGACCGTATGCCGGAAGCATGGACAGAAGACCACGGTGCCAGAGCAAGAGCCTCGCCACACCGGTCAATCGCCTCACCCCAGCGATGCAGGACAAACGCTAGAACATCACCTGTCGATCGATTATGACGGAATCCGTATTGTCGGTCACTGATCAACGAGTGATCCTCCAGGTAGCGGACCAATTGGGCGTTTATGATCCGCTCCATGACCTTACACATCACTGAGGTGATAGCGATAGGGCGGTAATTGGTAGGGTCCGATCGGTCACACTTTTTGGGGATCGGTTGCACATTGGCCTCCCTCCAAGGTTCCGGCACAACACCTGTGCGGTAGGACGCTCGGTAGAGGCGAGTCAGTGCTGGAGACAACTCGGCTGCACAAGCCCTTAAAACCACCGCTGGTATCCCATCCGGACCACTGGCTTTCCGCACATCGAGAGACCGTAACTCACGCCGCACATCACACTGCCTGATGCGAATATCTGCCATTGAGAAACCGCAATCAGGCAGTGTAGGCAGCGACTGGGGAACCACGGTCTTCGAGGCGGGAATTAGCCGCAAAGAGATTTGCCAGCAAGGCAGCCTTCTCTTGCGGCTTGTGGGCCAGCGACCCTTCTGGGTACCTCAGCGGCGGCAACGCTGGACGGCAGAAGTTAGATTGAACGACCCTGGCCAACCTCCAATAAGCACGACTGCTAGTTGGGTGATCAGCCAACGCACGCACAATCCTGCTAACGCGCTGGGCATCCGCCCTAACGTAGGCCTTGGAGGCACGGTTGTAGGCTTCTTTGAGGGAACTGATATTGGGATCCTTCATGGCGCGACCCCTGATCCAAGCGCGATACGCCGCCTGTTTGTCACCGACAGCATCGGCGCATGCACGATTGAACCAGGAGCGTCCACGGCCCTTACTGGCGATCTCAGAGGAAGGAATGTAATATTCCATTCCAAGTCTGATCTCGTCAGCAATAGCGTTGGCACTCGCTGAGGGATCTTTACCCTCAAAGCAGCGCTGCCTCCAAGAGATGGATGCGAAATATTCCCGCATACCATCCCAATCTGCCGACGAGTAATGCCAGACCCTTCGCCTAATCTGCACGCGGCGTGGAGGTGATGCGATCGGTACTGACGACCCAACCAGGCAGTGATCGGAAGTGCCCAGAGGCGCACTAACGGTCACACGATACCCGGCTGGGTGTCTCGCCAGCAGAAGGTTCAGCAGAGAAGGCGCATGACTCGCCACATCCGGGATCCTGGTGGGCTGGTTCACCAGTTGTGTCAAGTCATGAGTCAGAGCGAATGCATGGGCAGCTCTGCCAGCATGATCAGTCTTGGAGGAGCCCAGCCACAGTTCGTGATGAGCATTGAAATCCCCCAAGACCACCATTTCGGCCGACGGGAACTGCGCCTGCGCGTCATCAGCCGCCTGGCTAAGATACCTGAACAGCCGAGTCGTCTCATCGTCCCCGTTGTGAGACCTGTAAAGGCACACGTAGATGCGGCTCAAGAAACCTACATAGATCCACGTGCACCCACAGAGCGGAGAAGGAGGGGTCCTCCATGCAGTGCAAACGGCGACAGCAGATGTCCGACCGAACATACAAGCATACCCCGGCTTTAGGCTTGAAGTTTACTTCAAGCGAATAACCGGGATACAACAGGTAAGAATTATCGGTCGGACAAAGAATCTGCGTATGCGTTAAGGCCTGGTCTGTCGAAGGATACGCGCGGCACTGCGGTAAGCGGCAACGTCAGGACGTCATACAACGTAGTTCACATAACAACGAAAAAGGTGGTTCACATATAGGTTTTACTCTGTGCGTAAAACCGTTGACCAATAGGAGAACCCTTCATTGACAACCAACGTTACTATGACAATTTCGCATTGAAGTTTTCTTGAATTTCCATGACAACAAATAACAATCATTTATGTTCGAAAATATATATAATTTCTTAAAAAAAATGTTTGTGCGTCATTTTAAATAGACTGGGTATATATGTTTACGAGATAATTTGCGCAATATTGATATGTGATAAAAGTGGTTCGTATTATTCTAATGAAATACGCGTCTGCTGTATACATCTTTTTTCGCCTAAACAACTTATTGTTCGATCAAATTAAATTTCACTGGATTTATGTAGATATTCATTCTTAAATTATCGTTATCGATCGTACCATAATTGGGTAAAAATAAATTCCATAACGATTAAATTATTTTCCTATAAAATTTTCACAAGCAAAACCTGGAACAATACTGATGGACACTTTTTACAATAATAATTTTATTTTAGTATTTAACAGAATTCATAACACAGAATTTGAAAAGGAAGCCGATAGGAGGATTCAGTTGGGCTGGGCAGCATTTAGAAAGTTGTACCATATATTTTCGTCGGATATACCACAGAGCCTAAAGAGTAAAGTGTTCAACCAGTGCGTCCTCCCTGTAATGACGTACGGAGCCGAGACGTGGACACTGACTGTGGGGCTAATCCACAAGTTAAAGGTCGCTCAACGTGCGATGGAAAGAGCTATGCTCGGAGTCTCTCTAAAGGACAAAATTCGAAACGAAGTGATCCGTCAGAGAACCAAGGTAACCGACATAGCTCTGAAAGTTAGTAGGTTGAAGTGGCAATGGGCTGGCCACATATGTCGCAGAACGGATAACCGCTGGAGTAAGCGTGTTCTGGAGTGGAGACCGCGTCTTGGCAAACGTAGCGTGGGACGTCCTCTGGCCAGATGGCGGGATGACTTGCAGAAGAGGGCCGGCAAGAACTGGATGCGTAAAGTTACAGACCGGGCTCTGTGGTGTACCTTGGGAGAAGCCCATGTCCAGCAGTGGACTGTAACGGGCTGATGATGATGATGATGATAACACAGAGCTCGAAATATATATGCATAGGTGTAAGTAGCCGAAATGCTCATATCCTGTCTCTTCTCTACAGTGTTCTGTTTAATCCCTCTTCTCCGCGCTACCTTCAGGAACGTTTTAATTTCCTACATACTGCTAATTCACATTCTCTTAGGTCATCAGAGAATCTGATGTTGCAGTTTCCAGCACATAGGACGTCATTTTATGACCGTTCCTTTACTGTTGAGGCAGTGCGGCTGTGGAACGCTTTGCCTCTTACAATTAAGCGATCGTCCTCGCTGGAAATATTTAAATCAAGGGTGAAAGCTTTCTACCTTTCGCAATAGATTTATCACCATTCACTATTATTGTTATGTATATATGTATGTATATGTATTATATTGTATTTAAGTGTATCATATCTTGCATTTATTCGTTTTATATCGGTATTTATATATTTATATTGCATGTAAGTTTATTGTTAATAATAAGCACCGTCCATAACCATTGGATCTTTCCTTTACCAACCGGTTGTCTGGAAGAGATCGCTTAAAGCGATAAGACCGCCAGTTATATCACCAACGTTATGTTTCTATAACTATTGTTTTCTTTTTTTTTCTTTTGTTTTTGTGTTTTGTTTATCCTTTGTATATGGTGTTATAATAAAGAGTTATTATTATTATTATTATTAAGTAGCATAAATTACAATATACATAGAGGGGGTTCTAATGGAGTGAAAATGGAAAAACGGGGAAAACACAGAACTTAATACTAAGTTGAGGAACTACATATTTAAGATTGCACCATATCATAACATGATGCTCTCTAGGTGCTAGGAGAGTGGTGCTAATTGTGTCGAATGGCGATAGTTCTCTTGTAGTAGATCTTGCAGGTGGATTTTGTAAATAACTACGACGATAATATACAACCATTATGCATCGAATGTATGTATATGGGCTGATACACAACTCATATAAAAAGCGGGTGCACTTAAACGATTTATGTTTTTATTGGGTTTGTTGTTTTTATTTCTTTCTATGCACATATAGGGATAAGGCCAGCTAGCGCGGTGGACTATAGTATGGCCTAACCACTCTCAATCGTATTCTCGATTGTAGAGGAGACCGGTGCTCTGCAGTGAGACGTATATGGGCTGATAAAGTGCCCTGCGAATAGGGATAAAGACTGAATTTATATAGATACTTACTAATAAATCGTCTCCAATTGTACCCTGTTCAGTTGGGAACTAATTCCGTTGCTATATTTTGTTAAAAAGCATGGAGTACTAGGTACTTAGAACAATTAACATTCAGTTCCGTATGCCATTTTTATAACAATAAAATAAATGTAATTGACTCCATTTTGTAATCATATACTTATTAAATTCTAATTATTTTTACTTCTTAACGGTTTTTTTTACCAACGCAAGGTTTTAAAGTTGTATCCCTACGTGATTTTATATTGCGCCATTGTCATTGGGAACGCTTGTGAACTGTATTCAACGTACTGCGCGGCAGTACATAGTCGATGGACGCGCCACAGCCTAAACAAAAGTTAAACCAAACGAAAATTGATAAAAATATTGTCCTCAAATAAATCCATTGCGCAAGTACGTTTACCGCGACGAAATGATGAGAATGACGGCACGTTGTGCGGTGTATCCGCCCCGCACTTCACCGCACTTGCACCCTCTACACCGACGCATACTGTGACAGCACCAAAGACCAGTCTACCCGTCACCCGGTTGACCCCTTACCGCAGGCGCTGGCTGACGCATACTGCGGCGGAACGTCATGTCAATGTCAATGTTTTTCATACAAAACCGAGTTTGACACCGCATTCCGCGCAACGCAACGCTGTGCGTAGCTTCGACAGACTAGGGCTTTAGGAAGAGCAAAGCAGGCCGGGCCGTCTCGAGATGGTGGTGGACGGCATTGAGGTTCGTATGGAGTCCGCGGATGTTAGTGAACTCCATAGTGATCATATATATCATCATATATAAAATATAGTATAGATATAAATATATAGTATAGATCATATATAAATGTGATATGATCACGTCTGTATCATGTTTATATATATTTATATTATACAGGGTATCTCAAGACTGCTACCGAAAACGAAGCCGGGTGGTAGTCTAAGCGACTTCAGACACAATGCAACAGAAAAAGTTGCAAAAAAAAAACGACAATTTTTTTTTTGTTATTTTTTTCCTATGGCCATATTTGGGTGGTAAATACATTTTTTCCTAAAGTAATAGTGTATACCCTTTTATTTATAAATACTCTAAGGTATAAAAGAGTTTAAATTATTATTTTAGCAAAAACTATGGATTTACCACCCAAAAATGACGATATTTAAAAAGTTATAAAAAATAATTGTCGCGTTTCTATGCGAAATTTTTAATTGCATTATATTTGTAGCCACTAAAACTACCACCCGGCTTCGTTTTCGGTAGCAGTCTTGAGATACCCGGTATATATAGTACGTGATCATATCACATTTAGGGAAAGAAGGATATCTCTTGCCTCTCTGTTGAACGAGTGTGTGAGGTCGCATGTGCGAAAACAAATTTTTATGTCATATTGTGTGTCTATAGACCTCCTTCATCAAATATTATTTATCAACAATGGAGGATATCTTAATATATATAATTCACGTGTCACGTTGTTTGTCCGCGATGGACTCCTAAACCACTCAACTGATTATAATGAAATTTTGTAGATGTGTTTTATTTGTTCCAACTTAAAAGATGGAATGGAGTTTTTATCTCGATTAAATTGAGGAAAGTATAAAAAAAAGGAAAAAATATTTTGCCATACAAAATGTTCATGGGTTTGTAACTGTCAAACATTTAATGTTCATACCGTCGATACGGAAAACTTTTCCCTAAAATTAAATAACGTATTTAAATAAAGGTTTCAAATCGACAACATATATCCACAATATTCGATTAATGGCATATTTTATTTGATTTTAAAGATTTAAATGAATGACAGTAATGAAAAGTGACTGACATTGAAATTGGTTGTCAAATATTAATGCGTGCGTTCAAAAAATTATTTTATGTGAACTAAGGAGAATATAATATCAAGCTACATAAATAGAGATAATTAAATAAATAATATTCACACGTAAGAAGATTTACTTCTTTCAAGATAGAATATCAGTTGAAAATGAAATATCTTTATTAAAATAATGAGTTTTCAAATTAGGCGTTGCGTGTCTTCCGTAAATATAATTGTTACTACATTAATTGTGTGTCAGAAAGTGTTAATATGGCTAATAGTGTATGTTTTGTGTGCGTGTGCGTGTGTGCGTGCGTGCGTGTATGTGAGTAAAAAGTAATGGAGTACTATTTTTGGAACACAGCATAGTGGGGGTGAAATAAGGGATGGAATATTGCATGGATAATCAAAACTGCTAAAGTGTTTAAAAGATTTATAAGGCACACTACTTGGATATTTATAAACGGGATATAATAGAGTGAGAGGTACGGGAGAGGACTGGGATAGCTGACAGATTTGATAGGATGAAATGTAAATAGCATCTTATAACACGGGATGGATAATGAAGAGAAGGGACGGTACGTATCGGTACGTTTCGCTTTGCAATTATTTAATCTTTGTGAAAATAATCCAAAGCCATGTATGTATATGTATATGTATGTATAATACGTACATCCTATTGTACAGAAATCTATTTGTACCCGGGCGAAGCTGGGCCGGGCCGCTAGTTAGTAATAATTTACGACTGCTGGTGTGCCCCAGGGCGGCGTTTTATCACGTTTGTATTTTTATTTTTATTAATTCGGATCCCTAATAATTTTTTTACAGCAGAATAAATCGAATAAAGATAATGAACTCAGACATCCGCGTCTCATAATACCAAATTAAAAAAAAAAAACACCTTTTTTTAGGGTTAGAATTTTAGGGTTTCTACGTTTTTGTGCGGGACCCTAATTTGTATTTCAATATTATAGTAGCCTAAGTAACGCCGCAAAAATTAGCCATCTTTCAGTGAAAGTCCCGTCAACCACCAAAAGCTTGAGTTTCGCAGAAATGATAAATCTTGAGATTTGGGAAATTCTAAAAATGTGTTTATGGTACCACGCCATCGAAGGCTTCTCTTAATCTTTCCGAGGTAGTTTTCGAGATACGGCTTATTACTAAATGTTGGAACAATATACCTCCACCGCTGCGGATACTTAAGTCTATTGTTTCATTTAAAGTAAAATTAAAAGAATTTTTTCTTGTACAACAAAAACATTTATAAATATTTTAATTCTTCAATATTTAGCTCGCCCAGATTAGTTTGTTATATTTCTATATTATACATCAATTTTAAATATTAATGGACCCAAATTGTTAGTTGCTTTTCAATAAGTTTTACATTAATTGTAGTGCGACGGCTGTCCTGTAGGCGGAATGCAACTACTTCCAACACTGAAAATCAGCGCTATCGTACCTATTGGTTCGACAGCACCTCATGCTGAGTCGGTGTCCTGATTTGGCATCACATCGCTTTCGCATGCACTTAAAACATTAATTGTTCTATACTTTTTCATTTTTGTTTTTATTATTACTTATTGTGTTTGTTTGATGCCAAATAAAATTATGTCTATGTCTCAGAACAAGAATTAAAGCATAGAAGGAGTCTGAAACATACTCATATACTTATCCTGTTTTTTTCCAATGGGCCAACATCATGGGAGAGAATGAGACAAATAATATGTGCTAAGGGCGGCTCATGTTTGGCTGATGAAACGTCAAATTGCTATGTTGGGTATGATTACGCGACCGAATTAAAAAGTGCAGTTATGTCAATTGTTACAAACGGCCAAAGCGCCGACACAATTTAGTTACGACATTTCCAATAGTGATATGCTGCACATTTTATCGATAATATTTTTTTTTTAATTATTTCCTTTACTGCAATCTGTCAATTTGGAGACATTTAGCAATAGGTGGATAAGTAAGTAGGCTTGAGAGATGCAAGTCCAGTGACTTGCGCTCGGGAGATATACTGCTTTTTTTTTTTTATTGCAATGAATGACGAGACGAGCAAGCCGTTCGCCTGATGGTAAGCGATACGACCGCTCATAAACAGTAGCAACATTCCACTGCGCTCGCCATCCTGAGACATAAGATGTTAAGTCTCAATATGTCCAGTAGTTACTCTGGCTACAATGTCCTTCAATCCGAAACACAACAGTGAATTTACGCAGTGTTGTTTCACGGGAGAAATAGACACTGCGGTGGTACCTACCCAGGTGGCCTCTCACATATGAGAGACCTACCACCAGCTTCATAGCAGGTCTTGTGGTTTTCTACGTTTTAGTCGTCTTAGATCTGGTTGTTGTTTCATAAGGTTTTGCGCCAGTATGTTAGGGTGACTTGATATACGCTTTTGGTAGTTTATGGTATAATCCTTAGCTTCTTGTCTCACTGTTTTGATATTAAAATCATGGTGGAGTCTCTCGTTGGTAATGTACCAAGGTGCGTCTGATATCATTCTTAGCATTTTATTTTGGAATCTTTGGAGTATTTCTATATTAGATTCAGCTGCCGTACCCCACAGCTGGATTCCGTATGTCCATATTGGTTTTATTATGCTCTTGTACAGTAAACGCTTGTTTTCCAGAGACATTTGTGACTTTCTGATTAGCCAATACATTTTACGCATTCGTTGGCTCAAAGCTAAGCGTTTGGTGAAAATATGCTTTCTCCAAGTTAACCGTCTATCCAGGTACATGCCAAGGTATTTGGCATCGTCGGATTTTGGAATTTGGACTTTGTTCAGCTCAATTGGAGGACACGTTTCCTTTCGAGTAGTAAATGTAACTTGCACAGATTTTGATTTATTCGCCTTAATACGCCAGTTCTTAAGCCATTGTGCAATTTTGTTCAAGGCGCCCTGTAGCTTTTGTGAGGCAGCTATTGGAGCATCGTCAGCAGACATTACTGCCGTGTCATCCGCAAATGTTCCCATAATCACGCCATCAATATTTGGCAAGTCTGCAGTGTAAAGGAGGTATAATATGGGACCCAAAACACTGCCTTGCGGTACTCCCGCATTTATTGGGTGTAGTTTCTGGGGGCGCGGCCGAGCACCCTCCAAGTCGAGCTAAAAAGTGGCATGGCCGTAACATCCTTTTCTCGAAGCAATTCAGACCATTTTCAACCCCCTATAACTTCGTTGTGGCTAAAGCATGAAGCCTGAATTTTCAGTTACTAAGCAGGCATTGTGAAAACACGGTATATTTAAAATTTCATTAAATTTGAACCAGTAGTTTAAGAATTATAACTTATCAAACATTCGTAATTTTGTCACTCACTGACTGACTGACCGATCATCAAAAGTCGAAGGCACTTCTAGCAGACATAGAACCTTCAAATTTAGCATATAATTAGTGTTTAGTGTCTAAAGTAAGGGAAAATTCAAACATTTCATAATTTGTGTCTAGTTTTCTAGATACACCAACTGCGTGAATAACTTTGTAATCCCATATAAATGTATAGGATTACAAAGTTACATTTGCAGTTAATGAATCATTGTACCCGTATATAATGGAATAATAGTTGTAGATAGGTATCTATATATATGAGGCATAACAGGAGGGGATATAGAGAGGGAAATGGTGTATTCAGCCCATGAAACTGTACAAAATTCCTCTAGAAAAACATGACGAAGAAAAACTTGCAAATAAATAGACTAAATAGCTCGAAAATATCAATTACAATAAAAGAAAGAACATTAATAATCAAATCCGCTATATTTGTGATAAATTGATACCTACAAAAATAAGAAAAATCCATAAGACAGAGGCTTTAAGAAAAATCGTTAGTGATATTCTAGAAGTAAGAAGTACCGAAAAGGAAAAAAGTAGGACTCTACAAAAAGACGTGAGATCCCATCAAAAACATCCTGTAAAAAATCCAAGTCTCGCAGCTCCGGTTTTCTACCGCAAAAAGTTGTGAGATGCATGTAATACCAAGTCGATTAATTTATTTAGTCCTTAAGGGACCTTCTATATAAAGTTATTACGTTAGTTATTACCATATCAATATTAAAAATTATTTACGTTTTAAATAAATAGATCGACTTGGCCAGCAGCATTATGTATAAATTGTACGATACATTATGTTTTCATGCGATGGCCAAGTCGATCCATTTATTTAAAACGTAAAGAATTTTTAATATTGATATGGTAATAACTAACGTAATAACTTTATATAGAAGGTCCCTTAAGGACTAAATAAATTAATCGACTTGGTATTACATGCATCTCACAACTTTTTGCGGTAGAAAACCTGAGCTGCGAGACTTGGATTTTTTACAGGATGTTTTTGATGGGATTATAACTTCTTCACCACATTTTACTAGAAAGTGTCGGTCGGTTAAGTATGATCTTATAAAGTTATATACATTGTTGGGCAGGTTCTTTTTTATTTTGAATAGAAGACCATCGTGCCAGACCCGATCAAAAGCCTGTGATATGTCAAGAAAGGCCGCAGTACAATATTTTTTTCCTGGAATGCTGTATCTATGTATTCAACTAGTCTATGGACTTATTCTATTGTACCGTGTTGTGTCTAAAACCGAACTGGTGATCTGGTATTACTTTTTTCTGTTCCATAATCGGCCTTAGTCTTGTGAGAAATAAAATCTCCAACACTTTAGAGGTGGCAGGTAGCAAACTAATTGGGCGATATGATTTCACGTCGTTTGGATTTTTGCCAGGTTTTAAGATCATTATAATTTCTGCAACTTTCCATTGCGGCGGCATAAAACTTCTCCGCAATATGGCATTGAACAGTTGGACAAGGAAAGTTAAGCCTTGTGCAGGGAGTTTTTGTAGGAGCGCGTTTGTTATCAGATCGTACCCGGGTGCTTTATTTTTTTTTTAGTTTCTGTATGGTCTTTTTTAATTCAATTACTCTGATTTTCTGTAATGGTGGTTCTAGTTGGTTAGTTTCTTGCAGTAGCTGAAGTATCTCAGTGACCTTTGTAGACCCAGTGTCTAGATTTGGAGTAAAGACTTGTCTTAGGTGTTCAGCAAACAATGCCGCCCTTTCAGTGTCGCTAGTTGCCCATGTATCGTCAGATTTACGTAATGGTGATTGATATACTATTGGACGTTTCAGGTTTTTAGTCGCTTTCCAAAGGGAGTAATCTGTTGTTAGAGTAGCGTCCAGTCCACTTAAGTATTCAAAAATTCAAAAAATTCAAAAACATTTTATTGTGGACATAGGTATAAATGGTGTTACATAATTTTTAGTTTGACCAGCTATGACCCGCCTTACTGGCATACAATAATTTAAGGTAATTACAAGGAATAAATCATAACCTGATAATTAAAAAATACTAAACAAATCTACAAATAAAACTACAAAAACTAAAACAAGCTTAACAAATCTTATCATTTAAATAATCACTTATATTATAGTAACATTTATCAATTAGAAAACTAAACAAGTTGCCTTTAAAGTTGTTCAGTTCGTTCAAATCTCTTGTTGATTTTGGTAATTTATTATATATCGGTGGAATTACATGGTATGCGCTTTTGTGAAATAAAGCCGTTTTGTGTGGAACATATGTAATTTTTTCTCTTTGCCTTGCTCTATTGCTGTATTGATATAGGTGAGTATGTGATTTAGCAAAGATAGCACATTCGTATATATACATAGAGGGAAGTGGTAATATTTCAAGTTCCTTAAAATATGGCATACAGGAGGTAGCTATATCAATGTTAACCATGGATCGAATACATCTCTTCTGAGCTCTGAAAGCCAAGTCTTTGTGTGTAGAATTTCCCCAAAATATTAAACCATACCTCAAAATAGATGCTACATGGCCGTGGTAGGCGCAAAGGACTGAAGATTTGTCTGATATTTTGCCTAAATTGTAAAGGGCGTATGACTGTTGGTGTAGACGTCTACAGACATAGTCTACATGTCTTTTCCAATTTAGTTTTTGGTCAATATACAGACCTAAAAATTTTATTTCCTCTATTTCCTCTATTGCAGTATTTTGGAATGTTATATTCAGTTTAGCTTCTGTTTTATTCCTCTGTCTAAAATGCATAAGCTTAGTTTTTGCTACATTCAGTTTTAAATTATTTGAGGTAAGCCAGTCAGTTAAATTATTTAGACAAGTATAGATCTCATTAGTGACATTCGAAAGTACTTGGTTGCCCGTAAATAGTATCGTGCTATCATCAGCAAAAAGGGTCATTTGATGCTTGGTTGTATACGGTAGCTCATTAATGTATACAAGAAAGAGTAAAGGACCTAATACGCTACCCTGTGGCACCCCAAAATTAATTTTGCTGTACTGTGATTGGTAAACAATTTCTTTTTTTTGTGATTGGCATATTCTAGTAATTTGAGTAGCTTGCTGTCTATTAGTTAAATAAGATTTTATTAAATTATTTACGTTGCCTCTAATACCATAATTTTCTAATCTTTTGAGCAAAGTATCATGGCGAACGTGGTCAAATGCTTTCGTCATATCTAAATATATGGCTACTGTAGACTTTCGTTTGTCTACATTTGTGATGACAGTATTAATAAAATTATAAATGGCTGCATTTATTGACTTTGTTTTACGAAAGCCATACTGTTCAGTTGCTAAAAGGTTATTAGTTTCAAGAAAAGAATATAATGAAGCATATATAACTTTTTCATAAATTTTCGCAAGGATAGGTATTAGCGCTATAGGTCTGTAACAGTTAATATCCTGCGTGTGTCCCTTCTTAAATATAGGTTTTATTATTGTGAGTTTAAGCTTATCGGGGAATATACCGTATTCTATACTCAGGTTTATGGTGTAACTTAAAATTGGGGATATTATGTGTGAAACATCTTTTATGATCTTAACTGCAATCTCATCATAACCCGTACTAGAAACATTTTTTAAAGATTTAATTATGTTAAAAATATAATTTGCTCCTGTAGGTGTAACAAATATAGAATTTGATAGGTTTTTGTTCGATACGAAAGGTGTTGTATTAAAATTATTTTTGCATTTGGCTACGTCAATAAAGAAGTTATTAAAGAGTTGAGTTAACTCTTTTGGATCTGAAACTGTTTGACCATTGCTTTTAATTGAACTAATATTTTCTTTAAGTTTTAGGCTTTTATTTCTATTAATAACTTGCCACATAGCTTTACATTTATTAGCAGCTTTTTTAATGTAAAAGCTATTTTGCGATTTTTGCGTAAAGTTTAGTACAGGTTTGTATCTCTTTGCATAGGATTTAAATTTATTTTTATTCGTTATGATTGGAGATGCTCTATATTTCCACAAAAGTTCTCTCCTGCGTTTGCTACACAGCCTAATCAAATCAAATCAAATCAAAATATTCTTTATTCAAATAGTCTTTCACAAGATCTTTTGAATCGTCCTTTTCTGCTACCACCGCTTCGGAACGTGTTGTAGCTGTGAAGAAGAAGCGGCGCAAGAAACTCCCTCAGCAACACGAACTGTCTTCTTTTTTCTTTCTTTTTCTTTTGTTTTTTTTTTTTTTTATATCGCCAATTACAATTACAATAACAATGGTTCATGTCACAAGTAACAATAATGTCAATTTGATGCAAAACATGATAAATTTATTCCCAAGCAGTTTTATCTTCCACATAATCTGTGATTCTATAATATGCCTTTTTACACAGCTTAACTTTTATCACTTTTTTAAACTTATTAATTGGAAGTTCTCTTAAACTGTTGGGAAGCTTGTTATAGAAGTGTATACTTTGACCCATAAAAGAATTATTTATCTTGTGGAGACGAGTAATGTGTGAGACAAGATTATGTTTGTTCCTAGTGTTCTTACTATGTATGTCACAATTACGCCTAAATTGAGTTATATTTTTACGAACATATAATAAATTTTCATAAATATATTGAGATGCAACAGTAAGAATATCTACTTCTTTAAACTTTTCTCTCAATGAAACTCTTGGACCAAGTTGATAAATGGCCCTAACAGCTCTTTTTTGTAAAATAAAAATGCTATTTATATCTGCAGCATTTCCCCAGAGAAGAATTCCATAAGACATTATACTATGAAAATAGCTGAAATAGACAATTCTTGCCGCTGCCTCATCCGTTAAACGCCTAATGGTTTTAACTGCATATGCCGCTGAACTTAATCTACCAGATAGTTTATTGATATGCGGCCCCCACTGGAGTTTAGCGTCGACCGTAATGCCCAGAAACGTAGTAGACGCAACAGGATCCAATTCTTCACCGTTAATTTGTACAGTGGTAGATAATTGCCTAACATTGGGCAGTGTGAATTTAATACATTTAGTTTTTTTGGCATTAAGTAATAAATTATTAATATTAAACCAATGTACAACTTCACGAAGGGCACTGTTTACTTCATCAAAATCTAATTGTTGCCTTTTAATTTTAAATGTCAGAGATGTATCATCCGCAAACAACACAACTTCATGATTATTCCCGACGTGATAAGGTAAGTCATTTATGTAGACCAGGAATAGAAAAGGTCCCAGAATTGAACCCTGCGGTACTCCCATAGTGACCGCAGATCCTCCAGAAAGTTTTCCATTAATATCAACCTTCTGTACCCTATTGCTCAAATAGGAGGACAAAAGATTGAGAGCTCGGTTCCTGATACCATAGTGGCGTAATTTCCTGACCAGAGTGTGCTCTACGCAGTCAAAGGCTTTAGATAAGTCACAGAATACACCAAGTGCATCCTGCGACTCTTCCCAAGCGTCATAGATTTGCTTTAGGAGAGATACTCCCGCGTCAATTGTTGATCGACCTCTCGTAAATCCGAACTGTTTCTGGTGTAGCAAGTTATTGGTGTTGAAATGTGTTAATAATTGAGTAAGAATTATTTTCTCAAATAACTTGCTAAGCGCTGGTAAAATTGAAACAGGTCGGAAATTGGTCGGATCCGAGCTGTCACCGGATTTAAGAAGAGGCACCACCTTGCTTTGTTTCATCAGGTCAGGAAAAACACCAGATACCACACAGCGGTTGAATATCTCTGCTAAGTGGGGTGCTATATGCTCAATGATTAAAGATATATTAATTACAGATATTCCCCACAAGTCAGCGGTCTTTTTACACGCTTTTTATTAGCTTCACCTGTATGTTTGTATGTTTGTTTGTAACCGACTTCTTTGGGCGCGATTTTGACCCACTTTAAACGGCCAGATTTCGTTCAAATTTTGCACACCTGTCAAAGACCGATGACAATCCAATAATTCGATTAAAATATATAATTATCCTGATTAAATTCGCCAGGATTAATTATTCTTATAATTGATGACCATTGCTACTGACCACTAGGTGGCGTATAGATGAACATAATTTTCTACTGACTAATAGATGGCGTGATCACGTCAATAATGCATGTTTGCACTATTCATCGCTAGATGGAGTTAACATTGTATTCTTCAAGTGTCAAATGTTACTACTGACCAACAGATGGCGTTATTGACTGGAAATACATCCGCAAATGGATGTTTTTAGTCAAAACAATTAAATAATAGTTAAAAAAAACTAAAATACACGCTTTAATAAGATATACAACTAAAAAAGTAAAAATAATTGATACTGAATTTAAGATAAGAAAATGGAGTAAAATACATATATTTTATTGTTACAAAGCGTGGGGTGCAGGAGGATAAGTAATTGTTGTAAACACCCCACGCTTTGTAACAATAAAATATATGTATTTTACTCCATTTTCTTATCTTAAATTCAGTATCAATTATTTTTACTTTTTTAGTTGTATGTCTTATTAAAGCGTGTATTTTAGTTTTTTTTAACTATTATTTAATTTAAACTAATTTCTTTAAACGATTTTAAGATATGCTGCGGCCCAATTTGCGAGAACTCAAACGCCACGTTACATTCAGGTACAAGTTTTTCAAGTATAGATAAAGCAGACCTCGAAGATGACTGAAGATGTTGGGTGGTATTTTTGGGAATATCAGTAAAAAATCTTTCAAATTCAGTCGCTACTTCCAGATCTGCTGTACAACTCCTATTATTTATTTTAAGATTAAAGTTACTTTCACGTACCGAGTTTTTACCAGATTCAGAATTAATAATATTCCAAGTAGTTTTGATTTTATTGTTAGACATTTTGATTTCATTTCTTAAATACAAGGATTTAGCTGTGGAACAAGCTCGTTTGAAAACTTTGGAGTAATTTTTTACATATTCCTTAAAAGTCGGATTTTGGTTAAACATTCTTTCATTGTATAGATTATATAGTTTATTCCGACTTTTAAATAAACCAGTGGTTGCCCACTCACTAAATGTCATTCGCTGATTTACAATAATAGTTTTAGATTTATATACTTTTCTAAATTCACATTTAATAATTTCAAATAATGAACTGTACAGTTTGTCTGGGTCTTGGTGAGGGGACAGCACTGGCAGATTGTTTTTGATATTTATTCTAAATTTTTCCATGCGATATATATTGTTAGGAACAAACTTAATACTTTTCCTTAGAACTTTACTTTTAGTGCTAGGCAATAAAACATACTGACCACAATGATCAGAGTCTAAAACATTAATTACTGACTTTTCACATATTGAGAAATTAGTAAAAATATTATCAATACATGTAGCACTTGTGGCAGTTATTCTAGTTGGTTCAAAAAATAAATGATGTAGGTTGTATGATTTAAATAGATTAATGAAACTGCAAGCTATAGGAGATTCTTCTAATATGTTGATATTAAAGTCTCCACAGACAACAATTCTTTTTGGTGAAACACATACCTTGTGCAATGCATCTTCCATAATTTCCAAAAAGGTATTATGTGGTGCACAAGGGGGCCTGTATACACTTAATACAATATATTGTTCAGTCTCTATCTATCTGTATCAGCCCATATACGTCCCACTGCAGGGCACGGGCCTCCTCTACAATCGACTACCGATTGAGAGTGGTTAGGCCATATAGTCCACCACGCTGGCCTAGTGCGGGTTGGTGGACTTACATACCATAGAATTTTTATAAATCGCTATGGTATGCAGGTTTCCTCACGATGTTTTCCTTCACCGTTTTAGTGCGTGGTGATTGACTATCAATTTTTTGTTCAGTCTCTATACCTGTCTCTAATACCTCGTGACACCCACTGGGGTCGTTTATTGACTGTTATTTTCGCATTTATAATGGGAAAGCAAAGGTCATAGAATAACATAAATGTTTCATGAAAACGAGAGAAAGCCTCATTAGGATTGTTTGTTTCAAACACTTCGCTAAAAGTCACATTGCTCAGACATTCAACAAATTTTTTAAGGTTTTCATCAGATAGATCTCGCCTCCGCACATGCCAATACTTTAAGGAGCAGGTTTTTTTTACAGGACATGTCAATATTTGAGCCATATGGTCTGAGAGTGCTAATTCAATTAATTCTCCTTTACAGCCTTTAATATTGTGGGCGACATTATCAATACATGTGCCACTGACTAATCGTGTTGGAGTATTAAATTGGAGATGTAAGTTATAGGATGCAAGTAGACTTTCCCGCCCTCACACCCGCCACTGCAACTCCTGTCAGCCAGGATCAACAGTGGCACACAAAGATATGACACCGAGCTCCGGAGCTCGGCGAGTCTCTCAGGGACACTAGTTTGTCTTTAACCCGCATCGAAATTAATCAGAAAGAAAAAAAACAAATGGAGGAGTTGGAAACAAATAGTTGTTCACTTCCCTCCGCAGCAAAGCGGGTGACAAAAAATATTGAGTCGAGAGGTATGTATCCTCTTATATAAAGATATACAACTGGAGAAGCCAGATGTATTAAGCACCACGGGATAAACAAATTACATGGGTCCTATAGTTTGAGCTGCTAAATTTGGGTCCAATAATAGGTATGGCAAAAGCGCCGGAAAGCACGGAAGTTCCTCCTAGATTCCACGAGGTCCGTATAGTATGCAACACCAGAAGTTATTTGCATATTGTTCAACATTATGCCGCGTTCATCGGACCAGCGATCACACTCCCAAAGTATATGATGTGCAGTTTGTTCGTACTCACAGTCAGGTGTAGAGCATTGACACGCAGGCGATTCAACCAGCTTAAAAGTGAATAGTTTGCTCTTAAAGTTGCCATGTCCAGTTAGGAACTGTGATACACAGTGATCAATTTCTAGCCACGATTTTTGTAATGTTTGCATAAAGAAAAACACGTATTCATTTTAATACGTTTAATACATGACTGACACTATGTCACAATTATAAATCGAACTACCGTTAAAGTACTACAGCCAGTGCAAATAATTATACAACCTATATACTACATTTATTTTCCCCTCACAAAAATAAATTAACATTTAAGAAAAAGAAATAAACAAAAACAACACCTGAAAACTTAATTAACAATTAAAGAAATAAATACCCTAAAACTTATACCTAACAATTTTTTTTCTACACTCTCTACGAAGCCTGCTTAGAACTGGTTCAGGGGTGTTTATCGGAGCCAGAGCAGCGTCTATATTACGCTGACTAGTGCGAGCAGTATCCGCAGCTTGTTCTTCGCCTTTTTGTGGTAAATTTCCCTCGATTATCACAGGTGGTGAAGAAGATTGTGATGTTCCCGGAGAAGGCCAAACTAAAAAGTTGCTCGAACGTCGTCTTAGCTGATCAATATGTCTATGTGAATCCCTTCCTTCCGAGTCTCTAACTGCATAATCGGTTTTACCTGAACACTTGGTTACTATTCCCGGTGACCACTTCGAATTCGATTGATACTGACGTAACCAAACTTGATCTCCCTCGTTAAAAGCGCGTCTATTATTTGAACAATGTTCTAATTGATGTCCTTGCGACTTCTGGACCTTAATCTCAAAATTCGGTCTTAATGAATCAAGCTTAGTACGTAAATTACGGCCAAGCATCAAAGATGCTGGACTGACACCTGTCGATGAGTGTTCTGTGGCACGATAATAAAGAAGAAATTTATGAAGAGATAAGTCGACGTTTGAATGCTGTCGCATTGCTTTTTTAATAACTCTTTTAATAGTGCGCACGGCATTTTCTGCAGCCCCATTTGATGCTGGATGATAAGGAGCCGTAAACGTATGGTAAATTCCATTAGCTTTCATAAAAACAGCAAATTCTTTGCTAGTGAAAGGAGGTCCATTGTCCGAGACTAACTGTTTTGGTATACCCCATCTAGCAAATAATTCACAAAAATTACCTATAGCGTGAACAGCAGCGGTGTTAGGAACCGGAAAAACTTCTAACCATTTAGTTCTAGCGTCCACTACCACTAAATACGTTCTTCCAAAAATGGGCCCTAAGTAATCCACATGAATACGGAACCACGGTTGGGCTGGCCAAGGCCAAGGAACAGGTGCATGTCGCGGGGGAGCGTCCGCTTCCGCCGCACATATGGGACACTGCCGGCACATTTTTTCCAACGCCTCATCAATACCTGGCCACCAAACATAGCTACGCGCTAAACACTTTGTCTTTACTATACCCATGTGACATTCATGTAGTACGGAAAGTACTCTATTTCTACACCCCTCCGGAACAACAATACGATGCCCCCACATCACACAACCTAGTTCTTCGTAAATTTCAGATTTACGATTATAAAAAGGTTGTAATGTGGCCATTTCATTATCTGATGGCCAACCATTTCTCGTAAAATTGAGCACCCTGCATAACAACGGATCACGAATTGTCTGATATTTTATATCATTATAATCTAACATCATTTCGGTCTCAGCAAAATGCAAGTATGTTTGCTCGGGCAATGACGGTGAATTCTCGGTTTTAGCTGGTAATGGTAGACGCGACAAACCATCCGCGGGATTACTTTTCGAATTAACATATTCAATATCATAAGAGTAAGCTGACATTATAATTGCCCAACGTTGTAATCTACTCGCTGCCATTATTGGAATTCCCTGCTTCGAACCAAATATACTAATTAATGGCTTATGATCAGTGCGAAGTGTAAAATGCCTACCATACAAATATTGATGGAATTTTTGCAAACAGAAAATTATTGCCAAGGCTTCCTTGTCAATTTGTGAGTAATTCTTCTCCGCATCTGTTAGAGTACGCGAAACAAAAGAAATTGGTCGTTCAACACCTTCAGAGCACATCTGCGTCAAAACCCCACCGATACCATATGCGCTAGCGTCACAAGTCAAAATCAATGGTATATTTTGATTGTAATGGGCTAGTACTTTAGCACTTATTAATATTGCCTTAATCTCACGGAAGGCAGATTCTTGCTTATTAGTCCAGTTCCAACGATACTTTTTTTTTAACAACTCGTACATAGGTGCTAGAATATCACTAAAATTCTTAATAAATCTGGAATAGAAATTAACTAGTCCAAGAAACGACCTTAGCTCCGTAATATTAGTAGGACGTCGTATCTTTCTTATAGCTTCAACCTTACTAGGATCCGTCTTAATGCCTTCCTTTGAAATAATGAATCCTAGATAGTGAACTTCTTCCATAAGGAAGGAACATTTAGTCCTTTTAAGTTTAAGACCAACACTTTGAAGACGATCTAAAACTCTTTCTAAAAGCGACAAATGACTATTTAAATCTTTATTTCCAATGACAATGTCGTCCAAAAATACTTTGACGTCTGGCATGTCGTTAAATAATGTGGACATTATTCTTTGAAAAATTCCGGGACTCGAGGATAGCCCAAAAACAAGCCTTTTATACTTAAATAACCCTTTATGGGTATTAATTACGGTTAAATTATCAGGATCTTCTAATTCTACCTGATTATACGCTTGAGAGAGATCAATTTTGGAAAAGTACTTAGCCCCATTTAGTCCAACTAATAAATCTTCTATCTTGGGCAACGGATATTTTTCAATGATTAGTACTGGGTTCAAGGTTACCTTGTAGTCAGCACAAATTCGAAGTCCGCCATCTGCTTTACGGACAGGTACTAGAGGTGTAGCCCAGTCCGATGCACTCACGGGCTCAATGACGCCATCCCGCTGCATAGCCTCAAGTTCTGCTTCAACTCGCTCACGCAATGCGTAGGGTAGAGGCCGCGCTCGACAAAATACCGGCGTAGCACCCTCACGCAACCGTAATTTAGCTTTACCACCCGTGAACCGTCCTAGACCGCCACTAAACAATTCTTTAAATCTGTAAAGTAGTAACGATAACCTATCATTATTACATTTAGATTGAACACTGCTTTCTACTACTGACTGATTATTATAAATAGGGATGTTAATATGTAATTCTTTCAACCACTGTCTACCTAATAATGAGGTAGTTCCTCCGTGAATAACAAATAATTCCAAGAATTTAATCTGCTTTCCATACCTAACTTCGGGCTTAATAATTCCAAGTGGCTTTATCTTACTTCCATTATAACATTTCAATGTTAAATCAAAAGGTATTATTTTATGCGCCCTAAAAAATCTATCATAAGTCTGCTTACTCACACAGGAAACAGCAGAACCTGTGTCGATCTCCATTACAATTTGATGACCATCAATAATCAAAGATACGCTCACCGGTTTATATGCACTCAAACAAAGTTGATTCAACTCTTCTTCCATATCCCGACAATCATCGCCATATGAAGAACCAGCAGTTGAATCTGCTGTTACTGTCGGTATATGTAGAAATCTAAATTATAAAATATTATCAGTGTACCCCCAGTTAGCGCATGAATGAATAAAGCAGTCTAAACCAGTAACTCGTCTTTGATTGACACCTGTACTTGACATGGCGCAGTCGGTGCTACTTATTACGGAAACGATTATTAATTGAATAGTACAATGGAAAGTGTCTTATCTCCTCCGAACCCGTTCTATTTTGACAAAAACTCAGTACAAATAAATAATAATGTCAGTGAAAGTTGGAACAAGTGGAGTAAAGGATTTAAAATATATTACAAGGCGTGTGAGTTACATAAAAGACTCCTTCGATTCAAGTGAATATTTTGCTGCATATTATTGGAGAACAGTGCAGGGACTTATTTGAACATTTAAATAGAAAATGTGAAACAGTGGACGAGGTTTTAGATGTTTTCAAAAACCATTTTGATCGTAAAATAAACGTGACTGTCGAGAGGCATAAGTTTTTTATACGTAATCAAGAAGAAAACGAAAGTATAGAACAATATGTGTATGAGCTTAAGAAATTATCGAACACCTGTGAGTTTGGAACATTGTGTGATTCTCTTGTCAAAGATAGACTAATATGCGGCATCAATAATTCCGTAATAAGGGAGCGGTTACTACGCGAGTCAGACCTTACCCTCGACAAAGCATTGGAAATTTGTCAAACCGTTATAGTTTCAAAAATGTATTCGCAGAAAATTATAGCGGAACGGGATACATTTAGTGAAAACATAAATCGTTTAGAAAACGAAAACTCGCACCAAGACAATAATATATGGCAATTAAAAAATCACAATGTAGGCCGTGTATTACGAAATCCAAGACAATACATAAGTTTTGAACGCCGTGCCGGTATGCGCGGGATACCGAGAGCGTTGCGAGGTGGAGCGCGCGGTGACGGCGGCGGGCAGGAGTCGAGCGAGCTGCGACGACGCGGCGACACGAGCGGTGCCGCGCCGAGGCGCAGAGCGACGCTGGCATCATCGGCGACGGGGAGCGGCCCGGCGCGAGCGGCCAGGCCACAGCGCGAGTGTAGGCAGTGCGGCATGTCTCACCAATTCAAGAACTGTCCTGCATATGGAAAACGTTGTCTGCGCTGTTCCCGAATGAATCATTTTTCTCGCATGTGTGGCGTGTATCACGTAGGGGAGTCTGATGAACAGGTAATATACTGTCTTGCTACCGACGGCAACGAATGGTCTATTAAATTGCAAATAAATAAAATATGTATTGATTTTATTATAGATACGGGGGCAGATGTCAATGTTTTACCTTCAATTTATTTACATAGATTAGGATTGAATAAAAATCAATTATTGGTCTCAAATACTAAGCTTCACGGGTATTCCGGAGCGCAAATAGATGTTTTAGGTAAATGTTTCTTAAAGGTATATTATAACCACAAGTTTAATTTCTTGGAATTCAAAATAGCGAATGTTAGATCTGCACCGATAATTGGCAAATACGCTAGTAAAGAAATGAATGTAATAAAACGAGTGAATACTATTAGAAGTGAATCAAATGCATACCCGTCGATTGTTAGAGAATTTAAGGACGTATTTGAAGGTTTGGGTTGTTTACCGGGTCATTATGAAATTCAACTTAAAGAAAATATCAGGCCAAAGGTGCATGCGCCTAGAAAAATACCGTTGCCCATAAGGGATAAAGTTAGAGATAAGTTGAACGAAATGGAGCAACAAGGCATTATAGCGAAAGTGGAGGGTCCCACTGATTGGGTGAATAGTATGACTGTTGTAAAAAAAAACAATGGTGATCTTAGAATCTGTCTAGACCCTAAAGAGCTAAATATGGCAATTAGGCGTGAACATTTTAGACTACCTACATTATATGAAATACTCTCAAATCTTTCAGAAGCAAAAATTTTTTGTACTCTAGATGCCACTAACGGTTTTTGGCAAGTAAAATTAAAGGACACTGATGTTTGTACTTTTAATACGCCCTTTGGACGTTACAGGTTCTTGAGAATGCCATATGGGATTAGCTCTGCGTGTGAGGTATTTCATAAGAAAATTTGTCAGAGTTTTGATGATATACAGGGGGTTTGTATGTATGTAGATGATTTATTGGTTTATGGGGCCGACAAAAAAGAACATGACGCGAGATTGAAATTGGTTTTAGAAAGATGCCGTAAAATTAATTTAAAGTTAAATTTAAGGAAATGTAAATTTGGTTTAGAGGAAATAAAATACTTAGGTCACAAGATAACCAAAAATGGTGTATTTCCTGATGATGGGCGTATTTCAGCTATTTTAAATATGCCTCGCCCGCAAAATGTAAAGGACCTTGAGAGATTTCTAGGGCTTATTACGTATGTCAGTAATTTTATTCCACACTTATCGGATAAAACTTTGTACCTTCGTGAATTATTAAATAAAAATATTGAGTGGCATTGGACCGAACATCATGATAAATCATTTATTCAATTAAAACAATGTTTATCACAAAAACCGGTCTTGCAATTTTATAGCATGAAGAAGCCTATAGTTATATCGGTAGACGCGAGTAAATACGGTTTGGGGGCGGTGTTACTGCAGAATAATGGCTTTGACGAAGACGGAACAGCGGTATGCCCAAATAGAAAAAGAATTGTACGCGATTGTTTTTGCTTGTGAAAGATTTTATAGCTACATTTATGGTCGCACAGACATTACGGTTGAAACTGACCACAAGCCACTCATCACCATCATAAAAAAATCTATAGCTGATACCCCTTCGCGATTACAGCGTATGTTACTTAGGCTACAGCCCTATACCTTTAAGTTAGTATATAAACCGGGTAAATACTTATATATTGCGGATACGTTGTCACGCGCGGTCGAAATTAATAATTCTTGTGATAACTATGATGACCTCCGAGAGGATATTCAAGAGGCGGTACGTAGTGTGTGCTCTTATAACGAACTCACTGATGCCCACTTTGTTTCTATACAAAAAGAAACAGAAGCGGATAAAGAACTTCAGGAATTAAAAAGGCTTATAAAACGTGGGTGGCCAGACAATAAGATTAATATACCAAATAGTATTAAATCGTATTGGCAATACAGAGACGAGCTTACAGAAGCGTTTGGTGTTTTGTGGAAGGGTGATAGAATAATAATACCTAAGAGGCTACAAAAAGAAATGTTAAATAAAATACATCTATCACATTTAGGTTTAGAAAAATGCAAATCAAGGGCAAGAGAATTATTTTTTTGGCCCGAGTTAAATAATCAGTTGCGTACATTAATTGATAACTGTCAATCGTGTTTAACGTATAAACGGGCTAATACAAAGGAAGAACTGGTATTGCATGAAATTCCGGATAGGCCATGGTCCAAAATCGGTGTGGATTTGTTTTATTTTAAAGGAATAAATTACCTCATAGTAGTAGATTATTATAGCAAATTTGTAGAAGTTGTAAAACTGCATAATACACTTTCTTTGTATGTCATTGAAAAATTATAGTCAATATTTAGTTCATTTGGTATTCCAGAAACAATTATTTCTGATTGCGGCCCTCAATTTGCATGCACTGAGTTTCGGCGATTCACAACAATTTGGGGTATTAAACACATAACATCATCACCACATTATCCCCAGTCAAATGGGCAGGTTGAGCGTTCGGTACAAACTGTAAAAAATATGTTAAAGAAATGTACTCACGCAGAATCAGATTTCCGTTTAGCTTTAATAGAATATTTGAACACTCCGATTAACGCAAACATACCTTCTCCTGCTGAATTGTTACAAAATAGAAAGTTACGAAGTTTGTTACCTACACGAGAATCATTATTAAATCCTTTTTTAAATAGAAATGTTTTGCCAATGTTGAGATCTCGACAACGATCGTATAAAAAATATTATGATAAACATTCTCATAATTTAAATGATTTAGTGATTGGCCAGAGGATAAAAATTTACGATGTAAATACTAAAACTTGGAAGAGTGGGTTTGTCAAAAAGAAGTTAAGACAGAGAAGTTATGAAGTTCAATTAAATTCTGGCAGAATAGTTGTAAGAAACAGGCGACACATAAAGGTTGATTTGTCCCAATTTAAGGTAACATCCCCTGACGACATCCTGGATTATGATGATTTAGCTAGCCTGGGGAGTAAAAGTAAGACATTGACATCGCCCTCGGTGTCTTTACCAACTAACAATAATTCCTATATTACTCGTTCCGGCAGGATAGTGAAGCCTCCGGATAGATGGGGATACTAGCCAGTCGCTATGCGGCACACATTGCGAGAAGATGTGCAGTAATTATTATAATTTATTTGTATTTTTTTTTTCATCCTATGTATAATATTAAAAAAAAATAGGTATAAGTTAATATTAATAATAAATCTTATTCAATATAATTTGACGTGAAGTGTCTAAAATGTAATTGTAATAAGAAATGTATTGTTAGTTAATTATTTACATAAATTCTTGGGAATGAAATAATGTAATAATAAAAATTACTGATTTATTTCAATATTTATTTTCATGGCTTCTTTGTACTTGTACGATTGTTTAGTTTAAGGAATAATTAGAAATAAGTAGGTCATGCATGTGTATTTGTCCATATTAGATAAACGTAAAAGATTCGATTTTTATGTTTGCATAATTGAATTTTTATTAATGTTAAATTTATTATTAAAAATAATAATGAATGAATACTAATATTAATATAATTAATTTAATTTAAAACACTTAATTTAATAATTTTTTAAACTTAATCTGTATACTTGATCTTTTTAAAATACCTAAGTTAATTGTTTCTTTATTTTATTTTTGTTTGATAAGGGAGATGTCGGTATATGTAGAATACTAAATTATAAAATATTATCAGTGTACCCCCAGTTAGCGCATGAATGAATAAAGCAGTCTAAACCAGTAACTCGTCTTTGATTGACACCTGTACTTGACAGTTACAACATTGAAACCATGATTAGGTATACGACGACTTCCGCTTATTTCCTTATTCGGGCAAACCCGTCGGAGATGACCCTTTTCCTTACATTTGCCGCAATGAAACTTTTTGTAACGACAACGATCCTCTGAATGACCATATTTTCCACATACAATGCAAGATCCAACTTCCTTCGCCGTAACACGCTGACGATCATCACGGTGTTGCTTTTCGGAACGTTTAACTGAAGAATATACCTTGTGAAAACCAGCCTTTGAAGTCGCAGCCTGCTCATAGGATTGCACTCCACGGCTATGCTCTTTGGTAACCACTTCGATTGCTGCGGCGTCGCGCTCCGCGGCCTCCAAAGTACTAGATAATTTTACCGCTAAGACATATGTCAAATCATCTTCAGCAAACAATCTCTGACGAATCATATCGTTTCTTATTCCGCACACCAATTGATCGCGCAAATTATCTTCTAAACTTTGTCCAAACTCACAAAACTTAGAAAGGCGTTTGAGTTCTGCGACAAACTGTGATATCGTCTCGCCATTCTCTTGTTTTCTCTGACGAAAACGATATCGTTCAGCCATGATGGTCGGCTTGGGTTGTAAATGATCCCCTAAGACTTTCATGATCTCGTGATATTTTAAATCACTAGGCTTTCGAGGGCTAACTAGGTTACTCAACAATTCATAGGTTTCCTCGCCAATGACCGAAATGAGCGTCGGTACCCATAGCTCTTCCTTGATGTTATTAACGGTACAGAACATTTCTAAGCGCTCGGCATAATGTGTCCAATTACCCGTAGCCACGGAAAACTCACCAACCTTGCCGATAGACATAGTTTTATTATTTAAAACAGTTTCCAGTTTCCAATTAATCCTCGTCGCCAATGTAATGTTTGCATAAAGAAAAACACGTATTCATTTTAATACGTTTAATACATGACTGACACTATGTCACAATTATAAATCGAACTACCGTTAAAGTACTACAGCCAGTGCAAATAATTAAACAACCTATATACTACAATTTTCTTAAGCGATCGCGAACGGACGGAAAGTATTGATATAAGTGACGCCCCTTTGAGGATATATCCCACCGGTTCTGCCATTCGTCAATTAATTCAGTGTACGCAGCAGAATACGGTTTAAATAATCTGCTAATCTTTAAAAAGTCTCGGGATGCAATAAAGTTAGTGTCTATTGTCTCTCTATTTGAATAATATAATGCGGCGCGTCTTTGCACCTCCAGATCGACCGGAAGCACACCCGCGAGAACCGGCAAAGCCTCTGTACTAACGGTTCTGTAAGCCTTACACAAGAATATCAAGGCCAGGCGTTGACTCTGGAGCAACTTCCTACGAACAGCGCCAACAGTAGATCTATCGGCCCAAACTGGAGAACCGTAACAGATACAACCCAAATAAGTTGCTCCATAGATAACTTTCAAAGTATTAAATGATAATCCCCACGTTGCCCTTGATATTCTCGTTAAAGCATAGAAGTTATTTTTCGATTTTTCTCCGACGGTTCTAATGTGTTCAATAAATGAGAAATTTCTCTCTAAAATTAATCCGAGGTAACAAACTGATTCCTTTCTTTTAACTGGTACATTGTTAAATTTAATACGCGGGGGTGTTTTTAAAATCCCTTTTAACAACATTTGAAAAGTTTTTTGAGGTGCGAATGTTAGTCGATTTCGTTCACCCCAGTTCAAAATTAAACGCAGACTCGTGTCAGCCGAACTCTCGAGCCCGGCTCTACTATTGGATTGTATAAGTAGGAGTCCGTCATCTGCGTATCCAGTTAAAGAACAACCCGGCGGAAAAGGAATTGAGAAAATATCATCGAATCCAAAATTCCATAGATATGGACCGATAACCGAGCCTTGAGGGCAGCCCATAGTCAGCGCCTTCGATACGGCATGGTGGCCAAGTTGTAATTTGGTTGACCCATGACAAAAATAGGAATATATCATAGAATATGTATTCCTAGGGCAACCTCGGATCTTTAATTTCAATAGTAATATTGGCCACCAGGCATTATCAAATGCGCCGGAGATGTCCAAGAAAAATCCCAATACGTACTTGTGATCCGAGTTGACGACAATTCTTCTAACCGATAAAGCCGCGTCCACAGTAGATTTACCTTTGGTAAAACCGAACTGTAGGTCATGAAATTTTGGACCACCCGGTAACAGACGAGGGACAATAAGCCTTTCAAGTACTTTACCCAAAGATGATAATAATGTAATTGGGCGATATGACTTAGGGTCTTCAGGGGGCTTATTTCCACTTTTAGGTATAACACGAATGAAACCGCAACGCCAAACCCGGGGAAAAATGCCCTCATCAATACACCGATTAAAAACTTTCAGTATAGTGTCACCCGACGACTTACACGCTTCCTTTATCATTTTATTCGATATTTTATCTTCTCCCGATGCTTTGTAAATTGGCAAAGAGTTTACTATGTTAAGAAATTCGTTAAGAGATGGATGATCTGATTTTGGGGAAGAAGGTAGCTCCGAGGCCCAGAGTCTTATTTGTTTTTGGTATTCGGAGTCATTATCTACACAATCGTCAGGTATAAGGGAATTCAAAAGAGTTTCCGTGGTCTCCTCGATACCAGTAGTATAGGTGTTATTTACTTTAATGTTTTCTATATAGGCCAAATTAATTGACCTATTTGCTTTGAATTCGTGGTAAAGAGGAGACCAGGGACCCTCTCTCTCGAGGCGTTCTACTATTTTACGCAGCAAGTTACCTTTAGCTTTTGTTACCGCGGCCCTATAGTGAGACCTGGCCACTTTAAGTGTGATGAAAGCACTCGTGAGTATGTCTTCAGGAACGATTCGTTTTTTAAGCTTATTAAACCGCCTACGCGCTCGTTGAAATCTTTGTCGAAGGTGGAGTAATTTACTATTCCACCAGTCACATCTGCGGGTATTGGTTATAGAACTGCGACCAATGGTTAAATCCGCGCAGTATGTAAAGGTGTCAGACATTATTTCAGCACAGTTTTCAGCTGAGAGATCATTGCGAGTGAAATCTCCGGTATGACGCGCGAAAACAGATCTAAACAATTCCCAATTAGCCCCTTTAGATTTATACCTAAAGTCAGAGATGTTGTTAAGCGGACCCCGTATAAATCCGGGTAAGAACTCGTACACTATCAGGCGATGATCACTACATGACGCGTCAGGAATAACGCGCCACCTAACAATCTGGACGTCCCCACAAGAAAGTGTGACGTCAATAGAAGATTCGCCAACGGGGCTGCAATAAGTTGGTGGTGCTTCAGGGGTGTTATGTACATTGAGGTTCCATTCGGCAATAAAGTCTTCGACAGCACAGCGACGTTCTGCATCGGTTTGACGATATTTGCCATACCAAAGGGTTGACAACGCATTGACGTCGGCGCCTATAATAATTTTATTGCCGGCAAGAGATCGCAAAACACTGCGAAGGTGATGTATATATGGGCCGACAGGATCGGAGTATTGAAAGTAACAGCTCACAACGTAAACTTTACTTGATGGAGATGAAACCTCCGCGACCGCACAGTGCGATGTCATAAGATTACGCACAGAGGTTATGGTGTAGTTTGAACTCGACACATAAATGCCTGCTCGCGCCTTGTTATCGAGTTGTACCAGCCTACCACGTAAGCGCGCATGTTGATATTGTTCTTGGACGAGGACTATGTCAAGATTATATTCGGTAATTAATATATTTAATTCTGACGTCGCCGCTCTATCATTATGAAGATTTAACTGTCCGATCGTGAGGCTATCCATATCCTATTTATATTGGGTCGACAGAAATAACGCCTGCAACTTCTGTTTATAAGTAGGGCAATCTTGGGAACCACAGCTGTGATCATGTGGTTTCTTTAAGCGTTTACATGACGCGCAAATCGGTTTAAAATCAGAACGGGATTTATGAGGACATGTTTTTGTTTCATGTTCCGCAGCACACAGCGCACAGGTTGGCGTTTTGATAGTGCAAAACTTGTGTACATGTCCGTACTGTTGACAATTCATACAGCGAACAATTTCTAGATCATCAATAAATCTACAAGTTGCCCAGTCGATGAATAATTTGTCCTTAGTGGTCGCGAGATGTTTACGTACGTCCGCGTCTAATTCGATGCCTATCCATTTGCGACCATTATCCAATACACGCCTACGAACTATTTTCACCGATTTAAGGAAATCATCCTCCTTTACCGGCAATTCGTTCATAATATTTTGCCTATATAAAGCGCTAATAAAGGCGCGATCTTCCATTGAGGCGGGCACATCTTTAACGAGGATACGCGGCCTGCGGCCTATAGGTTTTTCTAGGCGTAAACCCGCTGATTTAATTGCCTCGACGGCCTCAAGTTTCTTGAGTTGTGTTTCATTGGCAACACGAAGCACAACGCGAGACTTGGTGGTTTTCTTAACGCCCACAATTTGAAAACCGTCTTCACTCGGATTAATAGCCTTCATTAAGGCGTCTTTTGTTGCGGACGATGACGCGTAATCAGCTGACCGCTCAGCTGTCGGACAGGCAACTACGCACGGAAGCGGCACGCGCGACTGCACGGCGGGTGTGACTTTAGGGAGACGCAAACTTAATTTATCCGCGAATGATTCTTTGCTCGGTTTAATCTCGCGTGCATTATGATTTTTTTCCAACTCGAGGTGTATATTCGCCAATTTCGTTTCGTTACAAGATGATTTTAACGCAAGCATAGACACAATGGCAGTTAACTTTTGAGTCAGATCCATAATCGCCGATTTATTTGCGATGTTAATACGCGAGCCCTGATCATTAACAAGTTCGTTTATTTTATTTAAATGGCATGACGCATCGCTCACTAACGCACAATAATCAAAACGACCGAGTTCGCCGCTACTATTGTCAGACACGGGTGAGAAGTTATCGCCAATACTGGCTCCGGATGGTTTTGACCTCTCAACGTTCGACAAAAGGTTTGACGGTGAGATTTCGTTAAATAAACGTTTAGGTCTCGGATTGTTAGGCGATCTAGGTGTCACATTACTTTTGCCGAAAGGGTCACCACCGCGATCCGGCGGATCATCATTATACAACGACATGATTTAACGATAAATGAAATGAAATACAAATTAAATCGTAAATAGACACTATGAAATGATAAACAAAGCAATTAGCATCAATTAACTAACGAGTCGCCCGGCTGATTTGTGATTTGACCTACCCCCACTAAAAAAAATAAAAGTACTTACCGAGAGAAGATTCGTTAATTACAAAGAAATCCAATGTAAATCGCCAAAAAACTTACGGACAGGAACACACAAACCAACAATACACAACTCGAAACAATTTACGAGCCGGCAATCTAACTCCGAACACGATAAATACAATATTAAAGCGCAGCGCGTTTCACGTACACCGCACCAAGCGAATGCGCGGAAGGAAGTGGATGCAAGTAAATTAACAAGTTCGGCTGTTATTTTATTTTTCTTTAGAGTATCAATGTTAAGGTCTCCTGAAATTATAACTTTTTTATGTTTCGATCTATATTCATTAAGAATTTTGTGTAAAGTTTGAAAGAAATTATCAAAATCAATAGAGGTATTTTTTGGGGCTCTATATATGCAAACGATAATTACGTTGTGTTGCAACAATTCAATACCCGAACATTCAATAGCATTGGGCACTGATAGCGATAATATATTATTGAGTTCTTTATATGAATGAATATTCCTGACCAATACACAGGAGCCACCACTTCTATTGTTTCTACAGGAAACCGATGCTAATTTATATGATGGGATATGTAACCGTTGTATATCGTCTGTGATCATATTATGCTCTGTGATGCATAATACATCTATAGGTTTTGAAGGATAATCGTTAAGACACACTGTTAGCATATTCGATTTACTTATCAACCCAGCTATATTTTGGTGTAATACATAAATATAGTTAAACACGAAATAAATCATTGCTTAACTTATTACTAACGTTAGTATTAAGAGTTATAGAACCATCGTGTATTACATTGCGTTCACTATCAATAATCTGGGAAGACTCGTTGGAAGAATTTTTTTGTTCTTCAAGCCTACTATTTTTTAATTCATGTCCGTCCTCCGAGTTTCCGGGTCTTCGGTTTGATTTGCTATTTGGCGAGATGAGAAGATAATTGTATAGTTCGTAGTCTATCATTACATTGCACATAATTTGGTCGTAAATATTTCTCCATCCATATTTATTTATTTTCCCTGTATTGTATGAGAACATCTCATGTGTTAGAGTGTAGTTAGAATCAAAAAAGTATACATTGTTGTTATTTCTTAGGCCCAAATAGAGAAGGCTATTTAATGTTTCGACTTTGTAGTTATATATTAATGCACCTTTTACGTAGGTTGGTGCGCATATAATACTATTTGTATGGGTAACGTTCCGAAGTGTGTTTTTCAAGCTTTCTAATATATTCATAAAACAATCATTGTTTTTTAAATCATTTTCTCCAATGAAGATCAAGCAATAATCATTCAAAGTAAAATCCTTTAGTTTGTGTGCAATATTATTTAACAAATCTTTGGTTGTGTTATTTGGCAGCAGATAATGACAATAATCAAAGTATCCAGAGAAAACGTTATCTATTATGGGTAAGGTCCCCTTTGTACATGCTGTGCTAATGATACATAATTTATTTTTTTCTTTCCGTGCAATTATAGGTTTCTGTGAATGTGGTGAATTGTGGTGTTGTGAAGTTGATCTCAGCACTCGCGGTGATTGTTTGCTTATCTCAGTAGGAACACTAGAAGTTTGAGTAAATTCATTAATAATATCGACTTTTGCTGTTTCTCGTAAAATAATACAGGCCGTGGATTCATTATTTGATGTGCGATTTCTACTAGTCTTCTTTTTTGAAGATCGTGGTGTATTTATACTGGTCTTATCTGGTGTCAAGCAGATGTTTTATAGATTTTTGAAGTATTTAAAGATTTTTGTAGGTCAGATTTTAATCGTGAATTCTCACTGTTAAGGTCTTCTATTTCTTGATGAGCGCTTATCAGTTGCAATTTTAGTAATTTTATTTGCTCGTGTAATTCATGGACATTAGTGTTCTCGGGATTCCTATACAGGCTGTCAGGAATGCTTAATGTTGTAGTGTCAAACATCGTGTCTTCATCGTCGCTTATCACTACAGATAAATCGTTCAAAGATCCACTTTTATACGGTTTCCTATATGTGATGTTACTATCAGTTGCATCCATTTTTTAAATCGACTTTTGTATTCAATTCGTCAATGTTCTAATGTTAGGTGGGCGTGTATATAATTGTTTATTTTTCAATCACTACGAATTAATATTGATAAATATTTTTTATGAAATAAAACTCACAAAAAGTTCTCCACGAGATGGACTGGTTTTGAACCATGAGCAATCACGTCGACGTGTTTAAAGTGCGTGCGATGACTGTAGGCCACGGTGATGACTGTTATCGAAGTCGAAATTAGTTATCACAACTGTATACGACGACAAATTTGAATTTAAAATAAACGGTTGATTTTATTAATTGGAAGGTAACGTTTCACAATTTTTGACTTTTATTTTTTGTTTCGTTAGTTTAGGCACTTTATTTTATTTAACTTAATCACTTTGCACACTGTTAGGTTCTAGTTTATTTTGTTTATCACTTTTATTTAATTCTTCTAGTCACTTTCAATGTTTCAGTTAGTTTAAGTTACATTGTGATATATCCAAAATAACTGTTTAAATCACTGTGATAACATTAACACTGATGAATCAGACAATTACCGGTATTTTTATAATACATACAACACAAATAAAAGATTATAAACATTTTTTAGATTATTTTAAATACGGTGCTTCTTTTTTTTGAGTGTTAGCTAGGTGGCGCCATCTACCGATATTTTGCCATATCTTCGTTACGATTCTCTATCAGGGCTAGTTTGAGCTTTTTTGTTATATTGTTATATTTCCTTTTGTCGCCGTGATATTTCGTAGCTTGCCATTTCTTTCTGGCTTTGCGTTTGTCAGCAAGTAGTTGTCGCAATGATATGGGGTATTGTGTAGTTGCATTTTGGTTGTGAGTTGGATCAGGTGTAGCTGCCCATCCGAGTCCCTGAACGCTCGCTGCGTCCGCCTGCTGCACCGTCCGCAGCGCATGGTGGCGCAGCGAATCGTCAGGGGTTACCGCACGGTCTCGCACGAGGCGGCCTGCGTTCTAACGGGAACTCTGCCCTGGGAGCTGGACGCTAAGACCCTCTCGTCAGTTTTCTTTGGACGAGAGGAGGCGTCCCAGCGCGGGCAGAGACTGGTGTCCCGAGAGGTCGAGGCAATGTTGGCCTCCCTCCGCAGGACCGCCGTGGAGGAGTGGCGTTCCAGGTTGGAGAACCCTAATGCTGGCACGAGGACCGTCGCGGCAGTGCGACCTGTCCTCCAACAGTGGCTGGAGAGGCGCCACGGTGCGCCGACATTCCGGTTGACGCAGGTGCTCACCGGGCACGGCTGCTTCGGTGCGTACCTGTGTCGCGTAGCCGGAGCCGAGGAGTCCGCCGTGTGCCACCACTGTGGCAACTGCCGCGAAGACACGGCCCAGCACACACTGGAGGAATGCCCAGCCTGGGACGAGGAGCGCAGCGCTCTCACTACGGTTTTGGGTGGAGACCTCTCGCTGCCGGCCGTGATCGCCGCCATGGTCGGCAGCCAGAGGTCGTGGCGAGCAATGCTCTCCTTCTGCGAGCGCGTCATGTTGCAGAAGGAGAGCGCCGAGCGGGATCGGGAGTAGAACGATCCCATTTACGCAAAGATTTACGCAAGTCAATGACGTCTGGTATTTTTTTATGATTCGTAGGCCAGTAGGTTGGTTCGCCAGAAGAAACTACACTGAGCTTTAATTTCTCAATTGCGAGGAACAGCTGGCGACCTTTTGTAGTAATTATTCTGGAGCCCCAATGTGTGTGTTTGGCGTTGTAGTCTCCACCCGCAATAAATCTGTTTCCAAGGTTGACAAAAAAGGATTCGTAGTCAGAAATTTTAAGATTGTGTTTGGGTGGGCTGTATATAGCCGAGATTGTGATGGGTCCAGTTCCGTCCTCGATGATAACATTAGTGGCTTGTATTTTGTCTGTATTGTAGTGATTACCGTCTGTATTGTGTGTATTGTAGACGACACCATACAGACCACGTGATTATTGTCTGTATTGTAGACCACAGCCCTCGCGCAGTGCAAAATATCTGTCTGTATCAGCCAATATGCATCCCACTGCAGGGCACGGGCCTACTCTACAATCAAGAATACGATTGAGAGTGATTAGGCCATATAGTCCACCACGCTGGCCTAGTGCGGGTTGGCGGACTTACATACCAAAGAAATTCTTATAAATCGCTATGGTATGCAGGTTTCCTCACGATGTTTTCCTTCGCCGTTTTAGTGCGTGGTGATTGACTATCAATACACACATGACTCCGAAAAGTCAGAGGTGTGTCCTATGTGCATATGAATAAATAATCATTTTATTATTAGGCATATGCACTTAATAAGCTCTTAGTTATTATAGTCCATACAAATGAATACGCTATAAAAATGGAATCGAATCTGATAGCAGCCAATGATATATTATACAAATACGACGTAGATATCGCACTAGCACTTCAAAAGTGAGGCGTTCAAATTCGGGCAATTGGTGTAATTTCATCTAGTCGCATAGCAACGGCGACAGAGGGAAGACCTCAGTGCTGTCAACATAATTTATTTCGAAAATATTGTCTAAAGTGTCCAGATTTGTTTTTTTTAAAGTGTTAAAACAATGGTGCAAAAATATGAAACTAAATTGGACCTACACACCATACGTAAGTATATAAAAACCACACAAAATTTAATTTTTATTTTAAATTAGTAAACACCGCCTTCAATTGTGTAAGAAGGATCGCCTAATACAAAGATTGTGAAGTGCGATAGGGACAAAAAGCGTACGTCATAGATTAACAAGTCAGAAGCGAAACCGATCATACAGAAAATTGACGATGAAAGTTTGAATGGATTTGGATAGTTGTATATTTGTTTCTAATTCAATCATATTTAAAACGATTAAGTTATTTTTTATGAATTATTTCATAATAAATAACTTAATCCAACCACGAAAATTACAAAATACATTAGCTTCCCCATATATTTTGAATAACTATATTTACATATATCATTGAATGTTTCCAGATTTCCACGTGATGAGCTTTTGAGACGTAAATGGATATGCACTAAGCACAGCTCGGACAAAAAGAGGGGATCGTGACTGGATGCCTTTAAAACTGATTAATATTGGTTTAGCACATTTAATTATGAATAAAAATATACAACCAAGAAAATATATATATCCACCTAAAAACCTGCACCATCGGTTGTAGTATCGGTTGTTTACTAGTGGCAGGTTGCTCATACGTTACCACCATGTGTACCACCGCAATGTCTATTTCCCCCGCCACACGGCAGTTTAAATGCCATGTTATGTTCCGGTTCAAAGGACATTCTCTCCCGAGTGATCGCTGTACTTATACTTAAGATCTTATGTCTCGGGATGGCGAGCGCAGTGAATGCCAAGCATTACTTTGTAATTTAAGGTGTCTTGGTTTCGCTTATGTCCACGAGCGGTCGTATCACTTGTCATCATTACAACAACAAAAAATATTAATAAGAGACATTTTTCACTGCATGTTTACCATAAACTAATATAAAAAACGGCAATCAATTTATTTTTTTATTTTATCAAGTTTGTAAGCAAATAAAAATATATTTGTTTCAGGTAGACTCATGTAGCAACCTCAAAGTTAATATATTAAATACTTATAAAACCAAATAGGTTGTTTTATTTATCGTCACCCTTCTGTTTCTATCGCTTCGATTCTATGTTTGGATAGCGCAATGCTATCTCTTTTCGTCTCGTACTTTCTGTATAATCTGTTTCATTCACTAAAATTGTCATAAAGTATTAACAAATAAGTATGTATATGCATAGCAGTACAGTTTTTAAACATCACGCAATATGGATATGCGTCATCTTTATTAAAACATCATTGATAGCAGCCATGTTTATTTCTATACCTTAATGTCTAGTAAAAGAACTTACTAGCAATCATTTCTGTACAAGCTAACATTTTAAACATTATATTATTAAAATAATATTAACCTAAGGTCTAAGATATTATTTTTCAAATAATGTATTTGACATTAATTCTAACTGGTTATTACTGAACACACATAAGGAAAAAGTAGGATTAATTGATGAAAGAAAACTAAAATCAAACAAAACTTAAGGACAATAAAGTACAACCAGATCTTGCTTTATATTTTTTATTTATATTCGCCTAAAAATAATCTCCAGTCAAAACATCTAGGAACAATGCCGGTGCTCCCATATTGTACTATTGCCTAGCCCAACCTAAAGGCTAAATACCACAGTATGATCATGGTATGAGTACAGCAACCCACTGTCCAGTGTCCAGCTATATTCCATTCAACATGAAGCACTTGTGGATGTTATATATGTCCAAAAGAATCGAGATTGATACAATCTTCTTACGGCAGAGTTGGAATAAATTCTTGCTCATTGTCTACAGCTTGATTTATTTGCAGCCAGCAGTTTGTAATTGCTTGTTCTGATAACTAAAACAAAATAAAAAAGATTTAATATTAAAGATATCGAAGAATTATGATGAATAAATAACTCTTTGCAGTCACATATGTTCTCTCCTTCCTATGATCCCAGGTCTTTCTGCTATTGTTTAAAGAGGCATATTAGCAGGCCGGCCTGATAATTGTATGAAATGTCTTGGGACAGTCGTCTGATGCCATTAGATATTCCGCCTGGACGGCATTTGTGCTTACCATCAGACATAGTGTTGTTATTATGGAAATAATAATAACATATTATACATAACACAAGATCATCTGAGTGTCCAGAGGGAAATAAAAGAAAATGTTATTCATTTAACAATTTAAACAACAATATATAAAATATCACTTCTTACATATTTATGTACTAGTATCCTGTGGACACAATGCAATTCAGCTCTAACATTAATACTTTTGTAATACTCCTTACTTTGTATTGACCTTGATTAATTGGCATAAAACATACATTTCCCTAGTTAATGATGAAAATAGAATACTTACTTCTTGTTCTGCCATTTCAGCAATAAAACGTTTTGAAATACTCTACACGAGAGTGAATTGGCATCCCATGTAGTTACTATGATTCTGTTGAATGATAGAATCCATTTCAATTTTTGATTGCAGAAGTGCAATTAAACCATTTCACAACAATTGCAGAAGTGCAATTCAAGCAAAGCGCCACTTTTGATGTGCTGAAAAGCAGAATTGTGGGTTAGAAGAGAAATATGAACATAGAAAAACATAAAAGTGTTACTTACATGTGGCATTCTAAATAATATACATGTTTACTCACCAAAATACGAACTAGTAATTGCGTTTAAACGTCAAGATATATCATCTGCGAGAATCAGAATCCATAAAACAAAGCCAGGTCAACAGAGAAGCAAATACACATTTGCGAAATGTATGCGAATAATAAAAAATAATACGAATTACGGCCACAGACGTACCCCCAAATACTGGATAGCTACTCAGCCACCGGACTCATTTGATATGACGTTATTTTGAGGTTCTGTTAAATTTCGAAATGAAATACTGGATAGCCATTTAGCTCATAAGTACTAAAACGTCCCGACCTCCGATTTTGACAGTTGACGTTTGTCAAATTCAATTTGTCAACTTAATGTAAATAAAAATAGGGTATATTTTATAAATTTGAAATTTGACATTGACAGTGGACGTGCAAGTAGTTAAATCGGTCTACTCAGCAAACATCCAGCTAAATTTCCACAGATTAACGAAAAGTTTGTTTTCAGTTACAATTTTTATTGTATAAATATAAACGTTCCATTTGACGCAATATTCTTCATACATGATTTCCCTAAATTGGAAATTTAACCCTTTATATTTAATATGAGAAATCATTGTAACGTTTTTACTTTTGTTACGATTATGTTTAAAGCTATATTATATATTGCCATGTTATTATTTTAAAAATCTGTTAATAAAATCATGTGGGTGAAAAAACTTATGTCCCTATATCCGTAGCGAGTTTATTAAAAATATTATGATGTTTGTTTATTTTATTTATTGTTTACAATTGCACTCGGTTTTAAAGTTAGTTTTTGGAAAAAATCTTTTCAATAAATAGGTATATAAAATACCAAACAATGGCTGCAGAACCACCTAAGTACCAAATGGAGAAGACTATGTAAATAAATGCGATATGAGAAAGAAGCTGTGCTGGATATTATAAACGTATTCCTCTAAGTTTTAACGAATTTATATGATAATTAACTATTTAATATATAATATGAATCGATTATTCACACATTTTAAATCATCATCATCATCTACAGCCTGTAGGATCCCACTGCTGGGTACCTATAGGCTTCTCTCATATTCTTCTTCTTCTACCTGGCGTTATCCCGGCCGGTGCCAGGGTCCGCCTTCCGGCAAATTCTCCTCCATTTCGCCCGATCTTCGGCATCCTCAATAGTAAGGCCATTGACCCTCATATCTTCCTTGACGACATCGAGGCAGCGCTTCTTGGGTCTACCCCGCGGTCGAGGTCCGGGAATATTGAGGCTCAGGCACACATTACCGACGTACTCCTGCGGTTTCCTTAGGACGTGACCATACCATCTCAAGCGGGATTCCTGGAGTTTATCAGCCACATCGCGGACACCAAGACTGCCACGGATGTGCTCGTTACGGATTTTGTCCAAACGCGTAACGTTGCACATCCACCGCAGCATCTTCATCTCCGCGACGTGAACCTCCTGGACGTGCCGCTTGAGGGCAGGCCACGTCTCAGAACCATACAGGAGCACCGGCCGCACGATGCTTTTATAGATGAGACCCTTGAGCCTCATCGGCATCCTGCGGTCGCAGAGTATGCCTGAGACCTCCCTCCACTTAGCCCAAGCAGCGCTTATACGGGCTTTGACGTCAAGGTCGATGTCACCGGACTCATGCAGTACGGACCCAAGGTACTTGAACTTGTCCGTCTTCACGGCAAGTTCGTTCCCTATCACGATGCTTTGGGGGTCCGTACTCCCGCAAGCCATGTACTCGGTCTTCGCCACATTTAACTTCAGACCACCGCTCTCGAGTGTCTCCTTCCACCGGTTGACCTTGCGCTCCAAAAGTCGCCGGTCCTCCTCTACCAGTGCAATGTCATCGGCATACATCAACAACCAGGGCGCAGGGTCCTGGATGTGAGACGTAATGGCGTCGAGCACAACACTAAAGAGGAATGGACTCAGCGCCGAGCCTTGGTGCACACCGACATCAATCGGGAAAGGATTCGTATCGCCAACGGCGGTCCGAACGAAGGACTCGGATCGGAGGTACATGTCTCTGATAATGTCCACATAGGCTTCCGGTATTCCTTTCACCCTCATCGCCCACCAGATTGCCTGTCGCGGCACACAGTCGAAGGCCTTCTGCAGGTCCAAGAAAGCCATGTGCAGTGGCTTCTTCTTCGTCCTGTATGCCTCGCCGAGCATCCTGAGTGCAAATATCGTGTCAGTAGTACCACTACCAGGACGGAAGCCATATTGACACTCAGAGACAGTACACTCTTGGCGGAGCCTGGCCTCGATGACGCGTTCGAAGAGCTTCATGGTATGACTCATGACCTTAATGCCGCGATAATTACCGCATTCCTGAACACAGCCTTTACCCTTGTATACGGGAGTTATCACACTCAACCGCCATGAGTCAGGCATGTTTTTGGTATTCAGGATGCGGTTGAATAACGCAGCAAGAAGCTCCACACCATGAAGCCCCAACGACTTCCACGCCTCTATCGGAATATGGTCAGGCCCTACCGCTTTCCGGTTCTTCATGCGACGAAGACTACAGAGAACTTCTTCAGGTGCAACAGGTGCAACAAGACCTTGGTTCGGGGGCAATTCAGGGTAGGACACTCCCAGAGGTATGGTGTTAAATAAACCGTGGAAGTAAGAGCGCCACCTCTCCTTCACCGCGCTAGCCTCACATACCAAAGCGCCTCGGGAATCCTTGACACATCGGCATTTGGTAATGTCGAGTGTCGCCTTTTCCCGAGTCTTTGCGAGCCGATAAATGAGCTTTTGACCCTCCACAGTCTCCAACTTCTCATACAGAGGGGTCAGAGACTCGTGTCGGGCCTTGGCCACAGCTCGCTTTGCAGCGCATTTGGCGAGGTTGTACGCAGCGCGGTCTTCAGGAGAGTTAGTCGCTTGCCACTTTTTGAAGAGTGTCTTCTTCCTGAGAATTGCCTCCCGGACTGTCCCACTCCACCACCAAGTCTTCCTGTTAAGGGTGCGACCGCCCTTAGTTGTTCCGAGCTTCGACTTCGCAAGGGTGGTGATTGCTGACTGAATGCCGCCCCACAGTTCCCCCACATCTTCGATCCCCATACAATTTTCTAATAAGGGGATCAAAGCTTCGCGGAAACCATGCACAGCAGGTCCATCCAGCAACCACCACTTTATCCTTGGTGCTCGATACTCGGTCACTTTGGGTTTCGGTGTTACCTTCACATCCATAACAAGGAGACGATGCTGTGTCGTGAGACATTCTCCCGGGATAACCTTGCAGTTGGTCACTTTGCTGATGTGGCATCTCCTTATGAGCAGGTAGTCAATTTGTGTTGAGTGGGGCCCACTTTTGTATGTGATGAGATGTTCGGGTTTCTTTCGGAAGAACGTATTCACAACGGCCAGGTCTGCCACATGGCAGGCTCTGAGAACAGAGTCCCCCTCTGCGTTACGTGCGCCAAAACACCGCGTACGCGCCGCGCGAGACACGCACCCACACTACGGGCAATTGATTGGCTCAACAAATTTGCACATGAGTTTCAGCAGGTCGACATATTTTATGATAATTTAGGGGAAATATTAAGTTACATAAAACTATTTTTAAGTCATAATTTGTAAGTAATAGTTAGCGCTTTGGGTACACTGTAAGCTGACTATTCTTGTATAATATAATAATAAATAAATAAATAAATAAATAAATAAAAAAAACCATAGCCGCCATGAACACGCTCATTCTCCCGACGGTCCTCACCTACGTGCCCATTCAGGTCCCCACCCACCACAATGCTCTCGGATTGGGGCAGATTACGCATAGTATCATCAACAAGGGTCCAGAAGGCTTCTTTCTCCGACTCCGAACAACCAGCTTGCGGGGCGTAAGCACTGATCAAGTTGGTAACAACCCCCTCAATCATTACTTTAACCCGCACAAGCCGGTCACTCCGTCTGTCGACTTCAAGAATACTCTCCCGAACGCTCGAAGACAACACTACGGCAACCCCATTCCAGCCAGTGGGAGATCCACTGTAAATCAGTTTGTAACCCTGCCCGATATCCCGAGACTTGCCACCCTTCCATCGCGTCTCTTGAAGAAACGCGACTTGCACCCGACGTCTCTCGAGAACATCTGCAAGCTCTCGGCATTTACCGGTGAGAGAGCCAATGTTCCATGTGGCGAAACGGAGCTTGGTTGGTACTCGCGTCTTTGGCCGCGCCCGTACCCTGCGCGGTAGCCCTTGCCCACTTGTCACAGGCTTAGGGCGATGGGCCTGCGCGTCGTTTTGCGGCGACGCCCTAGCCGTACCAACACTTTTTCCTTTTTCCATACCATTTGATATGACGGAGCTTTTAGTATTACATGGGGCGACCCGCCGTCTGACCCCCACAACCCATAAATTGGGAACCAAAGGTTCGCCATTGCCTCGTTCGTAAGGTCAGCAGAGTGCACCGCGAGCAGGTGAGGTTGAGGTGAGGCTTCTCTCATATTATGCCTCCTATATATTATCTCCTCCTCATATAGTAGTATTATGTAATAAATATGGAAAATAAAGTATGGTACAATGTGTATAACTATAAATAATCCTTTGTTTCAGGAGCTGGAGTGGAGTACATAAATATTCAATGTGTACCTATATAATAAGACCGTCCAAGAAATATGGCTCATATATATAGTGCCATGTATATCAGCTATAGACTAAATAAGTAAGCTCAACAAATATATATAAAAATAAAAAGAGATATATAAAATTATGACATACTTTAACTTAAACACTTTTGCAGGTAACGCTATAGAAATCATGCATACAACAAATCATTTGGACAATACACACCCTTTTGAAATGAGTATGTAATATAAAAACATACAAAAAAGAATGAGACAAATTGTGTCAAGGAAGAAATATTTGCATCAGAAAACAGTGTTTTAAATCAAAGTTGAAGAATGTTATGAATTTTAATTAATATGTAATACATAAAATAAACTGTTTATTTCACCTATTTTCATTGTTAAGAAATGACATATTATATTTCTATTGTACATTTTTAATAGTACATTTATTAATTTAGTTTTAAATTAATGTTAAAATAATTGTTATTATTTTGTGTTTATAAAGGAATATAGATATAAATGTAAGACAGATCTAAAGAAATGTAGATAATAAAAAAAATATAATATGTATTAAAATATACTACAATAAAACATAACTCATTTTTATTTGTATTCATTCCATGGTAATTCAATAAAATGCACTGTACGGTTTAAAATATGTATTTTATTATATTATTCCTTGTTGCAACATTTTCATTGGTTATACTATGTGGAGCTGGTGGAAATAATTCAGAAAGATCAATCTCCAAAATATGATCATTCTGGGAACATGCTATATTATGTAACACAGCACATGCCTCTATAATAGTAAGCTAATTTTCAAAAACTTATAGCCCAACTTGCAGACAAGAAGATCTTTGTTGTAAAACCAAAGACCCTCTCCACTGGGTTTCTTGTTTCAGTATGGTCTTGATTGTAAGCTTCTTCAGTCTCCCCTTTCCAGAAATGCACATAAAGGAGAATCATTGAAATTTTTACTATCATGCACTGCGCCTGGCCATCGGCCTATAATGTTTCTTATCCTCAAGTTAGGGTCGCAGACTGCTTGCACATTTATAGAAAAATGGCCTTTTCTGTTTCTAAATGTTTCTGCTTGTGGTCCTCCTAAAAACAAGATAATAAAAATTAGAGCTCTAGCAAATATTCTTATTTCAAACTACAAATAATTTTATGTAAATTGAAAAAATATATTCATAAAATTGAATTCTTTATAGGAAACTACTATTGTAGTTGAACATTGTTCCAGTAAATACTGAATAGCTACAATCAGTACAAATCATTGTATGATTAATTATATTATATTATATATTTAGCCCTACAAATATTTAGAGAGCTTGGTTATATGGGGTACAGTGGGCTGGGGAAGAGCCAATTACCTGCTAAATGTTTTGATTCCAACAAGCATATATATATAAATTATTGTGTAGAAATCATTTAGAGTGTGCCTTTATACTGTGCATAATATATTATTCTATTCTATGATTAATAATATAATATTATGTACAATAAAAAGGGATACTCTAAATGATTACTACACAATATAAAATACGCTAGGCATTTTAGAAGCACATTTAGTTAAAATAGGATAAGAAAACATATATTTGTGTACATGTAAAAGCTTAATAGTTATGTATACATTATTATAAGTAGAAATTACCTGGAGATTTGATCCTTATATGTATGAAATTTATAACTTCAATCACTCCTGCGATCGCATAGAAATCATTCGCAATATGGCATTGTTGTTGTTAGTTGGGAATTTTCATGCCACGATTTTGTAGTTTAACTAACTCTGCTGCAACTTTGTGTTGTACAGTCGGCTGTTCCACATGAAATACATCTCCAATAATCTTCTGGTAACTGCCTGTCGTAGAATATCATAAAGCAAGTAACAGTTGGTCGCAAGTTTTTATCAATCGACTTCTATTTGTAGTGGGTTCTATTTTGTCTCCAGCAAGGAACACAGATGCAGAACAGTTTCTTTCTTCAGGCGGAACCTCACTTTGTTTGAATGTTTTCTTCTTTGTATTTGTCAAAAGCATTGATTTTTTTCTTGATTGACTCGCCTTGATGAAGCTATATCGTCATCAGACAGCGATGAAACCGACGCGAGAGTCATTTTAGTAAATTTTATGTAGAATTGATAAAGTTAAGAGTGGTCGCAGGCGGCCTTAAGACGACGGCTGCTTAAAACTAGAAATTCTTAAAAAATTGACTGTTTGACAGTTGTCAAACTCTTAAGTTGCTTTCGAGAATACGAATCGGATGAATAATGCCCCATTAAATATTTAATTCTTATGCCCAAATACTGGAAAGCCAATTAACTTTTAACTCCGATTAACTAGCTCTAATGACCTGTTAAATTGATTCCAGTTAAATATAACTTCGATTAAACCACTTAAGAATTAAATATTTAATGGGGCATTATTCATCCGATTCGTATTCTCGAAAGCAACTTAAGAGTTTGACAGCTGTCAAACAGTCAAATTTTTAAGAATTTCTAGTTTTAAGCAGCCGTCGTCTTAAGGCCGCCTGTGACCACTCTTAACTTCATCAATTCTACATAAAATTTACTAAAATGACTCTCGCGTCGGTTTCATCGCTGTCTGATGACGATATAGCTTCATCAAGGCAGTCAAACAAGACAAAAATCAATGCTTTCGACAAATACAAAGGAAGAAAACATTCAAACAAAGTGAGATTCCGCCTGAAGAAAGAAACTGTTCTGCATCTGCGTTCCTTGCTGGAGGCAAAATAGAACCCACTACAAATAGAAGTCGATTGATAAAAACTTGCGACCAACTGTTACTTGCTTTATGATATTCTACGACAGGCAGTTACCAGAAGATTATTGGAGATGTATTTCATGTGGAACAGCCGACTGTACAACACAAAGTTGCAGCAGAGTTAGTTAAACTACAAAATCGTGGCATGAAAATTCCCAACTAACAACAACAATGCCATATTGCGAATGATTTCTATGCGATCGCAGGAGTGATTGAAGTTATAAATTTCATACATATAAGGATCAAATCTCCAGGTAATTTCTACTTATAATAATGTATACATAACTATTAAGCTTTAACATGTACACAAATATATGTTTTCTTATCCTATTTTAACTAAATGTGCTTCTTAAATGCCTAGCGTATTTTATATTGTGTAGTAATCATTTATAGTATCCCTTTTTACTGTACATAATATTATATTATTAATCAAAGAATAGAATAATATATTATGCACAGTATAAAGGCACACTCTAAATGATTTCTACACAATAATTTATATATATATGCTTGTTGGAATCAAAACATTTAGCAGGTAATTGGCTCTTCCCCAGCCCATTGTACCCCATATAACCAAGCTCTCTAAATAGTTGTAGGGCTAAATATATAATATAATATAATTAATCATACAATGATTTGTACTGATTGTAGCTATTCAGTATATACTGGAACAATGTTCAACTACAATAGTAGTTTCCTATAAAGAATTCAATTTTATGAATATATTTTTTCAATTTACATAAAATTATTTGTAGTTTGAAATAAGAATATTTGCTAGAGCTCTAATTTTTATTATCTTGTTTTTAGGAGGACCACAAGCAGAAACATTTAGAAACAGAAAAGGCCATTTTTCTATAAATGTGCAAGCAGTCTGCGACCCTAACTTGAGGATAAGAAACATTATAGGCCGATGGCCAGGCGCGGTGCATGATAGTAAAAATTTCAATGATTCTCCTTTATGTGCATTTCTGGAAAGGGGAGACCGAAGAAGCTTACAATCAAGACCATACTAAAACAAGAAACCCAGTGGAGAGGGTCTTTGGTTTTACAACAAAGATCTTCTTGTCTGCAAGTTGGGCTATAAGTTTTTGAAAATTAGCTTACTATTATAGAGGCATGTGCTGTGTTACATAATATAGCATGTTCCCAGAATGATCATATATTGGAGATTGATCTTTCTGAATCATTTCCACCAGCTCCACATAGTATAACCAATGAAAATGTTGCAACAAGGAATAATATAATAAAATACATATTTTAAACCGTACAGTGCATTTTATTGAATTACCATGGAATGAATCCAAATAAAAATGAGTTATGTTTTATTGTAGTATATTTGTTTTAATAACAGCATTAGTACATATTATATTTTTTTAATTATCTACATTTCTTTAGATCTGTCTTACATTTATATCTATATTCCTTTATAAACACAAAATAATAACAATTATTTTAACATTAATTTAAAACTAAATTAATAAATGTACTACTAAAAATGTACAATAGAAATATAATATGACATTTTTTAACAATGAAAATAGGTGAAATAAACAATTTATTTTATGTATTACATATTAATTAAAATTCATAACATTCTTCAACTTTGATTTAAAACACTGTTTTCTGATGCAAATATTTCTTCCTTGACACAATTTGTCTCATTCTTTTTTGTATGTTTTTATATTACATACTCATTTCAAAAGGGTGTGTATTGTCCAAATGATTTGTTGTATGCATGATTTCTATAGCGTTACCTGCAAAAGTGTTTGAATTAAAGTATGTCATAATTTTATATATCTCTTTTTATTTTTTATATATATTTGTTGAGCTTACTTATTTAGTCTATAGCTGATATACATGGCACTATATATATGAGCCATATTTCTTGGACGGTCTTATTATATAGGTACACATTGAATATTTATGTACTCCACTCCAGCTCCTGAAACAAAGGATTATTTATAGTTATACACATTGTACCATACTTTATTTTCCATATTTATTACATAATACTACTATATGAGGAGGAGATAATATATAGGAGGCATAATATGAGAGAAGCCTATAGGTACCCAGCAGTGGGATCCTACAGGCTGTAGATGATGATGATGATTTAAAATGTGTGAAAAATCGATTCATATTATATATTAAATAGTTAATTATCATATAAATTCGTTAAAACTTAGAGGAATACGTGTATACTTACCTGTTTATAATATCCAGCACAGCTTCTTTCTCATATCGTATTTATTTACATAGTCTTCTCCATTTGGTACTTAGGTGGTTCTGCAGCCGTTGTTTGGTATTTTATATACCTATTTATTGAAAAGATATTCCAAAAACTAACTTTAAAACCGAGTGCAATTGTAAACAATAAATAAAATTTTTTTTTTTTTTTTGTTCTTTTCGTTCCGTAAGGAACCGGCTAAGATCCAAGACCATGCTGCCAAGTCGAAAGTAATAAATAAAATAAACAAACATCATAATATTTTTAATAAACTCGCTACGGATATAGGGACATAAGTTTTTTCACCCACATGATTTTATTAACAGATTTTTAAAATAATAACATGGCAATATATAATATAGCTTTAAACATAATCGTAACAAAAGTAAAAACGTTACAATGATTCCTCATATTAAATATAAAGGGTTAAATTTCCAATTTAGGGAAATCATGTATGAAGAATATTGCGTCAAATGGAACGTTTATATTTATACAATAAAAATTGTAACTGAAAACAAACTTTTCGTTAATCTGTGGAAATTTAGCTGGATGTTTGTTGAGTAGACCGATTTATGAGCTAAATGGCTATCCAGTATTTCATTTCGAAATTTAACAGAACCTCAAAATAACGTCATATCAAATGAGTCCGGTGGCTGAGTAGCTATCCAGTATTTGGGGGTATAGCTGATATACATGGCACTATACTGGGTGGAATCGCTTATCGTCCGGAAAATTTAATAGTGTATTGTTTATGTGAAATTAACGTTATATACGAGATTTATCATTAAAAACTACAAACTACCCCATAAACAACATCAGTACAAGATATCCCCAAAACGCATATTATCTAAATCACCCTACACTTAAAAGTGCAACATGTCAATACTCAGGCGCGCGAGTGTATGAGTCACGCCACACAACAGCTGACTGTCGCGCATCGACCTTGAACTTACTTTGCGCCTATTTATCGGTATTATTACTCTAAATATTACCATATAACATTTTGATTTATTTAGAATTTTAGTGTGTTAGGATCATTTAAGTAAATTTAGTTGTTGGTAAGTTGTTAAGATTTACATTATTATTTTCATAACGTACCTACTATCTTAGAAAAAGCTGCATATGTTTTTATTTAAACGTTTTAATAAAGTCGAGAATAGACGACTTCGCTGTCGTAGGTCACGGATTCTTGCATGATTAGGAAGTCTGAACTTACCATGATCGAGTAGCCTCGGATAAGTCGTTAAAATAGTTCTTGTGCTGGGAACTCGTGGATTCATCATTCATGATACCATTCCTACGCAAAGACTGCAGATGTTCTGGATCTGCATACATCCTTCTTGCATGACCCAAGTTATCATTGGATCGAACATAGCATGTCATTATTGTCACATACTCACTGTTCGTGTAATCACTCATTTTGACCGCAAGAAACTAACCAATAACCAAAATAATTTCGTACAACGTCACTCGGTACCGAATTTCGCACGACTGAGGAAGTGGCAAGATCCCTGGAAGGTGTCGGCGGCGCAGGAGCGGGCGGCGCGGTGCGGCGGCACGCTTTGTACTTGCGCTTGCGGCGGCGCGGCGGTGAGGGCGGCGCGATCAAAGGATTTTATTACTTAGATTTAGAAGTTTCTACTCGAATTCATATTGTATAAAGTAGGGTAACAATAATGTGTATTTATGAAGATTTTTTTCATTTATGTCATCTTTCTCTAAACAAAGTTGTTTTATGAATAACTTATTCTAAATTAGTAACTAATAGTGGTAAATTAATTTTACACTACATAAACAAAAACATAAAAAAATTAAAATAAGTATGCCAAAGTGTTCTAAATCATGTACTTGCCATGCACAATTTTTTTCGTGACGATAAGCGATTCCACCCAGTATATATGAGCCATATTTCTTGGACGGTCTTATTATATAGGTACACATTGAATATTTATGTACTCCACTCCAGCTCCTGAAACAAAGGACTATTTATAGTTATACACATTGTACCATACTTTATTTTCCATATTTATTACATAATACTACTATATGAGGAGGAGATAATATATAGGAGGCATAATATGAGAGAAGCCTATAGGTACCCAGCAGTGGGATCCTACAGGCTGTAGATGATGATGATGATTTAAAATGTGTGAATAATCGATTCATATTATATATTAAATAGTTAATTATCATATAAATTCGTTAAAACTTAGAGGAATACGTGTATACTTGCCTGTTTATAATATCCAGCACAGCTTCTTTCTCATATCGTATTTATTTACATAGTCTTCTCCATTTGGTACTTAGGTGGTTCTGCAGCCGTTGTTTGGTATTTTATATACCTATTTATTGAAAAGATATTCCAAAAACTAACTTTAAAACCGAGTGCAATTGTAAACAATAAATAAAATAAACAAACATCATAATATTTTTAATAAACTCGCTACGGATGTAGGGACATAAGTTTTTTCACCCACATGATTTTATTAACAGATTTTTAAAATAATAACATGGCAATATATAATATAGCTTTAAACATAATCGTAACAAAAGTAAAAACGTTACAATGATTCCTCATATTAAATATAAAGGGTTAAATTTCCAATTTAGGGAAATCATGTATGAAGAATATTGCGTCAAATGGAACGTTTATGTTTATACAATAAAAATTGTAACTGAAAACAAACTTTTCGTTAATCTGTGGAAATTTAGCTGGATGTTTGCTGAGTAGACCGATTTATGAGCTAAATGGCTATCCAGTATTTCATTTCGAAATTTAACAGAACCTCAAAATAACGTCATATCAAATGAGTCCGGTGGCTGAGTAGCTATCCAGTATTTGGGGGTTAAGTGGTTTAATCGAAGTTATATTTAACTGGAATCAATTTAACAGGTCATTAGAGCTAGTTAATCGGAGTTAAAAGTTAATTGGCTTTCCAGTATTTGGGCAGTAGACAGTTAACACTGAGTTTTGCAATTGCTGTCAAGTTAAACATTTTCGTTCTTAAACTAAAATCATGTAATATAAATAAAATAATAAAAGTGACTTCTTTAACAACATATATCGTCTTTTAAAAAGCGAAGAATATAGAAAAAGAAATATAGACAATAATTATAATTTGTAGGGGGTTTTTAAAAATAAGACATATTCAAGTTAAAGATAATGGGTTCGCGCATTTTTGAACGAAATGACAATTAGGCATCATGGAGGACAGATTATCGAAGAAAATATTGCTTCTGTACTAAAACAATCACATTTTTGTATAAAGCCCCCTGTTGTCCAAGAAATCTAAATGTATTTTATTTGAATTCCACATTTTTTTTAGAATTTGTATTAGACGTACACAAAACGGCCCAAGATAAAACATCTCCTTTGTGTTAATAAAGAAGTTCCGACCTTACTCTTCATAATTTTCGATGTCATCATGTTCATGGCAAAAATTTACTCTTTAGATGCTTTGCGTACTAGCAGAGTAACGCAATCACACATGTAATGTTTTTTTTTTTACACCTACATGCGGAAGTTTAAACTGCTAATTCAAAATGGGTTTTCATGGGAGTTTCTTATATTTTTGCTAGTTTTTTGTATCTTAGTAACAAATGAGGACACTAGAGAACACCTTATCAAAAAAAGTAGATCATCGTATTATATTTTTTGTTCTGTAGCTACAAAGATGAGACACAACTTTTTAATAAATAAAAAAATGGCTATAGATTTGAAATAAATAATAATGATTCATGTATGAATATCTACCACTGCGTCTACGAATTTGCTATAAATAAAGTTAATGTATCGATATCGATAAACTATCAGAAGAGATCACAGCACAATTATTTCTTTTTGTCAAAATTAGAGTGTACGTTGAAATGTCAATAGCATTCCTTCTATGTTATTTATTTTTCTGAGGTCTATGTCTAAAATCGGCCCAGCCGTTCTCGAGATTAGCGATTATAAATAGACGAACAGACAGAAAGACAAAAAAATCTAAGATCATTTTTGTTATAGGTATCGTGTATACAGGGTATATCAAGACTGCTACCGAAAACGAAGCCGGGTGGTAGTTAAAGCGACTTCAGACACAATGCAACAGAAAAAGTGGCAAAAAAAGCGTCAAATTTTTTTTGTTATTTTTTTTTCCTTTGACCATGTTTGGGTGGTAAATGCATTTTTTCCTAAAACAACAGTGTATACCCTTTTATTTATAAATAATCTACGGTATAAAAGAGTTTAAATTATTATTTTAGCTAAAACTAGGGATTTACCACCAAAAAATGACGATGTTTAAAAAATAATAAAAAATAACTGTCGCGTTTCTTTGCGAAATTTTTAGTTGCTTTGTGTTTGTAGTCACTAAAACTACCACCCGGCTTCGTTTTCGGTAGCAGTCTTGAGATACCCGGTATATTGATATGCACTTCAAATTTTTTAATATGTATAAAAAAATCGTCACACAATACTAGTTTATTATATTTGAAATAAGAACAAAGTACACTGCACAATCCGCAGTGTAAAAGGTCTATTACTACTCACAATACTAACTGGACATAAAAACAAATATAAGGAAAAAAGTAGCACGGGGTAGCCTGCGTCGAACGCGGAGCCGTCTCACTTGGCCTTCCGAGGCTTGGCGTCGAACTTCTTGCTCTTGAAGAAAGAGCGGTGCTTGGAGTTCAGATCGCTCTTCACCTGCGACAGCGACAGCGGTGACTGCGCACCAAGCAACATCACCAGTTACCACATTCATTTCATTTATTACATATTATATTTATTAAACAGGGGTCAGTTACATCTAGTGCGTCCGCGTCCGCGCTGGCGTCGCTGAGGAAGTTGTAGAGCATGCGGTCGAGCGGCGGCGCCTCGGCGCGGAGCCGCTCGGGCCGCGCGCGCCGCCCCCCCGCCCCGCACTCCTCGCCGCCCGCGCCCGCGCCCGCGCCGCGCCCCGTCAGCTCCTTCTGTATGTTGTCGATGGTGTTGCGCATGGCGGCGATCTTGTCCCGCAGCCGCTCCTGCTCGTTCTTCATGTCGAGCATGAGCGCGACCTGGCGCGCCAGCTCGTCGTCCTTGGCCTTGAGCGCGGCGTCGAGGCGGTGGCGCGCGTCCGCCTCGGCCTGCACGTCGCGCATGAGGCGCGCGATGGTGGCGCCGGCCGCCTGCAGCTGCGCCTCGCGGTGCGCCGCGTCGCGCTCGTGGCGCGCGGCCGCCTCCTGCTGCGCCGCCGCCGCGCGCTCGGCCGCCGCGCGCGCCTCCGCCAGCGCCGCCTGCAGCGCGCCCGCAGCCGCCGCGCCCGCCGCCGCCTCGGCCTCCGCGCTCTGCGGAGCGCCACACGTCACGACCGGCTCGCGTCCGTGGCCGCGGCGCCGCCTCCCCACTCACCTGCGTCTTGTCGGCGAGCTCGCGCGCCAGCCGCTCCTTGTCCTCGGTGAGCGTCGCCAGCGATTCCTTCAAACGTTCCACGTTGGCTCGCTCCTCCTGAAACCGTCCGCACCGACGTGACGATTGACTGCGAGGCGAAGACGACTCATGTGGCTATTCGTTATGATCAACCAGGACATGAATAAAATGTGGTCACACATGAAAGGAGTCACGATATTGATATGTAATCGTTTAGAGTTCGCGGGTGACGGCGAGCATTTAAGCGCGAAATCGGCAAGGATCGTCACCGTGAGCGCGGCGCGAGTCGATTCGAGCGCCGCCTGCGCGTCCGCCCCGCGCCGCTCCGCCGCCGCCGCCCCCGCCGCCGCCGCACGCTCGCGCTCCGCCGCCGCCGCCAGCCTGCAACCACTCGCTCGCTCACTGCACAGTCTGAGCGCTCTCCACGCCGCACGGCGCGGCCCGCACGCTATCTAACTCACTCTGCGTCTCGTGTCGAGATGGCTTCCTCGAGGGCGGCGCGGCGCTCGTCGAACTCGGACCCGAGCCGCTTCACTTCTTTCTGCATATCTGCGATGACTCGGTCTTTCTACAATGCGAAGAAGACGATTAGAAAGGTGCGGAGGTCAGTGCGGGGGTGCGTGCGGGGTGTGGGCGCGGCGCGCACCCGCTCCAGGTCGCCGGCGCGGCGGTGCAGCTGCGCGGCGAGGCGCTCGCCCTCCGCCACCGCGCGCTCGCGCCGCGCCGCCTCCGCGTCGAGCCGCGCACGCGCCTCCGCCGCCGCCGCCGCGTGCGTGGAGCGCGCCGCCGCCAGCTCGCGTGCCGCAGCCTCTTGCTGCGCCTCGGCCAGCCTCACTGCGACCACGAGAGGGCGTGAGCGGCGTGTGAGGTGTGCGGGTGTGCGGGTGCGGCGAGGCGCAGTGGGCACTCACGGCGGAGCAGCAGCGCATGCGCGTGGTGGCGGTGGTCCCACAGCGCGCGCTGCGCTTGGTGCGCATGCGCGGCGGCGCGGCTCGCGGCGGCGCCCGCGGCGGCGGCCAGCGCGTGGCGGTCGGCGGCGGCGCGCGCCACGCTGGCCTTGAGCCGCGCGCCGTACTCCTCCAGCACGTCGCAGATCTCGCGCGTGCCGCTCAACCTCGTGTCATACACGTTCACGTTCAATAGATAATACTGCCTCCGTGGCGCAGTCAAACGAAGCCGCGGGTTCAATCCCCGCACCGAGTCAGATGTTTATGTACCTCAGAAGTTGAAATAAAACTATTATTTACGGATTTTATCGCGGATTTGATTTAATTTTTACATTTTTTGAGTTCCCGACGATTCGATTACTTTACAGCTTTCGTGGTCACGGGGCGGACTGAGGTATTAGACGTCCGCTCTGTAACTGTCAAATGTAAAAATTAAACCAAATCCGTAAATAATAGTTTTATTTCAATGTGTAACATTCGCGTAAATCTAAGAAACCATTATACTTCAGAAGTGTTTTGCTCGGGTCCGGGTGTTTGTAAAACCAATAATTCTATCGTACTCTATCATACCCACAACACAAGGCTTAGGTAGATGATCTTAATGTGGGGTCGGGGCTGTGTATGGACCTGATAGGTGTTTTGTATATTTATTATTTATTCATTTAATATTTCATTACGAATGCGCACCACGGCCTCCGTATGAAAGAGTCCGATGACTCCAGATAGGTGGAAATCGTCGAGTCACGTCACGAGTAAGTATATTAAATCCTTGCATCACATACACTCTACAGTCGCCACTCACTTATTAAGCGTCTCGGGTCTGAGGCGAAGTTCATCTTGATACTGGCCGGATATGGTTTCATACTGCATTTGAACTTCGACCATGTTTTGCTGAAGTCGCTCATGATTTGATTCCACTTGCTGAAGCTTTTCTTTTAAATCCCAATAAGCAGTGTCTTGCGCGACCTTCCAAAATAAACAAATCACTGAGTAAATAAGAATCAGAATGCTGTGATCAAATAGACACATTAGTTATTCAAAGCATTACTTGCCTTTAATTTTATTATTTTGGCAGTTTCGCGTGATATTTTGTCACGTAATTTTTCAGCATCTTCACCCATTCTTTTTCTACTAGCTACTTTAGTTATATCAGAAACATCCATATTTCTCACAATGTTAACGTGAAATATGTTTTATCACTGAAAAATTTGTTTCGAAAATGGCGGGAAATTGTGAACAACATCAGCACCTAAAACAGAAGTTTTTCCCTTCATTCCAAAGAATAGACCAGTTCATTCTCTCTCGGAAAGGCAAAGGATTTTAACCCGTACAGCCTAAATTTAGTTAGGTACTTATATCAACTCCTTACTAGCGCTATATGTTATTCATAAGAGTGTTAAATATGCACAGCCAACTGGAATATTATAAGTTACAAGTTATAAGTTACAGTTAGTTATACAAAGGGGGGTCCCCTTTGTATTATTTGTTGGGTCGCGAAAATTTTCAACATATTATATGGTATAATACCTGTGTGTTCTTGCGATATTTTTCCATTTTGGATTTTTAATAACTTTGAACATTATGATGTTTTAAACAAGTAAAGTAATAAATTAATATAATAACATTGTATTTTACGATATTTTTAAATACCTACGTCCTTTTAAAAATAATCGTTTATGTTTCATATTTACCTACATTTATTAATAAACTAGCAGCCCGGCCCAGCTTCGCCCGGGTACAAATAGATTTCTGGACAATAGGCTAGTTTCATACATTTTTATTTTTGTTTATAACGGAAGGTTACGTTACGCATAATCAAAATCAGAAATATTTTTTAAAATCCGTTAAGTAATAAGCAAGTTACAAATATATGAAAGTTGGTGGTAGGAGTGATAGAAAAGGATGCAACATGCACGGCGTGACGTCATCTTCCATAAGGTGCACGCGTGCGAAAGAGACAACGAGTGTCCCCACCGTACTATTAAACGTATTAATATCTCAGTCATTTTACATTCAATTTTGATGCTGTTTTCAAATTCGTTTGTTTTTATAAACGATGCTTTTAAGGAATGATTACTTACTGCTCAAATAAAATCTTGGACACAACCCTATAATATGTACGTATTATACATAAACTCACTGGTGGTGGAACTTTACTGGTGGTAGGTCTGTCATATGTGACAGGCTGCCTGGGTGGGTACCACCGCAATGTCTATTTCTCCCGTCAAACAGCAGTTTAAATGCACTGTTGTGTTTCGGTTTGAAGAACATTGAAGCCAGAATAACTACTGGAGATATTGAGACTTAACATCTTATATCTCAGGATGGCGAGCGCAATGGAATGCCAAGCAGCAGCATTATGTATAAATTGTACGATACATTATGTTTTCATGCGATGGCCAAGTCGATCCATTTATTTAAAACGTAAAGAATTTTTAATATTGATATGGTAATAACTAACGTAATAACTTTATATAGAAGGTCCCTTAAGGACTAAATAAATTAATCGACTTGGTATTACATGCATCTCACAACTTTTTGCGGTAGAAAACCTGAGCTGCGAGACTTGGATTTTTTTACAGGATGTTTTTGATGGGATTGATATTTTACATAAATACAGAAATCAGATAACACACAGCCCAGGCAATAAATCCTAAGAGTTAATTCTATTCCGAAACAAACAACAGGAGATGGGTTTTGATCTAAAATTACTGTATATTTTTACCATTGTATTTATTGTTTTTACTAAAATGCGTTATAAATATGATAAATAGTATAATTACTTTAAATAAATAAAATTATTTTATTTTACAAATTTTGTTTATCAAATAATGGAGAAAAATTAAGTTAATAATCTGGAGTAGGCATCCCTAAACACACACACCTCGACAGTTGGATTACAATAATTACACGACCGGTACTCACACATATCAACGAAAGTGGGGACATTTTTAGCGCGTCGTTTGTTGGCATTGCTCAATCTAGACATGTATATAATCTAAGGCAATAGACTTGTGCTAGAAAAGGTAACAGCTTGAGACGTCGGAGATAAGGGAGAAACCACAGAATACTAACAGAAGTCAAGCTTGTGTATGTGCTTCACTTTTATTGCCACACACACACTACGCTCGGCGTTCGCGCAAGGGCTGTTAACTCTGGCTTATGCGAAAACACGTATCGTGTTAATAGCACTCGTTAATAGCACACGTATCGTTTGATTGAATTTTTAAATTAAATATACAGGGTATATCAAGACTGCTACCGAAAACGAAGCCGGGTGGTAGTTTAAGCGACTTCAGACACAATGCAACAGAAAAAGTTGAAAAAAAAAGCGACAATTTTTTTTCTGTTATTTTTTTCCTATGGCCATATTTGGGTGGTAAATACATTTTTTCCTAAAATAATTGTTTATACCCTTTTATTTATAAATACTCTTAGGTATAAAAGAGTTTAAATTATTATTTTAGCAAAAACTATGGATTTACCACCCAAAAATGACGATATTTAAAAAATCATAAAAAATAATTGTCGCGTTTCTTTGCGAAATTTTTGATTGCATTGTGTTTGTAGTCACTAAAACTACCACCCGGCTTCGTTTTCGGTAGCAGTCTTGAGATACCCGGTATAAAACCCAATAATACAATAAATAAATTTTAATTTTATTTATGAACTCGCTGAGAATGTGTATGTCATTATTCTATGTTTTTTTTATTGTTTTTTATAATATATGTTTTTTTTTAATGAAATTTATATTCAATTATTATAATCTGGTGTTTTTAAATACAAGTGTAATAACTTTTATTCATTTGCTCCATCTTTGCACAAAACATCTCACTATTTGCGTTCCCGAAGCGAGTGACACTCGCGCGCGCAGTGGTCTCGACTGGTTTGAAATATCGTGTCGGTGAACGCTGTGTATGTGTGCGTTGATTTAGCGCGCTTTGTATTGAGCTTGACTTCTGTTAGTTTAGTATTCTGTGGAGAAACCCAGGAATTGTTAGAATAAAACTGTATGTTTGGTAAACAATTATATTGCAATGTATAGCAGCAGTGGCAAGAGAGGCGCGGGGCTGAACGCGCGCTGCGCCGACGCGTGCGGGGCGAGCGGGGCGGGCGGCGCGGGGGGTGCGGGCGGCGCGCTGGGCGACACGCGCGCCTGCAGCTCGTGGCGCGGCGGTGACGTCACGGCGGCGGGCGGCGGCGAGGTGCGCGAGGGCGGCGGCGCGGCGGCAGGGGCGGACTCATCGCCGCCGTACTCAGCCGCATTGTCGCCGTACTCGCCCGCCTTCAAGCACGTGCGCCGTGTGAATACTTACCTACTATTCAGGGTATATCAACACTGTTACCGAAAACGAAGCCGGGTGGCAGTTTTAGCGACTTCAGACACAATGCAACAGAAAATGTTGCAAAAAAGCGACGACTTCTTTTTTTGCTACTTTTTTCATATGGCCATATTTGGGTGGTAAATACATTTTTTCCCTAAAATAATAGTGTATACCTTTTTATTAATAAAATCTCTAAGGAATAAAAGAGTTAAAATTATTCTTTTAGCAAAAAGTATGGATTTACCACCCAAAAATGACGATATTAAAAAATTATCGAAATTTTTAGTTTCACACACTTAACTGACCCGGTGAGAGAGTCGCTGTTGTCGAATTTGATGTTGCCATTAAAAATAGATATAGCAATAAAGTGTGTTAAGTAAGATTTTTTAATCCGATCAATATTGTCAGGAAAATGAGTGGACCAGTTTCATTTGCATGTTATTTTTCCTTCCCATGAATCCTAACAAATCACTCCCCCTACCCTTACACAAGTGTATATGTATCAGCCCATATACTATATGTCCCACTGCTGGGAACGGGCCTATTCTACAATCGAGAGCACTATTGAGGATGGTTAGGCCATGTCACAGGCCATATAGTCCACCATGTTGGCCTAATGCGGGTTGGTGGACTTACATACCATAGATATTCTTATAAATCGCTGGGTATGCAGGTTTCCTCACTATGTTTTCCGCCACTGTTTTAGTGCGTGTTTAGTGACTATCAATACACACATGACTCCGAAATGTCAGATTTGTGCCCTGGGATTCAAGCCCGCGGCCACCGTGAACATGTTGGCAGTCGCGTATAGTAGGTACTTTTACCAACAGGCCACCACGCACGTAACGATACATTTTAGTTTATGATATGTACTTACACCTATTCCACTAGTACGTACAAAATTCTGTTAACGTGGAATTTATTTTGAAAAGCTGACAACACAAGCTTTTCGTGACAGCTACGCGTTGATACAATTTTTCAAAGGGTATTATAGATGTCTGAAGACGCTTTTCTTCCTACGTAAAATTTAATACCTGAAGTCTAACGTTCCTAGCGTCACTTTTTAAAGTGTTCGGCATTTTTCACTAATTTTTAATAATGCAGGAAAAATTAATACACTGAGTAAACAACCAATGGCGGTTATGTCAGTGAGTGGCAGGTAAAGTGTCAATTCCAAATGACGTCGTTGTTTCCACTTTTGGCCACCGGGCCAGTTAAGTTTGTGGCTCTATAGTTGCATTGTGATTGTCATCAGTATCACTAAAACTACCACCCGACTTCGTTTGCGGTAGCAGTCTTGGCTGAATCTGGCTGAATGGGTTGAATCGACTTGTTGAATCGCAATGGATCGTAGCCCATTGATTCAGAATCGAATACCCGTAAATCGCGTTATTACACAAAAAGTATAGGTATAAAGCACATATTTTTTTTTGTACATTATTGATTAAGGCGAAATCATATTGTCAAAAATCGATTCGAAAGATCGTAATGGCAAAGATCGAATCAGTTCGGGTATCTCCATCAATTGCCGACAGTAGTAAGCTCATACACTGCGCATGCACCATACTCACGGTTGATGGTGTTGTCTTGTAGCCAACGCCTCAGATTACCTACCCTTGTTTGCAAATAATGTTTATACAAAAATACAAATTCTATTCTAATTTCTGAGTGGGTGCTAGAACTACCTGACGCATGTTTGTGAGGAAGGTAATGATGTCGTGATTATTAATATTTGTTTCTTATGCTCAAAACCTAGAGGCTGAATGGATTATTACTGTAAAGTATCGTTGATATGTACATAATTATTTTCCTGCTTGGTTTTTTTAGGCAATGGTATTTGTTCGACGAAGTTTTTTAGTTAGGCGTTATGCAAACAACTATGCAACAAAGCTGTTCTGCATTCGTACGGCAAATTCTTTATGTAGAGGTAGATATGATCCCCTACAATAGTTTTACAGGGTATATCAAGACTGCTACCGAAAACGAAGCCGGGTGGTAGTTTAAGCGACTTCAAAGACAATGCAACAGAAATTGTTGCAAAAAATAGCGACAATTTTTTTTTGTAATTTTTTTTCCTATAGCCATATTTGGTTGGTAAATACATTTTTTTCTTAAAATAATAGTGTATACCCTTTTATTTACAAATACTCTAAGGTATAAAAGAGTTCAAATTATTATTTTAGTAAAAACTATGGATTTACCACCCAAGAATGATGATATTTAAAAAATCATTAAAAATTATTGTCGCGGTTCTTTGCAAAAAAATTTAGTTGCATTGTGTTTGTAGTCACTAAAACTACCACCCGGCTTCGTTTTCGGTAGCAGTCTTGATATACCCGGTATGTTAAATTCAAGGCTGCTAAAATTAAACTTTCCGAGGAGTGTCGCTTTAGACTTTGATATTGTTATTAGTGTGAGCATAAAAAATCGTTACTTAGAAGACTCTCAGCGTTATTAATAAGCAGTCACTCTAATTAAAGGTCAAATCTTATGAAGAAATTTTTAGCCGTATCTAGGTATTAAAAGACGATTCCTTCATGAATATGTGGAAAATATATAGGATAGAGAATATAGCGGCAGTCACCTTGAAGTCTGGTCGGTTTGGCTCGAACTCTGCGGCGTGGCGCGCGGCGTGCGGCGGCGGCGGCGGGGGAGGCGAGGGCGGCGGCGGGTGTGGCGCGGGCGCGGCGGCGGCGGTGCGGGAGGGGGGCGCCCTGCTCGCAGTGCGCAGCGTGCTCCAACTCACCGCTTCAATTATTTCTTTCAGAAGCAACATAGCACTTTAGCTATTAATTGTTTTGTCCCTTTCGACCGAATTTCAAAGTCAGTTTGAGCGAAGAAGACAATATATTACTATACAAATATTAAAATAAATATTAAAACTGTCTATGGATAAGGCCGTGAATAATTGAGCTCAGAGTATAATACAATACAAATCGTGTGTCGTCGCGACAGACATGAAACAATATTTTCCGGTATCGCAAATAATGATGATGGATGGATGGATGGTACGGGTCAGGAGGGACAGAATAACATGCTTTTCGTCATGAGACAGAATGGAATATTACGGGACGGGACGTGAAAAGCAATATTGTCGATAACGTTAAGTTTAAAAATAAAACATTTAGCAACCGAAATAACATGTTGTGGATGCTGGACTCTAAAACCATCCGCACCCGGCGAATCCGGGCCGAGCCGCTAGTAATGATAATACTTTCATGTGACAATGAGCCGACAGAATTATTGAAACATCACCGGTGTCGTCAGTCCGTGGCGGTGGGTGAGGCAGGGGCGGCGGCGGAGGCGGTCGCTCCAGGTGTTCCTCGGCGGAGGAGTCGGAGTAGTCCGCGGCGGTGGTGGCAGTAGTGTCGGCGCGCGGCGTGTCCGGCGGCTCGTCGTCGTGGAGCAGCACGCGCTCGGAACACAGGTGCGCGCACTCGCCGCCCCTGCAGCCACGAGGAGGTGTAGTGCGGGCGGGCGGGGGAGAGTGTGTGTGTGTGCGTGTGTGTACGTGTGCGGGTACCGGCGGCAGGCGCGCGGCGTGTGCGCGCAATGCAGGAAACGGCGCCAGCGCGCGAGCGGCTGCGCGAGGTGCAGCGCGCCGCACGCGTCGGGGCGGCGCTCGTCGCCGTCCGCCAGCGAGCGCGCCACCACGCCGCACAGCTTGCCGGCGCACACCACGCCCGCGCCCCACTCGCTCTGCACGCGACGCAAAATGCCCAATATATTACGCCGCTCTCTGACACCAACACTGCAGCTGTGACTGCCGCGACGCCAGAACGTTAAATTTTCACTTTTTACCAGAAGATCTAAATCTGTTTGTATCTGAATTAGGTTATAAAATAACGGACCAGTCCATTCCTTCTAAATAATTCCCTTAAATTAACTACAATATTTAATAAAATATAAGAATATAACTCATAAGACAACCGAAACTGCTAAGTATATCAGAATTATTCCTAACTATAGGCCCGGCTCAACTTCGCCCGGGTGCATATAGATTTCTCTACAATAATATGCACGTATTATAGGTACACATAAAACTTCCTGTTGAATCACTCTATCTATTGAAACCACATCAAAATCCGTTGCGTAGTTTTAAAGATTTAAGCATACAAGGGGACAGGGACAGAGAAAGCGACTTTGTTTTATACTATGTAGTGATTTACACAACTTCTAGGACCGAGCACCCGGCCAGACCCATTGTGAAATAATCGGTAGTCGTGTGTGTGTTACCGGGCACAATATGTCTCCACGCAGGCACAGCGAGGCGCGTGCGTGCGGCCGGCACGCGTCTGCGCCCACCAGCGCCTCGTCCGCGATGCGCAGCCACGAGCGCGCCCCGCGGCGCCGCGCGCGCACCACGTGGCACGCGCCCGGCGCCGCGCACTCCGCGCCGCTCGTCGCCATCACGATGGCGCGCGCGCCGCCGCCCAGCGCCGCCTCCAGCTCCAGCACCGCCACGTCCGCGTCCTCCGCCACCTGCGCACACACCGCCGAGTCTCGCACGCGCCGCCCGCGCTGCACGCACCCGCGCTCGTCGCTACTGCTCACGTTACGCGCCTCGCTCTCCGCGGCGAACGCGATGCGTGCCACGCGGCGCGAGGCTTGCGGCGCGGCGTCGGGCGGCGCGTGCACCCACAGGTCCGGCGGCGCGGCGGGGGCGGCGGGGGCGGCGGGGACGGCGCCGCGCGCGCATCGCGCCGACGTCACGGCCGTCCGCAGCGACACCAGCGACGCGCTGCAGCGCCACCCGTCAGCGTGCTCCACCACCAACTGTAACGCAGTAACACCTCCATTACAGTAGTGTATTTGACTCGATTTCTTTATTGGTACTGCTTATGCTGTGATACTGCTTATGCTGTACTGTAGTAATAAGCTGAATGAGGGTTCCTGTTGTTGGCACAATTAGTAATGGAGAATATTATTGTCTTTTGTTATCTTTATATAACTAACACTTCTTTGTTTTATTGTAAATACCTTATATCATTTATTTTCTAGGGTTGGATTATTTTTATTATTAATATTAATTTCTTTGTTTTGCTTTTGTATTTGTACCAACAATAAACTTTGCTTTCTTTCTTTCTATTGCAATTCTAAATATCAACATTCCAATTCGTGATGGCCCGTTGGTAAACGGACCAAACGGACCTGCGAAACTTGTTCATTCAGCAAAGGGTTTCGTTAATCCAATTGAAATTTAAAAAGTTAAATACCTTTTAAAAAACTTGCGGCAAGAGTAATAGGAAACGGATGCTAATCAAAGCTAATCACCATTCTTAATATGCATGACAGTGAGTGCTAGTGAAAGAAACGTGAAGATGTTTGTTTTATACTAATGTTGGCTTCACGGTACATTTTACAAGCTACTCTAATAGTGTTCTGAAAATATTTTATTTCAATGGCTTTTTTGATTGGCGCAAAATAATAAAAACACGATCAAAGTAAAATATCGTATTGCTGTAATCTTAAGCATGCATGATTTAAACCCAATGTTTGTTTCTAAACGCAACGAGGTACGGTTGACACTCGGAAGGTAATTCACCGTGAACGAAGCGGAGTCTCCGTCGTCTTCGGGCCCAGGCTCGTCGTCGTCGTCCGGCGCCTCCCTGGTCGCTGCCACTTCTGCGACCTCTGCTGTTTCTCCACGACCGTTATCCGCGCCGACTGTTACAAATAGACTGTTATAAATAGTATATAATAGTCGAGGGAGTGGTTGGCAGTAATAAACATAGAAGGTGTTGTGTGACCGTGGTCGGGCTCGGCGGCGCACAGAGCGAGCAGCGCCGCGCCACTCAGCAGCGCCGCGAGCGCGCACCTCATCGCATGCCCGCACACTGCGCGCTGCACTAGCTCGCTGCAACACTCCGCCTGCGCGCTGGCTGCTGTGGCGCCGGGTACAGCTACTGGTTGTTGCACCGCGAAACCTTGGATAACAGCGCGAATGACACTGTCATTCACAACTATTCTTCTCGTCTATCCTTTCTCTAGCAAAGTATATAAGGAAGTTGTCTAAGCAAAAAGTTTTACTCGGCGATATATTTTATGAAAAAATCCGATAAGAACCTATTTTTATAAACCAGTTCAAAAAAGGAGGCGGTTCTGAATTCAACTGTATCTCGTTTTTTTATTTCTGTTACCGTTACCTCATAACCACAGCTCATAACCAGCGGCGTGCACAGGATTATGACACTGGGTATGCGGCGAAGTACTCGGTCACAAAAACTTTTTCTTTTGTATTTTTTAGCATAGTCACAGCCACGCGACGGATCTCTAAGTCGGAAACCATGCCAACATAACAAGTCTTAGATGTACTACCTACTATTCTGTATCAGCCCATATACGTCCCACTGCAGGGCACGGGCCTCCTCTACAATCGAGAGTACGATTGAGAGTGGTTAGGCCATATAGTCCACCACGCTGGCCTAGTGCGGGTTGGCACTACCTACTATTCATGTCTATCTAATATCTTCTACGGCAATGCAGACAAAACAGCGATCGATCGTCGCGGAAGAAATTCTAATAAGTAAAATAAAAAAAAACTCACCTATACTCCATTGGTTTAGGTACTTAACTAAATGTAAACAAACCAGAACACGTGATGCATGGTTGTTCAACATTTTATGTCGCATGCAATGTCCAATTTACGAATATTTCTTAGTCAACCAAGTAACAAGTATTAACAACAATTAACAGCAGCATACAACAAATAATAACTAAAACAGAGTAAAAACAACGATGAACACTTCCAAACACTTCACCACTTCACGAAAACAGTAAGTACATTAACGCAATGAATAATAATTGGCTGCCATAGACAACATATGATGATGCTTAGTTATCCGACCTAACGCATTATCTTTCATTTAAATGGTCGCATTACGGTAAAGTCGTACTTCTAGATTTTGTAGCATAATATTTCTTGTAACTTTTATGAAAATGTTTTGGATGCCTGACTGTTTGGGTCTTTTTTTACAGACAGATTGCATTATGTAAAATTAGATACGTTAATTTAGATAATTTAATTATGATCTTACATAATTTAATTGTTTCCAAGCTCACACATTCATAATTATAATCGTTATAATAAATTTGAACATGCAATGTAGTTTTACATTTACGTAAACATTTTTTTGTCTTCAATTAATTTAGAAATGAGAAACGGCAATGTTAAATAACCTTTTTTATGGTTTGTTTACATTTAGTTAAGTACCTAAACCGATGGAGTATAGTCAGCTTTCAATTTTCACATACCTATTCAAGGTTCCGGTTAGTTGAGATTACTATACCTATCCCGATGTAAATAAACGCAAGATTTCGGCCACCTCATTCATTCATTTGATAAACATACATTTTTAACACAAACCTCGCAATCAAATAACATTTAAAAAAACAAACACACTAGTAAAAGCAAATGACTACAATTAATATCGAAACTTAGTAATAAACTGTTAAATGTACACACTTTCAAATGTTAAAATGAAAAATCTGTTAAGAAATCTATTTTTTTTTTACAAACATACTAGTATAAAATAGTAAACAATACAAAAACTCATAAAAAAAGCTAAATGGCCCCGCGAAACACAAAACATTTCTATTTAAACAAATAAAACCTTACTAACCAAAAATGCATAATGTGCATAGGTGATTTATTAGATTCCAGCCATTGATTTAAAAACTAAGGATAGGCCCATCAGTACATTGGGCACGTCAAAAAGATGCCCGTAAAAATCGCGCCATCTGTTGGATTTTTACGTCAATGGCGGCCATGAAATCGTTTTTCAATAATGCTAAAATAAATGTTATACTGACTTAAAGTAATATAATTCTTACTTAGCGATGATAAGAAAAGTTATCCTTTTTTTTGTGAACTTTCGGTCATTTTTATTGCAACCACGACGATACAATTAGGCATTTGTCGACGACTTACAGACCGGTGCGCTGTGACGTCACAACCGTTGCATTGGTCCGCGGACCACTTTGGTGACAACACTTTTCGTACTCTCCGCCCCGTCCATATATTTTACGTCAATGATTCCAGCCTATTAATTTTACTCGGATTATAGGCAACGAACATTAACGATTACTCCCGACAACTGCCGAACTCCCGAGGCCTGCCGCAGGAGTCGCGGCTTGCAATATTCATGGGTGCGTGCACAGACTAATAAACAAGATTTATTATTTGGTCCCCGAGTTTTACACCCGGGAACAATGCACTTATTTACCATAGTTCTTACAAAAATAACAAGTATTTTAACACAAATTCAATAATAAACTATTACTCGTTTGAGCCGGTAAACACTAAGGTCACTTAAGGCTATTTTATCTTTTACGAAAACATAAGCACACAAAATCAATAAAAAGGAAAAAAACCGCCTTTGATTGCAAACTGTAGCACCAGAATCCGTGATTAGAAAGTTATTAAATTCCAATTATAAGATTCGTTGTACTATGACTTGATCAAGGCACAAGAGAAAATGGCGGCAAACGAGACGAGATACGTTTGACAGATCTTTCAATCCTAGTGACATAAAATACTACGTCACACACACACTAATATAAATATGAGTAAGATGAACGCCATCCACAGTGGCGTAGCTAGGGGGGGGCGGCAAGGGCGGTCCGCCCCGGGTGTCACCCCAACAGGGGTGACACCCGAGCCCAACTTTGACCATCAGTTATAGTTCTTTCTACTTCTACCTATAAAAATCAAAAATTTGTGGCAGAGACCATAACCGCTACTAATAAAATAATCTAGGTACCTAAGTACAGTATTGTACCACAAGCATAATAAATTGATACCTATATAAATACAAATAATGTACCCACCTTAGACTAAGGAATAACTATACAGAGCAATAAAAACTTCATATAGTAGTACTCCTTACTCGTGAGCCATTTTGTCATTAAGGGATTTCGTGGGTTCAAAAAATCGTTTTTTTTTGGCTTTTTAATTTCTACAACATCTCAAAAATATTATCCTAAATTTTCAAGTCGATCCGAATAATAGTTTCATTCATCTGAGGTGCACGTTGCACTGTGCGTTGCACACTGTCAATCGATCAGGGATTCCCCTAAAATTTAATACTCCGTTCGCGTACAAGAAGCTTATACCCAAATGGAGATTGCATTCCGTATATAAAAGTGAAGCACAAAAATTTGACCTTAAATGACGTCGCTGTTATCTTCTATCCTTTTCTATCGAGTGACAATGAATGAACATAATGTCATTTTCATTCATTGTCACTCTAAAGAAAAGGATAGAAGATAACAGCGACGTCATTCAAGGTCAAATTTTTGTGCTTCAGTGTTTTATACGGAATGCAATCTCCATTTGGGTATAAGCTTCTTGTTCGCGTATAACCAACGCTACTTAGGGGATTCCCTCGATATAGAGCTCGTCACTTGTATTGTGGATTAGACAAATTCTTTTGTTTTCGACCGCATTCATTTCAATATTCTTTTGCGTGAACGTGTGAACGTCTAGTGCAAAGTGTTTTTTAATTATTAGATATTATAAACGACAATTTTCGTATCTTATATTTATAATAAATAAACCTAGTTAATTGTCGATTCTTGAAGAAAATAAACAAGGTAAGTGAAGTATTTTTTATTAAAGGTGATACTTTTTTAATTCGTTTAGTATCTAGTAGCAGTATCTTAGATTATTTTGATCTACAAGTTTTACGATCATACTTTAGAGACTTAAGGTAATAATGTTTATTAATTATTAATATACTTATTAATATACTTATTTATTATTATTTTCTGATCCAAACGGATTATATTAAGTTTAGATTAATGATAAAAAGTAGGTAATTATAATCATACATCTTCACGTACATTGATTCGGCTTCGAGATGAGTAGCTCGAGCACTACCACGAGTATTTATACGGATATCACCTAAGGATATCACAATTAACGGTGGAGTATTTAACTAGTATTTTCTAAAAATACCTACTTAAATACATATTTACACCCAGATGCAGGATTGTTAATTTATATAAATATATATTTCACAAAGCTAGTTACGTAACGTGTACCTAGGTGTTTATTTACCGTTACAATTTGTTTATAAAATCAACGTATCACTTACAAACAAAAAATATTTTTTAGGATACCCAGAACGAAATATGCCTCGGGGAATTCATACTTCGAAAAGACAAAGCGGGTTTCAACAGAGAAAAGCCAAAAAGGCTAAAATGGATCAAATTCAGAGCATGTCTGGATCTCTTTTCAAATATGTCACAAAAGCAGATAGCGGCCAAGGTTCAATTAAAGTACCCGAGTCTCCTGTTGACGAAAGTAATGATTCACATCTTGAAGACTCACATTCAGATAGCAACAGCGACAATACAGAATCATTGAAGACAACCCATTTCCTCGACGGAACCAAATCAAATAATGACAATGACACCGTTAATGCTACTTTTGGAGACAGCATTAGCTTCGAAGAATCTGTGCAACACTTGAGGGATATTTCACATTGGAGTTTACCGGTTCCCAATAATGTTCGCATTGACATAATAAAAAAGGGCAGTGAACATTTCCAGAACAAAGAAGGACCGTTCCCTACTGTATCTCGTCATGGTTCAAAGATTAAAGGAGATTCTCGTCATCTTTCACAGGAATGGTTTTATAAAGAGATGCCTAGTGGTGAAAAAATTCTACGATCATGGATGGTATTTTCTCCTATATCAAATAATCTGTACTGTTTTTGCTGCCGTTTATTTGCTGTCAGTAACATACAAAGAACATTTACAACTGGATTTCAGAAATGGTGGAAACTAAATCCTAAAGTATTGGACCATGAAACTTCATGTGAACATTTAGAAAATTTCGAAAATTGGAAAACTTTGGAAATGAGATTAAAATCTCACACCACAATAGATGACGCAACCTTGCAATTAATGAATACGGAAAAACAGAAGTGGAAAAATCTGTTATCTAGATTATTTGATATAACTTTGTTTTTGGCGAAACAAAACCTAGCATTTCGTGGACATGATGAAACCCAAGGGTCATCCAATAAAGGTAATTTCTTAGAACTAGTTAAGCTGCTTTCAAAGTATGATGTTGTACTTAAAGAACATATATTATATTTGGAGCAGGAAAAATCACATAAAGTAACATATTTATCGCCCGAAATACAAAATGAGTTCATAAATGTTTTAGCTAATCACGTTAAATGTCAGCTTGTCAACGAAATTAAACTGGCCAAATATTTCGGAATTATGTTTGATAGCACACCTGACGTTTCACATGTCGATCAAATGTCTGAAGTAATTCGTTATGTAAAAATTAATAATAGAAAAGTAGAAGTCAAAGAAGTATTCTTAGGATTTTTTCCCTTGCATGGAAAAAAAGCAGCTGATTTAAGCGCTGAAATACTAAAGAAGCTTGAAAACGATGGCTTAGATATTATGATGTGTCGTTCTCAAGGTTATGATAATGCTGCAGTTATGAGTGGTATACACGGGGGAGTGCAAGCTATTATAAAAGAAAAAAACAATAAAGCAATTTTTATTGGTTGCATTGATCATTCAATTAATTTATGCGGCCAGCATTCGTTCGCACAAAATGTGACTTGTGTTACATTTTTCGGAGCAGTGGAGACAATATTTAACTTTTTTTCAACCTCCACAAGCCGCTGGGAGGTGCTCCTCAATCACAGCAAAGCATCTGTTAAAAGACTTTCAACAACGCGCTGGAGTGCTCATTATGGTGCAGTAAAAGTATTGACTGAAAATTTTGATGGAATAATATCTGCAATTGAGGAACTATGTGACCAAGACGTAAATTTAGAAACAAGAGGTGGTGCACAAAATCTTATCCCTGCTGTGTGCAATTTCTCATTTCTTTGTTTTCTTTTCTTCTGGAATGATGTGCTAAGGGAAGTGAACTATGCTCAGATTGCATTACAAAGCAAAGGATTATGTGTTGATGAAATAATCATAAAACTAGAAGCACTTCGTCTATTCATTGGAGAGAAACGGTTGCATCTAGCAGAAGAGGCAATAGATTTTGCTGTACGAAAATCGGAAGAATACAACATTTCGATGGAACGACGAATTCGTCGCAAGAAGCGCATGCCCGGTGAGTTAGCATCGTCCACAGATGCTGGACTAACACTTAGAGCGGAACTTCAAAAGGACATGTTAGAATGTCTTGACAGATTCAATATTGAACTCGAAACAAGAGTAAAGTCCATTAAAGACGTAGTTTCATTATTTGAGGTTGTACAGTCGAAGACTTTGCTTTCGGCAAACACTGAACAGTTAAAATTTGCAATATCAAAATTTACTAACCTTTACGATGAAGTATCAGAAACAGAACTACTTTTAGAAATACCAAGATTGAGAAGACATTAAAAGCGGCTAATATTACTGTCTCTAATTGGGTGACACTGGACTATTTAAAATTCATTGTGGAATGGGATTTTACAGAATCTCTTCCGAATCTAACGGTCGCACTAAAGTTATTTATAACAATATGTGCATCAGTTGCTTCATGTGAGAGAAGTTTCAGCAAATTGAAATTAATAAAAAATTACTTGCGGTCTACAATGACTGAAACCAGATTAAATAATCTTGGTATTTTAACAATAGAACATGAAGCAACACAAAATATAAATTTTGAAGACGTGATTTCGGAGTTCGCAAGTGTCAAAGCTAGAAGGAAGAAATTTTAATTTTGGCATACTGTTTTACATAATATACTACTATTTGTAATACTCTTATTTTAATAAAACGTAAACGATTATTACTTTTTATTTTATACATTGTGTTTGAGTTTTGGGGTGACACCTATAAAATCCGCCCCGGGTGCCACCTATGCTAGCTACGCCGCTGGCCATCCATATTAAAATAGTGAGATAGCTAGCATAGCTTAACGTGCAACTTTTTTATTCTGAGTTGGACGGGCCTGGGTGCGTGCGTTTGCGACTGTGCACGGACACCAAAATTACTACACACATGCAAACAAATGTAATGCGGGACGCGGCGGCATGACTTGGTTGATTAGGTACATTAATTTGCTTTGCAGCGCCTCTTGCTTTTCGCGTGGCAACCATAATGTTTGCGTGATTGCAAATAGATGCTATTTATAAAATATTAGGCGTTTTTAAGTTATTATATATTTTTTTTCATTTATTTACTATAAATTACAGTCATCTAAAACGTACGAACGTTATAATAAAATAACTGTGAATGGCAAGTAAAGCACTGCGTTTGTGCCTACAAGGAGTGCACGCCCCTGCTCATAACTATGTACTGTGCAATGATTATAGAATAAAGAAAAAAATAGTCTTTAATCATTGGTACTGGGTGGCCCGATTTGTATGATTTGGTGAGCTCGGTGCTGTCGTCCACCCTGTTTAGTTTGAATATCAATGATATGTTAGGCAACATATATTGCTATGCAGATGACAGCATGGTTCATGGGCGATACTACTATGGGCCTCCGGGTTGCCGGATCGACACTGTGAGGGGAAACGAAGATCTTGTCATTGAGCTCAACCGGACCTTGGATCTCATTTCTACATGGGGTTCCAGGAATAAAGTTGAGTTCAATGCCAAGAAAACCCAGGTGTGTGCGTTCACGTGCGAAAATCCCCGTTCTCTCCCCTCTCCATTCTTCAGGGTGTTCCCCTCTGAATACGGAATCTCCTGAATATCCTTGGTGTGGATATCCGCTGTGATCTTAAATCAAGGAATTACATCGAGGGCGTAATATCTGTCACAATACGCAGGCTTGGAGTCCTGAATAGGGTGCGTCGGTTTTTCACGGTCAACTTTATCGTTTGTATAAAGCGCAAGTCCGGCCGTGTATGGAATACTGCTCGCAGCTCTGGGATGAATCCGCTCATTACCTGCTCGATGCCTTGGATGGATTACAGCAGCGGGCCACCCGCATTGTGAATGATGCAAACGTTACAAGGAACTTAGAGTCGCTACAACTGCGCTTATGATTAGGCGGTGTTGCCATAATGCTGAGCCAGTGTAAAAAAAAAATAAGAATGATCAAGAACACAAAGAAGTTATATAGTAGAAATTGTATTGTAGTATTTTAAATTTTAATACAAAATTAGAGTTTTGATACCTTTTATTTTAATTAATTACTCCCAACAGTCACAAACATACAGTGGCGTGCACAGGATTATGACACTGGGTATGCGGCGGAGTACTCGGTCACAAAAACTTTTTCTTTTATAGTTTTTTAGCATAGCCACAGCCACGCGACGGATCTCTAAGTCGGAAACCATGCCAACATAACAAGTCTTAGATGTACTACTATTCATGTCCATCTTCTACGGCAACGCAGACAAAACAGCGATCGATCGTCGCGGCGGAAGAAATTCTAATAAGTAAAATAAAAAAAACTCACCTAGTCAACTTTCAATTTTCACATATTCAAGGTTCCGGTTAGTTGAGATTACTATACCTATCCGGATGTAAATAAACGCAAGATTTCGGCCACATCATTCATTCATTTGATAAACATACATTTTTAACACAAACCTCGCAATCAAATAACATTTAAAAAAATAAACAAACACACTAGTAAAAGCAAATGACTACAATTAATATCGAAACTTAGTAATAAACTGTTAAATGTACACACTTTGAAATGTTAAAATGAATAATCCGTTAAGAAATCTATTTTTTTTTTACAAACATACTAGTATAAAATAGTAAACAATGCAAAAACTCATAAAAAAAGCAAAATGGCCCCCGCGAAACACAAAACATTTCTATTTAAACAAATAATACCTTACTAACCAAAAATGCATAATGTGCATAGGTGATTTATTAGATTCCAGCCTATTAATTTTACTCGGATTATAGGCAACGAACATTTACGATTACTCCCGACAACTGCCGAACTCCCGAGGCCTGCCGCAGGAGTCGCGGCTTTCAATATTCATGGGTGTGTGCGTTTGCGACTGTGCACGGACACCAAAATTACTACACACATGCAAACAAATGTAATGCGGGACGCGGCGGCATGACTTGGTTGATTAGGTACATTAATTTGCTTTGCAGCGCTCTTGCTTTTCGCGTGGCAACCATAATAATAATAATAATAAATAAACTCTGGCAACACCTAAAGATCATCCTTTTGAAAAATATATATATTTTATGTTTAATATCAAATATATACAGAATATTCACAATTTATATCTAAATAGTAACCAAAATTATTCTTTTCTACAATCACATAATGTTTTATAGAAGAAATAGTGTAAATAAACAGCATAATAAAAAATAATAGAATGACAGTGTGTGACAATGTCAAATTATTTTACAAAACATGTTAATAAAAGACCAAAAGGATGTTCCATAATAAAGCCAGGAAGAAACGGAACGCACATTTAACATCTCCCAGCTCGTCGAGCTCCGCGTCGTGGGCGTCGGCTTCGGACGTATTCGAAGTGACACCGGACAACGACGCGTCGAGCCAACACGGCGAGCTGCAGTCGTCTCCGCCGCCACCAAGACCTGCGCAGCGAAGAGGACGACCCCCTCCAGCGGTGGGCTTGGGACCTGTGGGGCCGAGTGTCCCGCCTACGGTCCCCGCTACCGGTGGAGTAGTGCGCCGCATGAGATGGACACGTGAAATCAATGAGAATGTCATGCGGGCCTACTTTGGGGCAACAAATGGAGGAATTAACCTCACTGCCTATCGTGTCAAAATGCTGTCTCTGTTTCAGGCTTTGGAACCAACGGTTGATGTATCATCCCAACGACTGTCGGATCAAGTGCGATTTATTCAGCGGCGTAAGTTGTTGGATGATGACACACTTGAGCGGTTGCGCACAGACTTATGTTTTGTCCAGGAAGACCATGTATCGCCCGTCAGTGGAGATCAAGCGGCAGGCCCAACACCAACACCTGTTGCTGATTTCGAGCTGACGGACAATTTGGATGACAACGTAAGTCCCCAAGATAAACAGCAACTGAGAGGAGCTTTGGAGTGTGCGATTTTGGAGTTTGCGTCTTTATCGGCGTCTTGTAGACCGCGTCTGCCACGTTTGCCAACGCATAGAAGAAATTTGGCGCTGATGGGAGCTTTGGACTCCATGTTACCTACATACTTGGAGTCCAGTCGGGATCTTGTTGATACGCACTCGATCCTTTACTGCGCGGCCGTCGCAGCATGTCGAGTGGCTAATGTTCAATTCCCAAAAGAATATAGAGCTACTCGAGGTGTTGTGACTGTGCCTGCCTGGCAGCGGAGGATAGAGGATCGTATCAACAGGGCCCGAACTCTCATCGGCAAGCTAATTTCTTTTAAAGAAGGAAACAGCAGGCCGAAGATTATGCGTTTTGTGACGCAGGCTTTTTCGGGGACCAACACAAGTCCTCGAAATTATAGGCTTTGCGTCACAGAACGCATAGACTTCTTCAAACAAAAAGTCTATGCGTGGGCGAACCGCATTCGTCGCTACAGGAGGCGATGGGATCGTTTCCAACAAAATCGCAAGTTCCAAACTGACCAAAAGAGGGTTTATAGATGTTGGGAGAATCCTCCACAAGGTGTGGTGGATGGGCGGCTTCCCAGTGCTCACGAAATGCGTGAATACTGGACGAATATCTGGTCGTCGCCTGTCTCTCACACTGAAGCCTCCTGGTTAAGTGTTGTAGATCGAGCTTGCGAGGCAATACCGGCTATGGAAACCATTTTAATCAATCCAGAAGATGTGCTAACTGCAATTAGACAGACGCAAAACTGGAAGTCACCGGGTCCGGACGGTCTGCACAACTTCTGGTTAAAATGGTTTCCAAGTTCGCATGTTCGATTGGCAGCGCAGTTCCAGGATGCGCTTGAGGCGGAATCCCTCCCAGCATTTATGACAACAGGTGTCACTCACCTCCTCTTTAAGTCCGGTTGTACCACGGAACCAAAGAATTACAGACCCATTACATGCCTTCCAACTATTTATAAAATTTTGACCTCAATAATTAGATCCAAAATTACAGACCACATCACTTCTAACCAAATTCTTTTTCCCGGCCAAACAGGTTGCATGAATGGGTCCCGTGGTACTAAGGAGCTCCTTCTCATTAACATGACCATTTGCCAACAGGCTCGTCACAACCGACGGAATTTATCGGCTGCCTGGATAGATTATAAAAAGGCCTATGATTCGGTGCCTCATACATGGCTCATGAGGGTGTTAAATTTGTATAAAATTAATACAAATTTATGCAACTTCCTTGGGTCTTGTATGGGGCAGTGGACCACTGTCCTAAGATATCCAGGTGGTACGGTTCCTCCTGATTGTGACGAACCGATTAGAATCAAGCGGGGTATATTTCAGGGCGACAGTCTGAGTCCACTGTGGTTTTGCATGGCCCTGAATCCCCTCAGCACTCTGTTGTTGGATTCAGGGTTAGGCTACCGTCTACGGAGAGGCTCTGAGCCTATATCTCACTTGCTCTATATGGATGACCTCAAGTTATTTGCATCGAAACAAACCGAATTGATTGAGTTGTTAAAAATAACGGAAAGATTTAGCAATTCAATCAATATGGATTTTGGTGTAGATAAATGTGCGGTTATCCATGTGAAGCGAGGGGAGGTTGCGGTCTCTGATGACATACTAGTCTCAGAGACTGTAAGGCTCAGATCCCTCTCTGTGACGGAAACCTACAAATATTTGGGTATGCCTGAGGCTCTAGGTATCATGGGTGCAGATGTAAAACGATCGTTGAAAGAGCGTTTTTTTAGCCGCCTGACAAAAGTACTTAACAGTTTTTTGTCCGGTGGAAACAAGATTCGCGCTTTTAACGGTTGGGTTATGCCTGTACTCATATACTCTTTTGGCATACTCAAATGGACTCAGACTGAATTGGACGCCCTGGATCGTAAAGTCCGAACTCTCCTAACTGCACATCGTATGCATCATCCACGATCATCAGTGATGAGATTGTACATCCCGCGGAGAAGTGGGGGCCGAGGTATTCTTAATGCTAAGGACTTGCATAATCGCGAGGTGTGCAATCTCAGGGATTATTTCCTTCACAGTGATGTGGATATGCATAGGGTTGTAGTTATGGTAGATAAAGGATTTACCCCGCTCTCTTTGGCGATTGAGAACTGGCGGAAACCTCTGGTGGTAGGCATTAAAGATCGCGAGGACATATGGAAGAGCAAAGAGCTGCACGGTCGGTTCTATCGAGCCCTTCATGGGCCTGATGTGGACCGACTAGCGTCTGTGTCTTGGCTGCGCTTCGGTAACCTCTTTGGGGAAACCGAGGGTTTTGTCTTTGCAATTATGGACGAAGTTATTAAGACGAACAACTATAGGAAATACATCCTGAAGGACGGTACGGTCGACATCTGTCGGGCATGCCACCGTCCTGGTGAGTCTATCAGGCATGTTATTTCCGGTTGTTCGTATCTTGCTAACGGCGAGTATTTGCATAGACATAACCTAGTAACCAAGATCATACACCAGCAAATTGCCCTTCGATATGGACTTGTGACTCCTGAAGTGCCATATTACCAGTATGTGCCCCAACCAGTTCTCGAAAATGGTCATGCAACGCTGTATTGGGATCGATCTATTATCACAGACAGGACTATTCTAGCCAATAAGCCTGACATTGTGATAATAGATCGATTGGCGCGCCGGGCTATACTTGTTGACGTCACCATTCCGCATGACGATAACCTTGTCAAAGCCGAAAAAGACAAAATGTCTAAATATTTAGATTTGGCACACGAGGTTACCGACATGTGGGATGTCGACTCAACAATTATTGTCCCGATTGTCGTTTCTGCTCATGGGTTGATACCAAAGAGCCTCGACCAACATCTACAGAGGCTCTCAATCGGCGTTTGGGTCAGGAGTCAGATACAGAAGGCAGTATTGCTTGACACGGCACGTATAGTGAGGAGGTTCCTCACTTTGGGGTCCTAACCACCGGTGGCTTGGGTCTCGAGCCTCGCCATTGTTGGATGAATTTTTATATTTTTATATGTATTTTGTTTTTATACTATATATATAAAAATGTAAAAAAAAAAGATTTAAAATAAAGAGAAATAATAATAATTTATTTATTCGCCAAAAATGTTTAACATACACTTACAAATAACATACATTGGTAAAATGCAGTAACTTATAATAGTGTTATTGAACACTGGTACCCAAAGTAAGATTGAACTTGTGTTATGGGTACCAGAATGCTCATTTAGGTTACATTATATTATTACACATGAGAAGTTAGTTATTTGTTCATTAACTTAGTAGGAGCGAGGACTTGAATGTGGTTGTGTGTGTATGTGTGAGTGTGTGATGTGTGTATAATAAGTATGTATATATGTGTATAATTAAATAGTGTGTTATTTGTGTGTAATATAAGTATTTACTTTAAATACCAGGTATTTTGATTAGATTTTCAGTCTCGTTATAGTTTTTACTCTGCAGCCACTCAGTAACTTTTTTCTTACATTGAAGCTTAGTAACAGGAAATATATTGCAAAATTGATTTATTTTATTGTAAAGGTGACTTCCAAGAAAATGTCTTTGTGCGAGTGCCGTTCTACAGCCCTGGGTGTGACACACCTTATATGACCGACGACGCAAGTCTCTAACATTTGCATCATATTGCAGGGACGAGTGTTTACGCAAAATTGTTTGGAGCACGAAAAGCTGTCTAACTGTAAGAACCTTACTGTCCTGGTATAATTTATTTGTTGGGTATATGAAGGGTTTGGATAACATTACCTTCAGGACAGCCCTCTGGGCTCGTTCCAGATAAAGAAGGTTAGTTTTATGCGCTCCACCCCATACGGAGACACAGTACGATAACAATGACTGACACAAGGCGCAATAAACTGTCTTAAGAGTGGAAACATCAGCAGAATATCTTAGCTTTTTAGAAATATAGATTACTTTTCGGACACGGGAAGTGAGGGCCTGTAGGTGAGGCTTCCAGTTAAGTTGGTTATCAATCAATATCCCAAGGTATTTGACGGTGGATGATCTGGAAATTTGTGGGCAGTGACAGGGAGCATCAGGTGAGTTTTGGGTACAAGTGTGGACTTTAATGGTCGTAGAACTAACAGTTGGTAGTGTGGAGGGTTTCAGCGCAAATGGGAGGTAAACGGATTTATTTAAATTGACTGTGAGAAGGTTATTTGTTAACCAGGTCACTACAGCTGTAACGGCATTCTCAGCGAAATCAAATGTTTCAGACCAATTATTTCCATGTATAATCAATGCTGTGTCGTCCGCATATGCGTAGATCGAGCAATTGGGAAGTGACAGTTTGCACAAAGTATTAATGTAAATTAAGAAGAGCGTTGGACCTAAAATTGAACCCTCAGGTACACCGTAAGTTATAGGTATACTGTCACTTACCAATTCCGCAATCCTGACACATTGCGTTCGATCAGTAAGATAATCCTCAAAGATTTTATAGGTTCGATCGCGTACACCTATAGCCTCTAGTTTTAATAGCAGGTTGGGAGTTGACACGGTATCAAACGCCTTAGAAAGGTCCAGAAAAACGCCAATGCATTTTTTCCTGCTGTCCAGCTTGGTCACCAATTCGTCTACAAAGGAACTAACGGCATCTTCAGTAGATTTCGATCTTCTAAATCCAAACTGGTTGCCAGTTAAAAGATTGTGTGACTCCAAGAAACTTACGAGGCGCTTATTTAATATTTTTTCCATAATCTTTGACATCGAGGGTAGAGCGGAGATAGGTCTGTAGTTGTTTACATTATGCCTGTCACCACACTTAAAGATCGGGTGCACAACAGCCTTTTTAAAAACCTTGGGGAAAATGCCCTTATTTAAACAGAGGTTACAGATATAGGCTATGGGGCGGGCAAGTGTCTTTGAGCAGGATTTCAAAAGAGAAGATGGTATCCCATCCCATCCAATCGCAGCATCTGAGCGAAGCTCAAGGATAAGTCTTTCAACCTCCATCTCATCCGTGGGCAGCAACACTAACGAGTTGACTGAACGTGCGTCGTAATAACAGTTAGAAGGCAGATGGTTCTGAGACAGTTTTTCGGCGAGATTTTTGCCAACATTTGCAAAGAAGTCATTGACTTCATTGATTGCTGACATTTTATCAGGAGTCATATTGAGCAGCTCTAATGGGGAGGTAGTTATCCGATGAGTATTAGTGATATTTTTTATTACTTTCCCGGTGGATTTGGGATTATTTCGAGCATTATGGAACTCTGCTTTCTCATATGATATTTTTAAGTTTTTAAGTAATTTGTTACAAAAATTACGATATCTAGTGTACGTAGTTTTTAGAACATAGTTTGAGGGATTTCTCTTTAGTACTCGCATCATTTGGTCTCTATTACGAATACAACGGAGCAAGCCTTTGGTTATCCATGGTTTGGAAATTCTAAATTTTGAAGGGATGTAAACTATTTTCGAGGATCTGGCTATAACTGATCTGATCATTGACACAAGCATTTCTGCAGCAGTATTGGGATCCTCGATATTCATCAATATACCAAAATTCATTTTGTTAATTTCATTAGTAACTGAGGCATAATCAACAATAGTACGGCACATCTTTGGTACATAAGATGTTTTTGGAGAATCTAAACTTAGAAGAGTGGGCTTGTGATCAGTAAGGTAGGTATCGAACACAATTGTAGTAGTACTTAGTGTAGACCTGATCATCACGTGGTCTAGGCAGCTACGGTCCCGGGTAGGAAAAACATGAGAAGATAATAATCCATGAGAGGCAATTAAATTTAAATACTCATCAGACTGATGATTGAGATCGTTAGGGATAATGTTGATGTTAATATCACCCATTATAGTTAAATTTTTAATACCTTTCATTGTCGAGAGCACACTATTTAAACCATACAAAAAATTGTCAATATTTCTGATCGACGGAGAGCGGTAAAGAGCAATCACAGCGAGGTCAATATTTTTTATTTGACAAATTAAACAACTAACGTCAGGAAAATAGGGTTCTGTAATTATATGAGGCAAATCCGATCTCACAAAAATGATTACCCCATCATATATGAGGCAAATCCGATCTCACAAAAATGATAACCATAATGTTTGCGTGATTACAAATAGGTGTTATTTATAAAATATTAGGCGTTTTTAAGTTATTATATTTTGTTTTTTCATTTATTTACTATAAATTAAAGTCATCTAAAACGTACGAACGTTATAATAAAATATCTGTGAATGGCAAGTAATGCACTGCATTTCTGCCTACAAGGAGCGCACGCCCCTGCATACATAGTCCTGACCCCACAGATCTAGTCTTGTATCGTGGGTATCAGGAACTACGAGAGACTTTTCGGTCTCATAAACACCCAGACGCGGAAGAAAATTTGTAAGCCACACATAGCTTTCTCTCGATGCGGGGATCGAATCCGCGACCTCTCGTTTCACAGGCGGCTTCTCACTTTAACCACACTTTAACGAATAAGCGTCTAATGAATTTGCGATAACCAAAGTTCATCAATCGATACCGATAAACTGTGAGAAGGGATCACAGCACCATTATGTTTTAAAATTTTTTTGCTATCTAGATCAGAGTGGAAAATATTTAGTTAAAGGGCTTTATGAAGGTTTAAAATATCTTGAGACAAAAATAACTTTGGATTAGATTTTCTCTATAATATTGCAACCAATGAGAAGCTTGTGTTTGATGTGTGTGGTTGCAATATACTATTAAATTTAAATATGTGTGAGTTTGAAGACAGCGGTTTTCATAGAAATGGAAGTTAATATCACTTCCACTGTCTTGTTGGAATGAAGTTCTTTATCGCGCGTTGCGAAAGGGGGCTAGATGGAAAAAATTAAGAACAAAAGTTGTAACGACCCTTAAGAGCGTTTATACCTTCCGCGCGCTTTTTGGCTTAAAAACAGGACTTTTCAAATGAGTTAATAGCCACCAATAAACAATTTAAAGAAAAAATAATTAGTGGTAATTTTAAAAAAGGTTGTCATCTAGGGATTTAGGTGGAAAACATTATAGATTGATGGATAATTTGTGAGCACTATAAGGTTTACTGAACACAAGTTTCGTTATTTAGGCTTTAAATGGCAATTAAGAAGCTTAAGATATCCGAACTCACTAAATATAAGATGAAAATAAACATATTATCAGATTAATAAGACCCTTATGGAGGGATTTTGCTAAGAAAAATAATCTTTTTGTGTTCTCTTCCTGAAAAATATAAATTTAAACAATGCGAAATTATTCAGAAACTCTCGTCAAGAACATATTTTTTTTTTCACCAACTTATAATATTTCTTTATAGCAATTGCATATTATAATAGAAGAACATCTTATCAATAAATTACCATTTTTATATTTCAACAAAATTAGTTTTAATGTTTTCTACAAATATTTTAAAAACTCCTATAAAACACGCTGTCCGACGTGCCTCAAATCAGACCGCCGCAAGGCCCAAAGAGAATATAAATCACTACGTTAGCAAGGCCTTCTAGAGAGAGGACGTATCGCTCGTCGCTCCGGCCTGGCTGCAGTCGATTTTTGCCGTGCGTAGTAAAAATAGCCACGCGCGGTCTTCGATTGCCACATCTTAGTACTTTGGTCGTAAAATATATATTTTTTTTTTATTACCTACAATGATTTTGTAGTGAGTATAAATTATGTTTCAGATAATATAATGGGATGTAATTCCGATCAAGCCCTCCTGATTAGGCGCCCCAGAATGAGGGCGAAGGGCGGGAAAACCGTCCCTCCCCTCAATCTGCTAGGTCAGTCCATCCCCTGGGGTTTCCAGGCCAAATATTGTTTATATTGTATAAATTATCAATGTTTTTCTAAAATACATGTACAAGTACCTATATCTGCACACCGACGTAGTGCCCGGATGTCACTAAGGTCCCTCATTGAAAATCAGCGCTGTGGTACTGCTTATGCTGTACTGCAGTAATAAGCTGAATGAGGGTTCCTGTTGTTGGCACAAGTAGTAATGGAGAATATTATTGTCTTTTGTTATCTTTATATAACTAACACTTCTTTGTTTTATTGTAAATACTTTATATCTTTTAGTTTCTAGGGTTGGATTATTTTTATTATTAATATTAATTTCTTTGTATTTGTACCAACAATAAACTTTTCTTTCTTTCTTTCTTTCTTTAAATATCTTGGGGTCACTGTTGACAAATATCTTCGCATGGCAAAACATGCGAGGGGAGTTGTCAACAGTGGCAAAATTGCCAATGGCAAACTGCGTCCTATACTCGCGTCGAATCTCCCGTTGAACGTGAAGCTGGGTGTGTACAAAACGTACATTCGCCCCCGCATCACGTACGCGGCGCCTTCCTGGTACGCGCTCATAAGCCCGACCCAGAAAGACGCTCTGCGGAAAGTCCAATCGGTGGCTCTCCGCAGAATCGTGAACGCCCCTAAAGGTGTCAGGAATTCCACAATCGAGAGAGATCTCCGCATTGAGTCAGTGGACGACTTTATCCGTCGTCTCACTAAGTCCATGTTCTCTCGTGCGGACGCCTCGGACTCGAGACATCTCCGGAACTTGGCCCCACATCACGCGAGACCACCGGACGGGCGGATGCTCCCGCGCGAACTCCTCACGGAAGTGAATTCCGGAACTGCGGTTCCTGACACACCCGCACAACGACGCGACTGAGACGTCTTCGGTCACCTGGTGAGAACCGGCGCGGGTGGCTAACACCCGCCCGGTAGCGGACGAGGTCCTTAGAAGGTGCTGTTGAAAGTTTCTTGCGCTGCTTCTTCTACTCAGCCATAGCACATTCCGAAGCGGTGGTAGGGTTAGGGAAATTGTCCGACCTCGCCTGCACCTCACTCAGGCCCGGGCCTCTCCAGTTGCACGTTGCCTCCCCCGTCAGCCGACCCTCCCATGACGGATGGGCGGGCCGTCTGCGGGTCCCGGTAGCCCTATGGAAGGATCTCGCTCCGAGCGAGATCCGCACGCGAAGCCGCCTAAAGTCCGAACTCGTTTCGGACTTCACCAAGGAACGACACCGTGTTTACGGGTCGCTTGGATAGACCACAATCAGAGGGCTCACGCCCCGGTATTGTTTCCACAACGCGGGACCTCCGCTATCGCGGAGGTCCCCGCGTTCGTGAAGGTCTGTTGGCTTGGAATAAATTGTCTCCTACGTTCCGGAAGTTGTGGTTTCATTTACCTGGTGTGAAGTAGTGATGTAACGAATGTTAGTTTTTTCACATTCGCGAATGCGAATGCGGATGCGAATATTCATATCTAACATTCGCGAATACGAATGTGAATGCGAATGGTGTTTTTCAAATTTGGCGCGCAACATTTCGGGCCAGCCATGTTTAATACGAATATGTCGAGCATGTCGAGCCGGCCCGTGCTTTGACAGGTTGAATGAACAAATACCGTCAGTCAGTTACCGTTAGAAATTATTTGTTTATTTTGTTTGAAGTTAATAATAAATAATAAATAAATAATAAATAACACCCAACAGTCACATACATAGTCCTGACCCCACATTAAGATCGAGTCTTGTGTCGTGGGTATCAGGAACTATGAGAGACTTTTCGGTCTCACAAACACCCAGACCCGGAAGAAATATTTGTGGGCCGCACAAACATTTCTCTCGGTGCGGGGATCGAACCCGCGACCTCTCGTTTCACAGGCAGCGTCTAACCGCCTGCGCCACGGTAGCTGTTAATTTAGTATTACTGTATTTGTCTTTTATAATGGCAATGGCAATGGCCTTTATATGGCAATTATTCAGATAAATCTGTATCGTTAAGAGAAACTATGAAAATGATGTTGGATTCCAGTGAAAGCGAAGAAGAAACAGAAATTGATCCAATTCCAAACCCTATAGAAGTTTTAATAAAAAAAAAAATATTGATGAATATGTGATGAACAAGCGCATTGAAAATGAAGAAGATCCTTTCCTATGGTGGAAGAGTAATATAAAAAAATATGGTATTCTCTCTGCGTTAGCTAGAGAATATTTAGCAACTCCACCCACAAGTGTGCCCAGTGAAAGAGTTTTCAGTGGATCTGGATTACTTTATACACCACAACGAAACATGCTACATGGAGAAAATTATTATTTTTGAAATGTAACATTCCTTTACTTAGATTTACTTACTAAGAATTAGAGTAAGGAGAGTTTAAGTTTAGGAAGCCAGAAATAGTCAACTGTGTTAATAACATATTGCCATTTAATTATCTTTAAAGTTTAAATTATAGAAACATAAAATAAATATAAATATAGTAGAAAAAATATTTAAAATAAGACCAAAGGTGAATTATTATCAATGTAGACATTAAAACTTTGTATGTTTAAAACCAAATAAATATTGTTTTCTTAATTGTACGGAAGAAATTGTAATTTTATTTACAAGTAGGTATTTATTATTTTCTTTTCTTGAGTTTGTTTATTAATTTCATTGAAAAATAATTGAAGATGAAGATTTAAAAAATATAACATTTTGGATATTAAATGTTTAATTTTGGTTGATTATTTTTTATAACTGTAAATAGCATTTGGTTTTATTATAAATAATTAAAAAATACGCTTATTATAATAGTTGTATTATTTATCCAGTACCATCAAAATTTGTATAAATTTCCTTTTTATTTGTCAAAAACATTCGCCTAACATTCGCTTCGTTTCTTGCGAATACGAATGCGAATGCGAATGCCATTAAATATGCGAATATTCGCGATTCGCGAATGCGAATGCGAACATTCGTTACATCATTTGTGTGAAGTCGTACATGGTCCTACGAGCTGGATTGTATAGAGGAAGAACCGTGCCCTCCAAGTGAAGTAAACAGTGAGTCATCATCATCATCATCATCATATCAGCCACAGGAAGTCCACTGCTGAACATAGGCCTCCCCCAAGGATCTCCACAATGACCTGTTGGAAGCGGCCTGCATCCAGCGACTTCCTGCAACCTTAGTCAGATCGTCCGTCCACCTTGTAGGCGGGCGTCCGACATTTCGCTTGCCTGTACGTGGCCTCCACTCGAGAACCTTTCGGCCCCAACGGCCATCGGTTCTACGAGCTATGTGCCCGGCCCATTGCCACTTCAACTTGCCAATCCTATGGGCTATGTCGGTAACCTTGGTTCTCCTACGGATCTCCTCATTTCTGATTCGATCTCGTAGGGAAACTCCGAGCATAGCCCGCTCCATGGTTCGTTGAGTGACTTTGAGCTTCCTAATAAGGCCCATAGTGAGAGGCCACGTCTCGGTGCCGTATGTCATCACTGGTAACACACAACTATCGAAGACTTTCGATTTTAGGCACTGAGGTATTTTGGACGAGAAGACGTCGCGAAGTTTCCCGAACGCTGCCCAACCGAGTTGGATTCGACGATTGACCTCTCTCTCGAAGTTGGACCTGCCTAACCGGACCACTTGTCCTAAATAGACATATTCGTCTACAACTTCGAGAGTCGAGTCCCCAACTCCAATGGGGGTGGGCACAACATGGATATTCGACATGATCTTCGTTTTATCCATGTTCATTTTAAGACCCACCTGTTGGGAGACTCGATTAAGGTCTTCGAGCATAGTGCTAAGGTCTTCCAGCGATTCTGCCAAGACTACAATATCGTCGGCAAATCGAAGGTGAGTAATATACTCGCCGTTGATGTTGATGCCGAATCCTTTCCACTGCAAGAGCTTGAAGGCATTTTCCAGCGCGGCAGTGAAGAGTTTCGGAGATATGACATCTCCCTGTCTCACGCCTCTCTGTAGTGGAATAGCCTTCGTGCTTTGATCTTGTACTCGGACCGACATGGTGGCGTTGTTGTATATACACCTCAGCACTTCGATGTACCGACAGTCTATGTGGCACCGCTGAAGAGACTGTAGCACTGCCCAGGTCTCGATCGAATCAAAGGCTTTCTCATAGTCCACAAACGCTAAACAAAGCGGCAAGTTATACTCCTCGGTTTTTTGTATAACCTGCCGTAGCGTATGAATATGGTCTATGGTACTAAAGCCTTTTCGGAAACCGGCTTGTTCGGGAGGCTGGAAGTCATCAAACCTGCCTTCGAGACGATTTGTGATGACCCTTGAAAACAACTTATAGACATGGCTCAGGAGCGAGATGGGCCTGTAGTTCTTCAGCAAAGTGTTATCACCTTTTTTGAAGAACAGTACCACCACGCTCCTGCTCCATGCCTCTGGCGTTGAGCCCTCGAGGAGAACGGAATTGAAGAGCTTCTGAAGGACTTTCAGTATCGGCATTCCGCCCGCTTTCAGAAGCTCTGAAGTGATTCCATCCTCACCCGGCGCCTTGTTGTTTTTAAGTTGTTTGAGGGCCATCTCAATCTCACACAGGCTGATGTCCGGGATATCATCGCTAAAGTGTCGGATCAACTCGGCTCTCGGGTCTTCGGCCGAGCTAACAGTAGGTTTGGCAACCGAGGTGTAAAGCTGTCCGTAGAACCTCTCGATCTCCCTTAATACCTCTGCCCTCGTCGATACCACGCGGCCGTCTTCCGTCTTCAGCCTAGACAACTGGCTTTGCCCAATAGACAAGTCTCTTGCAAACACTTTGGAGCCTCCGTTCCGCTCAATTGTCTCCTTAATGCTCACAGTATTGTGAGCACGGACATCGTGTCGCAAGGACTTCCAGATCCGTCTATTGAGCCGCTGATATGTTTCGGCGTCAACGGAAGACTGCAGCGTCAAAGATCGACGTTCGGCCATGAGGTCAAGAGTCTGGATCGAGAGTTTTTGTGGTCTATCTCTACGGCGAGGTCTAAAATACTTAGATCCCACCGTATGGACAGCTTCTACCAAACCGCTGAATAATGAACAATCAAATCAAACAGTGAGTAATGAACAATTATTAGTGAATAGTGACTAGTGAATAGTAAACAGTGAACAGTGCATAGTGAATAGTGAGTGCCAAGCGAAGAACGTTACGCCGCAGTGGACAAGTGACAACGGCGACATCTAGCGGTTGTCTACACCGCACAACGGAACTTATAGACTACAAGCCCGTGGCAAAAAGTGATGGGTCAAATGAACCACGAGGAGACCTATTTAGTAAGATACAGGGGCTTAAAATAATAATATTTAGCACTATGCCGTCACTTGTAAGCTGTCCGTCTGGATGCAGATGAGACTTCAAAAGTACAGGGAGAGGGTGTATATTTTGGTCATATATTTTTGTACGGCATTTCTACCATCGATAGATCCATTAAAAATAATAAGAAAACACGTAGTGCCGTACAAAAATAGTGCGCCACAAATTCAGCAGAACGTTAGATATTCCGGAAATTTTCTTGGTAAATTTGGTCATTTGATTTTATACGGCATCGTTTCCATACAATTTCAATACCTCTTCTAATACATTATTCCGCAACGCCGTACAAAAACTATGCGACAAGGGAAAAAAATCGGCGGTTGCAACCCACTCCCCTTCAGTGGTCCGGGAGGTGATTTGAAAAAGTACGGCATCGGTTTCATAACATTATGTAGCACTCAAAAGAACTATTTAAAAACATGCCGTCAAAAAATATAGTTCATTTGAATGTATAAAATCAATAATATCTAAATTTATCATAAATCTAACCCTGAAAGCTGTAAGTTCATTTGATCCTGTACGGCAACTACTTTTTTAACATTATATTGCTAAATACAATTGTTATATAACATTGCCATTCAATAAAAAATGTTCTAAAAGAAATTGAGAGGAAAACAAAATACGACTTTTTTCATATTACTTGTAAAGTTTAAACTATCGTAGGTTAATGAAATACAGCAACTTTCTGAATATTATTGTTGTTTTAAATAGAACCTAGGTAAATGAATCGAGAAAAAATGATGCCGTACATTTTAATGTAGATCATAACTTTTTGCTGACTAAAATGACACTAGCATTTCAGGGTTAACTTTATGGTCATCTGATACTGTACGGCATCAACATATTATCGAAGAGAACAAGTGTTAATATGTATTAATCATTATGCCGTCTATTTAAAGCGAAACTGAGGGTATATTATATCCAAAAATTTAAAACTATCGATCTCAGTATTCATATTCTTGAATAATTTTCGATAATTTGATTTAATTTTGTACTTTATACATGGACATATATTTTTTTAATTATCTTATTTTCTGATGTTTATTGATATATAATATACAAAAATGAAAAACAAATAGGAACCGTCAACTGCCCTAACTTTGATATTTATGCCTTTTAACGGGAAATAAAGTCTAAAATATGATCGATTTTTATGATATTTACACATATTATCGTAAAAGTCGCGGGTTCGAATCCCATAGCACACCTCTGCTTTTTCGGAGTTGTTGTATATTGTATAATGTGGGTACGCATGTCATGTTGACGTACAGTTAAACGGCGAGCCAATTAAACATCAGTGTACTTATAACCGTCTTTCACTTCACACCTTATCTCCGACATAACAGTGGCGACGAGGAACCGTTGACGAAACGAAAAAATGGCGCAATTTGGGATTTTGTCAAACTTCGATCATACCACGCAGTCGTGGCAAACTTATAAAAGCCGACTATCCCAGTGGTTTATTGCAAACGAGATTGGAAACGAAGTAAAGAAACGGGCTATATTATTGAGTGCACTCAACGACGGTACGTTCAAGCTGGCAGCGGATTTGGCGTTACCAAAAGATATACAATCAGTGCCGTATGAAGACGTCATTAAGCTGTTGGATGACCACTTTACGCCAAAAAAGAAGGGATTTGGCGACCGCTTCATGTTTTATGCCGCCACGCAGAGAGTGGGTGAATCATACATGCAATGGGCAGCGAGACTGCGCGGGTTAACAGCAAACTGTCGTTTCCAGAACATCGAAGAAGTCTTGCGAGATCGTTTTTTAATGGGCATGCTACCAGGACCCGAGCGGGAAAAGTTGTTCGCGCAGGATTTGGACGAATTATGTTTGGCGCGTGTAGTCGAACTGGCGGACAGCATGAGCAACGCGCGCACGGTGACAGCGGCCGCCTCGGCACCGGAGCCGGCTCAGCACGAACAGCTGTACAAGATGGGGAGTTATTCCAAAGGTGCTAGTGTTAAAGTGCAGTGCAAAGTGTGCGGGCTTAAAAATCATAGCACGGCAGAATATCGTTATTCAAACTATAAGTGCAAAAAGTGTCAAACTAGGGGTCATTTGCGTCGCATGTGTAATAAAATTAATTACATAGAAAACGCGGCGCTAACAGAAGTTAACGGCGATGACGGTGAGTTGTTCAATATTCGCTCTGTGAAAGGTGAACCGATGATTGAAATCATTTTAGTGCAAGGTATACGAATGAAGTTTCAAATTGACAGTGGGTCAGCTGTAACGGTCATTTCATTTCAAACATACAAGACACACTTTTCTAATGTGCCATTATTGTCTACCGATAAGCGGTTGTTGACGTATACCGGTGATAGGATTAATTGTGCGGGAATTGTACGCCTACAATTTACATACAAGCAATATACGCGCCAGCTAGACGTTTGTGTAGTATACAATGGAGGGCCACCGCTTCTGGGTCGTGATTTCATATCTTTATTTAACTTAGAACTGATATCATTAAACTATTGTGATAAGCTAGACGAAACTATTAAGGATATGCAACTTCGTTTTCCCTCGCTGTTTTCTAACAAATTAGGCAAATTTAATTTATACAAGGTCTCGTTACATTTAAAAGATGACGCAAAACCGGTTTTTTACAAAGCGCGACCCATAGCCTACGCGTTGAAAGATAAGGTTGACATCGAGATTAACCGTTTATTAAGTGAAGGTATTCTTATGCCCGTTGACTATTCGGAATACGCTTCGCCTATTCGCGACGCCTTAGAAGATCGAGCATCATACGTTAATTTTGTCGTTGATAATTGTTTACCGATTACGCGTTCAATGCTTTGCGCAGAAACACAAAAGGATAAGGTATTACAAAAAGTAATCGGGTACATTTTAAAAGGATGGCCTCCGAAAATGGCGGATATTGAATTAAAACCCTATTTTCATTGTAGATTGGAATTGTCCTATGAAAACGGATGTGTTATGCGCGGCCCCAAACTCGTGATTCCTAAAACACTAAAGGATAGTATTATTTCCGAATTACATAAGTCTCACCTAGCCTCAGACACAATGTAACTTAAAATGGTTTTTTTTTGTTATTTTTTTCTTTCATCCGAGATTCTTTCTGGACATAGAGGGACTCTTTGCGATGATCTCTTTTTTTCAGAAACCGTGTCACAGAAAATGGACCCAGCTGAGTCCTGACGGTTCTACGAGAAACGGGATAGATTTCATCTTAATGACGAATAGACGGATGTTCAGTGATGTCACTGTGATCAACAGGGTGAAAACCGGCAGTGATCACCCAATGGGTAGGGGCACATTGAATATCAATGTCCAATTAGAAAGGCGTCGCTAGATGAAGTCTACGCTCCGACCCACTCGTGCCCATATCCAAAACTCCGAGAGCTGTCGACTTGAACTAGCAAATCGCTTTGATTGACCTAATTGATCTAAGAGATAGCCATGCAGTGGACGAGCTAAAGCAGCGGTTTCGTAGAAGCTGTCCATACGGTGGGACTTAAGTATACACCTCGCCGTCGAGATAGACCACAAAAACTCTCAATCCTCAATCCACACTCTTGACCTCATGGCTGAACGTCGTTCTATGACGCTGCAGTCTTCTGTTGAAGCCGAAGCATACCGGCTGCTCGATAGACGGAACTGGAAGTCCTTGCGACACGATGTCCATGCTCACAATACTGTGAGCATTAAAGAGATAATTGAGCGGAACGGAGGCTCCAAAGTGTTTGCAAGAGACTTGTCTATTGGGCAAAGCCAGTTGCCTAGGCTGCAGACGGACGGCGGCCGCGTAACGTCGAAGAGGATAGAGATATTAAGAGAGATCGAGAAGTTCTACGGACAGCTTTACACCTCGGTTGCCGAACCTACTGTTAGGTTGGTCGAAGACCAAGGGAGCTGAGTTGATCCGACACTACAGCGATGATATACCGGACATCAACTTGTGTGAGATTAAGAAGGCCCTGAAGCAACTTAAGAACAACAAGGTGCCGGGTGAGGACGGAATCACTTCAGGGCTTCTGAAAGTGGACGGAACATCGATACTGAAACTCGTTCATAGGCTCTTTAATTCCGTTCTTCTTGAGAGCGCAACGCCAGACGCATGGAGCAGGAGCGTGGTGGTAAAAGGTGGTTCTCCAAAAAAGGTGATAACACTTTGCTGAAGAACTACAGGCCTATCTCGCTTCTGAACCATGTCTATAAGTGGTTTTCGAGGCTCATCACAAATCATCTGGAACGCAGGTTTGATGACTTTCAGCCTCCCGAACAAGCCGGTTTCTGAAAAGGCTTTAGTAATAAAAATCACATCCATACGTTTCGGCAAGTTATATACCAAATCGAGGAACCTTACTTACCTTACCCTTACTTAGGGAGTAACCATAATAGGAATCTTCGCTCACTTAATCATCTCCTTCTGCAGTGTCCTTCCCACACCTCTAATTTCATACATTCTTCTTTCTTTGTTCAGTCAATTCTTCTGTGGAATGCACTCCCCCTCGGAATCAGGTCGTCTAGTACTCGTATGAAATTTAAAGCGAAAGTCCGACAACATTTACTGGATAAATTGGCAGAATAATCTTAGTTTGTTTTATGTAGTATATGTATCTATAAGTATAAAATATATGTAATTTTGTATATTTATGTATGTATTTATATTTATCTATACAATATACAGACTATAATCATATCCATTTATGTATATATAATATATTCTTCTGATATTTATTAATTTACACCTGAATTTTTATTTTATTATTATTTAGAGATGCGCCTACTTTGATTTCTCTGCACCACCCTAAGGTTGACTGGGAGAGAATGCCTCAGGCATTAAGTCCGCCTTTATACTTTGTATATAAAGCATTTAAATAAATGAATATAACTTGCCGGTTTGTTTAGCGTTTGTGGACTATGAGAAAGCCATTAATTCGATCAAGACCTGGGCTTTGCTACAGTCTCCCCAGTGGTCCCACATCGACTATCGGTACATCGAAGTGTCGCTCCAAGTACAAGATCAGAGCACGAAGGATATTCCACTACAGAGTTAGTACATACAAGTTGTCTATATCTTTCACGAGACCCCATGTTATGTGTGGGCCGAACATTAAGTTGATGCGTGAAACAGAGACATGTCATATCTCCGGAACTGTTCACTCAAATGCTGGGCAACGCCTTCAAGCTCTTGCAGTGGAAAGGATTCGGCATCCACATCAACGGCAAGTATTTCTTATCCTTTGGTTTGCCGACTATATTGTAGTCTTTGCAGAATCGCTGGAATACCTTAGCACTATGTTCGAAGACCTCAATCGAATCTCCCAACAGGTGGGTCTTAAAATTAACTTGGACAAAACGAAGATTGCGCCCACCCCATCGAAGTTTGGTCTCGACTCTTGAAAATATAAACGAATAAGTGTATTTAGGACAAGTGGCCCGGTTAGGCGGGTCCAACTTCGAGAGAGAGTTCAATCGTCGAATCCAACTCGGTTAGGCAGCGTTCGGAAAACTACGCGACGTCGTCTCATCAAAAATACCTCAGTGCCTTAAAACGGAAGTCTTCGATGGTTGTGTGTAGTGATGACATACGGCACCGACACGTGACCTGTCACTATGGGCCTTATTAGGAAGCTCAAAGTCAGTCAACGACTATACTCGGGGTTTCCCTACGAGATCGAATCAGAAATGAGGAGATCCGTAGGAGAACTAAAGTAACCGACCGACATAGCCCAGCGGATTAGTAAGTTGAAGTGGCAATGGGCGGGGCACATAGCGCAGAGAACTGATGGCCGATGGGGCCAAAAAGTTCTCGAATAGAGGCCACGTAGCGGAAAGTGCAACGTAGGTGGTCCACCCACAAGATGGTCAGACGACCTGGTAAAGGTCGCCGGGTACAGGCTGCGTCCAACGGGTCACTGTGGAATTAATCATTGGGGGAGGCCTATGTTCACCAGTGGACTTGGCTCCTTTGGCTGATGGATGATGGATGATTTGTTTATAGTCACTAAAACTAGCACCCGACTTCGTTTTCGGTCGCAATCTTGATATACCCTGTTATGTATATCAATCAGTCAGCTCTTACTATTCAAAGTGGACGGTCGTGTGTCGCATCGCGCTGTGATTTCTGTTCCGTATTATTGAAATTTGCTTGTTCGATCTTCGTGATTGGCTCTTGGCCGTTTTTGGCGATTCCTTGTCGCACCGGTAGTGTTTATACCGAGACGCCCCACCTTGTGGGAGGAGACCGAGCGGGATAGCAGGTTGTTGTTCGGTTACGTCGTGATCGAGGACTGGTGTGACGTGAACGAATTTTAAAACATCGAAAACATCACCGTTTTGCTGGGGATCGAACCGGCGGTCGCTGCGGCGATTGATTTGTATTTGTGCGCGTGAGGCCAAGGCACGCTTTGCCGCCGCGTCGAAATAGTCGACTCTATTATTGCTCCTGCGCATTCGTGCATTTTATGCTTATTATTTTACCAGTATTCAGCAAGAATGGTCAATTGTGGAAGATGTGGTGATGACGTCTTCGATGCTATGCAGTGCTCTGTGTATGAGAAACATTTTGATTTCCCGTGTTCAGGGATATCGGAAGCTGGATATCGTAAATTAGATGATAGACGTTCTAAGTGGAAGTGTCTTTCGTGCAAAGACTCGGGAAAGAACTCGGGCACTACTAATCCGTCGAGCTCTCCATCGTCGGCTATCACCTTAGAAAATATTATGAGTGAATTAGCCATCATAAATCTCAAACTTGTGCCGCTTTCTACTCTTGCTGAAGACATAAAAGAAGTAAAGAAGGAACTTGCAAATCTCAAGACTACTACATCACAGTTTGCCACCAAAATTACCAACCTGGAAAAAAGGGTAGTAGATATGGAAAATGCCCAAGAGGATGTTGCCTCACTCAAAAAAATGATCGCTAAGTTGGAAACTAGTTTGGATGAGAAGGATCAGTGGCTCCGAATTAATAATTTAGAGATCAAGGGAGTTCCAGTTAAAGACAAGGAGAATTTGTTTGAGGTGGTATCCAAAATCGCTAACAAGATATCTTATCCGGTGAATAAGTCTCAGATTATTTTTTTGCACAGAGTCCCTACTAATATAGCGGGTCAGAAAAATATTGTGGTATCCTTTACGAACAGGTATACTAAGGAAGATTTCCTGGCTGCTGCTCGCTCGCTGAAGAAGCCCTTGATCCCTGCTGACATTGGTTTGACTGGTCAAGGTGCTATTTATCTTAACGACCATCTGACCCCTATTAAGATTATTTTATCTAAGGCCAAAGCACTTGCTAAGGATCATAATTTTCAATTTGTGTGGGTGAAACACGCCAAAATATTCGCCAGGAGGGATGCGAGCACCAAATCGTTTATTATACGGTCACAAGAGGATCTGCGGAAAATATGCTAAGTTACTATTTGTTAAATATTTTTGCTACATCGTTTTATTTAAAATATTTATTTGATTTAAAAAACTTAATGATCGCTTTGAGCCGTATCGTGTTCTTTTGTTCACTAATGATTGCCTTTGTTTACTTATCGCTCTTTTTTTTATTGCCTTTCCGATTTTTATTTTTGTATTTGCTATTTGCGTATCTTTTGTATTATTGGTTGGTTATGGTACATCCAAGGATTTATATGCTTTGTGGAATATTTTTACAAATTATGGTTATCTATGCTTGTTATTCTTGCTATCAGTCCTATTGGTCCTATGCTATGGTTTTGTTTGTGCAATTGTGCAAATTGGAATGTCTGTATTATTTTCGCGACTATCTTTATTATTGTATTGTATACTTGTTCATCTGGTTATATTTTTTTTAACGTTAAATGGCTAATTTAATGATTTATTTATTTATTTAATTCTTTATTGTACACAATAAAAAGGAATAACAGTTAAGAGATAATACAAAATAACAAAGTACAAATGGCGGTCTTATCGCTCTAAGGCAATTTCTACCAGACAACCATGGGATGGATATATGAGCAGGAAAAAAGATAGGGCAGTGTAAAATAAAGATAACGAAAACATAGAGACATAAAAAAAACATATAAATACATTATATATAAATACATACCACATATACATACATATTATATATACATACATAAGTATTATACATATACATACTTATATAAATTTATAGACGAATAAACATACGTACATACATATATATATTACCAATATAATCAATAAGAGGAAATAGTCCTAATCGGTTTATCTGTTTATAGAGAAAGGTAGTGTTCTTTTAATCGTTTTTTAAATGATGACAGTGTTTGAGCCTGCCTCACCACAACAGGAAGTGCGTTCCACAAACGAACAGCTTGAACACTGAATGATTTATCCATAAATGTCGTGGTGTAGACGGGCATTCTCAACTTCAGGTTCTCAGACGATCTCAAGGACCTCGTATGTGACTCGTGAAGAAAAAGAAATCGTTCTTTGAGATAAGAAGGAGTGACAGGATTGAACAAAATATTGTATAGAAGAGACAGTATATGAGTATTCCGACGAAGTCGTATAGGTAACCACTTGAGCTTAGCACGAAACTCAGAAACATGATCATATTTGCGTAAACCAAATATAAATCTTATGCAGAAATTTTGAAGGCGCTCAAGTTTATTTAGTTGGTCCATCACCAGGTTGATTTATCACCAGAATGTGCGTGGACTGAGGACTAAGACTGAGACATTCTTGCGGAACTTAAGTCTGAGCAATTATGACATTGTTACTTTGACTGAAACCTGGCTTTTGGATGGGGTATATGATAGTGAACTTTTTGACGAGAGATATTTAGTCTGGCGTCGAGATCGTGACTATAGTTTGACTGGTCAGTCCCGGGGGGGAGGGGTCGCCATAGCAATACGTCGTGATTTAGCGGCTAACGCCAGGCCGGACTGGCAGTCTAGTGCAGAAGATTTGTGGGTGTCTTTGTCAATACAGACCAGCCGCCGAAATTCTTTCTTTAAGCTTCATTTGTGTACCATATATTTATGTGGCCAAAATCTAGGTAATAATTTTGCTACTCAACTGTCTAACTTTTTGAACAAATTAAATATGTTAATTAATAGTAACCCCAGGGATAAATTTATAATTCTTGGGGATTTTAATATGAGTGATATTCATTGGTCCTTAACTGAGGACGGACCTTCTGTGTCTTCGCAAACCGATTATATGCTAGAATTTATTGATGATTTAAATATATGCAACCTCAAACAATTTAATTATATCAGTAATATTAATAATAAAATATTAGACCTAGTTTTAAGTAATGATTCTGTGTCCGTGTCTGCGTGTTTGGACCCCTTAGTTCCCGAAGACCCTTATCATAAAGCCTTATTGATGGAAGCGAATTTTGTGCAGCTTCATCTAATGAATGTAGCTAAACGCACAATTTACCAATATAGCAAAGGGGACTACGGGAAAATACGTTCTGAATTATCAAGCGTCCAATGGAACACAATTTTGGAAAGTGATAGAGTAGAGGATGCATTGAGTACATTTTATACAATTATAAACAAATTAAAAGATAAGTATGTACCCTGTCGAGTTTCTTATGGCCACAAATATCCGAACTGGTTTAACGCACCGCTCATCAAAATAATCAAAGAAAAATTTAAATTCTTATCTAAATATAAAGTCCATCGTAACATCTCAGATCTCAATTCGTTTCGCTTACTACGTGACAGGGCTAATGTAATGGAACGCCAATGTTACAAAGAATATTTAAATACAATCGAGCAGAATATTATCAATAACCCTAAATCCTTCTGGGCATATGTTAAAAGTAAGCGTTTATGTAATATTTTTCCGTCTACTATGTCCTATGCTGGTAGTACTGCTAACAAAGGTACAGGAATATGTGAACTGTTCTCAAGATATTTCCATTCAACTTTCTCAAACTCTGAGTCTCTGTCGACTTACGAAGCTTTTTCAGATGATTCGTTGTGTGACATTGCTTCTGTTGAAATTAGTACGGAGCAGGTTGGTAGACTGCTGAAATCTTTGGACCTCAACAAATCGGCTGGACCCGATAAACTGCCAGCCTTATTTATAAAATCATGTGCGGATGAGCTGACGGTACCGGTTTCAATTTTGTTTAAACGCTCTTTAAGTGAAGGTGTTATGCCTAATCTTTGGAAATCGGCATTCATCACTCCTATCCACAAAAAGGGTTCTAAAGATGATGTTGCAAACTATAGACCGGTTTCAAAACTTTGTTTGTTGGCCAAAATACTCGAACGAATTGTATACAATCAACTTTACAATTCTTTAGAGTCAAGCTTTTCTCCAAATCAACATGGCTTTCTGAAAAGAAGATCCACAGTGTCAAATCTTCTTGTTTTCACTAAATTTGTTACCGCCAGCATGGATAATGGACACCAAGTTGACAGTGTCTACACAGACTACAGCAAAGAGTTCGATAGAATCGATCATGATACGCTCTTAAGGAAGCTGTCGCGATTGGGCATTCGAGGTAATTTGTTTAGATGGTTTTCCTCCGATGTTAAAGATCGGACTCAAGCTGTACTGTACTGTACTGTATCAGCCCATATACGTCCCACTGCAGGGCACGGGCCTACTCTTCAATTGAGAATACGATTGAGAGTGGTTAGGCCATATAGTCCACCACGCTGGCCTAGTGCGGGTTGGCGGACTTACACTCAAGACGACGGACGGACGGACGGACTCAAGCAGTGGTCTTAAATAATTCATCATCCTCTTGGATTGATATACCCTCAGGTGTCCCGCAAGGTTCATTGCTTGGACCTCTCCTATTTATAATGTTTGTTAATGACATCGGCAGATGCTTTCAAAATTCAAACTACCTCATGTTTGCGGACGACATGAAAATATATCGGATAGTAGACAATATTTCGGACGCCACACTTCTACAAGAGGATCTAATCAGATTAGATGAGTATTGTCGCGTCAATAAGCTAGACATGAACGTGTCAAAGTGTCTGGTGTTGAGTTTCACCCGTAAAAAAATCTTATGGCAGCTGCTGATATGGCGATTCCTATTAAAAAACCTTGTAAGAATAATCTTCCCTCCCCCCATTGGCGGGATTCTGAATGTACTGAAAGTGTTAAAAGACGCAAGGAGGCAGAAAGGAGGTTTTCTATGGATCTTAGTCTTGAGGCCTATTTAGAGTTCAAAAAAATTACAGCAATTACCAAGCGTCTTTTTCAAAAAAAGAAAAGGCAAGGCTGGATGAATTTTTGTGAGAGTCTTTCTCCTCGTACTCCATCCTGTCAAGTATGGAGAAAGATAAGGGCTTTTAGAGGCTCTACCAATAATTATGATGCAATTCATGTTGATCCATCTGAGTGGTTGGATGGTTTCACTGACAAACTGACCCCACCTTTTGTTCCTTCAGAGTGTTCATTTCCATCTTCGGAACAATCTGTGTCTTCTGGTTTCATGGACGACAGTTTTCCTTTTTCGGAACTGGAATGTGCTCTAAATAATCTACGAGACTCTACTCCAGGGTTGGATGGGATTCCATATTCTTTTATATGCAAATCTTCAAAATTTACCAAATTGTTTTTTCTTCGTCTTATCAATAAAATATTTGAAACTGGTAGTATTCCAAATTCATGGAAAACTCAATTAATAATTCCAATTTTAAAACCAGGGAAGGATCCACATGACCCATCTTCATATCGACCGATTGCTTTGTCCTCTTGTTTGGCTAAAATTACTGAACACCTAGTTAAAAATCGTCTGGAATGGATTGTTGAGCACAATAATATTCTACCTAAGTCCCAGGTTGGCTTCCGTAAGTCTATGGGAACTATGGATAGTCTAAGTATTCTTACTACTTATGTGCGGTTGGCTCTTACTAGAGGAGACCATGTTATTGGTGTTTTTCTTGACATAGAAGCTGCATATGATAATGTACAGCTATCATTACTAAAGCAAAAACTGCATCGGTTAAGTATCCCTGTTAGAATCATTAATTTCATATGTAATCTTTTTATGGACCGTTGTATATCTGTGCGATATAGAGGGAATCTTCAGCCGAGTCGTAAGATTTGGAAGGGACTACCTCAAGGATCAGTGCTAAGTCCATTATTGTACAATTTATATACTTATGATTTAGACAAGTCTGTTAACTGTTTCTGTTCTATTCTACAATATGCTGACGATGTAGTTTTATTTGCTTCTAGTGATTCATTTTCTAATGCTTCCAATCGCCTGAATTCTGCTCTTTTCTATATGAACGATTGGCTCTTGTCCCATGGGTTGTCATTATCAATATCTAAATGTAAGACCCTTGTGTTTTCTAGAAAGCGTTCTATTCCAAACATCCAAATTTCACTGAATAATAATTTTATTCCGGTTCAAAATTATGTTAAATTTTTGGGGGTTATTCTTGATTTAAATGATGATGGTATTCATCATTTAAATTATATTTCAAAAAAGCGAAAAAAAATTTAAATATTCTTCGTTCCCTATCAGGTGTTTGGTGGGGATCGCATCCATATTGTCAAAAGTTACTTTACAATGCTATTATACCCAGTCACTTTGATTACGGGGCTTTCGTTCTGGAACCCTGTAGTAAATTGGCTTTAGTTAAATTGGACAAAATTCAGTCTAAATGTTTGAGGGTGATTTCTGGGGCTATGCGTTCTTCCCCTCTTAATGCTCTTCAGGTGGAATGTTTAGAGGCTCCTCTATTCCTTCGTAGGCAGTTTCTTGCTGATAGGTTCTTTTCTAAAGTTATACAATTGTCATCGCATAACCTCATTCCTTTACTTCAGAATTTATCCCGTGTTGTCCCTATCAGTCAATATTGGTTAAATAAAACAAAACCTTGTCTGTTGAAAAGCTATCTCAATTTCGTCAGTTCAGGTCAACAAATTTGTCAACTGCCTGTTAGCCCAATCTTTAGTGTTCCATTTGAGGCACTTATATTCCAACCTAAAGTGATTTTAAACTTCGGGATTACAAAAAGCTCCCTTGGAGCTAATCAAACATTTATTAGTCTTGTAGAAGCCAATTGGACTGACTGGTTCCAGGTTTTCACAGATGCTTCCAAATTGGAGGGTACAAACAATTTAGGGGCAGCTGTATGGTTTCCAAAATTTCGCATAGCACTTAGATTTAAATGTCACATTGTCTGTGTTTTCTGGTGAAGCTGTTGCTTTGTTAGAGGCAATATGCTTCATTGAATCACACAGTATACCCAAAAGTATAATATTTTCAGATTCTTTAAGTTGTCTCCAGGACCTCCTAAAAAATCCTTTTCGGAGTAGAGATAATTTTTGCATTACCTTAAAAATACGGGAAATGTTAGCTAAATGTGAGTCTCATGGCTTAAAAGTTGTATTGGCGTGGATTCCGTCTCATTGTGGTATAACTGGTAACGAGATGGCAGACAGTCAGGCTAAGGAGGCTGTCAGTCTGGGTCTTGAAACCTATCGGGACAGTTTTGGTCGTGACCTTGCTAATGAGGCGAAACCACGGATGTTGAGGCAATGGTACGACATTTGGGCTGAATCTTCCGTTTTTAAAGGGAATTATTATTATAATATACAGCGTTCCATTCCTGTTAAGCCATGGTTTTTTAAGTTTCGGGCATTTTCCAAGAAAGTCACTTCAATTGTCATTCGGTTGCGTCTGGGCCATGTTTGCTCTCCGGTTTTTTTGAATAAAATAAGAGTTCGGGATCACTCGTTGTGTGAGTGTGGTCTAGAAGAAGGCACTGTGGATCATATTTTTTTTAACTGCAGAAATCTCCACTCTTCTTTATATAAGTTTTTAAATTCTGATATCCCTAGACCAGTCAATATGTCTTTCCTTCTTACTCTCACCAATACTTCATTCATTCATACTCTTCTTAAATTTATTGAAGTAAATAATATTAAACTGTAATATTTTGTTGTAATGGTATTTAGTCCAATGGTTAGTTATTTTTTCTCTTTATGTGAATAATTTCGCTATGTTTTTAATTAAATGTATAGTTTTTTTTGTGTTGTTGTTTTAGTTTCATCAATGTTTTATTGTTTTCTCAATATTAATTAAGTTTATAATTTTTTGTTCCGTTTTTTATTTTCCCAATTTATACGCTTTTTATTTAATCTGTGCTTTCCAACACTTGACATTGGCAAAATTGTCGAGTCTGCGACAGAGCCATTAAAAACAAAAACTGAACTGAACTGAACCCGTAAAAAAAGGCCGTTCTATCATAATTATTATATTATGAGGGAACCAATAGCAAGAACATCTTTCACGGGTGACTTGGGAGTCACCATGGATAATCAGTTACCGTATGGTCATCACATTGACCAAATTATAAAAAAAGCAACTCGCGCTCTTGGGTTTGTTTTTCGTTGTGCAAAATCATTCAAACAGATGAAGACTTTAAAAATTCTGTATTGTGCCTATGTTAAGAGTAATCTCGAGTACGCTAGCCAAGTTTGGAATCCTTGCTACAACATTCACTCGAGTAGAATTGAAAGGATTCAAAAGAGATTTACGAGGTATTTAGGATTCAAGTTCAAAATTCCCAAGGTTGAGTATGAGGAGCGGTGCGCACGGTTCCATTTATTACCATTGTCAGTTCGTAGACACATTGCTGATGTCTCTTTCTTAATGAAAATCGCCCAGTCGTTGGTCGACTGTCCACAACTTCTGGCCAAAATAAATCTGTATTGTCCGTTCACAAATTCACGACGAAAGAATATTCTGTCCATTCCGCTTGCACGAACAAATTACAGAGCCAATAGCTTCATGCTGCGATCTGCTAAGGCGTTTAACGAAGTATCTCAAGATGTAGGCATAGATCTATTCTGTAGCAAAATTGCATTTTCGAGAAATGTTTTAACCAAACGTTTTATTGATGCTCATGGCGATTAACCGGCTAGTTTACAATTTGAGTGTTTTTATTTTTTTATTAATGATTTATATTTGTTTGGCGTAAAATTACGAGAGCATCATTATTTACTTTTGTTTAAATGTTTTTTGTTATTATTATTGTTATTTTAGTTAATATTTATTACGCATAGTATGAGTAATTTAATTTTGTAATTCCTGATAACTAACTTTAAAGATACGAGTAGTAAGACAATTAGATTTTGTAACTTTTGTAACCTATCTGCGGTAGCTCGTAATTGGCTATCTTTTGTATACAATTCGTTTAATATAATATGTTTGTTTGCTATTGATAGCTGTGAGCCACTCAAATAAAATAAAAAAATAAAATAAAATAAAAATAAAAAAATGTATAATTCGAATTGACCAAAACATTATCTTATTGCTCACCTTCCTACACCACGAAATCTTCCATCTAAAAATGTGTCTCTAACTTTAACCGTTTTTGCTCTGAGAGTATGCCAATTTGTTAATCAGTTAATTTCGAGTTTTATATCCATCCATGGATAATAATTTATTTTTTTAGGTTTCGTTGGGTACCGAACAGGCCGGAGCCAGGGTGGGGCAAGTGCCCCACCCTGCCCCACCGTGGCTACGCTCATGAATACCAAGGTCAGTAAAATCAAAAACATAAATAAAACTATGTGTCCTTATATTATATTAAAATTTGACAGGAAAACAAATAATATAATAGTTTAGCTTTACGCCGCTGTGTGTGTTTCTGGTCGCGAGGCGTGTTGCTCCGCCGCGGCCGCCAGCTCGTCCCGCAGCGCGTGCAGGCGCAGCTGCCGCTCCAGCAACACGTCCGCCAGCGCCTCCGCCTCCGCACACACCCACGCCGCGCCGCGCACGTACAGCCACTGCACACACACACACACTCAGTCGCACCCGCGCCGCGCCGCGCACGTACAGCCACTGCACACACACACACACTCAGTCGCACCCGCGCCGCGCCGCGCACGTACAGCCACTGCACACACACACACACTCAGTCGCACCCGCGCCGCGCCGCGCACGTACAGCCACTGCACACACACACGATGGCTCACCTTGTGGTCGGGGTGCAGGTCGAGCGCGGCGAGCAGCGCGCGCGGCGCCGCGTGCGGGCGCTCCCCGCGCGCCGCCCCCTCCAGCGCCGCGGCCGCCAGCAGCGCGCCCCCGCAGCCGCGCCGCCCCGCGCGCGCACACGCGGCCCGCACGCGCTCGGCGGCGCGCGGGCTCTAGCCGGCGGCGGCGGCGCGCAGCAGCGGCGGCAGCGCGAGCGCGAGCGCGGCGGTGTGCGTGCGCGCGGGCTGCGCCAGCTCGGCCACGCGCAGCTCGGGCGTGGCGCCGCGCTGCCGGGCCCACAGCGGCGTGCCGGCGCTCGCTGCGCACCGGATAGTGTTTAGCGGGTCAAAGGTGTTTTCGTTCAATTATAATTTCATGTTTTTTTTATTATTGTAGAGAAGTTAATAATATTTACACAACGAAAACAAGTGTAACGTTCGTTTACTTATGTGTGTATGAGTATGCACGTGTACTAATGTACCGAGAGCGAGCAGCGCGTTGTGCGGGAACAGATGCGCGAGGTGGTGCGCGGCGGCGGCTAGGCGGTGGTCGCGCGCCACCACCAGCGCGCACGCGCTCTGCTCGTAGTAGCGACTGCCCTCCACGCTGCCCTGTTTTACAAAATAGCGCGGTAGAGCTGAGAGGCATACATCAAATCAAAATAAAACACAGAATATAATCTAAACACATAGAGCTTACATATCGTCTTCTTTAATGCTCGTACGGTTTACTATTTGCACGTAATGATTATAGTACGAGAGAGAGAGTACCAAAATTTTTGTCTCATAGCAATACGGTCACATCCGCTTCAAATTGATAGATTTGATTATTTCGAACTCGAAAATACCAATTTCAGAGATTTTTCGCGTTGCATTTGACCGAAAAGATTTTCAAAAATGTCAACAAATTTTACCCGACTGTATCATAGCAATCTGTCTGATTTTCTTACTGTAGTTATATAATAGCTCTACGCTACCGAAAACGTATTTTTCAGAAGTTAATAGTGTAACGCGAACCCAAAAAATAATTTAGAAAAATTAAAAATGACTGCAAGTCGGGCAATTACCTTGCTTTTTTCTTGCCAAAATAGAGCGCGGACAACGTATCTATGCTATAAGAACGTCTATTATAATTGATAATTGTACGAGCAAGTCGCACATTTGCAAACTCAGCGCTTACAGCAAAATATAAATTTGTGCGTTTCGTTATATCAGTTAGTTCTCGCTCACGTTCGACCTATTAAACTGTTAACATTCAAGAATAAATAATTACTCAAGATTAATCAAGTTATTCTTGCCTTTACTATCAACATTCATCTTATGTTTATCAAGTACCCGTACAAATAGTGGTCCTTCGAGTGGTAGTTTTCTGCTGTATTTGTGTATTTGCGTGTGGCTGCAAATCGGTTCCTCTGGCCTCCCAGAAGCGGGTCTCCCCAGTGGAATTGAGAAGGTGCATAAGGTTACACGTGGAGATACGAGTATAGTGGAAAATCAAGGACAAGGCGATCAAGGCAGCAAGTTCATTACAAGAAGGAGAAAGTTCTTAACAAGTAGAACTAGCTACATATCAAGAAGTATTTAATCAAATAAAACTTCAGTCTCAAGTTTTCAAGCATAATATCAAGATCATCAAGGATCTCACAATAAAAGCGCGCATCAAGCAACATTTTTATCAAAACATATTAAATGTAACAAAATATCAAGTAAGCAATATCAGCAAGTTTTGGCGAACGGGAGAACTCATTATACAAGGCAAGATTTTATACAAGTTTTGAAATAATCAAGATATTTCTTTTACCAAGTTAGAAACATGCATCAAGGTCAAGACATGGAAGCGTTGCTTCAAAACCAAAATCAACTTATGTCCGGCCTGCAGACAATCTGGTCTAATTTTAAGAAAGATGGTCCACAGCGCAGGACTCCGGACTACATCAAGAGAAGATTAGAAGCCATAGACTTATATTGGGAAGATTTTAACCGATTAGTTTATTAATGAAATTTGAAGATCAGTCAAGCGAATACTTTGTCCAAAAGGATTATGACAGTACAAAGATTTTTTATGAAGAGATTAGAGCAAAAATTGCGTCGTCAGCCACAATATCAGCGCAAAATGCTTCTACATCTAAAGAACAAGAATCTAAGACGCCGCAGGGTAACAAGACCAAGAAACAACAACAGGAATTAGACCAGCAAGATGTACAAAGCAAGAACGAAGAGACACTGTTCACCCCCTCCCAATTCACAAATACAAAAGAGGAGATGTATCGCCGACAGAACACAAATTTCAAGGCATTATCTTATACTTTGGCAAAAGTTAACTTGGAAAACATAACGGAAAGGTAGGAGTTCGAGAATATATTAAAAGCCATAGAAACGCGTTGGAATGTTATTGATAAATTGCACTGGGAAATAGATAATGAGATTGGTGACAATATTGATTATACCTATACCGAGTGTTTCCAAGAGCATGAAGAAAATTATATACGCAGCAAGAAAGAAATCAATAGCAAGTTGTGGTCCGTGTCCCACAGAGAGAAAAGTACTCCTTCATTGGACATACCTATATTCAATGGGAAATATCAACAATGGGTCTCATTCAAGGACTTATTTCAAGAAGCCATACACAATAACCCATGCCTGTCGTATGCACAAAAAATGCAATTTTTTAAAACTAAACTTAAAGGCGAACCAGAACGTCTGATTCAACACTTACAAATTGGCTCCGATAATTATATTACATGCTGGGATATCTTGAACAACCGATACAATAACAAGAAGTTAATATTTACCACTCACATGAATACACTTTTAGGGCTACCAGTAATGCAACAACCGACAACCAATACAATAAAACGAATCCATGATGTCACTCAAGAGTGCTTAAATGGCATTAAAAATTTGGGTATAGACATCTCCACATGGGATCCTATTCTGGTACATTTACTGTCACAGAAATTAGACCATGAGACCCATAATGATTACCTGGAAGCGATAAAAAAGCCAAGAGAGATTCCCGATCTCAAAGAATTTTTATTGTTCTTGATGAGCAAGTTTACCACTCTCGAAGCTTCAAGACACAAACCAGATAACACATTACAAAGGTCAAGCAATAACACGCCTGCTTCAAACGTTAATAATCGATCGTTCTATAGACCCGGCCATCAAGTAAAAAAATATTTCTCGAGCAACAAGGCAACGTCTAATAGAATTCTTCAAAGAAACAAGATTAACTGCCCACTTTGTGAAGAAGAGCATGGAATTTATTTTTGCAAAAAATTTTCAGAAATGACACCATTTTTGAAACGAGTCACTATCGACAAGTTGAATTTATGTGCTAATTGCCTATACAGTCACGACGGAAAGGCATGCAATTCACCCAGAAGGTGTAAACAATGCAATGGATATCATAACTCAATACTTCATGATGCCTTTAAGAAACAGGTGACTTCGCGACCTCTCGTAACTTCATCAAAGGAGCTGGAACAGCGGCCAAGCACCTCTCATGTAGCTCAACACCGTGATTCGTCGGAAATACTTTTGGCAACTGCAAAGGTCAAGATTTGGGGCGCAGACGGAGTACATTGAATCATGCGTGCTCTCATTGACCAAGGGTCCCAAGTCTCATTAATCACTGAGCATGCGGCGCAACAACTTAAGCTGCCTCGACAAAAATGCAAAGGTGTAATAACCGGCATTGGCACCAAAAACAACACGTGCAAAGGCATGATTACCTTAAATTGCATGTCGTTAAGTGGAAGTTATTCATTTAATTCTGAAGTCTACATCATGAAAAGTTTAACAAGAAATCTACCAAGTCGCTCATTCCCGAAACCATCCTGGGAAATTTTGGAAAACCTCGAATTAGCGGATCCAGAATTTTATCGAAGCGATAAGATAGACATATTATTTGGTGCCGATGTGTACTCAAACATAATATTGGAGGGTCTTTACAAAGTAGAGCCCTCAATTGCAAAAAACAAGACTCGGATGGATATTGTGTGGCGAAATTCGAAGCCTGCAATGCAATGTTACACTCAACAATATGGAGGAGATCACAAGATTTTGGGAGATAGAAGACATAAATGAAAATATATCATTAACTGAAGAAGAACAAGAATGCATAACATTTGTGGGGAACTCATTCACCACATATACACACAACACATACATACATACATATACACACAACACATACATACAGGGTATATCAAGACTGCTACCGAAAACGAAGCCGGGTAGTAGTCTAAGCGACTTCAGACACAATGCAACAGAAAAAGTTGCAAAAAAAAGCGACAATTTTTTTTTTGTTATTTTTTTCCTATGGCCATATTTGTGTGGTAAATACATTTTTTCCTAAAATAATAGTGTATACCCTTTTATTTATAAATACTCTAAGGTATAAAAGAGTTTAAATTATTATTTTAGCAAAAACTATGGATTTACCACCCAAAAATGACGATATTTAAAAAATCATAAAAAATAATTGTCGCGTTTCTTTGGGAAATTTTTAGTTGCATTGTGTTTGTAGTCACTAAAACTACCACTCGGCTTCGTTTTCGGTAGCAGTCTTGAGATAACCGGTATATATACACACATAACATAAACTTGCCCTAACAATATTCAAACATATCAAAATAATTCGACGCACAGACAAATAAAATTCTATTAAAATTATTATTTTTATATAGTGACGCTGACCTCATTTTTTATAACACTAGCGGTCCGCACGCTTTTGTTCGAACCAGCTGTCGGTTACGTGACGTCATTTTGGGTCGTCCTTTAATGACCGCTATGCAGGTACGCACCGACACAGCTGACCGAGTCGTGATTTTATCGCCGGACGACAAACCTGTACCGCTTCTATCGCATTAGTTGACATACGTGTGCACCGCTAGTTGCTACAACTTGTGTATTTCTTACTGTTTCGCGCTTTTGACTCTCTGTGCTTACTCTGACTGTTTCTGTGCTCTTCTTCCTTCTTTTATATATGTGTGTTGTGCAGTGTAACTATTAACCTTTCGTATGCCGGACCCGCGCCGCATCAAAAATGCCCCAACTGCCGCGTTATTTTAAGCGCGCGTGTCTGTGTGTCCAGTGTTTTTCATGACATACTTTTATTATTAAAATAATTACCTACGTGATTCATTTAAATATATCGAATAGATAGATGTGGATACTTAATTTTAGTAAATATTTCAAATCTTTATAGCCTTTTTATTATTTTGTACAGATGTTTTTCTTTCAAGGTACCTGAATAATATGTTTTTTGAAAGAAATATATGAAATAAAATTCATTTTTAGAAGTTTCAAGCTTTTATTACGTTTAATATATTCACATATATCACACGGAAAATGTATTACCACATGACATACGCAATATGCATGTGAATATATGGAACAATTAGATAAATCGAAGTTGAAAACTACAGATCCTTCATCCAGTTTGTAACAAACTTTTGCAAACCTATCAAAATTGTCGAAATATTGTTGCCGTTGGCAGTTTATATTACAATACCATCAAACACTTATCTAATGATTAAAAAACAAAGATATACTTACGTTTTCTCGGTTTATTCGCAAAATGACACAATAAAAACTCAGAGCAAAGTACGCGGTACAGGTACGAACAAGTTGAATTTTCATTCAATTTTATTTCATAATTTTGATATTGAGTGAATTGTTTTAACGGCTGTTATAGATTTGTTCTATACTTCATTCACTCTTTCAGGCACTTTCACAATATTATAGAGCTTTACTTTAATGTATTATGGAGTACTTTCGAGTACAGTTAAAATCGCGCAGATCTACGTCCCGGCATATGAAGCTTTCAAAAATTGGCGGGCATACCTGCGTTCCGGCATACGAAAGGTTAAATTATAACAGTTGGACTTTGGACTTTTAATTGTACCGTCGGTACTTTTTCGACCTCAATCCTTCGACACCGCATTTCAACCATAACTGGTGACCCCAACTGAAGACGCCGAAGATCATCCCGAGTAAGCTATGTCCGACAGCAGCGACTCAGTGAAATCGTGCGGGTCTCAACCCAGTGACAAGGTGACCAGGCGCAAACCTCGCATGATGAAGCGCGTGGGTAATGACGGACCTTCCGAGGCTTGTAACGTCAACATCAGACTCCCAGCATTCTGGCCGGATGATCCCGAGCTTTGGTTCGTGCAAATAGAAGCACTTTTTGAAAACGCGGGTATAACCAGTGACCACGCCAAATTTAATTTTGTAATCGGTCACCTTGACCACACGTATTCCCGCGAAATTAAAGACGTGTTACTTGCACCCCCGGCTTCTAATAAATATGAAAAACTCAGGACGGAGCTTATCAAAAGACTATCGGCTTCACAAGAGCGGAAAGTCAAGCAATTGCTGACACATGAGGAGCTCGGAGATCGCAAGCCGTCGCAGTTCCTGAGACATCTACAGAACCTGGCCGGACAGAACGTTCCCGAAGATTTCCTCCGAACTATATGGTGCAGCCGACTACCCAACAATGTTCAGACCATTTTAGCGTCACAGCCGCAAAGTTCGTTAGAGGCGTTGGCTGATTTAGCGGACCGTGTACAGGATATCGCAACACCGACCCAATACGTCGCTTCCACTTCCGCCTCCGGACTCAGCATGACAGCTATGGCCGAAGAAATCGCTGAGTTGCGAAGAATGGTTAAGGACCTAACAACTCAGTTAAGCAGGCAGCCTCGCTCTCGACATCGCACTCAGCACCGAACATCGCCTTTCAAAAACCGAAGTCCATCAACAAGCGTTCCATGTCCAGCTATCGCAAGTACCCGGTCTGCTGGTATCACCAACGATTTGGGCACGAAGCAACAAAATGCCTTAAACCGTGCGACTTTACTAACGCGGGAAACTCTCAGGGCAATCGGTGAACGCGACGAACGATTGCCCCAGTCCCACCTCAAGTCGCCTTTTTGTCACCGACCACAGGACGAAGATCAAGTTCCTCATCGACACCGGCAGCGACCTCTGCGTTTTCCCCCGATCGGCGGTAGGCGAGCGACGGCAGAAGACGGACTACCAGCTCTCAGCAGCCAATGGGAGTATCATCAACACATACGGCTATATTAACCTCAATCTAAATCTAGGTTTGCGCCGAGATTTACCTTGGTGTTTTACGGTTGCCGATGTAACCAAGGCAATTATAGGTGTAGATTTTTTAAATAATTATAACCTTGCAGTTGATATCCGTAATAGGAGACTTATAGACAATCTCACCTCATTGTCCACAATAGCAACTGTGTGTATCGATAACATATGTAATTGTTTGTCCGTAAAGGCATTCAACGGCACATCGAGGTACCACGCCATACTAGCAGAGTACCCCGACATCACCCGACCATCTGGCACACCACATACTCCCACACACAGTACAGTCCATCACATACGCACGACCCCTGGCCCCCCGATTTCTTGTTCCCCACGCAGGCTAGCTCCGGACAAGCTAAAATCGCGAAACGCGAGTTTGAGCTTATGCTCGCGAACGGAACGGCTCGACCCTCCGAGAGTTCGTGGTCATCGCCGCTACACTTAGCAGCGAAGAAGGACAATGGTTGGCGTCCATGCGGAGATTACCGTAAGTTAAACGCCCGTACAATCCTAGATGTATATCCCATCCGTCACATCCACGATTTCACCCATAACATCTCAGGCTGTCAGATTTTTTCAACGATTGACCTGGTGAAAGCGTACAACCAGGTCCCTGTTTATATAGACGATATCCCGAAAACCGCTATCACCACCCCGTTTGGCCTGTATGAGTTCCCATTTATGACCTTTGGCCTCAGGAACGCAGGCCAAACATTTCAGAGACTGGTGGACGAGATGACACGTGGACTAGACTTCGTATACCCGTACCTGGACGACTTTTTTGTTTTTTCTAAAACTGAGACCGAACATGAAATCCACCTCCGCGAACTATTTGACAGGATGAGCAGGTACGGCATGCTGATAAACCCATCCAAATGCATTTTTGGCGCCAAGGAAGTTACATTTCTAGGGTATCACATATCAGAGGCTGGCACTAAACCATTGGACACTAAGGTCCAAGCTATAAAGCAATTCCCCTAAAACTGTCAAACAGTTAAGGCGTTTTCTGGGAATGATTAACTTTTACCGGCGCTTCATACCGCACGCTGCCAAGATCCAGGCCCCTCTAAACAAGTTACTCAGTGGTTCGGTTAAAGGCTCACATCCAGTCGAATTCACCGAAGATACACTCAAAGCATGTACCCAGTGTAAAGAGAGCCTTTGTAATGCTGCATTACTAGCGCACCCGGATGTCCAGGCCCGACTAGCTCTTGTCACAGACGCATCCGACCTGGCCATGGGGGCAGTATTGCAGCAGCAAAAGCAAGGCGTCTGGCAACCTCTCGCTTTCTTCTCCCGAAAATTGAGCCCCGCGCAGCAAAAATATTCGCCTTACGATCGCGAGCTACTAGCGATATACGAGGGGATCAAGCATTTTCGGCACATGTTGGAAGCACGACACTTTATAGTCTATACTGACCACAAGCCATTGCTTTACGCCTTCCATGAAAGGAAAAGTAATGCTTCACCCCGTCAGCATACACATTTAGACTATATCTCGCAGTTCACCACGGACATACGACATATCGCTGGTAAAGACAATGTCGTTGCCGACACCCTGTCACGCGTGGATGAACTGCAAAATCCAATCTCCAACCAAGCCCTCGCTAAATCCCAATCATCAGATTCGGAGTTAGCGAATTTTCTTAACGGAGAATCATCACTCCGTCTTGAAAAGATAGCTATCGATGATAGCCCACTTCCACTATATTGCGACATGAGCACTTCGTCACCAAGACCTTTCGTGACAAAACCTTTTCGACGGCAGATCTTTGATAGCTTGCACAACCTTAGCCATCCGCAAACGCTACGGCGAAATTGGTTTCCCAGCGTTACGTCTGGCCAGGCGTCCGCAAAGACTGTCGTCAATGGGCACAAACATGTTTGGCCTGCCAGCGTGCCAAGATAACGCGACACGTGTTCGCACCCTTAGGCACATTCGAGCTCCCTCGAGCTAGGTTCACCCACGTGCACATCGACCTGATAGGGCCATTACCCATATCACAAGGGTTTAGATATTGCCTAACGGCCGTAGACCGCTTCACCAGATGGCCGGAAGCAATCCCCATAGCGGATATCACTGCTGAGACCGTAGGCAGAACTTTGCTTTCTGGGTGGATATCCCGTTTTGGCTGTCCGATAGATATTGTCACAGACCGCGGCCGACAATTTGACTCCACGCTGTTCCAATATCTATCTAAGATAGCCGGGTTCCATCATCATCGAACCACCGCCTACCATCCAGCAAGTAACGGGATGGTGGAACGCTTCCACCGGCAACTTAAGTCGGCGATTATGTGTCACGCTGATGAAAATTGGACGGAATCACTACCACTGGTCCTCCTAGGTATCCGAAGCGCTGTAAAGGAGGATTTCCAAGCCTCCTCCGCAGAGCTCGTTTATGGCGAACCATTAAGACTCCCAGGTGAATTCCTCGATCCTAGGGTAGGAGACGACATTACGGATGTCGCATCGTTCGTGACTCGCCTACGTTCTTTTGCCCAAAAATTACGCCCTGCTCCTGCTTCACGCCATACCACGAATAAAATTTTCGTGCATAAGGACCTCGCTTCCTCGAGTCATGTATTCCTTAGGGAGGACTCATTGCGAAGATCTCTCCAACCACCATACACCGGGCCATATTTGGTCGTGAAAAGAGGGACCAAAGTTTTTAAAATCATGGTAAAGGGCAAAGAACTGTCAGTGTCTGTAGATCGCTTAAAACCAGCGTATTTGGTCTCAGACACATTCGCACCTCATGTGGTTCCAACGGAAGAACCACAAATCATAGAGTGTCCTGCTCGAACAACTCGATCAGGTCGCCTGGTCCGTTTCCCAGATTACTATCGCCCGTAGGGACGGTTTCTGGGGGGGAGTGATGTGGGGAACTCATTCACCACATATACACACAACACATACATACATACATATACACACAACACATACATATATATACACACATAACATAAACTTGCCCTAACAATATTCAAACATATCAAAATAATTCGACGCACAGACAAATAAAATTCTATTAAAATTATTATTTTTATATAGTGACGCTGACCTCATTTTTTATAACACTAGCGGTCCGCACGCTTTTGTTCGAACCAGCTGTCGGTTACGTGACGTCATTTTGGGTCGTCCTTTAATGACCGCTATGCAGGTACGCACCGACACAGCTGACCGAGTCGTGATTTTATCGCCGGACGACAAACCTGTACCGCTTCTATCGCATTAGTTGACATACGTGTGCACCGCTAGTTGCTACAATTTGTGTATTTCTTACTGTTTCGCGCTTTTGACTCTCTGTGCTTACTCTGACTGTTTCTGTGCTCTTCTTCCTTCTTTTATATATGTGTGTTGTGCAGTGTAACTATTAAATTATAACAGTTGGACTTTGGACTTTTAATTGTACCGTCGGTACTTTTTCGACCTCAATCCTTCGACACCGCATTTCAACCATACATTTTATAAGTCTACAACAACAAGATTAGATGACGGCAAATATCAAGTACGACTTCCCCTTAAGGGGCACACCTAGTGTGAAATTTCAAAAAAATCGATATCTTGTTTTTTTTCATATTTCGGTAGATTACACCTTTAAAAATAACATATTAAAATTTCAAATCGATATCTCAAATAGTTTTTGAGTTATAGCAATTTAAAGAGCAGCCGCTCGGCAGCTACGAGTCGTACCTCATTAGCTACGAGACGTACCTGAGGTATTGTTCAGAGTCTACTGTCCCTTCCAGCCCCTATAACACGATTCCGGTTTCTATTGGCTCTCAGGTATACTAAAATATATTATTATAATAATTTCTAGAAATTTCTAGAAATTTTTCGTTCATCATCTTCATAATGGCTTCAAAACTATTGATTTTTTTTAAAACGTCGCCATATTGTCAATTTTTGATTTATTTTTTTTATCGTAGGTCATTATACAGAAAATATTATCTAGTTTAACGAGTTTTTTTTTTAGATTTCATCCACAGAGAAGGCCGGAATCACTGCAGCAGTGAAGGACCTTTTTTTTTTCGCGCCGTTGGAGATCGACTATAACTTAAAAAATATTTAATTTTTTTCTTCAAAAATTTCACTGTATATTCTTGAAACATGTATAAATATATTCTTAAAATTTTGAAATAATATATAAAGTACTTTTTTTAATAAAAATTCCCAAAAATCACCTTTTTTTAGGCCATTACACTAGGTGTGCCCCTTAAATCAACAAGTGGCAATGAACTGGGTCAATCGAAAAGCAAAGCAGTTGCACAATTTTACCAGTTGGAGCGAAAATTTATTCATAACAAAGATATTGCTTACTATTTGAAATACAAGGAATTTATCGACGAATACCTATCGCTCGGTCATATGAAACTAGCTCACGATTATACAAAACCGGGATACTACATGCCTCACCACAGTGTACTACGGGATAATTCAAGTACTACCTCCCTTCGCGTAGTTTTCAACGGATCACAGCCAACATCAAATGGCAGGCCCGGATCTAGGGGGGGGCAAGCCGGGGTCTGTGCCCCGGGCGGCAAGTTCAGGGGGCGGCATATTGAATCTTGGAATACAACTACAAAATTCATCAATAACGTAACACCACTTACATTTTTTTTCGCCGTGCGCAATTTAGTGATTATGCGATAGGGGCTCGTGAAAAAGACATGAAAACTAAATATTTGGAACGTAATTTATCCATCTCAATAATTACGTTTCGTTTCAAATATCCAATTTGTGTTTACTAGTTAGTGTTAGTAGATTAACCGAACGAAGAACGAATGTCTTTTATGTGGTACAGGCTGTGGCGAATTTACTAGTAGGCTGAGTAGGCTGGAGCCTAGGGCGGCAGATTTTAATGGGCAGCAAATCTGAGCCAATTTTTTTTGTTTTGATTTACTGAAATAATAAAAGGCAATATTTTACACACTGAAAAAATGGGATTTAAAAATTAAGAATAGTTAAAATATTTCAGGAATATGTTCCCACGTCTCCACGTTGACAATTTAATAATAAACACTTTATTAAATATCTATACTTGGATATTATAAAATATTCCAATAGCGATACATTATACAAAGATCTTGCTTAAATGTGAAAAAACACCTATTAACATTGATTTTAGTCTTTAGAGTTCCTTGCTAAGAATATTGTTTTTTTTTAAATGGTTATTTATTGTTTTCACGCACCCAGTGGTCAAGGGGCGGCAAAATTTCTCAACGATTTCCTTTGCCTGTCGTAAGAGGCGATTAATAGGGGTCATTGGGGTCGCTGGCCAACTCAAAGATGTGCGGCAGAACTCGTGGCTTCATAGCGGACGCCCACGGTTAGGGCGTCCGTTGCAGAGAAAATCTACGCCTACCTAAGTTATGAGGAACCATATTAGGAAGTGCGCCGGGTGGCACGGCGAGTCAACTAGGTGCTACTCGCTCATCCGCATCACCTATCGTCCGTAATACCTGCGATGGTCACCATGAGATTTAGTAGGTATGCCGGCAAAAAATCTTCTTAGATTTTTTCAGGGATCCAGCCTGGCTGCAAAATCTATGCGGTACGGACAATAATTGTCCCCGTGCGCCAGATTGGAAGGCTGGAGACCCCGACATGCATCTATGATCTCCCCATAGATATCGATTAAAAAAAAGGTATTGTATTCACCCCGTTTTTAGGAAATTGAGTTTGAATCAGACCTGGAAGTTTTGAGGCCTGACAAGGCTATCCTTATAATATCCGCCATAATATTTGTGCCGCTGTACGTATGTATAAAGTATATAAATGTATGTGTATGGTGTCCTACCACGAGGTCTATTTCAGTCTATTCTGCCCTATTAACCATAAGACATTCTATGGAGTCGTTAATTCGTCGTGAGACATGACCAAATATTCAAAGTATACGGGGCCGTATTATCTCGGAAAGACGCTTCTTGATGCCGAGTTCTTGAAACGTTTGTGTGGAATTCGGACCTGATATTCCAAGCATTCCAACACCTCATCTCTAGGGAATCTAAATTTTTCTTCTCCCGTAACGTCCAAGTTTCAGCGGCGTACAAAAATACGAGAAAGTGCTCGGACAAGTCTGATCTTTAGTAGCCTTTGTAGTAGTACGATTCCTCCATATTTTCCATAGCTTCTCCATTGCCCCTCTAGCCATCGCCATACGTCGTTTTATCTCAATGATACAACCACTATTGTTTTTTTTAAACAGCCCAGGATAAATGTACGACTGAACAAGTCTTGGAGGAGCCCAGTGACAGTTTGTGATGTGCATTAAAATCCCCCAAGACCATTTCAGCCGACTGGAACTGCGTCCGCCCGTCATCAGCCACATGGCTGAGATACCTGAACAGACGAGTCGTGTCATCGTCCCCGTTGTGAGACCTGTAAAGGCACACGTGCACAAGGCAAAGCGGAGAAGGAGGTGCCCTCCATGTAGCTTAAATGGTGACAGTAGATGTCCAACCGAATATACATACAAGCATACCCCGGCTTTAGGCTTGAAGCTTGCTTCAAGCGAATAACCAGGGTACAGCAGGAAGGTAGGAATATTCGGCCGGACAACGAATCCGCGTCTCCATCAAGAAGAGCAAAGCAGACTAGGCCATCTCGAGATGGTAGTGGACGGCATTAAGGTCGTTTGGAGTTCGCGGATGTTGGTGAACTCCATAGTGAACGCGATGGTGGGGTTATGCACCGCTGAAAGACCTGCTTTGTTTAATTGCGCTGTCATGAGGTGGAAGGGCCCATCCCTTTGATAAAGAGGCATAGAGAAGCCAAAGTCCGGGCATTAAGTAGGCCGAATGGGCACCGGCATGAGAGGGTCGGCATGTCGCTAAAGGTCGGCCACATCCGGTCACCAACCGGCACGACATACCCACCCAAGATTATGTGCGACATGGTAGGGCAGCCCTTCGTGGCCAGCTATTGAGCCACTATTGGGCTCTTGTACTGTACTGTCTCTTTGGCCGGCGGGTCAACACTCCTCCCTTCGAGAGCGACCAAAAATACGTACAAAATCACTATCAGATCACTATGAGGGTCTTTACGCTCCGTGGACGGACACTTAAGTCCTACCACCACGAACTGTGTCACTCATTTGGCACTACTCAGTGGTCACGTGTAGGAAAACTAGAGTCAAAGCCTACAGACGTGTGTGACGTTAACCCTCAAAAGTGACGCTAATATAAAGCGTGTAAAAATGCTCAACATGGTAGTAAGTAGTAACATGACGTTCTTTCCCGAAGGCCTGTGTTGAGTGGGCGTCTGGTTGCTAAAAATGTTGATGATAATTAAGATAAAAATTTAGGCAAGGGAGGGGGCGGCATTTCTCAGTTTTTGCCCCGCCTCGAAAAATACCTAGATCCGGCGCTGTCAAATGGGACGTGCCTTAATGACATAATGCACAAAGGCCCGAATCTACAGAATGACCTTTTATTTTTGATTCTGAAATGGAGACAACATCGTATAGCCTTTGTAGCAGATATTGAAAAGATGTTTCGTCAAATATGGGTGCATGAAGATGATCAAAGCTATCAAAAGGTGGTATGGAGAGATCTGCCACATCAACCACTGAAGGAATTTGAACTCACCACGGTGACTTATGGCACCAAAGCTGCTCCATTTTTGGCAATGATGACGCTACGGAAGTTGGCAGAAGATTCAAGAGAACAATTTCCTGACGCATCAAAAGTAGTAGAAGAATGTTTTTACATGGATGATCTGCTTCATGGCTCTGATTCTGTAGCAGCAGCAAAAAAATTACAACAGGACTTGAAAACACTCATGAAGTCGGGAGGTTTCAATCTACGAAAATGGATGTCAAATTCCGAAGACGTATTACAAGATAGTACGGAAAATCAAGAATGCAATTATAATTTTAAACAACCTCAATCAACTAAAACACTTGGGCTTTTTTGGGATCCACAGCAAGATAACTTCCTGTTTCAAATCCAGTTTGATAACACGAACTTAACCGATACAAAAAGACAATTACTCTCGGAAATTTCCAAGTTGTTCGATCCATTAGGCTGGCTCACACCAATATCTACCAAGTTGAAATTGTTATTCCAAAGTCTTTGGAAAACGAATTTGCAATGGGATGATAAGCTTCCAGATGACATCAGAAAGGAATGGTCAAAAATCAAAGACGAGATAACAATTATAAATCAATTTAAAATACCAAGATGGATAAATACGGTCGGTGTCAGCAGTATGGAATTACACGGCTATTGCGATGCGTCACGGAAAGCATACGCCTGTGTTATTTATACCAAAGTACAACACGAAGGAAACACAATAATTTCTCTGTTGGTCGGGAAATCAAAACTTGTACCTCATAACAAAGATATATCATTACCAAAATTGGAATTAAACGGAGCACTTTTACTGGCAAAGCTAATGAAAAAAGTAATATTAAGCTTGACCTACCATAATATCAAAATATATGGGTGGACGGACTCCACTGCCGTATTAGGGTGAAAAAAACTACAGAAACCACCGGAAAATTGGAAAGTCTTTGTAGCAAACAGAGTACGTATTATAACGGATATCATACCACCGACGTCCTGGAACTACGTCAAGTCAGCTGAAAATCCAGCAGATTGCGCAAGTCGTGGATTATATCCAACCGCCCTCATTGCTCATCATTTGTGGTGGCAAGGTCCAGAATGGTTGCCAGTAATCAAACAGGAAGAACGAGCTGTCCCGGTTCCCATGTACATAACAAATTAAGAATTGAAATATAACAAGCAAATCAATACGATTTGTAACTCTGTTACAAAACCAGTCGACAACATCATTATTGCTTTACTAACTAGATGCAACTCATTTAACAAAGCTGTGCGCGTATTGTCATGGGTACGACGCTTTATCACACATAAGAAGATAAGACAACGACCGTCGTATATCACTTTGTTGGAATTACGACAAGCTAAAAACTTTATTATCAAGGAAATTCAATTAATAGTATTCGAAGAGGAAATTAAGAACCTGCAACGAAAAGAACAAGTATCTACTAAAAGCAAGATTACAAAACTGAACCCTTATCTAGACCAAGAAGGCATGCTTAGAGTTGGTGGTAGATTACAGCATGCACATATTCCACCAGATATGAAAAATCCAAAAATTTTGCCCCATAGTCAACGTCTTACTGAATTATTAATAAATAACGTACACAAGCTCACGTGCCACGGCGGAACTCGTATTACATTGGCATATACTCGTCACAAATATTGGATAATTGGTGGCAATAATGCAGTCAAGAAAGTATTACGTCATTGTGTTATCTGCAAACGTCATAATCCTGACAATCAACACCAGATAATGGGAGACTTACCTGGAGCAAGAGTCAATCGTTGTCGTCCTTTTTCACGTACTGGTATTGACTTCACAGGACAAGTGTATGTCAAATCCAGTAAGGGTCTCGGTATTAAATGCACTAAGGGTTATGCGGCCGTCTTCGTTTGTATGGTGACCAAGGCCGTACATCTGGAGTTTGTGTCTGACTTAACTACATCAGCCCTAATCGCAGCGATCCGCAGAATGGCAGCACGTCGAGGCACTCCACTAGACATATACAGCGACAATGGACGCAATTTCGTAGGAGCGAGTAATGTTCTTCAAGAGGAATATCGCAAACTTCAAAAAATTCTAGACGATGGTTTTTAGAAGAAATTGCCGGTATGGAGATCAATTGGCATTTTAATGCACCTGCGTGGCCATCTGCGGGCGGACTATGGGAAGCAGCGGTCAAAAGTTTTAAATTTCACTTCAAGAGAGTTTTAGGCGAGCAAAGATTGACTTATGAAGAGTTAAGCACATTATTGAACCAAATCGAAGCTTGTTTAAATTCTAGGCCCTTGTGCCCATTGTCCGAAGACCCCGAGGATCTGGATTATTTAACTCCGTCTCATTTTCTAACTGGTGGCTCTACTCTTACAATAGTTGAAACGGAAAAAGATCTACGCACCCGCTGGTGCCTCACGCAAAATATACTAAGCGATATATGGAAGCGGTGGCGCAATGAATATCTTGCGCAATTAAACGCAAGGTGTAAATGGACTCAGCCGCAGAAAAACATCAATAGTGGCGATGTGGTTTTGATTCAGGATGACAACCTGCCCCCAGGCAAGTAGGCTATGGGCAAAGTAATAAAACTTCACCCAGGAGCAGATGGTTATGTACGTGTGGTGACTTTAAAAACCAAGAATGGTCTCATAAAGCGTCCAATTATAAAGCTGTCCCGTTTGTTAGCAAGCCAAGATACTCCTAACACTAGCTCGCCCAAAAATATAGAGTCCACAAAGCCGCGTCCTCAAGAGGTTAAGAAAAGGAGCATTCACACTAAACGGAGCTTATGGTCATTGGCGACGCTTCTAACTTTATTTACCTTAATAACAAGTTCTGAATGCCAGGTCAATATCCAACCCTTCAAAGAGAACCAAAGTATTTATTTTGACAAAATCGGCAACATGAAGTTAATTCGAGATAAGTGGAATCTTATTGTATATTATAATTTGAACCCATACTGGCAAGCGACAAAGGTATTAAGTACATACTTAATGTCGTTAAAACAAACATGTGACATCATAAATAAACAATCACATTGTGGAGTCATATTACTACAATTAAATCAAGCGTACTCAGAAATAGAATAATACAACCAGCTGATGCTAAGTCAGCACCTACGGTCACGTGCTACTAGACGACAGCGTCGTGGTCTCATAAATGGCATCGGGAGCATTGCATACTCATTGTTTGGGGTACTGGACGAAGAATTTGCAGAACAATATGGTAAGGATATTGATCTCATTCATGAAAATGAGAATCACGTAGAACTCCTTTGGAAGAACCAAACATCAAATATTGAAGCTGAATACAACATATTGATGGGTACACAAGACACCATGAACCAACAACATAAATTAATAAATCAGCATATGAACGAGTTAGAAAAGGCACTGGTTACGCTGAAAAATAAAGTTGAGACCACAAACTACATTAATGAGTTTAACACAGGAGCTATTATTGCAAACAATATGATACAGAGTTTAAAGACCATTCAAGAAATATTCCATCCATCCATCCATCAGCCAAAGGAAGTCCACTGCTGAACATAGGCCTCCCCCAATGATTTCCACAGAGACCTGTTGGAGGCAGCCTGCATCCAGCGACGTCCCGCGACCTTTACCAGGTCGTCGGACCATCTTGTGGGTGGACGTCCTACGCTGCGCTGTCCGCTACGTGGCCTCCATTCGAGCACTTTCCGACCCCATCGGTCATCAGATCTCCGCGCTATGTGCCCTGCCCATTGCCACTTCAACTTGCTAATCCGGTGGGCTATGTCGGTTATTTTAGTTCTCCTACGGATCTCCTCATTCCTGATTCGATCTCGTAGGGAACCCCGAGCATAGCCCTCTCCATAGCTCGTTGAGTGACTTTGAGCTTCCTAATAAGGCCCATAGTGAGAGGCCACGTCTCGGTGCCGTAAGTCATCACTGGCAACACACAACTATCGAAGACTTTCGATTTAAGGCACTGAGGTATTTTGGACGAGAAGACGTCGCGTAGTTTCCCGAACGCTGCCCAACCGAGTTGGATTCGACGATTGACCTCTCTCTCGAAGTTGGACCTGCCTAACCGGACCACTTGTCCTAAATAGACATATTCGTCAACAACTTCAAGAGTCGAGCCCCCAACACCGATGGGGGTGGGCACAACATGGACATTCGACATGATCTTCGTTTTGTCCATGTTCATTTTAAGACCCACCTGTTGGGAGACTCGATTGAGGTCTTCGAGCATAGTGCTAAGGTCTTCCAGCGATTCTGCCAAGACTACAATATCGTCGGCAAACCGAAGGTGAGTGATATACTCGCCGTTGATGTTGATGCCGAATCCTTTCCACTGCAAGAGCTTGAAGGCATTTTCCAGCGCGGCAGTGAACAGTTTCGGAGATATGACATCTCCCTGTCTCACGCCTCTCTGTAGTGGAATTGCCTTCGTACTCTGATCTTGTACTCGGACCGACATGGTGGCGTTGTTGTATATACACTTCAACACTTCGATGTACCGATAGTCGATATGGCACCGCTGGAGAGACTGTAGCACAGCCCAAGTCTCGATCGAATCAAAGGCTTTCTCATAGTCCACAAACGCTAAACAAAGCGGCAAGTTATATTCCTCGGTTTTTTGTATAACTTGCCGAAGCGTATGGATATGGTCTATGGTACTAAAGCCTTTTCGGAAACCGGCTTGTTCGGGAGGCTGGAAGTCATCAAACCTGCGTTCGAGACGATTTGTGATGACCCTCGAAAACAACTTATAGACATGGCTCAGAAGCGAGATGGGCCTGTAGTTCTTCAGCAAAGTGTTATCACCTTTTTTGAAGAACAAGACCACCACGCTCCTGCTCCATGCCTCCGGCGTTGAACCCTCGAGAAGGACAGAATTGAAGAGCCTCTGAAGGACCTTCAGTATTGGCGTTCCGCCCGCTTTCAGAAGCTCTGAAGTGATTCCGTCCTCGCCCGGCGCCTTGTTGTTTTTAAGTTGCTTCAGGGCCATTTCAATCTCACACAGGCTGATGTCCGGGATATCATCGCTAAAGTGTCGGATTAACTCGGCTCTCGGGTCTTCGGCCGAGCTAACAGCAGGTTGGGCAACCGAGGTATAAAGCTGTCCGTAGAACCTCTCAATCTCCCTTAATACCTCTGCCCTCGTCGATACCACGCGGCCGTCGTCCGTCTTCAGCCTAGACAACTGGCTTTGCCCAATAGATAAGTCTCTTGCAAACACTTTGGAGCCTCCGTTCCGCTCAATTGTCTCCTTAATGCTCACAGTATTGTGAGCACGGACATCGTGTCGCAAGGACTTCCAGATCTTTCTATTGAGCCGCCGATATGCTTCGGCGTCATCGGAAGACTGCAGCGTTAAAGATCGACGTTCGGCCATGAGGTCAAGAGTGTGGATCGAGAGTTTTTGTGGTCTATCTCTACGGCGGGGTCTAAAATACTTAGATCCCACCGTATGGACAGCTTCTACCAAACCCCTGTTAAGCTCGTCCACTGCAAGGTTTTCTTCTAGACAATCAAAGCGATTTGTAAGCTCGAGTTGAAAGCTTTCGGGGTTTTGGATATGTGCGCGAGTAGGTCGGAGCGTAGATTTCATCAAGCGACGCCTTTCCGATTGGACATTGATATTCAGTGTGCAAGAAATATTAATGGACACTATTACTGATATTATACCAAGGCCGATTTAACACGTACTTACACCGGAACAACTTTCAGAGGTGCTGAGTGTTATATCCAGTAAATTGCAGACAGATGTATCGTTGCCGATTGACAACATACATGCAGATTTACGCAAGATATATAATTTATTGAAAGTAAAGACCAGGATGATGGACGATATGTTGATTTTTGAAATACAGATCCCTCTGGTTAGTCAAGATGTTTATGATATCATGCAAATATACGCGATTCCCAAGAAGTTTAAAGAGGACATGATCTACATAACTCCTGTGGCAGATTATATTTCTATCAATATTAAAAGGGACATTTTCATACTTATGACAGAGTATGACATCAGAACATGTTTAATTACATCCGAAGATTATTTTTGCTCAGTAACACAACCCTTATTTCATATAAGAAGTGACAAGAACTTCTGTGAAATGAAAATATCGGAATGTGAGACTACCACGAAGTTGTGTAAAAATTATTGGAAACAAATGAACACAGTCAACACTTATTTATATTTCTGTTGTGAGCCGTGTCAAATTCGCGCCATATGTCAAGATCAAGTTTCTGCTCATCAGCTGACTCACGCTGGTCTTATAAATATAGGTCAAGACTGCCTGATTAAGACTGACCAATTTACGATATTTGCTCAAAATCTTCATGTGAGTGAAATCAAGACGCATCCAGAGGTCTATGCACCGACAATGGCGCCAATCAATCATATCATCAACTTAACCGTACCATACACAATTTTAAAAAAATATTTCCAATGAATCTGAGACAGAGATGATGCAAATGCATGAGAGAATTAAGCAATTGAAAGAGGATAACATCATATCAGAGAAGATATCCTATCATGACGTGCATCATTACGCCATGATCTACGTGATAGTCGGCGTGGTTGGCATCATTACGTTGATCGTTCTCATCAAGCGCTACAAGAGTGCAGAGTGCAGAGTGTCGCTGGCGTGTAGCCCGCGTGTCACCGACGGAGCCGTCCAGTTCCTGCGCAGCCCGTATCGAGCTCGCCGAGATAGCAACATCTACGCGCGCAACGCCGGCTCTACCACCCCGCCGAACATTATTTCATTTATAAACTTGTTAATTACTAATTGTTAATTTTTTCAAATTTCATTGTAAAGTTTACAAAGGTGCGATAACTATTATTTTTCGTTTGTTCACCAATCTTTCTTTCTATTATCCTGCCCTTGTCGGGCCGGGAATATGTACGAGCAAGTCGCACATTTGCAAACTCAGCGCTTACGCCAAAATATAAATTTGTGCATTTCGTTATATCAGTTAGTTCTCGCTCACGTTCGACCTATTAAACTGTTAACATTCAAGAATAAATAATTACTCAAGATTATCAAGTTATTCTTGCCTTTACTATCAGCACTCATCTTATGTACGTGGTTATCAAGTACCCGTACAATAATTTTGACTGAACTTTACTTGAGAGTGACTATGTAGAGTGGCACGAGTGTAACACGCAAAAAACCATTCCCACCGCAGCAGGAGCGTAAAAAGCGCTCAGCCATCTGCCAAGCGACTCCAAAACGTTATTTTCTCTTTTGGGAGTACATGCAACATCAAAAATGTCTGAAAACATTTTTTTTGCAATCCTGCCAAATTTACGAACGGTAGAAAAAAAATTCATTCGGATTGATATAATACAGGTCGGCTAAATTTGTTGACATTTTCAAAAATTCGCTTCAGCTATATACTACGCGCAAAATGTCTGAAAACCAACTTATTCGTCATAAAATTATAAAATCTATATACATTTCTAATATCAGACTGCCTTTTTTTTTTGACACAGCAGAAATATATATATATATATATATATATATGTTAACGGAAATGTATGTAATCCGTCATTGTATACAATTCCTGGGAAATCTATGTAATTCCTAAAATCGCCCGGAAATGTGTAAAATAAATTACATTAGACACATTTCCTAGGAAATCTATACATTTCCTAAATAGTGATCGGAAATGTAAGATGTTTAATATATCAAGGGGTAAGCGGGGATAGCGGAGCGAGGGGAGGGTATTGCATCATCCGATCGTTAAAGGTCAATGCGTGTAGGTTAGGTTAGGTTAGGTTTTGTTATATATTTTTTTTATTGCTGTTAAGACGAGACGTGCATGCCGTTCGCCTGATGGTAAGCGATGCGACCGCTCATGAACAGTAGTAAAACTAAACAACACCTTGAATTACAAAGCAATGCTTGGCATTCCACTGCGCTCGCTATCCTGAGACATATAGATGTTTAATCTCAATATGTCCAGTAGTTACTCTGGCTACAATGTCCTTCAAACCGAAACATAACAGTGCATTTAAACTGCTGTTTGACGGGAATAGACATTGCGGTGGTACCCACCCAGTCAGTCTCTCACATATGAGAGACCTACCACCAGTAAAGTGGTAGGTAAGGTTAGGTTAGGTTAGTAATATAGAAAAAATAAAATATATAATATAAATTCTATAATAGTTAAGTATTATAGAATTTAACGCTATGATTGTTACCTGTGATAAAAAATATTACTCTCATTTGAACAACGTGTTTTATTACAGAAACCATTATTCTTATACATTTCCTAATACGATATTGGAATTTTATACAATGCCTAGGAAATGTATACATTTCCCAGGATATGTATGTATAAAATAATTATTCAAAGAATATTTTATACATTTCCTAAACAGCTTCGGAATTGTATACATTTCCTAGGAAATGTATACAATTCCTAGACTTCATACATTTCCGGTAACATATACCGGGTATCTCAAGACTGCTACCGAAAACGAAGCCGGGTGGTAGTTTTAGTGGCTACAAACACAATGCAATTAAAAATTTCGCCTAGAAACGCGACAATTTTTTTTTATGATTTTTTAAATATCGTCATTTTTGGGTGGTAAATCCATAGTTTTTGCTAAAATAATAATTTAAACTCTTTTATACCTTAGAGTATTTACAAGTAAAACGGTATACACTTTTTTTTTAGGAAAAAATGTATTTACCACCCAAATATGGCCATAGGAAAAAAATAACAAAAAAAAATTGTCGCTTTTTTTTGCAACATTTTCTGTTGCATTGTGTCTGAAGTCGCTTAAACTACCACCCGGCTTCGTTTTCGGTAGCAGTCTTGATATACCCTGTATATATATATATATATATATATATATATATATATATATATAATAATATAGTGCGTGGTGGCCTGTTGGTAAACGGACTAGACGCGGCTGCCCACATGTTCACGGTGGTCGCGGGTTCAAATCCCAGGGCACACCTCTGACTTTTCGGAGTCATGTGTGTATTGATAATCAATCACCACGCACTAAAACGGTGAAGGAAAACATCGTGAGGAAACCTGCATACCGTAGTGATTTATAAGAATTTCTATGGTATGTAAGTCCGCCAACCCGCACTAGGCCAGCGTGGTGGACTATATGGCCTAACCACTCTCAATCGTATTCTCGATTGTAGAGGAGGCCCGTGCCCTGCAGTGGGACGTATATGGGCTGATACAGATACAGAAATAGTCTATCATAATGCCATTGCTACACTTTTGACCGTCACTACCTACCTAGTCGGGTTCAGAATCGCATAATCTAACGATTTTTATACAGTTTCGACCGTATTGCTATGATACATGGTTTTGGTCGTCATCTCTGGTACTATTACGCCGACGACTCTCTCGACGCTTTGAGAAATGAAACTGTACCAACAACATCGTGTCTAGACTTTAGAGCCGGAACTACATGCGCAATCAGATGACTCACCCGCGCCGCGTCGAATTGTTGCGGCAGGTCCCGCAGCAGCTCCGCCAGCCGCGCCGGCGACGCCAGCGCCGCGCGCGCCCCCGCCCACTCCGCCGCGCCCGCCACCAGCGCCGCGCACGCGCCCGCGCCGCCCGCGCCCCCCGCGCCCCCCGCACCACCCGCACCACCCGCACCACCCGCACCGAACCGCGCCTCCAGCTCGCCGCACCGCTCCTCGCACTGCAACACGCGCCTCGTCACCGCCGCGCGCGCGCACCCCCGCACCCCGCCCCGCACCCCGCCCCGCACCCCGCCCCGCCGCTACTCACGTGTTGCAGCGCGGCGCGCAGTACGCGCTCGTTCGGGCGCGGACACTCCTGCAGCTCCCGCTCGGAGGGCAGCGCGCGGCCCAGCACGGCGCACGGCACCGCCCACGCGGCCGCCACGCCGCCCGCCTCGCGCGCCAGCCGCGCCGCGTGCAGGCGCACCGTCACCGGACACTCGGCGTCCGCCAGCGCGGCTCGCAGCGCGCGCTCCGCCGCCGCCGCGCCGCGCGCCGCGCCCGCCACCTCGCGCTCGATGCGCGCGAACTGCGCGTACGGCAGCGGGGAGTCGCCGGCGTGGCGCTTGAGCGCGGCGCGCGCCTCGCCGCGGATGCGCCGCGCCTCGAGCCGCGCGCCAGGCTCGTGCGGGTCCAGCAGCAGCAACAGCGCATGCAGCCAGCGCAGGCGCCAGCACAGCAGCGCCACGCGCCGCGCGCCATGCGTCCACGCGCAGCACGCCTCCCACAGCGCCGACACCCAGCCCAGGAACCCTGCGACGCACGCGTGCACACAACGTGACTATGCAAAAAGCGCTACGCGTCATAGGGTTTTTATGACGCTACGGTTGCAGAACGATTTAAGAGATTTCAGTCGTGATGCCGATGGGAAACAGCGTGCAGGCTCACCGTGTTCATCGGTGAAGTAGTGCGGCGGGTCGAGCAGGTGGTGCATGAGGTCTCGCGCGGCGCGCGGGGGCGGGTGCGCGGGGTGCGCGGCGGGCAGGCGGCGCGCGGCACGCAGCAGCGGCAGCAGCGCCTCGGCCGCGTCGCTCGCCCACGCGCCGCCCACCTCCTCCTCCGCCAGCCCTGCCGCACCGCACCCGCGACTCACGTACTCCGCCGCCGGCAGCAGCGGCACCTGCGCCAGCCCACGCCACACATTACCGCCTCCAATACTGTCGTGTCGACGTGCCACTCGGCCGAGCTTGTCATCGATCCGGTTTGCATTTATGCTGCGCTGAACACTACGGGCTTCTTATCGAATGTGACTAGTCATTCAAACGATCAAACTGTGACTCGCTCGAAGGATGTCACAGTGAACCGCGCATAATATGATGATAGCTAACAAAAAATCAATATGCCCGTGAGCCAGGTTCGCCTGTTCCGATCGAACTGACGCAAGCGTAATGGTTTCCTAGATTTACGCGAATGTTACACATTGAAATAAAACTATTTACGATAAAATCTGTAAATAATAGTTTTATTTTAACGCAAGCGTGTAATGGCATCCGTACGTTTATAAAAGCGAGGAGCTAATGGACGTTTGTCGAGCCTCAGCAAGATCGCAAACGCATCACACACCTTAGCGAGTCGGAGCAGGTTGACGCAGAGCAGGAAGGCGGCGTCGTCGTCGGCGACGGGCAGCAGCAGGTCGGCCACGTCGGCGGGCAGCGGGCGGCGCTGCGGGTCGGGGTCCCGCGCCGCCGCCGCGCGCCAGTGCGCCGCCGCGCGCGCTCGCTCCACGCGCACCCACACCGCCGACAGCGGCAGCCCGCTGCGCACCAACTCGTCCTCCGCGTCGAGCAGCGCCGCGTCGGCGGCCCGCGCGCGCTCCTCGTCGTGCGGCGGCGGGAAGCCGGCGGCCGGGAAGTTCATCGCGGCGACCAGCTCCACGAGCAGCACGAGTTGCTCCCACAGCCCGGCCGCCCGCAGCGTGGCTCCTGAGCGAGCGACACAGCGGGTGAGTGCGGGTGAGTGCGGGTGAGTGCGGGTGAGGCGGGCGCGGCGGAGGCACGCACCGTGTATGTAGAGCAGGTGCGGGTAGGCGGCGGGCGCGTGCGGCAGGCGCTGCAGCGCGGCGGCGGCGAGGGGCGGCGCGCGGGTGGCGGCGGCGCCGAGGGCGGCTGCGAGCCGCACCCACGCACACAACACCTCGTCCGGCGATGAACTGCGCTGTGCTGACAGTTTCAAAAACTTTCCACTTTAATTACTTGATCAAAAAGAAAAATAACTGCATAGTTTATTTTTCTAAAATTAAGAGCGTTTATACCTTCCGCGCGCTTTTTGGCTTAAAAACAGGGCTTTTCAAACGAGTTAATAGCCACCAATAAACAATTTAAAGGAAAAATAATTAGTACCAATTTTAGAAAAGGTTTTCATCTAGGGATTTTGGTGGAAAACATTATAGATTGATGGATAATTTGTGAGTACTATAAGGATTACAACAAACTGGAACACAGGTTTCGTTATTTAGGCTTAAAATGGCAATTTAGAAGCTTAAGATATCCGAAATCACTAAATATAAGATGAAAATAAAAATATTATCAGACTAATAAGACCTTTATGGAGGGATTTTGCTGAGAAAAATAATCTTTTTGTGTTTAGCTCCTGAAAAATAATAAATTAAACAATGCGAAATTATTGAAAAACTCTCATCAAGAACATTTTTGACCAACGTGAGACGGTATCCATTGAAAGATTACCTTCTTATTTAATGTGCGAAGCTGACAAATGGAATTCAGGATAGTATATGCTATCGGGATCCCTCGAATCCTCGAAGGTAACCGAGCTAAATGTAGAAGAGCGCTTTTGGAGTCAGATAAAATTACTATTTTTTTACTAACCAAAGATGCACAGTATGATAACGCTTCAGATATCGCAATTAGTTCGCAATGCATTATGGAAATATCGGCACTAATTTTAAACTGAATACGAATATCTGCCTGTGGGTCGTAAAAAGCGACTCCACAACCGTCTTCATCCTTTGACCCATCCGTGAACAACTTACAAAATAGATTATATTTTTTATCAAGGTAATCCATACAAGTTTTACGCAATCTTACATCATTCATAGTTTTTTTGCAAATGTTTAGGCCATCAATCTTAGTTTCTATGATATCAGATAAATCAAAATAGCTTATCCAGTGGCTTAAAGAATATGTCGGTAGAATCGCTTGAGACTGAATTGGGTGATTACAATATCTTCTGTGTATATCTACTAATAATGGTAACTTTTTAGTCCTCCAGTAAGGAGTTTGACATAACCGATTTAGATCATTTACAACATTAACTGTATTATTATTATTAAATCTAGATTTGAGATAAAACTTACGAGGCCAGGTACCTTCTACGAATAGCTAGTGGTTGAAGGCACAACTCACTCTCCATAACGTGGATAGGAGTGCTTTTAATAAACCCACCTACGATTCTTATGGCCTGGTTTTGCACCTTATCTATTTTATACAAATGACTTTTTATACTATTATCATACAAATGACAACAGTAATCGAATCTACTTCGGATAATAGAAATATAAAGGCGTCTGAGATGTATTGGATGGATGCCCCATTTCGAGCTGGCAAGGATTTTAAAAACATTGAGAAATTTGAGTGTTTTTTTTTCCGTAATTAATTTATGTGTCGCCCCCATTTTAACCTTCTATCTGACCATACTCCGAGGTACTTAACGCTTTCTACTTGTTGGATAACATGATCATCGCTGTTAATTATTATGTTATGTCTATTATTGTCCCTAGGATTACCTCTGGTAAATACACAAATTTTAGTTTTGTTGTAAGCGATATCCAAACCCATACCTCCTATCATGTTTTGAAAGGAACATAAAGCCTCTCGAATCATATTTCTGGCCTCAACGATATTTCTGTTACTTGTATAAATTACGAAATCATCCGCGTATTGGGAAATAAAAACGTTTCTGATGTTCCTACATATATCTATCGTAGCAATATTAAATAACAGAGGGGAGAGTGGATCTCCTTTTGGAATGCCCATCCCCGTAGTTCGTGTCATAATCCGTCCATCACCTAACTCTATTGATAATTGACGACAATTCAGAAATGCCCATAAGTATTTACAGATCAACGATCCCGCCCCATGATGTTCTAGAGTGCTAAGTAGACTTGTTATACTGACTTTGTTGTATGCGCTGTCGATATCAATAAAACATGCCATAGTCGGTAATCCTTTTGTATAACTGCTTTGGATTCGCGACACTAGTCTTACTAAATTATCCACGCAAGACTGTGACCTCCTGAAGCCTACCATCTCGTCCGAAAACTTAAAGTTCTTCTCAAAATACCATTCTAGTCGGCGGTTAATGATAGTATGTAAAATTTTACTAGGCACGATAGCAACGCAATAGGTCTATAGCTTGATGGTGCTCCGTTGTTAGCGCCAGATTTTGGTATAGGAACTACTTTAATATATCTCCATTGACTTGGTACAAAACTTGATACTAAAAATCTATTGTATAGTTGTACTAAAATATTCTTTGCGCTGTCAGGTAAGTTTCTAATCATCGAGTAAGATATATTATCAATCCCTGGAGCGGAATCAGATTGTCTTATAGCATTTATAAGTTCGTGTGTTGACACTGGTAATGATAGATGCGAATTAGCCGTAGTAAACACGGGAGCTGTTGGAGCAACATAATCAGGAGCCAGACTACAAAGTAATGTCTCTGCTTGTTCACGCGAAAGATACTCAATCGTCGATTTATATCCCTTAAGCCACTTCATCTTGGACCACATTTCCCTAGAAGATTTTACGTTATCAATGCTGTCACAGAAACTTTGCCATGATTCGCGTTTTGCATTGCGAATAATTTTCTGAGCAATGCTAATTTTATTACGTAATGTCTCTAAATTATTTGGAGTAAGATTCCTTCTGAATTCGGCAAGAGCTTTACGTCTATGGGCTACCGCTTTCGATATTTCTTGACTCCAGTAAGGTTTTGGAGTAAATTTATGTTGATTTAAGGGATTTTCACACATTTTAATGAAGGGAATAGATTTATCAGCCGCTTTATTTATAAGCCGTATAAAATCATCATACGCAGACTGTTGATCTTCTAAAAGTACAAAGCTCTTTACCTCTTCTTCAATAAATGTTCTATATTTCGACCAATCAGCTTTCTTAATATTACGTTTTATTTTATAGTTGTTTAATTTTTGGACATTAGTTTTAATCTTAATTATAAGATGGTCGCTTCCTAGATTCTCATTCAAAACACTCCATTGAAATTGTAAGGCAATATCAATAGAGGCTAAAGTCAAATCGGGAGAAGATCTTTGAACAACTCCGTTTACTAACTTAATCCTGGTATGCGACCCATCATTCAATAGAACAAAGTTATTTCCGATTAATGAGTCAAAAATTTGATCGCCCCTTGCATCTGTCTGAAGTGCGTGGTGGCCTGTTGGTAAACGGACTAGACGCGGCTGCCCACATGTTCACGGTGGTCGCGGGTTCGAATCCCAGGGCACACCTCTGACTTTTCGGAATCATGTGTGTATTGATAATCAATCACCACGCACTAAAACGGTGAAGGAAAACATCGTGAGGAAACCTGCATACCATAGCGATTTATAAGAATTTCTATGGTATGTAAGTCCGCCAACACGCACTAGGCCAGCGTGGTGGACTATATGGCCTAACCACTCTCAATCGTATTCTCGATTGTAGAGAAGGCCCGTGCCCTGCAGTGGGACGTATATGGGCTGATACAGTACAGTTTTTGCATCTGTCTTCGTGGACCAACTCGAGTGGTGTCCATTTAAATCTCCAGAAATCAGTGTTTTTTTATTAGCTATGGTAAATATTTCGTCCCAGTCACTTAGAACGGTCCGAACTGTAGGTGGACAATATAATGAAATAATATTTTCTAAGTGTTTGCAATTCACGATCTTAACCTGAACTATTTTTATTCTTATTCTGTCTGACAACTGAACATAGCATTGTTGCGATTTTATAGATCTGTGAATCAGTATAGCCACACCTCCATACCCATCATCGCGATCAGATCTATACGTTTTGTATCCGTTTATTCGAAAGAAACTATTTGGTGCAAACCAGGTTTCACTAATTATAGCAATATGTATCCGTTCTTGGTTTAACAGGGCTTCAAACTCTATTTTCTTGGGTATCATACTTTGAGCATTCCGTTGTAGAACACTTATTGGGATTGTGGAGTGGTTGTAATCCATAATTGTTTGATGAAGTTACAGAAAGGCCAGTCGCTCATATACTGCAATACAAATGATACTAATCCCTCTAATATAATACTGAAACAACTTTTGAGCTTATCTTCCCATGAACTGTTTTTCGATTCACAAATCTTCGTTTTCAGCTTTTTTTAGTAATATTTGCCATGAAATACTTTGCCCGATTTGGGATCTAAAATCTTGATTCGATGTTTCCTCACTTTTGCTATCATCTTCGTTTAAATCAGATATATATGCGTAAGTCTCATCTTTTTTTTTCCTGTATAATTCTTCTTCTTTCTTTCCTTTTCGCTGTTATTGACTTTTTCTTTTGGTTTTCCTGATTTTCTTTAGTCACATGAGCAAATGTTGGCATTTTGCTAATTCCAGCTTCAGGTTCTATCAAAATACTATCATCCCTAGCAGGAGTTGGACTTTTGCAACAGTCTAGCGGCAAATTCTGGGACATTTTCAATGGTGTCGGGGATGGTGGTACATACAATGTTAGCGCTCTCTTATAGGAACAATTAAATTCTGCCATCAAATCTCGTATCTTCTTTTCCTTTATATATAATGGACAAATTTTAGCCATTGCCATATGTTTGCATTGCCATGACAGTTGTTGCACTTGAAGACCATGGTTTCGCAGTTGGCATGACTGCGAGAACATTTTGGGCAAATTATTTTTGTTGATGGACACATTCTTAGAGTATGGCCATATAGCCAACAACGGGAACATTGGGTGACTGGAAAGGTGTAAGTACTTACAATTACTCTGGTATCATAAATGTATACATGCTTTGGCAATGATGACCCTCTGAAACATATTCTCACAGACTCGCTCATCTCCCAGTGGCCATCAATAGTGTTTCTCCGCTTTAACCTTTTTACTTTTAAAATTTCAGTATCACTCAATAGTCCTTCCATAATTTCTTCCTCACTTAATTCTAAATCTACATATTTTATAACACCATAAGATTGATTTATTTCCAACGTTTTTTGACATTTGTAACCATTCTCGGTAAATATCTTAGACTGTAATAATTTTTCAGCACCATCTTCCTTGGAAAATTGAATTAATACTTTGTATGCGTTAATATATTTAACTCGAATTACACCCTGTATATTTTCAGATTTTAACAATTTTGCCAGCCCAAATTTTTTTGGTAATTTATCTGTACATGTTATGCACACCTCAATGTTATCCTCCGGTATTCTCGTCATCTCACTTTCTGTTCTTGCTCGCCCAAATCTTTTTGCTTTACGTGCTACTGTAGTCCAAATTTCTTCCGAATTTTTCTCTCGACTTCTTTTATTAGGTCTCTCTCGATCCATGTCCGTTTTGTCTTTATTTTCAGTCATCTCACTCTCGCTGTATTCAGTGATCATATCATCGGTCTCCATACTAATCTCGGAATGCACTAAATGATCGTTCTCGTCACTATTCATTCCTAAGTAGGTAAGCGACTTACTGCGGCGGGTTAGGCCGCCCGCAGGTAGGGGTAGGTAGTTAAATGAGAACTCAGGGTAATTACGTGGTTCGGGCTTTAATATATTTGCATCACTGATTACACCCGGCACTGTTGCTGGTGGTATGCAACAGGAGTCACTGGCCTTCACTGGACACTGATCCGGGTCTTAGGCACGTGGCGGAACCCGGCGACAGCTCGCCGGCGAAGTTAGCAGCCACGTGGCCGGACACGGTGCGCAGGTCAGCGGCGCGGCGCAGGCTCGGCCACAGCACGGGAGGAAGTGGTGCGGAGCAGAAGCGGTCGCAAAGCAGCGCACGGAGTAGCTCTCCGTGGCGGAAGCAACGAAGTAGGTGAAGAAGTACGCCAAGAAGAAGAACGCCAAGAAGAAGAACCCCAGCGGGTTCAGAAAGACGCGTGGTAGCACGCGGCTTTTAGGTTAAGGAAAAAAAAGGACGCGAGCGCCGTTACACGCGTATTTATGCGAACGCCGATGACAGTTCGTACGTCACATCTGACAGATGTCAGATGGAATCAACCAATCAGCGCAACGGAGGCGTTGATTGGCATAGACAATAGGATTTATGCCGACTATTGAACCATAGACCGCAAATATTAGAGGTGACACTCTCACAACGTCACAGCGACGACAACATAACATTTTAAATAAACGCACGATCGAGCGAAGCGATAAGGAAAATCTTTTTCGATATTAAACAATAATATCGACGCGTCTCACGATAACAAGCGCCCGCGCGCGACTGTTTTCACCAACTTGTACATATTTTTTATAGCAATTGCATCTTATCAATAAATTACCATTTTTATATTTCGATAAAATTAGATTTCATGCTTTCTACAAATATTTTAAAAACCACTATAAAACACGCTGTCCGACGTGCCTCAAATCAGACCGCCGCAAGGCCTTCTAGAGGGAGGACGTATCGCTTGTCGCTCCGGCCTGGCTGCAGTCGATTTTTGCCGTGCGTAGTAAAAATAGCCACGCGTAGAATGCGAATGCCACATCTTAGACATTTTTTATTACCTACAATGATTTTGTAGTGAGTATAATTATGTTTCAGACAATATAATGGGATGTAATTCCGATGCTAAATTATGTTATGTATTGTAATATAAAATAAAATATATTTCGTAATTGTAAGGGGTTGTAAGGCCCCTAACTCTGTTCATGTGTTTGAACATGTAGTGTCTACTCTTTGAACACTGATTTGAATGCAACTTAACAATGTAATAATAATGAAAATATGATTGTACGGATTTCCGCACATGATGCAAAATTATAAGTTATGTGTGCATTACGTGTTTATGTGTGTATCAACGTTAGTTAGCGCTAAGACGCGGCAGAACTCTTAGCAATAAAACAGTGATAATTATAACAGTTTTTCATTTTGTACACCACGTACAAACCTTTTTTTTTGTGCACTATCTTATGTGAACAATACAAGACTGTCATCATGAGTGAACTATGGTGATAAGCAAAGCAGTGTAGCAGTATGAGGACAACAACGTTTAAAAGCAAGCATTCAACAACAAACAAGCAGTAAGAGTCCGGGGCAATTCTAAAATCAAGTAAGATCTTTCCAATTTACTTTTCTTATAATGGAGGAGCTTTATGTAAATCAAACTGAGATTTATGAGGCAATTAATAAATTAACGATAAACATAAGAAAGGATAGTGTAGAGCGGAAGAGGTGATTATTTTCGACGAAAATTAGATATATTAGAAAGGTATTGGGGTGATTTTCAATGAAATCACAAAAGCATCTGTGGGTTTAAAATTAGGGATCATCCTTATTTTGACGATTCTTTGTATGAACGAACAAATGGGCTATACATATCTACGAAAAATATCATTAAACAGCAGCATCAAGAATTAGAGGGCAAAGACACGTTACAGTCTCCAGTCCCTCCAAGTCAAGAGCAAGAGGAACAGCAAGAGTCTATAAAACAACAAGAACCGGCCACTTTATATAAACCTAGCACCGCCGCAGAAATGGTATCAAGAGGTTCAGATAGCAAAGTGGATGAAATGTTACGAAAGCAAGCAGTTAATTTCAAAGCATTGATGAGAACAATTAATAACATACAATTAGAGGGCATTGATGAAAAATGGGAGCTAGAAGACCTTCTCAAGTCATTACAAGTCCGCTGGGCAGCAGTCGATTCCTTGCATTGGGATATACTTGTTCAGTTAGATGAAGAAGATGAAGAATACGAGTTTTCATATGCTAGCCACGAACAAAAGTACGAACTTATGAAGAGAAATATTAACAAACAACTGTGGTCAGTTATTCACAGAGAGAAAACGTCTCCACAAATGGAAATTCCCGTTTTTTCTGGCTGTTACCAAAATTGGACGTCGTTCAAAGATCTCTTTGATGAAACTATACATAAGAATCCTTCCTTCTCAAATGCCCAAAAATGCAATTCCTAAAAGGAAAAGTGCGGAGTGAGGCGGAGAGATTGATACAGCATCTGAAAATCAGTTCAGTAAACTATCAAACATGTCTAAATATTTTGGAAAACCGGTATAATAATAAAAGGTTAATTTTCACTTCATATATCAATAACATAATTAGTTTACAGGTAATGCATCAGCAAAATTTAGGCCAATTAAAAAAGATACATGAAGTCACTATGGAAACTCTTAACGTCATTCAAAATTTGGGCTTAGATATAAGTTCATGGGATCCTCTCATCATACACCTGTTATCCAATAAATTGGATCAAAAAAGCTACGATGATTATATCGAATCATTGAAGAATCCTCGAGAAATGCCCAATCTTAAAGATTTCACTGCATTTTTGGAAAGTAAATTCACATGTCTAGAAACATCTAAAAGAAGACAAGAGCATTCATATCAACAAAAATCATCTCAAAATGTTAATTTCAATAACATGAATCATAATAATTTCATCAAGAAATCGTTTTCAACGAAGTCTAGTAATGTAAACAAGTCTGTGTCGAAAGTATTGTACGCGTCAGCAAGTATCAAATGTCCGCATTGCAAGGAAGAGCACGGCTTATACAATTGTAGGAAATTCTTGGATATTAACGATCTAACGACTTAAAGTTGAAAACTGTATCAAAACTAAAAGTATGCAGGAATTGTTTGTTCGACCATGGCAGTGGGAAACAATGTATTTCCACACGTCACTGTCGGGTACTGTTACTATGACAAATTTACCAACAATAAATTCAAATATTCCTTCAAATAACAACTCCAACGTGTCTCAAAACTGCAAATCAGAAGTCCTCCTAGCAACAGCATTGGTAAAGGTTAGACAAGCAGATGGAACCTACCAAACATTTCGTGCCCTTATAGACCAAGGGTCACAAATTTCCTTAATATCGGAAAAAGCAGCTCAACAACTAAATATAAAACGCAGGCGTTGCAAAGGAGTAGTATTTGGTCTAGGTGAAAAAAAAAACAATTGTTAAGGTGTTGTCAATATAACGTGTATATCTATGCACAATGATTTTTCACTAAACATCGATGATTATATTATGAAACAACTAGTGAAAAATTTACCGAGCAGAACGTTCAACGACCCGCAAAGGACCTATTTGGAAAATATCCCTTTGGCTGATCCAGATTTTTACGTTAGCCGACCCATCGACTTATTATTGGGCTCGGACGTATACGCATCCATTAAAATGTCTGGTATACGCAGAGGACAAGATCAGTCACAGCCTTTAGCTGAGCAAACACAGTTCGGTTGGATTTTATTTGGGAAAATGGAGTCTTATCAATGCAATGTGACTTTGAATGACGTAGAAAAAATTAAGGAATACTGGGAGATCGAGGATATAAACGATCAGGCCCATGTATCATCAAAAGAACAAGCTTGTATTGATTTCTACGAACAAACAATCATAAGAAGAAAAGATGGCCGATACGTTGTCAGATTGCCTCTGAAACCGGATATAAAAGAGAAATTAGGTTCATCAAAAGAAAAAGCTATAGCTCAATTTTTGAATTTAGAGAAAAAAATTGATAAGCAAGCCAAACTAGCAGAGCAATACCGAACGTTCATCAATGATTACAAAACTTTACATCATATGAAGCCAGCTGATAATATCAGAAATGGAGATTTAACATGCTACTACGCACCACGCAGTGCAGCGAGAAGAATCAGCTACGACAAAATTGAGAGTCATATTCAACGCCTCAGCAAAAACAACAAGCGGCTACAGCCTCAATGATCTAATGTATAGAGGTCCCAATTTTCAGCAAGATTTACAAGGCATAATCATAAAGTGGCGTCTTTATCGTTATGCTTATTCAGACGACATTGAGAAGATGTATAGGCAGATATTGGTACACGAATCGGACCAGTCTTTAAAAAAGATCGTATGGCGAGATACACAAATGCAGCTTCTAAAATTCTTTCAATTGGCGACAGTCACATACGGTACCAAAGTTGCGCCATTTTTGGCCTTAATGTCATTGCGACGATTAGCGCAAGATGAACAAATCAATTATCCGGAGGCATCAAAGATTGTTCAAGAAACATTTTATATGGATGACCATTTGTATGGTAGCCACTCTATAGAGGAAGGAAAGAAGTTAATAGCAAACGTGAGTAACTCACTAGAAGCAGGCAGATTTTGTTTGCATAAATGGACATCTAATGAACCTAAATTATTAGAAGAACTACCAGGTAACGAAAGCAAAGGACATGTAGTATTCAATTTTAAATCCGAAACACTGTCAAAACCGTTGGGTCTACTGTGGGATCCAGTTGAAGATAATTTCAGCTTTAAATGCAAAACGCTGCAACAAGTGGTAAACCCTACAAAACGTTTGGTATTGTCAGAAATTTCTAAGATATACGATCCATTGGGTTGGTTATCCCCATGGAGCACAAAACTCAAGTTATTGTTTCAGAAAATTTGGAATGCAAATTTAGAGTGGGATGACATAATACCTGACAATATTCGAAAGGAGTGGCAAATAATTCAAAAAGATATGGAAAACATTAGCATTCTAAAAGTACCACGATGGATCAGATTTCAAGGTGATGGAATATTGGAACTGCATGGCTTCAGTGATGCGCCCAATAAAGCTTACGCGGGTGTTGTATATGCGAGAACTATCAAATTTCGGTGGTATTAGTAGCAGCTAAAACTCGATTAGTTCCGATCAAAAAAGTAGTGTCCTTGCCAAAATTGGAACTTTGTGGAGCACTTTTACTCACGAAATTATTAGAAAAAATTGTGTTTTGGATAGGGGAACACAATATACATAGTATGTTCGGTTGGACATATTCGATGGTGACTTTGGGTTGGTTGCAAGGCGAGCCTGGACGGTAGAGGCCTTTCGTTGCCAATAGAGTGCAAAAAATTACAAAATTAATTAGTACAAATAACTGGAACTATGTGAAATCTGATGAGAATCCTGCCGATTCAGCAAGTAGAGGAATATATGTGAGTCAGTTGAATACAGATAGTTTATGGTGGCATGGACCAGGATGGATGAAAAATAATAATATTTTAGCAATGCAAGAAACACAAAAAATATATACTACACAAGAAGAATTAAGAAGTAAACAAGTTCATGTGACGCAGAATACATCTGAGGAAAGTATTATAAAAGAGTTGTTGGAAAGACATAATTCGTTTTTAAAAATCGCAAGGATACTAGCATGGCTGATAAGAGCAATTAATACAATTAGATTCACAAGCAATAATACAAGCTCCAAAGGTAAACAATGGCCAGCATATATCACATTACAAGAGCTTAAGGCGGCGAAACTACTTATCATTAAATATGTTCAACTTTGTGAGTTTAGCCATGTTATAGCATCTTTGTGGCGGTCAAATAAGCCTTTAAACAAAGGAGACTTATTAAAACTAAGTCCATTTCTTGACGAACAAGGTGTTTTGCGTGTTGGTGGACGCCTGAAAAATGCAACTATTAGCCAGGACATGAAGTATCCTATAATAATCCCCAAGGAACATAAGCTAACTAAAAGTGGCGCTAGTGCTGCGAAGAACATTGGCTCCGTATAGATAAATACTTTAAATTACTTACAATAGAGCAATACCAATTTGTATCAGTAATAAGTGTACCAAACGATCAAAACAGTGTGTACCAGTGTTATCCAGTGACTACTCAGAGTAAAATAACTATAAAAGTGTTTTTATTCCAAGTGACATTTCGAGCTACAACAACTGAGCTGTGCACAAAAATATAGGACACAATAAAGTGATAAGTTTAATGAACATTATAAAAAGAATATCTCTGCAATACCTAGGACAAACAATTAAATTGTTCATGTGTTTAGTTTTACTAAAGGAAAAAAAGAATTAATTGACTGAGGAGAATTGTGGGTACCAAAGTAAATAAGTTACATACTACCAACATAATATCAAAGTCCGAAACTACGATTTCACCAATAAATCAATTTTGACAACACTCATCAGCGGGAGTTTGGCCTAGAGGTATACGCAGCGATAATTCCGTACGAATTAGTCACATGATTCAAAACCAGTGTACTGGATGGGTTTTTTGTTTAATTTTCAAACCAAAATAAACAACTGCTAATAAAATTTGAACAAAAAAAAATATATACAGGGTATATCAAGACTGCTACCGAAAACGAAACCGGGTGGTAATTTAGGCGACTTCAGAATGCAATAGAAAAAGTTGCAAAAAAAAGCGACAAATTTTTTTTTGTTATTTTTTTCCTATGACCATATTTGGGTGGTAAATACATTTTTTCCTAAAATAATAGTGTATACCCTTTGATTTATAAATAATCTAAGGTATAAAAGTGTTTAAATTATTATTTTAGCAAAAACTATGGATTTACCACCCAAAAATGACGATATTTAAAATATCATAAAAAATCATTGTCGCCTTTCTTTGGGAAATTTTTAGTTGCATTGTGTTTGTAGTCACTAAAACTACCACTCGGCTTCGTTTTCGGTAGCAGTCTTGAGATACCCGGTATATAAAAAATATATACACAAAGAAAAAATTAAAAAGCAAAAATGAACATTATTCGATCACCACCGAATGTTGCCATTGGTGGCTCTCAACCTGATTTGTCGATGATGATGTGAATGCCGATGCACCGAAGACACTTAACTTATTCGAGCTGAATTATCACGTATGTCTGCATTATTGGAAAAGCATGTTGTTTCTAATACGCAAATTATGAGCCAAATGAGTGAAAGAATCGTTGAAGTAAAAAGTGACATCAATGAATTAAAAATATCACACGAAGCAACTAAGAACTTAATTTGTACAAATGTGGCAGAAATTACTTCCCAAATTCAAGATATAAAGTCGGCAACATCAAAAATGACACTTGAGCATGAGTTCCTAAAAACCCAGTTATCACAATTAGAAACAAAAGTATCCAATGATGAGGCAAAAATCAAATCATTTGATGACAACCTAAATGCATTGAAAAAAATTACTACCAAATTCGTCTCAAAAAGAGAAATTACATGCTAATGAACAGATAATTCGCGAAGTTCACGAACGCAAAAAGAGACAAAATAACATTATTATAGCTGGCATTCCCGAGCTCAACTCCACAAATATCCAAGAGAGAATTAATCATGATGAAACCGAAATAATGAAAATCATTGCTACCATAGATAATAAAATACCAAAACCTGTTTTGACATTTCGTGTCGGTAAATATAATCCAGGAAAAATCCGAAAGATTAAAGTATGCTTCAACAAATCAGAAACAGCCTTTTCAATACTCCGCCACAAAAACAACTTACCTAATGACGTAAAATTATTTTCTGATCAAACTCCAACTCAACAAAATATTATCGTAATGTGAAGGATGAATTGACTCGCCGGTCAAACGATGGTGAAAACGATATTATGATAAAATACGTCAATGGAACACCAACTATAATCAAAAAACCTTCAAAAAACTCGAACATTCGGGCGTAATGGGCAATTCAACAAATGAAATAACTTACCATATTGTCGACGATTATCAAAATATACAGACAAAAAAATCACGAATATCATTTCTCTACTTAAACGCTCGAAGCATAAAGAAAAGAGGCAAATTAGACGAATTAAAATGTATACTCAAATCAGTACCTACAACAATTCACATAATTCTCATTAAAGAAACATAAAATACATTCAGAAAATCAAGCTTTACAGTTACAAATAGACAATTACACACATTACTATAACTACAGAACAGATGCTAGAGGAGGAGGTGTATCAGCAGAAACACAATTTGATTGAATCAACATATAAAGATGGAAACAACTACCTATGGATTAATTTAGAAAAAATTGCAGATATTGGTGTGATCTACAAACCAGGTACTACTAATTTTAAAAACTTGAGTATGAGGAACAATTACAGAGACGAAAAAAAGCTATTGTTTTTGGAGACTTCAATATCGATCTACTAAAAAAAGACAAACAAGTAACAAAATATAAGCAAACAATCAATGAATCAGGTCATAGATTTCTAAACAAGATTACTAAAAAGTTTGGCACAAAAGACTCTACAACAAAAAAATCAATACTGGATCACATCAGCACCAATCTAAAGATTAACCATTTCAATGTTACTATTATTAACTCGTCAATGTCAGATCATAAACAAATCTATTTACAAATTAATAAATTCAAACCCCCTCAAAAGGCTCACAAATGCTATGAAACAGTAGATTATACTAAACTAGATAAGTTATTAAAATTGAATGGCCTGTCAAATGACAATAGCTTCAAGAGATTGCATAGTGAAATAAAAAATAGCGTTCAAAATAGCAAGATAATTAAAAAAAAAGTAATAAACCTACCCCAAGAAGACTGGATCAACAGGGAGATACTCGATGGAATAAGTCAAAGAAATTTCCTATGGACACAATATAAAAATAACAGAAATGACAAAAACCTAGAAAATAAACTAAAAGATAAAAGAGATAATGTAAAAAAATTAATACTAAGTGCGAAAGACTCGTACTACAATAAGTTATTTAAAAATTGTAATAGCAATCCTAAAAGAATGTGGACTCTAATAAATAAACTATCAAGTAACGAAATAAATTCAAGTTGTGCTCCTTCAAAACTCTCTCTGGACTCCAAAACAATAACTGACACTAGTGAAATTTGTGAAATTTTTAATTAATATTTTTCTACTATAGGGTCCCTTTTGGCAGCACAAATACCCAAAACATACCATAACAATGTTATTTCACCATCACACTCTACAAATCCAGATAAATACCCTGAATTATCAACTTTAAAACCTTGCACCGCAGATGAAGTCAGTAGGATTATTAAAGATTTAGATCCAAATGCAAGCACTGGGATGGATAAGATAAGTCCTAAAGCAATTAAATATTTGCGAAATCAAATTTCAAATAACTTAGCTCAATGTTTTAATAAACTTATGACGGATGGAGAGTTTCCGCTTATGTTAAAGGTCGCTAAAGTAACACCTATTTACAAATCGGGCGCTACTACTGATCCAGGCAATTATCGTCCGATCTCTGTACTTCCCGTAATGTCAAAAATCTTATAAAAAATATATTTATAAACGTTTAATGACATACCTAGAGGCCTTTAATTTTTTATCAAAAAGACAATATGGATTTAGGGCCAAAAGTAACACAACCTCTGCAACTATCGGTCTTACAACAATAATTAAGGAAAATTTAGATAAAAAAAAAATTGTTTTAGGCGTGTTTATAGACTTAAAAAAAAGCCTTTGACACTGTTAGTCATAATTTTTTGTTACAAAAATTGAAAAACATAGGTATAAAAGGACAAGCCCTTAAACTATTTAAATCGTATCTAACCAATAGATCCCAGGTAGTAAAAATCAAAAACTCTCAAAGCAATACTTTACCCATCATTTATGGAGTCCCCCAGGGTTCTATTCTGGGACCATTACTTTTCTTAATATATATACACAACATTTCTCATCTAGCACTTCATGGCCATTTAACCTTATATGCAGATGATACTTGTTTATTTTATGTCGGATCTAATATATCCAATATCATTACTCAAGCGCAAGAAGATCTGGATCGTTTACATGAATGGTTCTTGTATAATCTACTTACTATAACTATTTCAAAAACGTGTTACATGTCATATTTAAGCCCAAAAACAAAAAGATTCCACCATATGAACCACTTACCATCAACAATATACCAATACAACAAAAGAACTGCGAGAAGTACCTTGGTCTAAGAATGGACTGTCATTTAACATGGTCCAACCAGGTTGATTATATCAAGAAAAAACTTTCATCCCTCACTGGTTCGCTTTCCAATATTTCGAGATGTATTCCTACAAAAATGCGTTACACAATATATAATTGTTTAGTAAAACCACATTTATTGTACCTGATTGAGGTCTGGGGCAGCGCCCGCAAATTTAAAATTAAAGAACTTCAGAGAGCGCAAAACAAAATTATTAAAACACTTTTTAAATTTCCATATACAACACCAACATTGAAAATTTACAATGATACAAAAATAATGAATGTAACGCAACTTTATGCATATAATACCTGCATTTTATTAGGAAAGTTATTGATAATTCCATCCACACAGATTTGCACTTCAACAAAAAATCTCAATTTTCCACACGTAGCACCCGCCGACCTAGTTTACTTGTTCTCCCAAAAATACGAACAAACTATGCAAAAAAAAACATAACTTTTGAGGGAGCACAATACTACAATAAAATACCTACAGAAATTAAAAATGTAAGCTCATTTAACTGTTTCAAATCTCAACTTTCAAAGTACATACTTGAAAATCAATATCGTTATATTACTTAAATAAAATAAAAAATTGTAAGAAGATAAATATTAACACAATATATTGCTCGCTGCAACTACAATACTTAATATTTATAAATTAAAATATGTTAAATGAGTGCACGGCGACCACTGTACTATGAATTAAATACTGCTTAAGCTTTCTTTGTTATTCTCATGTAAGTGACTTATTTTGTCTTTTTGAGAATAAAATTTCTTAACCCACAACTAGTCTATTAATTGATGAAGCCCATCAATTAACGTACCATGGAGGACCAACATTGACATTGGCAAATTTGAGACAAAAATATTGGTTAGTTGCTGGATTGCGCACTGTTAAAAAGCAATTAAGAATGTGCGTAATATGTAGGAAAAACAGTCCTATACAACAATACCAGTTAATGGGAAACTTACCTGAAATACGATGCAATGCCGCACCTCCATTCTACCATGCCGGAGTGGATTATACAGTTAGTGACATTCGTCCGTTCGAGGTGTACGGTCACGTCTTTATTATTCGTACTAATTTTGCAAACGCATCTCAAACTTTGTTACTTTCCAAATTATAAATCTATTATTATGGATACACATAAATGTGATGCCTGCAGCGACAATATGTCGGATCGTGTGAAGTGCACTATGTGCAATCGGTTACTGCACTTCCATTGCGCAAGTATAACGGAAGCAGGATATCGGAAGTTGGGTGACAGAAAACTCACGTGGCGGTGCAACAAATGCAAGTCATCCGGTTCCAGTTCCAGTCAACCACCACCTTCACCAAAATGTGAGTCAGACAATACTATAATACTAAGGGAGATTGAAGCTCTCGCTGCTAAACTGGAACCGCTAGAATGTCTTAAGGATGACATAAAAGCATTGCGTTCCGAATTTACTGCCCTTAAAACATCTTTAGACGATACCAACAGGGAGCTGAAAGAATTTAAAGCTAAAATAAAGGAAATAGAACATCGTCTTACGCAAGTGGAAACAGTGCAGTGTCAAGTCGATAATGTATCGGAGCGGCTAGAGAAGTTGGAGCTTGAAGCTGATGCAAAAGAACAATGGGCGCGTTTAAATAATATTGAAATTAAAGGGATTCCACAGAGCAGTAATGAAAATCTGTTCGATATTGTTACTAAAGTTGGAGTAAATATTCAATGTACCATTAACAAAACGCAAATAAACTTTATAAAGAGAGTTCCTACAAGAGAGAAAGATCGGATTAAGCCAATAATCGTCAGTTTCTGTAATCGCTACGTCAAAATTTTATAGCGGCGGCTAGACTCTTGTCTAAAACTTCACCTCTAACAACAGCACATCTTGGTTTCCCACGAGCTCAGAAAATATTTATAAATGATCATTTAACAACCAAAAATAAGGAACTTCTCAACAAGACGAAAAAGACAGCATCAGAAAAGAGTTACCAATACGTCTGGGTAAAAAACTCGAAGATACACACACGGAAAAACGACACTTCTCATATTATAATAATAAATACAGTCAAAGATATTGCCAAAATTACATAAAATCACATAATAAAAATAACATTATAACAATAACAATTATACATGTCAACAATAATATTCGTGTTCGTAATGTTGAGAACCATGTACATCAGTGTGCTAATTACATTTTCCAATACTTACTGTGTCTGCCGATTGTGTGCGTCGCGTCGGAGCAAAAAATAAGAATTATTATATCGGTAGGTACATCTTTTACACTATAATAGACCCTATTAGAATGCTCATTCAGTTCAATTTGGTAGAAAGAGATAAATCACTTATGACCAATATCGATCGTGCGGTGTCGGCTATTTTTTGCATTACTTTCTTTGTTCTCACTCATAGCCTATTATCCATTCAGATCTCAAATTATTGTGTATCTAATTGCTATGTTTTACCGTGTTTGTTTGATAGCGAGCAGATTTTTACGGTCTACCCGTTTATGCATGAGATTTTTAACTATTTTATTAATTTGTTCTTCTATATTATATTTAAATATGTATCGTTTATAATTATATACTCTCATAGACTTATTTTAAAATGATACCTCTTACGATATATTATCAGAACGTACGCGGTTTACGTACAAAAACAAATAACTTCTTGCGTAAAGTTTACCTTAGCGATTACGATGTGATAGTACTCACAGAAACCTGGTTAGTAGACGGCATTAGCAATAGTGAGATATTTGATGGTAGATACTTGGTGTGGAGACGTGATCGTGATTATCATCGCACAAGGCAGGGTAAGGGGGGCGGTGTGTTGATCGCAGTGCGCAGTGATTTTATGGTTACGGAGCGGGTTGACTAGCGAAGTACTGCTGAGGATATGTGGGTATCCATTACTATTAAAAAAAATACAAATCTTTTGTATCATGCAATATTAATCTTTGTGCGCTCTATTTGTGTAAGGAAAATACAGGTCACTCATACTGTGCTCAGTTGCAAAACTTTACAAATAATCTACACCGTTTAGTTTCCACTCATATTTTTGACCAATTTATTATATTAGACGATTTTAATTTTGGTAGTGATGTTGATTGGACCCATATAAGTGACAGCTTAGACTTAAAATTAATTAATTTGTCCTCTGCATACATAAACGATTTCATAGATACTATTAATATATGTAACTTGTCTCAATATAACGGTGAACGTAATGCCAATGACAGACTTTTAGACCTGGCATTTTCTAATGCCCCATTAAAAGTTATTGTATCCAAAGACCCCTTAGCTATACCTATAGACACTCATCATCCTCCTCTTGTTGTCTCTGCCGAATCAGTTGAAATGCATGCAATTGCTGAGAAATTAAATATAAAATATCTTTATTATAAAGGAGATTACGTCAAAATAGCATCTGAACTAATTAATATTAAATGGGATTATCTTTTGTATTTGGGTACATTGGAACAAGCGGTTACCTTGTTTTACAAACACCTGTATGAGCTTAGGGATAAATATATACCGCGAAAATCAATAAGAAAGTCACAACACTCTCCATGGTATAGTTCGTCACTAATTAAAATACTTAAAGAGATGTACAAATATCATCGCAAATATAAAATTTACGGTAACACGGCTGATTATCACTCCTTTTCAAGTTTACGTGACAGGGCATCAAAAATAGAGCAGGAATGTCATGATTCATTTATAAGTAAAATTGAAGAGTCTATTGTAAATAATCCAAAGTCGTTCTGGTCGTATGTTAAAAGTAAAAGAGGTAACAACACATATCCCAGTGTAATGAAATATCGGGCTACCATAGCTAATACCGGTGAAGTGGGTCCACTTCTGTTTAATTTATTTATTTCCGATATAAATGGGTGCTTTGAACATTCATATCCTTTATTATATGCTGATGATATGAAAATTCATAAATTAATACGAAACTCATCAGATGTTGAAAATCTACAATCCGATCTAGATAGATTTGTTCACTATTGCCATATTAACCGTCTCGACCTAAATGTTAAAAAATGTTTTCATGTACGCTTTACTAGACAGAAAACTGTAATTGGGGGTGGATACATACTTAACAACCACAATATAAATACTGTTAGTAGTATAAGGGATTTAGGGGTCATTCAGGATAGCAAACTTCTATTCGATGAACACATTGACAATATAGTTAATAAGGCTACGAAAGCGTTAGGATTTGTAATAAGAACATCAGCCCAGTTTCGCTCTATTAAACCGATTAAAATTCTTTATTGCTATTAAACCGATTAAAATTCTTTATTGCTCCTACGTACGAAGCCACCTCGAATACGCATCACAAGTTTGGAACCCGCAATACGGAATTTACAAATCTCGACTAGAGACCGTACAGAGAAAATTTTTGAGATACCTAGATTATAGAACACAGCAACAGTCACTTGATTACCTACATCGTTGTAACAAATATCACTTTTTACCACTTGAGCACAGACGTTATGTAAGCGATGTGTGTCTCTTAGTTAAATTGGCTAACGGCTCCATTGATAGTCCTGAACTATTACAACTAATATCTTTGCGCACACATCAAATTGGACTGAGGCAGCGAGCTTTGCTGCAAGTGCCGATAACCAGTACAAAGTATAGGCGTAATGCATTTATGTTACGAAGTGCCACGAGTTTCAATGACATTCCACCTGAACTAAATATTGATCTGTTTTGCACCAACGTCAGCACAGTGAGGAGAAAACTTAATAAAAAATATTATAAAGAGGATATTGATTCGACACAGTAATTTTGTTGACATTTTTCTTTCTTTTTCTTGTTACGTTCGCTTGTTTGTTTTGTCTAGTTAAATAATAATACTGTTTGTACATATTTGTTTTATATTTAAAAATAGAGACTTGTCATTAGCAATAGTTGTTATTTATATTGTATATATCTATCATTGTTATTAGTCAGTAAGTCTTCTTCAAAATTAATAAAATAAATAAAATATTTGTCGAAATTAAAGCGAATAAGGGCCGAAGAATTAAGACCACTAAAGGTTACGTGGCGCTATTTATTCGCATGGTTACTAAGGCCGTCCACTTAGAATTGGTCTCGGATCTCAGTAGTTTAGCATTTCTTGCAGCACTGCGAAGAATGGCGGCTAGAAAAGGCGCTCCCTTTCACTTATATAGTAATAACGGAACGAACTTTGTGGGGGCAAATAGGATCATAAAGCAAGAATTGATTGATCTCAAACGCATATTGGATAAAAATGCCTTATCTGAAATAACAGATCTTAATATTGAATGGCACTTTAATGCCCCATCCTGGCCAAGTGCTGGGGGTCTGTGGGAACGAAGCATAAAAAGCGTGAAATATCATCTAAAGAGAGTCGTGGGGGAACAAAAATTAACTTTCGAGGAGTGGAGCACCATTTTAGCACAAACAGAAGCATGTTTGAACTCCCGGCCTCTGTGTGCTATGACCGAAGACCCGGACAACCTAGATGTTTTAACACCAGCACATTTTCTTATCGGAAGAGCAGGGAATACTGTCATAGAAACACAACACGACGCGAGAACTCGATGGCACTTGATTACCAAATTAGGACAGGACATATGGAAAAGATGGAAGAAAGAATATTTAATTCAACTATAAATTAGAAGCCGATGGCTAAAACAACAAAATAATGTGTCAATTGGAGATCTTGTTACTATTCAGGACGATAACCTGCCACCTGGTAAGTGGATGATGGGTAGAATCGTGCAACTACATCCTGGGCAAGACGGGCTAGTTAGAGTCGTATCACTCAAAACGAAAAATGGGATAATCACAAGACCAGTTATAAAATTATCTCTGTTACCTTTGACAAATAATGCTAGCACCGCAGAAAAAACGAATAAAGTTTCTGGAACTAAGATATATCGTCCTAAGTTCGTATCGCTAGCTTTATCATTCATTTTATTTTTGTCAATAATATGTGGTTGTCACAGCGCCTATAACATAACAAAATTGGAAAACAATAAAGGATTATACTCGTATTTCGACAAGATAGGGAATATGTAACTGGTAAGAGATGAGTGGAATTTGGTTGCATATTATGACTTGAACCCTTTCTGGAACGGCACTGCAGTGTTACTAAATAATATACGTTATCTGGACAGCGTGTGTAATATTATCGAGCTCAAATCGCATTGTAAAATGATGTTGTCACAACTACGTCACGGATACTCGGAGATTGGATATTCTAACCGTATACTGCTAAGTCAGCATTTCCACACACGTGTCCGACGAAGACGAGGCCTTGTGAATGGTGTAGGCTATCTGGCTAACACTCTTGGAGTCTTGGATGAGCGATTCGCCCATCAGTACCAGATAGAGAACAGCATCCATGATGCAACGACTGTTAGCTAGTACCAACAGTTATTTGAAAGTTATTGCGGATAGAATGGACTCCGATAGTCTTCTCATGCAAAAATGGCTGAAACTGCATCTGAGAACTATTAATTAGTAATTAGTATCTAGTATTAGGTTAAGAATAGATTTATAATAGTGTTCTGTTATTTGTTTTTAATGTATAGTTTATTTAGAAATTTATATAATTTGTAGAACTGAAAATATGGACTGATGTAAAAAAAAAAGGTCTGAAATAAAGCTGATTATTATTATTATTATATTATTATAAAACATGAAGAACAATATTTACTAACCTTATGGAAAAATCAGACGTCTATTATTGAAGCACACAACAATATACTACACCGGATGCAAGGAATTATCGAGAGACAGAGTAATGCTATTAATCTCCATGTAAACAACTTAATGAACAAGATAGTAAACTTAACCCGAGAAGAAATGCAAGATTTAGAGTTGGAAAGCGAGTTTATATTATCGAGCATAATCAGCATTAATTTACTAAATGACTTAAAACACACACAAGACACGTTATTAGACGTGATAACCGACATACATCACGGACAATTTAACGTACATCTCCTATCACCGAAGCAGTTTCAAAATGAATTAAATATAATTTCAGGTCTCTTAAACAAGGATCTATTGCTTCCTATTGAAAATATACAAATTGATATGCCCAAATTATACCATGTTTTAAAGGTGAAGACTCGGATGACTAAGGAATATCTAATCGTCGAAATCAAAATTCCTTTAATAAGCAGGGATATGTATGAACTATATAAACTGCTTGCAATACCTCAAAAATTTAAAAATGCATCAGTCAGTATTCTTTCTATTTCAGACTACGTTGCTATTAATTTACAGAAGGACGTATATTTACCTATGAAACAATCTGAAATACAGCAGTGTACCGAAATAACAACGAACACATTTCAATGCAATTTACATACAACCATTTATAATTTAAAAACAAATCAGGCTCTTTGCATAACAGAGAAATACACCCATAAATGTAAAAAGAAAATTAATGACTGTAAAAACAAATAGACACAATTGAATCGAATAAACACATTTCTTTATTATTGTTGTGACGACTGCACACTCCGTTTTATATGTGAGGATCAAGTTACTGTTGAACAGCTGACTGCCTCGGGAGTGATTACCCTAGGAACACATTGTGTGATCAAAGGTAGTGACTTTTACGCTTATGCCCGAAATGAAAAATCAAATATCGTCAAAATTACTTATAGTAATGACAACCCACAGATAGCGCCCATAAACCATATACTAAATATACCAATGGCTCCGTATATCAAACTCAATCTAACTGACCCGGAAATAGAGCAAACAATGGTCAAAATCACAACACAAATAAATAGCATGAAGGCAGAAAGTACAGACTTTACTGACAACTTCTCGTCGATGTCGAATCATGATATTCATCAGTATGCGTTATGTTACGCACTGGTGGGCGCAGCAACAGCAGCCGTGGCGTGGTTCCTCTGCCGCAGATGGCGGAGGCGCAGGACAGCGAGGGTGACCCGCGGAGCCGAGACGGCTCGCGAACCCTCGCACGCCGATAGTGTTAGTAAGCATGTGCAGTGTATGAGTGCTAGCGTGGTAACCTCTTCTAGTGATAATAAGAAAAATATTGCAACGTCTCCTATGCCTATTCCACACGGGCGATTTAGACCAACCCCAAAAGACTTCGATTAGGTTGACAAACAATTATATTAAGAGCGTATACACCTTGCGCGCAAAGTCAACTATAGGTATTTCTTCGTTAATTTCACGCACACATAGGCGACCAAAGCTGTGTGCGTAGAGCTGCCGCGTCGGCTAGCTAAACAATCGGCTCAAACAACTTTGATCCGTGCGCTTCAAATATTCAATTGAAATGTAACTGTAATATAATATCATCATCATCATATCAGCCACAGGAAGTCCACTGCTGAACATAGGCCTCCCCCAATGATCTCCACAATGACCTGTTGGAAGCGGCCTGCATCCAGCGACTTCCTGCGACCTTAGTCAGATCGTCCGTCCACCTTGTAGGCGGGCGTCCAACACTTCGCTTGCCTGTACGTGGCCTCCACTCGAGAACCTTTCGGCCTCAACGGCCATCGGTTCTACGAGCTATGTGTCCGGCCCACTGCCACTTCAACTTGCCAATCCTATGGGCTATGTCGGTAATCTTGGTTCTCCTACGGATCTCCTCATTTCTGATTCGATCTCGTAGGGAAACACCGAGCATAGCCCGCTCCATGGCTCGTTGAGTGACTTTGAGCCTTTTAATGAGGCCCACAGTGAGAGGCCACGTCTCGGTGCCGTATGTCATCACTGGTAACACACAACTATCGAAGACTTTCGATTTTAGGCACTGAGGTATTTTGGACGAGAAGACGTCGCGAAGTTTCCCGAACGCTGCCCAACCGAGTTGGATTCGCCGATTGACCTCTCTCTCGAAGTTGGACCTGCCTAAACGGACCACTTGTCCTAAATAGACATATTCGTCTACAACTTCGAGAGTCGAGCCCCCAACTCCAATGGGGGTGGGCACAACATGGATATTCGACATGGTCTTCGTTTTATCCATGTTCATTTTAAGACCCACCTGTTGGGAGACTCGATTAAGGTCTTCGAGCATAGTGCTAAGGCCTTCCAGCGATTCTGCCAAGACTACAATATCGTCGGCAAATCGAAGGTGAGTAATATACTCGCCGTTGATGTTGATGCCGAATCCTTTCCACTGCAAGAGCTTGAAGGCATTTTCCAGCGCGGCAGTGAACAGTTTCGGAGATATGACATCTCCCTGTCCCACGCCTCTCTGTAGTGGAATAGCCTTCGTGCTCTGATCCTGTACTCGGACCGACATGGTGGCGTTGTTGTATATACACCTCAACACTTCGATATACCGATAGTCTATGTGGCACCGCTGAAGAGACTGTAGCACAGCCCAGGTCTCGATCGAATCAAAGGCTTTCTCATAGTCCACAAACGCTAAACAAAGCGGCAAGTTATACTCCTCGGTTTTTTGTATAACCTGCCGTAGCGTATGAATATGGTCTATGGTACTAAAGCCTTTTCGGAAACCGGCTTGTTCGGGAGGCTGGAAGTCATCAAACTTGCCTTCGAGACGATTTGTGATGACCCTTGAAAACAACTTATAGACATGGCTCAGGAGCGAGATGGGCATGTAGTTCTTCAGCAAAGTGTTATCACCTTTTTTGAAGAACAGTACCACCACGCTCCTGCTCCATGCCTCCGGCGTGTAATACCGGGTATCTCAAGACTGCTACCGAAAACGAAGCCGGGTGGTAGTTTTAGTGGCTACAAACACAATGCAATAAAAAAAATCGCATAGAAACGCGACAATTATTTTTTATGATTTTTTAAATATCGTCATTTTTGGGTAGTAAATCCATAGTTTTTGCTAAAATAATAATTTAAACTCTTTTATACCTTAGAGTATTAATAAATAATAGGGCATACACAATTATTTTAGGATAAAATGTATTTACCACCCAAATATGGTCATAGGAAAAAAATAACGAAAAAAAATTATTGCCTTTTTTTGCAACTTTTTCTGTTGCATTGTGTCTGAAGTCGCTTAAACTACCACCCGGCTTCGTTTTCGGTAGCAGTCTTGATATACCCTGTATAATATCATACAAATATTTTATTTGCATTATAAGTAGACAAATATTACTGTGCAAGCAAAGAATAATACAAATTTAGATACTAATCATATTTTCGTTATTATTACATTGTTAAGTTGCATTCAAATCAGTGTTCAATCAGTAGATACTACGGACGTTTTATTAATCATTTCGTGTTCGAACACATAAATAGTGTTAGGGACTTTATAACCCCTTACAATTAAGAAATATATTTAATTTTATATTACAATACAAAACATAATTTAGCCTCGGAATTACATCCCATTATATTACCTGAAACATAATTTATACTCACTACAAAATCATTGTAGGTAATAAAAATAATTAAATATTTTACTACCAAAGTACTAAGATGTGGTAATCGCAGTCCGCGCGTGGCTATTTTTACTACGTACGGCAAAAATCGATTGCAGCTAGGCCGGAGCGACGAGCGATACGTCCTTCCTCTAGAAGGCCTTGCGGCGTGTTTTATAGTGGTTTTTAAAATATTTGTAGAAAACATAAAAACTAATTTTGTTGAAATATAAAAATGGTAATTTATTGATAAGATGTTCTTCTATTATAATATGCAATTGCTATAAAAAATATGTACGATAAGTTGGTGAAAAAAAATATGTTCTTGACGAGAGTTTCTGAATAATTAAAGCAATAAAACAGTGACAATTATAACAGTTTTTCATTTTGTACACCTCGTACAATGATCAATATCTAAATTTGTATTGTTCATTGCTTGCACAGTAATATTTGTCTACTTATAATGTAAATAAAATATTTTTATGATATTATATTACCAATATATAAATCATAAGTTATATTTCAATTGAATATTAGAATTTTGAAGCGCGATCAAAGTTGGTTGCGCTGACATACTGTCCGTCCATACCCGTCGGCTCGCTATACAGTCTGTATGTATGTAGGATGTTTCGCGAGGCTATTGAAATTAAAAAACATCCAAATTTCAATAGAGAAGATGGCTTGAAGCTTGCACAAGCATGGGATCCAATACTACATTTAATTAAATCGGAACCCAAAAGACCAACTGCCAGACCTCAAGACACAGTGAGCTCCTTCTGCGTAGATCGGATCGCAAACACAGACTAGATATTTAAAATTAATTTTTTAAATTAATAATTGTAAAATAAGGGTAGTTAAATTGTAACAGTCACAGAGCGGACGTCTAATACCTCAGTCCGCCCCGTGACCACGAAAGCTGTAAAGTAATCGAAACGTCGGGAAGTTAAAAATGTAAAAATTAAACTAAATTCGCGATAAAATCCGTAAATAATAGTTTTATTTCAATGTGTAACATTCGCGTAAATCTAAGAAACCATTATAAAAAATAATTAGTACTAATTTTAGAAAAGGTTGTCATCTAGGGATTTTGGTGGAAAACATTATAGATTGATGGATAATTTGTGAGTACCATAAGGATTACTGAACACTAGTTTCGTTATTTAGGCTTTAAGTGGCAATTTAGAAGCTTAAGATATCCGAAATCACTAAATATAAGATGAAAATAAAAATATTATCAGACTAATAAGACCCTTATGGAGGGATTTTGTTGAGAAAAATAATCTTTTTATGTTTAGTTCCTGAAAAATAAAAATTTATACAATGCGAAATTATTCAGAAACTCTCGTCAAGAACATATTTTTTTTCACCAACTTATCGTACATAATTTTTTATAGCAATTGCATATTATAATAGAAGAACATCTTATCAATAAATTGCCATTTTTATATTTCAATAAAATTAGTTTTCATGTTTTCTACATACAGGGTATATCAAGACTGCTACCGAAAACGAAGCCGGGTGGTAGTTTAAGCGACTTAAGACACAATGCAACAGAAAAAGTTGCAAAAAAAAGCGAATTTTTTTTTTTTAATTTTTTTTTCCTATGTCCTTATTTGGGTGGTAAATACATTTTTTCCTAAAATAATTGTGTATACCCTTTTATTTATAAATAATCTAAGGTATAAAAGTGTTTAAATTATTATTTTAGCAAAAACTATGGATTTACCACCCAAAAATGACGATATTTAAAAAATCATAAAAAATAATTGTTGCGTTTCTTTTCGAAATTTTTGGTTGCATTGTGTTTGTAGTCACTAAAACTACCACCCGGCTTCGTTTTCGGTAGCAGTCTTGAGATACCCGGTATATTTTAAAAACCACTATAAAACACGCTGTCCGCCGTGCATCAAATCAGACCGCCGCAAGGCCTTCTAGAGGGAGGACGTATCGCTCGTCGCACCGGCCTGGCTGCAGTCGACTTTTGCCGTGCGTCGTAAAAATAGCCACGCGCGGACTGCAATTGCCACATCTTAGTACTTTGGTAGTAAAACATATTTTTTTCTTTTTATTACCTACAATGATTTTGTAGTGAGTATAAATTATGTTTCAGATAATATAATGGGATGTAATTCCGAGGCTAAATTATGTTATGTATTGTAATATAAAATTAAATATATTTCGTAATTGTAAAGGGTTGTAAGGCCCCTAACTCTTTTCATGTGGTCGAACACGAAATGATTAATAAACGTCCGTAGTGTCTACTGATTGAACACTGATTTGAATGCAACTTAACAATGTAAAAATAACGAAAATATGATTAGTATCTAAATTTGTATTGTTCATTGCTTGCACAGTAATATTTGTCTACTTATAATGCAAATAAAATATTTTTATGATATAATATTACCAATATATAAATCATAAGTTACATTTCAATTCAATATTAGAATTTTGAAGCGCGTGTGAATTTCATACACACGCACTTTATTTTTTATTGAATAAGTGTTCATTGTTGAATCTCAACATGTTTAACACGTTTTCATGATTAAATTAAATTATTGCCTGTGCAATGTCATCTTGTCAAAATGAAAAATATTTATATATAGTGTTACTTACATACATTAAATTAGAGCGTGCAGATATTACCTAGTACATAATACAAGTTTGCAATGAAAATGTGCAGACTGACCGGCCGCCAGGTCGTCCCGCAGCGTGGCCAGGTAGTGGTCCCGCGGCAGGTGCGCGGCGCGCAGCCGCTGTCGCGCCGCCAGCACCGCGGGCGCGCGCGTCGCCGCCGCCGCCTCCTCCGCCGCGCGCAGCGCCGCCGAGCCCTCGCACCACTGCTCCTGGCTCACGACACACACACAACTTTATGACATGTCATTTGAGTGGTGCGAGGACGAAGTGGCGGCGACGAGCACCTGGAAGTCGATGTAGCGCAGCCACAGCGCGGCGTCGGCGGGCTGGTCGGCGAGCATGCGGCGGAAGGCGGCCGTGCGCTCGTGCAGCTCGGTGTCGGCGGGCGCGTCGGGCGGCGGCGCGTGGTAGTAGCGGCGCGCGGTGCCACGCGGCGCCCGCGCCCCGCCGCCGCACAGCCACGGCTTGGCTGACAAATCATACCTGCTCATGACGTGGACACATGCTGGTCACTCTGTTCACATGCCCTCCTTCCAATACGATAAGGTATTTTATTATAAGTGAGAAAAAGTTTGAAGACTATCAGTCTATAATATATAGCATTAGCTAATAATCATATTATCACACCCCCAGTGCAACATTGTTAATTTGAAATGCTTCTCCTGAAATTTTACATTTTGCATACATTTTTATGTTGATACATTTTAAATTTTGTTTCAATTATTTAATAAAAATAACCTTTTTTACACATATGCAGAATGGAAGCTGCCATGTTAGCAATATGTTGCCTTCTCTTGTGCCAAAAAAAATATTCTAATGCTATTCTTACAATAAATTATTTTTAAAAAGCCTGATAAAATAAGTAATTGAAAATATTGACTCATACTTGTAGCAATAATTCAGCATCTTTTTCTACATTTGCATTTTAAGTTTACTTTGGTTAGGCTTTGTAACGTAATCACTGAAAACATGACATCTAGCATTTTTTTAAATTTATGCATCGAAATGTGCCTAGGTACTCCACAAATCGTCTGAATCCTCTATCATATGTAGTAGTCTAAGTTCAAATTAAATTATATGTATCATAGAGAATAATATTGACATTTAGAAGAAGAAAACTTATAACTTACTTACAATATCCAATATTATACAAACATTTGAACTTTGTTTTGTATCATAGAGTAACCCAACAAATTATTTTTCATACTGGCTGATCAGTCAGTGCACCGAATATAACAGCAAATGCTGTACTGTCCAGGTAGAATACTGATCTAGGTAAACATAACAAACTAATCAATAAATGTATATACAAATATGCCTTACACATAGACAGGGGTGCAAATAAAATTAATTAACCACCAGGGTGACTAGGAAATATTATGTAGATGAATTAATCACATACCATGAGTTGGTGTGCCACATTTTAACAGTGTGACACACTGACATCACAGAATACTAAACTAACAGAAGTCAAGCTCTACGTACCGAGCCACGCGCACGCGCCTATGTAATAGATATTGAATCGCATTGCACGTAAGCGGCAGTCAAACGCGTCATTCGATAGAAATCATAAACAATCGTGTGTGTGGTGTGCGGTATATGATGGAGTGTCTAATGTGTAGAAAAATACTGTCTAAACGCGGATCACACTTCATATGTCAGGGCCCTTGTGGTGGAACATTTCATAGGACATGTGTCAAGGGTTTGACGGAAGATTTAAAAGCAGGAAGAAACCGCCTTCCGTGTAACAACTGCGTAGTCGATGAAGGTTCAGAAGACTCAGACGATGAAAGAAAGAGTGAACGTGGAACTCAAGGCATTAGTGAGATACTGAAGGATATACAGAAGAAAGTTCGATCGTTACCTGTACTGAAAAAACAGCTAGATACTATTAAAGAGAGTATGTGCGCCCTATCTGATAAATACGACACGTTACTGGAAGAACATGAGAAAGCTAAAGAAAAAATAAAGAAGCTGGAAAATATTACTGCGAATTCAAATAACAAATGCATATTTTTAGAAAAGTGTACCCACGCACTTGAGCAAAAAATTCATGAATTCGAACAGGCCTCCCTCAAGAACAATATTGAAATAGTAGGAGTTGAACAATTACCTGGTGAAAACGTGCAAACTATAGTTACCAAGATTGGTGAAACAATAGGGGTCAGCTGCGAGGATGTTGAATCTGTTAATCGGACAAGGCAACTGAAACAAAATGACAAGCCAGCAGCGATCATTGTAAGGTTTAAAACATGTGGAATCGAATCCCGTGAAAAGTGGCTGTCTCAAAGGCGTCAACTTGCTGAGGTGACCAGTAACATGATCAGAGGTGGAACGTCAGTAAACAAGATATTTGTTAATGAAGATCTTACCAAGACTATGCGAGCCTTATTATGGAATCCAAAAAACTAATTACGCGGTTATTTTAAATACATATGGGTGGTAAATGGTAAAATACTGGTCAAAAAGACCGATGGCGACAAATCTATCTGGGTAAGAGATGAAAGCGACATTAAGGAACTATTAAAAAATAAATGAATGTAATTATTGCCACTTTTAATATGTATATTAAACGTTCATAAAATTCACGCAATTTGATGACATTGATTCCATAGATTCTAACTCCGTTAACTATGTATGTGTTAATGATGTAAAAAACTGGTTAAAGTCATTTTACATTAAAGCTAAAAACTTAAAAATAATTCATGTAAACATACGCTCCTTGAGCAAACATTTTAGTGAGTTACTAGTATCAATTAACAGGTACCTTGATCATATAGACATATTGGTAACAGGGATGTTGCGAATATTCGCATCCGCATCCTCAAATGCGGAACTTCCGCATAAATTTGGACATCTGCATCCGCATCCGCATCCGCAATAATCGATGCGGATATTTATGCGGATGCGGATGGAGAAATTTGGCGGCGCCGGCGAATGACGCGTGCCGTTCGGACGTGACCTATGGGAGCGAAATAAATAGTGACATGATCCGACGCGTTTGTTGTTGCTATGATGTTAGATTCTTCTAGTGAAAATGAGAGTCGAGAAATACCAGGAAACGGTAGCACTGAAGCTGTACTCCAAAAATAATTTCTTTCTTACCCAATAAAAAAAGAGTCTATGTGGATGAAAATCCTCTTAAGTGGTGTTTATCGAGAGGAATTAAAGATATTATTGCCGATAGCACAAAGATTTTTATCCACTCCACTAAGTAGTAATCCTAGCGAACAATTATTTGCAGCGTGGGTTTAATTTACGAACCTCTTCCTAAACGCCTTGTTATCATAGAAGGCGGCGTGGCGTTATACTTAATAAATGAAACGGTGTTCTTTTGCGAGCTCTTGGGGCTACTCAAATTGAAGGTAATGCATTTAGTTATCAATAGAGAAGATGGCTAGAACCTTGCACAAGCATGGGATCGAATTCTATACTTAATTATATCGGAACCCAAAAGACCAACTGCCCGACATCAAGACACAGTGAGCTTCTTCTATGTAGACTGAAATGCAAAAACAGATTAACGTTTTAAATTAACTCATTATTCGGGTAATTAAATTTCGCCCCGTGACCATGAATCCTTTAAAGTAATCGAAATATCGGGAAGTGAAAAAATATAAAAAAAAAATCATAGATAAATCGATAAATATTAGTAAGCGATAAAATCCGTAAATAAAAGTTTAATTTCAATATTCATTCATATACTAGGTATATTTATATAAGATCTTAAACATCCGCATCCGCATCCGCATCCGCGGATGTGAGCCTTTAAAAATCCGCATCCGCATCCACAACCGCGGATGTGAAAAAATCGACATCCGCAACATCCCTAATTGGTAATAACAGAGTGTAACATAAATTTTTCTGTATCAACATTTTATAAAATAAGTGGATATGACATGAACATATACTGTCGCGCGGGGCGCAGTGGCGGAGGCGTGTTGGTGTACACAAAAGTGGGGCTCGTCGCGCGGCCGACCAAAGCGTCGCTTACGTCGGACATGCACACGGCGGAGTGCGTTTCCATTAAATTTAATAATGAAAAAGAAACGATTTATGTTTTGGCCATTTACAGACCACCTAAAATTAATAAACAAGATAAAATTTCGCTATTTGTAGATGAACTTAAGAACATGTTACATAGATTACCTCAAAACTCAAAAGTTGTTATTTGCGGCGATGTAAATATTAACTTACTAAGTACACAATGTGCCCTGCATGGGCACACAATGGCACACAATGGCATCAGTTATGAAAATATATTAGCCGAATATGGTTTTACGAAATGTATCAATGATATAACACGTAAGGAAATAGTAAGCGGAAAAATTGTTGAATCTTGCTTAGACCATATTTATATTAGAGACCCATTGGCTATAATACACTCAGCTGTAATAAAACATAAAATTTCCGACCATTATTTTATTGGTGCTGTAGGCGTGCGGAGGTCGGGAACCCGGAGACGGGCACCAACGTTCCGCCGCGACTTCACTGGGCGAGAATCCGAGTCCTCAACTCGGGCGCCGGAGCCCAGCGTATGCACCCCCTGGTGCGTGTTCGGGCACTCTATTTGACGTCTAGCCCCTAGGAATGTCGCTCCGAAAGGTGCGGTTTGTATAGGACGGGCAACGTAATGATACACACGATATAAAATATACGCGGAATCGACCACGCCCCGCCCTATGGTAGCCTCGGAGTACTCGATCGTAGTGACGCCGGCAAGCAACGTCGCAGTCCGGATCGCTTCGTACTTCGGGCTTCTTTCTTCAGGGTTTTTCCCAGGTTTCTTCTGTCTCTTGAGGCTTCGAGTGTCTTCAGGTTTCTTCAGTTTCTTCCTCGGAGAGCTCTTCTGGATCCAGTGATTTCCTATTTTTGCTTGCCGGCTTAAGTACTCCGAGGCGTTACCATAGGGAGACCCCCGTGAAATGTTCCTATTTTTGGTTCCGTTTTCACTTCGGGGCGCGGTCATTTTCCTCTTTATTTCCGTAAGTATCTTACGTACAATTAATTATCGTATATCACTAGATTGGTCTCGTCACGCCCTTTAAAATGACACATGAATCATTAATGTGTGAGCGGTGGGTGCGAAGCTATTCAATAAAAACATGTCAAAAAACAATAAAAATGCACCCAATCCGCCCACACATACTGCGATCGTGGCGTGACGAGACCTTACAAAATGCGTTCTGTGTATTACGCCGGGTGATGTGTGCGTGCGTCGTCAACATTCTCCCCCTCGTGCGCAGCACCTTCTTCTTCGTCGGACGACGCCGCCGCTGCTGCCGCCGGGACGAGGAGCACCGCCTTGGTGCTCGGTCGCCGCAGCACGCCGTTCGCCGTCCGCACCTCGACGATTCTTATTCTTCCGTCGGGTCCCCGGTGCGCCGCGATGATTTGGCCTCTGGGCCACACACAGCGCGGCAGTGCGGAGTCCACTATGAGGACCGTGTCCCCGCACTGCAGATCGCGCCCGTCGCCTGACCGCCCGGCGATTCTTCTCGGCAGGAGAGTGGGGAGGTATTCCTTCACCCACCGACTCCAAAAGTGGTCGGTGAGCCGCTGCGCCACCCTCCAAGTCTTCTTGCTCGTCGCGTCTTCGTCGGCGAACACTCCTAGTCGACGAGCTCCGCACGACCTGCCTATTAAAAAATGGTTGGGCGTTAGGGCTTCTTGTGCCGGGTCGTCTGCCTCCACTAGAGGCCTCGAGTTCACGATGTGTTCTGCCTCCGCAACCAGCGTGTGCAGAACCTCTTCCTTCGGGCACCACTCCCGTAGCGTTGCCGCCAGCGCCGCCTTGATGGAGCGAACCAGACGCTCCCATGCTCCTCCCATGTGGGGCGCGCCAGGCGGAATAAACTTCCACCGCACGCCCATTTCCTCGGCCGCCGTCGCCAACGCTTCGTTTTTCAGGCCTTCCGCCGCCTCCTGTAACTCCTTATTTGCGCCCACAAAGTTCGTGCCGTTATCACTATAGATAGTGACCGGCATCCCTCTCCTTGCCGCCATTCTTCTCAGGGCCAATATCATTGAATCTGCCGACAGGGACGTGGCCAGTTCCACATGCACGGCCCTCGTTGTCATGCACGTGAACAGCGCGCCCCACCTCTTCTCGTGACGCCGCCCGACGGTGACGGTCATGGGCCCGATATAGTCCACCGCCGCATGGGTGAACGGTGGGGCCCCGTGTTGTAGTCGTTCTGGAGGCAAGTCTCCCGTCGGCGGTTCCTGCGGCTGACCCCGTCGCACTTTGCACCACTGGCACTGGCGCTCGGCCACTTATTTTCGGCCTCGCGCAGGAAAGCCGGACCCTTGAACTATCTGTGGTCCGCGCCGAAATTCTTCGGAACTTTCCGTGTCGCGTCGTCGGCTGGATTCTCCTTCGTGGGCACCCAGCGCCATTGTTGTGGTTTCGTTGTGTCCTCGATCTCGGCCAATCTGTGAGCGACGAATGGCTTGAATGTTCGCGGATCGCTCTTGATCCAAGCGAGGACCGTGCTCGAGTCCGTCCAGTACGTGGTCCTGGTGGCCACTAAGTCGAGCTCCTCCTTGACGGACTGTGCCATGCGGGTCCCCAGCAGCGCGGCTTGCAGCTCCAATCGCGGCACGGATACGGGCTTCAGCGGCGTGACTCTCGCCTTGCCGGCGAGTAGCGTGACGTCACCCTTGTCCTGTTCCGTCCACTGCCTCCAATACACCACGCACGCGTAGGCCACTTCGCTGGCGTCGGTAAACACGTGGAGCTCCCCCTCGTGTGCGGTGCGCGTGATGCACCGCGGCAACCGCAGGTCTTGCAGCAGGCGCAGGTTGTCTATGTACGTTCTCCATTGCTGCTCTTCTTCGGCTCCGATGCGCTCGTCCCACCCGACGCCGCTTCTCCATATGTCTTGAATCAGCCTTTTTCCCTGTATGAGGATCGGAGCTGCCAATCCTAGTGGGTCAAAGGTTGACATGACCACGCTCGTAACTTGTCGCTTTGTCGGAGTCGCTCCTTCGTAGATTGCACTCGCTGGGCGCGCTCGGAAGCCCAAGCAATCTTCCGCCGGGAACCATCGGAGCCCCAGCGCACCTTCTTCTTTGGAGCCCAGCTCCACCTCGCCGTCCTTCGAGTGCTGGCCAAGTGCAGCCAGCACACCTGGTCTGTTCGACGCCCAGCTTCTTAAGTGGAAGCTCGCGGCGCGGTGGATCATGTCCACCTCCTTTGCCGTCCGGATGGCTTCTTCTTCGCTATAGAAGCTCTGCAGATAATCATCCATATAGTGGTTCTTCTCCACCGCTGCAGCTGCCTCCGGATACTTCTTCTTGAATTCGGCCGCGTTTCTATTCTTGACGTAGATCGCGGCGCTCGGTGAACAGGCGGCGCCGAAGACCAACGAGCTCATTCGGAACTCTTTCGGCGGCCCGTCCCTCTTGTCTTGCCTCCACAAGAAACGAAGGCTGTCGCGATCTTCGTTCCTTACTTTTATCTGTAGGAACATTTCCTTTATGTCCGCTACCACCGCGACAGGACGCTGTCGGAACCTTAGTAGCACGCCGAACAGCGACTGTAGCAGATCCGGTCCGGGTAGAAGCGCGTCGTTGAGACTCTCCCCTTCGCATTTTGCAGCCGCGTCGAACACTAGCCTCTTCTTTCCCTTGGTCGGGTGCGTGACCATAAAGTGCGGCAGGTACCACACTCTCTTGCCCGTTGCTGGTCCCGCTTCCTCGGCGTACCCGTTGTCTAGCAGGTTTTGTATCTGACGCTGATACTCTTTCTTCAAGTCCTGGTCCTTGTCAAGCTTCTTTTCTATGGACTTCAATCTGTTCTCGGCCGACTTGTAGTTCGCCGGCAACACCTTGTCCGCCTTCTTCCAGAGAAGCCCAACCTCGTAACGCCCGCTCGGCGTTCGCCTGGTGGACTCCTCCAGCTGTGCTAGGGCTCTGGCGTCTGCGTCTGTCGTCGGTCTCCTTGGTTGCACACCGAGCGATTCCACGGCGAAGTGCTCCTTAACCAGCGCCTCCAAATCGTCCTCTCGAGAGGAGACGTGAGCGCATCTTCCGAAGCGCACGGCCTGCGCGCTTCTCCCGTCCAAACCGTGGAGCACCCATCCCAGCAGAGTGTAGGATGCCACTGGCTGATTCTTTCTACCTTTTCTGGTGCTTCTGGACACTATCAGCTCCAGTTGTCCTGGCCTATTAGCAACCTTGGAGACTCTTCTTCGTAGTACAGCTGTTCCGCTATTTTCTTGAGGTGCGCGCATTCCCGCAGCCTCTTTCGGTCGAGTCTCTGGGGCGTGAGACTGATATCGTCTATCGTTCTCACGCCCTTCAGCAACCTCATCTTCTTCTGGTGCGCGCCCTTCAGCTGCACGTCCAGCTTCATGGAGTCCTTCTTCGAGACTATCTTGCCTCCGACGGTCTCCAGAGTGAGGTTCTCGCGCGGTCCACTGAGTCCAACCTCTTCCGCGACTGCAGAGTCGAGAAGGGTAACTGTCGACCCTTCGTCCAGTAGAGCCATTATCTTCTTTGTTTCCTTTGGGCTCGTGTATGATCACCGGGACCATCTTGAGGAATGCTCTCGCTCCCACCGTGGCGTTCACAGGAAGGCGCACGTTGTTTGCCACTTCTTTGGCCGCTTCTTCCACTGCCTCTTCTCGGTGCACCGGGCTCCGCTCCTCGTGAAGCAGTATGTGGTGCGCGCGCTTGCATTTCCTGCACGGCGGCCTTCGACAGTCTTCTTTCCTGTGCCTCCCTTGAAGGCACTTGAAGCAAAGGCGGCTCCTCTTCACTGAGTCCCACCTGTCTTTGACCGCTGCTCTTCCAAAATCTTGGCAGTCCAGCATCCGGTGATCGCCGTTGCAGTGTGAGCAAATCGTCTTCACTACTCTTTCTTCGTGGTGATCCACGGCGACGTGCGCGGCTTGTCGCGCAGGAGCCCGTGGTCGGACCACCTCTTGTACCGCATACGGACTGCATCTGTCGGCCTCCCTATTCAAGAACCTCATCATCGAGATGAGTTCGGGCGCCTCCTCTTCTGTGTCCGCGGCGAAGTCGTACCATCGGTACCGAATCACCGCAGGCATCTTGTCCACTATGCTCTTCATAATCTCCGGCGAATGGAGATACTGTGGCTTCTTCAAGCCCCGGATCGCTGCAACGGTGTTGTTCACTTGGCTCGCGAAGATACACACGTCGCGCGCGTTTTCATTGATTCTTGGCAAGCTCTTCAATTTTTCCAACTCGCCTAAGACCAAGGCGTCTGGTCTCCCGAATCTGCGGCGCAAGGCTTCCATGACTTCCTCTGGTGTACAGTCGGAGTACAGGACGCTCTTCACCGCATCCCTGGCCATCCCCCTGATGGCCTTCCGCAGTCGGGCCATGTTCTGTGGCCGACTGAAAAACGAGGCTGTGTCTTCATAAACTGTGTTGAAGGCGATCCATTCTCCCGATGTACCGTCGAACGGCGGTAGTTCGTGCAGGAACGCCGGAGCCGACGTCCCGGCCCGCGGAGCTGCGTTGATGGCCTTCACTATTGCTTCTGCCAAACCGCATGCGTCGCTCTTCGGTGCGTCGCTGGGCTTGGTCTCTTCGGTGACAGCTTCGACCTCGTATTCTTTCACGGGCGCCGTTGTAGTGGCTTGCACCCACTTCGACACGGCGTCTTCTTTGACTGGATCCTCACCTGTACCCGTAGACGAGTCGTCGTCGTCTTCTTCGACTCGAAGTAATTCGAGTCGCGCTCGAGCGGCCGCTGCCGCTGCTTGCGCCGCCTCATGCTCGAGGCGCGCAACTTCTGCCCTCGCTTCCAGCTCCTTCCTCTTGTTACTTGACCGCGTCGAGCGTCCTCTTCGAACCGTCGCAGCCGGTACGTCTTCACGTTGTCCGGGTGCGCGAGGAGTTTCTGTAGCGGTTGTTGCAGTGGTTGTGGTCCCATGTGACCACGTCGTGGTGACCGTAGATCCCGACGTGCCTTCAACTCGGGGCGCCGTGGTCGCGCCGGTCGTCGGGGTCGTGGTGGTCGTCGCTGCTGGAAGGCTTGATGGAGCGCCCTTCGTGCTTCTAGTGACTGGCATCTTGAGTGCGGCGAACGAACCGGCTCGAAGGACCAGCTGTAGGCGTGCGGAGGTCGGGAACCCGGAGACGGGCACCAACGTTCCGCCGCGACTTCACTGGGCGAGAATCCGAGTCCTCAACTCGGGCGCCGGAGCCCAGCGTATGCACCCCCTGGTGCGTGTTCGGGCACTCTATTTGACGTCTAGCCCCTAGGAATGTCGCTCCGAAAGGTGCGGTTTGTATAGGACGGGCAACGTAATGATACACACGATATAAAATATACGCGGAATCGACCACGCCCCGCCCTATGGTAGCCTCGGAGTACTCGATCGTAGTGACGCCGGCAAGCAACGTCGCAGTCCGGATCGCTTCGTACTTCGGGCTTCTTTCTTCAGGGTTTTTCCCAGGTTTCTTCTGTCTCTTGAGGCTTCGAGTGTCTTCAGGTTTCTTCAGTTTCTTCCTCGGAGAGCTCTTCTGGATCCAGTGATTTCCTATTTTTGCTTGCCGGCTTAAGTACTCCGAGGCGTTACCATAGGGAGACCCCCGTGAAATGTTCCTATTTTTGGTTCCGTTTTCACTTCGGGGCGCGGTCATTTTCCTCTTTATTTCCGTATGTATCTTACGTACATTAATTATCGTATATCACTAGATTGGTCTCGTCACGCCCTTTAAAATGACACATGAATCATTAATGTGTGAGCGGTGGGTGCGAAGCTATTCAATAAAAACATGTCAAAAAACAATAAAAATGCACCCAATCCGCCCACACATACTGCGATCGTGGCGTGACGAGACCTTACAAAATGCGTTCTGTGTATTACGCCGGGTGATGTGTGCGTGCGTCGTCAACAGGTGCAGCTGTGCAATGGAGACGCGCTCCGCCGGCGCCGACGTCGCATGCGCATTCCGTGCCGCGCGCCCCTGCTTCGCCCCTGCGCTCAGCACGGCCCACGCCACTAACACGTGTTATTCTTGATAATCGCATGGTTAGAGAAAAATTACTTTTAACTAATTTTGACGACTTATTGTCAATTAACTGTCCTATTAAATTATATGAAGCATTTTGTAATATATTTGTAAACATTTATAATAGTTGTTATAAAACTGTATTTGTTAATAGTCGTAATAGAAACAATAAACCATGGATTACACGTAATTTAAAGATAATGATAAAAGAACGGGATAAATTGTTTCAAATATGGAGTACAGATCCGAAAAACATGTTAAAAAGATTAACATACACTAAATATAGGAATAAATGCTATAAGGCAATTTCAAAGAATTGTAGTAATTATGATAAACAAAGTATATTAAGCTGTAACAATAATATCAAAAAAATGTGGGAAAAAATTAATTCATCATATCATCATATCAGCCACAGGAAGTCCACTGCTGAACATAGGCCTCCCCCAATGATCTCCACAATGACCTGTTGGAAGCGGCCTGCATCCAGCGACTTCCTGCGACCTTAGTCAGATCGTCCGTCCACCTTGTAGGCGGGCGTCCAACACTTCGCTTGCCTGTACGTGCCCTCCACTCGAGAACCTTTCGGCCCCAACGGCCATCGGTTCTACGAGCTATGTGCCCGGCCCACTGCCACTTCAACTTGCCAATCCTATGGGCTATGTCGGTAACCTTGGTTCTCCTACGGATCTCCTCATTTCTGATTCGATCTCGTAGGGAAACACCGAGCATAGCCCGCTCCATGGCTCGTTGAGTGACTTTGAGCCTTTTAATGAGGCCCACAGTGAGAGGCCACGTCTCGGTGCCGTATGTCATCACTCATCAAACATTTAATGTCCATACCGCCGATACGGTAAACTCTTCCCTCAAATTAAATAGCGTATTTAAATAAAGGTTTCGAATCGACAACATATATCTACAATATTCGATTAATGGCGTATTTTAGATTTTAAAGATGTAAATTAATGACAGTAATGAAAAGTGGTTGACATTTAAATTGGTTGTCAAATATTTATGCATGCGTTCAGAAATTTATTTTGTGTAACCTAAAGAGTATATTATGAAGCTACATAAATATAGGACAATTAAATAAATAATATTCACATGTAAGAAGTTTTACTTCTTTTCAAGATAGAATGTCACTTGAAATTGAAAAATCTTTAATAACATAAAAATAAAAACTGAACTGAACTGAATAAAATAACAATTTTATATAATTATGGAGAATATTGCAGGGATTCTCAAATTAGGCGTTGCCTGTGTCTTGAGAAACCAGTTGAATATAATTGTTACTACATTAATTGTGTGTGTGAGTATGAGTGTATTTCTATGAAAATTTATATTTCATGTTTTTATTACTAACAAAAAGTAATGGCGTAATATTTTTGGAAAACAGCATAGTGGGGGTGAAATAAGGGATGGAATATTGCATGGATAATCAAAATCGCTAAAGTGTTTAATGTCAAAAAATTATAAGGCACACTATTTGGATATGGAGAAACGGGATATAATAGAGTGGGAGGTATGGGAGAGTACTGGGATAGCTGACAGATTTGATAGGACGAAATGTAAATGCACGGTATAAGACGGGATGGTTAATGAAGAGAAAGGACGGGACGTATCGGGAAGTGACTGAACAGACGGGATGGGACGGAATTGAGCAGGACAGTAGGATAGCTAATTCATGTTTAGGTATACAAGAGCTTATATGAAAAATAACATGTATTTGGTGTGGAGTAAAATAAAAAAATATCTGCATCCAGGCAAAGGTGGGTCGGGCTTTTTTGCTATGCTAAATAATTGAATATAAAATTAATCATATAATAACTAAGCCATAGCGAAGCGTGGTCGGGTCAGCTGTGGTATCTTTTAATTGATTTCAATGAATGTCGTCGGAGTAGTAACAGTGTTATAATATCTCCGTAGCAAAATAATTATTTGAATCTGGAGAGATGGGATAGAATAGAATATAAAATGGATAAAATGGGACATAAGAATAGGTACAGGATGGGATTGGAATTAGATAAACAGTTTAGACAACGGCTGTCATATTGATTTTAAATAAAATATGGACTGAAATCTGTATTTGCACCCAGGCGAAGCCGGGCCGGGTCGCTAGTCTATATATATAAAAATGAAACCCGTTTCGCGTTGTCACGGCATCACGTGTGAACGGCTGAACCGATTTGGCTTATTTTGGTCTTGAAATATTCGTAAAAATTCTGGGAAGGTTTTAGGAGTGAGAAAAATTGGAAAAATCTAAGGAAGATACTAAAAACCTTTTTTTTTGGGTATCGTTCAAGCGTGATGCGTCCAGCCAATATAGGATGATCTTTGTTTATTTGACGGGAGACGTAAAAGACGGTCCAGCTTCAACTACCATCCAACGTAAAATGATCTATCTTTCCATTGTCTTTCATTGACTGCTGACGAAATAGAACAAAATTCAAAAAATGTGTACAAAGTATATATAATATTATCTAGATACGGCGTCTTGCGCGTAATTTTGTTAAATGTAAAATAAAACGATGTCCATATCTATAAAAATAGACCATTGTTTTTTTAGATTATTGCAACAGTTTTAAACAAGGTATACTCTATCGAAGCGTTTTACCGGAGTACACCAAAATATATCTAATTATAATTTTTCGTTTTCATAAACGACATTGTTTTTTGAATTGATACTTTTAGATGCGCTGGGGGACAAATTTAAATTCCGCATTAGAATTGTTTTCAGACTTAAGTATAAAAAAAATGGTACGTTGATGCCGTATCTAGACATTATAATGAAACGATATGCAGTTTTATATTTTTAAATATTTGTTTTATTACTTACGTCACCTGGTAAGGCAGTATGAAGGTTTTATTAATTTGTATATGGTAACGTACTAGACGCGACTGCCAACAGGTTTACGATGGTCACGGGTTCAAATCTCAGGGCACACCTCTGACTTATCGGATTAATTTCTACATCAAATAAAATCCGCCAACCCGCACTAAGGCAGCGGGGTGGACTATTCTATAATATAAAAATGAATAGCAAAATGTGTTGGTAAGCGCCAAAACTCAACAACGCCTGGACCAATTTGGCCAATTCTTTTTTTTTAATATTTATTATTACTTTATTACTAACAAAAAGTAATGGCGTGCAATATTATTTGGAAAAACAGCATTTTGGTGCTGAATTAAGGGAAGGAATATTGGATGAACAATAAAAACGCTTAAGATTTTAATGTCAAAATTTCATAAGGCAATCTTTATATGTATATGTATATGGAGAGACGGGATATAATAGAGTGGAAGGTACGGGAGAGGACTGGGATAGCTGACAGATTGATAGGACCAAATGTAAATGCACGTTATAAGACGGGATGGATAATAAAGAGAAAGGACGGGACGGATCGGGAAGAGATTGAACAGACGGATGAGACGGGATTAAGCCGGACAGTAGGACAGCTACGTCAAGTTTAGGTATACAAGAGGTTATAGGAAAAATAACATGTATTTGGTGTTGAGTGGAATCAAAAATATATGCACCCAGGCGAAGCTGGGCCGGGCCGCTAGTAATAAATAAATGTCAGCACAGATTCCAAAAGGGAAAAAGTACCAATACTCTATTGACTGAATTTACGGATAAGATAAATCATTATTTGGCAGATAAAAAATTGTTGTATCGATATTTTTCGATTTTAAAAAGGCCTTTGATACTCTGGGAACGAATACTTTATTAAATGCCATGGATGAGTGCGGGGTGAGAGGACCGCTGAATCAATGGTTCCGCGATTATCTCACTGCGCGCTCGTATCGTGTAAAGGTGTGTGATTCTTTTAGCGATGAGACAGAGGTCCGGTATGGAGTACCACAGGGATCCGGCTACGGCCCTGTGTGCTACTTGATGCATGTTAATAGTTTGTGCGGAGTGTTACGGCATTGCTCATCGTATATGTTTGCCGACGATTTATGTGTGTTACGTGCCGGCACCAATGTCAGTGAGATAATTCATTTGGTACAACAAGATGTAGACGCTGTGGTGAAATGGGCCCATGATAATGGCATAGTTCTAAATACCGATAAAACTAAACTTCTTATCATTCACTGACCCTATCTTCGACTAACTGAGTCGCCACCGTTAATGTTTGCACATGATTTTTCTTGTATTCACAATAAGTGTACCAGTAGTAATTGCAAACCTATCGAGCGAGTAAAAAACGTCACTTATCTAGGACTGAAAGTAGAAGAAAACTTTTCTTGGTGTATACATGTTGATTATATTTGTAGTAAATTAAGAATACTGTTAGGAAAATTTTACCATCTGAGTTTCAAAGTGCCTAAAAGTACATTAAAATTATTGTGTCATTGGTGGAGTCTATAATGAGTTATGCTCTTGATTGCTATGGTCTAACATTTAAAACACACATAGATAAATTGGAATCATTTCAAATCAGATTTTTAAAATTTCTTGTTGATTAAAAACACTAAAGATAAATGTAAAGGCAATTATAAAAAACTTTTTAAAATATGCAAAATACTTCCCATTACTCTTAAACATAAATATTTATTTTTAACGAATCATCATAGTAAACAGGAGCTTACCCTATCTCTTGCGAGTTATAACCAAGTCACCAGGTCAGTATCTGCTGGCAGGTATATAGTGCCTAGGGTAACTAATTATTATGGCGATAGAACCATTCAAAAGCGATTACCATATTTATTAAATAGCCTGCCAATAGATATTAGACAGGAGGCTAACAATTTAATTTTAAAAATAAGTTGCCTAAATACTACCTAAAAACTTTAGATAATTTTTAGTTTGAAAGTTACAATAATATTGTCAAACCACAACGCCTTTCCTGTTCCCGTCCCGTCTCGTCCCCTTTTCCATCTATCCCTGTCCCGCGTCTTTTATCCACTTTCATCATATTAATGTCTAGTTAAATTATTTATTGGAGGCTCTATGACCTACAGTCAAACCACTTAGGTGGTTTTGTAGGGTATATATATGTAAATAGACCTAAGTTCTTCTTGTGTAATAAATAAATAAATAATAATAATAAAGCTCCATACAAAGCGCGCTAAATCAACACACACATAGACAGCGTTCACCGACACGATATTTCAAACCAGTCAAGACCACTGCAAGCGCGAGTGTCATCCGCTTCGGGCACGCAAATAGTGAGATGGTTTGTGCAAAGCTGGAGCAAATGAATAAAATTTGTTACACTTGTATATAAAACACCAGATTATAATAATTGAATATAAATTTTATTTAAAAAAAAAACATATATTATAAAAACACAATAAGAAAAACATAGACTAATGACATAAACATTCTCAGCGAGTTCATAAATAAAATTAAAATTTACTTATTGTATTATTGCGTTTTATATATTTGATTTTAAAATTCAATCAAATGATACGAGTGCTATTAACACGATACGTGTTTTTGTCTTAAGCCAGAGTTAACAACTCTTGCGCGAACGCCGAGCGTAGTGTGTGTGTGGCAACAAAAGTGAAGTAAATACACAAGCTTGACTTCTGTTAGTATTCTGTGCTGACATGTCATAAAAATGTACAATTATAATGTGCTGCACTTACTGCGGCCGGCCTGGGTAATACAATGTTGAGACACGCAGATTCCCGTAGTCGCATTTAGTGTCGCAGTAGAAGTGTTCGTTGTGCGACGAGCGGCGGTAGAGGGACGGTCGAGCAGGCCGCTCCTCATCCAAATCGCTGTCGCTAGCTAACAATAGTGATTCACGACGGGGTGACACCACCTCGCTTGGGTCCGGCGGCGTGCCTGCTCAACCAGTTCATTAAATATGTATTAAGGTATATAAAGTTATTATCATCATTATTATTAATAAAATTTTAGTCGCGTACCTTCCACTACATCCATTTCCGTAACATTTTGAGGTTGAGCGTACGCGGGGAACAAGGCCATGTTAAGGTCGTGGTCTAGAATAGGTTGGCACGATTTGAGAAATTGGGAAATAAATAAAGATATAGGTTATCGACGCATACTCCAGAAACCAGTCACAGAATGACATAAAAACATAAACATTGCAATAGAATTTGACATTTGACACATAAAAGCCGCGTTCCACTAAGGGTGAGTTCAAAAACACTCATTTCGCCGCGCCGCCGTTCCATTTGACGATCACGATCGGTTGGATCATCATCATTCATCAAACAAAGCTGATGTCTCGGGTTCAAATTCCGGGTGAAATTCGATTTTTCTATTAATTATTAGCTCGGAGTCAAGAATTTGTACCCATATGGCGAAATGCCGCCCCGTATCACAACGTAGGATGGCGAAGTTTTCTAGTATACTGTATATAGCATCTCTGCCTACCCCATGTAGTGGTATATAGCGAACTATTAGATGAATGGCAAAATAGATGGGAGGTATCTTTGAAGGGCCTATCTATACCAATTTTTTCCTTGCGTACGTGATCGTTTAACAAAGACATGGCTAGATGTCGATTATTGCGTATCACAATTTCTCACGGGCCATGGTAACTTTAAGTCTAAACTATACTCTTTTAAGCTTGTTGCGTCGCCTGCGTGTCCATGTTCAACACCTAATTGCGAGTATGAGCAGTCCGCGCATCATATACTTTGGGAGTGTAGTCTTTGGCATAATGAGCGTAAAACCATGCTAGATAGTATGCAAATATCATGTGGAGTTGTATACTACATGGACCTTGTAGAGACTAGAAAGAACTTCCGTGCTTTCCAGCGTTTTTGCCATACCTATTACTGGAATCAAGCATGACAGTTCACATAATAGGTCCCATTTAAATGTAATAATGATTTGATCCGTGGTGCTTTACAGCTGGCTTCGCCGGCTGTAAAAGTCTTTTTGCGAGGTTATTTACCTCTTCAGTTCCATGTTTTGTCACCCGCTTTGCACGGAGGGAAGTGGACAATAATTTATTTCCAACTCCTCCTATTAATTTGACTTTCTGATTAATTTCGTTGCGGGTTAAAGACAAGTTAGACATTCCCGAAGACCCGCCGAGCTTCAATGCTCGGTGTCATTACTTTGCGTGCCACTGTTGATCCTGGCTCACAGGAGTTACAGTGGTGGGTGTGAGGGCGGGACAGTCTACCCCATTTAGAATTTTTTAATAACTTTTTTAAAATTTTTAATATTATATGGCACATATTATAAAGGATCGCAAATGTTTTAAGGGAAGTTAATCGAACATGGAGACAAGGCTTAAGATTTTATCCCGATGATTGTTTCTACACAGTTTATGTGCAGAAACAACAATAGGGTATTTGACTATGATGAAAATATTATACATTTTGTTACTAGATCTCTAATAATTGTACGATGGAAACTAAATATAAAAGCTGACCGTGAAAACTTCGCAAAAATAGACGCGATAGTGGTCGGACTATTTTTTTTTTAAAACAACCCTGTATTATACGCTGCTCAATTAAATTATTAATGTCAAACCTTATAAACATACATATGTAAATATAACTATTAGTTAGATTATAAACTAAAGCATTTTCGAGTGGTAGTTCTCTCATATGTGAGAGTCCGCCTGAGTAGGTACCACCGCAATGTCTATTTCTCCCGCCAAATAGCATTTTAAATGCATTGTTGTGTTTCAATTGTGTGTGTGTCAATTAAAGCATTAAATGAATTTTGTTAATATTGTAAGGACACACTGTGTGTTACATAGAATTTATATTTTGCTGAAGGCGCATTTTATAGCTGCGCGGGAGCGTGCCCGCCATCGTCAGTCGTTCCGTCCATGGGAAACATAAATACACACACGCAAAAGTACACAGTCTTTATCTGTCAAGTATAGAGAACCTCCACAATATAATAACAATTTTTGCTATTGTATTATATAAATATCTAATATTTTTAAGAATTATAGAAACATAACTTCCGTCCACTCCCATTCCCGAAGTTACTCCGAAGTTCGACGGTTGACCTCGTAGACCTCAATGCGGGACATGTGGGAAGCCGGAGCTGTAAAAGTCTTAAAATTAAAAACATACATTGAAAAAAATAACCTATAAATTTACAAAGTGTAGAATTTGTGAATTTATGTTAATATTTAGAGAACTTGACTTTATTTAAAGGTTTAAATTGAAATATCACATAAAAAGTATAAACATGGCAAAACCAGCGCCAAAAACTAAAAAATCAAATGAGGAAATATTTGCAGGTTTTCAAAATTTGCGTACAGAGCAAAGACAGCTTAGTAACAAAATATCCGAGTTACAAATGGACCTCAACGAACACAAGTGAGTGTAATGTATAGACATTCCAAAGCTAGGTGACAGGTGAAGTATAATATGTGTACAGATGTATCTGCGGCTCCCTGACTAGCGTGTCTGCCTTCAGAATCGTGATCGAGACGCTGCGAGGAGTCGAGCGCAGTCGCAAGTGTTTCCGGATGGTGGGCGGCGTGCTGGTGGAGCGCACGGTGGCGGACGTGCTGCCTGAGTTGGAGACCAACTGCGAACAGCTGCCTCGCGCCATCCGCACGCTCGAGGAACAACTCACCAAGAAAGGCGAGGAGATCAACGCCTACATCGAGTGCCACGACATCCGCATCCAGCGCACCGACCGCCCGCCCGCCGACGAGGCTGCCGAGCAGCCCGCCAAGTCCAATGTGCTTGTTGCTAGCGGTTGATGCTACAGGCCCGAGTCGATACATTTGTAGGTTTCGCTCATACATGTGTAGGTTTGAAACTCCGCAGGAGTGTTGTTGTTGTTTGAACTATCAAATGAACATCGGAATTTGCTAGGAGTTGTTAACATGTACTAACCATAAATACCTTAGGTTTAGGCATATAATAATACACAAAGCATTTAATTTTGTATGTTAAGATTTCTCAAGAAACCAGATCACTGAACTAGCCTGACAAAATGTTGCTTTATGGACGCAATAAAACTTCTGTTTATTTAAAAGATATATTTATTGTAATTTTGTAAAAAATATAATATTTAATATAAAGATTTCTTTGCTTAAAATAATATTCATTATCCCTGATTACCAGTCACCTGTTTTGCAAATATTACTTGCTCTCATCACACAATAAACACAAAGCCACACCAATGCATTCAATATACATAAATATGTATGATGTATATTGAATGCATTGCATGCTATCATGCAACAGTATGCACACCCATCCACATCTCCACTTTATTTCATCAAAAAACATGTTTTAATCAATGGAGATGCGTGGTAAGGATTGGGCATCAATAGTCACAATTCATTATATGAATCGGTACAAATAAGCCAGGGGTACAATCATACCTACAATTATATTAATTATTCACAAAAATATTACATCAGATCAATTTGATCAGAGCACCTCGTACTACAGTATAACATTCTGATTAATCACTGAGAGTCGAGTCGGATACAGAGCGTCCAGTCGCTCACAAACGCGCGGAATTCGCTCGGGAGCCTAGAAATAGGCGAAATTGGTCGGCGCGTAGGTCTCGTCGGGCCGCAGCGGGGACTCGTCGTGCGGCCGCAGCGGCGGTGGCGCCTCCCGCGCGCGCGTGTCGCTCGCGCCGCCCGCCTTGTGCACCACGCGCAGCCCCGTGATGCGCATCTGCTTGTCCACCGCCTTGCACATGTCGTACAGCGCCAGCGCCGCCACCGCCGCGCCCGTCAGCGCCTCCATCTCTGCGCCCGTGCGCGCCGTCACGCGCACCTCGCAGCGCACCGCGATGGCGCCGCCCGCCGCGCACTCGCCCCGCGGCAGCGCCACGTGCACGCGCACCGAGTCCAGCGGCAGCGGGTGGCACAGCGGCACCAGCTCGGCCGTGCGCTTGGCGCCCAGCGTGCCCGCCACCTGCGCCACCGTCAGCGCGTCGCCTTTGGGCAGGCGCGAGTCGCGCAGCAGCCGCAGAACTCGGGCGCTCACTTCCAGCGAGCACTCGGCGGCCGCCGTGCGTCGCGTCACAGGTTTGTGGCCCACATCTACCATGCGCGCGCGCCCCTGCGCGTCGAAGTGCGTCAGCGCGCCGCCCGCTTCGTCGTCGTCGTCGAGCCCGCCGCCGCTGGCGCCGCAGCCGCCGCCGGGCGCCGTGCAGTAGGCGCGCGCGGCGACTTGCAGCGCGGAGGGCGGCGCGCGCGTCATCACGGCGGCGGACACGCGCGTCGCCCGGCGGCCCGACGTCGCCGTCCTGCGCGCTGTGAACGTTGGCACATCTCTGAGGGTGCGGCGCGGCGCCGACCCTAGCCGCCTATGAGAATCATGGGGCGGTTCTCCATTCGCGCGAGATTCTGCATGCCTATAAGTACAGGTGCCAGAGTGAACGGGGTTCGGGAGCGGGGGTGGGGGGCGCGGGGCGGCGGCGCGCGCATAGTTACCGGCGTGTTGCGGCTTCTTGTTGCGCAGCGCGGCGCGCACGAGCCGGTCGAGCTGGCGGTCGTCGGCGCCGGCGCGCATGGCGTCCCGCAACGACACCTCGGCGGCGCCGAACAGGCACACCTGCGGCACACTCGGCGTCAGTGCGGCACCGTGGAGGCGACGGTGCTCGGCGTGCGAGTTCACGATACCTACCTTAAGGTTTCCGTCGGCGGTGAGGCGCAATCGGTTGCAGGAGGAGCAGAAGTGCTGCGTCATGGAGGAGATGAAGCCCACGCTGCCCGCGTAGCCCGGCACGCGCCACACCTGCGCGGGAGTACGAGGTTAGTGTCGTGCGTGCGTGTGTGTGCGTGCGCGTGTGCGTGTGCGTGTACTCACGCGCGCGGTGTCGTGGGGTCGCGGGAGCGCGGGCTGCAGGTCGGGGTACTGTTGGTGCACGGCTTGCAGCGCGCGACGGTATGGCACCAATTTGCTGTCGTCCCACTCGTTCCCCGCAAACGGCATGAACTCTATGAATCTACATAGCAGATGTAAAATTGTCAATTTATATTAAAGACGGGAGCGTTAAGAAACGTATTGACAAATACATTAAGGCACACGTATTCATCATTGGACTACACTCTGTACTCAGTACTCACCTTACTTCGACATTGCGGTCTCTGGTTAATTCGACGAAGTCGCATATTTCGTCGTCATTAAATCCTGTGAAATATTATGTATCGTGAGATATCATTCCCTTTATTTTACCGAATCCGATTACTTTCTAGAATTGGATCTATATTAGCAACATTATCGAATGGTGTAATAACACAGCATTTTTTTTTCCTTGCTATTGATATTATTTATGCATAAAACTGTATCCAACTTTATAAAAATGACTGTGTAATTTTTGAGAAAATAAACAATTTTTATTTATTTTTTTATTTATTTATATTGATATTTAAAAAAATACAGTTTTTGTTTTCATCAAAATCGGGTTCTTTGACACCTTTCAGTATTTGTCGGACTTCCTCGTAGTTTCGGATTTGCCCTTCCATGAGCATTTTAGGAATTCACCTGTATATAATGCATTTCCTTTTTTTTTTCTCTTTCTTCAGCCACAGGAAGTCCACTGCTGAACTAGGGCCTCCCCGGATTATTAGCGACTTAAGTAATATATTATTAATTAAATAGTATAATAACTGATCTAGAGATTGATCAGTTATAATACTCTAATATGGCAGGTCTATATCCCCCATTGACTCAACTAATTGACTTGAATCGGTAATAAGAGTTGAATAAAACATACCTTTCATGAGCACGGTGTTGATCTTGACGGGGCTGTAGCCGAGCTGCAGCGCCAGGTCCACGCCGGCCAGCACGCGCGCCAACCCCTGCAACACACACGCCGCCAGTCACCACGCACTACTCACACGCACACACACACACACACGCACGCACACGCACCGCGCGGCGCGTCATGTGCAGGTAGCGCGGCTCGCGCAGCGTGTCCAGCGACACGTTGAGCGCGTCCAGGCCGGCGCGCTGCAGCGCCACCAGCCGCCGCGTCAGCACCAGCCCGTTCGTGGTCATCGCCACCGAGCGCACGCCGCCCTCCGCCTTCATGCTCTCTGCAACACACGTGCACGCCTCGCTCAACCGTGGACGAACTTAACGGCGGATCTAAATATATTGAGTGCAATGTGCGCGGTGCTCACGTATGATGTCGGCGAGGTCGGCACGCAGCGTGGGCTCCCCGCCGGTGAGGCGCACCTTGTCCACGCCGGCGGCCGCGAACACGCGCACCAGCCGCGCCAGCTCCTCGCGCGACAGCAGCGCCGCGCGCGCTGACAGCGGCACGCCCTCCGCCGGCATGCAGTACTGGCCTGGAACGATCGTTGCAGCGTTACAGCCACGCTCTTGACACTCATGACTCGGCATCAATGGCCAAGCTCGTCCGGGGCGCGACCACTGCCTCTCAACAGATCAACGTAAAGTTACAATTATGATCTCGTTTCGTTCGGTGTATGAGATGGCCGGATGTCCAATACACTTTTCCTCTTCCCACCATTTCATCGCGCTCTTCCCGATTTTAATGTATGTGCATTTCAGATAATATAACTGTGAGGTCTCGGGTTCGATTCCCGGGTATGAAAATGTCATATTAGATTTTTACACAAAATCAGCCTGGAGGCAAGAATTTGTGCTAGATGTGGCGGTAGCCTCGCCCCTATCAAATCGTGGAACGGATCATAGCGAAATGTTACGAAAGGAGAATGGTGGGTGTCCGTGTAGTACTTTTGCCTACCACTTCTGGGGCAAATGCCCGATTTTATATATGTAGGTACAAATATCCAATTGCCAGGTTTTGAATCAGTGGCAATCTCAGTCACCTAGTGAAACTCAACAGAAGGTTCACGTCAAATTCAAAGCTTTACTTCACGTCAATCTTCAATTGAGAAAGTGATACTATCCAGGTCGAGTTAATATATTTTTTTATTCCCTTGTAGGCAGACGAGCTAGCGGCCCGCCTGATGGTAAGCGGCTACCGCTGCTCATGGACCTCCGTAGTGCCAGGGGACCAGCACAACAAAGTCGCTGCCTACCTCGAGGAGAGTACTCTCCTTAAACCTCGTTTGAAGAAGGTCAGGTCATAGCGCTGAGGAAACACCGATGCAGGGAGTTCATTCCAGAGCTTGCACGTACGTGGTAGAAACGTACCGTTCGGGAACGGTACGCCTACAGGTGGTGGGAATGAACTCTACTGCGGAAACGTGTGGTGCGATGGTACATAGGCGACGGTGGTACGTTGGTACCACCGTTGAGTTGTCAAACAACTCCTCGGAGCACTCCCCATGGAACAAACGATAGAACACACAGAGAGATCCGAAGTCTCTCCGCAGTCCTAATGGTTCCAATTTGTCCGTGAGATCGGGATCATTGACTATTCGACAAGCTCGTTGCTGCAAGGAGTCAAGTGGGTCGAGCTGGTATTTTGGGGCACCTGCCCAGAGGTGGGAGCAGTACTCCACGTGGGGCCGGATTTGTGCTTTGTAAAGCGTCAATCTATGACCCGACGTAAAGTACCGCTTAGCTCTGTTCAGGATTCCCAACTTCTTGCTCGCCAGTTTGGCTTTGTCCTCCAAATGACTCCTAAACTCGACCTTGCTTGATATTTCGATGCCAAGGATTCCAATACTCAGGGATCCTTGGAGAGTAACTCCTTGTTAATAATAAATTGCGGCGCCATGACAAAGGGGTCCTTCTTCGCAGTGAACACGCAAACTTGTGTCTTCGAAGGGTTAAATTGAACTAGGTTCAATTCACCCCATTCGGAGGCCCGCCCCAGAGAGCTCTCGACTTCAGACACAAGTTGACTCCGTCTTTCCATAATGGAATCCCGAGAGTGGCTCCGTTGGCCGATGTACCGCGCGTCACTCGTACTATCATCTGCATAACAATGCATGCTATCAATGGACAACATGTCATTGATATGCAGGATAAAGAGTGTCGGCGATAGCACCGATCCTTGTGGAACACCAGCATTAATGGTCTTGGTCTCGGAGCAACAGCCGTCCACTACGACCCTTATGCTCCGACCATCCAAAAAGCTGGCGATCCATTTGCAGAGCCCCTCAGGAATTCCATACGCAGGTAGCTTCGCCAGAAGGGCACGATGCCACACTCGGTCGAACGCCTTCGCAATGTCAAGGCCGACCGCAATCGCCTCACCCCCACTCTCCAAAGCCTCCGCCCAACGGTGCGTGAGGTACACAAGAAGATCACCAGCCGAGCGACCGTGACGGAAACCGTACTGGCGGTCACTAATCAACTGGCGATCCTCAAGATACCTCAGGAGCTGAGTGTTTATGACTCGCTCCAAGACCTTGGAGAGAAGGGATGTGACAGCAATCGGCCTACAACTCGAAGGGTCCGAACGGTCACCCTTTTTGGGGACAGGGTGTACATTGGCCACCTTCCACGAAGCTGGAACCCGGTTGGCTTTAGGAAAGACGATAAAGGCGCGTGAGCACGGGTGTCAACTCAGGGGTGCACGTTTTAAGAACCACTGCGGGGATACCGTCTGGCCCACTCGACTTATGGACGTCTAGAAGCCTGAGCTCCCGTCTGACAGCACGCTGGGTGATTTTTATGTCAGATAGGAGACTCTCACAACGCGGGATGTTCGGCGGTGTGGCGCCCCCGTCATCCAAAGTCGAGTTCGAGGCAAAGAATTAGGCCAAGAGATCGGCCGTCTCCTTTGCACTGTGGGCCAAACTGTTATCGAGCTTGCGCAGTGGTGGGAGACTGGACAGGCAGAAATTACCCTCCACAGCCTTAGCGAGCGACCAAAAAGCACGACTCCCAGAGGGATAGCTCTGGAGTCGCTCGCCAATTCTGCGGATGTGCTCCGCCTTGGCCTTAGCTAAGGCACTCTTGTTGGATCTAGGCGGCGTTGAATCTCCGTTTCTCCTGAGTTTGGATCCCGACGCCTTCTTGCGTCTTGCCACGCCGCGTATGCGGACTGCTTAAGGCGCGCAGCAACAGCACAGGCACGATTGTACCAAGGCCGGCTGCGACGCCCTACGGGTATTTTTGAGCTGGGTATGAAAATCTCCATACCCAAGCTGATCGCATACGCGACGCAGTCTGCACAGGCGTCAGGATCATCGGAGGAGAAACAAAGCCGCCCCCAAGGGTAGGACGCAAAGAATTCTCGCAGTCCATCCCAATCTGCTGACATGTACCGCCAAAATGTGCGAGTTCCAGTCGTTGAAGAGCGGCTAGGACTCGCACCAGGAGCCCATGAACGGACCAGGCAGTGGTCAGATGATCCAAGAGAAGCATCAACCACTATCCTGTATCCGTCCGGGTGGGTCGTCAGGAGAAGATCCAACAAAGAGGGCTCATGCTCAATCATAAATTTATTAAAAGACTCAGAAATTAATTAGTAAAACAAAATACATACAAAAAATTTGAGACATAACAAATATAGAATCAACTTGAAGGAACAATTACAGTCTTGTTATAATAAAATTAATTTTAATAAAAAACAGTATGACTGTGAAATTAGTAAACTAGAATTAGAGATAATAGACCTTGAACAGTCATTACAATCAATAACAAAAAAATATGAAATATCAAAAAAAGAAATCAATGAACATGTCTTAGCGCTTAATGACCTAGTGCAGACATGTCATTATAATACTGAAAGATTTAATTCTTTAGTAAATAATCATACTTGCAACTGTGACCGTTCTGTCAAACTATCCTTAACACCTAATAAGGATAATGAGAACATGATAAAATCTCCCAGTACCACCCATTCTGTTGTAAAAAATGAAAATATAGTTATATTTAGTGACAATATTGGGAAAGGGTTAGGCCAAATATTGAACAATAAGACAGGACAAACAGTTATAAATTATTGTATGCCAGGCTTGTCCTACCCAGAAATTATTGAAAAATTTTAAATTACAAATTTAATATAAACACAACATTGATAGTTTTGATTGGTAATAGGGGCAATGTAAACACATGCCAGTACTCTAACATTCTTAACAAATTAACATCTTTGAAAGTTAAGCATATTGTAATGTTTACATTCCCTTATGATAAAAGCTTGTCACATGTGGAAAAAATGTTAGATTTAGGTTAAATTCTATTTTAAAAGAAGCCCATAATAATAACAATAATGGAATTACCAAGATTGACATAAATACTTACAATAGTAAGTATAAATTAAATAAACAATTAAATTCATATTTTATGAAACGACATATAGCAAAACTGCTATGTTTTAATTTATTAAACAAAGCCAAAAGCTTGGCTACTCCCACTGCTTCTATTGAGCAGATGACATCTAAGACATGGAATGATACACATGTATCTATTCCTAATGATATCACTAAAAAATATTTAAATTAAAGAATACGACAACAGAGTCCACCTCTTGCAATCAGACAATACGAAGAGTAAATAAAGTAGAACATAGTAATATTTCTTTAAATAATAATAATTTAAATGACATGCTAATTTATACTCCCCCACCCATTAGTCGGAATAGTGTTTGTAATATGAGTAGCAATAAAATTTTAAAACTAGTCCATCAAAATAGCCAGGGCATGCTGGGCAAAGAATTGCAAATGGAATTGTTCATGGGTTGTCAGGAAATTGATATACTCTGCATTACAGAACATTGGCTAAAAACTGAACAACTCATGTTCAATTTTAAAAATCATGTAGTTGGTAGCAACTTTTGTAGGGAAAGTGCAATACATGGTGGCTCACTAATATTAATTAATAAAAATATTAAATTTAAAGAGCGAAAGGATATAGTGAGCCTCTCTGTAGAACAAACAGTAGAAATATCATGTATAGAGTCAGAGCAGTTTATCATTGTCAGTGTATACAGACCTCCTTCGGCATCATATGACTGTTTTGAATGTATAATTGAAGATGCATTGAGGAAATTAATAAAATCAAATAAAAGATTGCTGGTGTGTGGAGACTTCAATATTAATTTGTTAGAAAATACTTCAATGACTATAAGGTTAAAAAATCTATTTTTGTCATTTGACCTGGTAAACCTTTTTTCAGAGCCGACTAGGATAACTAATATCAGTGCTACCTGCATAGATAATGTGTTCACTGATATAGTGCCTATAAATAGTTGTATCATTAATAAATTACACTCTGATCACTGTGGACAACTTGTCACATTTAGCAGTGAGTTACAAAAACAATACATTGAAAAACTTACTGTTGTTCCGGTAACTAAGGCCCGGTTAGAAAAGTTAAGAAAAAAATTATCTGATAAATTTACTACAATTGTAAAGGGTAATGACCCTAATAAATTATATAACTTTGTATTTAACACATTTTGTGAAGAATACAAGTCAATTTTTGCTTCCAGGTCCATTTCTAGTGACAAAAAAACATGTTCAAAAATAAAATACTTCATGGTAAACAATTTGGTTTTACGCGGGGTCGCTCCACAACTGACGCTGGTGTCCACACCAAATTCAAATCATGTCAATCATCAAAGCATCAAATATATTACCTATAAGCTCCAGCTTATAGGTAATATATTTGATGCTTGGGAGAATTCACAGGATGCCTTGGGTGTATTCTGTGATCTATCCAAAGCATTTGATTGTGTTCACCATGATATACTTATCAGGAAATTGAGCCACTACGGAATTAATGGTATTGCTCTCGAATTATGCAAATCATATTTGAGCAATAGGGTCCAAAGTGTTGATGTCAACGGAATAAGATCTCCTGGGTCTGCCGTAACTATGGGAGTTCCACAGGGCTCGATTCTTGGACCCTTTCTATTTTTAATTTACATTAATGACTTACCTTTTTTTATAAGGGACAACTGTGAGGTAGTGTTGTTTGCTGATGATACTTCACTAATTTTTAAAGTAAATCGACGTAATCCCGATATTGACGACGTAAACCACACCCTCTCAAAAATAGTACATTGGTTTAGCATTAACAATTTGTTATTAAATAGCCAAAAACGAAATGTATAAGGTTTGTGACACCTAATGTCAAAAAAGTTAATGCTAACATTAATTTGAATGGGGATGAGTTGAGCCTTGTGGATACAACTAAGTTTTTGGGAATCACTTTAGATCCCAAACTTCAGTGGGGCTCTCACATAGTCGCTCTAGCTAAAAAGCTGAGCGCCGCAGTCTTTGCGGTGGGTAAGATTCGCCAATTGACTGATATTGATACAGCTCGGTTGGTATATTTTGCCTACTTTCATAGTCTGATGAGTTATGGAATTTTATTGTGGGGTGGTGCTGCTGACATTAATACCATCTTTGTTCTCCAAAAGCGAGCTATAAGATCAATTTATTCGCTAGGGTCCAGATATTCTCTTAGAGAAAAATTTAAAGAGATAAATATAATGACAGTAGCATCACAATATATTTTTGAAAATTTAATTTATGTTCATAGAAATAAAGAAAGTTTTCGTAAGATTAGCGATATTCATAACAAAAATACTAGGAATAAGAATAATCTAGCTACTCATAAGACTAGGCTCCACAAAATCAGCAAATCTTTTAAGGGTTACTGTATACATTTTTATAACAAAGTTCCCAGTCATATTAAAGCCTTAACGATTACAAAATTCAAATTAACTATCAAGCAAAAATTATGCAATAAAGCATTTTATAAAATTTCTGAATATCTAGATGATAACAAGGCTTGGGAATAGAATAAAATTAAATACATGTGTAGTATCTCGGAGCGGAGGTATTGGTGTGCTCTGTATAATATCATTCAAATTAAGTAACTTTTGCAGTTGTTTTGCTGTGTAAGTGATTGGGTATGTCATGCTCGCTAAAAGTCTATGCTTGCGGTGGCGTCGTGTGCCGGGTCGGTCACTTCCCTATAGCATGGTTGAGGAGGCCGATGGCTGGCACATGCGTCATACTCGTGAACGGGTGCTGCTTGCGTAGACTGGTCTATCCGATTTGCTTACATTGTAACGGATTAATTAATGGATTACATAAGGCTTTCGCAATTATTCGCTGCTTTGGCGAAAAAGAGTATACTGATTCTTCGTTCTGGGTGACTTCGCTACTTTCGGCCGTAGTAATTATAACATAAACATATTCATATAAAATATTTTTTTGTAAATTTACAACAAATTATTAATGAACTGCTCTGATTAAACCAACTTGTAAATTTTGTAATAATTCCTACATTGTAAACTGGTTTTGAAAAGAGCAACACTAGAGTTTCTTGCCCGTTCTTCTCTAGTGAAAACCGCTTTCCGAACCGGGTGGTAAATAAAAAATGACTGAATCTAAATGATGTTGAACATTTTAATGGATTCAATAAATTATTTTCATTTTCATTTTCATTTTCATGGCTCTCAACGTCTGGAACACCTTGTTACCAGCTGAGAGAGACCATAAGCCAAGGCCATCTCATAGACAGCCCGACCGGGGAGATCAGTGGTCCTGGATCCCAACCACTCTTTGTGATGAGCGTTGAAATTGTAACGGCACATCAGCTGACCGCCGGCGCTCAGATAGCTGTGACGTCACCGGACTCGCACCGGCGCAGCCATTTTGCCGTGCCGCAGAGCCAGTCGGCATTCGCTCGATGCGTGCTTCACACGGCCCCTATCGCCTTCGCTATTGCTTTGCATACCGCGCGCCCTTGCACATTTCTAATATTATTTGCCGTGTATAGACTGTTACTTTCTTCCCCTTCCTAGTTTTAAGTGGACAATATTTAGCGTGCAGTGTAAAGACTTGTTATACTGTTTCCATTCGTTTATTTTATTTTTGACACATCGAGTACTGAATCAAATAGTGATGGCCTGATGCGTTATCGAATCAATTTTTTATAACAAACGATTTTATTTTTGAACAAGTTTTAATCGATTTAATACATATTTTATTTTTTGCTCCATGCATTGTTTTATAAAATTTCAGGGATATTTAAGTTACTTGATTTAATAATTATGTTAAAATAAACCATTTACTCATGTTAAGTTAATATTCTTATCACTTCCGTCGGCAATAGTAATGTTGTTAAAAACAAATTGTGAAACGGCAACACTGGGCAGACAGGTGACGCGCGCCGCCATTTTGTGGTCACTCACAACGAGACGCCCGCGCCCGTGCTAGTGTTTTCCGTTCGCTGAATTTTAATTCACATTTTTCATACGTCGAGTTGAGTATTTATATTCCTCCGTATTGTTTTACCCGTGAATTCCTACATTTGGTTGAATTGAGAACATCGTACCTGCCTTCATCACTTTCAAAATGCCTAAAGGAAAGGTGCTTAAAGGACAAACAAGGGAGTTTGTGTTGCGACTTCATGAGTACTTTGAAAGGGAAAGCCGTAATGGTGGACCTCTTATACCAGTGACTCAAATCAGAGACCGTGTTTCAGCAGCATTAGGTATTACTGCTCCAACAGTTTCAAAAATAATTAAAGAAGGCTACGGCAGTAGTGGCATGGAACAAAACAAGCCATCTACACCTAAGAAAAAACGTCAGCCCTTTAAAGTGACAGCAATTGACAGTTTTGATGGTGATGCTATTCGTCGTCATATATACGATTATTACCAAAGAAAAGAGATTCCTACTTTACATAACCTAGTACAATCTCTGAAAACTAGTGGCTTGTTCCGTGGTCAAAAGTCTTCTTTGGCGAAGGTATTGAATAGGATTGGATTCCAATACAAAAAATGTGACAAAAGAAAAATATTGATGGAACGCAATGATGTTGCTTTGTATCGATGCGAATTTTTAAGACAAGCTAAAAAAATAGAAGACTGGTCGAATGTTGTTTTCACCGATGAAACTTGGCTCAATGCGAATCACACGGTATCAAAAACTTGGACTGACAACACTGCTAGCTCCTCGACCGCAGTGCCAATGGGAAAAGGTGAAAGAATTATAATTTGTCATGCAGGAACCGCAAAAGGATTTGTGCAAGATGCTATGTTAGCTTTTAAATCAAAGAAAACAGGGGATTACCACGAAGAAATGAATTCCGAAGTATATGAAAAATGGTTTCGGGAAATGTTATTGTCACTCGAACAGCCATCAACAATATTTATAGATAATGCGTCCTATCACTCTCGGCAAATTAACAAAATGCCAACGCAAGCCAGTAAAAAAAAATGAAATAATAAACTGGCTCCGTAACAATGGCGAGGAGGTGGACGAGTCCCTATTAAAAGTAGAGTTACTTAAAATATTAAAAATGAGGAAGCAGCCTAAACGATACGTTATAGATGAAATGGCTGCAGAACATGGGCACACCGTCCTTAGAATTCCTCCATATCATTGCCAGTATAATGCCATAGAGCTAATATGGGCGCAAGTGAAAGGATATGCTGCGAGAATAAATACAACTCCTCCTTTCACCGCAAACAAAATGCTGGAGTTGCTTAAAAATGCGTGTGAAAATGTGACGCCTCATAACTGGGCGAGTGTCGTAGATAAGACGAAGAAAGAAATAATGTCTGATTGGGATCGCGATGTCGCATTTGACAACTTACCCATGCACTCATTAATAATTAGTGTTACTGGGGATACGAGTGACGACGACGCCGATTCCGACGAAACAGACGATTGTTTATAAATAAAAATATTAACAAATTACCTTTTAGTTGTTTTAATTATTTAATCCTTAAAGTACTATGAATTCCAACATGGTTTAACTGTTTATTACAAGTAGGTACTAAACATTTATTTTCGTTGTAATCATTGTAATTATTTTAAATTAAACTCTTATTAAAAGTCACTTCAATACGTATACCTTTATTCATATTAATTAATTTGCAGCAAATACATTCGATCCTAATATTGGGTACTATATTACGTTTAACTGTTTTCATTAGCATTTTAATGTAATTTTATTTCAAATGATTCCGATTGATTGATTCTATTCAAAATCGTTTTTGTTATCTGTGGTCATTCGTTACGAATGGCACAACTCTAAGTGGGCGTTACCCGTCAAGAAAGTATCTACTTTTATTTCAAAATATTGTTCTACTGTAATGTCGTACTTTATAGGCGTGAACTGTCAAAAATAAAATAAACGAATGGAAACAGTATAGTATTAGTGTAGTGAGTAAGACAGTGACTTTGTACTTTTCTTTGTATGACGTGTGTACATATTAAATCTCGTGTACGCATTTGTGTGGGAAGTTTTATTGCTCGCCGCGTTCCCGCATAGGCTCTGCCTACCACACACGCCAGCGTCGACACGTAGTGGTGTCGATATAACACTACCCGCGTATCCGCACGCATCGCGACACGCTCACCTACACCGTATCTACATTTCTCCCACATTTTTAATTGGAACATCATCCAGATACAACTAACCCCTACAAAATCACCGAGGACCACCACCCCCGCGGAAGGGAATTGCTCGAGAATCTGGTCAGTCCCCACTTGGACGCTCTCAAATAATTGAGTAGATCCCGTATCACTGGCGTGGGACCTGTACAGGCATGCGCAGACTCGGGTCCTACCCCTGAGTTCTACCCGTAGCCACAATAAGGACAGGTCCCGACGCTCGAGGCCCCGAAGGCGGTGACAACAGATATCACCCCTGACGAAGACGCACATCCCGTCTTTACGTAGGAATCGATGTTCCAATACGTGACCGGGGTAATATAAGTGCGATACATCGTCAGGGGCGGATATTTGCGTCTCCGTTAAAAAGAGCAGGGCAGGCCGCGCCGTCTCAAGATGGTGGTGGACGGCGTCGAGGTTGCTATGTAGACCCCTGACATTACAGAAGTCCACAGAAAATGTGGATGAATTTCCCGCCGTGGAGAGCCTGCTTTTCTTTTTCCTTCTCATTAATTTTAAAGAGAGTGGGATAGGGTAAGGACAAGCGTGGTTGAACCAAGACGATACCCGAGATGGGAGGATATAGTGCGAAGCGGACACACGGCATTGAAGGAACCAGTGCAGAGCACGGAAGGGCCCCCGATGCCCCCCGCGTGCTGTCGCCGGGCCACTCCAGTCTCCCACTCTGGCACGACAACTGCACAACGGGATTTTCGCCGGTTGGCGGGACAGCTTCCCGGGGAGGGAGTTTGACAGTTGTGTATCCCCGGGTTCAGGTCCCCTACTAACCGGCAGGCGGCCGGCGGTGACCGTTCCCACCGGGTCTCCCTGTACTTCACACCAGCCCCCCCAACGGAGCGCCCTCTCCGACACCCAACCACATCAACGAGCATCGCCTGCAACAACCAACACCTATTACCGAAGAGGGAGAAATGGATGAGGGAACGGCTATCCAGCCCTTCTACCGGAACGCATTTCTACTTAGCGGTAGAAATAGACTCGGATTTAGCATTGAGTGAAAAATATGACTCGACACAAAAATCCTGCCACCAGTAGTGGGGAGAGAGGGGGACGTCAAAGTCGCGGATTGGGAAGTGGAGTGCGACAATGATGGCTCGAGGGGCCGGGAGCGCGTGCCCGTGCCATTCTGTAAGACAGCCGGACAGGTTGCCAGAAGAATGACCCTCTGACCTAATATATTCGTACTGCAACTTTATTTACCTACAGCAAGGTTCCGCCATGACAACTTTTAAATCCTTTACATTCTAAAACAACAAAGGTCCGAATTCGAGCGGTACAGTGAGTAGTGGCGAGTACATCACCGACAAGGCGCCAGATGCGCGAACCTCATTAGTTCCACTCGTGTGCCGTTTAGATGTCCGCGAGTCGCGACTCAAGGCCAGGGCCGCGTTAATAGAACCCACTCGAGCACTCAGCATGTGCGCTCACTGATAACTGATAACTGAACGAGACCGTCTTCGAACAGCCTCGTTCAATGTAGAATGTTCGGGGTGCTGGTTGCGTGGTAAATAATACCAGTGGTTAGAAAGTAGAAAAAGTTTATTCGTACTGAGAAGTACGTTTTTATACAGTGACGTAATAGACACGTAATTACGACACGTAGTTGTGGCACCGTCGTGATGTAGCTGCAGAGCGGCGCGGCGTACTGCAGTCTCCCGGCAGCGATTCTGCTTATTTCTTCAATATTTGCTGACTACTTGCTGACTTGCTGACTACTTGCTGACTTCTTGCTGGCTTGCTGACTTCTTGATGTTTTCTTCACTGTAGGCCGGAACCGAACTGATTTGCCCGACCCAGGGTGCCGATCTTTATTCCCAATTTCAGGCTAATCCCTAGGGTCGGGCCCGCGATCGTCACAGGCGCGCTCAGCCAATGGGAGCGCGCGCTGTGGGGTGTCGCTGTAGCGACTTGCGGGGCGGTAGTTCGGTCGTGCGGGGAGTGCGGGGCCGCGAGGTGTAACTCCGCACCGAAATTGTGGGAGGCACCTAAGTTCGGCGGACCTCGCACCCGACATTAGGCTTAAATCCATATATATACTAGGTTCTGACAATTTTAATTCTAACTACTCAAACGTTATATAATCTCTGATATATTAACTCTAGTATATAAACTCTATACAATACTGCACATAACAATTTACATTATCAAATTATTCAAAATATACATTGACAATTCTACACGGCTTAAAGCTTACTACTAAAGGGATCTTTTTACTTATTTATTCAAGAACATTTACATAAGAACATAATATAAACTTATAAACTTATAACTATTTACTAAAAACTAGTCTTCGTCCTGCACAATAACTCTAGAATAACAAGCGGAGTACGGCCCACATAAAATTAAACAAAGCTTTTTCTCAGTAAACACGATTTATAATATTTTATTGTAGCGGCATAAAGCATGAGACGCAAAACCCACTGAAGAATGGTTGCGCTGCTTTTTGTATACCTCTGTTAAGATTATAAAGGGAAAGTCGCGCGACAGTCGACAGTCGCGTTTCTAACATTTCTTACATATAACAAATAATTATTACAAGCAGTATATTTTGTAAAACCTGTTTTTAAAACGCGTATCAAAGTATTAAGATGTTTTGTTCAAAGACAGAGGGCCGTAGCGTCTCACAGGTAACAGTATTACTGTATTTCTATATTTATTCTGATTTGGTTTTTATATTGATTCAGTTTGTGCCAAAAAGAACTATAGTTTGGGATAAGGGATATATCAACACGTAAATTAATCATAAATAAATGAATACAATCGACAGTCACATAATATATAGTCCAGACCCACACTAAGATCGAGTCTTGTGTCCTAGGTATCAGAAACTACGAGAGCCTTCGGTCTCACAAACACCCGGAACAGAACCCTGTGGATTACACAAATATTTGTCTCGACGCAGAGATCGAACCCGGCCGCGGCCCGTCGTCATCAGCCGGCGTCTAACCAACTGCGCCACGAAGGCTATCAAATGTCCACATTTTATTGTTTACAAACAGTAATATCGTTTATAGGACATAACGTCTGCTTACTGGTAAAACAAAATAAATGCATTTTTTTACAAAATCGAGTTAAAAATGCAGTTAAATGGAATTTTTAATTCTCTATCTACTGGTAAAACCCAATAAAAGCAAAGTCCAATATCTTCTGAGATAATAAGTTTGTAAAAGTGATAACTTCTTACATTTTGGAAAAAATATACAAGTAAAACATAATAAATATTCTTATAGCTTAAATGCATTTCAATTTTAACAGGTAAAAAACAATAAATACGGTTAAAGTTTTTTACTTTGTGATGTGACAAGGTCTTAAACGCATTTATTATTATAAATCTTACAATTTAAACACCATCACTATATTAAAGTTATTTATTCCATTGTATTTATTGATTTTTGTTTATTAAGGATCGATGTTTGATTGCCATAATTAAGTGATAAGAAATACAAAACTGCTGCCTGAGAGCCGAGTTGATCCGACACTACAGCGAAGACATCCCGGACATCAGTCGGTATGAGATTCGGATGGCCTTTGATCGACTTAAAAATAACAAAGCGCCGGGCGAGGACGGAATTACAGCAGAGCTTCCGAAAGCGGGTGGAACGCTGATACTGCAAGGCCTTCGGAGGCTCTTTGATTCCGTCCTGCTTGAGGGCACAACATCAGAGGCATGGAGCAGAGTTGAGGTGGTACTGTGCTTCAAAAAGGGTGATAACAGCTTCTTGAAGAATTGCAGGCCCATCTCACTCCTGAGCCATGTCTATAAGGTGTATTCAAGGGTCATCACAATTCGTTTGGAATACAGATTTGAACCAGCTTGTTCGGGAGGCTGGAAGTCCTCCCGAACAAGCTGGTTTCTGAAAAGGCTTCAGTACCATAGGCCACATTCATTCGCTCCGGCAAGCTACATAAAAATCCGAGGAGTATAATTTGCCACTTTGCTTAGCGTTTGTGGACTATGAGAAAGTCTTCGATTTGATAGAGATTTGGGATGTGTTGCAATCTCTTCAACGGTGCCACATTGATTATAGGTATATCGAAGTTTTGAAGTGTTTGTACAAAAACGCCATCATGTCAGTCCGAGTACAAAATCAGAGTACGAATACTATTCTCTACTACAGAGGGTCATGAGACATGGAGATATAATATCTCCGAAAATGTTCACTGCTGCGCTATTCGGTATTCGGATTCGGCATCAACATCAATGGCGAGTATATCAGTCACCTTCGATTTGTCGACGACATCGTAGTCTTGGCGAAATCGCTGGAATCCTGCGCCATATGCTCAAGGACCTCAATGGAGTTGCTCAACAGGTGGGTCTTAAAATGAACATGGACAAGACGAAGATTATATCGTGTCCACCTGGATTGCGGTTGGAAACTCTACGCTCGGAGTTGTGGACGAATACGTCTATTTGGTACAAGTTGTCTGGTTGTAAGTTGTAGTCGCAGTGGGCCGATCACATGGCGCATTAAACCGATGGCCGTTGGGACCGAAAGGTTCCATAGTGGAGGCCACGTACAGGCAAGCGAAATGTCGGGAGCCCGCCTACAAGGTCGACGGACGACCTGGCTAAAGTTGCAGGAAGTCGCTGGATGCAGGCCGCTTCCAACAGGTCGATGTGGAGACCCTTGGGGGAGGCCTATGTTCCGCAATAGACTTCCTGTAGCTGAGATGATGATAATGATGAAGAAGAAATACAAATAACTGATTATTAAAAATCGTTTATTTTATTATCGTTTAATAGATTACCTATGTAAAGTTAATTTATTTTTATTTAATTAATCACCTTTGTATGATGTAATACTTAATAAGTGACACGCTTACACTAAAAGTATAGAAGTAAAACAGGTTAAATGTATCAAAATATCATTATTTCAGCGAATTTGGTCAAAAAAAATCTTTCCACTTAAAGAATTGGTGTAAAGTACAATAAGTCTTCACACAAAAGTAAAATAAGCTTTTGAAATCATTGAATTTAGAAGATATAACACCTTTGATAAGTTCTGGTAAAACATGTTAAATGCAGCCCTCCTTTGATCTAAATTTAATTTTATTCAATTTTATTAATACCGAATATTAAATAAAAGTAAATCTCAAAAGAGGGGTAGTTAGCCCTACTTTTTGCTTTAACAGTTTTTTAATTAATGAATTTCAAATAGATCAAATTACAACTCAAACTTTAAAAACTCATTTCCTCGAATTGGCACTGACTGCATTTATTACTTTACCAGTAAGCAGACGATATAACATGTTTAAAATATAAACTCGTGCACAGCTGTTCCTTACTGCACATATTACAGACATGAGAAAAATCATAAACAGTTTACGATTCAATTACATCACGATTTACTAACTGATATAATATTATCTACTAAGTATTAACCATTTGAAAAGTTATATGAACACCTATGTACGTATTGCTCACGTCTTGGCACCTATATGAAGGCTACCTCTAAGGAGAATACGCAAAATACGAGGCGTTTTTGTAAAAAAAATGATGACTCAACGTGACCTCTGCGAGAGCTAAGTACGCGGCGCGAAGCCTAAACATGTCAAGGCTTCCTATCACAGAAATTATATAATTAACTTATCAACGGGAGTATACAGTTGTCCTGGTGAATGCAGAATGGTGGCTACGGCGAATATCATTATTGTCTGAAAACTGTAAGATATTTGTTATTTTCGCGCGATATATAAAGTAAGATCGTAATACCTAACCTACATGGCTTTTACGATAATAATAATTATATCACTATAGTAAGAGTTCGTGGTGGGGTCAAAAAATACAAGTTTTGAATTCTGATAGTGTAATCTAATCAATCTACGCACTAAAACGGTGAAGGAAAACATCGTGAGGAAACCTGCATACCATAGCGATTTATAAAATTTCTATGGTATGTAAGTCTGCCAACCCGCACTAGGTCAGCGTGGTGGACTATATGGCCTAACCACTCTCAATCGTACTCTCGATTGTAGAGGAGGCCCGAGCCCTGCAGTGGGACGTATATGGGCTGATACAGTACAGTAATCTAATCATCATCAGTTATTTCAATAAGTTTGCCATTTAAATTTATTTTGTAACTTGTTTTTGATATGATAAGTTATACCGATACAAAATATTTGTATCGGTATAACTTTGCTGCCAACATTTCAATCTTTACTTTTGATATCATTTGATCGTATATTGGCCCACGTGGAAAGAGTCGCTGAGAACAGTTCACTTCGATATAAACCTGTTATTTGGTTACTGCTGATCATACATATAAAAGATAGGTACAGAGTGATGTTAACCTCTTGTTTGGGCGCGTGGCGCTGCGTACCGTTGCCCGAGAAAGTTTTGCAGATGCGAACGTTCACAAAAACATTGCGCGCCACATGTGTCCAGTTTACATATTCAATATTTGCTGAAGCCAATTGATATTCCACCTGCGGAGTTGTCGGGTCGACGCAGAATCCAAGGCTGTGTGCAATGTTTGTGGCAGCGACGAGTCGAATGTTATCTTCAATCTTGGTGTTTCCACTTGCACGTATGTGTGTTCGTGACTCGCCAATATAATACAGATACACACTGACGCACATATCCGAGTACGAGATGACGAAGTTCAAATTATACGACTTAATAAATAATTTCGTTGTTACTACGAAACGGTCTATAGGTACTGGCAAATTTTATGAATGTTTAAGCTGCGCAGAGCAAACAGATAACAGGAACTCAAGTGTTGTTTGCTCTAGCTGCAATCATGACCCAAACACAGATTTGAATGTCAAATTCTGTTGCAACACATTATCTTTATTGTATTCAAAACAAACGCTGTAAAACCGACCAATTTGATATTTGAAAATTTATTTATAGTTTCGGTGACGCAGTCAGTATATACGCCTACTTTGAAAGAGAAGCCGAAGGTTTGATCCCTACACCGAGACAGACTTTGAGTTCGTGTCCAGTCCAGTTCGTGTTCGTGACGGGTCAGAGTCGCAATAAGAAAGCCATTTAAAGTTTAAACACAAGTAGTAAAAGGACTGCTTCTTTTTAGTCTAAAATTGAGTTGACTTTAAAAAGATGTTGTTCAATGATAATATTAACTCATTCCTCATATCAAATGGTTTCGTATCGCGAGTATAGGTCAAGGAGTATGTTTACGATAGTCAAGATTATTTCCATGTGGTCTGTTTGTCTGATAATAATAGTTTTCACAATCCAATAAATAATGATTATTATTCGCCGGTTCGACGAACTTATATCCGCTAAATAATTGGCTAATTCAAATGAAACCTGTAATTCAGTTGATCGCCAACTCGAACATCATTCTTGTTTTATGTATTTTTGGTTTATTTTTTATTGTTGTGCATAAACTTATGCCAAAATATGTTTATGCACAATATTATTTTTATTGCTCTGGATAGCGAGACGAGCTTGCCATTCACCTGATGGTAACGATGGACCGCTCAGTCTCATGAACAGTAGTAGTCCGCCCATTTACGTCCCACTGCAGGGCACGGGCCCCCTCTACAATCGAAAGTACGATTCAGAGTGATTAGACTATATAGTCCACCACGCTTGCCTACTGCGGGTTGGCGGACTTTACATACCATATAAATTCTTGTAAATTGCTATGATATGCAGGTTTCCTCACGATGTTTTCCCTCACCCTTTTAATACGTGGTGATTGACTATCAATACACACATGACTCCGAAAAGTCAGAGGTGTGCCCTGGGATTTGAACCCACAACCACTGTGAACATGTTGGCAGCCGAGTCTAGTCTGTTTACCAAGAGGCCAGCACGCACACTGAATTACAAAGCAATGCTTGGTATTCGACTGCAATCACCGTCCTAAGACATAAGATGATAAGTCTTATTATGGTTACAATGTCCTTCAAACCTGAACATAACAGTGCATTTAAACTGCTATTTGGCGGGAAAAATACGACATTGCGGTGGTACCTACCCAGGTGGCCTCTGACATATGAGAGACCTACCACCATTTATGTTTTGAAACCTGTGTAATTGGCAAAGCCTTTACTTAATATGGTTGTCATTATATTTGTTTTTTTACTGCTTCAACAAAATGAGTACAATGCACCTGAACTCTGTGAAGTGCAATGCAATCCAGATTGTGTATCCTCCAACATTAGATATTTACCTTACATACTTATCAATGACACTTGTATTATATTGTTGAATAACTCTGCCTTATGTACATATGTGTACTTGGGGGTTAAAGTCACTCGCGTCCGTAGGCTTTGACTCTAGATTCCCTACACGTCACCCCTGGGTAGTGCCAAATGAGTGACATAGTGGTGGTAGGACTTATGTGTCCGCCCGGGTAGCGACCACCGTCCACGAGGCGTAAAGACCGCCATAGTGATCTCCGTAAGGGGATCGCGTTCCGGGATCAGCCAGTGGTTTTCCGGTTTCTTCGAGGATCTTAAGTCCGGGCATGAGGTTGTACCGTGTGGGTATTTTCGGTCCTCTGTCGAAGGGAGGAGAGTTGATCCGCCGGCCAGGGAGACCCGTAGAAACGGTTGTCCGCTGGCCGCCCGCGGTATAGTACAGGGGCCCAATCGGGGCTAACCACCTCGAGAGGCTGCCTCACCATGCCGCGCATAATCTTGGGTGGGTACGTCGTGCCGGTTGGTGACCGGAAGTGGGGTCCCGGCGGCCCATCCCGGGAGGGTACGGGGGCCCTTGCGTCCGGCGGATCAATTCGCTTCCTGCCGACCCTTTCGTGCCGGTGCCCATTCGGCCTTCTTAGTGCCCGAACCTAAGATCCTCGTTGCCTCTTCACCAATCCCATCCTTTCTACCATGACAGTGCAACTAAACAGAGCAGGTTCTTCAGCGGTGCTTAACCCCACCACCGCGTTCACTATGGAGTTCACTAACATCCGTGGACTCCATACAAACCTCAATGCCGTCCACCACCATCTTGAGACGGCCCGGCCTGCTTTGCTCTTCCTAACGGAGACGCAGATTCGTTGTCCGACCGATAATTCTTACCTGTTGTATCCCGGTTATTCGCTTGAAGTAAACTTCAAGCCTAAAGCCGGGGTATGCTTGTATGTTCGGTCGGACATCTGCTGTCGCCGTTTGCACTGCATGGAGGACCCCTCCTTCTCCGCTCTGTGGGTGCACGTGGATCTAGGTTCCTTGAGCCGCATCTACGTGTTTTACAGGTCTCACAACGGGGACGATGAGACGACTCGGCTGTTCAGGTATCTTAGCCAGGCGGCTGATGACGCGCAGGCGCAGTTCCCGTCGGCCGAAATGGTGGTCTTGGGGGATTTCAATGCTCATCACGAACTGTGGCTGGGCTCCTCCAAGACTGATCATGCTGGCAGAGCTGCCCATGCATTCGCTCTGACTCATGACTTGACACAACTGGTGAACTAGCCCACCAGGATCCCGGATGTGGCGAGTCATGCGCCTTCTTTGGTGGACCTTCTGCTGGCGAGTCACCCAGCCGGGTATCATGTGACCGTTAGTGCGCCTCTGGGCACTTCCGATCACTGCCTGGTTGGGTCGTCAGTACCGATCGCATCACCTCCACGTTCCGTTCAGGTTAGGCGAAGGGTCTGGCATTACTCGTCGGCAGATTGGGATGGTATGCGGGAATATTTTGCATCCATCTCTTGGAGGCAGCGCTGCTTTGAGGGTAAAGATCCCTCAGCGAGTGCCAACGCTATTGCTGACGAGATCAGACTTGGAATGGAATATTACATTCCTTCCTCTGAGATCGCCAGTAAGGGCCGTGGACGCTCCTGGTTCAATCGTGCATGCGCCGATGCTGTCGGTGACAAACAGGCGGCGTATCGCGCTTGGATCAGGGGTCGCGCCATGAAGGATCCCAATATCAGTTCCCTCAAAGAAGCCTATAACCGTGCCTCCAAGGCCTGCAAGAAGGCCTACGTTAGGGCGGATGCCCAGCGCGTTAGCAGGATTGGGCGTGCGTTGGCCGATCACCCAACTAGCAGTCGTGCTTATTGGAAGTTAGCCAGGGCCGTCCAATCTAACTTCTGCCGTCCAGCGTTGCCGCCGCTGAGGTACCCAGAAGGGTCGCTGGCCCACAAGCCGCAAGAGAAGGCTGCCTTGCTGGCAAATCTCTTTGCGGCTAATTCCCGCCTCGAAGACCGTGGTTCCCAGTCGCTGCCTACACTGCCTGATTGCGGTTTCTCAATGGCAGATATTCGCATCAGGCAGTGTGATGTGCGGCGTGAGTTACGGTCTCTCGATGTGCGGAAAGCCAGTGGTCCGGATGGGATACCAACGGTGGTTTTAAGGGCTTGTGCAGCCGAGTTGTCTCCAGCACTGACTCGCCTCTACCGAGCGTCCTACCGCACAGGTGTTGTGCCGGAATCTTGGAGGGAGGCCAATGTGCAACCGATCCCCAAAAAGGGTGATCGATCGGACCCTACCAATTACCGCCCTATCGCTATCACCTCAGTGATGTGTAAGGTCATGGAGCGGATCATAAACGCTCAATTGGTCCGCTACCTGGAGGATCACTCGTTGATCAGTGACCGACAATACGGATTCCGCCATAATCGATCGACGGGTGATCTTCTAGCGTTTGTCCTGCATCGCTGGGGTGAGGCGATAGACCGGCGTGGCGAGGCTCTTGCTGTGAGCCTCGACATTGCCAAGGCGTTTGATAGGGTCTGGCACCGTAGTCTTCTGTCCAAGCTTCCGGCATACGGTCTACCCGGCAACCTGTGTTCGTGGATTTCCGGCTTTCTGCATGGGCGTAGAATACGTGTAGTCGTAGACGGACACGCTTCGGCGCTCATGTCGGTAAATGCCGGAGTTCCTCAGGGCTCGGTGCTGTCGCCCACCTTGTTTATTCTGCATATCAATGCCATGTTGTCGCTTGGCAACATTCATTGCTATGCAGATGACAGCACGGTTCATGGGCGATACCACTGCGGGCCTCCAGGTTGCCGTGTCGAAACTGTGAAGGGACGCGAAGATCTTGTCATTGAGCTCAACCGGACCTTGGATCTCATTTCTACGTGGGGTTCCAGGAATATGGTTGAGTTCAATGCCAAGAAAACCCAGGTGTGTGCGTTCACGTGCAAAAAATCCCCGTTCTCTCCCCTCCCCATTCTTCAGGGTACTCCCCTCTCAGTGCGGAATGACCTGTGTATCCTTGGTGTGGATATCCGCTGTGATCACAATCCAAGGAATCACATCGAGGGCGTAATATCTGCCACATCACGCAGGGTTGGAGTCCTGAACAGGGTGCGTCGGTTTTTCACGTCCGGTCAGCTTTGCCGCTTATATAAAGCGCAGGTCCGGCCGGGTATGGAGTACTGCTCGCACCTTTTGGATGGATCCGCCCAGTACCTGCTCGATGCCTTGGATGGATTGCAGCGGCGGGCCATCCGCATTGTGAATGATGCAGACGTTACGAGCAACTTGGAGTCGCTACAACTCCGGAGAGATGTCGCCTCTCTAAGCGTGTTCTACCGCCTGTATCACGGTGAGTGCTCTGAGGAATTGTTCAACTTGCTCCCCTCCTCTCCATTCCTAACCAGAACCACGCGTGCTGGCTTGCGAAGCCATAGCTTGACGGTCCACACCATCCCGGCGCGAACCAAACGGTTCTCAAATTCGTTTCTGTGCCGCACCGTCAGGCTGTGGAATTGTTTGCCGGCGCACGTGTTCCCTCCTTCCTACAATCCTGGGTCCTTCCGCCGTGGTGTGAAGAGGCACCTAAGCAGGCCGGCATAATTGTTTCCATTGGCATGGGACTGCCATCCGATGCCAATGGATACTCTGCCTGGGCGGCATTGGCACTTTCCATCAGGTGCAATGCCGCCACTATGCCAGGCCATTATAAAAAAAAAAAAAAAAGTATATACTTATTTTGAGGGGGTAGCTAGTATGAACCATGTAATTGACTACAGGGCTTTCGGATGCAACCAATATGGTGTCCTTTATGAGCAATTTCATGCATGACTGGACATTATGATACAGTACATTGATAAATAAATAATAACTCATGGTATAATATTATAAAAGTGTGAATGTCCTTCTGTCAACTAAATAGTTGTGAGTATGCATTTAATTTCATGGTATTTAAGTGCATTTAAAAATTCTATGGTATGTAAGTCCGCCAACCCGCACTAGGCCAGCGTGGTGGACTATATGGCCTAACCACTCTCAATCGTACTTTCGATTGTAGAGGAGGCCCGTGCCCTGCAGTGGGACGCATATGGGCTGATACAGACAGATTTAATTTCATGGACAAGCAGGCAGCAGCGTATTGACTTAAGTTTGTGCAAGTGAAAGCTATGAGAGCACCCACCACCTGAGTACATAGTATTTGCATTCACATTATTTAGTTAACATATTACTTATAATTTCCTTATTGCTATTTTCATTATCTGTTTTTTTTTTAGCTTGTTTGCCACTTATCTGAGTCTAGGTAACTTCTTGATCTACTTTGAAGGTTAAAGGTATGTCATGGTCATGTTTCAAACACATGAGATAATACCTCCATCAATACTAGTGTTTTTAACTAAATACGGATTGATTAGGAGACATTCTAAAATTTAATAAATGTTATATATTATAAATTGTGCACAATAAATTGGCTCTGATGCAATATTGACAGCCCAGAGCACCAGTAGGAGTATTTATGTGCTGCTATCACAGTCTTTAGTTTCTACTAGGAGAAGTATCAATTTGCTGTCAATTACAATTTGTTATGTATGTGTAATCAATGATTCGCCAGCCGGTGCGTTTCGCTACGCCGTGACGCGACGCTCTTGAACTCGATTAAAAAGGGCTTGTTTGCGAGAATACGTAAGTGTGTTATATGTGATGTGGCTACATAGTGTGCATGTACTGGCGGGTCGCCGGGTGTAGGCATCAGTGACACTCACATCGCAGGTTGCAGCGCTCGGTGAGCGATATGCGGAGGTAGTTGTGTCGGCGGCCGTGCAGATCGGCCAGCGTCGCGGTCGCCGGCGCCGGCTCGTCCTGCGTTGCCACGGCGTGTTTGCTGGCGCCCTAATTTGACATACCAGTGCCATTAACTAATTGTGAAAGTTTTACTATACTTACATGCAAAACAGTATTGTAAGACGTCTAAACTCACGTCACTGTACGACCGCCGAAGACCGCTCAGAGAATGTGTACAAACTCTTGACGTTGTGGTATCATTCTCAACGACACGCGATAAAAACAACAATTTATTTATCCGTAATTTCATCATTTAGCTTCCGTTCGCACTGACTACACAAACATAAATGATCGGAGATGCAATTGCAGTTGTGTTTGGTGTTTACGCCACAAAACGTCAAAAAGTTGCTACTTGCAATGCGTTCCATTTGACGATCACAACGACCACGCTCACGACCGCGATATTTACCGTTCCACTTGCTCGTGAGCGTTAAGATCGCAAGCCGAAGTAGAACGGGTTATGGGGCGTTTTGAGCGTTTAGGTATTACATATTTTAAAATAGCTATTAAAAGGTTAGGTTGTATTATGCGTTTAAAGTAAAGGAGATGTGCTATCTTGGGCCGTTTTGTGTACGTCTAATACAAATTCTAGAAAAAAAATGTGGAATTCAAATAAAGTACATTTAGATTTCTTGGACAACAGGGGGCTTTATACAAAAATGTGATTGTTTTAGTACAGAAGCAATATTTTCTTCTATAATCTGTCCTCCACAATGATAAAAGAATTATAAAGGATGACGCACAAATGTAGCTATATATGTCAAGTTATAGTTATGTTAAGAATATCGACGCGGAATGTACATTTATGTATCTGTCTCATTTACACAAAGCTGACTTGTCCCTTAATGAAAGAGACAAATAATAATTCCTTTGTTTCGAATATGGCAATATTTTGTTCACTAACCACACTGGGACCGCCCATAGACCAAAATGACGCCATTTTAGTTATGCTTTCGAAACCACAGACTATTAAACCAAAAACTGCATGAAATGTCAAACTGTGGCGTTATCTGTCAATCGGAGTAAACAAATCTGCACAGTCAAAGAATTTCGGATTATTCATTGGTTAATCTCGTTTGTTAAGTTTGTTTAGTTTGCTTATTAGTTTAGTTGTTAAGTTTTTAAAATGCCTCAGTGTTGTGTTAAAGGATTCGAGTCGAGTTCAAGCAAAAAGGACCCTAACATTTCTTTTCATAGGTTAGTAACTGTTTTTACGAAATACTAACAAATATGTGCTAAATTTACATTTTGGGTTTATTTTTATCATTTATAAATGTATTTGGATCTTGTTGATTAAGTTTTAGACTCTTCTAGGCGTTATTTATACAAGTAGTGTAAATAACAACCTCATTGTTTGTTTACACACAAGTTTAGAGATGAGTGGATTCGATACGAAATTATTCATATCGATATTATCATTTTTAAATATTTTGATCTTTATTTTTCAAAAAAAGAAAAAAATAGTTTATATTTAAATATATATTCAGACCGACAAACAAAGTGAAATTAAAAATATTTTTAGATTCCCTATAAACATATAAACCAGGACAAAATGGATACAAAAAATTGGAAGCTATTGGAACCCTGCAATAAATACATTTATTTGTTCATTACATTTTGAAAAAGAAAACAGCTTTCCAACAATATTCCCGGTAAGTGAAATTGTAGTAATTATGATATTTTACCTAATAATCCTATTAATAATACAACTGTTAATCAATAACAAAGATGACATGCAAGATAATTTGGACAATTGGTAGTCTATTGTCTAATGTTCTGGAGAACCTTTTAATGAACAGAAATAGTTTTATATTTATTATTAATTATTATAATTGTTTATCTTAACCAACACTTTCATATTCATTGATTGAATTCTAAGTGAGACATAATGATTTTCCTCAGTCAAATAATAGCAATAAAAATCTACCTATGTTATTTTATTTATTTGGTATGTATTAAATATCCTGATAGGTATTTTTGATTTTAGCAAAGAATGGTGCAACGTAATAATGAACGAAATGTATTAGATGCAACTGGGTGTTTGTCTCGACAGGTATAACCTTGTAACGGTTGTAACATGTAAATTAGTATTAGTTGGTCATATGTTTACATTATGGCGACTAAAAAAGTAACGATAATTGTAAAGTATAAGTATATTTTTAGGAATATCAAGAAATAATTACCTCCAACCGTCACATACATAGTCTGACCCCACACTAAGATCAAAATGTTTAATACATCATATTACTATTGTTTATGTAGCAGTTGCATTTTTATTAGTTTTGTTACAAATAAATTTATCATAATATTAATATTTATACATACATAAACTCACGCCTTTTTCCCAGAATGGGTAGGCAGAGGTGCAACCAGGACACCCACATTTCAGCCTCCGTGGCGCAGGCGGTAAGACGCCGTTTGTGAATCGAGAGGCCGCGGGTTCGATCCCCGCACCGAGAGAAATGTTTGTGCGGCCCACAAATATTTCTCTCGGGTCTGTGTGTTTGTGAGACCGAAAAGTCTCTCGTAGTTCCTGATACCCACGACACAAGACTCGATCATAGTGTGGGGTCCCGGGTCAGGACTATGTATGTGCATGTTGGGTGTTATTTATTTATTTATTTATTTCGCCTTGTATGTTCCGTCCTACGATGTTGTGGGTGGCGAGCCTATCGCAATATTGGGCACAAATTCCTGACTGTGCTGATAATGAATAGAAAAATCCGATATCACTTTGCGCGACCCGGGATTCGAACTCGAGACCTCAGCTTTGTAACCGTACCATAATACAACTACGCCACTGAGGCAGTCAATATTTATACATAAATTAAAATCTATAGTCCACATTATTCACCGCTTGTATGTTTATGTATGTATGTACCTTATGTTTTTTTTTTGTTTGATTGAATTATTCGAAAAATATTTTTATTCTAGTGCTGATTTCCTGCCTTCGTTCGCGATGTCCGCTACAATTCCTTTATTCAAAATCAAAATCAAAATATTCTTTATAGTTTAAGTTCATTTCATTTGGCGATCTAGTGTTGTTACATAGTTTATTAAGTCTTTTAATTATTTTTATTTTTTTCGAGTTTCATATTTTTTTATATAAAGCAGCTGTTAAATAAATAATTGTCGAAAGAGACTGACTTCTGTTATACAGGGCTTCCTAGTTCAGGAGTCAGGGTGTTATTATGTTGTAAACATGTTGTAATGAAATAAAGATTAATTATTATTATTATTATTTATTCAAATAGTCTTTCAAAAGATCTTTTGGATTGTTCATTTCTGCTACCACTGCTTCGGAACGTGTTGTAGCTGTGAAGAAGAAGTGGCGCAAGAAACTTCGTCAGCAACACGAACTGTCTTCTTTTTTCTTTTTTTTATATCGCCATTTAAAATTACAATAGTTCATGTCACAGAACACAATAATGTCAGTTTATTTAGTTAATTGTGTTTATTTAGTTAATTGTTTAATTTCTATTTTTACATTTTAATTGTTAATTTTGTGTAGATATTTTATTTCTATTTATATATTTAAGTTGTTAGTTTAGTGTACATATTTCATTGTTGTTTGCTAAATGTCTGTTTTTTTTAGATTTTAGTTATAATTTGGCAAAAGAAATATTGACATGGTGAAAATTGGTGCTTAAGGAAAAAGTGTGGTATATTCGAAGTCGCAACCGAATTCTAGCTATTAATAAAGTTGTATTTTATCTCACGTGTGTATTATTTGACAAATCCAATCCAATCATCAGGTAAAACTTACCCATCAAATAAATCATAGCATGAAAAAAATATCAAAACATTGACCTATTATTATCAGATTTAATTTTTAAAGACTTGACTGTCAAGTCCTAAAATCCCCTGTTTATACTCAATTGACATGTAAAGCAAAAATTAAAAATGTTATATTAATGTTAGTCGTATGCCACTGTTGATGATCGATATCGATAAAAAAATTTGGTACTAGCGTATCACTATTTTTAGGGGCGGAGCCGCCGCCATGTTTGTGAATCAAAGTGGTACGCGTCACGTGACCTTATGTTCATCCCTCTATTCTTTAATCATTGGTCCTCCATGATGCCTGATTGTCATTTCGTTCAAAAATGCGCGAACCCATTATCTTTAACTCAGACTAAATACTCTCTAGACGTAGCCATGCCATGCCGTGGCCGCATAAGAGACAGATATATAATTCTTCAGTGTGACCATGTTGGGAAAAATTCCTACTTTTGGTGGGTACTAACACAGGCCAACATAAGCGTTGCCAACCGTACGATTTAAATCGTATTTATTCGTATATCATATTTATTATTAAATGATAATGAGTTTATGATTATTTTTTACTTTTAGTTCGATCTTATATGAAAGCTTGTTTTTTTGGTTTTTAAACTATAATTTAATTGCTTGCACTAAAACATCTATCTTCGGCTGTCTTATCAAAGAAAGACAACTGCGCGCAAATTACCAATTATATAGGTAATATTTTTTCAACAATAATATTTTGTTTATTATTCTGGATAAAATATAAAATAATATCATATACTTTTTAAATTATTGCGTCGTCATCAGTCCTGGATACGTATGCAAAATTTCAAGTCAATCCGACGTTTTGAAGTGCTCGAAAATCGACTTCACAGATTCTGTTACATACATATAGGGGAAGTTAATAAAACGGTGTTAAAAATAATTAATGATCAACTACTTACATGAACATATTTTATTGGGACTGCTTTTGGTTTCACTATAACATTCTTCTTTTTATAATGAAAGGAATCTATCTCGAAATGTATTGAGCAAATTTTAAAATTATTTGTTGGTTGCCAATTTTGGTGTCCATTAGCTTCCACCCATTTAATTCTAATTACTGTTAGTAGGAAACCTAAAATAAGAAGTAATTTTATTTTTTTACGTATGAATAACGCTATGTATGCAAGGAATAATATGCAAGTATTATCTAGGGTAAACCAATTTTCATAACAAGGTAACACTAAACTTTTAAGAAATTAAGGTCATTTAATATTATTTGTAGAATTTCTAAATGTAATCGATATTTCTCTAAGTAAAACAATTTGTATTGATATTAAAATACAACATTATTTACCAATAAACGACAAAATAATTATAATGTAACATAAATGAGTAACTTACGAGTGAAATGTTATTCCACAAATTTTTCGTTCACTGCGGCTTTTGCAGCCTAAAATACTACAACCCACCATTGCATATACACTATAGTCACTAATATTTGTATAAATTGCTGCTTTACACTATCCAAAACTATTTAAATATCGGAAAAACTGATTGACGTATATTTGTTTGACAAACTGCGCTTATTGACAAATAAAAAAACCGGCCACGGTGACAAGGACAAAGAAAAAACTCTCTGTCTCTTTTACGCACACTAATTTTTAACTTGCGGTCTCACTCTTATTTCTCACGTTCCAGTTATGGCTACGTCTAGAGAGTATTTAGTCTGAGATCTTTAACTTGAATATGTCTTATTTTTAAAACCTCCCTACAAATTATAATTATTGTCTATATTTCTTTTTCCATATTCTTCGCTTTTTAAAAGACGATATATGTTGTTAAGAGCCTACCTCGAAAAATATTCGCAGCATTTTGGGGCGTGGTTAACGAAAGTTGCCGCATCACGCCGCGGCACTGCGCTACTGGCGCACATTCCCCGATTAAATATTATCTACTGGTATTATTAACATTAGTAATAACAAATTAATGTAGACCTATGTATATTTATAATCCGTATGATTCTGACAATGTGCCTATATATTGTTTATCATACTTTTGTATTGATAAAAAAAATCTATTACAATCTATGTGTTAAAACACGAACTTTAAACTATTACTTTACGAAAACCTCAAAAACATTTACAATAATATCTGTATAAATACAAGATAGGTACCAACATCGATATCAATGTTACACTAGATAAGACGTTCTTTGTAACAAACGTGTCCCACCCAAGTGCGGTGCATGCACCGCACACGAATCAGTCTGCCGCGTGACGGCCGCGCAATAGTACGCCTCTTTGTTTATATTTATAAGTAATTTATTTTGACTTTTCCCCGTCAAACCGACAGCGAAATTTTCTTAAGTTACAATATAATTAAAGAATACAACGTAAGTTATATAATATTGCAGAATAATGCCGATAATACAGATCTTTTATTTATTAATGGATTAAATATATTTTAGAGCTCGTTAAAATACAAGGTGAGCTCCTTAATCGTGTATCTCATTTCCGCGCATAAAAATTGCCCGTCGAGTGAGAGAGACGAACTATATAAGATATAGATTATTCAAGGGACATTCATATCAGTGGACCAAATAGGCATAAACTATTCGAATACATTACAAATACAAATATGTAGGAAGGATGTAGTTGCAAATTGATTTCAGTATTTTATTTTAATCATATGTTGTTAATTATTAACTCAAAATATGTGTGTTGTATGTATATTTTGAAACAGTGGATAGTATTTAGACCCCATTTCTTAATATGAATTACTTAATGGACTATTCGAACCCATTGTTATTGAAGACTAATACCATTTAATATTGTTTTATATTCTTCCGCGTCGGTTACGAAAAAAGGAGATCTCTATAATATTTGTCCACAATTATTGGAATGGATATAAGTGGCTGCCATTAGAACATACCTATATTTGAAATAAAACTATTATTTACGGATTTTATCGCGAATTTAGTTTAATTTTTTACATTTTTAACTTCCCGACTATACCTATATTTGTTCAATTTATTTTCGACACGAAGATTTCAGATATTCCAAATGCGGTAGTCATTTTTGTATCGGCTTGTTAAAAATTCATAAATGTTATTATAATAAATGTCAGACTGATTGTACACTGATTGACTGCTTGACAGACTTGTACACTTGTAAGAGTATTTAATTTCATTTACATCATTTCCATTAATTATTCACGTAAATAAAAAAAAAAACATTGCAAATATATTATTGCTATGACGGTATTTATACATAGGCAGTATCTTAGGCAAAGCTATTATTGACATGAACTGTCTTGTCTGTCTAATAATCTTTGATCATAATTTGTAATATTCAAGTAAACGTACTAGATGTCGCTACTGAGCTTTTGACAAATACGGGACAAATAGTTTCTATGACGCGCCTCGTCTATCGGTAGAATATAAGTCAATGGGTACCAATTGTTTTGCCGGTCACTCACTCTACTAGTGTGAAGCGCTAATCGCCTAGGCGCCCTTTGATAAATGCCGCCAAAGGCATTGCGCCTAGCGATTATTTATTTGTTTCTACTTCATTTGACCTGTGATTTGACCACTGACTTTCGCCTATAAAACAACGTCATTCTTAGTTCTGCTATTTTGTGATTTTTGACTTACGATACAACTGTAAATTTAACAAAATGTGTGAAATGAATTTGAATTTTGTAATAACAACCAAACTAAACTGACTAGGTATTCCTGAAGTATGTACACAGAGCGGAAACGATAAGTAATTACATTAGATTATTGTTTAAATTCCACATAAAATAATTATTATTGATTTTCGAACTGTGCGGTCACACCGGTGCTCACGCTCTTATTATTACTGCTATGCGCTTGGCGCGAGAATGACGGCGATCACACCCGCCCGTTCCAGTTTGAACCTTCTTTACAACCAAATAGGGATAATTTTTGTTTAACAATGTTTCTTTTATTTACGCTAGACAATTTTTTCAGCGAAATTATTTGATATCAATTACAATTATTTTGCTTTTGTTATATGAAAAGCATTGTAAATATTAATTTTATAGTAATACTAGCGATCGGGCCCGGGTCCGCCCAGCTGCATACACGTTTTAAAATGGCGGTCAAAATGTTTAATTCTGACTATCAGTTTAGAATATCGACCAATCGGACCAAGAAAAACGAACAAAATATCCTCGTATTTGCTAGAAATATCACTACTGCTTTCCTCCTATAGGTCATAGCGTGATGATTTATAGCCTATAGCCTTCTTCGATAAATGAACTACCCAACACTGAAAGAATCATTCAAATCGGACCAGTAGTTCCCGAGAGTAGCGCGTTCAAACAAACAAACAAACTCTGCAGCTTTATAATATTAGTATAGATATAGACTTTCAGTGACATATAAAATAGATTCGTATAAAAAATATTCTAAATCTGGGGGCACGGCAATGCCCCCACCAAGTCGAGCTAAAAAGTGGCACAGTCGTACCATCCTTTTCTAGAAGCAATTCAGATCATTTTAAACCCCCCATAACTTCGTTGTGGTTAAAGCAAGAAACCTGAATTTTCAGTTACTAAGCAGGCATTGTGTAAACACGGTATATTTAACTTTCCATTCAATTTGAACTAGTAGTTTAAGAATTATAACTTGTCAAAGTTTCGTAATTTTGTCACTCACTGACTGACTGACCTAGAAGAGAAGCAAGAAGCCTGAATTTTCAGTTACTAAGCAGGCATTGTGTAAACACGGTATGTTTAAAATTTCATTCAATTTGAATCACTAGTTTAAGAATTGTAACTAGTCAAACTTTCTTAATTTTGTCACTCACTAACTGACTGACCGATCATCAAAAGTCTAAGGCACTTCTAGCAGACATAGAACCTTTAAACTTAGAATATAATTAGTGTTTAGTGTCTTAAGTAGGGAAAAATTTAAACATTTCGTAATTTCTGCCTAGTGTTCTAGATACACCAACTGCGTGAATAACTTTGTAATCCCATTACATTTGCAGTTAATGAATAATTGTACCCGTATATAATGGAATAATAGTTCTAGATAGGTATCACTACATAGTATAAAACAAAGTCGCTTTCTCTGTCCCCTTGTGTGCTTAAATCTTTAAAACAACGCAACGGATTTTGATGCGGTTTTTTTAGTAGATAGAGTGATTCAATAGAAAGGTTTACGTGTATAATAACATGGGTATTATCTCCACGTATTATGTGTATAATACGTGGAGAAATACTGTTATATTTGAGGTTTCTAATGTGATGTCGTTAATTATCAATTTTTTTCCGCTTACATTGCAAACGCAGGCTGAACCCTACGAGATTTATCAAAATAATGTAGTAATTATTTGTACACATTGAAAAGGTCTACAGAAAACTCCGCGATGGTATATGTCCATCTCTTATGGATATCCCACAATAACAGTTTTTTGTGATTTACTTTTTACGACAAATACAGCATTAATCCTTATCCAATTAAAAAGCTTAAATACATTGTTGGTTTAATATAGATCTATATGGTCCTTTACAGCACAAGATTTAAATGAATATTTTCGAAGATATTACAGATTTAAAATTGCGGGACGTAGTGCTTGCGGCGGTACTGGCCAGCCAGTGCGGCAGTAGCGTGCCTGAGTAGAAAGGTTTATATTATGTATAATAATAATACGTACATATTTTTGTACAGAAATCTATTTGCACCCGGGCGAAGCTGGGCCGGGCCGCTAGTCTATAAAGGGTATATGAAGACTGCTACCGAAAACTAAGCCGGGTGGTAGTTTAAGCGATTTCAGATACAATGCAACAAAAAAAGTTGCAAAAAAAGCGTCAATTTTTTTTTTGTTATTTTTTTCTTATGACCATATTTGAGTGGTAAATACATTTTTTCCTAAAATAATAGTGTATACCCTTTTATTTATAAGTAATCTAAGGTATAAAAGCGTTTAAATTATTATTGTAGCAAAAGCTATGGATTTACCACCCAAAAATGACGATATTTAAAAAATCATAAAACATAATTGTCGCATTTCTTTGCGAAATTTTTAGTTGCATTGTGTTTGTACTCACTAAAACCACCACCCGACTTTGTTTTCGGTAGCAGTCTTGAGATACCCAGTATATAAAAGGCATAACAGGAGAGGGCATTGAGAGGGAAAGGGTGTATTCAGCCTATGAAACTGTACAAAATTCCTCTAGAAAGACATAACGAAGAAAAACTTGCAAATAAATAGACTAAATAGCTCCAAAATATCAATTACCATGAAAGAAAGAATATTAATAATCAAATCCGTGATATTTGTGATAAATTGACACCTACAAAAATAAGAAAAAACCATAAGACAGAGGCTTTATGAAAATTGTTGGTGATATTCTAGAAGTAAAAGTACCGAAAAGAAAAAATGTAGGACTCTAAAAAAAGACGTGAGATCCCATCAAAAACATCCTGTAAAAAAATTCAGCCATCCAGCAGCATTATGTATGAATTGTACGATACATTATGGTTTCATGCGATGGCCAAGGCGATCCATTTATTTATAACGTAAAGAATTTTTAATATTTATATGATAATAGCTTACGTAATAACTTTATACAGAAGGTCCCTTACGCAAGGACTAAATAAATTAATCGACTCGGTATCGGTATATGCATGTAGCATCTCACAGTTTTTATAGGTAGAAACCCTGAGCGAGACTTGGAATTTTTTTACAGGATGTTTTTGATGGGATTGTGTCTTCATCTGTCTATTGATAGAGGTGCTCCCGAAAGGTACTATTTTTCTAATGGTATTATACTGGATAGTTTGAAAAATATCACAATATTATGATGACCAGTTCATGACTAGACACAAAACAGTTCAAAATGGCGGCCTCAACTATCAATTCTGACTTACTCATTCAAATGAAGGAACCATTAGATATCGATTTAGATATCAATCGAATCAAAAGCAAAAAAGTTCAAAATGGCGACCATAATTTTCAATTCTGACTTTGAATTTAGTGAAACGGAATAATATGGTAAAAAGGTTTTTCTATTTAATTTACTATTAATATATTTATTGGGCAAAACCCGATTAAAAGTTATAAGTAAATTCAATTGATTATAAAGTTGGTGCAACCTTGGTGGGAATATCGCGTAGCCTTCATATTATAGGAGCTAGCAACAAGAAATATTGTGATATCAGATGAAAATATTTTTGATGAAAAATAATGATAATATATACTGAAAGAACAACACAACGAGAAACGAATTTATTTTAACCGAATTAATTCGATGACAATGATCGCAATGTCCATATCATAGGGATTACGTTGGATCCCTTATTTTCATATTTCTCGTATGTCGTGGATCTACATACATACATAGATAAACTCACGCCTTTTTCCCAGAAGGGGTAGGCAGAGGTGCCAAGACCCACATTTCGCCATGTATGTTCCGTCCCACGATGTGATAGGTGGCGAGCCTATCGCCATATCGGGCACAAATTCCTGACTCTGGGCTGATAATGAATAGAAAAATCCAATATCACTTTGCCCTACCCGGAATTCGAACCCGAGACCTCACCTTTGTAACCGTACCTTAGTACAACTACGCCACTGAGGCAGTCTACAAGTCGTGGATCTACAAGCTCAGGTAATAGTTGAAAGTTGAAATTAATCGGCCAATTGCCAATTCAAGTGCGTGGTGGCCTAACTACTCTCAATTGTACTCTCGATTGTAGAGGAGGCCCGTGCACTGCAGTGGGACATACAGGGTATATCAAGACTGCTACCGAAAACGAAGCCGGGTGGTAGTTTAAGCGACTTTAGACACAATGCAATAAAAAATGTTGGAAAAAAAGCGTCAATTTTTTTTTGGTTATTTTTTTCCTAGGGTCGTATTTCGGCGGTAAATGCATTTTTCCCTAATATAATAGTGAATACCCTTTTATTTATAAATACTCTAAGGTTTAAAAGGGTTTAAATTATTATTTTAGCAATAACTATGGATTTAGCACCCAAAAATGATGATATTTAAAAAATCATTAAAAATAATTGTCGCGTTTCTTTGCGAAATTTTTAGTTGCATTGTATTTGTAATCACTAAAACTACCACCCAGCTTCGTTTTCAGTAGCAGTCTTGATATACCCGGTATATGGGCTGACACAGAATTACCAATTCTGACCTTGAATTTAGTTTATGGAAATGAAGAGTCTCTCAGATATCGAATTAGAAACCAATCAGAACAATAACAAAAAATCAATAAAAATGCTGACCACATTTTTTTTCTGAGAATATTTTCATGTTTTCGGAACGAAAACTGTTTTACTGGTGGTAGGTCTCTCATATGTGAGAAGCCATCTGGGTAGGTACCACCGCAATGTCTATTTCTCCCGTGAAACAACACTGCTTAAATGCACTGTTGTGTTTCGGATTGAAGGACATTGTAGCCAGAGCAACTACTGGACATATTGAGACTTAACATCTTATGTCTCAGGATGGCGAGCGCAGTGGAATATTGCTACTGTTTATGAGCGGTCGTATCGCTTACCATCAGGCGAACGGCTTGCTCGTCTCGCAATTCAATGCAATAAAAAAAAAAAAAAAACGAAGGTTCTTTCAAATATCGATTTGGAATCATTCGAATAAATAACAAAAAAACAAAAATTAAAATGACCCGGACTCGAACCCGAGACTTCAGCGTCGTAATCATATTATGAGGCAAAAATGTATAAAATTTCACGCGAATAATAACAAAAAAATTAATGAAAATGCGGATCACATATTCTTTTTTCTGAGAATATTTTCATTTTTTCGGAACGATGGTTCTTTCAAATATCGATTAGGAACAATTCGGATAAATAACAAAAAACAAAAATTAAAATGACCGGGACTCGAACCCGAGACTTCAGCGTCGTAATCATATTATGAGGAAAAATGAATAAAATTTCACGCGAACAATAACAAAAAAATCAATCAAAATGCGGACCACATGTTTTTTTTCTGAGAATATTTTAATTTTTTCGGAACGATGGTTCTTTCAAATATCGATTTAGAACCATTTGGATAAATAACAAAAAACCAAAAAGTAAAATGACCCGGTTTCGAACCCGAGACTTCAGCGTCGTAATTATATTACGAGGCAAAAATGTATAAAATGTTACGCTTCCTTCGACTAATTTCGTTGAGCGCTTATACGTAAGTCAATGACCTTTCTCTTTTATTTTGGTAACTTAGCTAGTTAAAAATGAACTTAAAAATGAATATATACTGCTATTTATTTTTTAATATATGTAAAAAATTAAAATGTACAAACAAAAAAGAGTACCACCTAAAATAATAATAATTACGTTAATTTGAAATTACGTAAAAAATAATCGGCGGGCTAGAATTTCGAAACGTCGAGCGCAGATCCGTCGTCCACCAAGGCCCGCGGCCGTCTGACGGGAACGCCCCCAATGAGATAGCTTATATGGCCGTAACGTACAAGAATGGGATAGGATGGCCCATGCGCTTCTCAAAATAAAACAACATAAGCGCCAAACCATATTTTATTTATTGTCATCGTACTATTTACTTTTTTCTTGTTTTTTTCTCGCAAAAAATAATATTTAAAAATATGTTTATGTCAAATTAATCTGAGTTTCTACACGGGGTAAGTTAAGAGTTCTGAGTTCTTAAAAAACTTAACAGCTGCTACTTTGGACTGTATTTTTGTTAAGGCAAAGTGGCGTAATCATGTATTTTGATTCATAAAATTGGCAATTATATCATCAATTAAAACATATCTAAAAATGGACTACCTAATCTTAGTAATTTATGATATGTAGGGTTTTAAAAAAGCCAAATTTTTCGAGGTATCCCCTTAAATAAGTCACTTTTATTATTTTATTTATGTTACATGATTTTAGTTTAAGAACGAAAATGTTTAATTTGACAGCAATTGCAAAACTCTGTGTTATCTGTCTACGTCTGTGGCCGTAATTCGTATTATTTTTTATTATTCGCATACATTTCGCAAATGTGTATTTGCTTCTCTGTATACCTGGCTTTGTTTTATGGATTCTGATTCTCGCAGATGATATATCTTGACGTTTAAACGCAATTACTAGTTCGTATTTTGGTGAGTAAACATATTATTTATTATTTTGGATGCCACATGTAAGTAATACTGTTATGTTTTTCTATGTTCATATTTCTCTTCTAACCCACAATTCTGCTTTTCAGCACATCAAAAGTGGCGCTTTGCTTGAATTGCACTTCTGCAATTGTTGTGAAATGGTTGAATTGCACTTCTGCAATCAAAAATTTAAATGGATTCTATCATTCAACAGAATCTTAGTAACTACATAGGCTGCCAATTCACTCTCGTGTAGAGTATTTCAAAACGTTTTATTGCTGAAATGGCAGAACAAGAAGTAAGTATTCTATTTTCTTCATTAATTTGGGAAATGTATGTTTTATGCCATTAATCAAGGTCAATACAAAGTATGGAGTATTACAAAAGTATTCATGTTAGAGCTGAATTGCATTGTGTCCACAGAATACTAGTACATAAATATGTAAGAAGTGATATTTTATATATTGTTGTTTAAATTGTTAAATGAATTACATTTTCTTTTATTTCCCTCTGGACACTCAGATGATCTTGTGTTATGTATAATATATATATTATAATTATATCCATAATAACAACACTATGTCTGATGGTAAGCACAAATGCCGTCCAGGAGGAATATCTAATGGCATCAGATGACTGTCCCAAGACATTTCATACAATTATCCGGCCGGCCTGCTAAGATGCTTCTTTAAACAATAGTCCGCTATTGTTTAAAGAAGAAGACCTGGGATCATACACATGTGACTGCAAAGAGTTATTTATTCATCATAATTCTTCGATATCTTCAATATTATATTATATATATATAATAAATCTTTTTTATTTTGTTTTAGTTATCAGGACAAGCAATTATCTGTACAAACTGCTGGCTGCAAATAAATCAAGCTGTAGGCAATGAGCAAGATTTTATTCCAACTCCGCCGTAAAAAGATTGTATCAATCTCGATTCTTTTGGACATACTTAACACCCACAAGTGCTTCATGTTGAAAGGAACATGGCTGGATACTGGACAGTGGGTTGCTGTACTCATACCATGATTATACTGTGGTATTTAGCCTTTAGGTTGGGCTACCAATAGTACAATATAGGAGCACCGGCATTGTTCCTAGATGTTTTGACTGGAGATTATTTTTAGGCGAATATAAATAAAAATATAAAGCAAGATCTGGTTGTACTTTATTGTCCTTAAGTTTTGTTTGATTTTAGTTTTCTTTCATCAATTAATCCTACTTTTTCCTTATGTGTGCTCAGAAATAACCAGTTAGAATTAATGTCAAATACATTATTTGAAAAATAATATCTTAAACCTTAGGATAATATTATTTTAAGTATGCAGAAGTCTAATATACTAAAGTATATTAGACTAAAGTATATTAGACTTCTAGGGGTAGACTAAATATAATGTTTGAAATGTTAGCTTGTACAGAAATGATTGCTAGTATGTTCTTTTACTTGACATTAAGGTATAGAAATAAACATGGCTGCTATCAGATTCGATTCCATTTTTATAGCGTATTCATTTGTATGGACTATAATAACTAAGAGCTTATTAAGTGCATATGCCTAATAATAAAATGATTATTTATTCATATGCACATAGGGAACACCTCTGACTTTTCGGAGTCATGTGTGTATTGATAGTCAATCACCACGCACTAAAACGGTGAAGGAAATCATTGTGAGGAAACCTGCTTGCCATAGCGATTCATAAGAATTTCTATGGTATGTAAGTCCGTCAACCCGCACTAGGCCAGCTTGGTGGACTATATGGCCTAATCACTCTCAATCGTATTCTTGATTGTAGAGTAGGCCCGTGCCCTGCAGTGGGACGTATATGGGCTGATACAGATGCTAGCAGTCGCGACAAGTGATCAGTCTGTGCCGTGCTGTATCTCATGCCTAGCAGATTTTTATGGTGGATTATTTAAATAGGTTGTTTAGCAAGTATTATGCACCGCACTTACGGCCAGATATAGGTACACTTTCTTAATAATAAATAACTATAAACATGACGAGATTCTGACAGACTTGTTGCAATTTATTGTATAGACATTATGTTATATTATATTAGATGATCAATAAAGTATGATACTAATTCCGTTGACGTAAAAACATTTACGAGTTATATAGAGTACAGTAATTTATAGAACAGACGACTAAAAATAATATTTGATTTATAGGAAAACGAATTACGACTTCATATTTCATAAATGTCAAGTTTTGACATCGGTTGTCAAACATGCCGTTTCAGACGCCATATTGTCCCCTTGTAGTGTTGCTGTTCTTTGCTTGGTATTTATTTTTGTATAAAGCTAATATGTAACGTATAATAGTATTTCATACAGAAATCGAATGCCAACTTCACTAAGTAAATTTGGTGTAACGTACTACAAACGGCCCAAGGCCCATACATTTCTGGCCCATCTCCTTTCTCGGTTGACATTTTTGATGTTTGACGTTTTCAAATCCCGTCAATTTTCTCACGCGCAATCGTGTCGTGAGTGTCGCATAAGCGTTTGTCATGACGTCATCAATGACGTTTTCACCGCGACCACGACGATCGTGATTGTCAAATGGAACGGCGAAATGACTTGAGTGTTTTGGGCGCCGTGAACGCCAAATGGAACGCGCCCTTAGAAAGTGTAAAACCTTTTTCACTTGTGGTTTCTGGACGATACTGTCATATTTGACGTAATTGTGGACTTGTTGTGGACGTAGGTAATTAATTTACCAATGTCAGTTGTCACTGCTAAAAACAAATAATACACACAATCAATTTCAAACTACTTAAAACCATAAAAAAAACTTGACTGGACAGTACTTTCTATTACTTACTATTAATTCAAAGGTGATCGTGAACAGTGAAGCATTAATCGTGTGTGTATCGGTACATCACCATCATTCACATCACATATATAGTTCGTAATATTATCAACATTTGCTTCAGGTGTGAAAGGTATCATAACAGATACATTAGTGTTTAAAGATTATCATACCTATATAAGAGAAGTAAAATTAGCGTGGCGTTTATTATTGTCAAGTAAATATTTCATATAGGTATATGTTTGTACTTAGCCAATAGCAGGTTACATAGTAAGGGGGTGGTATAAATAGTGTAAAGCGGCGGGCGCTATGAAGTACGAAGATGTGGCACTTCAGAAAGAATGGGAAGGAGCTAAGGAGCCATCAGATGTGGTTAGTATCCTCCCAGACCTGATTAGGCTGTGCAGAGATAGAAATTTAACTGTAATTCAAGTGCATAATGTATTGATCTGTGTCAGCCCTTATACATCCTACTGCCAGGCATGGGTGTCCTCTACAATCATGAGTACTATTGAAAGGGGTTAGAATATAGTCCACCTTTCTGGTTTAGTGCATGTTTGCGGATGTTACACAAAAAAAAATAACTCAAACAGTCTTAACATTTATAGAAGAGCATTGTATTTGTACGTAATATGCACACTTTTGCTATATTTGGAATCACATGGTTAGGAAACTGTAACAAAAGCCAAAATGAATTTATTTATATAGAGCTGGATTTGTTTAAAAATTACTGTTAAGTAATTGTGCCACTTTGATATAATATGAGAGAGCCAACACCCAGCAGACGGGCCCTACAGGCTGTGGATGATTATAATCATCCATGAAAAGAAACATTTTTAATAGCAGTGAAAACATTGGTTCCAAATACCTCAACTGTCAAGCTGTCCCATCTGTTATCTGCAAAGATTAGCTGTAATCACAAACTACATTACCCTGGGTGTTGGAGTTGAATATATTCATTTATAGTTTAATCACTCTCATCGGCTGAATAGTAGGTGAAATGTGTATGTTGCAAATGTATCTATTTAAAATATTCCGTGCAGACTGTGACAGCATCGGAAGCGGCTCTGGGTGCGTTATTGGAGGATGGAGAGGGCGGCGAGCAGGACGCGGAGCGGCGCGTGCGGCAGCTGGGCTCGCGCGTGGCGCGCCTCGACGCACTCAACGTGGGCGGCATGCTGGCCGCCGCCACCGAGAGCGGGGGCGCCGGCGCCGCGCTCGCCGCGCGACTCGACGACGGGCTGGCGGCCGCCGCGGCGCTCGGCGCGCGCCTGCGACGCTGCGACGCGCTGGCCCGCGCCGCGCCCGACGCCGCGCACGCGCGCACCGACGCCGCCCGCGCCGACGCCAACGCGCGCGCTCTCCTGGCCGAGCTCGACGCCATTTACCGCTGGTTGGATCCGCCGCCGCTGCGCGACCTGGACTCGCTGGCGGAGCCGGTGCTCACCACGACGGAGGGCCGCGCCCGCGCGCTGGCCGCCGCCGAGGCGCTGCGTGCCGCCCTGCGCGCCGAGCCCTCCATGCCGGCGCCCCGGCGTCGGTTGGCCGCCGTGCGAGAGCGGCTGAGGCGACTCGCTCGTGCTAAGGATCAGGTGACTCGTCGCGGCTACGCCACGCCACACTCGCCGCCAGAGCGAGAAGTAGTAACGGTCGGGTTGTGTGGGCAGTTGGCTGCGGCGCTGGCGCGGCACCTCAACAACGCGCTCATCCACCTGGGCAACGAGGCGGCGCACGACTCGCGCCCGCACCGCCACCACGCCGAGCTGGCGCCCTACGCGCCCTTCATGCGTTGGCTCAAGGACATGGACGAGAAATCCTTCGACGCACTCGTCAAGGTCGTGTTTAGCTATACCTAGTCAGGTCATAAATTCTGTCACATGTTTAATATAAAATAATTGAAACAAGTTTATTCATTATGTAACCATTTATATACCAAAATGAACTTAACAAAACATAGATTCTTATGACACTAAAGTTTATTCAAAATGATCTCCGTGATTTTGAATAGACGCCTTCAATCTGCGCCGCTAGTTGTCTATCGCAGCACAAACGAGGTCCATGTCAATATCGGCGGCTGCCTTAATAAAGAATGTCTTGAGTGACTCCAAATTGGGATGAGGCTTTGAGCACACCTTTTCCTTCAAAGTGTTGCCATATCTTGTAATCTAACGGATTCAAATCTGGACTGGAGGAGGACCAGTCTTCGTGCTGTATGAAGTCGATTTCACGCGCCGCCGGCCAGTCTTGTGTGCTCTTCGCTCTACGGATGGCGCCGATTCTTGTTGGAATGCCCAGTGCCTGTTATTGAACATGGTATGAGAAACAGGTTCCACAAGGTTCGTCAGGACTGTATTTTGATGCACAACTGCATTCGTTTTTACACCTTTCTCACAAAAATGTACAGTCAGCGACATAAGTCGCTGAACACTTCACATTTTTTGATACGCTTTTTATGAATTAAAATGTGTACGTACTACTCTGTAGTCGTAAAATATAACCAAGTAAAGTCATCTATGCCGAGAAGTGCCATACGATATTGAAAATAATTATTATTTTGGATGATAAGACAATTTCAAATCTCGTGAATGTGTAGCGACTTATGTCGCTGACTGTACCTCTGTTAAACCCCAATAAGAAACTCCCAAACATACCATGAGCGAGGATGGAAAATGACCTCGTTGGACACGCGGAATACGGTTGCTCGCTTCTTCACTGCTGTGTGCGCACACCTTATCATTTTGTTTGTTGTAGCTCTCTTCTACGGTAATTTTTTTTTCATCTGAAAAAAGAACTTCCCGATATTTTTTTCCCGCGTACCGCTTCAACAAAGCGCGGCATCTCTTCAGTCTCAGGTCCATTAGACGAGCATTCAAACGATGTCCTGGTTTTCTTCGATATGCACGAAGCCCTAAGTCTTCATTTAACACCCTTTTCACCGTGGTTCTGCTTAACCCCATCTGAAGGGCCAACAGTTTCTGCTTACGTTTGGGATTTCTTTGAATTCGCGCCTTCACAGCTTTTATCACTGCTGGAGTCCTAACAGACCGAGGGCGACCACTTCTTGACCTGTCTTCTACACTAGAGTCTTCATTGTATCGTTTGATGGTACGATAAACGAATCTTTTGGTTATATTCAAATTTTTCAGTATGTCAAAAATTTGAATTGGCGCGTAATCGCAACGATGCAACGCAATAACTGCAACACGGTCTTCTTTAAGCGTCCACTCCATATTTAAAAATGAGTAAAATTATAAAAAGTATACATTTTTATTTTCATGAACAATTCGAAATACGAATTCAATAAACCTTTTTGTGGCCAGCATTCTAAAAGAAAAGTTTTTACTGTGTGACAATACTTATGACCTGACTGTGTATTTATGAATTTATTAGATCGTTCGTGAAATATCTTGACAAATTAACGATCCACCGAATTACATAACCTTCGTCCTCGATTTCCAGTGTGTACAAATGGAAGTAGTAAAGTTTTGTCACGGGTATAAATAAATATGCATGTGAGCGTGCGTGCGCGTGCGGCAGGTGTACGCGGGCTCGTGGGCGCGCGTGTACGAGCGCGAGGTGCGCGGCGCCAGCGAGGCGGCGCGCGCGGCGCTGGCGGCGCGGGAGCGCAGCGACCACCTGCTCGACCACGTGAGCACGCAACCCACTTGCGCATCGCCCCTGCGATCACAGATCATTTCACCACGCTCTGAACGATCGGTTCCAGGTGCTGAGTCTAGTGGAGTCTCTGTGCAACGCCGAGCAAGACTTCTGCACGCAATTTTTCTATTTGGACATAGACGTGAAGGTACGTGATATGATTTCCAATTATCCATTCATCTGGCTAAATATTTCTAAGTTCGTCATCGTTACATTCCGCATTCATTATTAAACTCGAAACCGCAGAGCGACAGCAGTGACGGCGAGCGCAGCGAGAAGAGCGAGGGCGGCGAGCGAGAACGCGCGGACGGCGGCAAGCGCGCCGGCGCCGAGACTCGCCGCTTCATGCACGAGCTGTTCCCCTCGCTCGAGGCCGAGCTGGTCGCGCTCGTGGGACACGTGGAGCGCCACGAGCCCTAGTGAGTAGTGCGCGAGGTGCGCGTGGTGCGTGCGGCGCGGCAGTGCGGCGCTGCTGACTGCGCGTGTGTTGCAGCGGCGCCATGCGCGCGCTGGCGTGCGTGGGGCGGCGCGTGCTGGGCGCGGCGGAGGGCGGGGAGGCGCGGTGGGCGCGCGCGGCGCTGGCGGGCGTGGCCGTGGCGGCCAAGCGCGGCGCCGACCGCAGCGTCGCCGACAGACTCGCCGCGCTGCCGGACGCCGTCAAGCAGGTTCGCGCGAGTGTCGCCCGTCGCTCCTCGTGACGTCCACTCGTGATGACCGGACGCTTGTGTGTGCGCAGGCGGCGCGGAAGCCCAAGTGCGGGCTGTTCGCGTTCCTCGCGGAGCTGGAAGAGTTGAGCGGCGCGTGCGAGGCGATATTCGCGACGAGCGGGCGGCGCGCCGACCTGGACCGCTGGTACCTGTCGCTCGCGTCGGCCATGATGCACGCCATCCAGCACGCCGAGCACCCGCGCACGCCGCGCGCCGTCGTGCACATGGGTGAGTGCGGCGCGTGAGAGGCGCGGCGGCGGCTGGCGTGTGTGACGTGTGTGTCGTGTCGCAGAGAACTACCACCGGCTGCACGGCGCGCTGTCGGCGCTGCGCGTGGCGGCGCTGGAGGCGCTGCGGCGGGAGTGTCGCGCGCGGTACTCGGACGCGCTGCGCGCCTACGTCACGCAGTACTTCGGCCGACCGTTGGAGAAATTGACGCAGTTCTTTGAGGTGGGTGTGAAAAAGTTGCGCGGTTGCGGTGTGCGCGAGTGTTGGTGACGTAGTACGCGTGTTGCAGGGCGTGTCGGAGGCGGTGGCGTCGGGCGTGCGCGAGGACGAGGTGTGCTACCGCGCCGCCTTCAGCAAGCACGAGCTGCGGCGCGTGCTGGCGATGTACCCGGCGCATGAAGGTGGGCGGATTGTGTGTGCGTGCGTGTGCGTGTGTGTGTGCGTGCGTGCGACGTGCTGAGAGCGGCGGTTGTTTCAGTGCGCAAGTCGCTGCACCGGCTGTACCGCACGGTGGAGAAGCACCTGAGCGAGGAGGGAGGGTTGCTGCAGGTGGTGTGGCGCGCCATGCAGGAGGAGTTCATCGCGCAGCACGTGGCGCTGCAGGTGCGTGGCGCTAGTGTTGTGTTGTTGTAGTGTCGTAGTGTCGGTGTAGGTGCTGCAGTGGGGTTGGTTGCAGGCTCGCATCGCGGCGTGCTACCCGGCGGCGGGGCTGGCGCTGCCGCTCACCACGCAGGACATCCTCGACGCGTTCTCCGACATCGCCCGGGAACACTGACCGCGCTGCTGCACTTCGCACTACAGCCTCAACTTCAATTGTTTTACTGCCATTTTAAATTACGAGTATTTGAAACGAAGTTTCTTAAACTTAGAGAGACCTATTCTGCGAAATATTTAACGAGTGGCTTAATATTATGATTGCTAAGTTGAATTAGGAGTACAAATAAAATATTTATTTTTCTAAAAATAAATTGTTTCATGTTGTCTAACACCGAACAAAGAAGTATAGTCGTTTCCACTTCTCGGCTCTTTTGACAGTAATATTAAATTGTATTGTATTGTATTGTATCAGCCCATATACGTCCCACTGCAGGGCACGGGCCTACTCTACAATCGAAAGTACGATTGAGAGTGGTTAGGCCATATAGTCCACCACGCTGGCCTAGTGCGGGTTGGCGGACTTACATACCATAAAAATTCTTATAAATCGCTATGGTATGCAGGTTTCCTCACGATGTTTTCCTTCACCATTTTAGTGCGTGGTGATTGACTGTCAATACACACATGACTCCGAAAAGTCAGATGTGCCCTGGGATTTGAACCCGCGACCACCGTGAACATGTTGCCAGCCGCGTCTAGTCCGTTTACCAACAGGCCACCACGCACTTCAATAATAAATGTAATGTTCAATATTAAATAATAAATGTAAATTCTATTGACTCATGCCTATTCCCTATTGATATTATTATCAAATAATATTTCTGTTGATTTGTTTTTTACTGTCAATAAGAGCATACACCCGAATACTGCAACGCTATTCAAATAATAAGTTGCTCTTAACAGCGCACGGCCAACTTAGCCAGAACATTTAATCGGGATTAACATAGTTAAGCGCAAGTTATATTTGTGTTCCAGTATTTTAGCGTAAGTAGTTTAAACTTGTTATGTATTCAGCAGTTGTTATGTTGACTGCTGATCCAACACCACAACATTTATTAGTGTGGCAGTCCTGTTACGTAAATGAAACAGCAGCCAGTGGCCACACTAGTGTACATGAAGGATCATGACATGTAGTATCACTGCTCTCACTATTCCTGCTACCAAGTAGCATTGTAGAAACTGAAAAATGAAGGCAATACACCAGGTACACATATTGCCAATCCATGGGGTGCCTTACATATGCCCATATTGCATAGCAGCCTGAAGGGATTGGAAATAAAATCAACAAGGAATAAGAATGTCATACAGACTATTAAAATATTTAATTAAAACGACAAAATAAAACAAGAAATCTATTTAATACTATAATAACATTAAGTATAGCACAGGTCAGCTTGTGAAGTAAATACAATACATTGCTCGTAGCACTTTGCACTACTCATGTGTTGGTGTGGATGCTGATCTGGCTTCTAATCACAGCAGCTTAGTCCAAAGTCTTGGGAGGCGAGAAGTTCAGGTACAGCAGTCCTGAACTCTTGGCCTGCAATTCAAAACAAAACATAGTGTTAATTCACATTTCTTTAGTATTTCCATCAAGCTTAATCTTAGCTAATAATAAATTTGATTGGATATTGGATCATGATTCTGATAACACATTCTTTACATGAGCTATAATAGTATACTAAAGCACAAGATGTACCCCTTTTGTTTTTAATTGTCCATTTTATATCCTTAAAAAAAATCTACTGTATTAGGATACATTAGGATATTTGTATTGCTTGATTGCTGCAAAGATGCTATTTAAATACATAAATATAGTCACTCTTAATAACCATGTGTCACACATCATGTTATGTGTGCACACCCATGAGGCACAACTTCAGTTGCAGCAATCACCCATCTGACAAGTGATAACCCTATGTAATAAACCCAAGCTGCAAGGAGATATAGTTCATAATATTAATATGCATTATGTTATAAGCCTGTCCCTCAGTCAAAGTATAAGCCCCCTTGTCCATACACAGGTTTTTTTGGTGTAAAAATCTATAGTAAATTTGCCCTGTGTATGCACAGTTGTCAGTGCTGTATGGATCACTAGAGAGCTAGTTATGCACAAGATTGCTATCCCATTGCACAGTGATGAAATGTGTCATGGATAAGAGGCCTTAATGTTACCCTCTTGTGGTCTTGACACATACAATCTTTATTTCTAAATAAGAAGCTCTATTACATTAGTGTCAAACTCACCACAATGAAAGTGGTGGTGGCGAATGCAAGTCCTAAGACAAGGGCGGTGTTGTAGCGGCGCTGGTTGGCATCATACTGTGCTTGCCATGAGCCACGGGGTACCGGCAAGTCATCCATGGTGGGAGGCTTGAAGTGCCCGTCATGGTAGCGACGGACTGCAGAACAAATACATTACATATTGTTAGGAGACGAATCTACTTTTGCAGATATAAATAATAAATAAAATAAATGAAATGTAGCATTAAGTCCTTTTTTAGGAAATATACAGCATCTAATAGTCTAATAAAGTGCGTGGTGGCCTTTTGGTAAACAGACTAGACGCAACAGCCAACATGTTCACGGTGGTCGCGGGTTTGAATCCCAGGGCACACCTCTGACTTTTTGGAGTCATGTGTGTATTGATAGTCAATCACCACGCACTAAAACGGTGAAGAAAACATCGTGAGGAAACCTGCATACCACAGCGATTTATAAATTTCTACTGTATCTAAGTCTGCCAACCCGCAATAGGCCAGCGTGGTGGACTATATGGCCTAACCACTCTCAATCGTACTCTCGATTGTAGAGGAGACCCGTGCCCTGCAGTGGGACTTATATGGGCTGATAAAGAATAGTCTAATACGTTTTTAAATGACATAAAAAAGCATTGGTGCATCTTAAATTTTTAATTTTTTTTCTTTTTATCAAATAAAAATTGCGAGTTCAATAGTCTAGATCAGCAAAGCATCACGTAGACAAATCAACTGCAGCGTTTTTTGCTAGCGATGACGGTCGGGGACAATGGTAGCTATTAACTAGGAAAATGTTCAGTCGAAACAAATAGGTTATAGCGACATGTTATGTAACATACATAATGAATACTAATTTATATAGGACACTGAAGTCTTCCACTTATAATTTCTTTAATGTATTACTTATTAAATAAAGATATAACCTTACACATTATATTTGCGTATTGTAAAATCTACTCGATTTAATTGGACAATACACGAATATAGTGTTATTTATTGAGTAACTAAGTAAGATTACCTGTCTGTTGAAGTAATCTAGAAACAGCCTGGCGTGGCACAAACATTTTTTATGCGAGTGAACACTCAATGAAAGAAATTTTTAATTATTGATTCGGGCCTCTTCGTCGAAATGACCAATTTTGTCTGAAGACTGAAATAAAATGTCTTGCGCTGTCAGTTTGGATTGGTAACTCCACCGTTTGCCACAGATAAGAAAAATACCTACAATAGCAGATAACGGCATTGCTGGCTCGATTTCAATCAAATTAACTCGGGAAACTTTGCTCCAGCCGGTAATGTAATTTTGATACAGTTTAAAGTACATGCTCACATGTATTTTATATATTATGGTGGGTTTACAAAGTGATTTACTGAATATCACGTTAATTTGATTCATAACTTGTAGCGAGGTACTAGGTAGGTAAGATCAGCGTCCAATATACTTGCACTTGTTATCCTTTTAGTGATAAGCTAGTCTATAATATATCGCTATATAATTTAACGTTTTAAACCTAATAGTCTGATGAATAATATATTAAATTATAAAAACAGGGACAACATAAATTAATCATATTTATTTTTTATCGTTCCCTCACTACTGAGGATCGCGACCATCTATGTGATGTTCCTCCATCGTGTTATGACTATATAACCATCCATGCCTAACTAAACAAGATAGAAGAGGTTTCAGCAACTTTGCAACCCCAATAGCTCTTATAAGGGTTGGGCACAGGGGTGTGTGCAGAAGCCAAGGGTACTATTTTCTCGAGAAAACCACATGAATTTACTAATATGCATATGCATTAGATATAAAGAACAAGGCTACTACATTATTATTATTACGAGCTCGTAGCGTTCCACTGCGGAGCAAAAAACCTTTCTTTCCGCCTTCCGTGCATCCCGGTAAAGGGTTTACAAAGTTATTAAAGAATGTATTTTATAAAGTGGTACCTATTAGTCTACCTATTTTGAAATACTTACGTAGTTACAATTTACTATTACTAATGCAACACTTAATAGATGATAAAAAATCTCATTTTTCCCGATTTGTGGAGTCCTTATACTGGCCTCATCAAGTTCAAAGGTCAACCAGGATTTATTAGATTTACCAGCATCACGCAATTCTAGTCCATCGATCTGTGAGTGAGAAGTGTTAGTAGCCTCAATGGCAGAGCTTTAATCACATCGAGGCAGCTTTGCATTTTGTTACTGAGCGATATGTAATTACAATTGACAGCCTTCGTGGCGCAGTTGGTTAGACGCCGCCTGTGAAACGAGAGGCCGCGGGTTCGATCCCCGCACCGAGAGAAATGTTTGTGCGGCCCACAAATATTTCTTCCGGGTCTGGGTGTTTGTGAGACCGAAAAGTCTCTCGTAGTTCCTGATACCCATGACACAAGACTCGATCTTAGTGTGGGGTCAGGACTATGTATGTGACTGTTGGGTGTTATTTATTTATTTACAATGGTCGTGTATTATGGCAGTCGCTTCTTGCAGGGCTGTTTCTATGCACAAGACTTGAAGAAGGCGCTGTTTAGAGAAAAAATTAACAACGGTTGTATTCCTTTGTGTTTTATTAATTAGTAAATCCGTTATGCGACAAATGAGGTAGGTAGCTGCAAGACACCAATTTTAATAACCTTGTATCTCTCGTCCATGCTGCTACAGGTTACAGTAGGCATTAGCTAGTTTAATTAGTAGAGTCATTAGATGTCGATAAAGAACAGATAATATTAAAGTATGCATTTCTTTTGTTATTTCAACCGAAATGCGGCGAGTTGTATTGTATCAGTATCACCTCATTTTCGTACACTTCGAGATTGTATAGAATGCCAAAACTAGTCGCTAGTGGCTGTACCTACTATCTAGTATCTAGTGGCCAGTGTATTACTATACTCTATGAGTGGCTGGCACGATGTGTGGCTCACTGCTCGTTAGTCACTACTCACTAAGCCAGTGCTGGCGACTAGCCGCAAGCGAGTAGCGAGTTCTCAGCATAGATTAATGTTCTCACTTCTCAGTTCAGTATAAGCGCGGGAGTGGGGCGAGTCGGCCGTGTGCGCCTCTACGCGCTCCACGCGTACTTCTTTGTTTAGTTTGTTTTCAAACAAAGAACCACAAACCTAATGTAAACATAAGTTAGACTTTGGTATGGATATTGTTCGGTGACATGAAGTGGTTGAAAGAGATGGCGGGGCGCGTGCGGCGGGATGAGCCAGACAGCGAGGTGGCGAGTGGGGACGGTGGTGCAGGCACAGGGTTGCCGCTGGCGACGAGCTTGCTTGAGACACCGGAGGAGCGGCGGCAGCGCTGGCGCAGCGTGTACGTCATCTACTTCACCATGTTCCAGATGTCGCTGGGCTTCAGCATCGTGCTGACGGGCGTGTTCCCCTACTTGGACAAGGTGCGCGCCGCCAACACTGCTCACTCACCAACACTGTCACTGTGTGGCGTCCATTCACTCGGGGTCGGTCACCGCTGCGCGCTGCAATGCCACTGCCGCGGCTGCAGCGCTCCGCGCGGCGCAGCGTGCTTCTATCATTGTTTGTAAACATTACGCGGTTTGGTGGTGTTTAATGTTTGTGTCAATATCATCACAGCAATAATATTTCTTAAAGATGCGCAGGGAATATTAGAGATAAAGGATTAGAGAAAAGGATAATTATATATTATAGCATTTGGTCTAAAAAAAATTAACTTAGTTTTGATCCTAGATTAAATTACTTTTCAAATGGAGCACTTATGCAATATGGAAAAATCAAGACTATACAGAACTATACCGGGTATATCAAGACTGCTACCGAAAACGAAGCCGGGTGGTAGTTTTAGTGGCTACAAACACAATTCAATTAAAAATTTCGCATAGAAACGCGACAATTATTTTTTATGATTTTTTAAATATCGTCGTTTTTGGGTGGTAAATCCATAGTTTTTGCTAAAATAATAATTTAAACTCTTTTATACCTTAGAGTATTTATAAATAAAAGGGCATACACTATTATTTTAGGAAAAAATGTATTTACCACCCAAATATGGCCATAGGAAAAAAAAAAATTGTCGCTTTTTTTTGCAACTTTTTCTGTTGCATTGTGTCTGAAGTCGCTTAAACTACCACCCGGCTTCGTTTTCGGTAGCAGTCTTGATATACCCTGTATAAAATTTTAACTGCCGTTTTTATTGTAATAATAAAATCTTATTTCGAATTCAATTTTCTCAGAGTTTGTACGTGGATGTCTACATCCAATTAAGTTATTAAAATTAAACATTGACGTAAAATATAGTTTTTAAATCAATGAAATTAAAGGAAGCAACAAAATTTGATTTGATTCGTGTAAGTATTAAATAAATATAGAGTGGTCCGCTTGATTATGAATTTTGATTAAGTACCTATGAAAATTGCTTGTACATAAACTAACTAAATATGACTCAGTGCGGATTGGATTGCGGTTATGTAGAAGAGTTTGGTGTTTGGACTTTAGGTGATTGAACAAAAATCTGAGTCATGCTCGGTGATAAATGTACGAAGCACCCTACTAGGGCACTAAATACCTTTATCCACTCGTGAGGTTTGCTTGGGTCTATGGTTAATACACGGTAAACAATCAATAAATACGCCCAATAGTCACATTTATAGTTTATACCTCAGTATTTCAGATATATTGCGAGTAAGTCATGGGTCGTGGGTATCAGAAGCTTCAAGCTACGAGAGACATTTCACATACATGCCCGCCATAAAAAAATTAGAGGATTGCACCAAAAAATATTCCGTTCCGGGGATTGAAATCGCGGTCTTACGTTTCACAGCCAAACGAAATGCGCCACGGAGGCTTTCAGTAATGTGGAACTATGTGTGGAGCAGACGCCACAATAGGAATAGTCGTGCCGCGCTCCACGAGATGCGAGTATGATATGCAAGTACCAGTATTGTTGCTCCATCATGAATTAGATTCGACTCTACCACAGCGATATTAATATTCTCATATCCCATGAGGTGTGAGTCCTTGTATGAAAATATATAGCTCATTTGGTTATGTATAGAAGTAGGTAAATACATATCAATAGAGAATGATAACTTCATACATAAATTAAGTAAAGGTACAGCATCGATATCAATGTTACACTAGATAAGACATTCTTTGTAACAAACGTGTCCCACACAAGTGCGGTGCATGCACCGCACACGAATCAGTCTGCCGCGTGGCGGCCGCGCAATAGTACGCCTCTTTGTTTATATTTATAAGTAATTTATTTTGACTTTTCCCCGTCAAACCGACAGCGAAATTTTCTGAAGTTACAATATAATTAAAGAATACAACGTAAGTGATATAATATTGCATAATAATGCCGATAATACAGATCTTTTATTTATTAATGGATTTAATATATTTTAGAGCTCGTTAAAATACAAGGTGAGCTCCTTAATCGTATATCTCATTTCCGCGCATAAACATTGCCCGTCGAGTGAGAGAGACGGACTATATAAGATATAGATTATTCAAGGGACATTCATATCAGAGGACCTAATAGGCATAAACTATTCGAATACATTACAAATACAAATATGTTGGAAGAATGTAGTTGCAAATTGATTTCAGTATTTATTTTAATCATATGTTGTTAATTAATAACTCAAAATATGTGTGTTGTATGTATGTTTTGAAACAGTGGATAGTATTTAGACCCCATTTCTTAATATGAATTACTTAATGGACTATTCGAACCCATTGTTATTGAAGACTAATATCATTTAAAATTGTTTTATATTCTTCCACGTCGGTTACAAAAAAAGGAGATCTTTATTGGAATGGATATAAGTGGCTACCATGAGAACATACTTATATTTGTTCAATTCATTTTCGACACGAAGATTTCAGATATTCCAAATGCGGTAGTCATTTTTGTAAACTTCTGGTGTACTATTCCTTTTGTCTATTAGTCTCGAAAAAAGTTTATCAGCTTGTTAAAAATTCATAATGTTATTATAATAAATGTCAGACTGATTGTACACTGATTGACTGCTTGACAGAATTGTACACTTGTAAGAGTATTTAATTTCATTTACATCATTTCCATGAATTATTCACGTAAATAAAAAAAATTCATTACAAATATATTATTGCTATGACGGTATTTATACTTAGGCAGTATCTTAGGCAAAGCTATTATTGACATGAACTGTCTTGTCTGTCTAATAATCTTTGATCATAATTTGTAATATTCAAGTAAACCTACCAGATGTCGCTACTGAGTTTTTGACAAATACGGGACAAATAGTTTCTATGACGCGCCTCGTCTATCGGTAGAATATAAGTCAATGAGGTACAGCATGTTATTTAAACGACTTTGTTCGTGCCTGATTCAATGCCAATAACAGCATTTCGACATTTAAAACGATAAGCCAATTACTTGCACGACACTTGTGAAAGGATTTTGTCATAATAAAGCCCAGCAAGTGATGTGAAACTTTAAGTCAATTGATAATGTGCCCCTGATCTTCTCGTGGATGCGACGCAACGGCGCAATTCTCTCTCGCGTAGTTTTTTTTGCTTGTTTCGCAATGTGTCTCCGAAATTGAATCTCGTTGCTATCACTTCCTATTGTTAAGTTATGGGGCATTTACTGCATCGTGATGTTTAATCAAACAAATTAGCATGTAGAAATATTCCAAGTGAAAGCTGTTGTCATTAAACTAATAAACTGTGTTCGATTGACTACGACTATTTGTATTAAAAATTTATATATTTTACATTACTCTTTCAGGAGGATTATTTTCTCTCTTCTTTCATTTTTATAGGTAAACATTATTCTTTCAGTACCTACTGGCTACTTGTCCCTCTTGCTAGTTGCCGCTGGCAGTTGGATGTTCAAGTTACAAATAAACTTACATAAATATGACTTTACGGCCGCGATAGTAAACATGTGTCGTAACTAAATTGTTAGTATACTGTATCACATTCATTGTATGACACGTGTGTCTGGCAATGAGTAGGTACAGAATGGTCATGTACATAGATTGATTTGTCTTTAACCAGCGTGAAACTTGCATGCAAGCGTAGATTGTCCATTTGAGCTGGTTTCCGTTTTGTCGTGTGTGATGCGTCAATGAGATCATTGTGTCCGCCGCCCGGGGTGCTCGTACAAGAGTAATTTAAATCTGCGAGCAGAGTCCCCGCTCCCGCTGCTCGGCCGCCGGTGCCGCCTCACCCGCTCGCCTGGGTATCGCCTTCTCGATATTTTGACTACACGTGTTGTAACTAACGCGGTGATGTTGATCGCGTGTGCACGTGCGCAGTAGTACGTCAGGATTCGGTGGCACCGCTGGTGTAGTGGTAGATTGGTAGTTGAATGTGGGTCAACCGCGAAGCAGAGGCGCAGCGCATTATCGGCGCGCACTTATCGGACGTTGTCGCGCGTCACCGCCGCTCGCCCTCTAAGTCCAAATACTTTCATAGTCCATACTACCAAGTATCACTGCTTATTTTACAACTTCAACGTTCAACGCGCATTTAAAATACGGCTTAGTCAACATTCAAATGATCAGGAAGATCAGAAGTCCAATACATAATTAGAAGAGAATTAGCCGGTGCCATATTGTATTTCCCTGGGTTAATCGCAATGTATCATGTATACTCGTATCAAGTCATACAGCGTGATGCTAACAACAAATACGTTAGTAATTATTCTTATCTTTAATACGTCAATTTGAACAATCATATAACACAATGGAAATGTTTCTTATCTATACTTAAAAAGTCATCGTTAAACATGACAAACCCAGATTCGCTAGATACTGTTATTCATATTAATATTGATGCTTATTATAGGTGGCTTACTGCTGACAGAGCAACGTAATACAGATTAGAACGTCATTTACTAAATGATTACAAAAATATGGTAGGGGAGGAGGAAATCATACTCTCAAGTCTCAACGAAATATTTCAAAAGTTGTACTCATAACTCGTAACACGGCGGATGTTATTGGTTGCATATGATGTATTGAAGAAATTAAAGACAACAAGCAAAATATAATAGTGCATGAATTTCAATATATTATATCAGACCATTAACGTTCATTGTTAATGTTTTGATAATATATATCAATCAAGAACGTGCAGAAACTATGTAGAGGTTTGAGTTATTTCACTTGAGTAAAAAACTGAAACTGGTAACTGAATTCCATGTCAGCAAAAATTTTGTCTGAATGTCAGAACATTTAAAGCCAGAGCTTTAAATATGGGTGACACGAAAAATTATAAAGGCAAAGTTATTCTGCATTTTATTCAAGCAGCGCGACCGGCGCCGCTGTCAATACCCGTTCTATTTACAGAATTAATGTATGTGAATAAAATCGGTTCCAATTACCGACGGATGTAGGTTCCACGGGGTGTTTACCTTCACTTCAATTTGACAGCGCCATGTAGTAATCAGGATAGGCATAGAGAACGACGCGACGTTTAAATCAATAAAAATCAGTTTGCAGCGGACAAGGTGATTTGAGACAAGAATACCTCGTAATTTCTGATAACCTATGCATCGTTTTCTTCTATCCATCTAAAGCCGTGGTTCCTAACCTTTTTAGGTCCGTTACCCCTATGATCTAACTAGGGTGACTGATTGTACCCCTCCTCCCAACGAAGATCTCAAACAACTCGTGTTAATACTTATACATAGACTTTATTGAAGTTAAAACTTAAAACGTAGAATAATAACTAAAATAAAATAACTTAGGAGTGATTGTACAATAATCAGTTAAAAGTTTTAGGCATACATTGGTATGATGAATACTTGTGTTTGCCTGTTATTTATCTTGCTTGTATGTATTTATCTATAAATGTATGCTTATATACCATCTTTTTGTGTTTCAAGAGGAAAAGCTATTAAGCTCCCCTTTCGGTACCCCGGGGGAGGCTGAAAGGGGTATGTCAGTATCTCTGGCCTTCCAGCCCGGTACAAACGCGGATATTGTGGCCGAGCTGGGTCCCTAGCAATATCTACGCCAGGACACTGACTAAAAACCTCTCGATAGCCATCACACGCATTGTGGGCAGCACCGGACATCCCAGGCGAAGGGCGCCCCGATTTACGTCAGCGAACCGCCCCGCGCAAAACTATTGCTGGGCCTACCATTACCATTATGAGGGCCCAGATGACCTCCACTTACACCCCCTTTCGGACGCTCGCCAAGCTGTTATGGGCGTCCATGACGGAGACGAGGCTCCATCACACGTCTCGGAGTCGTTATACGCGAGGGCGCACGGCCCCCGCCGTGTGCCCAGCGACTCCGATGACCACTTTAGGTCGTCTCTTACGACGGGCAGAGGATACCGAGGCGGAATTCTTGTACCCCCGAACCACAGGGTAAAGGCGCCGCGCCGGTTCAGCCGTTTATTACCCGGTGCCTTCTTCTTTGCAGACGGCGAGCGGGATCGTTCCGCTCACGATCCCGATCTGCGCTCTCCTTCTGCGAAATTACAATCTCACAGAAGGAGAGCAATGCCTGCCACGACCTCCGACTCTCGACCATGGAGGGAATCACGGCCGAGAGCGAGAGGTCTACTCCGACGGCTGCACGGAGTATTATGCGTTCATCACCCCAGGCTGGACACTCCGAAATGCTTATATACCATCTGCCCGACACCCATAACACAAGCTTTAACTGGTTTACGTTGGCCAGATGGCAGATCAGATGGCCGTGTGTGATATATCTCTCGCATTTATTATTATTATTTAACTTATTATGCTTTTGAAATTTCTGTTTCTGAACCTTATAAAATTTTATAATTTTTAATGCAAAGGTTGGTGGTACTGCTTCGCATTTATAAGTTTGGTAATATTAGGTTTCGTTTCACTTAAGACAAAAACCAGCTTATTGTTACCCCCGCAAAATACTAGTTTTATTCCCGCGGGGGTAATTACCCCCAGGTTAGGAACCACCGATCTAAAGGTTGTCTGTAAGAAATCGCCTAGAGCGATAAGACAGATGGCGGATCTGTACTTTTTGTTCATTTGTAATATATTTAACTGGTTGTCCTATAAATAAATTAATAAACCTATGATATTCAGATCATGTATGATTGTTTGGCAGTTACTGGATGCGACAAGCCAAAGATGGGTGGGTTGGCGCAATTTGGAGGAAGCCTATGTCCAGCAGTGGACTACAATTCAGGCTGATTATGATTAATTACTGGTAGGTCTAGTAACTAGACTCTAGTTCTTTCAAAAATGTGTTCTTTTTAAGTTGATTATCCCACGCGAATTAAATTATTATTGTCTGTAAGTATATTAGCTGATGTGGCGAGGTGTTTTCACTCTGCTCATGTATTTGTGATCAATTCAGCTTTCACTCTAACAACAATCATGTGACAAGCAGATAACAAGTATGACATTGTACACAACATTGTTGTATTTATCTGATTGCAATTAGATATCTACTACAATAGATGCTACTTAGGTGGTAAGTTTAGTTTCTACGAGAGGACTTTTATACTGATACTTGCTGTTACTAATTGATTCATATACTTTAAAATAAGCTTTTCTTAGAAGCAAAGTCTAAGTAAACCATTAATACTTGTACTTCTTTATCTCCATATAAGGCGAAAAAACAATTCTTCTAATAATCTAGTCGGGGACATTAATTAGACTTAGAAGCTAGAAAGACAAAGAAAAAATTGAATTTAACCCAAATATAAAGAAAATTTGTACTTAATTACTTGGCGTTTAAATTCCATTACAACGGGTTATCGCTGCGAAGGCCGACGTGGGGGTAATGACCTGCCCCTTAAGGACGTAAAGAGGCGACGGAGGGCAGTGGATGGAATGCTGTGGCATTGCATGTAGTGGCCGCTACTGACGGGTATCGTGACTCGTGAGGCTTGTTGTTAACTGCGAGTGAGCGTGGCGTATACTGTATACACTGCCCAGTACCCGGGGTCACAGGGCGCCGATACTCTGATACAGTCCCTAGTTACTACAATAGCATGTGTCGTCGTCGCTACAAACCTCATTTGTCATTACTGATTACGCGCACGAGTGCTTTACATTATCAATATGAATTGTTTGCGCTACTCCGTAATCTATATAATGTTATAAAAACACAATGAGCATACATACCATACAACGACTCCGTTCGCAATCTAGGTCTACTTATAGACAAGTCCTTCACTTGGGGTCCTCAGCTTCGAGAATTAAGTCGAAGGCTGTTTGCTTCAGCAAGGTCCTTGCGAAGGTTACGCAATTTTCTACCCGTTGCCACGAAAATTTCGCTTGCGCAAACACCCCATCCTTGATTATGCCGATGTCAGCTATCTTGATCTCACCGAAGACCAACTTAATATACTTGAGCGTCTCCAAAATTTTTGCATAAGGTTCATATTTGGTTTACGCAAATATGACCATGTTTCTGAGTTCGTCTTAAGCTCAAGTGGTTACCCATACGGCTTCGTCGGAATACTCACACTCTTTCACTTTTATACAATATATTATTTAACCCTCTCACCCCCTCTTATCTCAAAGACCGTTTTATGTTTCTTCATGATTCCCATGAAAGATCCCTGAGGTCGTCGGAGAACATGAAACTGAGAATGCCCGTACACACCACGACATTTATGGACAAATCATTATTTTGTATATGTATATATATGTATGTATGTTGTACATATTTATATGAATGTTTTACAATAAAGTTAATAAATAAATAAATAAAAAAAAAAATGAGGTTTTTGGTGTTACGTATGTATTTGTAATAATTTCAATTACCGGGTTATATCACGCAAAATTAATAATAATAAACTTGTAAGAGTGTATAATGTATTCGTGTTACTACATTTTTGTAATACTATGTCGTCATATAACCTTCATATGCGGGACGCCGCGCCGCGCCGCGCCGACTGGGAGGTACAACTTCATTAGCTTTATCTCTTTCTAGTGTCGAGTAGCAATGCGTAAGAAATGTTGGGTTCTGGATTGAGTGGTATTGTAGGCCCTAGCCCCTGCTACGTTCAAGCATAATGCGTCTAGCGCAGTGCAGTGCTGTTTACTAAGCGGCTTTTGTTAATGGGCATTTTTGACGTTAACCATAAGGCTAACAAACTCATCTCACCATTCCCGCTAATAGAAAAGGGCCAATAAGCTACACTTTAAATGAATTCCAATAAAAACAGCAGGTAAAAAATTTGCGAGCCTACCAAATATTTGCTAATGTAGATAGCTACAAAGTAGATTAAATGATTATATAAGTGATGCCATAATTCCTTTTTAAATCAACATACGTAATCTAATCCTTTGGAGATAAAGTCCGAATTTATAGGCCAGATATGAGTCAATTTCTTTATCGTAAAGCTTAAAAGTAAACAGATATTTAGTTCAAATATAGCTTAAATGTGATTATATTTCTTGACCGTCCCTTCATAGTATATGGAGTGAAAAGAATATTTCACAAACGGAAGGGAAATTTTCTGCAAACTGCCGTTTGTTCTGACATCGAACTTAATTTCAGGTTTTGCAACTCACGGTCAATTTTTGATACCACTCTATCAGTGGCCATTGATATATTAATATATCTTTACACACATTTGTACATACCTTTTCGCAGAAGGAGTAGGCAAAGGTGTTTCCAGGTTACCCACGTTTCGCCTTCTGTTTTCCACACGATTATATGATAAGGGACGATTCTGTTCTCATATCGGGCTCAAATTCCTGATTCTGGGTTGATTATATAGAAAATCCAATATTATTTTGTTCGACTCGGGATTCGAACCCGAATTCTCAGCTTTATAATCGCACCTTGATATAACTGCGACACCGAGGCATTCACTATCTTTACGATACATTTATATTTGGTTTTAGATAGTGTCAGGAGTAGTTGTGGGGAAGTGTGTGTACAGTTTACCACAAGATTCTTCCAGACCGCAGGCTTATATTCTTTAATTGATGTTGTAAATAATTCCTAAAAAATGGTTTTGATATTCATATTATTAAGTAACTCAGCTTGTGAAGTTGTATCTAATTATATCTGCACAGAAACAAACGTGATAATTTTAGAAGAACAATGACAACATGATTAATAGCCAATCTGACAATCCACGTGTGTTATGAGAGCCGTATCGTGCATTGTTAATCTAGCGAAAGCATATCACAGATGCCTGCATTGAATAACAGACGCGAGTGATGTCACAAGTAGGTACAAACTACAAAGTAAAACATCTCAATTCTGCCAGCGCGGCGCGGTGACTTCTGTACTGACTGACGCTCGCGCCGCGTCTCGGGTTTGACTCGCCACTCACACTCTAAATATAAAATCACTAATTTACCAGCTTATCATTCCCAATTTTAGCTCAACCATTGATTATCTTTGGGTAAATATTGTATTTAATGCTCTGAAACATTTCCATATTGTGAATTTATTTAACTTTTCACGGGTCTTTCGAGTAGGTAGAGTCGATTGTAGCCGTGCATCGTGATTCATAAATTTTGATTATAGATACCCATGTGTACAATATTTAAAAAGAGAATATATAAAGCTTGACTACTACAAACACACTGTTTACCATTGCAGCTCACAACGTAAAGCTTGCGTGACGATAAATATACTTTTGAACGGGTGTGATTAGCGTCTCATTTTGTACTCAAAATGATACCTCATTATTAGCCACTTGTACTTGTTTCGCAAAATAACATATTAATTTGGTTGAACGAGTCTACAGAGTGATGTTACGCTGAGTCATCGTCGGGGCAGTGAGGGGCCACCGGAATGTTTCCCCGTGTTATTGGTGTAGGATGTCCTGTTTGGAGTGTGTGCAAGGGTTTCTACTTTGGGATTGTGTGCATGTTGGGCGGTTGGCGGAGGTGCCAGAGTCCGGCGCGTGCTCACGAGTCACGTGTTCTGAGTGCATCTCCACATACTGCACTACAATGTATGTCGATTGACGGCAATCAAAACCAATATCTGCACAATATGTACATAATAAGTATTATACAACATTAATACGCACCCAGTGATATAAATTCCCGCTTTTGATTCGCCTCATTCCATTTTCGTACATTGTTTATCCATTTATTTATATTATAATACATTCATACATACATACACTCACGCCTTTTCTCAGAAGGGGTAGGCAGAGGTACTAGGATATCCACATTTCGCCTTGTATGTTCCGTCCCACGATGTGATGGGAGAGAGCCTATAGCCATATGGGACACTTTCTGACTCCGGGCTTATAATGAATAGAAACATTCAATATCACTTTCCCGACTCGGTATTTGAATTCGAAAACAGCTTTGTAACTAAACCGTAGCTCATATACGCCACCGAGGCAGTCCGAGCAGGATTATAATACATTCAAGTAAATACACAGAATGAATCCGCAACGCGAAATACTCTCTCTACCATTTTTGCTATTGGATTAATTAATAAAGTATGACAAAGAACAGAGTGTGGTACGAAGCGTGTGTGTGTGTGTGTGTGCAGCTGGAGCCGGGCGCACAGAAGGAGGTGCTGGGGCTGGTGGTGGGCGCCAACCCGCTGGGGCAGCTGCTGTTCTCGCCGCTGCTGGGGCTGTGGGCCAACCGCGCGGGCTCGGCGCGCCCCCCGCTGCTCGCCACGCTGGCGCTCTTCGTGCTGGCCAGCGTGCTCTACTCGCATCTGCACCTCACCAGACCATACGCCAAGTACTGGATGGTGTTCGCCAGATTCCTTGTCGGAGTAAGCTCAGGTCACTACTGATTTAACAGTATCTTAATCTTAGTGCTTCAGACGGAAGTAAACGTAAACGATTGCTTGTTACGGGTGACTAATCGCACAAGGTGAACAAAGTTCGCAACAGACATATTTACCAAGGAATGAAAATAGCTATTAAATGATACAGTGTCAATATGTAACGGTCATAACGATGAGATGCGGTCCGTTGCAGCGAACATAGCGGTGGCGCGGTCGTACCTGTCGGCGGCGACGCTGGTGTCGGAGCGCACAGCGCGCGGTGTCGGCGGTGTCGCTGGCGCAGGTGCTGGGCTTCGTGGTGGGCCCGGCGCTGCAGGCGGCCGCCGCGCCGCTCGGGCCCGGCGCGCCCTATGCCGCGCCCGGCCTGCCCGAGACCGTGCTGCGCCTCGACATGTTCACGGCGGCCGGCTGGATCAACGCGGTGCTCGCCACGCTCAACTTCATCCTCTTCCTGCCCTGGTGCTTTACCGAGAGGAAGATCGCCGCGCGCGAGGCTATGATCGCTCAGGGGAAAGAGTCCGGTCGGTGTTATTAGTATTCACAAGTCTACTAAATGGTGTAATATGAGTAAGTAGTTGAACGATGTTGTTTCTGTTTCCAGAGAAGGAAGCGTTAAAGTCGTTGAAACCAGACTTGATAAGTAGCTGGACTTTGGTGGGTGCGTTCTTCGTGCTGGTGTTCAACTTCGTGCTGCTGGAGACGCTGGCCACGCCGCTCACCATGGACCAGTTTGCGTGGAGCAAGCGCCAGGCGCTCGAGTACATGGGTGCACTGATGAGCGTCGGCGCCGTCGTCGCCTGCGCTACCTTTGCGCTCATTGGACCGCTCACCAAGTTCTTCGAGGAGCGGTAAGAACACTAAGAACTTTTATATTTGCTACAGAATCTGTTAATTTTGTGGTAACGTTTTGTATTGTGCAATGTGTAACTATTTTGTTGTATGGTCAGTGCGGTACTGCTGTGGGGTGGGTTCCTGCTGACGGCATGGCGTCGGTGTTCTGCATACCGTGGGGGCCGGGCCCGCCGCCGCTGGCGCCGCTGAACGCGACGGAGGCGGGCGGCGGGTGCCCGCAGCAGGCGCAGGCGTGGTGCGCCACCTCGCGCGGCCTCACCGTGCCGCAGTTCCTGCTGGGCTACGCGTGCGTGTCGGTGGGCTACTCGCTCGGCGTCACGCTCATACAGACCATCTTCTCCAAGGTGCTGGGCCCGCGGCCGCAGGTTAGTATAGTTCAGTGTGTGTGGGTGGGCGTGTGAGTATGAGTCGGTGGTGTACATGATGCGTGGCGGCAGGGCGTGTGGATGGGCGTGCTGACTGGCGCGGGCTGCTTGTCGCGCGCGCTGGGCCCGGTGTTCGTGTCGGCGGTGTACGCGCGGCGCGGGCCGGACGCCACGTTCGGCAGCACGGCGACGCTGACGTTCGCGGCGCTGGTGGCGCTGCGCGTGGTGTACTCGCGCTTGCAGCCGCCGCCGCTGGCGCCGCCCGCGCACGAGCTGCTGCCGCTCAACAAGAACGAGGACAAGTTGGAGGGCGCCACGTGACGTCACCGAGCGCCCTTCGCGGCGCCCTCTTTTACTACTGTGATTACGTCACTGTGTCGGTATTTTTAGTAATTAATGTTGGTGCTACGCTGGCGCCGCGTGCGCGGTTGTTACAACGTTTTCGTTGAAACTCAAAGTAGATCCGTTCAATATAATTGAAGAACGGCATTACATAGAACACTACGTTACAGACGGTTGGCGTGATCTTATCATTTTGTTCGTAGTTTCAGTGGTAGTTACTGTGTCAGTTCCTCTTAGCAACAATGTTTGGAGGGAGCATTAACTAGACTAACCTTGGTCTGCGGAACTGCTCATTTCACAGTGTGAGCGATAATGTTGCCACTTACATAATGTTACTTTTGTTAGGTATGTCTAATTGTCATCGCGAGGTATTGTGCCGCATAATTTAATAGAATGCTATAGTCATGATGTAGCGTAGTATTGAACGTTTGTTGTCGTATGTCGGTGTTGTATGAATTATTTAAAAACGAGTGTGATAGTGAGGAGAGCTCGTGGTGTCGGTGCTATTTATAGTCACGCACACAAAGAGTTCGGCAGCGGGTGACCGTGGCCGCGGTCACTGTGCCACGTTCCCTTCATTCAACATCTTGCACAATATATTTATTTACCAAAAGTTAATTAAACTCAGTTAATACACTATGTTAATTTTCTATGAGCATATGGGCGTTCAGTGGCCTCGTATTACTGCTATTTACGTGACATAATATAATAGAGTAAGCCGTAAAGTGAGGCGCTCTCACGGTGCTATTGACTTGTATGTGAGGGCAGCTGGCACATACACACATACACACACACACACCTACATACACTAAGCACTGATAATAGTTTATCTCGAATTTTGTTAGTGAAGTCAATTCACAGTCCTACCTGCCCTTGTGCGGTTCTTAGAGCTACTCATAGACTGAGTGTGTTGGTATATTTTTATCCCATTATTAATATTTTCAGATTTGACACACGTACAATCTGGACTCATGGTGGTAGAAACTATATTGTTTTAAGTATTGTTTTTCCGTATAAAATAGGTAACATAATAAATAGTAAATTATCCTCAGTAGGTAGGTATATTAGGTAATTAGGACTCTTTTGTACTTTGTTAAATTACGTGTGATACGCCTGTGATGTTTACTATCGATACTCTATGCGTCACCAATAATAAATAAAATATTATAATAATTGTCCACGTGTACTGTGCTGCAGAGCGACATCTTTTGACTGGAATGCGAACTAAAGCTATTAGATGTTATTAAATATTATTATAGAGGTATGTTTTGTATAAATAGATTTGTTTAGTGTTACTTAGGCTCAATTGCACAAACTAACTTTGCCAATACCTTTGCCCTTGGAAACTGTCAATTCCATACATTCGCAAGGTCAAATACATCTCAAATGTATGGCGATGACATTTTCATAGGCAAAGGTATTGGCAAAGTTACTTGGTGCAACTGAGCCTAAGTGTATTTGTAAGTTTACGCAAATGAAGTCCTCAACTTTAAGGTATTGCGATAGTCAGTACAACTATTTTACAACGATGTAATTACTTTTATAATTTTGTATATTTAGATAAATTGGTAACGGTAATATTTAATTGTTGTAATTTATACAATAAAATGTTTTTATTATACTGCGTTGTTGTGCTTCACCAACAGATGGCGTTACTTGTATCCTTTGTATTAACATAATCATAACGTATTAATGTATGAACATGTAATTGGGTCAGCAGTCAGCATGAATAGAATTTACCAAGCTCCGTATCTACTTTTATGTATGTATTTTATTTGTATGTCAATAAAATCCAATTTTTAATTATCGTAATAAATATATTAGCAAAACAGTTACATTCATAAAATAATGACGCGTCTCACAACATTATCACAGACAAACTTATATCTAATCTTAAATACGTGAGTACATAAATAGCAGCAGTCAAGTTCGGCACATTCCAGGGCGGCAGAAATGAAGGGGCGCTGGTAAAATAGATTTTTTTCTAGTGTTTCCCTGATGATTTTTGAATGGAAGATGTGCTGAATCGATCTTATTCAGGATGTCAGAAGTGTTAACTAACTAGCTAGCACTGTATATAGGTAGACCTCCTTACTAAAGAGCTAGGTTATTGTGTACTATTCGCCAGAAATAAGTACTCCGGACGGTGTAGTAAGCACTCTTAAATACTTTTATACCATCTAGACACAATATATGCATGCATAATCATGCATATCCATGCAGTCAGTGGAAAAATATCCAAAAGCACTTTACACTTCACCTCTAATCAAAGTTTATGTATACGTATTCTGTCAATAGTATTATTTAATTTATAAACTCTAGTTGGTAAGTACGGTGCAATCCAGACAGAGTGTCCACTGACGGGAGACCAACATCGCTCGTTATCTCTCAGGACGGATTACAAGTACATCAAGGAATGATTTGTAGGGCCTATTTTTATCTCCTGATTTACCTCAATTAACTAATTATAATAATAAAGGTAAGCACTTTTCTCTTTCAATTGTACTCTAGATTGTAGAGAAGGCCTGTACCCTGATGTAGGACGTATAGGGGTCGATACAGATACATTAGTAGGAACTACCCAAGAAAATGGTAAAGACGCCTCTGACAGGCCGATATCAAAATTCATTGTCAAGACCAATTTGAAGACTGTGTCTTGTACAGCTGGGGATGTGGAGTGTGAGTGAGTGTAGTTCAGGTGTCGGCGGAGAGTATCCTGGGCGTGTGGGGCTGGGGTGCTGGTAGGGGCGGGGGCTGGTTGCTCGGTGCGCATGCGCTCTGCGTCGCTGGCGTGCGGCGGCAGGCGCGCGCGCCGCGTCTCCGGCACCCACAGCACCAGCAGCGCCCGCCAGCGCGCAGCACGCGCCGTACAGCGTCGCCTGCACTGAAGTACTCTGCAAGATAACACGCTCAGATAAATATAAACGTCTGTCCCGTGGGCTAAACAGCATAATACTTCATCAGATATTCTGCTCTTCAATTGTAGAGCGCTTTTTATTAAGAGTCATAGGTAAAGTAAGTAGTTGGTTATGAAACTATTGGTTACTATCATTCTAATATCAAGCGTAGCCCGTAGGGCATATTAAGTGATCGATACAGGATAAGTGATGTGTGCATGAACAAGGTTACTGAAGATCACGTCAACCTTCCAAATTGTTGACATCAGCTTCAGTTAGCATTGGATTTACTGACAATAACAAGTGTATAGTAAGGAGTAGACGGTACCAGCAGCGGTGTCTGCGGCGCGAGTATGGAGCCGAGGCGGCCGACCAGCGAGCAGGCGGCCAGCGCGGAGCTGCGCGTGTCCGTGGGGAACAGCTCGGCGCTGAACACGTAGATGCAGTTGAAGGCGCCCGTGATGGCCAGCTTGCCCACGAAGAACAGCGCCAGCCCAGCGCCCTCGTGATCTGTACACACAACAACAATTATCTATAGGTCCATTGATGATGACAGTGCCGAGTACGTGCGATGTAATCTGTATTGTATGTATATTAACGGTTGACACAATCATGCCGGCCTGGATAGTGGAAATAATAGGTTGCACATAGACTTAAATGGGTTAATTATGTGCACGGATTTCAATGCCTTGCCACCAAATAATTCTACAGACAAAATACGATTTCCTCGCTCGAACGTACCGACAAAGAAGGGCGTGACGCAGGCGACGCCGCACAGCACGAAGGCGCCGAGGATGGTCCACTTGCGGCCCACGCGCTCCAGCAGCATCATAAGCAGTATCGACGCCACCACCTCCATGGCCATGTTGAGCGCGAAGTTCACATACTTGTCGCCAGACAGCGCCACCGAGTTGATGGTGAGCCCGTAGTACACGAAGGACACCGCCACCCAGCACCAGCAGCAAGCCGCGAACCGACCCATCAGCACGCGCGACTTCACCAGCTCCAGCCATGGGTTCGACGACGCTGACGACTCTGTTGGCTCTTCTTTCTTGCGGCTGTCGTCTTCGAGTCTTTTCATAACTTCCTCGTTTAATATCACCTGCAAGCGTCACTTATTGACTATAAATTACTAAACGAATTCTACCGCAAAAGCAAATCTCAAATGACAACTCAGAATATTAAGGTTTTGTTTCACTTGGCGGTTTGTACCTACCGAAGGTATCAATTATTTAAGATGAGTGTTTACGTTTTCGATCAAATGGATTGGATCGAAGGCTGTAATTGTTATTTTTATTATATTTACATGATTTATTCTGACAACACATCTGTAATGGAGGCCAGGTACCCGTAAGGGCGGTGTTGTATTGCGTGCACAGAGTTCAACGTCTACGTAGACACTCGGCTCATGAAAGTTGCAGAAAATCGCTTCGCGCAGGTCCCTATTAACAGTCCGCAAAGAATCTATCGGGGAGTTATACACATTAAGTTCTCAATGAATCGCAAGTAGACGACAATTATGATTAACTAGTAGTTTATAAGTGTATCCACCTTATTCCACTTAGCAGCCTTGCGAATGACAGCGCTGACTCTGTTTGTGCGGTCCCGCGCGTGCAGCCAGCGCACGCTCTCGTCGAGCAGCAGCCAGTACAGCGGCAGCAGCAGCGCGCCCGCGTGGATGGTGAACAGCAGGTGGCGCCAGTAGCGCGCGCGCCACGCCACCAGCGCGAACAACATGCCGCCCACACCGTACGCTACGCCTGTCGCGCACGCGAATGCCGCGCGCAAAGACGGACGCGCTAGCTCCACCACTGCAAATTCGTTATAGGAATATTAACCTCAAAGACGAGCTTAAAGACGAGTCTCCTGACATAGAGTTCGTAACCAACAACTTGTATAATGTATAAATGAAATAAATAAATACTACTCAACAGCCACATACATAATCCTGACCCCACACTAAGATCGAGTTTTGTGTCTTGGGTATCGAGAACCACAAGAGAAATATTTGTGGGCCACACAATTAGTTAAAGTATTTCGCTAGGTAGCACCAATCCTGGTACACAGGAGGCGAGTGGTGGGGGTGTAAGTAGATTAGTATTTAGTGATGAACGTACTCATGACATAGGCGGCGCTATTGAACCCGTATCCGAGCGCGGCCTCGAAGAACTCCATGGCGACGTACATCTGGTAGTTGATGGACAGGCCCTTGACGATGCCCAGCACGCCAGCAAACGCGGAGAATATGCAGAACGCGGTGCGGCGACCGTAGCTGGAGATACAATTATTTAATTAAATTTACTGGTGGTAGGTCTCTTATATGTGGGAAGCCGCCTAGGTGGGTACCACCGCAATGTCAATTTCTCCCGCCAAACAGTAGTTTAAATGCATTGTTGTGTTTCGGATTGAAGGACATTGAAGCCAGAGTAACTATTGGACATATTGAGACTTTACACCTTTTGTATCAGGATGGCGAGCGCAGTGGAATGTCGAGCATTGCTTTGTAATTCAAGGCGTTGTTTGGTTTTCTACTGTTCATGAGCCGTTGTATCGCTTACCATCAGGCAAAAGGCATGCTTTCCTCGCCATTCATAGCAATAAAAAAAAAATAATGAAATTATGATTGTGACAAGAACTATCGGAACCAGCCAACATTTTCACGACGACTTTATTTCGTAGATAGGTGTCACTGGGACATCATTGGAATTTATTTATTTAAACTTCATATACTGAAAGTATACCTGACTTAGTACCTGACTCCCAATAGATACCACATCACAGGTAACAGACGCGTGTAATGCCTTTAGTTCTTTTGCACGTAGGATGTGCTGTGGAACTACGCGCAACGCACATACCCGAGGAATTCTCTAACAGTCTACTTCAAGGTAGTTAAAAATGAAGCACAACAGTAGTGAAAATACTCGTAGATTACAATTGTAGTCTTTCAAAGATTACCCAAATAGGTATATTTGGCAGATTCTTTTCCTGTTTATTTACCATTCCTACAATAATTTAATAACAAAGTGGATTTTAGATTGGTATTAAAGTAATTTTCATGATTTACGCCACGTCAAGATAGGTATCGGTTTGAATTATGTACACACTTGCTAAATGTTTGTACACAAGTACTTACAGCTGTACGAATATACTACATGTAAGCCCGTCCTTATTGTCTGATTCAGAAAAAAAAAATACGCGACGATAGAGAGTCTAAGTAGGTTTAACATGTGGTTTAATTTTATAGCTCTATAATTAACTACTTCAAATTGAAGTTGATCCAAACAATACTACAGTGTTGTAAAGGTGTTATGATGTTTTATTATTGGGAAGATAAGATAAGATTATGAGTGGCGCATATTTGATTAACTTATCTTAAATATAATATGCAGGTTGGTCTATAAATTATTAAATTGTTAAAGTGCGTGCTTTTGATAACGGACCAGACGCGGCTGCCAACTTGTTCAAGGTGGTCGAGGGTTTAAATCCCATCTTTGCCCTTTCGGAGCCATGTGTGTATTGATAGTCAATCATCACGCATGCTAATGGTATAAGAAAATATCGGCAAGAAAACCATATGGAATATAAATTGCCTATCTTTAAATTCGGACTTATGCAAAGGCGGTTTATTACGTCTATGAGCAACATACGAGTCTGAGAGGTATCCAGTGAGTATCAAGGCGATGGGTAGTGCGGAGTTGCGCACCGTGCCCACCAGGGTGCGCCGCCACTCGCTGCAGCCCAGGTCGAACTGAAAACACACGACAAATTGAAATAAAACTATTATTTACGGATTTTATCGCGGATTTGGTTTAATTTTTACATTTTTTGAGTTCCCGACGCGACGTTTCGATTACTATACAGCTTTCGTGGTCACGGGGCGGACTGAGGTATTAGACGTCCGCTCTGTGACTGTTACAATTCAACTACCCGTATTTTACAATTATTAATTTAATTTGTTCACGTTGTATTGAGTTTTGTTTAAGACACATTTAGATAAATTAATATATTTTCTATCGTATTTCATGTAACCGTCACCTGTAATTGCTTAATTGACTTATTTACGATTTAGCAAGCGCATACAGATACACTTTGTATTGATGAAACACCTGTAAGAATACGACGTGTAATCTGCGGATGGAAGGTGGATGTCGGATTTGAGATTTTTAGCAAAGTGGTAGAGCTATACTGCAGTTACTTTTAAGTACAGTAGGAATCGTGTGGTAGCTCTGTTTCTTGAAAAACTGACGTAAAACAAGGTTCACGTAAGTGGATTGACTCATTAAATCTCGTGGAATGATCATATTTCTAAAATGATGATTCACCATTATAAGGGCAGGTAGGGTAGAGTCATGGTCCCGGTAGAACCTGGAGCGCTCTTGCTTCGGGTTCCCGGGGCCGTTCCAATTGCGCTGAAGAGGGCAACGCGGGGTTTTGGTTGGTATACCTATCGGTGAACGCAACATAATCGCTCCACCCTTCCCTGAGGTGGGGAGATAGCGGTAGCCCGGTTTCCTGGAGTCAACAAAAAAACAAGGTAGTGTAGAGTCACGCACCTCAGCGAACGTGGTGTCTTTGTTCTCATAGACGAATACGTCACAGGGCACGGTGTCGGTGGGATGGTAGTGTTCCCTCAGGCAGGAGCGTCCGTCCTGAGCGTCCTGCAGGTCCGGCAGCGGGGCGAAGCGCATGCAGCGCTCGCCCGCCGGCACCAGCGCCAGCGCCGAGTCGTTGCCGAACGCCGGGCTGAACCCCTCGCACTCCGGGACCACGCATCTGACACGGAATATTGTACTTTATGAAGACTTCTATTATAAAGGACGGTCCAGCCCACTCTTCCACTATCGTTACTACAAGAACTATTGTATAACAGAAAAGTAATGGACAGGGAAATGTTGGACGCCCGCCTACAAGGTGGACGGACGACCTGGCTAAAGTTACAGGAAGTCGCTGGATGCAGGCCGCTTCCAACAGGTCGATGTGGATGTCCTTGGGGGAGATCTATGTTCTGCAGTAGACTTCCCGTGGCTGAAATGATGATGATGATGAATGGACAGGGATTCATTTTTCATCTTACGCCTATGTTAATGCAGGTGTATGTAAGGTATAGAGTTTTTTTTTCAGTACTCAATACTCGATATTTTTATTGCACACCAAATGTTATAAAGATGTTACAATTTTATAAAAGGTACAGGTGTAAAAGGTACAGTTTGTAACATTAGTCCTCGTAGAGTTAAGGTGTGAAGAGTAAGAAACTTGGCTCTACATGAGATCTGATTTTTGATAGTGCGAGTCATATGGTCTCGTCTTGGAAATATTTTATATGAAAATGTTTTTGGTGGGATGTAAATGATTTGTGGGAACTAGGTCCCAATAGTTCAATGTTTTAATTTTCATCTCATACTGGTAACGGAAAACTTTGCATTTAGAAAGGATAAAAAATGCGTTGTGTATTTTCTATCGCAAGTAAGCCGAAGATAAGAAATCAAACGTCAACATACAGATTAAAGTTTCAAAACAATCGACTGCTTATGTATATTCTTACAAATTAACAAACGAAAAATGAGTAACAAACGAGTTTATCCGGAAACTTGAGAAGTGGACGAACTTGTTTCATAAAGTTTTAAACGAGAAAGGTAAAAGGATGATATAACTTGGCGCCTACATGTAAACATGAATCCGATACATGTTCGATGACAATCCATTTTTGTGCATGCACACTATGAATCACAGCGTTAGACCGGTTTGAGGAATATTGCGTGAAGTAGGAGATGTGCTATCTATTGCTGAATGACGCTTATCTAATCCGCTCGTTGAGTAATAATGCTGTTGTTTTACCTCAGCTGCGTTTGTTGCCATGAGAGGATCGGTGGCGATCATCGCTACGGATTTAAATATATTGATAGTAGAACCCAAAATATCTAGTGCATTAGATGTCAGTGATTTGTAGGATACGCGCAGGGTAATTTATTTGATATCTAATGACGACGGACTGTCTTTGTATCTGACTGTATTATTTTATTGGATTGAAAGGCGTGGCGAGTATGCCGTTTGCCTGATGGTAAGCGATACGACCGCTCAGGAACTGTAATAAAACCAAACAACACCTTCAATTACAAAGCAATGCTTGGCATTCCATTGCCCTCGCTATACTGAGACATAAGATGTGAAGTCTCAATATGTCATTGAGAAATAGACATTGCGGTGGTAACTACCCAGGTGGCCACATAATATGAGAGACCTACCAATAGTGATGTGTAAATATTTTTAATCTACAGGGAACACATATATTTGCGCCTTAAATAGTACTTATGATGATTAGTTATTACCTGTGGGCATCAATTATGTGAAAAGCGATATACTTGCAATAATTACAATAAAACCCAACATGTCATTTAGTTTAATTCGTGTATTTTAGGCAACACCTTGGGTATGCGAAACACATTCTCATCTTGTGAATATTTACTTTTGCTACGAGTAAACATTTAATTTAAGAAGGACTTATAATGCAATTAGACTAGCGTATATATAGCAAAGATAGATCAGTCCATACTTGACAGTTGAAGTTATTCCGTCGCTGTTTTCGCTGCGTACATAAAGCGAACGATGAAAAATTCCATAGTTTGCAATTAAGATGGTATCGCAATTGTGGCGCTCTTATCGTTTGCAAATTAATAATCGCATACATCATACCAGTGGCAGGATTTCCACTGATATGAATTATTATAGAAATTATTTATAAGCATACCTACTCGTGTATCCCTAAAGGGCTTGATGAAGATACTGATATTAGCTCCCACATACGCCGTACTCTTGGATCTTTGGTTGCAATTAAGTTCTTTAAACCTAGGCGAGCCTATCCTCTGGTTATATCCAGTTCTGGGCAACTTACAAGGGAGTTTCAAATAAAAATGCTAAAGTATGTTTAACGGCCGACTTGTAAATAGACTCCACGTCGTCCACGCTGATGCAAGAACAAAGTAGTAAAAGGTTTTGTGCGGTATAATTGCTCTTTGTCATTGTTTCTTACTGCCTCCGTACGGAAGAGCATGGTCTTATTATTATTCAAATTTTATTGGATAAGCATATACTTGTAAGCTTAAATGACAGATTAGCATTTTCCATATTTATCTCTACAGCAGAAAACATTTTGTAAATTCCAGCAGATTGTTAGAACCTAACAATTTACCGAATTATTTTAAGTAGTGTACCTACTTATGATTAAATGTTCACACGTTCTTGACTCGACAAGTATTTATCAGATATATTAGAAATATTTTAATATTTTCCTCATTGGCGTAAAGGTACGATAATACCTTGGAAGGTATACTCTAATACCTAATACTATTTATCTTTCTCTCATTCAAGTCCCATGTATATTTTTTCCAACTTACTATGAGCTGGTGCACCATAACTTTGTGCGTGTATGTAGCAAAATGATTTGTCGAATAACAATACGCGTTGAATTTGTAAGCAGTGATATCTTGTAGGTATTAGTGATTAAGTATTTTGAATAGTTGAAACGAGACTTGCAGGTGTTGTTGTTGTGGGCAATTCCTTTAAGCAAGGTATAGCAAAATTACAACGTGAATAAGCAATTACTGTGTGTCATCATCATCATCATCATCATATCAGCCACAGGAAGTCCACTGCTGAACATAGGCCTCCCCCAATGATCTCCACAATGACCTGTTGGAAGCGGCCTGCATCCAGCGACTTCCTGCGATCTTAGTCAGATCGTCCGTCCACCTTGTAGGCGGGCGTCCGACACTTCGCAGTGGAAAGGATTCGGCATCAACATCAACGGCGAGTATATTACTCACCTTCGATTTGCCGACGATATTGTAGTCTTGGCAGAATCGCTGGAAGACCTTAGCACTATGCTCGAAGACCTTAATCGAGTCTCCCAACAGGTGGGTCTTAAAATGAACATGGATAAAACGAAGATCATGTCGAATATTCATGTTGTGCCCACCCCCATTGGAGTTGGGGGCTCGACTCTCGAAGTCGTAGACGAATATGTCTATTTAGGACAAGCAGTCCGGTTAGGCAGGTCCAACTTCGAGAGAGAGGTCAATCGGCGAATCCAACTTGGTTGGGCAGCGTTCGGGAAACTTCGCGACGTCTTCTCGTCCAAAATACCTCAGTGCCTAAAATCGAAAGTCTTCGATAGTTGTGTGTTACCAGTGATGACATACGGCACCGAGACGTGGCCTCTCACTGTGGGCCTCATTAAAAGGCTCAAAGTCACTCAACGAGCCATGGAGCGGGCTATGCTCGGTGTTTCCCTACGAGATCGAATCAGAAATGAGGAGATCCGTAGGAGAACCAAGGTTACCGACATAGCCCATAGGATTGGCAAGTTGAAGTGGCAGTGGGCCGGGCACATTGCTCGTAGAACCGATGGCCGTTGGGGCCGAAAGGTTCTCGAGTGGAGGCCACGTACAGGCAAGCGAATTACTGTGTGTACGTGGTTCAAATTACTACTGTGTCATAACAAATATTAGATATTGCAGCAGTATGCTGCACACTGTCGTTGATCTTCATGAATACCAATAAACCTTACGAAGTAATATCACAGAGGTTAGAGACTAAACGTTTTGGGAATGTTCGACAAGAAGCAGCAATATTCATGTTCGCAAAATTGTGAAAATTGAATAATGATGTGTGACCCCCAATAAATCATCATTTAACTACAACAAAAAACAAGTGTTCAAATTATAAGTATCATTCAAAGAAAGATAGTATAGGCTGTAGGAGGATTCTATTAATTCTACTCTCTATTCTTTATGTATTTACTCTTGCAAACACATAAATATGGTGTCTACTGCCCTATTTACCTTTCACGCTATATTCATTATCTCCCACTAGGTAATGCCTGGTGTAAGATATGTATAATTCATAGTTCATATACATACAATATCGTCGGCAAATCGAAGGTGAGTAATATACTCGCCGTTGATGTTGATGCCGAATCCTTTCCACTGCAAGAGCTTGAAGGTATTTTCCAGCGCGGCAGTGAAGAGTTTCGGAGATATGACATCTCCCTGTCTCACGCCTCTCTGTAGTGGAATAGCCTTCGTGCTTTGATCTTGTACTCGGACCGACATGGTGGCGTTGTTGTATATACACCTCAGCACTTCGATGTACCGACAGTCTATGTGGCACCGCTGAAGAGACTGTAGCACTGCCCAGGTCTCGATCGAATCAAAGGCTTTCTCATAGTCCACAAACGCTAAACAAAGCGGCAAGTTATACTCCTCGGTTTTTTGTATAACCTGCCGTAGCGTATGAATATGGTCTATGGTACTAAAGCCTTTTCGGAAACCGGCTTGTTCGGGAGGCTGGAAGTCATCAAACCTGCCTTCGAGACGATTTGTGATGACCCTTGAAAACAACTTATAGACATGGCTCAGGAGCGAGATGGGCCTGTAGTTCTTCAGCAAAGTGTTATCACCTTTTTTGAAGAACAGTACCACCACGCTCCTGCTCCATGCCTCTGGCGTTGAGCCCTCGAGGAGAACGGAATTGAAGAGCTTCTGAAGGACTTTCAGTATCGGCATTCCGCCCGCTTTCAGAAGCTCTGAAGTGATTCCATCCTCACCCGGCGCCTTGTTGTTTTTAAGTTGTTTGAGGGCCATCTCAATCTCACACAGGCTGATGTCCGGGATATCATCGCTAAAGTGTCGGATCAACTCGGCTCTCGGGTCTTTGGCCGAGCTAACAGTAGGTTTGGCAACCGAGGTGTAAAGCTGTCCGTAGAACCTCTCGATCTCCCTTAATACCTCTGCCCTCGTCGATACCACGCGGCCGTCTTCCGTCTTCAGCCTAGACAACTGGCTTTGCCCAATAGACAAGTCTCTTGCAAACACTTTGGAGCCTCCGTTCCGCTCAATTGTCTCCTTAATGCTCACAGTATTGTGAGCACGGACATCGTGTCGCAAGGACTTCCAGATCCGTCTATTGAGCCGCTGATATGTTTCGGCGTCAACGGAAGACTGCAGCGTCAAAGATCGACGTTCGGCCATGAGGTCAAGAGTCTGGACCGAGAGTTTTTGTGGTCTATCTCTACGGCGAGGTCTAAAATACTTAGATCCCACCGTATGGACAGCTTCTACCAAACCGCTGTTTAGCTCGTCCACTGCAAGGTTTTCTCCTAGACAATCAAAGCGATTTGTCAGCTCGAGTTGAAAGCTCTCGGGGTTTTGGATATGGGCGCGAGTAGGTCGGAGCGTAGACTTCATCAAGCGACGCCTTTCTAATTGGACGTTGATGTTCAATGTGCCCCTAACCATTCGGTGATCACTTCCGGTTTTCACCCTGTTGATCACAGAGACATCACTGAACATCCGTCTATTCGTCGTCAAGATGAAATCTATCTCATTTCTCGTAGAACCGTCAGGACTCAGCCAGGTCTATTTCCTGTGAGGCGGCTTCTGGAAAAAAGAGTTCATCGCGAAGAGTCCCTCTTTTTCCAGAAAGTCGGCCAGCCTCTGACCCCTGAGGTTCCGTTGCCCATGTCCAAATTGCCCCACTTTCAACTCTGCATCGCTTCTCTTGCCCAACTTTGCGTTGAAGTCCCCCATAACAACATTGAAGTAGGTTTTGGAAGTATGTATGGCCCGACTTATGTCCTCATACATCTCCTCTACTTCTTCATCTGGGTGTGTCGAGGTCGGCGCGTATACCTGTATGACCTTCAACGAATATCTTTTTGATATTCTGAGTATAAGGTATACTACCCTGCTCGACACACTTTCGATGGATACGATGTTGTTGATGAGAGACCTGTGGACGAGAAATCCGACACCTCCTCGGGACTGTTGGTCGTCCCCCCGGTAGAAGAGCAGGTTACCAGACTTCAGGGTTATCGTATCCTCCCCGATTCTTCGGACTTCCGATAACCCCAGAATATCCCAGTGTAACCCGCTCAATTCTTCTTCCAGTTCGACAATTTTCTCGTCTGTCCTCAAAGTGCGTATGTTGTGTGTTACCAGGGCCAGTCGTCGTCGGGGGTGGTAGCCGGGGCCAACCCGGGGATTCTTAGCACCCCCTGCCCCACCGTAACCATGGCTGCTACCATCGCCAGGAATAGTGGGGCTGCCGGGGACTGGGGGCCTGGTCAATTTTTGTGTCGACATTAGGGGGGTTATTGCCAATACTCGCCACGCTTGGCAGGCGGGTTGGCGAGCGCAGAAGGGGACTCGCGCTGATGACGCTGCTGCCCATCATCAACGGTGGAAAGGAAATAGGGTTTGTGAGTAGAGGATATAATGGGAAAGGAAAGTATGGCCTGTAGGAGTGGATACTGCAGTCATGGAACGGAATGTTTGTAGTGACTGCAGTAGCTCGGGGGCCGAGGTCGCGTACTCGTAGCACCTATTCTAGGACAGGCCATGACCACTAGATAGGAGCATCCCTGACCTACAGTGAGTGAAAAGTGTGGCTCAGTGTTTTCTATGTTACGAAGAAGCAGAGTGAAAATATTCATATTAGATATTAAGTAATGCGCGCACACATACTATCATTCTCTATGTGGAATTGTGCCGTGTTGTGCTACTGTATATAAAGGACATAAACGTGTTTTTCAAATCATTGTATGCTCTGTACCTACGTTGAATTCAAAAACATTCACGCGTAAAATGACGCTGCATACAGTGCGTGGTGGCCTGTTGGTAAACGGACTAGACGCGACTGCCAACATGTTCACGGTGGTCGCGGGTTCGAATCCCAGGGCACACCTCTGACTTTTTGGAGTCATGTGTGTATTGATAGTCAATCACCACGCACTAAAACGGTGAAGGAAAACATCGCGAGGAAACCTGCATACCATAGCCATTTATAAAAAAATATATGGTATGTAAGTCTGCCAACCCGCACTAGACCAGCGTGGTGGACTATATGGCCTAACCACTCTCAATCGTACTGTCGATTGTAGAGGAGGCCCGTGCCCTGCAGTGGGACGTATATGGGCTGATACAGACAGATATATAAGCACACTCGTAAAAACTTTGTGGCGGTAGCAATACGCCAACTTAGATTTAGCTTATAAATTAACACGCTTATTATTTGTAATTTTAACTTTATTTAAACACGCATTTCATTTTAAGATATGACTGCAGATGGTAGACCATAAAACATCTGCGAGTCGTTTTATTACAGTAAGAATTTTTGTGTACCTTATTGTATAATATTAGTTAAAAAGATGCAGTGCTAAATTATTGTTTCCTAATTGTAATGGCCCGTTCATACCGGGGCAATAAAACTGTATTATTATAGTTAAGTTCTTTAGTGGCGGCAATCCTTTGCAACAAATTTATGTTTTTTAGACAATAGTACACATGTTTTGTAAACCTTTCGGTTTGGACAATAGCCCAGATGTTTGGGCAGACCTTAATTTTTAGTTGAAAGGATATACCCTATTTTATGGCTTAAATATATTTTCTGGAAGATTTGTCCCCACCGATCCTCATTCGGGTAGTCCTATAAAAGGGTCGGTTTATTTGGATGAAAGAAGACAGTCTGCCATCTCTCGTCACGAGCACATCTCGCTCCGAGTCGCATAATTTTAATTTTACTCTGTCTGTGAATCTATTAAGTGTTAATTTACAAAATATACAATAGTTAGTTCCTGGAAGTGAGTGCTTATTCTAATACCTACACTTATAACCACCAAAGTGGTGACCCCGAAGCAAAAAGAGTGATTTGAGTGTAGTGTATTAAAGTTAAATTGTAGTACGCGACTTTTCCGTGGAAGAGACATTGTTTTTGAATAACACATCAGAAAAAGTGAGCAGTATAATGAACACCGGAAGCGTTAGGGAACAATCTGCTCCGGAGGTTGCGTCGTGTTCTCCATTTATACCAGAGTGCAAATCGAATGACTTAGAAGTTTGGTTCGCCATAGCAGAAGCTGCGTTTGCTGCCGCCCGCATCAACTCGGAGAAATCAAAATACGCAATGATAATACAGAAGATACCAACTAAAATCATAGACACAATGCGTGATGTCATTTTAAGCCCGCCCGAAGACGCTCCGTATACAACGTTCAAGGCGATTTTGATAAAGCGTTGTGGTACATCGGAAAGTCAGCGAACACGTCAGTTGCTGGAACGCGAGGAACTTGGAGATGATAAGCCGTCACAGTTTCTTCGACGTCTACGAAACCTAGCTGGTGAGAATATGTCGGAATCTACTGTCCGTACACTTTGGCAAGGACGATTGCCAACGGTCTTACAGCCCATCCTAGCAACTGTTAAGGACCAACCGTTGGAGAAAGCTGCGGAAGTTGCAGATGCAGCTTTAGAATACTTGCCAATGCGTTCAGCTATTGCAGAGGCCGGAATTCGTCCTACTTCCACCAAACAAGAGGAATCGGTATCGGAAGACATGAAAAAGATGTACGTCAGTTTAAAGGACGAGATTGCTTTGCTACGTCGAGAAATCAATGATCCCACTTCACGTGCGCGAGTGCGAGATAGAAACAGATCACCATCTCGCTCACGTTCCAGAAGCCGCGGTCCACGTCCACGTGATTTGTGTTGGTATCACTGGCGGTTTGATACGAAGGCAACAAAATGTGTTCCACCATGCAGCAAGGCTACGGGAAACGCTCCGGGCAGTCGTTAATGACGGCTAACGACTCCTGCCCTAAGAAATCACGCCGTTTATTCGTCTGTGACCGAGCCAGCAAAATCCAATTCCTCGTGGACACCGGAGCTGACATCTGCGTGTTTCCTCGTCATCGTATCCAAGGCCCGCATAAAAAGTCAAACTACGAGCTTTCTGCAGCCAACGGGACAGTGATCGCTACATATGGAATTGCTAATTTAACGTTGGACCTTGGCCTAAGACGAGATTTTACTTGGAGGTTCATAATAGCCGATGTCTCCAAGCCAATCTTAGGTGCTGATTTTTTGGCATATTATGGACTCCTACCAGATCTGCAACGAAGACGTTTGATAGACTCCTCCACCCTGCTTACCTACAAAGCGGAGATAACAGAGTGTCAGGAACCAAACATCAAAGTCATTAATGGCTCATCACCATACCATGAGCTTCTGCAGGAGTTCCCAGATATTATTCGTCCGGATGGCGCACCTAAAACAGTAAGCCACAGCACAAAACACCACATCATTACGACTCCAGGCCCACCAGTTGCGCACAAACCCCGTCGTCTTGCTCCAGACAAGTTGGCCGCCGCTAAAAGGGAATTCGAGGCGATGTTGCGGCTAGGATTGTGTCGGCCATCAAAAAGTCCATGGGCTTCTCCACTACACATGGTTCCCAAGAAAGGAGATGAGTGGAGACCATGTGGAGACTATCGGGCACTCAATAGTCGGACAGAACCCGATAAATACCCAGTACGTCACATCCAGGATTTTACACAAGGACTGCACGGGAAGAACATTTTCTCCACTCTTGATTTAGTAAGAGCATTCCATCAAATACCAGTCGCAGAGGAAGACATACCTAAGACAGCCATCATTACTCCATTCGGACTCTTCGAGTTTATGTACATGACTTTTGGATTACGTAACGCAGCCCAAACCTTTCAGCGCTTCATGGACGAAGTGCTACTGGGATTGGACTTTTGTTACGTGTACATTGATGATATCTTAATTGCATCGTCATCACATGAAGAGCACCTCAAGCATTTGAAAATTGCTTTTAATCGTCTTAAGAAATATGGCGTCGTCATCAACCCCAGCAAGTGCATCTTTGGTCAAAAAGAAGTTCGTTTCCTGGAATATATGGTAACTGCAACTGGTACTCGACCATTTCCAGACAGAGTTGTCGATATACAACAGTTTAAATTACCAGACACAGTCAAAAAGCTACGTGGATTTCTCGGTATGATTAATTTCTACCGTAGGTTCATACCAGGTGCAGCCGCAACTCAAGCACCGCTTAACGACCTACTCCAGGGGAACCTTAAAGGAAATGCTCCTGTGCCCTGGACACCAGCTACTACAAAGGCTTTCGACGCGTGCAAGGAGAGTCTCGCGGAGGCTACCTTGCTTGCTCATCCTCAGCCCGACGCACTGTTAGCATTAATGTGTGATGCATCGGACTACGCCGTCGGCGCAGCGCTGCAGCAGTTTGTGGATAATCATTGGCAACCGCTGGGCTTCTTCTCGAAGAAATTGAGCCCCACTGAGCAGAAATATGCAGCTTATGACCGCGAACTCCTAGCTATATATCTTGCTGTTAAACACTTCAGACACATGATAGAAGCGAGAAAGTTCACTATTTATACTGATCATAAGCCCATTACCTTCGCATTTCGGGAGAAATCAGACCAATGCTCACCACGCCAATTTCGACACTTAGATTTCATCAGCCAGTTTACAACGGATATTCGTCACATTGCTGGAAAAGATAACCCTGTCGCTGATGCACTGTCTCGCGTAGAAGAGCTCGAAACAACTCTAGACTTCAAGGCACTCGCTGACTCGCAGGCGGACGACGAAGAACTTCGAAAAATGCTAAAAGAAAATACATCTTTGCAATTGAAACGTATACTGATTCCAGGCACGGACATCCCCGTAACCTGTGACGTATCAACACAAACTGTTCGACCATTCATCACCACGCCCTTTAGGAGAATTGCATTCAACACCGTCCATCGACTTTCGCATCCCGGAATCAATGCTACGGTCAAACTTATGACCCAGCGTTATATTTGGCCGTCAATAAACTTCGATTGCAGAAAATGGGCTCGCAGCTGCATCGATTGTCAACGTGCGAAGATCTCCAGACATGTATCTGCCCCTGTTGGATCATTTGCTCCACCGACATCCAGATTTGAGCATATCCATATAGACATAATCGTAATGTCTATATCTGAAGGTTACAGGTACTGTCTCACAATGATAGATCGTTTTACTCGTTGGCCAGAAGCAATACCACTCCAAGACCAGGAAGCAACAACGGTGGCTAAAGCGTTCTACAACTCACGCTTTGGCACACCATTGAGGATCACATCCGACCGTGGTAAACAGTTTGAGTCGCACCTATTCAAGCACCTCAATCAACTGGCAGGCACGACGCATTTCAAGACTACGGCTTATCATCCGGCGTCCAACGGTATGGTGGAACGTTTCCATCGTCAGCTGAAGGCGGCTATAAAATGTCATCAGGATACACGGTGGACTGAAATTCTCCCTACCGTGCTGCTGGGCATCCGAGCTGCTTGGAAGGAAGATTTAGAGGCTACTGTCGCCGAGATGGTATATGGTCAGCCACTGCGGATTCCAGGAGAGTTTTTGGTGCAACAGACGACAATCACCGACAGTAACAGTGCAACGGACTTTGTGAAGCAACTACGGCAACACTTTCAAGAGCTGCGACCGACTTCAGTATCTCGGCATGGCGAGAAAAGAACGTTCATTTTTAAAGACCTCAGCACCACTGACCAAGTCTTCGTGCGCCGCGAGGGTCCAAAAGTGCCACTGCAGAGTCCTTACGAGGGCCCTTTCAAGGTTGTCATGCGAGGGGAGAAGACGTTTGTTGTTAATGTCCGCGGTCGTGACGTTACAATTTCCATTGACCGTCTTAAACCAGCCTATGTGTTAGCTGACCCTGAAAACACTTCAGGTGACGTAGAACATCAAGCACCAAGGCAACGGACAACTCAAGACACTGAAGATGTACATCGTGAAACAGATGCACACCAGCGAACAAGGTCTGGAAGGCGCGTCCGCTTCCCGGACTATTTCCAAAGTGGATTTTCGTGAACTGTCATTCACTGGTAGGGGTGCTGTGGCGGTAGCAATACGCCAACTTAGATTTAGCTTATAAATTAACACGCTTATTATTTGTAATTTTAACATTATTTAAACACGCATTTCATTTTAAGATATGACTGCAGATGTTAGACCATAAAACATCTGCGAGTCGTTTTATTACAGTAAGAATTTTTGTGTACCTTATTGTATAATATTAGTTAAAAAGATGCTGTGCTAAATTATTGTTTCCTAATTGTAATGGCCCGTTCATACCGGGGCAATAAAACTGTATTATTATAGTTAAGTTCTATAGTGGCGGCAATCCTTTGCAACAAATTTATGTTTTTTAGACAATAGTACACATGTTTTGTAAACCTTTCGGTTTGGACAATAGCCCAGATGTTTGGGCAGACCTTAATTTTGACAGTATAAAACAACAAAGTACAAATGGCGGTCTTATCGCTCTAAGGCAATTTCAACCAGACAACCATTTCTAACAACCAACAGGTATGTGTGGGAATATTAACCAAAAAAAACATTGATCATAAAAATGTTCGCAGGTTTCGTTCTATAAGTTTTAGTGGTTATAAGTGTAGGTATTAGAATAAGCACTCACTTCCAGGAACTAACTATTGTATATTTTGTAAATTAACACTTAATTTCACAGACAGAGTAAAATTATAATTATGCGACTCGGAGCGAGATGTGCTCGTGACGAGAGATGGCAGACTGTCTTCTTTCATCCAAATAAACCGACCCTTTTATAGGACTACCCGAATGAGGATCGGTGGGGATAAATCTTCCAGCAAATAAATTTAAGCCATAAAATAGGGTCTATCCTTTCAACTAAAAATTAAGGTCTGCCCAAACATCTGGGCTATTGTCCAAACCGAAAGGTTTACAAAACATGTGTACTATTGTCTAAAAAACATAAATTTGTTGCAAAGGATTGCCGCCACTACAGAACTTAACTATAATAATACAGTTTTATTGCCCCGGTATGAACGGGCCATTACAATTAGGAAACAATAATTTAGCACAGCATCTTTTTAACTAATATTATACAATAAGGTACACAAAAATTCTTACTGTAATAAACGACTCGCAGATGTTTTATGGTCTAACATCTGCAGTCATATCTTAAAATGAAATGCGTGTTTAAATAATGTTAAAATTACAAATAATAAGCGTGTTAATTTATAAGCTAAATCTAAGTTGGCGTATTGCTACCGCCACAGCACCCCTACCAGTGAATGACAGTTCACGAAAATCCACTTTGGAAATAGTCCGGGAAGCGGACGCGCCTTCCAGACCTTGTTCGCTGGTGTACATCGTGAAACAGGTGCTGTGGCGGTAGCAATACGCCAACTTAGATTTAGCTTATAAATTAACACGCTTATTATTTGTAATTTTAACATTATTTAAACACGCATTTCATTTTAAGATATGACTGCAGATGTTAGACCATAAAACATCTGCGAGTCGTTTTATTACAGTAAGAATTTTTGTGTACCTTATTGTATAATATTAGTTAAAAAGATGCTGTGCTAAATTATTGTTTCCTAATTGTAATGGCCCGTTCATACCGGGGCAATAAAACTGTATTATTATAGTTAAGTTCTATAGTGGCGGCAATCCTTTGCAACAAATTTATGTTTTTTAGACAATAGTACACATGTTTTGTAAACCTTTCGGTTTGGACAATAGCCCAGATGTTTGGGCAGACCTTAATTTTTAGTTGAAAGGATAGACCCTATTTTATGGCTTAAATTTATTTGCTGGAAGATTTATCCCCACCGATCCTCATTCGGGTAGTCCTATAAAAGGGTCGGTTTATTTGGATGAAAGAAGACAGTCTGCCATCTCTCGTCACGAGCACATCTCGCTCCGAGTCGCATAATTATAATTTTACTCTGTCTGTGAAATTAAGTGTTAATTTACAAAATATACAATAGTTAGTTCCTGGAAGTGAGTGCTTATTCTAATACCTACACTTATAACCACTAAAACTTATAGAACGAAACCTGCGAACATTTTTATGATCAATGTTTTTTTTGGTTAATATTCCCACACATACCTGTTGGTTGTTAGAAATGGTTGTCTGGTTGAAATTGCCTTAGAGCGATAAGACCGCCATTTGTACTTTGTTGTTTTATACTGTCTCTAAACTGTTATTTCTTTTTACTGTGTACAATAAAGAATTAAATAAATAAATAAATAAATACCTTACGGATATTGGCTAATAAACTTTCTTATATTTTTAATAATTGCTGTCGGAAATATGTATTTTTATGTATAAATATATTTATTATACATAAAAATACATATTTCCGACTCAATTCATAATAAATATGTATATTAACGATAACAAATGGTATGATATCAGGAGCAAGCAACTAGCAAGTGAATAAACGTATATGTATGTATCAGCCCATATACGTCCCACTGCAGGGCACGGGCCTCCTCTACAAGAGTACGATTGAGAGTGGTTAGGCCATATAGTCCACCACGCTGGCCTAGTGCGGGTTGGCGGACTTACATACCATAGAAATTTTGTAAATCCTTATGGTATGCAGGTTTCCTCACGATGTTTTCCTTCACCGTTTTAGTGCGTGGTGATTGACTATCAAAACACACATGACTCTGAAAAGTCAGAGGTGTGCCCTGTGATTCGAACCCGCGACCACCGTGAACATTTTACCAACAGGCCACCACGCACTTAATAAACGTATAAATAAAACTATAAAGTCTTTCACAGTTTCAAGTGAATGCTTCTAGGTCAGGGCTATGTTAAATGTTTATAAATGTTATTTTGTATATTATTGATTGAAGTCTTACCGGAAGGGCACGCTGTCGGCGACGAAGATGTAGTTGAGGGAGTACATGGCGGCGAACATGTTGGGGATGCACAACATCACGAGCACATAGCGCTGGTACAGTCCAAACGGACCGAGTGGCTCCAACGCCGCTTCAAGCGGGTCATCCGGCGTAGCTGCATGGGTGCACGGGAACACAGGAGCGGTGGCGGAAGCGGACACGCGCGCGGTAGAAGGCGCGGAGATACTCGCGGAAGCGGGCGCTGAGGCGAAGGAGGTAGCGTGTGCGGTGTGTGGCGGCATGGCGCGGCGGTGAGTGCGCTGCGCGGGCGACGCGCATTCGCCGTGTGTAGTCGATGCGACTGGTATTGGCACATACACGCAGATAAGATTTCCCACGTCTCAGGGCAAGACGGCGTGACGCGGCGCCGCAATCTATTACGTCACATGCGATATTATCGCGCTGTAGACTGCACAAAAATAATAACATTATTTTATTGTTGCGTGCACCTTTTCTTCTAATTGTAATCATTGAAAGTAAGTGTAACGGTTATTAAGCTTTTAAAAAATCTGGATTAGCAATCATATGAGAATATTATGCAGATGTGTGACATATACCTAGAGAAGCAGTTGGATCAGTGCGCTATGTGTCCATATTAATGTCAAGGCATTGTTGTCGATTTCACCTAGTAAGTAATCTCTTGTATATCTCAGTAATTTTATACGAATAATACGGATAAAATCAACAATTTTCACACTAAAACTGAATTTTTCATGCACGTTTTTGCCACAATTTATTCAAATATTTTAAACATAAATAGAGAGAACAATAGTAGGCCATGATCTTTGATTATATACTCTTCAAGAGCATCTTTTTTTTAAAAGTAATTTTCCATTGTTTTTCTTTACGTGTGTGTTATTTATAAGTGTTGTGTACTCCCCATAAGTGGTATGAGCATCAGAATCAGAATGTTGTTTTGCTGTCGTAATGTTGTGAAGCGTTAGAGGCACATTGCAGTGAACTTTAACTATCTACTTTAGGAATAGACAAATTGAACCGGGCTTGTATCACTGTTTCACAGAAAACCAACGTGACCTAAAAACTTTGTCTTTTAATGAGTAAGATCGGAGGACGCTTTGGCCGTTTAGACCTTTTTCCTTTCTAATCTCTTCTGAGTGGGCGGTATACATACAGCTACGATTCCAGTGTTGCAGGTATTTACGAGATAATAAATTACTATCAGATGAATCGTTTGCTGCTATACCCTGAAAAAGCCAGTTAATATCGTTGCCACGAGCAAAGCGCAGCGACACTGCCCTTGCTTAACAAGCTTCAGTCGATTGTAGTCACGGTCACTGAAACAAGGAAACGTTTAACTCACGCTACCTATAAGATAGTTTCGACTAAATTCGTTGGAAGCGTGAACAACTTCAAAAAGACTTTCTACTTAGAGAACTCTTTATATTTGTGTCTGTATCAGCCCATATACGTCCCACTGCAGGGCACGGGCCTCCTCTACAATCGACAGTACGATTGAGTGTGGTTAGGCCATATAGTCCACCACGCTGGCCTAGTGCGGGTTGGCAGACTTACATACCATAGAAATTTTTATAAATTGGCTATGGTATGCAGGTTTCCTCACGATGTTTTCCTTCACCGTTTTAGTGCGTGGTGATTGACTATCAATACACACATGACTCCGAAAAGTCAGAGGTGTGCCCTGGGATTCGAACCCGCAACCACCGTGAACATGTTGGCAGTCGCGTCTAGTCCGTTTACCAACAGGCCACCACGCACTTATTTATATTATATTTGTGTACTTTGAGTGATTAAAGAAACTTTATACATTTTATATCAACAAGAGGAAACAATAGACACCTGTGTTTTGCTTTGGAACCTAAGGTACGATGTGTATATCTCTCTCTCTTTTTGGTCAGCCACAGGACGTCCACTGCTGAACATAGGCCTCCCGCATAGACCGTCATATAGTCTTGTTGGAAATCTACATCCAGCGATGATGTGTATCTTCTTCTTCGTTACACTCGTGGCGGGGCGGTCGTGGCCACTATGTTTTTGGAACGAAGTTCCTTATCGCGCGGTGTGAAAGGGGGCTAGACGGAAAAAATTCTCACGAAAAGTTGGCACGAAAAACATTTGACAATCGTTTTTTATTTCTTTATTTGAAAATGATGTCATACATTTTATTTAACTCTAATAGAGGCAATAAAATATCCAAATACATATTAATATGTTAAACGCTATAGTAAAAACTAAGAATACGCTGAAGCCCAAAATTAAGTGGGAAACGTTGCGACAATTTCTCATTTTCATCAAATGTCATAAATCAAATTGGTACAAAAGAAACATAAATTGCATAGATATGTGAAAAAAAAAACATAGTGATGGTGATACCCAAATGATCCTTTTGATGGTGACATATAATTAAAATTACATAATAAAACCGTAATACATTGATTTTCGATCCTCCTTAATAAATTTATTATTATTTACAATTTTAGTTTGTTATCCTGCTGTCAATCATCAACCCTTCATTTGACTATGTATCTTTGCCTATTATTACTACAATTTAGCTTACTGATTAAGTTTATATAACATTATATTTGTTAATAATGAAAGGTAAGTTACGTTAGTCGCCTTCGGAAGGAGGTTTTTAAAAACACAAATTTTAATTAGGACAAAAATAAAATATAATCAATTATTACAAATTGAACTTAAACTAATTATAGCACTAATAAATTTGGTTGTCGCGACTTTCCTCGACGGCGATCGAAGAAGAAAAGCACTGCTGCCCGGTGATGGTGGTCCGACGATGCTGGTGGGTCATCGGCGTGAGTAATTCATATGGAATCTGCCGACTGTGCAGATTCGTGGGAACTTTTTGGGAGTTTCGTTAGGGGCGACACGTAACAGGTATTATTTTTATAACTTTTATTATTTACAATTTTAGTTTGTTACCCTGCTGTCAATCATCAACCCTTTTTCTTTTTTTTTTTTTTTTTTCATGGGGAAAATCCTCTTGGATTCCCTCACTAGGAGGGAATGCCGGATTTTTACCGACTAAAAACCCCATCTTGCTCCATCAGCACTTTGGAGAAACTCCGGGACCTCACAAAGAACACGCCGAAGTTCCTCCAGTGCGTAGCTTCTAGAAACACTACTCTGAGAAGTTGTTCATGACTTACTCCCCACTTAACTTTAATCTTTAGCCAGGGCGATGTCTGGCACCACCTCGGCGAATTCGTCTCCGAGCAGGATCGGCTCTCTCCCGATCCCGCTCTGCTGCCTCCTTCTTCGCCATTACGGTTTCACAGAAGGAGGCTACGGCATTCCACTGGCGTTCTCCCCCCAGCATTGCCACAATGACAGCTGGCAGAGAGAGATTTTGGCCAATCGCATTTGTTAGGACTCGCCTCTCCACCTCCCAGGCAACACTGCATAAGAGTGTGCGATGCGGAATCCTGGTCTCCAGTACTGCAATGGTGACAAATCGCCGTTGCCTCCCGTCCTATCTTATTCAGATAATCACCGAAGCACCCATGCCCGGTGATTATCTGAGTAATTCTATATGTGAGTCGTCCGCTCTTGCGTCTCATCCAGCTTTCGAAGACCGGCAAGATTGCCTCGACAACGCGTTTGTGCACGTGGGGCTCCTCGCAGAGCCTCGAGTGCCATGTCGCGAAGGCAATCAGTCGTTCCTGCCGTCTGATTGACACTTCAATCGCCGTAGTTGACTGACCTGCGTATTCTTGCCGGACGATGCGTATTCGGCTGTAAGCCTTTGCATCCATATCCGCCAGTATATCCAAGGGAGGAAATCTTGCTAGAGTTGTTGCCGCCTCGAAGGATATCGTACGGTATCCTCGTACGATCCTGATGGCCATCTTACGTTGGAGTCGATAAAATTTTACTTTGCATCGACGGACACTTAGTCTGTTTGACCAAACAGGCGCCCCGTAGAGTGCCATGGATCGCACGACCCCCGCATATAGACGGCGAACTTCCTCCCTTGGTCCACCAAGATTGGGTAATATCCTGTGCAAAGCACCCGCTACCCTCTCAATACGCAAAACTAGGCGATCAAAGTGTTCCTCGAAGCCCCAACGACTATTAAGAATGAGCCCTAAGTATTTTAGAACACGACCCACTTGCAATCATCAACCCTGGATTTGACTATGTATATTTACCAATTATTACTACAATTGAGCCTACTGATTAAGTTTATATTACATTATATTTGTTAATAATAAAAAAAAGTATTTTTATAACTTAAGACATAACATTTTATTACAATTCCTTCACTAATTAATCGAAAGGAACTTCGTTCCATCCGGGTGTCCGCTGACACCTCTCAAGTTTTTTTTTCTTAATAGATGGTGTTCCTCGCCGAACGATCTATCTCCACCTGTCTTTGTTAGACGACTATTAGAAGATGTGTATATTGTAAGATACATTAAGTTATACATTAAATTATTCCTATAAATCAAAAATAACGCCCAACAGTCACATAAATAGGCCTGAGAGACATTTCGGTCTCATAAACACCTAGACTAGAAAGAAATATTTGTGGGCTGCACAAACATTTCTCTCGGTGCGGGGATCGAACCCGCGACTTCCCCTTTCACAGGCGGCGACTAACTTAACTAACTCTTTACGCTATATCGGGTATATCCAGATTGCGATAGAAAAACGAAGTCAGGTGGTGTTTTAAGCGACTTCAAATACATTGCAACTTAAAATTTCGCAAAACTAAACGACTATTTTATTTTTGAAATGTTTACATATCGTCGTGTTTCGGTGGTAAATACATAGGTTTTCGCAAAATAATATTTTATTTCGTTTTATTTTTAGAGACGCAATGATACGCAAGGGTTTAATTATAATTTTAGCAGAAACTAAGGATTTACCAACCAAATAATTTTAAAACTTTGCGCTTTATTTTTGCATAAATTTTATTTGCATTGTGTCCAAAGTCACTAAAATTACCATCTGGCTTCGTTTTCAGTCGCAATTTGAATAAATTGGGCATATGTTTTCTATTCTTAGAGCTAGTGTTGGTTTTTTGTATTTATTGCATTTTCCTTTTTACAATTAACTGTGACTTATGACATGAAACATTGTAATTTTATAAGGCTTTAAAAAAAAACAGAAAATCCCTCAGCAATTGCTTGCGGCGTTTCTACAATTACAGCTACAGCACGTTCCGAAGAGGTGGTAGCAGAAATAAACGATTAAAAAGATCTTGTAAAAGACTATAAAATTATTATAGAATATTTTGCTTTGATTCACACATAAAGGAGATTTATGGCCTGCAGCGGTATATAACTGTTTTTAATTAGACAATATAAATTATTTTGAAATATATTATTTACTCAAGTGGCAAATAAAAGCGTCGTGAAATAGTTCAGTAACACAAGCACTGCTTCAAAACATGTTAATACTTTATAACAATTAAATAAAGAAAACATACAAAATTGTGTAGGTATATGGAAGTTAATTATATGGTACTTGTTAGACAAGGTTAATACAGTTAACCAAGTGAATAAGTTATGGGCCAAAAATCTATAACAAAAACTCCTTTTACCTTGAAATATAATAGGCACTAATTCATTGATGCAAGAGATAATAATTTTTTTTCACCACCAACAATGGTGTAGTTTTTCAGGCTAAAATAGGTTTTTGTATTGGCCTATTTATTTCTTATGTATCGGAGACTACAATCGGAGCCCTTGATAATGAAACCGTTGTACACACAAAGATATAAATGCTAATTTTGACTATAAATAGCGGTTGACTTTGCCCCAAAATCGCTAAAATTCATCAAGGTTAGTGAGCGATAACCATTTTTTAGACTCGATGTAAAGTTAGGTTAGGCCCTAGTTTCCAAATATTTACGTATATGTATATACATTTGATCTTCACATTCCAATTTAATTTTTTTAACGACTCCGAAAGGCATTGGCGGGTTTACTTTCGGGTACTTTATATAAAATTGTGTCATATCTAGCTAGCATACGAGTTTATTTAGCGCTGTTTATATTTGCAGGCTTTCAGGCAGTAGCTTTGCGAAGAGTTTCGTTAATTGGTTCCCACTGTATTCAAATCCTACCGCAGTAAACAGGAACAATGACATCCCATTAAATTCAGGATGAGATGCTTGTTTCAGGTGGGTACATATTACCCACCAGTTGCCAAATATTCAATTGTTTCTAGATGCTATGTTCCGGAATGTGAGTCAAATCCCGGAGTGAACACGTCTGCAGATCAGTGGTCTCCTGATTGGTTGCAATGGGCCCTTGACAACAATACGCAGTGCCGCAAGAAGCCAGTCAGCGACTCTTGTTCACCAGAGTTGTTTCGAAACAACCGCCGCCTGTGAGAATTACGTCTACCCGTATGGAAGTAGCATTGTCAGTAAGGTACGGAACATGATGGAAACATTTAGATACTATACTAACAAGTTATAATTAATTATTTAACACAAACACAAGGAACTCGACCTTATAACTGGCTGTCCTCACACATTTAATAATATTTTAAATGGAATTGTGTTTTTTTTTGTTTTTCTTTATTGTCTCGTAGTATTATTTTCTTAACAGTAAATAATAATGCCTTCTGAATTTTGTCCTTTTTTTGAATTCGTTTTTTTATTTTTTGTTTTGTATCCAATATTTTGAAACCCACATTTTGATAACCATATATATTTTTAAACTGATACTGTTAAGTTTTTGGTTAATTACTGTGTCTTTATTTATTTTAGATCTAATTCTGTTATTTTGTGTTCCTGTTTAAAAATATAACTTATAGACTTGAGATTGTCACACATCACATCATGATTTGTTTCACTATTATATTTTCATAAATTCGTGTTTTTGATTATTGTTAAGATTTAATACTTTAAGTTTAACTCTATCTTTAGTAATCTACCAATTAATTATGAGCATGTTGTGTTCATCGTCCTGGAATACATTTAGAAAGTGTCACAAATGTATATTCCATACTAGCAACAATGTTATTGTAATTTCTGTTGATGAACCTTAATAAATAAAATAAAATAAAATTTACTTTCAGATGCAACTTCTTACAATGTTAAATGAATGCCTTTGTGAAGAAATTTTAAAGAATTCTAATACGTTTATGAATACTAGGGAAATATCAACTGAGAAATAAACCCTTAAGAGGGGCCGCAAAAATGTTGCCCTATCATACTAAATTAAAATACCGTAGTCCATCAATAGAATTATGATATTACTAACTTGGAAAACTCATGTTTCTTTGAAAAATTTGAACTCATTTTTATATGAAAATCAAATCACATGTTGGATAAAAACAAAAATTACGCCTTCCATAGTAAATAGATATGTTGTATTTGTGTGACATTGCAATTAGATTCCAGAAGGCGTCGAGAATTTCACATTTTTCCGTTTTTTTTTTTTTTTTTATGTTGTTCCGTACAAGTCGCGATATATTTTTTTTGATAAGTCTAATGGAACTTATACTTCTTTTCAGTTTAATCTAGGATGTGCCGAATGGAAGCGTACGCTGGTGGGTTCCGTGCACAATGTAGGCGTGCTCATCTCTCCGCCGCTCGTGGGACTGCTGTCTGACAGGTACTTACCATGCTTTCAGTGGACTAATTTTACACGGATTAATCAGTATTAGATATAAGTGGTGGAGCCTTTATTATAAGATCTTTCAAGTAACAGTATGGAGGGGAAGGAATGACTGGGCTATTCATATCCTTTTGGTTAGATATCACCTTACGTAGTCAAAAAATACGGTATATTTATTATACATAGCTGATCAATGTATGTACGTCGCGTTTCGGGATCATTATGTATATCCGGACACACTAACTAGCATAATTATTTTAACTGGCGACAGATAACCATAGATTTGAATTAACTATATCACATCAGAATATGATACTCAACAATCAAATAATTTAACATGTAGATCTGCATAATCAACAATGCGTATGAATGTATTGACACAATAATCGTGTGACAGTATAACGTCTTTTGCTATAATACATCCATAGCTACGGGGTGCATTGTGACCTGAAGATCAGTGATATACAAGGTGATTGATTTAGGAGCCCGTGCTTTGAGGGCAGATATAAGAATGATATGTTTTTTACTTCCGCCCTACCTGTAACTAATGCTGCCCTGCCTCAAATTCGAGTCTTGCTGTGGGGGCTGGCCTAGGGGCTGTACCCCATGCTACAGGTTCGGCAGACGCGCGGCCTTGCTGGTGAGCGGGTGCGGCACGGGCTTGGTGGGGCTGGCCAAGTCCTACGCCTCCTCGTACGAGGTGTACCTGCTGGCGGAGCTGCTGGAGACGGTGTCCTGTGACGTGTACCCTGCTGCGTTTGTGCTCAGTATGACTCAGTTATTTGGCTATTGATAGTTATACTTGTCGGACAGCAAGTCTCTGGATGGAAAACGCTATCAATAGGTTGCTATGGAAATCAAAGGATGCATATGTTCGGTGGTAGACTTCATAAGACTGAACAAAGATTTTGATTTGATTTGATTTGAACAGAGAAAGACAAATTTATATCGTCTTCATTTATAAGATTAGAGATACGCGCAGTTCTTCTGAGGGCGTCGGCGTAGTTTCGATCGTACTCATTTTGGGGCGTTGTGTTGATGCTTATCCATATATGTCGACACATAATTATCTGTGTTTGTTGTTTTAAGACATAATTACATTTCTTTCAAATTTTACGAAAAGAATAATTTAATAGAACTAACGACGGATGCATTTATGGACAGCATGTATACAAAATGATTTTTTTTAAAAGATAATATGTATGTCGATTCTCATCCATTGCCTGCGCCATCACAAAATAAGTAAAAATATATTGGTAGGTACCTAGTCGTTGATTAATAATATTTTTCCATAGTGTGTCTAGTGGATATCCATATGAGTATAAATTATATTATGAAGATTTATCACTTGAATGGGTTAAATCGGTTATTAGGTTTCCTCATAATAAAATAAGTACAGGAAGGATATTAATTCTGTCGCAACCACCTCTTTACTAGTATGTATCGTTTATGAGGAAAATTTTCCTTATGGTTTAACTTGTTGCTGTTAGTAATCATACAGAAATCTGCATCTAAATATTATTACGTGTATTTTCCTTAGCTACTAATTTGTGATTGGACAGTTAGCAGCTGATAATATCGCGTGTCAGCTCATTAGAGAGGTGATGTGAGGATTATTAGTCACGTGACTATAACATGTGCTTATTCGTTATAGCAGAAATTATTGAAGGATAATAAATTATGGTCAATCAATAAGAGGTAATATTTATCGGATGATTAATACTAATATCCATTAAAGTCACGTGTTTCAATATGAACTAGCAGAATACAATTTGTGTTATTTTAAGAAATTAAACTACCCTTCAGCACTGGCCTGTAGGCTATGCCATGCTTGTTTAGTGTAGGTAGATACACGTTCTCTCCCAATGATTTACCAATACAGATAGAACCCAGCCCGATAAATAAAATAAGTAATGATTTAAAAGTGTAATATTATGTAATATTTCCAGTGCTCGAATTTCTGGGAATAGAACAACGCATTTTCGCTATCCTTAGGCATAGCCTCGCTGTCCCTGCTCGACTACCTGTGCGGGTCCTGGCGGCTGTGGGCCAGGATAGTATATCCTCCCTCCCTCCTGCTCCTCCTGTACCCCTGGTTTCTCTCAGAGCTAGGGCTGGCTCCTCAAGCGAGGAAGACGAGACGAAGCCACTGCGCTGGTCCAACAAGCAGTGAGATACAACAGGTTGAAGATACCTGATGAGCCGGTAGAACAACTGCTTCAGAACCAGAAGGTTGATAAAAGAGATGGCGATGAGAGTGTGTTGATGGCTTTGAGGAAGTGAGTATTTGTGTTGGTGTTCATGATTTTAATTTTGGCACGGTATTAATACTGTACTTACCCTGATGGTAATTGGAATACTTGGTGAGTCCAGATATAATAAGGTAGAAAGCTATTGGCCGCTGATAGTTTTTATTACCGTTCGGCATAATTAGACCGGCGTTCATGACGGCTTTCTGTGCTATTTAGTTATCTACATATGTGTATGTCTATTACTATTATTTCGTAGCCTGATATAGTGCGCAGGACTTTTATTTCATTATCAAACTAATGTTGTTGGCACATATTGGCTTCCGATTCGCAGAGTTGATGTGTATTTACGAAACGCCGCATTAATTACCCTTACCACACTACCACTACCAATGTCATTTTGAAGGAGGAAAATCTAAAGGTAAACTAACGGCTATCATTTTTAGTTAGGTATTGCTATCTTACCTATACCTAATATTGCAATAGGTTTTTTACTGGCTCGGCAAAATGTATATTCTTCATCAGCTTCAGGATTGATATTGACCATCTGAATTTTGGGTTTGAAACCTCAATTCATTTCTTTAAAGTTTAATTGCTGCGATAATCGATTTTACTTCATCAAGGGCAATGTAGTGTACCATCAGGTAAGCGGAAATGCCGTCCAGGCAGAGTATCGACACCAGACGGCAGTCCCAAGCCATTCGATACAATTATGCCAGCCTGGTAACATGATAGCCTCTTCACACTATAATAATAATAATAATAATTTGGTATAAAAACTTACAACCACACACCCATATATATAACCATATTAACAATTTTATAAAGAACCCTCAACAGATACCTGATTATGTTACTTCAGGAAACACATTTATGTTGCCTAAGGGAGAGGTAGATTCTTTAAACCCCGCTAACTACCGACCTATTACCTGCTTACAAACCATTTATAAAATAATGACAGCATGTCTAGCAGATCTTATTTACACCCATATGCAAAATAATAACATATTAGCAGAACAGCAAAAAGGCTGTAGAAAGTTCAGCAGAGGTTGCAAAGAGCAGCTCACAATAGATGTCGTCATACTAGGACATGTTAAAAATACCAAAAAGAGTTTATACTATAAACTACCAGAAGTGGTTTTACATTATTTAATAAAATTAGGTATCCGCTTTGCACAAAGTCACGATCAATAATAATCCAAAGACATTCAAACTACTGTCACATGTGTTTCGTCTTCTCTTGAGAGGGTGCGTGCCAACGAGGTAACATCCACGGAGTTCACATATAACACGGCCTCTCCTGACACCCTGGCGTCCCGACAGGCTTAGTCGTCGTCGACCAAAGATGTAGAAATCAACCGAAGTAATGATCCAACGCCATCGGCAAGTTCCTTTTCTTGCAAAGACGTTGAAACCAGGCGTGGCAAAGGCCTAGTTGTTCAGTCAAACGTTGAGGATGGGCCAGCCCCATTGGAATCTATTTATTTAGATTCAAACACTCATCATCCACACCATGATTAGTCTCTGAAACCAAAGTCCAAATTACTTCAGAGCTCCATTGCTACATGTAACAAAGTAAATTTGTTAGAGATTGTCATAAAAGTCAAACCAGTCAGAAAGTCAAAGTCAAATAAGTTTATACAAGCTAAAACATTCAACATATAAAAGTCTAAACATATGCACATACACAGGTCCTCGGTATGGGCCCCTACCGAGGAAATACTTAAATCTACACTAGGGGTCAGGGTGCATTTAATCCCCCTAGCGACTCTCCGAACACGGAAAGCTTTCACACCGAGGGAAAAGGAGGCTGTACTCCCTCGATGACTCTCCGAACACGGAAAGCTTTCACGCCGAGGGAAAAGGAGGCTGTACTCCCTCGACGACTCTCCGAACACGGAAAGCTTTCACACCGAGGGAAAAGGAGGCTGTACTCCCTCGATGACTCTCCGAACACGGAAAGCTTTCACGCCGAGGGAAAAGGAGGCTGTACTCCCTCGACGACTCTCCGAACACGGAAAGCTTTCACACCGAGGGAAAAGGACACTGTACTCCCTCGATGACTCTTCGCGAAAAGCTTTTAAAAGGAACAAACCAAGGTACCAGCTTCAATCTAAGACAGGTACTTAAAGAGTGAACACACACCTTCAAAGAATATTGCACACGTCTCAGGGGTCCATTCACCTTTCCATGGAATCATATACTGAGCAGCCGCATAAGTAGACTTTCCATATGATCCAGCAAGTAACTTTAACTCATATCGGTGATTAGAGAGGGTTTTCACTACCCTATAGGGCCCCCGCATGCCAGAATCCAATTTACCCTGAGATTGAGCAAACTTGACAACAAACACCAGGTCACCCTTCTGGAATTCACGAGGAGGCTTCCGGCGCTCATTGACCATTATGTCTTGACGAGTCTGATTGTTTTTCAACCGTTCGGCCGTCCTTTGTCTGAGCATTTCCCGTTTTGCTTCCCGGTTGCCTTTGGTTAAATTCAATGCCACATCTCGCACCAACGTTCGGATTGCAGGCGTTGCGCTTTCATGGCCAATTAAAAGGTTAAGAGGAGAAGTCTGCGTAGTTTTCTGCTTTCTTAGGTTAAGAATGAGCTGTAAATGCCATAGTTCTTCAGCCCACTCAGCTTTTTGATGATTGACCGCAATACGAAGCATATTCAAGACCGTACGGATGTAACGTTCAACCTGTCCGTTTGCATGATGCATTTCAGGAGTTATGAAGTGAAGCTGTACACCAAGGACCTTCATCCATGAAGTGAAGCCCGTCGACTCAAACATGCGTCCCCTATCTGATACAACTAACTTAGGAGTACCAAACAACGATAACACAATTTTAAATACTCGTTTCAGTTCATTTAAATCTTGTCGACATATAGGTGTCAAGAGACAATATTTTGTGAACGCATCTACCACAAGCATGACAAACTTATAACCCTTGGACATAGGGAGAGGCCCGAGAACATCAACATGTAAGGTTTCAAAGGGAACTTCGGATTTTTCCCAGGATGTAATTGGCTGTAAAGGTGCTCGCGGTACACGCTTGTGGGCGACACGTGTTAAACAATGAGAAGTATATTTAGTGACAAACTTTCTAAGACTAGGGAACCAAAAATGTCTTAAAATTAGATCCACTACCTTATCTGCGCCTACATGGCCATGCTCATCATGAAAGATGCGGAGGAGGCTCAAACGGTTACCTTTAGGTATAAAGCAAAGTAGCCTCGGGTCTTCACCCGTCGGCATATATCGGTAATATAATATGTCATTGTGTACTTCATACCTTGACGCATCCAATTGACCTTGTTCAAGCAATCGAATCATATTTTGAGTCTCCTCATCACCTGCTTGAGCAATTTGAGCCCAATTACGTGGGCGTTCGACATTGTTAACATTACATGGGTTTCTACTTAAATAGTCCACGTGCGGCATCATGGTGCCCTTTCGGTAAAGAATGGTGAAATTAAAATCTTGTAGATAAATCCACCATCTCGCCACACGCGGTAACAAGTCTTTCTTATTTTGGGTGGATTTTAAGGCATTACAATCCGTTACCACCAGAAACTGAATACCAATGAGATAGTGCCTGAAATGCTTTAATGCATTTACTACCGCAAGGGTTTCGAGTTCATAGGAATGGTATTTCGGTTCAGCACCTTTTGTGACCTGACTATAATAGGCCACAACACGCCGACTACCATCCCTATGAACCTGTTGTAGAACCGCACCATACCCAAGACTACTTGCATCCGTATGAACTTCCGTAGGTAAACTTGGATCGAATATCGCAAGTACGGGTGCACCAGTTAAAATTTTAATAATTTCTTGACGTACAGTTTCATGTTCCGCAGTCCAGTGAAACTGCACGTCCTTACAAGTCAGGCGCGCAATGCAAGCAGTTCTGGTGGAATACTCTGGGATGTATTTTCGAAAATACCCCGCCAACCCAAGAAACTGTCTAACCTGTTTAACATTCTGTGGTGCAATGGAATCTGAAAGAGCCTGAACCTTACCAGTAGCGGGTCGCACTTCACCGTTAGATATCACCCGCCCCAGGTATTCTACTTCTGTGCACAAAAAGAAACATTTGTTCAGATTTAACGAGAACCCAGCTTCCGTCAATGTTTGTAGTACTCCCCGCAAAGTTTGCAGTCCCTCTTCAACGGAAGAAGACAAGATCAAACAATCGTCGATGTATACCAGAACTTTCCCATCAGTGATGAATTTCTGCAAAGTTTTACTAATAATGCGCTGGTATACAATCGGCGCGTTTGCTAACCCAAATGGCATTTTTACGTACTCATAATGGGCCTCTGGCGTCACGAAGCCGGTGAGTGGTATGGATTCTTCATCAAGCTTTATTTGATGGAACCCAGTCGCCATGTCCAAAGTCGTAAAGTAGGTGCTTTTACCCAAACGGTCAATGTGGTCATCAATTAGGGGTAGCGGAAATCGATCTTTTACCGTTCGGGCATTTAACGCACGGAAATCGACACACATCCGGTCAGAGCCGTCCTTTTTCTTAACAAGCAACACTGGGCTTGCATAAGGCGACTCTGACTCACGAATGATACCCTTCGAAAGTAAATCTTGAATAATTCGACGTACCTTCAACTTTTCGTCATATGACATCTTGTACGGTCTATAATGAACTGGTGTATCGTCCTTTAGACGAATGCTCATGGTACCTGTTGTAACCGTGGAAGTGGCCGTACCTGAAATCATGTGTTCGGAGAACTCGTCCAAGATCCTATTGAGATCAACCAAATGAGGACCGCTTAAACTGGTTTTATACGAGCGTTGTCGGTTATCATGCACAGAAGAAACAGCACATTCAGGAGCCCGTATGATTCTCTGCAAGTCCTTGGTACGTACATATGTGACGCCCTCCCGATTCAGCACATCGGTGCCAATAATGACTGGAGCATTCATACACTCACTAGGGACAACCAAGAAGTCCACATCTAATGAAACGTCTTCCAGCTGAACCACGAGAGAGACGTAAAAATTAACATGCGTAATTAACTTACCTACGCCTTTTATTTGTCGACTGGTGGGTTTCTTGGTACAAGAAAGATGATTTACTACCACTGAAGAGATAAGCGACACCCCTATAGCACCACTATCTATAAGTATGTCAACTGGAATTCCATTGATGACACCAACAACGACGTCTTTTTGTTTTTGAGCTGAGTAACTTGAGCAAAAGTTGACTTTACCTGAATCCGCACGCTTCCTTACAAAGCAATCACGTATGTGATGGCCTTGTTTTTTGCAGTATGCACATGAGACGAATCGATCAATCTTAGCAGCGGTCGGTTTTAGGGCCGGCTCAGTTGCAGAACCAGTGGCAGCAAGTTTCGACTTCTTAGAACATTGCAACTGTTTGTGTCCCAACTTACCACATAAATAACATTTAACGCCTATTCCAATTCCCGGAGTCGGTCGGTTGGTAACTGTCGTTTTCTCGGTACCACTTTGCGCAATCGGATAGCGCATAGCACGAGCATCTGCATTTTCCGATTTTGAGAAGGTAGCCAAATAACCTACCAGGTCCCGCGGAGCTAAATTTGCGTTCATAGCCGCTGCTTTAACTTGGGGATCCGTAACACCCCGAAGCACAATATCGGTGATTAGGTCATCACTAAGGCCCTTAACAACCCACAACTGAAGTAATGATTTTCGTGCATATTCAGCATAAGTACGAAAACCATTAGAATTAGTGGACATTACCTCATACAAGATTGTTGCCCGATCTACCTTTTTGGTACATAAACATCTAAAGTCCTCTTTAAAGTTGGTCCATGAACGGTCGTTGGTAACCCACTCATCCAACCATGACCTTGCATCACCTTTCAAACACTTACCAACACGAGCGAGGCACTCGCGTTCATCCCACCGATTTGCAAGCTTGGCCCGATCAACTTCCTCAAACCAGGAATCCACGTCATGTATATTAGGGTTAAAATTAGACACATAATAGCTATGTGTACTTACCGATTTCAATGATTGAATCGCTTCGACAATCTGTTCTGTTCCGCTCGGGTTGCGTGACTCAGTAGAGGCTAATCGACCTGATAAATGCGAATCATACGCTTGCGACTCTAAAGCCTGAAGACGCGACATTATAGTGTGCCAGGATTCATAACCACTAAACTCACGATTATCGTTTCGCCGATTACTATCACAGCGGTAATGGTTGTGGCCACGACTGCGCCCGTAGTCACAACTCCGGCTACGATCGCGACTGCTCTTGCGACTGCTATTATGATCTCGGCGCGTGTGACGTTCACCACGACGTTCATTGCGGCTTCGGCTACGGCTGCGACTACAAGTAAAGTGTCGTTTTCTTACCGGAGGGGTAGTAGAATAACACCGGTCACGAGATCGGGATCGACCCATTTTCTACTACAGCAATACAAAACAAGCTTACCAGAGATTATCAATCGCAACCTTGTGTTTCACGGACACTCAAACAAAATAAACCAACTGACTTTTGAAAATTTCAAAGTGGACGTAGTGAGCAATCCCACTTCTGATATAAACTACCAGAAGTGGTTTTACATTATTTAATAAAATTAGGTATCCGCTTTGCACAAAGTCACGATCAATAATAATCCAAAGACATTCAAACTACTGTCACATGTGTTTCGTCTTCTCTTGAGAGGGTGCGTGCCAACGAGGTAACATCCACGGAGTTCACATATAACAATACAGTATTTATATAGACTATAAAAAAGCATTTGATTCAGTACCACACACCTACCTTCTTCAGATACTAGATATATACAAAATCCATCCCAAGTGACACGTTTTCTTTCAACAGTAATAAAAAATGGACCACTAACTTAAACCTAAAAACTAACAATAATATAATAACTACCGGACCGATTAAGATCCAACGAGGCATATTCCAGGGCGACACATTAAGCCCGCTATGGTTTTGCCTAGCATTGAACCCCCTATCAAACATATTGAACTCTGCGAATGCCGGTTACCCACTCAAATATATAAAGCTGGACCAAAATCTAACATATAATTTTAATCATTTACTGTATATGGATGACATCAAATTATATGCAAATACACAAACAAAATTAAATAAACTAATTGAAATCACTGAACACTTTTCTAGAGACATCCATATGGAATTTGGGATAGACAAGTGCAAGATAAATTCTACTACTGCAGGACAACTTCTCCAACTTAACTATCTACTAGAAACTGGAAAAACTATAGAAACATTGACGGTCGAAGAAACATACAAATATTTAGGTTTAAATCAATCGAGGCAGATCCATTATAAAGAGATAAAAAATAAACTAATTCTAGAATTTAAACACAGATTAAATGCTATATTAAAATCACAACTTAATTCTAAAAATACATGTAAGGCAATAAACACATACGCTGTCCCCGTTTTAACTTATACCTTTGGTATTCTTAATTGGTCCAAAACAGACTTAAAAAAGCTCCAGCGCAGTATTAACGTTCTGATGACCCAACACCGCAAACACCACCCGCGAGCCTGTATACAACGTCAGACACTCCCAAGAAGGGAGGGAGGTAGGGGGATTATTGATCTCACGAACCTCCACAATAATCAAATAAAAAATTTGAGATCATATTTCCATAGTAAAGCCAATAACTCCAATCTCCATCTAGCGGTGTCCCAAAACGATGATCGCCTCACACCTCTTAATTTGAAAGATACTAATACACAACCAAATGAAACACATATAGACATGGCAGTAAAAATAGCTGATTGGACCCGGAAGTCTCTGCATGGCAGACACCAGCAGGACATAAGCCAACCCAACGTCGACAAAACTGCGTCGAACGACTGGCTCGTTCAAGGTGAACTGTTCCCAGAGACGGAAGGGTTCATGATAGCTATTCAGGATCAAGTAATAGAAACCCGCAATTATCAAAAACATATAATAAAAAACCGAACCTTACCCACGGACATTTGCCGCCGCTGTAATAGTGCATCTGAAACTATACAGCACATAACAGGAGCCTGTAATCCATAGTACAAACCGATTATAAGCACAGACATGACCAAACAGCATACATAATTCACCAAAAATTAGCCATCCAATACAATCTCCTAACCTCTGACAATCCTTATTATAAATATACACCAGATGTTATATTAGAAAATGAAACCCACAAACTCTACTTCGATAGAGCAATACTCACAGACCGAACCACTCATTACAATAGGCCAGACATTACTGTGATTGATAAAGTTAATAAAACCGCCATACTCATTGATATTGCAATCCCAAATACGCACAATATTCAGACCACAATATCAGAAAAACTATCTAAATACATAGACCTCAAAGAAGAGATAACTCGAATCTGGCATCTTAATAAAGTCACCATAGTCCCAATAGTTCTCTCAACAACAGGTGTTATTCCACTACAGCTTCATGAATCGCTTAAAACCTTACAACTTCCGAAATATCTTTACAGAACCTTACAAAAAGCAGTTATACTGAATACATGTAGGATAGTCAGGAAATTCCTACAAATGAAATAAAATAGTTAGGAACCTAAAAATGATACTTACTTGGCTTAGGCCCGTATGTTTCATGTGTTACCGGTGTTGTACCGAGTTTTCAATAAATAGAAAATAAACAATAATAATAATAATAATAAGCCCCCAAAATCCTACCTTACGTCCGTGTCGAACACCAGACCACGTGGGGGGCGGGCAACGTGTACTACTCAAACTTACACGGCCAACAAGGCAAAGGTAACCCATTAATATGGAGACTCGTAAAAGAAATATACGTATAGGGCCGCTGCCCGAGGGCGATCGTCGGGGCACGTCTGTAGCTGGCCACGGGCGTGACAGCATGCTAGCCAGTGGCTCCCGGCTGGGCGGGAGTCGGGGACGCGGGGGGTAGGGGAATGTCCTCAAGGACTACAGCCGATACTATAGATGAACAAGATAGTAGGAGTAGCTGTGACGTTACAGCTACACCAGCCGAAAGTGTTTCGCAGGAGGCTCAGGCCATTCAACCTGCGACCCCCAAGGCTGGCAAGCCCAGAGTGCGCATGAAATGGAGTGATGATATTAATGTTTTTATCATGCACACATACTTTTATGTTACCAACTTGGAAACAGATAAATCCATGTACTGCAAAAAACTTCACGATCAGTTTACATCAAAATATCCACAGTTAAACGTATCCGCTCAAAGAATCGCAGATCAAAGGCAAGTCATTATTCGAAATAAACTACTGTCTGATGAAGTGATAGATAGGATAAAAAATGAAGTTTCGGAAAAAACTAAGAGAAGAAATGAGAAACAACCTTGCCCCATCCATAGGAAACAATAGTGCTTCTGAGTTATTATTATCTTCTACTGCTGATAGTACCGAACCCATAAACATCGATGCGGAAAATGTTGGATCAGGCCAAATCCTGACAAGTAATGTGTTAACAGCGCAGGGGTCTACTAATGCGTCAACACAAACAACCCCACTACCTAGCATAATCTTATTAACACAACAAATTGAACAAAATCAAATCAGTGATGATGCTAGTATAGATGTTTCTGTACAGGAACTTATAGATCAGGTGGAAACCGCACTCACACAGTATGAAGGTACAGACCCTACAGCCCGTCCTAAACTACCCCGTCTCAAAGAAAGTAAAAATTTGTATAGGCTTGTTGACATATTTAATAAACATATACTTCGTAAATTTTACACATTAGATTCCGATATAATAAAAGTTCATACATTGATATATTGCAGTGCACTTGTAATATCAGAAAATATAGGATACAAATAAGAAATAAAAATAATTTATTGGAAGCTCGGAAACCAAAATCAGAAAAACCACCCTGGCAAATTAGATTAGAAAACGATATTAAGAATTTAAGAGCTGATGTTGGTAGACTAACTCAATACGTAAAGAATAACAGATCTAAAAAAGTGATAAAGGCGGTTGAAAAGATTTTTAGTAATACAAAAATACATTCCTCCCACGAAAACAATAACTCTAGACCAATAGAATACCTAGACACACTAAAACAAAAGTTAGCACTAAAATCACAGAGGCTCAAACGGTATTTAAAAGCTCTAAATAGGAAAGAAGATATTAAATTGTTTATTAACAACGAAAAAGGCTTTTATAGAAAGATTAGAAATCGCATGAATATTACTTCTGATGATGCACCGCAATCCCATGAACTTAAAAACTACTGGGCTGAAATCTGGAAAAGTCAAGGAGACCACAATGAAAGTGCAGCATGGATACACGACGAAGAAAATAAATGGGAAAATATTAATCAAATGGAATTTTCCGAATTCACAATAGATGACATAGTTGAAGCAACAAAAAAAAAATGAAAAACTGGAAAGCGGCGGGGGTTGACAGCGTGCATAACTTTTGGTATAAGAAATTCTCTATTCTTCATGACATATTAGCTAGAAACATTACAGATATTATTAAAGGTCAACAAGAATCACCAACATTTATCACAAAAGGCATAACGTACATGATACCCAAAAGTAAAAACACTTCTAATCCTTCTCAGTATAGGCCTATTACATGTTTACTGACCCTTTATAAACTTATCACAGCGTGTTTAACAAATAAAATAAATAATCATGTACAGTATCACCAAATTCTGGCAGAAGAACAAAAAGGATGTAAAATAGGCCATAAAGGCTGCAAGGAACAATTGATTATAGATATGACTGTCCTTAAGCATGCCAATAGTAAAAAGCAGAATCTTCATGTCACATACATAGATTACCAGAAAGCTTTCGATAGTGTACCCCATTCGTGGTTGTTATGAGTTTTAAAGATCTATAAAATAAACCCGTACATTATTGATTTCCTGAAAAATGCCATGACCAACTGGAGAACTTCGCTTTATCTCGCAAACGCCTCGGTTTCTTCTATCACTACAGATGAGATTCCCATTGAAAATGGCATTTTTCAAGGAGATGCCCTCAGCCCGCTGTGGTTTTGTCTAGCCCTTAACCCACTTTCTAATTTCCTCAATAAAACCACAAATGGATATAAATTAACAGCTGATACATCAATCACCCACTTAATGTACATGGACGACATTAAATTGTTTGCGAAATCCAAAAAAGATTTAAAAAATTTAATACGACTAACAACACAATTTAGTACAGATATAAATATGAGCTTTGGGTTGGATAAATGTAGAACTCTTAATATAAAGAAAGGCAAAATAGAAACACCCCTAAATAATTTAGATACAGACGAAGACAATACAATATTTGAAATAATGGACTCAGCAGACACATACAAATATCTTGGTATACATCAATCAAATACAATTAATCATATTAAAATAAAACACAATGTTACTAATGAATATAATTTTAGAATAAATAGAATATGTAAAACTCAATTACACTCCAAAAATATTTTTAAAGCTATTAACACATATGCTATACCAGTCTTAACATATTCGTTTGGCGTAATTAAGTGGACAGCAACAGATATTAATAAGTTACAAATAAAAACTCGAACTATATTGACAAAACATAATTATTGGCATCCAAAATCAGCTACGGAAAGTATGACTGTAAAAGAGACATAGGAGGAAGGGGCCTAATAGATCTGAAAATACTATGGGAAAATCAAGTCCGGAATTTGAGAGAATTCTTTTATAGTAAATCTAACGGTAGTAACATCCACAAAGCAGTAGTAGAGCTGGACAACAAATTTACACCACTTAACTTGAACGCAAGGGACGTACAATTTAAATCCGCGAAACTCCAAGAACTAGAAAAAACTGATAGATGGCGTAATAAACAACTCCATGGGCGACATATACATGACCTAGAGCAATCCCATATAGATATTGAATCCTCAAATAAGTGGCTTAAATTGGGCTCTCTGTTTCCTGAAACAGAGGGCTTCATGATTGCAATACAAGATCAGGTGATAAATACAAAAAAATACAGAAAATTTATAACGAAAGACCCTAATATCCAAAATGATAAGTGCAGAAAATGTTACCGTCAATCAGAGACCATTCAACACATTACCAGCGCATGTCCTTCTCTCACCCAAACAGACTACACACATAGACACAATCAGGTTGTAAATATTATTCATCAAAAGCTATCCATAAAATATAAACTACTTGTAGATAAACCCAAACCTTATTATCAATATACGCCGAAACCCGTGCTAGAGAGCGCCACTCACAAGATATACTTTGACAGAGCCATACTAACAGACAAAACTATTCATCATAATAGACCTGATATAACTGTAATAGATAAAAATAACAAAGTTGTATTCCTAATTGATATAGCAGTCCCCAACACCCATAACCTACAGAAAACTATAACTGAAAAAATTCATAAGTACACAGAACTCAAAGAAGAAGTTATGAGAATATGGAAAATGAACAAGGTGTATATTGTGCCATTGGTTCTTTCTAGTACAGGTATAATACCAAAATATTTGCTCCATAGCATTAAGCTGCTTGATCTGCCAAAAAGTATTTTGGTAACTATGCAAAAAGCTGTAATTCTGTACACATGTAGAAGCGTACGAAAGTTTTTGCAGGAACCCACGGAAATAAACATTGAAACTGAACCCCACTTGGCCTAGGCTCGTGGTTTTCATTGAACACCAAAATTATATAATTTTGTGAAAGAAAAACTGTAAATAATAATAATAATAAGCCCCCTAAAATCCAACCACACATCCGGATCGACCACCTGATCACGTGGGGGCGGACACACGATTGAGAAAGTACTGGCGTGGCCAACGTGGCTCTGGTAACCCATTGAATATGGAGACTCGCTTAAGAAAGAAATTGAGAGGACCGCTTCCCGGGGGCGATTGCCGGGGCACACCTGGAGCTGACGCTGGGTGTTTCAGCATGCGAACCGTCAGCGGTGAGGAGTTGAGTAGGCGGGCTCCCACCGGGTCACCCGAAGATACTACAGCCAACGAACATGACGGACTGACTGACAATAGAGCACAAAGCCCAACATCATCCATTTCAGAACCATATAGCCCAAGCACTATATCTTATGCACCTAGTGCAACTGATGATGAATCAAGAGACCCCACGACCCCCCCAACCCCAGCTTTAAGTGTTACACGGGAGGTGAATGCCTTTCTACCCGCGTCCACTAAAGCAGGAAAAATAAGAGTGCGCATGAAATGGACAGCAGACGTTAATATATTTATCATGCGAACTTATTACTTTATTACCAAACTAGAAATAGATATGACCACCTACAGAAAAACTTTGCATGAACTTTTCCTAAAACAGTATCCTGATGTCAATGTAACCGAGCAAAGAATAGCTGACCAAAGACGTGTAATTATCAAAAACAAGTATTTACCGGAAGAAACATTAAATAGACTAAAAGAAGAAGTCAGATTAGAATTAGAACATAATAACATTTTAACACCAGATCGTACCACCCAAAATAGACCTACAAGTCAGACTATACCGATACCATCTAATACCTCACTTGATTTAACACCGCCATACATTCAAAATAACACATGTGAACTCCCGAGAGATGTATTCACGCAGTCGTTATTATTAGATGCCTCAGATACTGCACCAGTTAATCATTCTCTACCTGATGGATACATCCAAAAACTTCATAATGAGCTACAATCTACCCTCATAAAATACACTGGCATGGATCCAACACTAAGACCTAAACTTCCAAAATTAAAATACTGTAAAAAACTAACACAACTTGTACATGTCTTTAATAATACTTTACTCACTAGTTTCATTAACCCAGAACCTAACCTATTAGAGTTACACACCCTCGTTTACTGCACCGCAATGGTCGTGACCAAAGAGTTGGGATATAATATCTCAGATCACCCCGAATACCGACCTAAAAAAGCGAATCTGAAACCAGCGTGGCAGAAACGACTTGAAAACCATATAACACAACTTAGAGCTGATATAGGGAGATTGACCCAATACTTTCTAGGTAATAGATCAAATAAAATTGTTAAACGTGTAGAAGAAATTTTAGAAATAATAAAATACACACAAGACATGAAAGTAACAACATATATCCAGAAGAATTCTTAGACACACTTAAACAAAAATTAGCTCTTAAATCTCATATACTTGCCAGATATACCAAAGGCCTTAAAAGACAGCAGCAGAATACCTTATTTGTAACAAATGAAAAAATATTCTACAGACAGCTGAGGTCAAATAATAACAATATTACCTGCACTGAAATTCCCGCAAAAGAGCAAATAGAAGAATTTTGGTCAAGTGTATGGGAGGAAAATGTTGTACATAATAATGAAGCGCCGTGGATAAAACAAGAGGAAGAGGATTGGTGTGGAATAGAAGAAATGGAATTTAGAGAAATAAATGCAGAAGAAATTACAGCCATTACAACAAAACTACTTAATTGGAAAAGTGCAGGGATAGATGGAATCCATAATTTTTGGTACAAACGATTAGGCATATTACACAGTACAATAGCAAAAAATTTACAGAGATTATACTAGGCAAGCAACCCATACCTCCTTTTATATCTAAAGGTGTCACGTACATGATTCCAAAAAATAATAACTCACAAGACCCGTCACAGTACAGGCCGATAACTTGTCTGCCGACTATTTACAAAATTTTAACATCTGTGATAACCAAACAAATTAATAAACATTTGGAAATAAATAAGATATTGGCAGAAGAACAGAAAGGATGCAGGCAAAACCATATGGGCTGTAAAGAGCAATTAATTATTGATTCAACAATATTAAAACAGATTAATACCAAAAAACTAAATCAACATTGTACCTACATCGATTATAAAAAAGCGTTTGATAGTATTCCACACTCATGGCTTATTAAAGTACTAGAATATATAAAATTAATCCTGCTATAATAAACTTTTTAAAAGTCGTTATGATGCAATGGAAGACTCATTTGTGTCTAAAAAATAATCAAACCTCAATAACCACTAGGGAAATAACTATCAAAAAAGGAATTTATCAGGGAGACTCGCTGAGTCCTTTATGGTTTTGTATTGCTCTTAATCCTTTATCCAGTCTACTAAAAGGAACTAAAAAAGGTATCTCTATTAAATGCTCCATCCATAATACAATCCTATCACACCTGATATACATGGATGATATAAAACTATACGCAAAAAGTTCCATAGATATGAAACATTTAATTGAAGTTACGTCAGAATTTAGTAAGGATATCAATATGCAATTTGGATTTGAAAAATGTAAGACTATACATATGAAAAAAGGCAAAATAGAGATAGGAGACTACACAATAAACAATAATCAAGTTATATCATCCATGGAATCAGATGAAGTCTACAAATATTTGGGTTATTCTCAATCACAGCAATTAGACCATAGTAATTTAAAACAATCTCTGTCTATTGAATTTAAAACCAGAGTCAGTAGGATCTGCAAAAGCCAGTTTACTGGTAGACGGCTTATCAAAGCCATCAACACATTTGCCATTCCTATATTAACTTTTTCATTCGGTGTAATAAAATGGACTAAAACAGACATAAATAACCTTGAGATTAAAACTCGTACAATACTCACAAAACACAACCACCTACATCCAAAATCTGCAATAGAGAGACTAACCTTGGCGAGGAAAACGGAGGCAGAGGTCTTATAGACCTACAAATTCTGTGGAAAAATCAAATCAATAGTTTGAGATCATTCTTCTACCGTAAGGAAGATGATAGTATTTTACATAAGGCAATAATAGAAAACGACACTAAATATACTCCATTAAACCTGTCAGACCGTAATAATCCTTTGTATACCGATAACAGAGTTATATCCGCCGAAAAACAAAAGATTGAACGCTGGAAAGCAAAAGTACTACATGGACGTCATCCCCACGATCTAGAGCAAGCTCATGTCGATGCAGAAGCGTCCAATAAATGGCTTAGCAATGCCAACCTTTTTCCCGAAACCGAAGGATTCATACTAGCTATCCAGGATCAAATAATCAATACACGAAATTATAGAAAGCATATTATTAAAGACCCTACTGCTACGGATGATAAATGTCGTAAATGCCATAGAGACCCAGAAACTATCCAGCATATCACAGGGGCTTGCCCTACACTTACCCAAACTGATTACACTCACCGACATAACCAGGTTGTAAATATAATCCACCAGAAACTAGCCATGAAATACAATTTAATACCAGCTACTGACACGTACACGCCATATTACAAATACACTCCAAGTCCTATATTAGAAAATAATAATTATAAAATATACTACGATCGCGCAATACTCACCGATAAAACGATACACTACAATAGATCCGACATTACGCTACAAGATAAACTTAATAAAACAACATACATCGTCGACATAGCCATACCAAATACCTCGAGTTTCTCGAAAGAAAAACATAAAAATAATAATAATAATAATTATGCAACACCAAGACGCATCGTGTGCAAAATTGTGAAAAATTGATTTTATTTATATAATTACTGTACAGCATATATTTTTCGCTTTTTTAAAGAAAATATCAACTGCAATCAAAAATTATGTATTTTGTAAGAACATTTTGGTATTTGCAACAATTTATTATAGAAAATAAGGAAGAAATTTAATTGACAACCATGACTGTCAAATATTACAAAATTACAATAAAATCTTAAAAAATGATCACACAATGACGACACGCGCCAGCAGACGAAACGCACAAATAAGATCTCCCAGCTCGTCGAGCTCCGCGTCGTGGGCGTTGGCCTCGGACGTGTTCGAGGTGACGCCGGATATCGACGTGTCGAGCCAACGCGACGAGCTGCAGTCGTCCCCGCCGCCAACAAGACCTGCGCGGCGAAGAGGACGACCCCCTCCAGCGGTGGGCTTGGGACCCACGGGGCCGAGTGTCCGCCTACGGTCCCCGCTACCGGTGGAGTAGTGCGCCGCATGAGATGGACTCATCAAATGAATGAAAATGTCATGCGGGCCTACTTTGGGGCGACAAAGGGAGGAACTAACCTCACTGCATACCGTGCTCAGATGCTGTCTATGTTTCAGGTTCTGGAACCAACGGTCAATGTGTCATCCCAGCGACTATCGGATCAAGTGCGGTTTATCCAACGACGTAAGTTATTGGATGATGAAGCACTTGAGCGGCTGCGTACTGAAGCATGTGTTGCTCTAGATGTTATCACGCCTATCACCCAGCGAGCTGCAGAAACACCATCCATTCCTGCTGCTGACATTGAGCTGGTGGACAATCTAGACAACACTATAAGTCCCCAGGATCAACAGCGTTTGAGTAGGACTTTGGAGAGTGCGATTTTGGAATATAAATCCATACCAGCGTCCTGTAGACCGCGCGTGCCGCGTTTGCCTACGCATAGACGAAACTTAGCGCTGATGGGAGCATTGGACTCCATTGTTTCTACCTATATGGAGTCCAGTCGGGACCTTGTTGATACGCATTCGATCCTTTACTGCGCGGCCGTCGCAGCATGTCGGGTGGCTAATGTACCTCTCGAGATGTTGCGACTGTGCCTGCATGGCAGCGTAGGATCGAGGACCGTATTAACAGGGCCCGAACTCTCATCGGCAAGCTTTCCGAAACGGAAACAATAGGCAAAGGGTCATGCGTTTTGTGGCCCAGGCCTTCTCTGGGACTAATATAAGTCCCCGGGATTATGGCCTTTGGGTCACAGAACGCATAGACTATTACAAACAAAAAGTATATGCGTGGGCGAACCGCATTCGTCGCTATAGGAAGCGGTGGGATCGATTCCAGCAGAATCGTACTTTCCAAAGTGACCAAAAGAGGGTGTATAGATGTTGGGAGCGTTCTCCACAATGCGTGGTAGATGGGCGGCTGCCTAGTGTTCATGACAAATATCTGGTCGTCATTTATCTCCCACACTGAAGCCGACTGGTTTGGTGTTGTTGAGCGAGCTTGTGAGTCTATACCAATTATGGAAGCTATTTCAATTAGTCCAGATGATGTCTTGGTTGCAATCCGTCCGACACAAAACTGGAAGTCTCCTGGTCCGGATGGTTTGCACAATTTCTGGTTGAAATGGCTTCCATGTTCGCATGCTCGGTTGGCAGCACAATTCCAGGATGCGCGTGATGGAGGATCGCTTCCAACATTTATGACTACCGGTGTTACTCACCTCCTCTATAAATCTGGTAGTACCACGGACCCAAAAAATTATAGACCTATTACATGCCTCCCTACCACATATAAACTTTTTACATCCATATTAGGGGCTAAAATAGCAAACCACCTCACCTCAAATAATATTCTTTTTCCAGGCCAAACTGGATGCAAGAGTGGGTCGCGTGGTACTAAAGAACTCCTTCTCATAGACATGACCATTTGCCAACAGGCTCGTCAAAATCGTAGAAATTTATCAGCTGCCTGGATTGATTATAAAAAGGCATTTGATTCGGTGCCCCATACTTGGCTCATGAGGGTGTTAAGTTTGTACAAAATTGATACAAACTTATGCACCTTTCTTGGGTCTTGTATGGAACAGTGGACCACTGTCCTTAGATATCCAGGTGGTATGGTTTCTCCTGATTGTGACGAGCCAATAAGAATCAAGCGGGGTAAATTCCAGGGTGACAGTCTGAGTCCACTGTGGTTTTGCATGGCCCTGAATCCTCTTAGCACTCTGTTGGTGGATTCGGGGTTAGGCTACCGTCTTCGGAGAGGGACTGAGCCTATTTCTCACTTACTTTACATGGATGATCTCAAGTTATTTACATCAAAACAAACAGAATTGATTGAGTTGTTAAAAATAACTGAAAAATTTAGCAACTCAATCAATATGGAGTTTGGTGTAGATAAATGTGCGATTATCCATGTAAAGCGGGGGGAAGTTGCAGTCTCTGATGGCGTACAAGTCTCTGATGCTGTAAGACTTAGATCCCTTTCCGAGACAGAAACTTACAAATATCTGGGTATGCCAGAGGCACTGGGTATTTTGAGTGCAGACGTAAAACAATCGGTGAAGGAGCGTTTCTTTGGCCGCCTACCAAAAGTTCTCAACAGTCTTTTGTCAGGTGGAAACAAGATTCGAGCCTTCAACGGTTGGGTTATGCCTGTGCTTATGTACTCTTTTGGCATACTCAGATGGACTCAGACCGAATTGGACGCCATGGATCGTAAAGTCCGGACTCTACTGACTGCACATCGTATGCATCATCCACGTTCGTCAGTGATGAGATTGTACATCCCGCGGAGATGTGGGGGCCGAGGCATCCTTAATGCTAAGGACTTGCATAATCGCGAGGTGTGCAATCTCAGGGATTATTTCCTTCACAGTGACGTGGATATGCATAGGGTTGTAGTTAAGATAGATAAAGGACTTACCCCGCTCTCTTTGGCGAATGAGAACTGGCGGAAACCACTGGTGATGAGCACGAAAGATCGCGAGGAAGTATGGAAGAGCAAAGAGCTGCATGGTCGGTTCTATCGGGCCCTCCATAGACCTGATGTGGACCGACCTGCGTCTGTATCTTGGCTACGTTTCGGTAACCTCTTTGGGGAAACTGAGGGTTTTGTCTTTGCAATTATGGACGAAGTTATTAAGACGAACAACTATAGGAAATACATCCTGAAGGACGGTACGGTCGACATTTGTCGGGCATGCCACCGTCCGGGCGAGTCAATCAGGCATGTTATCTCCGGTTGTTCGTATCTTGCTAACGGCGAGTATTTGCATAGGCATAACCTAGTAGCCAAGATCATACATCAGCAAATTGCACTTCGATATGGACTTGTGACTCTTGAAATGCCATATTACCAGTACGTTCCACAACCAGTTCTTGAAAATGGTCATGCAACGCTATACTGGGATCGTTCTATTATCACTGACAGGACTATTGTCGCCAATAAGCCTGATATTGTGATAATAGATCGATTGGCGCGCCGGGCTATACTTGTTGACGTCACCATCGAGCATGACGATAACCTTGTCAAAGCTGAAAAAGACAAAATGTCTAAATATTTAGATTTGGCACACGAGGTTACCGATATGTGGGATGTGGACTCAACAGTTATTGTCCCGATTGTTGTTTCTGCACATGGACTGATGCCAAAGAGCTTCGACCAACATCTTCAGAGGCTCTCAATTGGTCGTTGGGTCAAGAGTCAGATCCAAAAGGCGGTGTTGTTGGACACGGCACGCATAGTGAGGAGGTTCCTCACTTTGGATCCCTAACCGCCGGTGGCTTGGATCTTGAGCCCCGCCACCGAAGGGTCATTACTTTTTTATATTTTTATACGACATATTGTTTATATATATATATATATATATATGATGTGTAAAAATGTAAAAAAGAATATTATGGAAATAAAGAGAAATAATCTATTATCACAGACAGGACTATCCTATCCAATGACGTTTACAAATAGACACGTTATACACTAACATATCGGCACAAAAAAATGGCGCGATGCGTATTGTAATTTCAAATTGGTTCGAAGAAAGAGTAAAAAAGCAAGAAACATAAGTTAGAAGAAGATGAATAGACATCGCTAGTTGCGTAACAATAAGTGCCGCACGGTTATTGGCCAAAGCGCGTGTGACGTAGCACCAAGCATGAAGTACGGGATGACGTGGCGGGAGCTGTCAAACGTTGCCATGAGAGCGAATTTATTAATTTTATTTAATAAAAAATTAAATTAGTGTTTACTTGCGCACTAAATAAAATATTTTTTTGTTTCATAGTTTCAGAATCATTTGTACTTTTTTTTAAATCACTCTAATCTATTCTTACGCATTTGGTTTCGAGAATACAGATAGTCAGAGAAACGTGTATCCGCGACACTGGTTGAAGCGTGACTAATTGCAAGGGAGCCAATTACCTTCCAAACCTTATAAACCTCGGACAACGCATTTATGCTTTATAAACATCTTAGATCCTATCCAATAAGCCTGACATTGTGATAATAGATCGATTGGCGCGCCGGGCTATACTTGTTGACGTCACCATCCCGCATGACGATAACCTTGTCAAAGCTGAAAAAGACAAAATGTCTAAATATTTAGATTTGGCACACGAGGTTACCGACATGTGGGATGTCGACTCAACAATTATTGTCCCGATTGTCCTTTCTGCCCATGGGTTGATACCAAAGAGCCTCGACCAACATCGACAGAGGCTCTCAATCGGCTGTTGAGTCAGGAGTCAGATTCAGAAGGCAGTATTGCTTGACACGGCACGTATTGTGAGGCGGTGCCTCACTTTGGGCTCCTAACCACCGGTGGCTTGGGTCTCGAGCCTCGCCATCGTTGGATAACTTTTTATATTTTTATATGTATTTTGTTTTTTACTATATATATAAAAATGTAAAAAAAATATATTTAAAATAAAGAGAAATAATAAACTTTTTTATTTCAAAAAAGAAAGACATACAAAACACTAAAACTAAAGTACAAGCAGTAGGAATACAAAATAAAATAGAGTTAAAGCGCAAGTGTTAGATTGAACTCTGGTGCCCAAATAAAGATTTAACTTGTGTTATGGGCACCAGGGGTTCATATCGTACATATAGTCACTGTATCGAAGTCGCTTAGAAAAATCGATGTTAATTTAGTCTACCGTATTGTCAATAAAATAACATATAAAGACTTATAATGTCTTATAATGTCGTGCCTGTAGCCAAGACAGTATGTGTAAGTATCTTTAAGTGTAAGTGTGTGAGTTGTGTGAGTTGTGTGTAGTGTGAATGTGTGTGAGTGTGTGTGAGTGTTAGTGTTTGAGAATATATGATGTAACGTATTTATTACGATGGTGCAAAATTTAGAATATTTTCCGTCTCGTTGTAATTTTTGGTTAAAAGCCATTTCCTTTCTTTCTGTTTACAATGATATCTGTTTAAAGGGTAAATATTGCAATCTTTATTTATTTTATTATAGATGTGGTTTCCAGTAATCATAAAGCTGCGCTTAGCCAGAGAAGTTTTAAATGTTTTAGTAGCAAAAATATCATAGGCACGTCGCTTTTTTGTCATATTGCGATCATACTGTAAGGTAGAGTGTTTCCGTAAAATGGTATGAAAAATGTATAGTTGCCTAACTGTGAGAACCTGGCTATCTTTATAAAGAAGGGATGTTGGATATCTGAACGGTCGAAAATTCAAAACCTTTAGCACTGCCCTCTGGGCCCGTTCTAAAGGAAGCAAAACTGTTTTGTGAGCGATACCCCAAACAGAGATACAGTAGGACAGTATGGACTGGCCTAAAGCATAGTATACCGTGTAAAGTGTTTGCTTATCTGCAGAGTGGCGAAGCTTTTTAAAAATAAATATTAGTTTCCTCACACGGGAGGTTAGTGATGCCAAGTGCAACTTCCAGTTTAGGAGATTGTCAATCTGTACACCAAGATATTTGATAGATTTAGATCTCTTTAAGGTATGGCAGCCGCATGTAGAATTTGGAGCCAGAGTCAGGCATGTATGGGCTTTAAGTTCTAAAGTATCTTGAGTAGATTGACTTTGGGGTTTTAACGAAAACATTAAATAGGTAGATTTATTTAAATTTAGGGACAGAAGGTTTTGAGAAAGCCAGATCATAACTTGTTTAAGAGCGATTTCAGCATGAAGAATAGTTTCCTTCCAGTCGCTACCATGAATCACCAACGCTGTGTCATCAGCATAGGCAAAAATAGAGCAGTTTGGAATGGAAAGCCTGCATAATGAGTTGACATATATAAGAAATAGCGTTGGGCCCAAGATGGAGCCCTGTGGGACACCATAACTGAAGTCTGAGGTACTACTAATTACTGAACCAATTTTTACGCATTGTGAACGGCCGGAAAGATAATCTTTAAAGATATCTAGCGTAGTTCCTCGAATCCCCATTCCATCCATCTTCGACAAGAGTAGCGGAATTGAAACCGTGTCAAAGGCCTTAGAAAGGTCAAGAAAAATGCCTAGACATTTCTCTTGAACATCCATTTTGGTAATTATATGCTCAACTAGAGAGCTCACGGCATCCTCAGAGGATTTCCCTTTTCTAAAGCCGAATTGGTTGGGAGCCAAGATATTATTTTTCTCTAGAAAATTTACCAATCGCCTGTTGAGAACTTTCTCTAGTATTTTAGACATGGAAGGAAGAACAGATATAGGCCTATAATTGTTCATGCTAGCTCTGTCTGTCTGTTAAAAACAGGGTGAACTATAGCTTTCTTCAATAAAGCTGGAAAAGTGCCGGAAGACATGGAGGTGTTACAGATATGTGCCAACACAGGAGCCAATGTAGAGGAGCACATTTTTAAAATCCGAGGAGAGACACCGTCCCAGCCAACTGCTGAATTTGTACGCAGACCATGGATAATTCTAGATACTTCTGATTCATCGGTGGAAAGTAAAACAAATGATTTTTCAAAAATAGGGTCTTGATGTATTGGAGCTTGTAATTGGGACACGGGTATAAGTTTTTCTGCAAGCTTTGGTCCTATACTGGAAAAGAAAGTATTCACTCTGTCTATTGACAAATTTACATCGGGATCTATTTTGAGCAATTCTGTTGGAGTTTTATTCGTACGATGTGATTCGGTTATATTTTAATAACTTTCCAAGTTGCTTTAGGGTTGTGTTTAGCCTTATCAAATTCTGATTTTTCATAGGCGTACTTTAGTCTTTTAAGAAGTTTATTACAAAAGTTACGGTAACGCAAATAAGTAACTTTCAAAATATAGTTATTTGGATCTTTTTTTAGATTGCGATGCATATTATCCCTATTTCGAATGCAACGTAGCAGGCCTTGAGTGATCCACGGTTTAAACACTTTGCATTTAGAAGGTTTTTTAACTATCTTGGAGTGTTTTAGAATAATTTGGTCAAGAATCGAAACCAACAGTTCCGTGGCTAAATTGGCGTCTGCTGAATTTGTAACTAGGTGAAAGTCAGTCTTTAGAATATCATCGTAAAGGGCGACGTAATCAATTGAGGTCTGTGTGGAAGTAGTTTTAGGATAATGACGATTGGTATATATTTTGGACATTACTGGGAAATGATCGGTAATTTTAGTATCAACAACTAGGGTTTTAAAATTATGATTGGATTTTAGGAGAAAATGATCTAAGCAACTTTCATGACGTGTAGGTAGAGTATGGGTTGGCAACAACCCATGCGAGGCAAGTAAGTTTAGATAATCATTAGCTCTAGTATGCATATGCGTTTGATTAATATTAATATTCATGTCACCCATAATTATAATATCCTTTTGGTTAGAGTTGGTTGTTAGTAAAATATCAAGGCTAGTAATAAAATTGTCCAGATTATAAAAAGACGGTGACCTATACAAGGCAATAACTAGAAAATTAAAATACTTAATTTTACAAACTAGACAATTGCCATCTTTAAACTTGGATTCAGTGATATGATGTGACAGATTAGATTTAATATAATAATGCAACTCCATCATTTTGGTTATGATTGTTTTTAGTACAATATGTTGCTATCTATCTCCGAAATTATTTTCGTTATAAGATAGTTAGTACGTCACCGCAACCTCCACCACCAAATGCTGGTGAACATATTTTCTTGGAGGTGGAATTTTCCCTCAAGAAGCTGTTACTCGGTGTATATTATTGTCCCTCGCTTCGCATTGATTTCTTTTCTTCTCTCGAAACTATTCTCGAAAATTTAGTTCCTTTGTACAGTCAAACCATAATCATGGGTGATTTCAACACCTGTCTCCTCAAGAACGACCGTCGTTCCTCCTCCCTCACGAATTCTATCCAATCCTGCAACCTTTCTATTCTACCACTTTCAGCAACCCATCATTCTCCTAATTGCACTCCTTCTCTCCTAGACCTTATCTTTGTCTCCTCTCCTAACCTCGTTGCAAAACATGGTCAATGTTCTGCTGACGCTTTTTCTTATCATGACCTCATATTCCTATCATATTGTGTTCGTCCTCCTAAACCTTCACCTAAAGTTCTGTTGCAGCGAAATTTCCGTGGTATGAATCTTGTTAGGCTTCGCAAGGATGCCGGTGACATTAACTGGAGTGCGCTCTTTCAGTCCGATTGCCTCGATGCCAAGATTGATCTCTTCAATAGTAAAATAATAAATTTATATGATACGCATGCACCTTTTCGAAAAATAAAACTTAAACACCTACCATCGCCATGGCTTACCACCGAAATTAAAGAGTTACTGTGTAAAAAAGCATCAGCCAAGTCTAAGTATAAACGCCGTCCCAATGAGTCGAACTGGTTGAAGTACGTAGCCATTCGGAATCACTGTAGTAAGGTGCGTAGGAATGCTCAACGCCGACATATCCATGATTCTGTTGAAAACGGAGATCCAGCTAAAGTCTGGAGATTTCTCAAGACATTAGGAGTGGGTAAACCTACACAAGACTCAATTCCGAAAACCATTGATCTAAATTCTCTGAATAATCACTTTTCTTGTCCATTCTATTTTGACATGACGATCAAAGATAAAACTATTAAGCATCTTTCTACCATTAAGACTCCTGAATGTTCTGCTTTCGTTCTTAAACAATTTGCTGCTTGTGATGTTGAGAAAACCATTACGCTTATTTCATCAAATGCCATGGGAAGCGACTGTGTCAGCCGTAATATGATTCTTCCTATCTTAGACGAAATCCTTCCTGTCATTTGTCACATCCTCAACCATTCCGTTTCCACCGGGATATTTCCTACTGCATGGAAAGAAGCCCATATAATCCCCATTCCAAAAAAAACCTAAGGCCTCAGTCCTGTCTGAGTTCCGTCCTATTTCTATTTTACCATTCCTTTCTAAAGTCCTCGAACGCCTGATCTATATCCAACTTAATACTTTCCTTTCCAGTAATAACCTCCTGAATCCTCTCCAGTCTGGATTTCGTCCTGGGCATAGTACCACTACCACCCTGACTCATATTGCGGATGGCATCAGATCGGGCATGGAGCATGGCGAGCTGACAGTCTTAGCACTGCTAGACTTCAGCAACGCCTTCAACACTGTCGATTTTGATGTGTTACTCAGCGTACTTGGTTCTCTTAACATATCTCCAATGGCAATTGATTGGTTTCGTAGTTACCTGTTTGGACGCCGGCAACGCATCTGTGTTGAGAATAGTTTCTCCTCTTGGTGCCCCGTATCTGCTGGCGTTCCACAGGGCGGCGTGCTATCTCCTTTACTTTTCGCAGTTTTTATAAATTCCATCACTCACATTTGCTCCTCCTACCACCTCTACGCAGATGATCTCCAAATTTACTCCCGGGCGCCCTTGAACAACTTGGCCGACGCTATTTCTATTATAAACACTGATATTAAACATATTTGTGACTGGAGCCGGACCCATGGATTGATGGTTAATCCATCCAAAACCCAGGTGATTGTGGTCGGTAGCCCTAAATTGGTTTCCAAAATTAATTGGGATCTACTACCATCCATCACCTGTAATGGCACTATTATCCCATATAGTGAAACCGTCAAGAATTTAGGTTTACTTATTGATAGGTCTCTCACTTGGGGTCCGCAGCTTCGTGAGGTTAGTCGAAAGCTGTTTGCCTCGGCAAGGTCCTTGCGAAGGTTGAGCAATCTTCTACCCATTACCACGAAGATTTCACTTGCGCAAACTCTCCTTCTCCCTATCCTTGATTATGCTGATGTCAGCTATCTAGATCTCACCGAGGACCAACTTAATAAGCTTGAGCGTCTCCAAAATCTCTCTATCAGATTCATATTTGGGCTTCGCAAATATGACCATGTTTCAGAATTTCGTACTAGGCTCAAGTGGTTACCCATCCGGTTTCGTCGGAATACTCATATTCTTTCACTTCTATACAAAATTTTGTTTAATCCTCTAACGCCTTCGTATCTTAAAGATCGTTTCGTCTTTCTCCATGATTCGCTTTCAAGATCCTTGAGGTCGTCGGAGAACTTGAAACTAAGAATGCCCTTGCACTCCACTGTATTCATGGACAAATCATTTACTGTCCAAGCTGTCCGACTGTGGAACTCTCTACCAGCTGAGTTGCGACGGGCTGAAACACTGTCGTCATTTAAAAGAAAGGTCAAAGAACATTTCCTCTCACAACAAGAGTGTAGCTGAAATAATTTGTCCATTCTCTTCCTGGTATATTTTAGGATAGGTATATAATATGTTTATGTATATGTAAGTATTATAGGTATGTTTGTATATGTGTACGTATATGGATATTTATATATATTTTGTGTGTTTATATTATATTTTTAGTTATTAATTGTAGATGATTATTATTTCTTTTACGCCTTAGACTGCCCTTTCTATCTCCTGTTAGTATATCCATCCCATGGTTGCCTGTAAGAGATTACCTAGTGTGATAAGGCCGCCACTTGTACTATTATTCTTATTGTATAAAATCTTCATAGTATTTCTGTACAGTGCAAAAAAGAATTAAAATAAATAAATAAATAAGATGTGTACCCTTCAAGAAAAGGTAAGTTAGAGGTATCTTTAAGCCAACATTCGGATAAAATTAGAACATCAGGAATAATGCGTATACTTATTAGAAAAACGCGTAGGTCATCGAAGTTGCGGTTTATACTACGAATGTTGATATGCACCAAAGTGATGGATTTACTATTATATTCGAGGATTTTTATGCAATTTTCAGGTTTACAAAAGAATTGTTTACTTGTTCCAATGGAATCAAGTTCGTTAGATATATAATCTAGGTCAAGCACTTTTTAAACAGGATAGCAAAATAATAATCAGTCACCAGAGGTACAAAAGAAAATAAGATAATCATTTTATTGGCGTACCAATCTAAGCTCCAGGTCGTTATAGGAAAGACTACATTATAATATGGTATCAACAAGGGATGTGAAACAAGGCGGATTAGAATATAATACCAAATTAAAACATCATAGAGTGAATAAAAGTCTAAAGTTTGAGTGTAAGTGTGGATGTGTTTGTAGAGTAATAATATACATTTATTAATTTTGTTTTTTAGGAAATTATAGATATTAAGCCAAATAAATTTACCGAAATTATGGCTAACATATAAAGTTGTGTACGAATACAATAAAATTGAAATTGGGCAAAATAATTTTGTGTAAACATGAAAAATTTTATTACAAAATGCGAAAACAATAGATAACTTAATTAACGCACTACGGTGGATGGACCCAGGATTAGGAAGGAGGGTGCACAATAAAGAATTTGCGAACCTTTTGGTTCGTGCCGAGATGGTTTGGACCATCAACTATGGCTTCGCAAGCCAGCACTCGTGGTTCTGGTTAGGAATGGAGAGGAGGGGATCAAATTGAACATTTAATCAGAGAATGAATTATTATTATCGTTGTGTACAGGTACAGTGAGTTGCACCGGTGGGAGTAGTCAGTGGTGCTGGTGCCCTACGGCGTGGCGCTGCCAGGCTCGGTGCATGTCAACTACGCGCTGTTGGCGGCGGCCGAGATGCCCGCGCTGCTCATCAATACCGTACTGCTGGGCCGGCTGGGCCACAGCGCCACGCTGGTTGCTGGACTGCTACTCACTGCTACTGCACTCACTGCCATATCATGTCTACCTATAGGTGAATATAGAGTAGTATTTAAACACTGGTTAGGGAAAAATCTGGGTAAACAAAGCGCTTAAGAGACTGCAAGCTACAAAATCACACATTGATTGATGAGAGAAGTGTGTATCTAGCTGGAACCCGAAACGTGATATGATATACTGGCATGGAACTGTTACTTGATTTCTACCATAATATATTTGTATTTATTCGCCAAGCTCTACCAGCCCACACGTGCTCTACAGCACGAAACTCCTCCACAGCCGATAATTTGATTTAAAGGACTTCGGCTTCACCATATTTGACCACACAGGCCTAGGATGGGCATTATGATTTTTAAATTGAAAAATGTGTTAAACTGAGCATCTTTACAGAAAACCAGCTGTTCAGTGTCTGTATCAGTCCCTATACATCCCATGGTCGGGCACGGGCTTCTTTTACAATCGAGGGCTCGACTGAGAAGGGTTAAACCATTTAATCCACCAAGCTGACCCAGTGTGGGTAGGTCGCTAGTATAATTGATAAATTATGTGAATTTGTATCCCATCAAAAACATCCTGTAAACAAATTCCAAGTCTCGCAGCTCAGGTTTTCTACCGCAAAAAGTTATGAGATGCAAGTCGATTAATTTATTTAGTCCTTGCTTAAGGGACCTTCTGTATAAAGTTATTACGTAAGTTATTACCATATCAATATTAAAAATTCTTTACGTGTTAAATAAATAGATCGACTTGGCCAGCAGCATTATGTATAAATTGTACGATTATGTTTTCATGCGATGCATACATACATGCATCTCATAACTTTTTGCGGTAGAAAACCTGAGCTGCGAGACTTGGAATTTTTTTACAGGATGTTTTTGATAGGATCTCACGTCTTTTTCCTACTTTTTTCCTTTTTGGTACTTTTTACTTCTAGAATATCACTAACGATTTTTCTTAAAGCCTCTGTCTTAAGGATTTTTCTTATTTTTGTAGGTATCAATTTATCACAAATATAGCGGATTTGATTATTAATGTTCTTTCTTCATGGTAATTGATATTTTCGAGCTATTTAGTCTATTTATTTGCAAGTTTTTCTTCGTCATGTTTTTCTAGAGGAATGTTGTACAGTTTCATGGGCTGAATATACCCTTTCCCTCTCTATACTCCCTCCTGTTATGCCTCATATATATAGATACCTATCTACAACTATTATTCCATTATATACGGGTACAATGATTCATTAACTGTAAATGTAACTTTGTAATCCTATACATTTATATGGGATTACAAAGTTATTCACGCAGTTGGTGTATCTAGAAAACTAGACACAAATTATGAAATGTTTGAATTGTTCCTTACTTTAGACACTCAACACTAATTATATTCTAAATTTGAAGGTTCTATGTCTGCTAGAAGTACCTTAGACTTTTGAGGATCGGTCAGTCAGTCAGTGAGTGACAAAATTAAGAAAGTTTGACTAGTTACAATTCTTAAACTACTGGTTCAAATTGAATGAAATTTTAAATATACCGTGTTTAAACAAAGCCTGCTTAGTAACTGAAAATTCAAGCTTCTTGCTTTAACCATAACGAAGTTATAGGGGGTTGAAAATGGTCTGAATTGCTTCGAGAAAAGGATGGTAAGACTGTGCCACTTTTTAGCTCGACTTGGAGGGGGCACTGCCGTGCCCCCAGATCAGTAGAGTTTACGCTCAATTAAGTACATAAATACTTGTAATACAAACATAGAGTCAGTCATCCATGAACGCAGTTTGTGTTTAAAGCAGTAACTATTAGTATTAGCCATACATAGTTATTGAGAACGTTCGTAGCTATCAACGGGAATTTACTCAGCACATACTGCTGCAATATCAATTTACTGCATATTGCTGCATCAGCCATAATCGCCCACTGCACATTACAGAAAACGGGACTCCCCTAAAATCGAAAATAAATTTATTCCAACGAATGGCGAGATGAGCATGCCGTTCGCCTGATGGTAAGCGACACGACCGCTCATGAACAGTAGCAAAACCAAACAACACCTCAAATCACAAAGCAATGCTTGGCAGTCCACTGCGCTCGCCACCCTGAGGTTGTCCATAAGATGTTAAGTCTCAATAGTTACTTTGGCTACAATGTCCTTCAATCCGAAACACAAAAGTGCTTCTACACTGCTGTTTGACGGGAGAATTAGACAATGCGGTGGTACCCAGGCGGCCTCTCACATATGAGAGACTTACCACCAGTAAATTATAATATTTTAACCCAAAACGCAAAAGGCAAGATATTTTTGTGTATATTTTTATGGATAGAGAACGATAGTACTAGCATAATATAAAAGTCCCTTAAATTTAATAGGATTATAGAAAAAAACTTATTTCGATTTACAATTATATTCGGGGCTAATAAACAAGTTCACGTAAAAAACGTTGGTAAATCAGTAAAGTAGTAGTATCAGTATCAGCCCACATACGTCCCACTGCAGGGCACGGGCCTACTCTACAATCGAGAATACGATTGAGAGTGGTTAGGCCATATAGTCCACCACGCTGGCCTAGTGCGGGTTGGCGGACTTACATACCATAGAAATTCTTATAAATCGCTATGGTATGCAGGTTTCCTCACGATGTTTTCCTTCACCGTTTTAGTGCGTGGTGATTGATTATCAATACACACATGACTTCGAAAAGTCAGAGGTGTGCCCTGGGATTCGAACCCGCGACCACCGTGAACATGTGGGCAGCCGCGTCTAGTCCGTTTACCAACAGGCCACCACGCACTAATCAGTACTAAATCCGTAAAACTTAACAAAAATATATATTTCAGTTGGTATTCTAATGAATTTCAAATTGACCTTCCTTAAAGCTGATATTATTACCTAAAAGAAGATAACCCTTATTCTTATATAACATGTATTTTGAAATTAGGTATTATCCTTAGCTATTTATTAGTTTTATATTTAGGTAGGCTTAAATTTACTCATAATATTTGCTACTAATAAAATTGAAATTAAATGTTTTTATACTGGAATGCAATAGTATGCAGCTATTGTATTTATGTGTTCTTGTAAAAATAATGTGCAATCTTTAATTGACTTTTAAATAATTAAGTTATTTTCCATGCGTCCAATACAATATTTATATTGTAGACTAGCTGTGCCCGCGACTTCGTCTGCGTGGAATTTAACAAAAAAGTTAATTAGTTTATTTAGTTTTTTTTTTGGTTTTTTGCATTTTTATTTTTATTATCAACATTTGTAACGAAACTATACCGCGATCTAATGCTATGGTGGCGCCATCTCTTAGCGAGCGGCGGTAAGCTCCCGTTACACATTTATTTTCAGTATTTTGTATTAACTTTATTGAAAAATTTCTTTATATACAATATTTTGTAAATGTGATATTGATTCGTCGGTGGGAGAAGTGGTGGGAGGCGCCCGACGTGACGGCCCAGTGGTGGCATGCCCGTGAGCTGCGCGCAAACATTGCAACATTACTTTATTTTTCTAAAATAAAATAATTTTTCTAAAATAAATGTAGCCTAAGTTACTCCTTGTTATATCAGCTACCTGACAAAAAAAGTCCCGTCAAAATCGGTCCAGCCATTTCAGAGATTAGCCGGAACAATCAGACAGACAGACAGACAAAAAAAAAATATCATTTTCGGCACAGGTATCGTGTATATAACGACATGTAGTAGGACATTTTTTTTTATTTTCACTCTTAAAACAGTCACTTCAATTTTATTTATATGTATAGAATAGCAAATAAAATGTGCGAGCTATGTAAAAGTAAACATATTTTATTTATTTTTATGGAGTACACTGCTTTAAGTTTTGATTTATATATTATACTGCTACGCTAGAGTATCCATCGGCAATAAATAATTTTCTATTGATAATTGTTAATTTGAGATCTCCATCAAAGTGCATGGTGCTGTGTAAACTACATATTAATAAACCAGATGTAATAGTCCTACATTCTCACATAATGTAGATGCAACTGGCACGATGTCATTCGAAGATCATAAATGCTACTGGCCTTAATTTATTGCATCTCCTTTTTCCGCTTCCCAATGCTCAATACTCAATATCTTTATTGCACACCACATGTTATATAAAGTGCGTGGTGGCCTGTTGGTAAGCGGACTAGACGCGACTGTCAACATGTTCATGGTGGTCGCGGGTTAGAATCCCAGGGCACACCTCTGACTTTTCGGAGTCATGTGTGTATTGATAGTCAATCACCACGCACTAAAACAGTGAAGGAAAACATCGTGAGGAAACTTGCATACCATAGCAATTTATAAAAAAATCTGTGGTATGTAAGTCCGCCAACCCGCACTAGGCCAGCGTGGTGGACTATATGGCCAAACCACTCTCAATCGTACTGTCGATTGTAGAGGAGGCCCGTGCCCTGCAGTGGGACGTATATGGGCTGATACAGATACACGTTATAAAGATGTTACAGGTACAATCTGGATCCTGTTGGATACGGCAACAATGTAGGAGAGAGGAGAAAGCTATTGTACTCATTTTATAGATTAATATTTAAAATATTATATCCTTATAATTTATAATAAGTCTACTTCCACTTTCATTATAAAAAATCGGCATCGTACCTAGTATCCCTCGATAACGGAGTAGTCATGGGTAGCGCCAAGCTAATATTAAAGGACCCAAACGACAAAAAGCTAGGTCTCAACATTTATGCTAGTGCGGGGATTAAGCACTGACTCGCCTCTACCGAGCGTCCTACCGCATAGGTGTTGTACCGGAATCTTGGAGGGAGGCCAATGTGCAACCGATCCCCAAAAAGGGTAATCGGTCGGACCCTACCAATTACCGCCCTATCGCTATCACCTCAGTGATGTGTAAGGTCATGGAGCGGATCATAAACGCTCAATTGGTCCGCTACCTGGAGGATCACTCGTTGATCAGTGACCGACAATACGGATTCCGTCATAATCGATCGACGGGTGATCTTCTAGCATTGTCCTGCATCGCTGGTGTGAGGCGATTGACTGCCGTGGCGAGGTTCTTGCTGTGATCCTCGACATTGCCAAGGCGTTTGATAGGGTCTGGCACCGTGGTCTTCTGTCCAAGCTTCCGGCATACGGTCTACCCGGCAACCTGTGTTCGTGGATTTCCGGCTTTCTGCATGGGCGTAGAATACATGTAGTCGTTGACGGACACGCTTCGGCGCTCATGTCGGTAAATGCCGGAGTTCCTCAGGGCTCGGTGCTGTCGCCCACCTTGTTTATTCTGCATATCAATGACATGTTGTCGCTTGGCAACATTCATTGCTATGCAGATGACAGCACGGTTCATGGGCGATACCACTGCGGGCCTCCGGGTTGCCGAGTCGAAACTGTGAAGGGACGCGAAGATCTTGTCATTGAGCTCAACCAGACCTTGGATCTCATTTCTACATGGGGTTCCAGGAATATGGTTGAGTTCAATGCCAAGAAAACCCAGGTGTGTGCGTTCCCGTGCAAAAAATCCCCGTTCTCTCCCCTCCCCATTCTTCAGGGTGCTCCCCTCTCAATGCGGAATGACCTAAGTATCCTTGGTGTGGATATCCGCTGTGATCTCAATCCAAAGAAACACATCGAGGGCGTAATAACTGCCACATCACGCAGTGTTGGAGTCCTGAACAGGGTGGGTCGGTTTTTCACGCCCGGCGTCGTTTATATAAAGCGCAGGTCCGGCCGTGTATGGAGTACTGCTCGCACCTCTGGGATGGATCCGCCTAGTACCTGCTCGATGTCTTGGATGGATTGCAGCGGCGGGCCATCCGCATCCGCAATGATGCAGACGTTACGAGCAACTTAGAGTCGCTACAACTCTGGAGAGATGTCGCCTCTCTAAGCGTGTTCTACCGCCTGTATCACGGTGAGTGCTCTGAAGAATTGTTCAACTTGATCCCCTCCTCTCCATTCCTAACCAGAACCACGCGTGCTGGCTTGCGAAGCCATAGCTTGACGGTCCACACCATCCCGGCGCGAACCAAACGGTTCTCGAATTCGTTTTTGTGCCGCACCCTCAGGCTGTGGAATTGTTTGCCGTCTCACGTGTTCCTTCCTTCCTACAATACTGGGTCCTTCCGCCGTGGTGTGAAGAGGCACCTTAGCAGGCCGGCATAATTGTTTCCATTGGCATGGGACTGCATTGGCACTTACCATCAGGTGCAATGCCGCCACTATGCCAGGCGATTATAAAAAAAAAAAAACTAACCCATGACTTCTCGTTTTACAGCTGGTGTGTTTTTCTTTATTCCCGAATGGTATAGTGACGTGACTGTACTGCACATGATGGTCAGTGTAATGCCGTCCAGACTATTGAATGGTATTAGACGGCGGTCTCATGCCATTGGATACAATAATACTCCTAAGATGAAGCGCCATGTAGGCTGTCATATATAATCCAATGTGAGGTCTATAATTTTTAATCAAATGTAACAGTGTGCATGGTGCAGTTTTCCTCGTTCGGTTTTCCTCAATCGTGGGAAGTGTCTGGGTGGATTTTCCGGGGGTTGTATAAGGTCAGTCAATCTCAGTTCCTGCGTTTGAAAATGTATTATTTTTTATCCTTCATCTGATTTGTAAGGGCTGTGACTGATAAATTATAAGTAATATTGTATTGTAAATGAACTTGAGAAATATCTATACGAGAAACGGATTTTTCAGTAACGAATTTCTGTAGTTGATGGTTGATGTGTCTGTAATGCATCTGTCTGAATAAGTAGTTGTAGGTTATAGTCACAGTTACAGCCATTTATAAATAAAACAATAATAATATAATATAGACACTAATATTGAGAATGTTGAGAATATTATATGTTGTATGTGTGTACACGATACTCTTTACTTTGCTTATTGTTGTTAATTGATAAATTCATACTCTTAGCATCTGTCGTCTCGAACTATACACTACGCGAACCAAGGGTGAGTGAGATAGATATAGAATGAGATAGATCATAGACGTGCAGGACGGAACGGGGTGAGAGACGTGGTATATAGCAAACGAGCCGATAAATATTAATAATTGTATTCTACTACAATGTTACACATATTAACCATAAATAGTGACTATTACACTTATCATAGTGTAATTAAAAAAGAATAGCCTATATTGTGTCCCGCTGCTAGGAAAGGTTCTCCCCTTCATTCCTCCACATGGTCCTCGGCGAGCTCTTGCCATTTTGGAAAAATCACATAATACTGATTACTGTTATAATGACTGCAATATCAACAAACGAATTTGATTTCAATAAGTCGCTCTAGTGACTACAACTGGTGTAGTGACATAACATCAGTTAACAGCATTATCAATCCGCGGACACAATGGTCGTGAATGCGCGCGTAATTACATAAGCGTAAGCGCCGCTCAGAACTTTATGAATTGCGAACAATAAAGCTAGCGAGATTCTGCAAGTAATGTGTTGCAACAAGTCGACGCGGGCGCAGGTGGAGAGAGTGGCGCCCTTGACCTGATAACTGTCGAGGAGCAGCAGTACCAGTGCCGCCAGCCGCCCTCAGTGCTGCGCCGCAGGTGCCACACGATAAGCGTGCAACGCCAAGTGCCAATTGCCAAATACAGTGTTAAGTCGCATCGGCGCACACTGCATATTATAAAAAGTAAGTAACATTAATTATTTATTTAAGTCGAATGACATCTTTAATTATTTTTAGCAATAAGAACGAATTAAGAAATTTTATAGGATTTTACCTGCACACTAGTGTAATTTTCTAATTTTATGATTTTTTTTGTGAGTATATAGGATAGTTGATTGAACATGATATAAATTTGAATATTGTTAATTTTGTCTAATAATTAAGTGTCAACAAACCCGAAATTCTCCCAAAATAAATATTTACACGAAAGGTGAATTAAGATCATTTATTTATTTTTGAGCTAGTGCCTGTATAAGAATATGTCAATGCTTGTTATTATTGTATTTTGTAAACTGTAAAGTAATTGTCAGGAGCGGTGTTGAGTGAAGTTCAATGGAATGTAAATACTAAACATGGCACGAGTCTGAAGGTGCTCGGAAACTCAATGTACGCGATAATCTTGTGTCTTTACAGTTTTTTTTTTTTCTAATATATGGTTATTTTCATCGGTAGGAAGGTCGGATCTGTAGCGTTCATACTGAGTTATTAGTTTTAAATAATTACATTGTAAAATTTCGACAGCATTGCTTGTCGCTCGTTTGCTCAGCTGAATCCGTATAAAAATATCAATTCATTTTATTTCAATGTATAATTATTTAATTACTAGTTACTTTAATTACACCGCAATGTCTATGTCTCCCGCCGTACAGGAATGTAGGTGCACTGTTGTGTTTCAGTTTGAAGGATATCCAGTAGTGGAATGCCAAGTATTGCTTTATAATTCATGGTGTTGTTTGGTTTTGCTATTGTCTATGAGCAGTCATATCGCTTACCACCAGGCGACCGGCATGCTCGTTTTGCCATTCATTGCAATGAGAAAAAATATGTTGTGCGAATAAAGTATGGACTCGGAGTTATCTTCACGAGTATTAATCCCTTTGGGGATTAGTGAATTAAAGTTATTGGATGTTGTATAGTTAAGTTCTAGGAATTTTGAAATTTATTTAAAGTCATGGAATTTGTAGGGTGCCCTTTAGATTATATGCATAAGCTCAGATACCCTGATAGAGGTAGTGAAAGGTCTTTTTAGTCAACATTATATTATTTCGAAGTTTATTTTCTTTCTAAATGTGGCAAAGAACGAAACTATCAACAAGCCAGCACTTGCAAAGCAAATTTTATTCCAGAGCAAATTGTATAGGATCAGAATGACACTAGACCAATAACGTCTGAGACTATCCGCATTACTTTATTTATAATGATAGAAATTCTCAAAGGATTTATATGAAAAAAGGAACTAAAAATTACATATAATATCTATTTCATTGTACTTGTAAACGTTGATAATTAGGAATTTACCTGTCACTCCACTGGCCAGAAAATCATAACATACTGAATGAAAATAAATTATATAAGATTATCGTATTCTGGCAAAGATTTATCCCATCAAAAACATCCTGTAAAAAATTCCAAGTCTCGCAGCTCAGTTTATCTACCGCAAAAAGTTGTGAGATCCATGTAATACCAAGTCGATTAATTTATTTAGTCCTTGATTAAGGGACGTTCTGTATAAAGTTATTACGTAAGTTATTATCATGTCAATATTAAAAATTCTTTACGTTGTAAATAATAGGTCGACTTGGCCATCGCATGAAAAACATAATGTATCGTACAATTTATGCATAATTAAATATACCGTGTTTACACAATGCCTAATTAGTAACTAAAAATTCAGGCTTCTTGCTTTAACCACAACGAAGTATGGGGGGTTGAAAATGGTCTGAATTGCTTCGAGAAAAGGATAGTACGGCTGTGCCGCTTTTTAGCTCGACTTGGAGGGGGCACTGCCGTGCCCCCCGACACGAAGTCTTTTTTTAAATCCTTACGATAATTGTATCTGCGATGCGAGAAACGGTACCCATGTCAAAATGGAGCTTCAATCGCTGAGATTAACCCTTTCGGAATGTATGCACTTGCTTCACCAAGAAATAGACAAAAATACCGATTCGATTTCCAAATTTGATTTATCCCGAACTGATATGTAATAGTACGAGAGATGACAACCAAAATTTTTGTCTCATAGCAATACGGCCACAACCGTATCAAATTGATAGACTTGATTATTTAGAACTCGAAAATACTAATTTCAGATATTTTTCGCGTAGCGTTTGACCGAACTGAATTTTCAATCTGTCTGATTTTCTGACTGTAGTTATATAATAGCTCTAAGATACCGAAAACATATTTTTCAGAAGTGAATAGTGTAGCGCGAACCCAAAAAATAGTTTAGAAAAATTAAAATGAGACAAATAAATATGATGATAGCAATCTGTCTGAAAATGTTCTTTACGGGTAAATTAGGATTAGTTAAAAGGAAAAAAAAATTCAGAAGGAAATTTGGATGCATCAAATTTTGAGCCCATTCTAAATGTTATCCTTAACATTTTACCGATCGGTATCATAGCAATCTGTCTGAAAATTGTTGAACTTGATGAAATGAATTAACCAGATGTAAAAAAAAAAAATATATCAGAAGAATTCAGTGTAACAACTCCTTTATCAGACAACTTTTCGATATCGACCGTGTTGAAGCGTGACTGATTGCAAGTCGGGCAATCACCTGCTTTTGCTTTTGTCTTGCCAAAATAGAGCGCGGACAACGTATCTATGCTATAAAAACGTCTATTATAATTGATAATTTGGAATTCTTAAATACCTACTCTTCATCCCCGAAAACTTCGTCAATGGCAGATGAGCAAACCATGCCTTATCATTGGGAATAGAAGAAAAAAAAAAACGTCCGCGAGGCCCTCGGACAACCAGCGAAACACCCATGTCCGCCTGAGCAACTTATAATTTGTTGTCTCATTAAGTGAGCGTCATTTCAACGGTTAGGACAGCTGGTGAGTGACTATGTATAGTAAGAGAGTGGCAGGAGCATAATATGCAAAAACCATTCCCACCCCAGCAGGAACGTAAGAAGCGCTCAGGCATCGGCCAAGCGACTCCAAAACGTTCTTTTCTCTTTTGGGAGTGCACGCGACATCTAAAATGTCTGAAAACATTTTTTTTTGCAATCCTGCCAAATTTACGAACAGGTCGGCTAAATTTGTTGACATTTTCAAAAATTCGCTTCAGCTATATACTACGCGCACAATGTCTGAAAACCAACTTATTCGTCATAAAATTATAAAATCTATGTACATTTCCAATGTCAGACGTATTGCTATGATACTGACCTGCCTTTTTTTTTGGACACAGCAGAAATAGCCTCACATGCAATTGCTACACTTTTGACCGTTACTACCTACCTAGTCAGGTTCAGAATCACATAATCTAACGATTTATACAGTTTCGACCGTATTGCTATGATACATGGTTTTGGTTGTCATCTCTGGGACTATAACAAGAAATCTGACTTTCCTTCCTCAGGCATCGTAGTTCAGGAATCTTCATGATAGATAAAAACATAGTATTGTTCCCCTCATCAAATATTATGTAAACACTAGGCTTGTTTCGAATCAATCAACGACCTCTTAGCTCGAACTTGTCTTATGCTATTACAGTATCAACAATGCACGAAATGCATAAGCATTTTGATTAGGTTCGTGAAAATATGTTCACACTGCACAGTGACCTTTGCGCGTTAGTCACGGAGCCGCACGTTTCAATTTGGGAGGTGCGTGTAGTCACAATGTTACCTTCTTAGTTGTTCCCAGCTCAATAACGATTGATTAATTAATTGTTTAGAATGTTTGCGAACCGAATGTTACTGTAACATTGAGCGGATTGGTCACACACGCATCGAACACGATGCGATCTCCTTCGGTTAGATGTTTACGCAGCTGTTATTACTACACCATTTAAGCGAACTTTTTAAAATGTTAAGAAAGATTTGTAATTGAGTTAGAAAACACTCGGGTGCATATTTCGTGGGAACTGGATTGATTCATTAACTCGACTAAGTATTACTAGTTTAACATGGCATACAAATGTCGCGGACATCCTTGCAATCTTCGAAATTGTATAAATGAGCTCTTTTTAACAAACGTACCTATAGCTGAACAAACGATTTAATTTACGAGAAATTATCTTCGTTACAATTGAAAACTTACAACACTTGTAATCATAGATGCTTTGCTGGTTTTCGAATAAACAATAAAGCAAGGATTTTACCTTTTTTTTATTCATTAAGCAGTGTTGTTTCACGGGAGAAATAGACATTGCGGGGGTACCTACCCAGATGGCCGCTCACATATGAGAGACCTACCACCAGTAACCTTATAAGTTACCTATTTCTGTTTCTTTTCTGTTCTTGATACAGTCCTTACAACTAATGAGGCGCTGCACTACTTACATTAATCTTACTTCCTTAAGTTATCACATTTCCTCGGAAATAATCCACGTAGAAATAAAACTGATTTATCATAAAATAAATATGAGATTATTATAATGATAAGAAATTTTAGAACCACGACCTTTCCTCGGTTAAAAAAATTAAACAAGATTAAAGTTCCATAAAGTGAGGCTGTCCAAGACACACTGAGTAGTCATCATCAACTCCGCGGTCTTCGTTCTCCTCGACACTATAACAATAGCGACTGTTTAATTGCACAAATAATTAACAAAATATGTAGGTACATAAACATCTTTGCATAAAATGTCTGATAAGTGATGAGAAGGGCCGGCTTTGCTGTTGTGTTTCGGATTAAGTATTGCAAAGTGGTGAGCCATCATTTAGTTACCTTAGACTACTGTAAGAATAGGCTGGATCGACTGGGGTGGTCCACGGGTCCACTGTTTCGCCTACTAGTGACCGGAGCGAAGACGTTGTTGTCATGATTGTTCGGTGAGTGAGATGACCGGAATCTGTATATATCTTTCTCCATCCTTTTTACACCTTAATTACTAACTATTTGAAGAGGTTATATACTCCACTTATTGCCATTTAACGCAAGCCTCCCAAAGTAATTCCAGTCTTGAGTAGCCCTCATTCACCAATCACTTGCTTTTGCAAGTGCCTCTTTTAAAAGTGTTATAGATGTTAATGGGCGGCTGTATGCGTTTACCGTTTACATATAGTTTGCCCGCTTACCGGATCTATCCAATAAAAGTTAAGAGCAAAAAAGTCACTCACAAGTGGCATACATTTTTGACCTTAGACCAAGGTCATTAAAGTATTTTCATCTGTTTATTCTGTTTCCGATTGCGATGGAATACGACGTCATATTTTGTACAAATGTAATGCCCTTCCATATTTTTGTAAGCGAAGTACAGTCTTAGATTTACGCGATAATAATATTAAATAAACACACCGACGTATTAAGTAAATACCATAAAATCACCTTCGATTATGAGATGCGCTAACATCATAATATTTACTATTGACCGTAATCATCACAATCACATTTGATTGGAGTTCATTAACCTGCATTAACAATAAGTCAAAATAAAATCCCGGCGCATTCACATACACATACATATGGAGTATCGTTTTGATGTCGCAGTGGTCAGTCGATGCGCTGACGCCGCGGTTGTTTCATTGCGCAGGTGCTGTTGAGACATGGGCGAGGGTGTGAAGGCTGTGGGGGCGAAGGCCCCGGGGGCTGCGCTGGCGTGCGGCGTGGACGCGGAGCGCGTGCTGGTGCAGCTGGGCCAGGCCGGCCGCTTCCACCTGGGGATGTACGCGCTGGTCGCATTCGCAGCCATACAAGTGGGACTCCTGCACACTACGTATATCTTCCTGGCTGCAGACGTGCCTTACAGGTCAGACTTTATTATTTTATCAGAATTATATTAAATGGTATTTTTTTATAATGGCTGTCTAGGTCTGTCTAAAAATATTTATTGTAAATATACAACAAATTATTAATGAACTGCTGATTTGAACCATATTGTAAATTTTGCTATAATCACTACATTGTAAATTAGTTTTGAAAAGAGAACCACTAGATTTTCTTGCGCGTTCTTCTCTAGTGAAAACCGCTTTCCGAACCGGGTGGTAGATTAAAAAAATGACTGAATCTAAATTAAGTTGAACATTTATCTTCGTAACTACATTTAAGATGATTTGATCAGTTCATGGTAACACCAAAAACTGCCTTTTTATGATGAGTATAAACACTATTTAGCTGCCCCGGGCATTCACTAAATCTGCTATTTCTATGACCATTTCGTTTTAACGTTTTTCATAGATTCATGTTGTTTTGCCAAAGACGTTTACTGTTCTTGCCATTTTTATGAAAATATTGTACTACCTTTTAACTTGTAATCGAGTGGATCTTGTGGAGTGAGTTGTCAGGGGCCCTACTATATTCATCCGAAACGAAGTTCAAAACTTCGGATGATCGAAGTTTATATACGATACGAATGTACCTACATATACTTATGGTCGTTATTGACTTACGGTCGTAACCCTATGGTTACGACCGTAAGTCTATACTTATGGTTACGATGTACGCTATACAAATTCGAACTTTTACAGAGTAGATACATTCGTATCGTATAAAAACCTTCGATCGTCCGAAGTTTCGAACTTCGTTTCGGATGAATATAGTAGGGCCCCTGATTATATACCTTTCTTGTGAGGAAGGAACACGTGCAATGCTTGCAAGTGGGACGTTTAAATCCTGGTTTACTAACATTTTAATATAAAAAAGTACCATGCAATAAAAATATAATAAAATTAAGTGCCAAAATAAAAAAAAACGTGTGACTCTGGGAATCCTTTATAAATTTCAAAGACAATTATCACATTGAATACATACATACATACATAAATTTTCATGCCTTTTTCCCAGACCCTTCTGGCTAATATGTATTTTTTTTATTGCACTGAATGGCTGTATTAGCATTCCGTTCGCCTGATTGTAAGCAATACCACTGCTTATGAACAATAGAAAAACGAAACAACTCCTTGAACAACAAAGCAATGTTTAGCATTCCACTGTGCTCACCATCCTGAGACATAAGATGTCAACTCTCAATATGTCCAGTAGTTACTCTGGCTACAAATCCTTCATACCAGTGTATTTACACTGTTGTGTTTTTAAGAAATAGACATTGCGGTGGTAACTACCCAGGCGGTCTCTCACATATGAAAGAATCACCAGCAATAGTTAATATTATTCGTTATCACATTAAATAGCCAGTTATGTTACTTATTTTCCTCGCTTTGTAACGATAACATAAAACGAATAGTTAAAGGAAAAACAAATTTTCATCAGGGAAGTACACAGTTAATTTTACTTAGGTGAGAATTGCGATTCACTTGTTGTGGAGGAAAAGCACAAGTGAATACACTAAAAAATATGAATATTATGCAAAATAGGTCAGCGTGCTGGACTTTATGGCCTATCTCCTTTCAATCATACCCTCGAGTGTAGAGGAGGCCCGTGCCCTGCAGTGAGAGGTATATGGGCTGATACAGCTACAGCAGCAGCAAAATAATGATCACGTTTCTGAGTTTCGAGCTAAGCTCAAGTGGTTGCCCATACGACTTCGTCGGAATGCTCATATTCTATCTCTTCTGTACAATATCTTATTTAATCCTCTCACCCCTTCATATCTCAAAGAACGTTTTGTATTTCTTCATAAATCTCATTCTAAGTCCTTGAGGTCATCGGAGAATCTGAAACTGAGAATGCCGTTGCACACTACAACTTTCACAGATAAGTCGTTTGCAGTCCAAGCTGTACGACTGTGGAACGAGTTACCAACTATAGTAAGGCAGGCTCAAACACTGGTATCGTTTAAAAAATGGTGAAAGACTACTATCTCTCTCACTAAATCTACAGACCGAGAAGTATAGTTTCTACATATAGAAAATAAGCCTACAGGCAATTTATAGTATTTATAAGTGTTTATGCATAATCATAGTTGTATATGTGTATGTATGTGTGTATGTATGTATGTATGTATGTGTATATGTGTGTATATATATATGAATATATATTATATATAATATTAATTATAAATAATTCGTCTATAATTCTTATTTTACTGGAGCTTGTTTCCTTTATTTCCTAGACTGCCCCTCTCTTCTTCTCCTTATCTCGTATCCATCCAAAGGTTGTCTGTAAGAAATCGCCTAGAGCGATAAGACCGCCTTCTGTACTTTTTATTTTATATTATATGTTAATGTTGTCCTCTTTATGTGCAGTTAAGAATAAATAAATAAATAAATAAATAAATAGTGTATCTATGGCGAATATCTTACGAGACTTGCTAAATAATATATTAGTCGGTATTTATCTTTATAAACGTCTAGAGCTCTTTAAAAAGTTCTTTAAAATGTGTAATAATATGTTATCTTCATTGGAGATTCTAATACATAAAATAGAATAAGAAGCATTAGATACGTTGTCCCAAAGAAAAACACAGGTGCTTGATTTCTTCAAAGGCTTCAAGTTATAATTGAGAATAATTATATTGGAATTTGGTACTGACGTCGCGCCTTCAACAACAGTCTTCATTGCGTTACAACAAATTATAGGTTCAGTATCAAGTAAGCCTATAATTTAACTGTCCTGCTACTTGGCGCCGACCTTCATTATGAATGGGAGATGGAAGGCCTTACTTCGCCACACTGGCGTAATGTAGGCTGGCGAATGTGTCATACTAAATAATTTCATTTTCATTTCACTTATCTACGTTTTTAGGGAGGATTGCTTGGCAACAAGTTTTCTCTTTGCCATTTAAAGTGAAATCATTGTGGTTATTAATCTTCTTTTAAAATACTACCCAATACCCATTTCCTCTTTGCATTTTTTTTTCATTCCCGCTGCCCTTCCAGTTTAATGGGCCGGCAACACATTTGCAATCCATTTCTTCACCATCATAAGGTAGACTGTCAAAGAAAGCCTCAGGCATTAAGTCCGCTTGTATACTTTCAGTAAACTCAGCCTTATGACCATCGGGTGACCTGTTTGCTCGTTTGTCGGACCTAAAAATAGTGTGATTGCATCTTCTGATTGTTTATTATGATTTGGATGCAAAACTTTTGTTCAAAGGTAGATAGATAGATAGATAGATAACACTTTATTGTTCACCATATATTACATACAAGTAAACAGTTTACATTTTTTGAAATAGTGTAACAATTGGCGGTCTTATCGCTATTAGCAATCTCTTCCAGACACCCAAACGTACGATGGATCATCCGTTATATAAGATTATACTGGGTATCTCAAGACTGCTACCGAAAACGAAGCCGGGTGGTAGTTTTAGTGGCTACAAACACAATGCAACTAAAAATTTCGCAAAGAAACGCGACAATTATTTTTTATGATTTTTAAAATATCGTAATTTTTGGGTGGTAAATCCATAGTTTTTGCTAAAATAATAATTTAAACTCTTTTATACCTTAGATTACTTATAAATAAAAGGGTATACACTATTATTTTAGGAAAAAATGTATTTACCACCCAAATATGGACATAGGAAAAAAATAACAAAAATAAAATTGTCGCTTTTTTTTGCAACTTTTTCTTTTGCATTGTGTCTGAAGTCGTTTAAACTACCACCCGGCTTCGTTTTCGGTAGCAGTCTTGATATACCCTGTATGTAATGTGGGGGAGTTTGAAAACCTAAGAGATAAGAATATATATACATTATAAATACAAGGGTAACAAATATTATCTAATCCTAATCAATAAATTTTAATGAACAAAAGAAAAAAAATATATATAATATATAAAAATAAATAAATAATATTAATAATATAATTTAACCAAACTAAAATTAAACATTAACATTGATTTTAACTTTGTCTTTAAAAACATTAAGCTCGCTCTCCATTTCCTGCATACGTTCCACGAATAGTGCTTGCAGCTGGGATTGACTTTCCAATATAATATTCAAGTCTTGTGATTGTGCCATTATGAATTATCAAGAACTGTATACGTTTGCAGATACGGTGAGTTTTTCGTGAATAACACTTCCCGGCAGGTGGTAAGGGCAATATTTTAGAATAACATCAAAAACGAAAGTATATTGTAACTTTGTCTAAATAAATTTGAAAATAAATACATTTTGAAAAATCAGCTGTTTACAGTTTCACACCTCTCTAATTTATTTGTTCTTTTTATTTAGATTTTTTAGAGATCAGTAACAGTGTATGAGAGTTCCGTTGTGCATCAACAATGCGGCGACCTTCAGGTGCGTTGTGCATCGATGTATAATGGGCCAATTGGTCCACGCCGGTCGATCGGTTGATCGATGGCATCTATAGAGCGTGACGTGGAACTCACGCTTTCATTATAACTATCATAATATACCTCAAATGAGCTAATACTGGACGTGGTACAGCAATACAGAATACTATATGTAGTCAATTTTAACTCCGATTATTTTTTCTAGTTTTTTTTTTTTTTTTTTTTTTTTATATGTAATGTACTAAATATTTAATACATCCCTTTAATAACAATCTAGTCTTATGACTAATAAGTTATTTAAATTTAACCTAAATTTCTAAAGAGACTATGACTAAGAACATGTCCAATAACACTTTTCTTATTGTCTCTATTAAGGGGAAGACACAATGTTCGCGTGTTCTTTTTCAATAGCACTCACTACACTACATTGCACTAATTATTCATTGCACTAACTCAAAAGGTTTTGTCCTTTTTAGTCTTCTTACAAGGTCCGTGTTGTCGAGGAGCTGGATTGCCTCGACGTTCACATGATGATGAAGTCTATGGTCATGAGCTTCGGCATATTTTTTCACAACATTTCTGACGAAGTCCACTTTAAGGTCCCGATGGAGATCTTCGTTTCTTACGTACCATGGAGCGTTTACTATACCCCTCAGTACTTTGTTCTGGAATCGTTGTATTATTAGTATATTGCTTGGTTTGGTACATCCCCACAACTGTATACCATAAGTCCATACTGGCATCAGGACTTGTTTGTACAAAAGTACTTTGTTGTATATCGACAACGAGGAGTATTTGCCCAGTAACCAATACATTTTCCTGTAGCGAATCTCCAGCTCTTCTCGTTTCTTTTTGACGTGTGCTTTCCAGCGAAGTTTTGCGTCCAGAGTCATGCCTAGGTATTTGGCTGTATTTTCATATGGTATGGTTGTACCGTTTATGAACACAGGCTCATAATTTGGTCTTTTGTTTGTGAAATCCACATGAACAGATTTTGTTTCATTTATTTTCAGCCGCCATTTTTCACTCCAGTTAGAGATGATGTTAACAGCTGTTTGGACTTTTTCCACTGCTTCTTTATGAGTCGAACCTGTAGCTATAATTGCTGTATCGTCTGCGAAAGTTGCAATGGCATTGTTTTCAAGTTTAGGCATATCACAGGTGTATAATAAGTACAGGACCGGACCTAATACACTTCCTTGTGGTACTCCAGCTTCTATACACTTTATTTCTGAATAAGAATCTTCATGTTTTATACGAAACATTCTTTCAGAAATATAAGATTCCAGGATTTCTGAAAATTGCTTGGGCAGCATTTTCTTTAGTTTGTAAATGAGGCCGTGGTGCCATACCTTGTCAAATGCTTGTGCCACATCTAGGAAAACCGTCGAACAAACTTTTTTCTCTTCTAGGCCTTTTTCGATTAAATTAGTAATCCGGTGGACTTGGTCTATTGTTGAGTGTTTCTCTCTGAAGCCGAATTGGTAGTCGGGGATTAATTTCCGCTCTTCTATAACAGGTTTAAGCCTTTTTAAAAGTAATTTTTCATATAACTTGGCTATTATTGGAAGCAAGGAGATTGGCCTATAGGATTTCACGTCATGCGGAGGTTTACCAGGCTTAGGTATCATGATAACTTCAGCAAATTTCCAAATATCAGGTACATATTTCAGTCTGAACGAGGCATTTATCAATGTGGTCAGTTTGACAATTGCTTTGCGCGGAAGATTGTTCAGTACTTCTCCTGTTATCAGGTCATAACCAGGAGATTTTTCTAGTGAATAAATATTTTTATAATACACATATTTTTGTGCCATATGTGGGCAGCGAAGATACTGAAGACTATGAAACCTGAAAAAGATTACAATCTACCTGTTCTAACATCTTTAATCCTTTTAAAAACATTCAATCTCTCCAAGTTTCTTGTAGCACTTTAACCTCAGTCTATTACGAGTTATATAATATGGTAATAAATAATAATTGTTACGAATCGAATCGATATCATCATCACTTGGGGTTATGTCGGTTTTATGGAAGAAGTTGCCACCAACGGCACGCATAGTTTGTCTATTTTACGATTTTACGTGATAGGTGAAGAGACTATGACCCATGGCGCCGCGGACAACTGATTATTTAATAAATTGTCAATACTAGCGCCATCCATCGAACATTACCAGCACTACTAGTTAGATTTCAGTATCGTAAAGCCTTGAGTGCGTAACTAAGTTCTATAACAATAAACATACTAGTAACAACTGTTAACAGTAGTTTTAGGCAATCATTTAACATCTCCACAGTTTCAATAACATCACTTAAGCCAACTTCGGTGTCGCAACTATTCTTACAAACATTTACAAGCTCACAAACTATTCGCTTCGGACTTCATGGTAGCGTTGAATTTATTACACTATTGCTTGCGATCATAAATCGTATCCTATCTCCTACATTTGCTCATATGAGGAATAATCTCTTTCCAATTTCATTATATTGCTTTTTTTGACAAATGTATTATGTTTCGTTTAATTTTATTGTATTGTATCAGCTTATATGTGTCCCACTGCAGGGCACGGGCCTCCTCTACAATCGAAAGTACGATTGAGAGTGGTTAGGCCATATAGTCCACCACGCTGGCCTAGTGCGAGTTGGCGGACTTACATACCATAGAATTTTTATAAATCGCTATGGTATGCAGGTTTCCTCACGATGTTTTCCTTCGCCGTTTTAGTGCGTGGTGATTGACTATCAATACACACATGACTCCGAAAAGTCAGAGGTGTGCCCTGGGACTCGAACCCGCGACCACCGTGAACATGTTGGCAGTCGTGTTAATAATATATAAATAAAAAGAGAAATAAAACATTCAGGATCGCTACATTATAAGTTTACTGGCAGGCCTGATCAGGCTAAGTCAAGACATTGGTTCGAACAAAATAAGGTCATGGTACCCGACAACATTCTCGTATGAACGTCCTTCTTCAGATCTTGTCTCGCTGCTCGAAATCGACTACATTCCGCCAAGAAATGCATATCATATTCTACTGTAAAACATACTGTACGGTTGGAGAAATGCTTTTTTAAATTAAGACTTTGACATCATGGTAACGACTATAAGTTTTCTTCCCAGATTACCAGAATACTCTCCAGATGCCCAGTAGTTTCAGTGCCTATTCAATGCAAACAATCAATGTTTTTTTGTTTATACTAATGGTATAGATATATTCCTATTCATTTCCATTCCGTACTATTCATAATTATTCCTTCTCTTCATCATCACGTAATAATAAACACATTTGTTCACATTTGTTCACAAGATGGCGCTGTGCAGTTTCTTGAGCATTCTAAATCGCGTTAACCGGTGGCGCCGTGTAAAAGCCAAAACTCTGATTACTGTCTAAGATTTATATTTAAGTTACATTTCTTTTTATCTCACATTTTATTCATTGTTCGCAAGGATATTTTTGAAAGTTCCCCTTCCTTTCAGCAAGGGGATTATTTAAAATTAGAACAAAGTGCCTTGCAGTACATTATATCGTAATAATATATTTAATAAACTTTTCATTCATCAAAATAACACTATAAAAATAATGATGAACCTCCCTACTCCCATTGCAGGGCACTCGCCTCCTCTACGATGGAGAGGGTATAGACCGTAGTCGATCAAACTGGCCTAGTGCGAGTTGGTATAATTACTACACCATAGAGATTAAAAAATATAGATAAATGTATAGGAAAATACATATATTATATTTTGACAGCCTCCGTGGCGCTGGCGGTTAGACGCCGCCTGTGAAACGAGAGGCCGCGGGTTCGATCCCCGCACCGAGAGAAATGTTTGTGCAGCTCACAAATATTTCTTTCGGGTCTGGGTGTTTGTGAGACCGCAAAATCTCTCGCAGTTCCTGATACCCACGCCACAAGACTCGATCTTAGTGTGGGGTCAGGACTATGTATGTGACTGTTGGGTGTTATTTATTTAATTATTCATTATAGTCTCTATGGAATATTTACTACTTGATAGTATATGCTTCTGATAGTTTATTGTAACTTAATACGAACTTAGCGTGCAGAACGTTTTATGTAACGCATCTGTCGTATAGATGGCGCTGTCATCTCATGTTATCAGCTTATTTACAAACAACTTATACTATGATCATTGTTTTAAGTGTTTAAAAACATGTTTGTAACAGGCTTCCCACTTGAACAAGATTTTAGAAATAAAATAAATACTGTTTTTTTAAATCCCTATCTACTTGGGAATCTTAGAATATCCTTTTCGTTGTTTATCAGTTGACGGTCATTTAGCTATTTACTTCAAATTACGTTGTTGGGTTTTTGTTCTTGGATGATATACTTTATTTATTTTGTATATGAAGTGGTATTCGTTATTGTATGACATCATGTTGAATGACGCATTTTCCCATGAAGAGTTCTCATGTGTGTGGATTGTGCATTGTTGGGGGCAGTTATTTCTGGCATTAAGATATTCCTTGGTATTTTCAAGAATCTTCACTTGAACAATTACCAAAAGATAAAAACAAAAATGACATTGACCTTCGACTTTTAAATTGTGTTACTCAATAATAATGCATACAAATGTGCTTTAAAAATGTTCGCAACCTTTGATTGGTTTTTTAATTTTGTTTAACCTTCGTTTAGTTTTGACTAGTTTTTTTTATATCTTTTATTTTTGTAAAATCAATGGTGCGGCCATTGAATGTAATATTAAACATATTCGAAGATGAATAATAACAAGCAATTACATCTATACGAGAAGTCGCCGCACTCAAATCTGACCTGAGAGGGATTTTGATTGTACAGACACTAAGACTTTGTTGATCAACTAGTATTTTGATTGTACAGACACTAAGACTTTGTTGATCAACTAGTATTTTGATTGTACAGACACTAAGACTTTGTTGATCAACTAGTATTTTTGTTGATACGCTAGTTAACCTTAGATGTCCTCGTTATTAATTCACTGCCACAAAAAAAATAATACGCCAGATTGTGTTTTGAGCAAACATCCCCGAATATTTACAAGGAATACAAATAATTTGTGAAGAAAGCTCAGTGTAGATATCTACAAGTGAAGTTGACCGTCGCTGGTCGCAGGTGGTAGCTGGTAGGATGGTACCTACATGGTAGTGTAGCTGTCAGCGAGTCGGTCAGTGAGAGCGCGACGCCGCCGGTAGCCGCCGCTACGCACTGCTACTCGGAGCGAGCGCACACTGCACTCGATCTTTGCATTCTATTTTTAATTAAATTGTCCAGATTTATAAATGAAATTAGCATTTATAAATTAACCCGACAAATCCGGATAAAATCCGATAAATTGGTATTTAAAATTCGAATTATCAACATTTATTAATTAAATCGGCATTTATATTTTAATTTGGAACAAAGTGGTGAGGATGTGTAAGACGGAGGCTAATGCGTCGTGCGGCGTGGACACTGAGCGGCTGATGGTGGAGCTGGGCCAGTCCAAGCGGTTTCACCTGGTCAACTATGGACTGCTGGCGGTTACTGTTTTCGTGGCCGCCGTGTACGCTGTCAACTACGTGTTCCTCGCCGCTGACGTGCCTTACAGGTGACTTGCACCTATTATAACTATTTGCGTTGTTGTCTTAAATGAAAATAATTTTGAAAATGTTTTCTTATCAAAAAATAAAAGACGTTTTGTTATTCAAAGTTATAGTCTAAGATCCCGCCATACATCGACCTTCACCGAGATGTTTATTTGATGAAACGTATTTTATATTCAATTTAATATGTCAATAAATATATTGTATAGGGGTTGCCTAGCAAATTTCAGTCCAGAATACGATTAATTAATTATTTAAAAAAAAATAATTTTGTAAACATTTCACCTGTTTGATTATCAAACAAATTCTATACCAATCGAAAGTATGAAGCCCATAGAATATGCAAACGTTAGGTTGCCTATTTTTTTCCGGTCACAACCCTCAGGTTGCCAGGTATAAACAGGTAAATCGCTACTAGCATTTTGCACCGGTCTGATTATTGAATGAAAATTAAATGAAAATAAAGATCATTTTATTACGAACACGGTGGTATAGGGTTGCCTGCGAAAAATCAGTCCCGAATTGCGGTTGTCGAATTTAGAAAAGTGAATTATTGCTCCGAGTGACCATCCCATGCGATAGAAGAGGACACAGCATAGCAGCTGTTCGAAGTCCGCCCATTTAAAGAAAGAGGGTGCGCATGCTATTTATTGTTGAGAATGAAAAGGACAGCGATAGACTCGTATATGCTGTGCATATTTTTGGAGTAGATTGTGGTTATAGTTGCAATTGAAAAAACGTGCTACTATTTATTGTTAAAAAAATGGCGAAAAAGTGTTTTTTGTGTGATTCGGATGATAATTTAATTAATTTTAATGATGACATTTTTAAAAACTTTTGGCTCTGGTGCGGTTTCTGGTTGATTATTGGGAAAACGACCATTTGGTAACAATAATCCAAAAGAAAAAAATCTTTTAACCGTCGACCATCAGTAAATTAAAGTAAATTCTTGAACGGTCTTCATTTTTTCATCAATGAAAATATCAGCAGCATCTATGATGCAAAAACTGTTTGATATTTTTCATTTTAACAAAAATTAAAATTAATTAAATCATCATCCGAATCACACAAAAAACACTTTTTCGCCATTTTTTTAACAATAAATAGTAGCGCGTTTTTTCAATTGCAACTATAACCACAATCTACTCCAAAATGATGCACAGCATATACGAGTCTATCGCTGTCCTTTTCATTCTCAACAATAAATAGCATGTGCGTCCTCTTTCTTTAAATGGGCGGACTTCGAACAGCTGCTATGCTCGGAGCAATATTTCACTTTTCTAAATTCGACAACCGCAATTCGGGACTGATTTTTCGCAGGCAACCCTATACCACCGTGTTCGTAATAAAATTATCTTTATTTTCATTTAATTTTCATTCAATAGTCAGACCGGTGCAAAATGCTAGTAGCGATTTACCTGTTTATACCTGGCAACCTGAGGGTTGTGATCGGAAAAAAATAGGCAACCTAACGTTTGCATATTCTATGGGCTTCATACTTTCGATTGGTATAGAATTTGTTTGATAATCAAACAGGTGAAATGTTTAAAATTTTTTTTTTTAAATAATTAATTAATCGTATTCTGGACTGAAATTTGCTAGGCAACCCCTATACAATATATTTATTGACATATTAAATTGAATATAAAATACGTTTCATCAAATAAACATCTCGGTGAAGGTCGATGTATGTCGGGATCCTATACTATTAGATAACTGGAACGGAAATCTCAAAAAATAATTCCGTGTTTTAATGTTGCAGCTGAATTAACTAAAATAATAAATAAAATATGGAATTATCTGAGAATTATCTGAGAGTTAAGTCATTTTTAATGCAGTCATTTTAGTACTCGCGTGCGTTGTTTAGATTTTCTCTGGGAGATTCGAGATACGACATGTTTTTAGTTTAATCTAGCCTTTATTAATCATATCTTTTACATTCTAGTGTCTTGTCATTCGTTGTTTGGTTTTTACTTGTCCTGGGTCGAACACGGATGAGCAAACCTTAAATGTTTAATATATTCTTGCAAGGAATTAGCGCTTAATATTATTTTCGTGACTGTTCAACACGCGTTTAAATCTTATATAGAAAATGACTGCGTATATCAGCAATTCTTTTTTTCTTCAGTCTTGAAACTTCTATATCGTAAAATATAATTATGTATCCGGTCCCAACTCGTATAAAAAAAATCTAATTACGAATTTTAATGGGTCATTGTTAAGTCCAATGCGACCTGCGCGATTACTCCAGCTAATACATAAACATGATGTACATTAGATCACAGATCATAATCTCAGAGATGACGACCAAAACCATGTATCATAGCAATACGGTCAAAACTGTATAAAACCGTTAGATTATGTGATTCTGAACCCGACTGGGTAGGTAGTAACGGTCAAAAGTGTAGCAATTGCATGTGAGACTATTTCTGCTGTGTCAAAAAAAAAGGCAGTCGGTATCATAGCAATACGTCTGATATTAGAAATGTACATAGATTTTATAATTTTATGACGAATAAGTTGGTTTTCAGACATTTTGCGCGTAGTATATAGCTGAAGCGAATTTTTGAAAATGTCAACAAATTTAGCCGACCTGTATTATAGCAATCCGAACGATATTTTTTCTACCGTTCGTAAATAAGGCAGGATTGCAAAAAAATGTTTTCAGACATTTTAAATGTTTGGAGTCGCTTGGCCGATGTCTGAGCTCTTCTTACGTTCCTGCTGCGGTGGGAATGGTTTTTTGCATATTATGCTCCTGCCACTCTCTTACTATACATAGTCACTCACCAGCTGTCCTAACCGTTGAAATGACGCTCACTTAATGAGACAACAAATTATAAGTTGCTCAGGCGGACATGGGTGTTTCGCTGGTTGTCCGAGGGCTCGCGGACGTTTTTTTTTCTTCTATTCCCAATGATAAGGCATGGTTTGCTCATCTGCCATTGACGAAGTTTTCGGGGATGGAAGAGTAGGTATTTAAGAATTCCAAATTATCAATTATAATAGACGTTTTTATAGCATAGATACGTTGTCCGCGCTCTATTTTGGCAAGACAAAAGCAAAAGCAGGTGATTGCCCGACTTGCAATCAGTCACGCTTCAACACGGTCGATATCGAAAAGTTGTCTGATAAAGGAGTTGTTAGACTGAATTCTTCTGATATAATTTTTTTTACATCTGGTTAATTCATTTCATCAAGTTCAACAATTTTCAGACAGATTGCTATGATACCGATCGGTAAAATGTTAAGGATAACATATTTAGAATGGGCTCAAAATTTGATGCATCCAAATTTCCTTCTGAATTTTTTTTTCCTTTTAACTAATCCTAATTTACCCGTAAAGAACATTTTCAGACAGATTGCTATCATCATATTTATTTGTCTCATTTTAATTTTTTCTAAACTATTTTTTGGGTTCGCGCTACACTATTCACTTCTGAAAAATATGTTTTCGGTATCTTATAGCTATTATATAACTACAGTCAGAAAATCAGACAGATTGCTTTGATACAGTCCGGTAAAATTAGTTGACATGTTTGAAAATTCAGTTCGGTCAAACGCTACGCGAAAAATGTCTGAAATTGGTATTTTCGAGTTCGAAATGTGGCGGTTGCAATACGCCAACTTAGATATAGCTTTTAAAGCGGTTGCAATACGCCAACTTATATTTAGTTTTTAAAATAACACGCTTATTAGTTGTAATTTGAACATTATTTAAACACGCATTTCATTTTAAAATATGACTGCAGATGTTTAACCATAAAACATCTGCGAGTCGTTTTATTTAAGTAAGAATTTTTGTGTACCCTATTGTATAATATTAGTTAAAAAGATGCTGTTCTAAATTATTGTTTCCTAATTGTAATGGCCCGTTCATGCCGGGGCAATAAAACTGTATTATTATAGTTAAGTTCTTTAGTGGCGGTAATCCTTTGCAACAAATTTATGTTTTTTAGACAATAGTACACATGTTTGGGTAAACCTTTCTGTTTGGACAATAGCCCAGATGTTTGGGCCGACCTTAATTTTTAGTTGAAAGGATAGACCCTATTTTATGGCTTAAATATATTTTCTGGAAGATTTATCCCCACCGATCCTCATTCGGGTAGTCCTATAAAAGGGTCGGTTTATTTGGATGAAGGAAGACAGTCTGCCATCTCTCGTCACGAGCACATCTCGCTCCGAGTCGCATAATTATAATTTTACTCTGTCTGTGAATGTATTAAGTGTTAATTTACAAAATATACAATAGTTAGTTCCTGGAAGTGAGTGCTTATTCTAATACCTACAATTATAACCACCAAAGAAATAATTAAATCTATCAATTTGATGCGGTTGTGGCCGTATTGCTATGAGACAAAAATGTTGGTTGTCATCTCTCGTACTATCACGTTAAGGTTGTTTTGTCTAGCACGTGCATTTTTGGTTTTTTGCGAAAAGTTTTTGGCTTCTTTAATCGGAATAGATTTGTATAAGGCTTGTATTATACAGTTAAAAATCACGGTCGAGTCTGGTGTAATCTTCTGCGCTTGACAACCACCGTGAGATTTTAGTCAGGTATTTAGGACTCCAATGAGTTTGCAATCTATAATAACCTTTCGGATATTCCCACGGCACTGGGAGGGTGGTAATGCCTTTTTTGATACATTGCAAGTTCTATCATTTGTTATTATTTACAAGTGAGACATTTCAACTCGTCCAACAGTTGTGGCTCATTAATATTCCGATTTAATCTTAAATACCACTAGTATTGATTAATTTTGCATATTATTATAATTTAAATATTTTTTTGAAGTGCGTGGTGGCCTGTTGGTAAAGCGGACTAGACGCGACTGCCAACATATTCATGGTGGTCGCGGGTTCGAATCCCAGGGCACACCTCTGACTTTTCGGAGTCATGTGTGTATTGATAGTCAATCACCACGCACTAAAACGGTGAAGGAAAACATCGTGAGGAAACCTGCATACCATAGCGATTCATAAAATTTCTATGGTATGTAAGTCCGCCAACCCGCACTAGGCCAGCGTGGTGGACTATATGGCCTAACCACTCTCAATCGTACTTTCGATTGTAGAGTAGGCCTGTGCCCTGCAGTGGGACGTATATGGGCTGATAGAAAAAAAAATATGGAAATACGTACACATGCGGAAATAAGATTTTATGCTTAGGTTTTTTCAATTAAAAATTATAATTTCTTTAGCGTTTAAATGCTAATTTGCAACTATCTTGTTCCTTAATGAAATAAAATGCGTCCAACAGATGAAAAGATAATTAATATTGATGAATGTGTTTCAGTCCTCATATTTACAGGCCAATTTTATACTGATTATCACAGTACAATAATTGCAGGAATACAGGATTCTATTTGCCTACTTGCGATGACGGACAAAAAGTGCCGAAATCATACGGAAAACAATGGACTTCTCAAGCTAGTTGACATTCGAAGTACATAATTACAGATAGCGTTTTATACAGGGTCGGAGTCAACGCACTTTGATTTAACTACTTGGTACATACACGGCTTTATCTCCGAAGACGATAGACCCATCTTAGAAAAATCTATCTTTGTAGGCCTTCTCAACTACAAAGTTAGTTGATTACCATGGGACATGTCTCGCCCTAGGTTATGCGGAGCTGAGCGGTATTGTGACCTAGGATTCGTTAGGGACCGAGCAATATAAACGGAGAGGAACAATATAAACGGCATGTCGAGCTGCTGGACCATACTCACACACATTTGCATACCCTTTCAGCCATCTCAGATAATGGAAGGAAAGTTTAAAACCTTTTCTTTCTTCTGAAAAATAAGTTCATGATATCTCCGTGCTATTATTGAGAATCTGTTATCACAGCAGATATAAATTAGAACAAAGTAAATAATAGTTATATCTAGAAATGTGCCATGTTGGAAGGTTGAAATAAATGATTCCAACATTTTTCTTTCGGCCTCTTCTAGATTATCGAAAGAGGAAGTAAATTGTTTTCTTCTCGAAAAAGAAATGTGCATCCTCTACATTCTCACTAACAGAATAGAAATCAACAGCAAAGCTCAAAACGAGACTCTTCTATACGGATAGATACGAACATCTTAAGTTATTTGAAATTAGATTTTAAGAACCATTGTTCCGAAATCCTCTAATATTGTGGGCATTTCTCCTATTACACTTGATTCATTCCGGATTAATCACAGCAAAATAATTTTCCGCCAGGAAACCGGGGAAGCGCACGCTATTTAATTTGTCCAATGAGTGCGCGCGGTAGCAGACTTATGTCTTTTAATGTTAGGTGTCAAATGTTATTTCACCCAACAAGACATCACACGGTTCATATTTCACTAAAATATGATCAATGACTGCCATCCAAAATGTAATGGGAGGTTATCGTTATACCGGCCTAACTTCCTGGGAAACACTTATGAAAATGTTTAAAAAGAAAAAGCGGAAAATCTACATACATACTACATACTACACCTCTACACCATATCCAAAATACACAGAAAATAAAATGTAGATAAGAGTACTTTCATTATAAATATGCTTATCTATCAATTATACTGAATACCATTAAGATACGGGAACGTGAGGGGACATCATTAGTTAATAAATTTTGTCCGGATCTTAGATGCTGAATAGATTAGGGTGCGAATTATGTCAACATTTCCATTACTGGTATTAGTGTCAACGTGTTTGTAATGTAATGTCATGGTTGTTTAGCGTGCTTCACGGCGTTTTCCTCAGATAAGTCGAGCACATTAGTGCTGGCTGGTTAGCAGTGACATCTGGCGTACGAGACGTGGCAACTGAAGCATATCTTCTAATGGCCCGTCATTAACACATTTTATTGTCGTGTTCAAATCTATACTAGTCAATGGGTTTTTAATTCCATGGTTATCTCTACTAACGTCCGTTATTAAAGTGACTTGAATTTTGACAGCCTTATTCATAGACTTTTAAAACCTATTTTAGTTATCGAATGCTTTGTTCTCTTCGTGTGGAATGTCGAGTAAAATTATACAATATTTCTTCATTCTGATGGGAGGAAACAAGGATATCCGGTCTCTGGCAATCTGCGTTATCGACGAAATACCATTACTATTATTTAAGATGGTGGCGTCACCACGTTCGAGCTAGCATTTCCCCTTAGTGATTTACGATGAATGAAAGACTCTATCATTTAAAATCTGTTACTATTAAACGAAATCCGGCTGCTAGTATTCATTTTTGATAGTACAGTTGGGTCATGCGTTGCCGCCATGAACTTGATTGGCAGCCCAATGTCGTAATATTGCAACTGCAGCGCTGGTATTTCTAACAGCATTCTCCACAAGTATGTGGAGAATGCTGTTAGAAATACCAGTAAGTCTGTACTTAGTATGTGCATAATCGTCAGTTATGTGAGTCTGCTAACCTCGCCTTAGCATTTACAAGTGTGATTCATACATGAGCAGTTGCGACAGACACTGGCGCCTCCAAAGCATGCACCTTGAACAATAGGAATTCTTGAGCTGAATGAGCAAATTCTAGTTGTATGAAGGAGGGGTATGCACCAATATAAGGGAAACCATCCGATGTAACATGTAGACATTATAGAGTATTTTGGTTCGGCTAGCTATCGATGACAACAATTGCCTTTGCATTTTGCAAAAATACTGAAGTATTTATCAACCTTATCTTAGTTTGAAGCGGATTTAAAATTAATGTTTATGTAGTAAAATAAATACGAATTCATACATAAGCATAAAAAGTTGCAAAAACCTTGTTATCATTAGACATGTTCTCTCAAGAACTACTTAGCCTTGATTATTCTGCTCTTGACATAGTGAAATAAATATGGTAGGATTAAAACAAATTTGAAATTACGCAAGAAAAAGCGATGGGTCTGATTAGGTCACTAAGAAATCTTTTAATATCGGATTTTATTCAAAAGATATTTGCAATATTATGCTTTATGTTTAAGAATTTCGGTGTAACTCTATTAACTTAACTATTGCTTTGTAATTCATGGTGTTGTTTGGTTCAGCTACTGTCCACGATCGGATGTATCGCTATCGCTTATCATTAGATGAAAGGTATGATCGTCTCGCCTTTTTTTTGCTTTAAAAAATGTGAATGTGCAGTAGTAGGTTTGACAGCTTTAAAGTTTTCTCTCATCTGATGATACGGAGTAATGTACGCCAACTACACTACACACCATCAGGCAAATTATCCAACAAGATCCGTTTGTATGTAAATTTTAAAACCATACTTAGAATCCATGAATAATATACGCATTTTTTTTCCTCTTTTATGTTTAAAGGTTACGTTTAATGGACGAGTGGTTTGCTTGCTTGCTCTATTTGTAACTAGTGAAGAACAAAAGGATTAGTGTCACGCAAATTAATTATGTTTTATATTAATATCCCTAATCCCTGCTATTTCGCAGTCTGAGACGATGCTAAGCCACGCCAGTTGTCTGTGTCAATGAGAGTTCCGAATGTAAATACTTTTATTATTTTAGTGATAAGTGGGTAAATATTGTGTTAATAAATCTTCCGCTCTTTATTAGGTTAAGGGAAACGTTTGTTTGTTTGTTGATATGCGAGTATGTATGCTTCCTCATTACCGCGACGTTTTGGATGTTACTAGAAATATGTATCTTTATGAGTATTATCCTTACCTTGATAATCCTTGAAGTAGGTTCTCACATCGACAGTGGTATTGTTTTTATTGTGATAATAATGTCATCGTTGCTACTGCTAAAGATATATAATTCGTTTCTGCTTGATCATATCCGCTGGTAGATGTTGGGCGCGACAAGCCGAAGACGCGGTGAAAATGCCGTAATTTGGAGGAGGAGTTTTATTTATTTATTTTCTTTACGGGGCTTGCCCCGTATTAACTAGCGTACTAACCGTACGTAACTAGCTCTTGAGTTAGTTCGCCTTCGGTATATATCCTTTTTTATATATCCTAGGGCCCTACTATATTCATCCGAACGAACGAACGAACGAACGAAGTTTTTTATACGATACGAATGTATCTATTCTGTAAAAGTTCGAATTTGTATAACGTACACCGTAACTATAAGTTTATGGTTACGACCATAAATCAATAACGACCATAAGTTTTATGTAGGTACATTCGTATCGTATAAAAAACTTCGTTTGTCCGAAGTTTCGAACTTCGTTCGTTCGTTCGATCATTCGGATGAATATAGTAGGGCCCCTAGCTCGGTAAAAGGTCTGCAATATCATTCATCGTAGGAGCAATGCAAAGTATCGATTTAGAAAATATATGTTTATCAATTGGCTAACAAAAGCATAGGGTCCGGTTGTACACAGACAGGAGGCATACGTATGTAGGTCGGCATTTTGTTCTATTATTTAGTGATGCTGTTTGTTATAATAATATGTATTGGAGTCTTATTCAACTCGCCAAACTTTGGCGTCGCCAATTGTAAGACCACTAACAGTTGTGTATTGTATTGTATTGTATCTTCCTTAACGACGCCAGCACGTGTTATGCCGACCTCGAGTGACCATGATTCTCTAAATTATTCTTGTCTGTAGGAAGTAGCATCATCATCATCATCATCATTCATTCGACATTTAGCAGGACGTTTAACTATTTCCTCATGTCAAGTAGTAGTTAAGGGGATTTAACATTAAAAATATGTTATTAGGAATATACGTTTCTTTGATAAGAAAGAATACAAATGAATATCATTAGCATTGATAAAAAATGTTAATTACATTCAATAGAGATCTGATTGCGTTTTAATTTGTTCAAAGAAACTTCGTTTGTATTTATATTTGCTACGATCACCGTAAACGGAATATATCCGCATTAAAATAATTTATCCGGATGCATTATTCCAGATACAATTAGATGTCAATCGGTGAATGATCTCATGTCGGTGGACGTTCTATCTCGGGTCTATCGTCACGTGTTTTTAACATGCCATGGTAAAAAGTCAGTACTAATTCACTACAGACGTTTTAATAATATAATATATTAAATTATTCGTGCACCTAAAGCTGCCCCAACTCTCTTTCGTTACCGTTTATCCATCCCATGGTGTCTGGCAGAGATGCTTCAAGCAATAAGACCGCCCCTGGGCATTTCTTTTTTCATTTAATTCTGTCTCTTTTATGTTTATGGTGTACAATAAAGTGTAATAAATAAATCAACGTTCGGAAGACGAAGCAGTAAATAAGCCAATATCAACTAAAATGCTTCTGAACAATTTGTCGATTCGCATTGAGGAGTGGGCGTTTCGATCGCAATAGTGCGGAATTTATCGGTTCACATTGTGATCCATTAGGATAAACTAATATATTTTCATTGAAAGATTATTTTTGTTGGTTTAGTAGGAGCGTGCCTGTGTTGTGAGTAGAGGTTCTATAGTCGATTCCACTTGTGTGATTAGTTTTAATTCTGTACTTCAGACAAAATCAACATAAGTCATGATGTCTATTGTTAAGATATTGAAATTGTTAGTAATGTATTTGTACCATGTATAACAAGTAATATTGTTTATTGTTTACCTATGATTGGAGTAAGACAAACAGAATAATACTTTTATATACTTTCTTAGCAATTAATATATTTTTAATATTCCGCGTGTTTGTGTAGTACACTAACCTTTGTTTGCCAATGCAGTGCGTTGCACCCGCTTAGAACATCCTTATCAAGACTCCGCACGCCCACACTATCTTGCATTCTTTATTGTCTATTCACTTTATTTGATGAGATGCGTGGTGACTGGAAAGTGGCCATCAGAATAGAAAGTTATGGATTCGTGTGTTGGAAAATAACTTTCCATCTGCAAATGTTTGTTTTAAAAGTGGGTATGTTAAAGAAAACCAACTGCCTCGGCCAATTTCACTATACCATGACTGTGGTATGAAGTTATTGGGCAACAAAGCATACTTTGCACTTTAAATGAAATTACATGCTATTACGCCCAATGACATGATGATGATAAATCAGCCTATAAGGCAGCGTTCTGTGGTATTTCCAGCAAAGTATATTTTTTGTCTTTCGGCGTTCATATAGTCATGGTATGCTATTATGTTTTCTACATAATACTTATACTTTGTAGTCATGTCCTGCGAAAGATTGAAAACCTTTGCTTGAATTTTTTAAGTGAAGCTTATGGTTTCCTTTAAGCAGTGGCGTAACAATAGGGTGGCAAAGTGCGCAAAATGCCACGGGCCCCCGGCCTAAGGGGCCCCCGGGCCGGCAGGACCCTGGTCCGACAGGGTCTCAAGCCCGACAGGGCCCAGGCTCGATTGGGCCTCGGCCTTGAACTGAGAACCGAAAACCTTAAAAATTATAATTTAATGAATATAAAGTTAATATTTTCCAAATTTGTACATGTCTTATTCTAGAAATTATTTAAAAGGTAGGAGAAAAACGAAAGAGAAAGAGGGAGTCTGAAGCAATAAATAGAAAGTTTTCTAAAATAAGTCAGTACTGCAATAGATGTGAACGGTGTAGATTCAGCCTCACAGCGAGTAGGCCTTATAATTAACTCCGACAAAACCATACTAATGATCCACAACCCCAGACTTCTCGCTGTATGTGGCCACCAGCTTGAAGTTGTTTCTGATTTATCCGGCTGGGGCAGACCCTTTAACTAAGAAGAAACATCTTTGAGAAGGAAGAAACATCTTTAAGAAAGATACTAAAAGTCTTCCCGACACCTCTGCCAAAATGCTTGAAAACGATAGCTTTCAACCAGTGCGACCTACGATGTTGAGACTTGGCAACTTACAGTACTACTGATCCACTAGTTTATAGTCATTTAGCGAGCTATAGAGCGTGCTATGCTCAGAGTCCCGTTGGAAGATAGGATCCGTGATGATCTTATCGGGCAGAGAACCAAAGTTATAGACATAGCACATAGGATTAGCAAGCTGAAGTGCTAGTGCGCTGGCCACATCTGTCGAAGAATTAATAACCGTTGGAGTAAACGTGTTCTTGAGTGGAGGCCGCGTGTTGACTAACGTGGCGTAGGACGCCTACCAGCTAAGTGACGAGTGAAGATTTGCAAAAACTCGCTACCACATGCTGGATGTGATGAGCTGACAACAGAGTGAAATGGCGTAATTTGGAGCAGGCCTATATCCATATAACAATGGCGGTAACATTGGACATTAGAAGAAGAGCAACAATGCATATAAAAAAATAAACATATTTTTTACGCCAAGAGCTTAATATACTCCACGAAGTTACTAATTTAGTTTTCGTGGACATAGAGATAGCCCTGATAGCCATAATAAAGCAGTTACTAGCAAAATGTGATCCTGATTTAGAGGAATGGGTAACTAAGTCCAGGGGCTTAGATTAAATACTTAAGTCTGAAAATGCAAAATGAGCTAATTAGTGTTTTGGGCCTAAAATTCCATTATATTTAATACAACTTCAGATTTTTTTCTAAAATAGACCAATTATTTGAAGTTTATCGCTACTGTGTGATAGAAAGAAATGGAAATGGAATCCAAAAGCACTCGTTCATCGTTATTACAGAAACCTTTTTTTAGATTTTAGAAATGAGTTATGTTCATAATCGGATGAGAAATATGAGGCCATGTCATTAAAAATTTTGTGACGTACTGTATCAGCCCATATAGGTCCCCTTGCAGGGCAAGGGCCTCCCCTACAATCGAAAATACGATTGAGAGTGATTAGACCATAATATAGTCCACCACGCTGGCCTAGTGCGGGTTGGCGGGCTTACATACCATAAAAATTCTTGCAAATCGCTATGGTATGGAGGTTTCCTCACGATGTTTCTATTCACCGTCATAGTGCGTGGAGATTGACTATACATGTCCGAAAAATCAGAGGAGTGCACTGAGATTCAAACAATATTCATAAAAACGAGACTACAATATTAATTTTTTTTATATCTACGAAGGGCCCCATTTGATGATTTTTGCCACGGGCCCCCGATGGTGTAGTTACGCCACTGCCTTTAAGATGGAAAAATCTGAGGTATGTTGCAGTCATCGGCCTTGCAGGTTAGCCTAAAGGTAGTGGGGGTAATTTAGGACCTTAAAACAAATTTCTCAACAACGGTGTACTGAATTAACTCCTCAGTTGCTATTCTCCAGACTCCACGGTTTTCGTATGTTAGTCGCGTTGTTATCATAACACTTTTAAGATATAACTTACTAATTTATTTTCGTTCATGGTTTTATTACTTGACGGTTACGGTGATAATTGTTTACAGTCAAGTAGGGCAACAGTAAACAAGGTTAATTACATGTCGTAATATACTTTTGTCAAATTATCTGAGTGAATGCTATTTAATTGTATTGTCATTAAGTACGTAAAGACAAAGTTAATTTTGCTTCACTTCGTCACTGTGGAATGTTAATTAATAATAAGATCTGTATATTTTTCCGTATACATATTATGATGTTTTAGATTTTGTGAAATTTCAAGCATTGCTTTTTAATTCAAGATGTTGTTTGGTTTTGCCACTGTTCATGAGCGATCGTATCGCTTACAATCTGGTAAACGGCATGCTCATCTCGTCATTCACAGCAATAAAAAAGATGTTGTGGAGTTTATGTAAATGAATGAATTCATGAATCATTATTTTCTCAGAACATAATACCGATGCAGTTGGCTGTACAATTTACATGTTAATTGTAAAGCACTTGAAGGGTTTGTCCGTCATTGTGTCTCGTAATTGATGAGCCGGATGGTGTTTAAATGCTCGTCTCCTCCGTGTAACGAGGCTGAGATCAGTTGCTAGTGGCTGCTATTAGTGTAACTATCTATGTTTTAAATTTTATTTTCTACTTGATAAAAAGTGACTACAGTGCACCAAGCGCTGTCTAAGGTTATATATATATCTCGGCGGTGAATACGATTTCGCCAATCTGACTGTAAGTTACATTACATAATATCTAGAGAACGCGCTAAAACTTTAAAAACGTAGAAAAAAAGCAGGCAAACCTGGCAAGTAAGCATTTCAATTAAAATTTTAGTAAAAACTATGCATTTACCACCCAAACATACATATTTCTGTATGGTTTCTGATAACTACTACACAAGACTTAATTGGTTTTAATGTGGGGTCAGGACTATGTATGTGACTGTTGAGTGTATTTATCATTATTATTTATTGTAGTGTTAAATAAAGAAGCGTAGTAGCATAGAGGTTCACAGCCCATTAAAAAAAATCGCCGCGCTAACATAGTTAATGAACCTTGACATAGACAAGGCGTTTGATAGAATCTGGCACCGTGGTCTTCCACTTCTCCAAACTTCTGGTATACGGGATCCCGACAACCTGTGTTCGTGGATTTTCGGCTCCCTGCATGGGCTCAGAATGCACGTATTCGTTGACGGACATGACTATATTGAAATAAATAAATATAACTAACAGTCTCATACATCGTCCTGACCCCACACTATGATCGAGTCGTTTGCCATGGGTATCAGTAACTACGAGAGGCTTTTCGGTCTCATAAACACCCAGACTCGAAACAAATACTTGTGGTTCACACAAATATTTGTCTCGGGTATCGAGCCCGCGGCCTCTCGTTTCACAGCCGGCGTCTAACCAACTGTGCCACGGAGGCTATCAAATATTATGGGTTTATTATAGACTGATACAGTGCAGCGTCTTGGAGTGCGTCGGGTGGAGCGGACGCGGTCGTCAGTCCTGAAGGAAGTGCCCTCTTAGCGCGCGCCACCTCGCTGCCAAGCACCGGAGGACGTGGCCACGCATTCCACTACCAATTCACTGTGTTATCATGCTTATCTATTAGGAGCAACTATTTTTCTTTACGGTTGTATCGTTTTTGGGGGTTTGGTGTGTTACATAACGGTTAAAAAGAACATTTGATTAAATTTTCTGATAAAGAAAATTGCTGGGCGTTGCTTATAATATGAAATCTGGTTGTAACTTCGAAAGTTTTACAAGCTTGCGTTTTGGCTTCTCGAGAAAAATCATCATTCAGTGGTTGGATTTTCCCGTCTAAAATATTTTGTGAGGATAATCCCGAACTTGAATTAGATATGTATTTATAGCTTCGTAGGTATCAAGGTTAGGATAAAAAATCTGTTCTTAATACTTGGGTGACCTGCACCCATGAACAGAAAGGTTTAGATTACACATGCAGTGCTGAAATCTGAAAAGTAGCCGTACAAAACGGCTGCATTTTTTGATGCAAGTCAACTTGTAATTGTTCGGGCTAGGAAGCATCTTGTGGTACAGGACGTGGTCGGCTGTGGTACGGAAGCGGCTCATTCCGTGCGGTGTAATTGGGCGGTATCCGCCGCGCCGCCACTAAGCCGCTGCGCCGCCGCTCTCACGGCACTTGCATTGTCTTAGAAGTATGTATATAAGAGCGTATACACCTTGCGCGCAAAGTCAACTATAGGTATTTCTTCGTTAATTTCACGCACACATAAGCGACCAAAGCTGTGTGCGTAGAGCTGCCGCGTCGGCTCGCTATACAATCGGCTCAAACAACTTTGATCCGTGCGCTTCAAATATTCAATTGAAATGTAACTGTAATATAATATCATAAAAATATTTTATTTGCATTATAAGTAGACAAATATTACTGTGCAACCAAAGAATAATACAAATTTATATAGTAATCATATTTTCGTATTATTACATTGTTAAGTTGCATTCAAATCAGTGTTCAATCAGTATACACTACGGACGTTTTATTAATCATTTCGTGTTCGAACACATAAATAGTGTTAGGGGCCTTACAACCCCTCACAATTACGAAATATATTTAATTTTATATTACAATACATAACATAATTTAGCCTCGGAATTACATCCCATTATATTACCTGAAACATAATTTATACTCACTACAAAATCATAGTAGGTAATAAAAATAATTAAATATTTTACTACCAAAGTACTAAGATGTGGTAATCGCATTCCGCGCGTGGCTATTTTTACTACGCGCGGCATAATCGACTGCAGCCAGGCCGGAGCGACGAGCGATACGTCCTCCCTCTAGAAGGCCTTGCGGCGGTCTGATTTGATCCACGTCGGACAGCGTGTTTTATAGTGGTTTTTAAAATATTTGTAGAAAACATGAAAACCAATTTTGTTGAAATATAAAAATGGTAATTTATTGATAAGATGTTCTTCTATTGTAAAATGCAATTGCTATAAAAAATTATGTACGATAAGTTGGTGAAAAAAAATATGTTCTTGACGAGAGTTTCTGAATAATTTCGCATTGTTTAAATTTTTATTTTTCAGGAACTAAACACAAAAAGATTATTTTTCTCAGCAAAATCCCTCCATAAGGGTCTTATTAGTCTGATAATATTTTATTTTCATCTTATATTTAGTGGTTTCGAATATCTTAAGCTTCTAAATTGCCATTTAAAGCCTAAATAACGAAACTTGTGTTCAGTAATCCGTATAGTACTCACAATTTATCCATCAATCTATAATGTTTTCCACCAAAATCCCTAGATGACAACCTTTTCTAAAATTAGTAATAATTATTTTTCCTTTAAATTGTTTATTGGTGGCTATTAACTCATTTGAAAAGACCTGTTTTTAAGCCAAAAAGCGCGTGCAGGGTATAAACGCTCATAAGATGCTGCTCCTACGGGCCACACTATTCTGGAGAAATAAATTGACTCGTTTAGAGGAATGTTGTTTGGAGAAGGTAATCGACACAGCCCAACTGATTTGCAAGTTGAAGTGGCAGTGCGCTGGTCACATTGTGTAATCTAGTTGTTTTCATATCGCGATGCACTTGCGTGAGTCACTTGAGTGATTGAGAGTGAGCGATGTTAATTTTTTTGACGTGACAACGTCTTAAATTAGGTTGCGGCTGGGAGTCACTTATGAAAAAGTGTAACGCCCGGTAACGTAACGGTGCGCGCGCAGCACTAGAGAATTATTTTTCAGTTTCACCCACTTTTTCCAAAATTGTCCCATAGCCCCCCCCCTGCCTTCCCCCACCCTTATTCCGAAATAGTGCCTATTAGCCTCCCCACGAAACCTACCCCCCCCTCCCCTACCCCCACCCCGAAAATTTACCTCACCCCCCCCAATCCTATCTCGGCCAACATAGGTCGTAGACCCACCGAGTTTGGTATCCTCGGAACCGTCTTGGTGAGGGCTACAAATTGACCCCGCCAGAAATCCCAAATTACGCAAAAAATTACCCCCCCAAAAAAAAATATTTTACCTACAAAAAATTAATTTAAGTTAGCCTCCCCACGAAACCTTCCTCCCCCCCCCCTCCCTTACCCCCACCCCGAAAATTTACCTCACCCCCCCCCAATCCTATCTCGGCCAATATAGATCGTAGACCCACCGAGTTTGGTATCTTTGGAACCGGCTCGGTGAGCTCTACAGATTGGCCCCAACTAAATCCCCAAATTCCTCCCTCTCTCCCCTAAAATATTTGTCCAGGCATAACTCCGTCATTTCTTAAAGTAAACCCCCCGTGTTTGGAGTCAGAGGAATCGTCTTGACGAGCTCGACAATCGAGAGCAGGCAAAATACGATTTTTCTTATTGACGTGACAACGTCTTAAATTAGGTTGCGGCTGGGAGTCACTTATGAAAAGTGTAACGCCCGGTAACGTAACGGTGCGCGCGCAGCACTAGAGAATTAGGCGCATTGAATCGGCGCATGCTTGTGTCTCTGTCTTTGTCTTTCTCGAACGTTCTTGGCGTTGGAAAAACAAGAAAGCGTCACAATACAAGTTCACACGTGTGGTTAAAGTATCGTCAGCTGTGTCTGTAGTGAAAATATGGAGTGCTTAGATTCGTCATTACATGTACAATGTTTTAGTAAACAAAATATATTTCTATAGTTAAAATTTGTGCAATTCTTATTTTCATTCAATTCCTTGTTCCTATTGTGCAATTTAATTATATTCATATCAATAAATATTCTACCGAGAAAAAGACGTTGTCACGTAAAATCTTCGCCCGTAAAACCGACTTTACAGGCAACCATTTTTTATCAATATTATGTTTTGATGTCCGTCTATCAGGATTCATTTATTGTGTATTGTAGTTATTGATATAGACAAAAACCTACAATAAGTAAAGTGAGAACGGATCTCTTGTGTGATTTGTGCACCAACAGGCAAAGTGAAACAAAAACAATCATTAGCATTTACATGATGCGTTGTTTGATGTCATGTCACACGCACTTTAATCTTTTTATAACAGCTTACTGAGAAATCATTGTTTACGGACCTTCCGCGGTTGATACAAAATATACTGTAAGATATTGCTTCGCTCATGGCTGTAAACGTTAGTTACAAATAGGCCAGTTGCCGCATGATGTTTTCAATTTCCATTAAAAGGACAAATTAAAATTACCTCGGTGGCATACACGGTATGGTTCGATTCCCGGGTCGAGCAAAGTGATACACCTAGACACGAAACAAATACTTGTGGATCCCACAGATATTAGTCTTGGTGCGGGGCTCGAACTCACGGCCTCTCGTTTCACAACCTACGTCTAACAAGCCGCGCCACGGAGCTTTCAATTTAGTTATTTATTGTTCGGTACTACATATTTCATAGCAATATTCTTTTGAGAATATGTAATCTTTATGTAAGGGATCAATTCTTGGTCCTCTATTATTTATAATATATAGCGCAGATATAATTAAAAGTATAAAACATTGCCGGTATCATCTATATGCCGATGATCTTCAGTTATACATATCGGGACCGCCCCAAAAGTTAAATGAATCTATAATTAAAATAATGAAGATCTCAAAAATGTGTCTTCATGGGCAGATAGGAATTGCTTGGTTCTTAATCCGAGTAAATCAAAATTTATGATCCTCGGTTCTAAGGTGCAGATATTGAAGACCCTCGCAAACAATCCGGTTATCAAAATTGGTAATGAATGTATTGAACGGGTGAACGAGGCTAGAAATTTGGGTATTTTGTTTGATAGTCAGTTGCGTTTCGAAAATCATATAATAAACTTGGTGAGATCGTGTTTTTATCGTCTTAAGATTTTATACCAAATAAGGAATCTGCTTAGTGAGAAGGTGCGTATTACACTTTGTGAATCATTAATTCTTTCTAAACTGAACTATGGAGACCTAATATATGGACCACGCTTAATATCTAAAACACGTCGACTTGTGCAACGTGTCCAAAATGCATGTAGTCGGTTTTGTTACAATATACCACCAAGAACACACATCTCTCCACACCTAAACCAAGCTTCAGTATTAAACATGAGTTCTCGTAGACACCTCCACTTGGCATGCCTGTTGTTCGATGTCATGAAATACAAAAAACCGGAATACTTATTCTGTAAGCTACGATTTTCAAGTTTTCACCTTAGATACGGCTCTAGAGATGCGCGTGGCACTTTAGAGTCACATCCTCATAGAACTACGGCGTTTACCGGTAGTTTCCGCTATCTCTCAACCAAATGTTGGAATAATATTCCTCCACCTTTAAAACATATAAAATCGAAGTACTCATTTAAAAAGCATGTTAAAACCATGCTTCTAGAGAGGCAAAAATCAAATGTACCTAGTGGTTGGTTGTTAGCGGATTTTGCTGTGTGATTCACTCTAATTTGTACTTATGATCATTTCCAAAATAAATGTCTTGTATTGTTTTGTTATTGAGAGGTTTCTGTGGTGTATTGTGTGGTTTTATTTACCTATTTCTTTTATTATTATAAATTATAATTATTATTCATATTAATATTACTACCAAGAAATCATAACATGTTTTTGTTTACGTGTGCATAGGTAGTTTGTGTGTCATTTTTGTAGTGTGTACTTCTTAAATTGAATTGCGTCTCAGACTAATGAATTCATTACTCCGCCACTATTCTCCAGCCGGGTAATGGCAGAATATCAGTGTTTGCTCGTGTGAGTGAACGTATGCTGAGTCATCACCCTTTTGTTCTGCTGCAACACATATGCTGCTACACTTTTTTTTTTTTTGACGTGACAACGTCTTAAATTAGGTTGCGGCTGGGAGTCACTTATGAAAAAGTGTAACGCCCGGTAACGTAACGGTGCGCGCGCAGCACTAGAGAATTATTTTTCAGTTTCACCCACTTTTTCCAAAATTGTCCCATAGCCCCCCCCCTGCCTTCCCCCACCCTTATTCCGAAATAGTGCCTATTAGCCTCCCCACGAAACCTACCCCCCCCCCCCCTCCCCTACCCCCACCCCGAAAATTTACCTCACCCCCCAATCCTATCTCGGCCAACATAGGTCGTAGACCCACCGAGTTTGGTATCCTCGGAACCGTCTTGGTGAGGGCTACAAATTGACCCCGCCAGAAATCCCAAATTACGCAAAAAATTACCCCCCCAAAAAAAATGTTTTACCTCCAAAAAATTAATTTAAGTTAGCCTCCCCACGAAACCTTCCTCCCCCCCCCCTCCCTTACCCCCACCCCGAAAATTTACCTCACCCCCCCCCCAATCCTATCTCGGCCAATATAGATCGTAGACCCACCGAGTTTGGTATCTTTGGAACCGGCTCGGTGAGCTCTACAGATTGGCCCCAACCAAATCCCCAAATTCCTCCCTCTCTCCCCTAAAATATTTGTCCAGGCATAACTCCGTCATTTCTTAAAGTAAACCCCCCGTGTTTGGAGTCAGAGGAATCGTCTTGACGAGCTCGACAATCGAGAGCAGGCAAAATACGATTTTTCTTATTGACGTGACAACGTCTTAAATTAGGTTGCGGCTGGGAGTCACTTATGAAAAAGTGTAACGCCCGGTAACGTAACGGTGCGCGCGCAGCACTAGAGAATTAGGCGCATTGAATCGGCGCATGCTTGTGTCTCTGTCTTTGTCTTTCTCGAACGTTCTTGGCGTTGGAAAAACAAGAAAGCGTCACAATACAAGTTCACACGTGTGGTTAAAGTATCGTCAGCTGTGTCTGTAGTGAAAATATGGAGTGCTTAGATTCGTCATTACATGTACAATGTTTTAGTAAACAAAATATATTTCTATAGTTAAAATTTGTGCAATTCTTATTTTCATTCAATTCCTTGTTCCTATTGTGCAATTTAATTATATTCATATCAATAAATATTCTACCGAGAAAAAGACGTTGTCACGTAAAATCTTCGCCCGTAAAACCGACTTTACAGGCAACCATTTTTATTAGATATTTGTAATTTTAGTATTTGTAATAGATTTGTATTTTAGTTTTGTATCAGTGTATGTGTACTTTAATGAACAAATAAAGGTTTTTCTATTCTATTCTATTCTATTCTATCTTTATTATAATCTGTTAATTATCATTCGGTTGACAATACACAGCTTGTATGTTCAACAGAATGTTATGTTCTATTTTAGTTTTATAAATTATTGGTCCTGGTTACTTATCTTGGCTGTCAAGTTGTGAGTTGTTACCTGGTTATCACGGTGTTGTGACTTGTGAAGGACTAATTGCAATTTTGCTAAGTGATTCAATAAAGATATTTATGCCAATGTCATTACATCCGGAGTATCCCTCTAGTATATTTGACTTACTCTATAATTAAGTATTTGGTTATAGCACCTTATCTACCGCACTCATTGGTCGTTGATTTTCAGAAAAATCAAATTCCTCAGAAAAAAAGAAGGATACATGCTTAAAATTTATTATTAACATTGCTGAAGCACGCGCATGTATCGTCATTTAATCGATTTATGTTGACTTGCAAATTAGCACTATCCAACATCTAATTTAATTTGCTGCATTTAAGAGTTTTATTGCATAAAGTAGAAGGCATTCACATCAATAAGCAGCAGGTTAAGCAGCAGTGTTTTGTGTGGCTGATTCGATTTTTTCGCTGGGCTCTATCGAAAGTTTTGGTACGATTGCCTTCGCTGTTGGTTTCTGCTGACTGTTGGACAATGATGGAAACTGGACCGTAATGAATCAATTGAGAAAAATTATAACATAAGGACTGATTATACACCAAACGTGCGAAGCCATAATAAAAGAAAAAAAAACTCGTTTGCAATCATAGCGTGTGGACTGCTGATGTAGGAAAGACATAAAGACGTTTTTGGAGCAATTTACAAAAACAATTACTAGAATTGAAAACTAAATGAAGTACCTCAATAATACGCCACCCAGTTTACCAAAACAATAGCGCAGCGTAGGGTTTTAATAGGACGCCCAGTAGATTAACAATGTGTCCACAAAAATAAAAAAAATATTATTTATAAACTTGTTTCTATTCCGTGTCCCCGAAGCATTGTCCTCTGAAAAGCATAAATAAATTCTGCCTCTAAATCTATACATATAAATAAACATGTTTTTTTGTTTGTAAAGTGAAAATAAAAAATATGTCCAACTACATATCGTTATATACACGATCCATCCATCCATCGATCAGCCAAAGGAAGTCCACTGCTGAACATAGGCCTCCCCCAATGATTTCCACAGAGACCTGTTGGAGGCAGCCTGCATCCAGCGACGTTCCGCGACCTTTACCAGGTCGTCGGACCATCGTGTGGGTGGACGTCCTACTATATACACGATACCTGTGCCGAAAATGATATTTAAAATTTTTTTGTCTGTCTGTCTGTCTGTTCCGGCTAATCTCTGAAATGGCTGGACCGATTTTGACGGGACTTTTTTTGTCAGGTAGCTGATATAACAAGGAGTAACTTAGGGAACATTTATTTTAGAAAAGTTTTAATTATTTAAAAAAAATAAGGTAATGTTGCAATGCCCGCGCGCAGCTCACGCGCATGCCACCACTGGGCCGTTACGTCGGGCGCCTCCCACCACTTCTCCCACCAACGAATCAATATCACATTTACAAAATATTGTATATAAAGAAATTTTACAATAAAGCTAATACAAAAAACTGAAAATAAATGTGTAACGGGAGTTTACCGCCGCTCGCTAAGAAATGGCGCCACCGTAGAATTAGATCACGGTATGGTTTCATTAGAAAGGTTGATAATTAAAATAAAAAGGCAAAAACCAAAAAAAAAACTAAATAATCCAATTCACTTTTTTGTTAAATTCCACGCGGACGAAGTCGCGGGCGCAGCTAGTATAGAATATAAGCTATCATTATGCAACAGCTTATAAATAGATTCTTTATTGCTTTGAAGAAAAACAACAGCATATTCACATTTATAATTTATGATAAGCACTAAAAAACAAACCCTTTTGGATTGGCAACTCATTGAAAGAAAAACAACATGTATCTACATATTATTAACTAGCTGTGCCCGCGACTTCGTCTGCGTGGAATTTAACAAAAAAGTTAATTAGTTTATTTAGTTTTTTTTTGGTTTTTGCATTTTTATTTTAATGATCAACCTTTGTAACGAAACCATACCGCGATCTAATTCTACGGTGGCGCCACCTCTTAGCGAGCGGCGGTAAACTCCCGTTACACATTTTTTTTCAGTTTTTTGTATTAACTTTATTGAAAAATTTCTTTATATACAATATTTTGTAAATGAGATATTGATTCGTTGGTGGGAGAAGTGGTGGGAGGCGCCCGACATGACGGCCCAGTGGTGGCATACGCGTGAGCTGCGCGCGGGCATTGCAACATCACTTTATTTTTCTAACATAAAAGAATTTTTCTAAAATAAATGTAGCCTAAGTTACTCCTTGTTATATCAGCTACCTGACAAAAAAAAGTCCCGTCAAAATCGGTCCAGCCATTTCAGAGATTAGCTGGAACAAACAGACAGTCAGACAAAAAAAAAATTAATTTCATTTTCGGCACAGGTATCGTGTATATAACGATATGTAGTTGGATTTTTTTTTATTTTCACTTTTAAAACTGACACTTCAATTTTATTTATATGTATAGATGGCAAAATAAGGATATTGCAACGATGTGATTATTGAATTTATTGCATGAATATTTTCATCTTTAAAGATTAATGCATTATTTATAAAAGTGTGTTATTCTACTAAATACACCTGCAGATTTATCTAGTCCCAGAATTTATATGCCATTTAATTGGAAACAATTTCTTTATTTAGCACTTTTTGCACCACTTGCCCAAATTATATTTTTATAAATTATAATGGCGTAGCTCTTTGTTTTTTAAGATATATTATAAATGAGTGAATTTTGTTAAAAACCCTGATATAATTTGTGAAATATATATCGCATATTTTATTAGACATGTTAATGTATGTACTATTTGATTAGGAATAAGAATGTTTGTTGTTTATATAAAGAAACCATATCTTAAACAATGCGTTAAATAGAGAAACTCTGTTCCTAATATTTTGGCAATAGCTTTACAACCATGCATTCGCAAGCCGAAAGACTGTAGACGCTCTATACTAATAATAATTTTACGTTAAATACTATCGGGTTTACTTGCATCGGGCTAAGTTATGATAGATGTTATCGACATCTCATTAGAATAAGTCTACTGACCCAGTTACATTTGCAGGTGTTCACTTTGCTCTCACGACACGCCGCCGCCTCAGATCCGTTACATGTTCACGAGAACCCTTCGACAAGATTACGATACTGTCTTCTAGGCATTGACACTCAAATCAAAATCCACTGAGACTTTATTCTATGATATTAGATCAGGGAATTAATAATTGGGATAATTACAAACTTTGTGTTAAACCAAGACATGGGCTACAGTGTTCCAAAATTCTTTCGAATCTCTTAAAATATGTATGAATTTAGTTCTACTGTACAATTAACTATGTTGGTATATAAATGCGATATATAAAATAGTTATATGCATTGATTTGGCCTAGTTAGCTATAGTGATTTGTTATTTTATTGGTGTGAAACGTACGTTAGTCGACGCTGCAGTAAGCTCTTCATCAAACTGCCTGTCTCCCGCTCGTGGCGCCGCGCCGCTTCGATTAGCTAGAATGATTAGCATTTCATATCCGTTAATTTTATAATGAAGTGATAAATAGACAGACAATAACCTCATTTCTTTTTATTACAGTATGGACTATAATAATAATTATCGCATTATTTACGAGCATTTCATTGTCATCGCGTCAGAGCCTTTATAAACAAGCATATTGATCATTATTTATTATACATTAAATATTTTATGCTCAATAATTTATTTAAAAATTAAAAAAAAAATGCACTCAGTACTGTAGCAGTCAGTACTATGTATTTTTTATTTACCATTGAACAGATACATCTGTCTGTCATGTGTGATGAATCGTGAAGATACATACTTGTTCGCCAAGTCAGGTTAAATTAGCCTTAAAGTGAATTGCCAGGCCTGGGAATCCAACCCAGATCCTTAAAAGCTACAGCTTGTAGACGCGCTAGAACATCACAGGCGACAAATTTAGGAAACAGATGAAACAAAATTGTTTAATCACACTAAAATTAAATTAAACATCTGTATGAATTTAGGTACAAATTTTAGTTATTATAATATATATATTGGTTACTGATTCACAAACTAGGCCAGAAGCCTGTATCTTGGGAGACAGCGTACAGTGGCGATAAAAACAGCGAACTATTTGCAAGAATACATCGATAAAGTGCTAATAAATCGGTTAGTTGAATATAAGTAGATGTGCTAATACAGTGTGTACTGTTTACCGCTCGTAATGCGGATAACTGAATCATCTTCAACAATTGAATTTATCAGCGGGACTGCGAGACAATTGCCCGTATTTTAACCATATGCACATTGTTTGTGTCTCGATAGGGTACTTTCTTACTTGTATCTGCATTTATTCGACGTTTATGAACTATGTAATATTGTATTCTTATTAATTAAAAAGCTTGTAGGGTACCCGATTGACTATGAGCTGTACTGATAGTAAACGACGATGTATGTATATGTATGCTTTGCTATAAAAACGAAATCTATTGTTATGCTTTATTAATATTTTGATTATGTATTAGTGTATATTGATTCTGCGTTCTGTGAGACATTACTTATCCCAGCTGTTTAAAATAAAATAACCAATATTCAATTGATTATACGTCATTTTATGTATATTCACTGTTTGTAAACTTGTTATGAAAAGAGCAACGCTAAAGTTTGTTTCCCGTTCTTCTCTGGCGAAAACAGCCTTGTGACCGATTCACAAGGCTGAGAAGTGGTAGAGAAAAAAGTGTCTGTATCTAAATATTATATAACATTTTAAAGAAAAGAATAACATTTTAAATCAAGTAATTCCATTTTAATTTTTATTTCATTTACATAATATGTTTCATTTACATAATTATATTATGCTTTCATTTCGGGTAGCGTGCTTGACGTCATTCGTTCTTGCAATTGCAACATTCACAAAAAGCAATATAACTTCAGAACGCCCACTAGAATATTTTAAGGTATTCGTGTAATCACATGGACTAACATAATTTCTAGAATAATATTTATCCTATTTGACATCGAATCACCTAACACATTCTATGGTACTTCCCTGATCGACGCGGATGTTCATACAGGGTATATCAAGACTGCTACCGAAAACGAAGTCGGGTGACAGACATAATGCATCAGAAAAAGTTTCAAAAAAAAAGCGACAATATTTTTTTTTCCTATGACCATATTTGAGTGGTATAAACATTTTTTCCTAAAATAATAGTGAATACCCTTTTATTTATAAATAATCTAAGGTATAAAAGAGTTTAAATTATTATTTTAGTAAAAACTATGGATTTACCACCCAAAAATGATGATATTTAAAAAATCATAAAAAATAATTGTCGCGTTTCTTTGCGAAATTTTGGTTGCATTGTATTTGTAGTCACTAAAACTACCATCCGGATTCATTTTCGGTAGCAGTCTTGAGATACCCAGTATATCCAATATTTGCTACAACGTGATAAAATATTGTTTGTCTCAAAAAACATGGTACTTCAAACTAGCTATAAATTATGTAATTTTTATTACCTTAAAAGCTGTAAAATGTACCTTAACAAAGGCCGACAAAGGTTATTTATGTACCTACTCAAGGTAACTTAAAACTGCTTAAAACTCAGTGTGAGATGGCTCTACCACTTAAAAGTTAAATTATTGTCACAAAAGAGCGATTCGCGATGAAACAAGACAAAAAATGTAATTGACGAAATATTAATACATAATCGTTACACAAATACGTGAAATAACAACGAAGATGTTGCAATGTTTACCAGTAAAAATTTATTGCCGTCCAGGATGTACTTGTAGAATTGTGGTAGAGTTGACATGTGGGCTTATATACATATATATATATATAAATCTTTGGAAAAACACTTTTTTTCTGAAGAATTCAATAAAATATCGACTGCTTCGGTGGGGTAGTTATTCTACGATACGATAACAAAGCTGAAGGTCTCGGGTTTGAATTCAGTGTCGGGCAAAGTGATAGTGGATTTTTCTATTCATTATCAGTTTGAGGTCAAGAATTTGTGCCCGATATGGGGTCGTATCACATCGTGAGACAAAACATACATGACGAAATTAAGGTGTTTTGGTAGCACCTCTGCCTATATTTTCTGGGTAAAAAGCGTGAATTAATGTGTGTATGTTCATTAGAACCAGTTTAGACGGTAAGACATGAAAACATACATAAAAGTAACAAAAAAATCGCATTTAACTCACGAAAATAGGTTAAATAGTGACATTATTTCTTCAGAATATAAATTAAATTCAGATTTTAAATAGATTAACATATGACCAGTCAAATTCAGTCTAGAACATAGAGTAACTGTCTAAATATAATACAATAGACTCTGGCATTGTTCAAATATAGGTACAGCATTGTGTGGTAAAACGAAGCATGCGGTCGGAACGAATCTTTTAACACCTCGTCAAATTAATATCAACAAGTAGTTAGCATTCAAAACGGTGTCAATTTGTCGTAGTTCATTTGAAATATAAATAATACATATTATTTTCATTTGTTGTGGTTTGTATGATGATTTATTGTTACCTACAGTGAGAGCGTTTACGTAAAGTACCTACTGGTTGTGAACACTAGTAAGTCTAGTTATGATTTTTTCTATGAATGGCGAGACGACCATGCCATGCGCTTCATGCTCATGAGACGAGCATGACATCCCATATAGGTCCCACTTCAGGGCACGGGCTTCCTCTCCAATAGAGAGTACGATTGAGAGTGGTTAGTTTATACATTCCAACAAGCTGACCTAATACGGGTTAGATGCCATAGAACAATTTATAAATCGCCATGGTATGCAGGTTTCCTCACGATGCTTTCCTTCACCGTTTTTGTGCGCGGGGTTTGTATGTCAATAGCCTTGATATATTTAGTATTAATTTATCCATTGTTTATATTGTCTATTTATCTACAAAAGCGCCCTGGGTATAATAGCACCTGTAATTACTTAAATAATTATTAGGTAATTTTATACCGTCACGTCGTCAGTCACTGGCATCATTAAATTAAAGCAATAAAGTACACTTAACACTGTTTATTTTAGAAAAAAGTGTTATAAAATTATTAACATTGAAACAATATTAATCTGTATCAGCCCATATACGTCCCACTGCAGGGCACGGGCCTCCTCTACAATCGACTACCGATTGAGAGTGGTTAGGCCATATAGTCCACCACGCTGGCCTAGTGCGGGTTGGTGGACTTACATACCATAGAATTTTTATAAATCGCTATGGTATGCAGGTTTCCTCACGATGTTTTCCTTCACCGTTTTTAGTGCGTGGTGATTGACTATCAATACACACATGACTCCGAAAAGTCAGAGGTGTGCCCTGGGATTCGAACCCGCGACAATATTAATATATTAATATCTTAAACGTATTACCTCCCAAGTAAATATGATTCCACAGCATTTTTTTTAAGTAAATAAAATGATAATTCTATGACCGTTAATATATAATCATCATCATCATCATCATATCAGCCACAGGAAGTCCACTGCTGAACATAGGCCTCCCCCAATGATCTCCACAGTGACCTGTTGGAAGCGGCCTGCATCCAGCGACTTCCTGCAATCTTAGCCAGATCGTCCGTCCACCTTGTAGGCGGGCGTCCGACATTTCGCTTGCCTGTACGTGGCCTCCACTCGAGAACCTTTCGGCCCCAACGGCCATTGGTTCTACGAGCTATGTGCCCGGCCCACTGCCACTTCAACTTGCCAATCCTATGGGCTATGTCGGTAACCTTGGTTCTCCTACGGATCTCCTCATTTCTGATTCGACATCGTAGGGAAACACCGAACATAGCCCGCTCCATGGCTCGTTGAGTGACTTTGATCCTTTTAATCAATCAATAATCATCAATATAATGTTCATGCACATTTTAATCCTTTCGCAAAACAATGATGTCTGTTAAAATAATCACGGGTTTCCTCTACAATCGAGAGTATTATTTTTATGCTATTGTGCCATTACTTTATAGCCGTCCTTGGATATCTAATTTATTTTATGGTATAATTAAATGTTAATTGTCAGAGCGTGTATAATTTACGTAGGTTTACGTAATCAGTATTTATTTGGATGCATTTGGGACGCACATGCATAATTTGCAAAGAATAAAAATAAAATATACACAAAAAGGTCCTCAATAAACGGAATGCTGTGCAAAATTTGTCACTCTCATGTTAATAAATTTTTGGATATAGTTTACGTTTTCTACATGTTTGCTGTTACTCGAGAATATGGTTGCATGACATTTATTTCTTTGCTAATTAAAAAAGAAAATGTGTGATAAAAAAATAAATACATCCAGGAACAACGGCGTGCATGTAGAAGGTATACATATTATGAAAAGTAAAACTATGTATATGTTACTAGCGGCCCGGCCCAGCTTCGCCCGGGTGCAAATAGATTTCTGTACAATAATATAAAATAAAATAAATAATAAATAACACCCAACAGTCACATACATAGTCCTGACCCCACATTAAGATCGAGTCTTGTGTTGTGGGTATCAGGAACTACGAGAGACTTTTCGGTCTCACAAACACCCAGACCCGGAAGAAATATTTGTGGGCCGCACAAACATTTCTCTCGGGGCGGGGATCGAACCCGCGGCCTCTCGTTTCACGGGCAGCGTCTAACCGCCTGCGCCACGGAGGCTGTCAAATAATATGTACAATAATATGTACGTATTATTATTATACATACTCGTCTATACCTTCTTATATAGGCACGCTCGCGCCGCCCCGGCCGGCCAGTACCGCCGCAAGCGCTACGTCCCGCTATTTTAAATCTGTAATATCTTCGAAAATATTCATTTAAATCTTGTGCTGTAAAGGACCATATAGATCTATATTAAATCAACAATGTATTTAATATAGATCTTAAGGATTAATGCTGTATTGGTTAAAATCGCTTCGAAAATTACCCATTATTTTTCGTAAAAAGTAAATGACAAAAAAAATTTATTGTGGGATATCCATAAGAGATAGACATATACCATCGCGGAGTTTTCTGTAGACCTTTTCAATGTGTACAATTATATAGTACATTAATTTGATAAATCTCGTAGGGTTCAGCCTGCGTTTGCAATGTAAGCGGAAAAAAAATTTATAATCACATTAGAAACCTCAAAAATAACAATATTTCTCCACTACTTAATGGATGTTATTATACATGTAAACCTTTCTATTGAATCACTCTATCTATTACAAAAAACCGCATCAAAATCCGTTGCGTAGTTTTAAAGATTTAAGCGAACAAGGGGAAATAGGGACAAAAAAGCGACTTTGTTTTATACTATGTAGTGATGGGCCAAGTGATTAATGCGGGCAGTATTCATAATGCCCGGGCACTATGAATATTGCCGAGCCATATTGGGCCAAGTGATTAATTACAATATAAACTCACCTATTTATCACATTGCCCGGGCATTATGAATATGGCTACATGATGATCGGGCAATTTGATTAATAGGTTATTTTTTACGTGGTGCGCTGCGCATCTGCGATAGACCCATAAATTAGAAAGGTTGAATTGATCTTGATTTTGATTCGCTTTACATCACTCTGCCCAATAGGCACTTGGCATTATTCATAATGCCCGGGCAATGTGATAAATTTATTGGTTATAATCACATTTCCCGCTCTTATTGGGCATTATTCATATGGCACGGGCATTATGAATAATGCCCGATTAATCACTTGGCCCATAACATATACATTTAGATTTTATTAATTGGACAGGTATTACGTATCGTTACTCACATGTATGAATATCTGTCGAATGCATTTAGATCTTCCAATCTCTATTCCTTTTCATCGTCATCTTCAAACTAAGAAGTGCACTTCCCAAAATCCCCTGAGAATTGTCGAAAGATGCCTACAGAACTTCCTGCTATCTTTCCGCTTTAGTAGCTTTTTTTTTATTACTATGAATGGCGAGACGAGCATGCCGTTCGCCTGATGGTAAGCGACACGACCACTCATAAACAGTAGCAAAACCAAACAACATCTTGAATTACAAAGCAATGCTTGGCCCTCCACAGCGTTAGCCATCCTGATACATAAGATGTTAGGTCTCAATATGTCCAGTAGTTACTCTGGCTACAATGTTCTTCAATCCGAAACACAACAGTGCATTTACACTGCTGCTTGCCGGGAGAAATAGACAATGCGGTTGTACCTACCCAGGTGGCCTCTCACATAATATGAGTAACCTACCACCAGTACTTCATATATTACTTACTTATAAAATCTTTGCCTTTGTAGATGCGTGGTGCCGGAGTGCGAATTGTCCAACAGCAGCGTGTATGGTCCGGCGTGGGTAGACAGCGCGTTGCCGGCGGCGGGACGCGAACGGCGGTGCATGCGTCGGGCGCCGCTCTACGACCCGCCCTGCGCTGAGGACACGCCCTTCAGCGAAGAGCTGCATACTTGTGACCACTGGCTGTATGGCGCCAATAACACTATCGTTGCAGAGGTAAGAATTCAATATATTTTTTCCCTCTCGTCAGAACACAGACCTCTAGGAACTGCACATCAACCTGTTAGAAGCGGTTTAAATACTGCTTCATGAAACCTGAACTACATCGTCCATCTACCTTGTAACAATTGTTAGTGATAGAGGCACATAGTATTTTAGATTTCGGCAGGAATGGGTCTGCTCTACCACAGTTGTATTTAGAAAATAGATGCGTAGTCCTGGCCTTACTGTGGACGCCTAATTAACTATGCAAAGTAACAATCGTTTATATTTTTTCAACCATAGACTAGTGTTGAATGGACCTAATGATATCGTGGATCTTTCATGGTTATTAACGTGTTAAAGCTATATATTATGTTCGTGGATGTTAGAAATATTTATTCATTGTAAACACAAGTAATATTTTTATATTTACACTAATTGTATGCACAGATGTTTTTGCCTAATTTAAACTGGGCTACCAGCTGCGTAACTTGAGAATAAATTATACAAAATAAAATGGCTCTACTTTAAAGAGTTTACGCATTCAATATACAAATCACGCATCTATGGAAATGTCCTCTAGCGGAAAATAAATATAGCCGCGTATAATTATGTACACGAATCGTTCACGTGAGTTGTGTTCACCATGACATTCGTAGTGTGCTCGACCGAGCGGAACCATTGCTCTACAGTACCATGGAAATATACGCATGAAAAACATATTATACTTATGTACATGTATTTTATTCTTTGTATTCATCATCATCATCACAGCGATAGAAAGTAGAAAGAAAGAAAAGAATTGCAAATTAAAGAGCAGAAGCATCAAAATCTACTCTGGAATGTACTCAGCAAATCGCCGTACATTGCTAGACATCGTTTTCCCAAATAATCGACAATGCACGCACCATAGCACGCTGAGTGACTTTTAGCTTGTGGACAAAACCACTAGTGAGTGTCCACGATTCGGCTTCATTAGTAATTACCGGTAGGACGCACTGGTTGAAGATTCTAGTCTTAGGTACTAAGAGAACAACGACTTGAAAATATTGCGTAGGTCCCCAAATGCTGTCCAGTTTAATCGAATTCTTCTGTCCAATTTTTTCTCGAAGTTGTGCTTGCCGATTTTTGTCATTTAGCCCTACCTACATCTATCTGTATGGAATAGGCGTATTGAAAGTGAGTAAGCGTGAATAAAAGCATTGGTTGGATAGAACACCAGCCAATGTAAAATAGCAGAGGAATGGAATCAGTAGAATTGAAGATAAGAAGCGTATTAAACAACGGGTGCAATCTAATTCGCCCCCAAGTGCCGCGCGGAACTAGTAAGGTATAGAGCGCTTTAGAGGGATCGCAACAAAATTGATGTCACCTTAAAAGGTTTATGTCCAGCAGTAGAATAATGGATGATGATGATGATGATAATCCCTAGTCTATTGGTATTACGATTCTTGATCTCACAAATTCCGTAATCTGGGGGCGCGGCCGAGCCCCCTCCAAGTCGAGCTATAGGCCGTAACATCCTTTTCTCGAAGCAATTCAGACCATTTTCAACCCCCCATAACTTCGTTGTGGTTAAAGTAAGAAGCCTGAATTTTCAGTTACTAAGTAGGCATTGTGTAAACACAGTATATTTAAAATTTCATTCAATTTGAACCAGTAGTTTAAGAATTATAATGTGTCAAACTTTCGTAATTTTGTCACTCACTGACTGACTGACCGATCATCAAAAGTCTAAGGCACTTCTAGCAGACATAGAACCTTCAAATTTAGAATATAATTAGTGTTTAGTGTCTAAAGTAAGGGAAAATTCAAATATTTCATAATTTGTGTCTAGTTTTCTAGATAGACCAACTGCGTGAATAACTTTGTAATCCCATATAAATGTATAGGATTACAAAGTTACATTTGCAGTTAATGAATCATTGTACCCTATATACATGAGGCATAATAGGAGGGGATATAGAGAGGGAAATGGTGTATTCAGCCCATGAAACTGTACAACATTTCTCTAGAAAAACATGACGAAGAAAAACTTGCAAATAAATAGATTAAATAACTCGAAAATATCAATTACAATGAAAGAAAGAACATTAATAATCAAATCCGCTATATTTGTGATAAATTGATACCTACAAAAATAAGAAAAATCCATAAGACAGAGGCTTTAAGAAAAATCGTTAGTGATATTCTAGAAGTAAGAAGTACCGAAAAGGAAAAAAAGTAGGATTCTACAAAAAGACGTGAGATCCCATCAAAAACATCCTGTAAAAAAATTCCAAGTCTCGCAGCTCAGGTATTCTACCGCAAAAAGTTGTGAAATGCATGTAATACCAAGTCGATTATATTATATAGATATTTAGTCCTTGCTTAAGGGACCTTCTATAGAAAGTTATTACGTTAGTTATTACCATATCAATATTAAAAATTCTTTACGTTTTAAATAAATGGATCGACTTGGCCATCGCATGAAAACATAATGTATCGTACACTTTATACATAATGCTGCTGGCCAAGTCGATCTATTTATTTAAAACGTAAAGAATTTTTAATATTGATATGGTAATAACTAACGTAATAACTTTCTATAGAAGGTCCCTTAAGCAAGGACTAAATAAATTAATCGACTTGGTATTACATGCATTTCACAACTTTTTGCGGTAGATATTTTTTTCCACTTACAAATGAAATCTTTTACTTGCATTCACAAATTTAAAAAATCTATGGGTGTTTTTGATCATAAATGATAGGTTTCATGCTCAAAAGATACCTGTTGAGAACAATAATTATAAGTTCCAGGAAATATAAATATACAAACAAAAGGCAGCAGATAAATGCAAAAGTTCGCAGTACGACACACAATCCTCACTGAATGAAATGATCTCATGTGATAGCCAAGGCCGCGGAGCACCCAGTACAGACAACATATCACAGTGACAATCTATTCCAGTTCGAATGGTGCGTGTGATGGGTTCCAACTAGCGGAACTGCGGTTAGAGGCGCGGTCGAGGCCAGTGTGGTGACTGGGAGGAAAACTAACTAAGAACTAGGCAAAAACGCAATGCGCGTATATCTGTCAATGTTATGGTCGAATTGCGTCTATGAATGGCGTCACTTTGTCTTCAAATGCGATTTTCTGTTGTTTTATGGTTGTACTTTTTCCTGTTGATTCTAAATCAAATTTAGCAGTGTTATTATATTTATGGTATATTGTGAATCCTGAAGGTATCCTTGGCGAAATTATTACTGTGGATGAAGTTTTTGAAGTGAAAACTTCTTTAGCGGCGTTGAGCACTTTTCTGTAATGGGTATAAAATCTTAAACTCGCGTCAGGACACGTGACCTGATCGAAAAAGCGTAGGACGGATGGAGAGTAGACAGCTATCCCCTCTCTACAGCGCGGCGAAAATGTATGCCTGGGCCTACTGTTTCGTTTTTTTTTTCAGTTACACCCACTTTTTCCAAAATTGTCCCATAGCCCCCTCCCCTGCCTTCCCCCACCCTTATTCCGAAATAGTGCCTATTAGCCTCCCCACGAAACCTACCCCCCCCCCTCCCCTACCCCCACCCCGAAAATTTACCTCACCCCCCCCAATCCTATCTCGGCCAACATAGGTCGTAGACCCACCGAGTTTGGTATCCTCGGAACCGTCTTGGTGAGGGCTACAAATTGACCCCGCCAGAAATCCCAAATTACGCAAAAAATTACCCCCCCAAAAAAATATATTTTACCTCCAAAAAATTAATTTAAGTTAGCCTCCCCACGAAACCTTCCTCCCCCCCCCCTCCCTTACTCCCACCCCGAAAATTTACCTCACCCCCCCAATCCTATCTCGGCCAATATAGATCGTAGACCCACCGAGTTTGGTATCGTTGGAACCGGCTCGGTGAGCTCTACAGATTGGCCCCAACCAAATTCCCAAATTCCTCCCTCTCTCCCCTAAAATATTTGTCCAGGCATAACTCCGTCATTTCTTAAAGTAAACCCCCCGTGTTTGGAGTCAGAGGAATCGTCTTGACGAGCTCGACAATCGAGAGCAGGCAAAATACGATTTTTCTTATTTTTACTATATACCGGTGGTAGGTCTCTCATATGCATGATCGTAGCCAACCGTGGGATCAGGCTGGGGCAGCAGTCTAAAATTATATGTAATTTGCAATCTGTACCCACGGTCTTCCCCCGGTATTTTTGAAGTGAAAACTTCTTTAGCGTCGTTGAGCACTTTTTCTGTAATGGGTATAAAATCTTAAACTCGCGTCAGGACACGTGACCTGATCGAAAAAGCGTAAGACGGATGGAGAGTAGACAGCTGTCAGTTAGCTGTCAGTTTATAAAGCTTTGATGAATTGCCAATGATTTTGAGTGGAGATTTCAACATAAACTTCGCAGACGATAAAAATCAACTATTAATTGAATTTTTAAATAATGAATTTGGTTTAACCATGTCGAATGATCGCAATCTTAACACAACGAAATACAAAACTACTATTGATGCGGTCTTTATTAGACATTTAAATAGGTTCGAATCAAAACTGTTCGTTTCTTACTTCAGCTACCATAAACCTATCGTATCAGTTTTAGAGATTGGCGATGATAGTTCTGGTAATGATGATGGTGAAAAAGTCGTTGAAATTATGGATGAAAGTTGATTTTTCGGAGAGATAAACTTTTTAATGTAAAATAATTGTAATAGTTTTAAAGTGTTAAATTTTTAATGTAATATAAATTGTCATGTTTGTGTACGATAGCGCAATAAATGAATATTGTATTCTACCACATAAATGATAGTACTTTTATACTGATAAAGCAATTGGTGCAAAATTATTCCCTAACCATTCCAAAATATCAAACATGCTCAACGTTAATAATCAAGTTTTTTTATCGCCTTGATCGCGCGATCTGCGCAAACAGGAGAGTTATTGCCCCACGTTGGGCGCCACTGCGGCGGGTTAGGCCGCCCGCAGGTAGGGGTAGGTAGTTAAATGAGAGCTCAGGGTAATTACGTGGTTCGGGCTTTAATAGATTCGCATCACTGTTTACACCCGGCACTGTTGCTGGTGGTATGCAACAGGAGTCACTGGCCTTCACTGGACACTGATCCGGGTCTTCGGCACGTGGCGGAACCCGGCGACAGCTCGGCGGCGAAGTCAGCTGCCACGTGGCCGGTTACGGAGCGCAGGTCAGCGGCGCGGCGCAGGCTCGGCCACAGCACGGGCAGGAAGCGGTGCGGAGCAGAAGCGGTCGCAAAGCAGCGCACGGAGTAGCTCTCCGTGGCGGAAGCAACGAAGTAGGTGAAGAAGTACGCCAAGAAGAAGAAGTAGAAGAACGCCAAGAAGAAGAAGAAGAAGAACGAAGAACGCCAAAAACGCCAAGTACGAAGAACCCCAGCGGGTTCAGAAAGACGCGTGGTAGCACGCGGCTTTTAGGTTATGAAAAGGAGGACGCGAGCGACGTTACACGCGTATTTATCCGAACGCCGATGACAGTTCGTACGTCACATCTGACAGATGTCAGATGGAATCAACCAATCAGCGCAACGGAGGCGTTGATTGGCATAGACAATAGGATTTATGCCGACTATTGAACCATAGACCGCAAATATTAGAGGTGACACTCTCACAACGTCACAAGAAACCTAACTCATCTTCACGTCGATTTCTTGTAAGACGGTGATACCGCCCTGGACGAGCCTGCCCATTCATACTGAGTCAAGTTTATTATGATCGATGATATTTTATAATTTTGTGTATTATTTTTATTGGTGGTTTTACAACAGTTAAAGTATGTACTAATTACATAATACTATGACAAACGCTGCATGCGTGGTGGAAGTCATGAAAGTGGCCATATAATGGTACATTATTGTTGGAGTATATCTGGGTGATAACGTGTCTGGGCGGTCAGATAAGCACACAATGCCGCCTTCTGTCATCTCGAACCACAGGGGAATGCGAACTCAGAACCACTTCCATGAACTACGGCTTAATTTAGAAATAGCATCAATTCAATTATGTTTATTCAAATGTTACATAGTTTTGTAATCTGAACATTTGAATATAGAAAAAAGACAGAAAATGAGATTTCATTGTCACAATAATAGAACACACACACTCGCGCAAAACATTTACATTCAAACATAACTAAAAAATTAAAATGCAGAAGGAGTTTACGCGCCCCATCGATGTGACATTGAGATGACCTCTCAGCATAATGTTCGCTGCAGCATGAGCCACAGGGCAACGCTAGTTTTCATATACTCGACTGTCTTCGTGTACTACGGTTCGATTACAAAGCTGAGGTCTCGGGATCGAATCCCGGATCTGGAAAAGTTAAGATTTTGCGCTTGTTACAGCGATAGGCTCGCTCCCTATCACATCGTGAGACGAAACACGCAAGGTGGTTGTCACGCAAGGTAGTAGAACTTCCTACCTAGAACTTTTAAATAAATAACTAAATAAATACACCCAACAGTCATATACATACTCGTGTCCTGTCCCAGTGCTGACGCCACAATAATATCAATTATTAAGTCTTGTGTCGTGCGTATCAGAAGGTACGAGAGACTTTTCGGTCTCATAAACAGCAAGACCCGGAACAAATACTTGCGGGTCTCACAAACATAATTATATCTCGGTGTAGGGATCGAATCCACGGCCTCCCATTTCAGAGTCAGCGTCTAACCTACTGCGCCACAGAGGCTGTCATAAATAGTATTTTTTATTAAGAACTAAAATCCGCGCAATGTTAATTCTATGTTATGATAGTGCCGGTCTGCTAACAAACGTTTTTCCATCGTGGGATATTTTCATAACTTACGTCACTATGAAACCTAGTTCAAAGACGAGTATATAGAAAATCGTAATAATTCCGCAATGTGTTTCCGCTTCGGTGCTTATGAATAATACTTTAACATAATCACAATGACTAGAGTTGCAGTCACAAAATATGTCGTGTTACTAAATTTATTTCATAACACCTCTCACCATTTGTGTAGAAGGTTCTAGCTGAAATTATTATTTATTACACTTTAATAAAATTGAATATAATTAAAAAATTACTAATTATATTTTGTTAAAACATTTAATAACCGAACTTATGAAATAGTACTTAACATTGAATATAAATTAAATGAATGAAAATAGATTCCAAATTTTCAAACTGGTCACATAGCATTCAATACTGATGAGTTTAGAATTTAGATATTTAATTATTATTATCGCATATTACATAAACTATCGTAAGAACCGTAATCGATTATTATAAAGACGCAATACTTCAAGCGTAACTTTATGAATGGCATGCGAAAAGTGCTTATAATTATTATGGTATTCAAAACATTTTTATCGATTACTAATCGTATTTTAGAATGTTACTTTGCGTTTAATTTTATTTTATACTTGTTCCACTAACGCCATCTGTGATCTTGGTTAGGAAACATGTGTTTGACCGCTTGAGATTATTATATTATAATCTAAGATTATAATGTTAATGGAGCTATATGCTATGATAGGAAGATATAGTAATACTGATGTATAATGGTGTGTACTATGTAGTTCAAGATTTTGTGGGAAGTAAGTTCGGCGAAAAGTCGGTAGATGAATGTTGTGAATCTTTTTGCAATAAACTTGTTTTTTATAATGAATCAAAACTATTACGTAAATTGCAGTTAAACTAATCACGCATGCTTTTGTAATCAAAGCTGAACATTTGACTAATGAAATCATCGAGTTATGTGTTTCTGCGGGTAATCGATTTTATCGGTCTCCGGATTATTGCTTTTGCGTTTATTTATAATTTCGTAATACTGCGGTAAAATTAGACTATCCATGGCATTTTCAAATAGGATTTATAGATGGTAGTTTAAAAGTATTAATATGTTGGTTCACTGACTTTGGTGTTCATAAGGCTTGTAGTATTATTTTATAAATTATCTACGTATTTGTTATTTAAATAGATATTGAATGACAATTATTGGTAAAACAAATTGCGATAATGTTTGCGACTAAGCGAGCAACCTAACAATGCGTTAGCTCCATTGATGGTTAGCTCTTGTTGAAAAAATCAAAACTTGATAGGCTTTCCTTCTTATAATGCAGAGGTACCACGATGTTAAGGATTAGCTCTACATGACGACTTTAATAAGTACGAGATAATCAAGACTAGGAAGAAGTAAATATTTTGACCTTTTTGCATGTTGAAGAGTAAATATATTTCTTCCGCTTCCCGCGAATGCATAGGGCAAGAGCCTCGTTGACTCTGGCGACTCGGTGACCTCTCTGGTGAAAAACCCACTCCAAATGAAAGGTCATGGATATTGGATATGCACCGGAACATTTTTTCTTCCGACCTGCGACTACCTAAATTTTAAATAAAAAAATAAAAAAAATATTGCATCCTTACATCATCATTATACATTTACAAATTCATGTTCTTAAATTATGTTGAAGGCCAAAGGAAGAGGCGCATCTCGTGTTGACCGGGACACAGGTTCAGCTCCTAGCCCAATAGAGGCGGCCTCGTTTGCCGCGTTTATTTATAAGGAAAACAAAAAAAATAGGGAGATAATTTTTTTTACGATTAGTAATGATAACAATATGATTAAGATATATGGAGAATATAGCAAATAAGCTTGAGGCTGTGTCTGATTACTCTAAGAGGGACACCGGTGCCTAAAAGCCTAATTACGTGGAAAGAATTTCGCGACGCGAGAATTGTATGCCATTATTGACATAACCGCCACAAGATTATTGTGTTATGACAAGTGTTTACACGATGCAACTTGTTAAATCATAACGATAATAATTGTATCTGTGAGGTGAGAATCTCTTCCCTTGTAAACGGGGCTTAAGGTGATACTTAGCTATCCAGATAAATTTCTAATTAAAATTCGCGAGTCAACCGCAAACAAGTTCAACATTGTCATTAATTTTATAAATGTGAATTGACAGTGGAATGTATCACGTATATGAGTGGTATATTGACAGATCTAATTACCAAGTAATGAAGTGTTAGTGACAAGCGACAAGTGTGGCGCCCCTGACACACATCCACCGTCTACGCGCTCACAGACACTGCGGCCAATGGCGTCCCGTGGCTTATGAACTCGGTTATAATAAAATACAATAATTTTAACTATGACTTCGTATGAGACAGTTGCTTTTTTGTGGTTTTGTTGACCATTTACTTTAATCTATAATTAAGTCAGCGTTTAATTACTTGCCCGATATCTATTATCCAAGCTAGCTAGCTATTGTTACCAGAAAGCTTAGTCTCATTTAGGTACTGCAGAAAGTCCACCATAAATAAATAAATAAATAGATCGCGTCTTGTGTTGTGGGTATCAGGAACTACGATGGACTTTTCGGCCTCACAAACACCCAGACCCGAGACAAATACTAGTGGGTCACATACATATTTGTTTCGGTGCGGAGATTGAAACCGCGGCCTCTCATATCAAAGCCGGCGTCTGACCAACTAAGCCACGGAGGCTGTCTATAAATTATCAATCATACTATACTATATCTATATCTAAATAATTATATTAATATTTACTGTTTCAGTACAACCGTTACTCCCGTTGAAATAATACACACGCCTGGGCGAAACTACTACAGCGTTTGCTATCATTACAACCACCTCAAAACTAATAAAACTTTCCCCTTTATTTCTGGCGCCATAAAACCGTGCCCTACCCTATCTGTATGCCCTACCCGATGCTACTATCTTGTCGTAACTTCACTGATGTACTGATTCTTATCTTTTTTTTTGCTTTGTTTCAGTTCAATTTGGCATGCCAAGAATGGAAGAGAACGCTAGTAGGCACCATCCACAACATCGGCATGCTGGTGTCGCTACCCATCTTCGGTTACATATCCGATCGGTGAGACTATATTTATTGGATGTATGTTTACAGCCGAGTTTCGTTTTTGTTTTATATGTTATTCATACTCGGTACAGACAAATAAGAGTATTGAATGCCCCTCGACACAATCATGCTGGCCCGCTAAGATGCCGCAACGGCTGAAGAACCAAAGACCAAGTGACTAGATAGTTCACGTTGGTTCTTCAATATATTACAAAAATATCATCAATCAATTTGTGCGTCAGCGTCTTCCGAAGATTAATTTCTGTGTCAGCTATAAATGTTATTCAATCTTTGACAATAATTTATTATGTTTTAAAATAGTTGACAAGATATGTAGTTCAGTCAATATGTAAGGAATAATTAATTGCCTTCCGAATAAAGACCTACCCTTATTTAACATTATGAATCGTTAGGAGGGCATGTCAAGAGGTCTCAGAAAAATTAAAAAGGCCGCGCTGTTTGCTGATTTTGAGAAATTCAAAAATGAATAAAAAAAAATTGAAATGCTTTTTTCTTGGAAACTATTGGTTTTAGGAAAAAAATTTGAATAAAAAATGTAGAAGGCATTGCGAACTACATTTTTTGTCATTGAATTGGCGTCAACTGACTTGAAATAATGTGATGCAAAACGTAGATAAGTTCACCTAAGGAACAAAAGTTCAATTTTTTTGATAGCAAAATCAGGAAACAATTACTGCTTCATTTCGTTCTGAAACGACGCGTGAGATCAGTACAACCGGCTCCGCAGACCATCAGAGAGCTGAAGAATGTGATTACCGCGGAGTGGGAACGTATTCCGCAAGCAAGTATCCGGGATATCCTCGCTAGCATACCCAGACGAATTCAAGCTGTGATTTCAGCTAGAGGGGGTCACACTCGATACTAAACATTTATCTGCTTTTACTTTATTAAAGAAAAAACAAACAAAAATCTTTGTTCACTTTTACTTCACGAGCATATGCACTACTAGCGAGCATACACTACTAGTGAACTTTAGCATTAAAAGCCATAAATTTTATCAAAATTTTATGATAATACTAACGAAAACGATTATTTGCTTATTAATTTACAAAATTGTGAAAGTAAAACTACCTATAATTATCAAACAAACCAATAGTAACATTTGAAATGGTTCATTGCTTAGGTGCCCGTTTTTTTTGCAAATGAGTTTATATATTTTTTGTGACCTCTTGACATGCCCTCCTAACGATTCATTATGTTTAATAACGGTAGGTATTTATTCGGAGGGCAATTTACATATTGACTAAACTAATGTATTTATTAATTTTTTTAGAAGTAAAATATAGCTTGTACAAGACATCTTGTAAATTTCTTACAATTATAACAGTGCTTGGTTATGATAACGTATACAGTTAGAAATTTACCATTTGGCGTATGTTTGGAGCTAAATTTTTAATTGCACTAAATGATTATTATCATAATCCTCGTATAAACTTTCAGTTGGGGTCGAAAACGCGCTCTGATCCTGAGTTGCACGCTGGTGGGTGTGATCGGCTCGCTCAAGGCTTTCTCCATCAACTACGAGATGTACGTCATCGTGGAGTTCCTCGAAACAGTCGCCGGAGCCAGCGCTTTCCCTGCTGCCTACATTCTTAGTAAGAACACTGTATAATTATTCACACGATGATGCCTAGCGAGAGCTTGTATCTTTAGATATAAGATTCTAAAGTTATACAACATACTCTTTGCGTTAATTTAAGCTAAATCGATAATAATGCGTCTGTGGGGAATGTGTCAATTCAACAGCGATTATCTTGGCGATTATGGAATTAATAGACTTACTAGACGCAAAATTGTCAGTTTTCAATGCGTGATTATGAAATGAAATGAAATGAAATGAAATGAAATGAAATGAAATGAAATGAAATGAAATGAAATGAAATGTATTTATTTATTGGTCACGTACGTAGGCAATTTTAAATTATTATAGCTTAAAATATAGTTTCAATAAATATTCTTCATTTTCTAGCAATCGAGCTGCTCGGCCAGGACAAGCGAGTTCTCACAACGGCATTCCTCGGAATAATGTTGGTGATAGGTGGAATTGCTTTCGCATTGCTAGCCAAGGCCTTCCAGTACTGGCGGACGTTCATCCTCGTCGCCTATCCTCCTTCGTTACTCTTCCTTACGTATATATACCTGTTACCGGAAAGTATAAGATGGTTGTTATCGAAGGGAAGGAAAGAAGAAGCAGTAGAGATCATAATGAAAGCCGCGAAGATGAATAATATAACGCTATCTGATGAGACTATGAAACAGTTATCAGAGGAGAAAATAAAACCGGTGGAGGAGAAGAAAGATAACACTGAGGAAGAAGGGCTGTGGATGCAAGTGATGAAGTCGCCGATAATAATGACGCGGCTCGCGATCTGTTCGTGGTGGTGGATTACTTGCACGTTCGTGTTTTACGGGTTGGCGATCAACTCGGTATCGCTGGCAGGAGATAAATACACGAACTATATGTTAGTGGTGGGTGTGGAGGTGATCTCGGTGGTCACCAACGCGCTGGTGCTTGACCGAATTGGCCGCAAGAGGACGCTGCTCGTCGCGTACGTGGTCTGTGGCTTCGCCTTGCGTCGCTATACCCTTCGTGCCAAGCAGTGAGTATTAAAAACATTTTATATGAACACTGACCGAAATTTACTACATCTTATTGATCTTGATGTTCAAGTGCCTCGATTGCGCACTCAACAATCACTATGTGCTAGTGTCTGGGATTCAATGTTTGTAGTATATTTATCTTTGCATTAGAGTTCTCAATGAGCCGTCGATGAGTATTTGGAGCGTTCGACCTCGCCACACTCTTGTCTTCAATGTAACAAGTGGTCACCTTGTCCGAGTTCAGATCTAACCGCCAAATACCTTTCATAGTAACGCTTGAGTAACGTTAGCAAAAGGTGTGTCGTATAATAATAGAACTTCACACACAACCATTTGAATTGACTATTATTCAAAACATGCAATCAGTTGTAATGAAATTTGAATTAATGTTGATTAAGCAACTGCGATAATTTCAATGGGTCTAACTTGTCCTTGAAACTTAATTAGGCGTTTGTTACATATGGCGCAAAATTTCTATATAGGTCAAAAATACGTTAGTGATTTATTTATTTATTTATTAAATGTACTATGCAAACTTACAGCATAATGTGCCAACACGTTTACATTAAATGAGCTTAGTACTATTCTTAACACAAATAATTTTAAACATATAAATTGAAATATGTACCAGTAACACATTATAAAGTAAATATAAAGAAATACAAACAATAACACTTAAATAATACTATTTAAAAAAGCATGAGCAATTTAACAGAAGACAATAAAAATCATAATATAAAAAACAAAACAATCAACACATTTTTTAAACAAATTGTTCAATTGCATAGGTAACGATTTTTTCAAGCTTGTCACAAAAAATATCAACACCTTGGACCTGTTCAGTAAGTGCATTTAAGAGATTTATAGCTCTGGCTGTTGGAGTATTGGTAGCACTACCAAGCTGCATAGGGGCTGGACATGCGAACAACCGATGTCGACGTCGACTGCCTACTCTAACATAGTGCTGAGGGACGTAAAGATATATTTGCTCCAGCACAACGGGGTTATCTATTTTATTCCTCAGTAAGAGACAATAATGGATAATTACTGATACTAGACGTCTCAGGTATAAAGTATCTCTACCTACCATGCCAGATACAAATAATGAAGGGTACAGAAATTTATATTATCATACTAATGATATTTTTAATGACATAAAGTATAATATTATAGCCAAGCTCTTGATAGTTTGCTAACAATCACATAATTATTACTCCCTAACTCTCTGACGTAATAAATGAGTAAAATCTCACTATCCATAAATGCATAGTAAATTCTTCTCATAAATACGATTACGAGGCAGATCAAGTACAGTGACAAGGAAATTCTTACAACTGTTCCCTCCGTTTTTGTATCTTTTATATTTTAGTGCAACTAAAATAGAAAACGCAGTTCGTATCATGAGAGCTAATTTCCAGCGATGGCGTGGTTGGCGACACTGCTGTACCTGGTGGGCAAGATCGCGATCACGCAGGCATTCAGCGGCATCTACATGTACACGTCGGAGCTGTTCCCCACGCACGCGCGGCACTCGCTGCTCGGCTTCTGCTCCATGGTGGGACGGATCGGATCTATTGTGGCGCCGCAGATGCCGCTGCTGGTGAGACTCGCTTTCTTTCTTTTTCTTTGCTCACTGTTGTTAATATTCCAACCAATATAAATATCCACCTTCCTACTTAAACTTCTTAACACGTCCCGGTTTTGCTATTCATTTTTGAGAAAGTTTGTTTTTAGCCCGATGATAAAGTGGGCGCAATTTTGTTTAGGGCCTTTGGGACCTTTCCAATGTTTTTATGGTTCATTTTAACTTATCTGCATTACTATATGCATTCCTGTATTATAAATTTCCTGAGTAATGGTATTTGTTAAAAAAATATGCGAAGAATAGTGTAGAGTCCAAAACTCGTCTGGATCAGTTCATCATATACCAGATTTTACCTAGGATATACAATGATGAGAAAGACCGAGTAATATTTATGAAGCCCTTATGAAAAATAATAGTAGAGTTTCAAACAAGTTTACTAACTAGGTCCTACTCTTTCATTACACACGATCATAAGCCAAGCATAATATTTAAGTTTACCTGAGCCTGTAATCATTCGTGCTGTCAAGTTGATACATTCAACGATATAAGTGATGCGGTATTGCCTTGTCATTGTGTAATTGCTGGCTAGTTGACAACTAGTAATTGGACACATCCGCACGACATTGAAACTGGACAAAAACTTCCTCGTCATCTTCATCTAGTCAAGAGCTCTTTGTCTTGTTATTTTCAAACTGTTGAAGTCATGCTAAGTAGGTTTTTGTGGCCTTTTGTACATAAATACACTGTAAAGATATTGTAAAAACTCATCGTTGTTCATGTGGTGCTGCAGCATGTTAGCTGAATACAGTATAATACATTTGCTGGCGCAATAATTATCTTTATTTCGTTCTTTTTATTTGTATGTATATTCTATATTTATTTTTATATAAGTTCCTTGATTGTTCCATGCAAGTCAGTGATTTATTATGCCTCTAATAAATACATTCATATTGATACCCTCCGTGGCGCAGTTGGTTAAACGCCGGTTGTGAAACCATAGGCTGCGGGTTCGATTCCCGCACGGAAACTAATATTTGTGTGAACCACAGGTATTTATTGTGGGTAGTGTTTGTGAGACCGAAAATTCTCTCGTAGTTCCTAATACCCACGACACAAGACTCGATATTAATGTGGAGTCTATGTATGTATATGACTGTTGGAAGTATTTACTATAATTTATCTAGATTCTGCATTAACTGCCACGATTAAACGGTGTATATTGCTTTCCAGGCGATCTATGTAGAGTGGCTACCATCAGTGCTGTTCGGGTCGACGGCGCTGGTGGCGGGCGCGCTGATGCTGACCACGCCTGAGACCCTCCACACGCGCCTGCCCGACACTATCAGGGAGGCCGAGCAGCTGGCGCGCCGGCCACAGCAGCAGAGCACGGAGAAGAACGAAGACATGCAGATGACGAGGAACTTGTAGTACATGACGAGATTAGGTCAAGTCGAGAAAACAAATAAAAATAATAATATGGCAAATCTTTGTAAGACAAGTCACAAATATTTATTTTAGTAAATTGACCAAAACCAAGCCCACTGAGTTTGACTCGCTGGATCTACTCAGAAATGGGTCGCGCCGCGTAGTATCCAGTAGTAAAGTAAAGCCCGCTGAGTTTGTTCGCCGGGTCTTCTCAGTCAGGGCCGCGTTGGATCCGGCAGTAAGCCTAAACATACGGGACGTTTCGGAAATACTTATGGTCGTTGTCTTAAATTGGACCCAAAACAAGCCCACTGAGTCTTATTCGCTGGATATACTCAGGATTGGGTCGCGTCGCGTAGTTCCAGTGGTAGTGTAAGCCCACTGAGTTTGTTTCGCCGGGTCTTCTCAGGAAGGGCCGCGTTGGATCCGGTGGTAACAATAAACCGCTACGCACCGTTGTAATAATATTCATGGTCCATTAACATTGAGGTATTACAACTGGAGCGGACACGTAGAAGAAAATTTGTGCTCATTTCAATATGACAGCGAAGTATAGATAAAATCGGCATTGTAGCAGATGCGACACTTCAGAAATTTCTACCTACATCTATATACGCCTGATAGTGCCTATAAATTCTTATATTGAATTTAAAGTTTTATTTTCTTTATTTGGGAAAAAAAAACATTATAACAATAAATATACAGTTAACCAATTAATTAAATATATAAAGTTAACGGAAACTATAATTAAAATGTCCAAATATGCCATATTTTCGTATTGGAAATAAATTTGAATTTTTTTAAATATACATCCTATCATCACACAATATCCACTATCCCTATACGAAAACTTCAATTTTTACCTATCTGTCACTACATTATTATTAATCTATAATTTCATTCAAAAATGGCGGTTGTCAAAACGACTCCGGTAAATAATTTCTTAAATTTAATTTCGTGCTTCTTTATTTAAATTATGGTTGATTTACCTATGGAATGAAACTCCATATTTTCTTCCTATTGTTCTGGAATGGTTTTTGCACGTTTTTAGCACGTAATACGGCATTTATGGACCAATTATATTTTATCTAATTAGGTCCGTCTTCGCTGAAACGTCAGGGACGACTGACAGCCTAACGGTACATGTACTCTTGCGAATGTTCCAAACTATTTGGCCTTGATGTCCCCTCCAGTTGTGTAACTCAATGTCCATTAATTAATTAATTTAATTTAATTTAATTTGATCAACGTACATATTGTATTTCTTTGAAAAATAAATTACCATAAAGTCATAACTAATACTTTAAATAAAATAAGAATAAAAAGGAAACAAATAAATAAAACTAATGCTAAATAAAAATAAAATTTATTTAAAATAAATAAATTACATAAATTAATTAATTAAACCAAGAAATTAAAATAAGTAATACTAAGTATAGGAAATATATTGTTTATAGAGATTAAGTTCTATGTGTATTGACTTGTCATAAGAGCTTTTAAATTGCCTACGTGACCAATAAATACATTTCATTTCATTTCATTTCAAATACATTTCATTTCATTTCATTTCATTTCATTTCAAGCACACTTGTAGTAGATGCTGAGGAGATTAGGTCAAGCACGAACATTAAAACTAACATTATTAGAAAGACCTTCAACCCAGGGGGGCTACGACACACATAAATATCATGCGATTCTGCGCGTTTAAACCTTTTAGTGTGAAACCATTAACTCAGGATTACCAAAAACTTATATCGTGGGAATCCTGGGAAACCTTCTAGTGCTTTCGTTCTCAGTCATCGTGATTACTGAACGATTCCACAATGTTGACAGGTGCTGCATAGAGAATGTTCTCGGAATAGAAGAAAATTCATCAACATCATAATAAACTGAAGTCAGTAGAAGTAAATGTCAAAACGAAGAATCGCACGATATATTGAATATCGTGTTTCGTGGTAGCCCGCTTGTAACGGCCCGTGTTGTGGACTATTATAAAACTGTATCAACTATTAAGACGGTTTGTACCTTGCAGAAGGTTGTCAATGGGCTGGAAATAGTATTATTGAGATGATAATTACTGTTAATTCTCATAATAATAATATCGATACATTTATACGAATAGTGATATGATGTTCGTGCTAGAGCTACTGTGCTGTTAGAGTGAAAATGAAATTATTAACTGATAAGCCATAGATAACTTAAGTAAATATTTAATATATTTTTGTATGATATTTATTATTTTTAAACTGTGTCTTGTTGGTGTACCAGTTCTGATGAATGTAGGCCATTCAATACTATTACGAATGTAAAGTTTCTTTCTATTTTATAGATCATGATTCTGCTCTAGAATTAATGAAAGTTCGAGTTAATTGTAATTTTCTACAAATAATGGTTAAAGATGGTTAGACATTTGATATTCTTATATGTAAAGAAATTCCTAGGGCTAAGTAACAAAATATTTTAGTACAATTAGTGCCTATAAAGTGATTCAAGTTACGTTTCATAATATATTATTAATTAAGAAAACCTGGTTGTATCGCAATGTCTTCCAATATAAACTAGTAGGTACCAAAATGTAATAGATAATAATTGTATGTATACGAGTTTGAATATTTTAGAAATTCGAATTAAAAAAGCTATTGTATTTACAAATATTTTAGATTTAAATTTAACCACCGCATTTGGCGATAACGATAGGTACTTAAACTGTGATACAATGTTCGATTTGGAGCAATAACTGCACATTTTAACAATACTAGTTAGCCTTATAATTACTAGTTTCATAAAAAAAAATTATATGATTCTAGTAGTAAATTCAGCTGATCTGAATAATTCGCGTATCTCTCCGACGCCATATAATTGATGATGTATTCCGCGAACATTCGTTCTGCCGACTACAAACACATGTTCCTTGTTTACAATAGCGTTTGACAAATGTATGGCGCCTGCTGCCCGCCTTCTGTACCACGCGCCAACACTTGTGATGTCTAATTTAATGTGTATTACTATTTATAAATATTTAAACATTAAAGTGATATTTCTTGGTAAAAATTATGCCACTGTAATAAACGTCAATTTATTGTTTTCCCATCATCAACTGCATTATATATTGCCTCTTATTGTAATTTGTTGTCAATTTTATTGTCTACTTGTATATTTTTTGTACTCAGATTTATAGTGGTTCGATTTTTAGCAAACTTTTTTTCGTAAGTGGAGCGGGCGTTTACAAATAACTGTTGTAGTTAGTACGTATTTAATTTTGTAAGGTAAATATGTGTACATATTATAAATGTTACTACTATATTGTTTTTTATTTGATGCCTGACTGATTGCTCGAAAGTAGTCAAGCGTGTACCAGTAGATGGAGCTCTTATGAAGTCGACTATCTAAACAATTATAGCTTTCCACCATTTCGAATACCCTCGGGTATGCATAATATTTATTTATTTATTAATATTGTTATGTGCGTTGCGTTCGACGCGACGAATTAAAATGATATATTGAAATTGCGAGTGTATTTTGGTTGAGTCGGCCAACCCGAGGAGCGTGAATATCGAACATGTGCCACCGGAAGTCGTTTCTCATAAATAAAATTTAAAGCGCGCTCTACGTCCGATCATAACTTACGATATTATAAGAAATTGTAAATTCTAGATCAGTTGGAAAAGTAAATATTCTAACATACAAGTGAATTACTCGTATTTTGTTACAATAACCATATTATTTGCGATGTAACAGTCGTGGGCAAAGAACACTAAAAGCTTTTTGCAATTAGCGTTGATTTCGACTTTTTGAAATCATTTTTGTGTACAAAGTAGTGACAAGTAGGTATATTGACATAATTTTTGTATTTGATATGGGTGTTAAGCTTCTGGAATTCAGGACATTTGAGAGCTCTTATACGTATCATGTTTAGTGTGGAAAACCTTATACTAAATTTCAAGATAGTAAGAAAATAAAACTCCACATTTTGATCTTATTCGATAGATAGCTCTTAGGTAAAATATTCATAGATTAGATTGTAAATGAAATATATGATTGAGATATGAGACTTTGTAACAGCAGATTCATCGTGTTTCGGGCTTAGCCTGTGTATGTATGTATGATTTCCAGTAGACCGGGGTTGTTACAATTTCTAGATGATACACTTACCGTAATAAACAAACATACACATACACACACACACATACACATATACACATAATACCAATGCTAAACTGTATGTTAACTAAAGTTTGGTCGCTAAGCCTATTTCTGATAACATCAGTAATTCATGATGCCACCGTTCTCATTGTTATTTAATTTAACTGCAATTACCCAAAAGTTACCAATAGGAATCGACAGGAAGCCCGATGGTACTTGCTGTGCAGCATCCAATAGACTCATACATGAAACAATTTCTATATTAATGATGGGGTTTAGCCGAGTCTTGGTTTGCGACAGACTATTCCGTAGACGTGGAATAGCGGTACACATAAACGTTAATTATAAATGTGGGTTAGTTCTATTTAGAGGTGCGCAGTTCATGAATGGTGGTCGGGCGCAGACGTGGCGCGGCCGGCGAGACACCAGCTCGCTACTCCGACTGTATCCAGGATATTGTGATACAAACCCGATAAATATTATTTTACCTGCGAGTGTTTGCAAGTTTTTTTATTATACCCATATTGGGTAACGGCGCATCTTTGTTCCTTTTTCAATTCGATTCCAATTTTGAATTAATAATATACAAAAAAAATTTTGCATTGATCGTGTCCTGTCCATACCCTTGATACGTATTTAGTGTGGTGATATACAAATGAGTTAGAGATCCTGAAGTGAAGTGGACCTTGGTCGAACCTTTTTTACAATGTGTGTGGATACTGCAGTGTTCTATTGTGATGTGTTTTCTATAGTGATGTGTGTGCAGTGCAGGTGATAGTGGTGTCAGGTCGTGATGTCGCGGAGGGAGGCTCGCGCCGAGCGCGGGGAGTACCCGTTGCCGCCGCCCAGCAAATGTGCCAAAGTCAGTACTCTCGTCTATTGGTACTATAATTTAGGTACTTCAGACTATGGCCTAACACCGTCTCAATAAAAACCTCAATTGTTGAAGAGCCCGGTGTCTAGCATAACCCTAAAATCAAAGTTTTAAAAGGATGTTGAATATAGTATATAAACCGTCGGCGTAACAATGTTTTCTATTCCATATATCTACTGCATTTTCTTGATGGCCATGGTTTCCGTTCTTAACTCAGTTACCTTCAGGCCACGTTTTCTGTTTCCGATCTACTACTTATTTTATAATTCAAGTTCTAAAAAAAATATAAGGCTTATAAATCTTTTCAAACGATAAGCTGTCTGCTTGATTGTTTTGCTCTCATGCGATTTGGTTTGCGATCGCCTGGGGCGCGAGTGATCTAGACAGGTGTTGAAGTTTGTCGTATGGGTTTCGTGGGCAGGTAGGGACTTCTTAAAAATATCGATAATAGTACTATTAGAGCTAAATCTGCTATTGCTACGAATACTACCGGTGAAACAGTGCCATCGAAAGTGTTGTATCGTTTTGTTTTCAATAATTATTCTAGTGAATACCGCAGCTGCTATACCGTTGGTCTTCTGCACTAGAAGGTTGCGGGTTCAATCCCCGCACGGATAAATATTTGTACAGATATTAATTTAGAGTCTAGGTGTTTGTGTATTGGAAAAATTATGTTGTAAACATGCTCAAGGGTAAGGAGATCGCCTAGTATGGAGCATTGTTATATGAAAATAGATATGTAGACAAAATAAAACTGAGCTGATGACTAAGATAAGCTGATGTTTATTTGGATGGAATAATCTTACCCGGATAGCGACCCCGCGCATGTCGGTGGAAAATCCATAGTGATCCATGCCATTTTGTATTACTCTGGGTTTAGAATGGGAAAATCAGTATCGTTCAGGCTACCATGAATTTATTAACAGGCAGAAGATAATAATGTATGTATTTAAATGGCCCAGAACACCAGTTCATTGTAACTCCTTTGCAGTGCCAGAAATGTAGAAAAAAAATCACACATTCGAAAAATTAATTACAATAAACAATAAGTCATTAGCAATAGAGAAAGACATAAAAAAGTAATTTTATTATGTATGGCAAACTTATCTAGATAGACGACATCTCTCCAGGAGCACGAACATAATATGAGAAGTCCATTAAAAAGTTTACGAAAATAGGAATTATAAAATTAAAATGAAAATAAAAAAATTGTATTGGTGCATATGTGTTATTACTTGTTCCAGTTCCTGTACTACACGTGGAAGCTGTGCTCGGTGGTGTTCTCGCACTTCGTGATGATCAGCCTGGTGGTGGCCTACTGCATCCTCGGCGCCGTCACCTTCGAGCGCCTCGAGGCCAACCATGAGCGAGAGGTGAGCCCTTACACCCTTACTGGTAGGTCTCTCATATGTGAGAGGCTGCCTGGGTGGGTACCATCGCAATGTCTATTTCTCCCGTCAAACAGCAGTTTAAATGCACTGTTGTGTTTCGGATTGAAGGACATTGTAGCCAGAGTAACTACTGGACATATTGAGACTTAATATCTTGTGTCTCAGGATGACAAGCGCAGTGGAATCCCAAGCATTGCTTTGTAATTCAAGGTGTTGTTTGGTTTTGCTACTGTTCATGAGCGGTTGTATCGCTTACCATCAGGCGAACGGCATGCTCGTCTCGCTATTCACTACAATAAAAAAAAAACATGCACCAATGCCGGATGCCTTAAAACCCTTTCCTCTTTTCATCCCTTTCCTTTCCCCCTCTCCTCCCGATTTGAAGGGTCGGTAACACATCCATCATCTAAAAGGTGTGGATATTCTCACACTAAAAAAAAAATGCGAGAGAAAACGTTGACGTCGATATTCTGTGAGGCGGTTGTACCATCCCGAAGGAATTTATCCGTTTTACGGTAGCTTTAACGAGCGTCAATAAGAGCAAACTAATGCCAGTTGTTAGATGTTTATGATTTATGGCTATCGTGGCATGATTTTTTTATATACCTTATAAAAATCTTTAATTTTCCTATTCTTATATTAGAATTTATGACAAAGCAGCTAGAACAAATAACAAAGAGCAGTTCATTAAATTACATCAAATTAAAAAAGAAGTTTGACAAGCGAGTCGACATAACAATCTCGTCCCACATCGAACTCAATAAATAATACTGACATATAGACTTTACGCCGTTTGTCAAAACTAAATGTCAGATGTGTGTGTGGCACCGACGCGACGCGACGCGACGCGACGTGACGTTGACTTTTATAAACCGATCACAGCAAGAAAAGTCTGACACACATCAACGCGGCGCGGCGTGGCGCAAAGGGTGCTACACAGTTTCGCATCCATCGTTGCCATAAATCAAATACATTTCCAACTCTTCTATTAATTTAACTTTCTGATTTCGTTGCGGGTTAAAGACAAGTTATACAGTCCCAGGGACTCGCCGAGCTTCAATGCTCGGTGTAATTACAATGCGTGCCACTGTTGATCCTGGCTCACATAAGTTACAGTGGTGGGTGTGAGGATGGGACTGTCTCCTATTTTTTCCCTCTCCTTTCCATTCCTATGATGATGATTGATGTGTTTTTCGGAGTATATTATTTACTTATTGTCGGGTAAGCAGAATGCTCGTTTGCAGTAACGCAAAATTCAGCGTCGCGTAAATGTGTGTCGACCCTAAACCCCGCCGAAATAGAGCTCGTAATTTACACGCACGTTCCATCTTTAATGACTGCCAGAAGTCTTTGATAAACGACTGGTGTTAAAAAAATATAACCTGGCGTTCTGTTGTTTTATTGTTCGTAGAAAACGTAATTGAAAGGTGTCATAGGTGTTTTCGTTATATTTAAAAGAATGTATTAATTTTTTTTATGAACTATATTACAACAATATTTGTGTTTCATGAGCACCTGACATAGTTATATTCAGAATTCAGAGGTTCAGAATCTCGCAATGGGTTCTAGACTCTTAAGCAATTTCCAATATACTGTGGTATTCGACGAAACAGGTGATTTTGTTGTGTGTCTATAATAAACTTTCGGCCAAAACAAATTATTGGATATACCCAAAGTACATCGTGGGGAACCTGCATACCATATTGATTTATAAGATTGTCTATGATATGTAAAGTCCGCCAATCCGCACTAGACCAGCGTGGTGGACTATATGATCTAACCACTCTGAATCGTACTCTCAATTGTAGAGGAGGCCCTTGGAGTGCGACGTATATGGGCTAATATCGATACAGAATATATCGTTTTAACATATGCTAGATCCATGCATAGTAACACAATAATTTCACAAGTGTAAATTCAAAATAAAACAATATCCAACCGTAGTAATGAGGCGCCGCGCCGCACGTTCCCGACGAGCGCAACTGATGATGGCAACTTTTCACTCCGCTGTCAATCAGCGGGCGGCGCGAATGAGGTGTTTATTTGAGCGTTTTTCCAACGTTTCAACTGGAAGGAATTACAGAATAAATGTGGGAAACGACTTCATTCGTGTAAATATTTTTACCTTTGTTTTTTAAAGGTTATTGAAGCTGCTTGGTTCAATTCATGGAAGTTTAAATAATTATTGGTACCGTCTTCTTCTTTAATATTCATCTTCAGCTCTAAAAGCGATTGGTTTGTAGAAAGATTATGCATATACATGGTAGAATTAACGTTTTTTATATGAGACCTCCGCAATCTCACTCACCGAACGAAACAAATCAACAAAACCTTCGGTTTTCTGTGAGACATTTTGATTTTCTTGTATCACGCCGATGGATACCGTCCATTCGCTATATTAACTTAAAATTACTACACTGTGGATCTACCACTTACTGACAGTATTTTATATCTTTATTTTACACTAAAAAAATAACAACATAAAGAGATAAAATAAAAAACAAATGCATTAGTGCATATAACTGTAGAAGAAAAGAAAGGGCAGTTTAAAAATAAAGAATTAAATGCCGGTATCTCAATTTTAAACGAAAATATCCTCATAACTTAGTCCTCCCGTAGTTATTTATTATTGTTTCCATAAATAACATCTATTTAAGCCAGGATGGTTTATCATCGGTCTATAAACTTTTATTTTATAATAGCTGCGCAAATAATTATTTAAATTCCATTTAGTGTAAAAAAACATGAATTATGTGCCGTATTTCGGTAATTTTCCAGTAAAAGTATAAAGCTAAATCTATCGGCGCTGTAAATATTACGTTATTACTAACAAGATTAACAGCAGTTAAAAGGAATACAGTGTTTTAAAAGCGAGTTTTCATAGTACTTTCAAATTACGAAATAGAATTGATTCCAGTAACATTTTAATCTCAGTACTTAATTTGCATTGAAAAATGTTTTTTAAGTCTGTATTTTGTAGAATTAATTTTATGAATTCCACAATTCTTTAAAAATTGTTAACGTAGGCACAGAAAAAGATAAAGTAAATTTATCCTCGATTTTTGCTTCGCGACTGTAAAGATTCAAACGGAATGAATGATTGACAATAGTTGTCATCGGGTGACGCTAGTTGTCTCATTAATGCTTGTTATTCACGATTCATTAAACATCCTGGCACTAGATTCAAGTTTAAAAACACTACATCAACCCGCAACGAGTCAACGTAATACGCTACTGCCATTTACAAATAATAGCGAATTTAACATAAGAAAATGGATTTATACCGAAAATATGCCGCGAGATAATAATGAGTTCAATCATGTAGAATTGTTTCGGCTGATTTTAAAGAATCAACAATAAGCGAGTGTTTTGCCTACCAATAGATCATTTTAAACATAAACTAAAGCGATCTGGAGATGTAGGAACATCTATAATCTAGGGAGATAGTAATTATAGTAAGGGCTTAAAACGTAGATCGGAAATCGATACACTCACTAGCATCACTGCTGTGCCGTCACATTCCCGAGCCAGGGTAACAAAAGTACTGCCAATTTGAGTAGTCTTCCTGCTAACATATTATTTACTGTACTTATTTTTAACATTGTGTTCAGGTGAAGATGAACATCTCTCAGATCCGCAGCAACACGACGCATAGCATCTGGAGCATGACCCGCAGCGTGACCCTGCTCAACCATACCAACTGGACCACCGCCACCGTCGACATGCTCAAGGTTTATATCACCACTAATACCGTGTGCTGATATGGATGTCACTTAGAGACGTATAGAACGATTCTAGAGTAGGGAATACGGAATACTAAATCGATGAGAGCTGGGACCGTAATATGATTGTAGGATTCTAAAAATTTTACGCTCGTTTATTTTGTAACTTTTAAGTACATTGATAAAAGCATTAACATTATTAAGAACACTGAGTAGAACAAATATCTATAATGATAAGCCAGTGCATTCATAGATAGTCTTAACGCAGATCTAATGCCAGTATTTGGAAGAAAAAACTTATTGTGATTTGTAAATTTGGGATACATTGAAACGGCCATAGGCAGATATTGAGACAGTGCATCTGCAAAGCTGATCCCGCTATCCTCTGATTTAATAATGAAAGCCATTCTTAGAATACCAACGTCGTCGTCCCGAACAAATCGACGTCAACACCAAATATATTTTTAAGAATATTCCAATATGTTTTGCATAAAATATGATTACGTTGATTGGCGTAAGTAGTCTACGTTGAAACCGAATGTTGCATTGCGACTATAAATCTGTTATCGAACTACAATTTTGTTCTATGATAAACATTGACTGTAGGCAGAGTACAAGTGCGAACTTTGTTTTATTGTTACGGCCTCATTCATAGTCGGTTATATACTTATTTTAGCTATCGAATGTTTTGTCTTCTTCGCTCAAACATAATGCAAAAGTCATTCAAAAGGGACAAAACATTCGATAGCTTTGGTTGGTTTATAAACTGACTATGAATACCTATGGCGGGTTGTCTCTTGGACGCAGTTAAATAAATAAATACACCCAACAGTCACAATCACAGTATTGTGCGGGGACACTTAGATCTTATATCGAGTCTTGTGTCGTGGGAATCAGAAACTATGAGAGACTTTTCGGTCTCACAAACACCAAGACCAGAAACAAATACCTGTGGATCATACAAATATTTGCCACGGTGCGGGGATCCAACCCGCGGCCTCACGTTTTATAGCCGGTGCCTAACCAACTGCGCCATGGAGGCTGTCAGTTGTCAGGTGGTGAGGCCAGGGTGTGAAACGAAGACGAAAAATGAATACATATTATGTATTTTTATGCAACCCACTAATATTTCTTTCGCGCCTGGGTATCGTAAGTCCTAAGACTCTCGTAGGTCCTGGTTCCTAACACACTAGGACTTGCTGACAAGTTTATTGGCGCAGTTGGTTAGGTTAGACGCTGACTGTGAAACCAGAGATCGCGGGTTCTATTCGAACAACTGTTTGTGTGGCCCACAAATATTTGTGTCGGGTTTGTATATTTGTGAGACTGCAAAGTCCCAGACCAAAAAGTTGGGTGTATTTATTTATTTAATGTCCTCGACGAAATGTGACAATGTATATGATAACGATATCTTGTGTAAAGTCATATCACCATTAATTACTGATCTGTGGTTTGTACGCAGGACTTCGAGAACGCGATTCTCCTTGAGATGAAGGTACGCGGCTGGGACGGCAACGAGAGCACCGACCACATCCAGTGGACCTTCACCGGCGCGCTCTTCTACTCCATCATCGTCATCACCACCATCGGTGAGCTTTCATACTACTTATGAAAACTTTGAAAAAATTAGGTTCACATGGAAAAAATGGATAGCGAGCTTCATCTTCTATTATTTAAGTTTTTTATACATGTGTGTTCACCTCAGTTTGCCTCTAGTGGTACTGTGGTAATATTTATTATGGAGAGCCTATAGTTCTGACATGACTAGTCTAATTTCTAGTCTCGGCAACGCATTAAGGGTGGATTACTTCATCTAAAAAATAAACCCATGATCTTACGTTTCTATATTTGTTTGTATGTTCAATAAAAATCATTTCTACGGAACCCATTGTATGAAAGGTGTTCGTTCTATGGTCAAGTGTAAAAGAAATGGTATCTCAACCTCTTAAAAGAACTAAGTGATTTAGCACTAATCTATTAATCTAGAAACTGTAAATCACGTAATAATCTATTTTAATCACAAGAGGGATTATTGCGTAGGATGGATGTTATCCCTGTGGCTATAAACTGTGATTTATTTCGACAATATACACATTTTTCATACAAACATTGATTTTATGTGAACAATATCGTATAGATTATGCCGCTAAACTATTTTAGAGCACAAGAAATCCGGTACACAATGTGCGAGAAGTAATGTAGGATGTAATATATTTTGTTGCAACAAGTAGCCATTTGATCTCGTTTGTAACTATAAAGAGTTTAGAATCTATTTGATATTTACGTTGTTTCCCTCGATTACATTATGAGGAGCTAATGATATAAACAGCACTGACCATTTTATATTTAACACTACGAAGTTTATGCGAAATGATGTATGAGATAATTTAAGAATTCCAGTATGTTGATTTATGCTTATAGTTAAGACATTTGGAAGACAAACGTGATGTTACCTCGAAAGATTTGCGTAATTATATATTATGTCTCTCATTACTGAATATACGTCATATGTCAGGTTAGTAGTTGTATACAACTATGTATATAAAGCATAAATAAAAAAAATATATACCGGGTATATCAAGACTGCTACCGAAAACGAAGCCGGGTGGTAGTTTTTGTGGCTACAAACGTATTGCAATTAAAAATTTCGGAAAGAAACGCGACAATTATTTATAATGATTTTTTAAACATCATTATTTTTGAGTGGTAATTCCATAGCTTTTGCTAAAATAATAATTTAAACTATTTTATACCTTAGAGTCTTTCTAAATAAAAGGGTATACACTATTATTTTAGGAAAAAATGTATTTACCACCCAAATACGACCATATGAAAAAAAAATACAAAATAAGTTGTTGCTTTCTTTCGCAAATTTTTTTGTTGCATTGTGTCTGAAGTCGCTTAAACTACCACCCGGCTTCGTTTTCGGTAGCAGTCTTGATATACCCTGTATATATATTTTGTAATTGTGATATTGATTCGTTGGTGGGAGAAGTGGTGGGAGGCACCCGACGTGACGGCCCAGTGGTGGCATGCGCGTGAGCTGCGCGCGGTACTGGACAGTACTACTTTATTTTTCTACAACAAAAGAATTTTTCTAAAATCAATGTAGCCTAAGTTACTCGTTATTATATCAGCTATCTGACAATAAAAGTTCCGTCAAAATCGGTCTAGCCATTTCAGAGATTAGCCGGAACAAACAGACAGACAGACAAAAAAAAATCTAAGGTCATTTTCGTTATAGGTATCGTGTATATAACGATATGTAGTTGGTCATTTTTTTAATTTTAACTTTACAAACATACACTTCAATTTTATTTATACAGGGTATCTCAAGACTGCTACCGAAAACGAAGCCGGGTGGTAGTTTTAGTGACTACAAACACAATGCAACTAAAAAGTTTCGCAAAGAAACGCGGCAATTATTTTTTATGATTTTTAAATATCGTCATTTTTAGGCGATAAATCCATAGTTTTTGCTAAAAAAATAATTTTAACACTTTTATACCTTAGAGTATTTAGAAATAAAAGGGTATACACTATTATTTTAGGAAAAAAATGTGTTAACCACCCAAATATGGCCATAGGAAAAAAATAACAAAAAAAAAAATTTACGCTTTTCTTTCCAACTTTTTCTGTTGCATTGTATCTGAAGTTGCTTAAATTACCACCCGACTTCGTTTTCGATAGCAGTCTTGATATACCCTGTATGTATAGATGATTACTCGATATAAGTAATTAGTGTCAGTAATTTTCACCTGCGGTTAGACGTCGGTTAGACTGATAAGTTTGTCGAGAACCGGTGCGTGCGACGGCGCGGCGTCGGCTCCGGAGCGTCGGCCGCGCTGGATCGCCGCCAGACTCCGCCATCCGTCAAATTTTATATTCCAACTATACGTCGCGCCTCGCACCAGTTTTATTTTTACAATAAATTCGACAGATTCACAACGGGAAGTCATATTTAGGCCCACATTGTGGCCCACATCGACGAAAACATTCGGCGTCTGCATCTAAATCTATAGGACGGTAAATATTGTGCAATACAATAGACAATGACATTAGACGCCGGCTGTCAAACGTGAGGCCGCGGGTTCAATCTCCGCACTGAGGCAAATATTTGTGTATTTGTTTCGGGCTCGATGTTAGTGACCGGTGTCTAGGTGTTTGTGAGACCGAAAAGTCTTTCGTAGTTCCTGATAATCACGACACAAGATTCGAACTTAGTGTGGGATCAGGACTATGTATGTGGCTGTTGGTTGATCTTAAAATAATAATGAAATAACCTGTAGGTATTAAGACTTATATTTCGCACAGGTACACGTCGTTACATTCTTACTGTCTATAGGTTTGCCTAGCACTGGCTTAGTAGATGAAGACTTTACTTCCTTTCTCTTCTTACGCGAACACTCTGCAAAGAACCCATACAGTGTACGGTATATGCAGGTAACAGACTCTGGTAACTTAATATGAACACAACAACAGATACAACAGTCAAAGCTCCGCGGTTTGCGCTGGTTAACACTGGTTCGATGGCTACACTACCACATGCGTGGCCGAGCTACCTCAGTCATAAAGTACGCCTCGCATAAAACTATGTTAATACATTAAATATTAGATATCACAACACATCACATTTAGTAATCGAAGAAGCGCGGCCCTATTCGTCCCGTGGGGCCGCCGGGACCGACCAGCACCCCTCGTCCGGGGCCGATGGTGCCCGTGGGACCGCCAGGGCCAACGAGTATGCCAGGTCCTGCGGGTCTGCCGTACCCTGGCCCAATAATACCAGTTGGACCTCCAGGTCCTACTAGAATACCTTGTCTTCCAGTCCTTACTGGTCCAATGATGCCCGTCGGTCCGCCGGGACCAACAAGTACTGGCCTCCCAAAGCCTCCTCCAGCTGGACCAATGATTCCTGTTGGGCCCCCAGGACCGACTAACACTCCTCTTTGTGCTGACTCATTCGGTTCAAGATTATCTTTAGGTCCCTCTGAGCCGACGAATCCTTGGTTATTTACTGGTCCGATAATACCAGTGGGGCCATTTGGACCGGTCAAAACAGCTGGCTTCTGTTGTGCTGGGCCAATAACTCCAGTAGGTCCTCCTGGGCCAACCAACACTCCTGGGTTGCCGATGTTGCCGGCGGGGCCTTGTGGCCTGTTTATAGCTCCTCCGTTGTAGTTTCCGGGTACGAACCCGGAACTAGGCGCTGGTGGGAAGGGTCTGGCGAAATTTTCTTGCCCAGGGAGCAATGAAGGACGCTCGTCTTCGATTTCATTGAAGTATTCTGCAAGAAATTTACATTGAATATTGTTGTATCTAACTTGAGATACTTAATTACTTCCACTGGTAAAATCCGGTACCTGAGTGCGGTATGCCTTCTTGATTGCCTCTCTTGTAACAACACAGATACTTCTGGGCGCCGCACGCTCGCTGCCAAATAAAAACATATATATTATGATAATAACAAACTATTTGTCCAATGCACATTTATTTATTTATATAAACTATATTCAATATGTACAGGTGGACTTAATGCCTTTTCAACCAGTTAACCAACTACTTAGCATGCCTCAGCTTTAGAGCTCAATAATAGTCTACTACGTGCATTTACATTACATCCATATTTACATCGAATAAGATGAGTAGGTAAGTGAATAGTGTGTGAATCTGTAACAATGGTGGGCTTGTGCAATGTAGGACGAACAACGTTCTTCAAATGAATGGGAAAACTAATAAACTTGGTTGTTTTCTATGTTTTAAACCCTACAATTGCAGTCTGTTTTCCTGACGATTTTGTTGTAGCAACACATTTACAATGAGGTGTTGCAGCTAAATATAAGTTTATGATTCATCATCAGTCGTAATTAAATATTCCTACACATTTTTTTCGGGTTTAATCATTTCTATCTAAGATATGTTAACTTTTTGAAAGCTTCTATTGTTAAGTGATGGGTACTGTTGAGTAGGACATAACTTGAAAAAGAGTTTGTAAGAGTAGCCTCATTTTTGTACTAAGCCGGTACAATGTCCCACTTCAATTGAAGTGAGGCGTACTGACACTTATTTGTGGGTCATAACTTTGCCTCACGACTCACGTCAATGAAATGACATTACAGACCAAGTCTCAGACTATAGGCCGACCGTTTAACTCGCGTATCGCCTGCGCGGTAATAAGGGAGCGGGGGCGGGTAACGCTACACACGGAGTCAATAATCCAAATATTTGTCTCGAGATAGACATTGTTGGTAAAGAATAAAATAGGTATCTTTTTTTTAAGTTTTTATTTTTGTTTTACAAATATTTTATTAATAGCTTCTTAGGTACAAAATCAAAAAAACAATAATTAACTTCGTTTAAGAAATATTTAACCACAGATAAAAGTTATAGGACTATTCATCACTAATATCCATATCGCTTGAATCATCATCACTGTCTGTGTAGCTTCAGGAGTCAGAATCTTGCAAATTAATAATAAATCGTTCCATCTCTTCATCAACGATACGATCGTGCAGACAATATTCATTTTCAATAGTTTGTACATGTTTATCGCAGTTAACCCATTTTTCTACAGAGAATTCGGCAAATAGCTGTTCCAGTGTATTTTTCTTTTGACGTGACAACGTCTTAAATTAGGTTGCGGCTGGGAGTCACTTATGAAAAAGTGTAACGCCCGGTAACGTAACGGTGCGCGCGCAGCACTAGAGAATTATTTTTCAGTTTCACCCACTTTTTCCAAAATTGTCCCATAGCCCCCCCCCTGCCTTCCCCCACCCTTATTCCGAAATAGTGCCTATTAGCCTCCCCACGAAACCTACCCCCCCCCCCCCCCTCCCGTACCCCCACCCCGAAAATTTACCTCACCCCCCAATCCTATCTCGGCCAACATAGGTCGTAGACCCACCGAGTTTGGTATCCTCGGAACCGTCTTGGTGAGGGCTACAAATTGACCCCGCCAGAAATCCCAAATTACGCAAAAAATTACCCCCCCAAAAAAAATATTTTACCTCCAAAAAATTAATTTAAGTTAGCCTCCCCACGAAACCTTCCTCCCCCCCCCTCCCTTACCCCACCCCGAAAATTTACCTCACCCCCCCCCCAATCCTATCTCGGCCAATATAGATCGTAGACCCACCGAGTTTGGTATCTTTGGAACCGGCTCGGTGAGCTCTACAGATTGGCCCCAACCAAATCCCCAAATTCCTCCCTCTCTCCCCTAAAATATTTGTCCAGGCATAACTCCGTCATTTCTTAAAGTAAACCCCCCGTGTTTGGAGTCAGAGGAATCGTCTTGACGAGCTCGACAATCGAGAGCAGGCAAAATACGATTTTTCTTATTGACGTGACAACGTCTTAAATTAGGTTGCGGCTGGGAGTCACTTATGAAAAAGTGTAACGCCCGGTAACGTAACGGTGCGCGCGCAGCACTAGAGAATTAGGCGCATTGAATCGGCGCATGCTTGTGTCTCTGTCTTTGTCTTTCTCGAACGTTCTTGGCGTTGGAAAAACAAGAAAGCGTCACAATACAAGTTCACACGTGTGGTTAAAGTATCGTCAGCTGTGTCTGTAGTGAAAATATGGAGTGCTTAGATTCGTCATTACATGTACAATGTTTTAGTAAACAAAATATATTTCTATAGTTAAAATTTGTGCAATTCTTATTTTCATTCAATTCCTTGTTCCTATTGTGCAATTTAATTATATTCATATCAATAAATATTCTACCGAGAAAAAGACGTTGTCACGTAAAATCTTCGCCCGTAAAACCGACTTTACAGGCAACCATTTTTTTTTGTCTAAATTAGAATCAATTTCAATTTTTGCGAGCTGTCCTTTGATATCCCTCCAAACCAATTCGATTGGGTTCAAGTCTGGGTGATATGGAGACAGTCGTAAGACTTCATGACCTGCCGCCTTTAAAATGTCATCTATTTTGTAAATATTTTCTGTCGCGTGTTATTTAATTAAATTCAATAAATCACATTTTCTTAAAGACTTCTCGTTCTTCATTGGATTGCCAACACGCCGGTACATTTAATGACGAATTGACATATGTTTCATCGAGGTAAACAATGTTTCTTTGATCTCTTCTGTGCTTCTTTATCGCATTAAGATAACGCCACCGCCACGATACGATGTTTGGTTGTTCAATCAGTAATTTTCTTTTTGATTGACATTTCTTAAATCGAAAGCCAAGTTCTTAAATATTCTCGGCCACAATTTAAAATTCCTTCTTCTCTGAGTTTCGCATTCAAAATTTTTAATGTAGGAACCTTCTTATAAACCGTATAAAATTGAGTTATTTTTCTTCTAACAACGCCCTCTGTAAAACTGTCAACTTCAATTTTTTTCTTTCGAATCTGTTTATTTATTTTTGGTGATTTAAAATTTACATTATTTTGTTCATCTTTTAGTTCATTTCCTTCTTTTATTATTTTACATATGGTAGTCACCGAGAGTCCTGTAGCTTTAGCAACAAGTTTGTTTAGGTTTACGTCTTCAAGATACTCTGTAGAATTATGATCTTGTTTTCTGGCTTTAAAAAAGGAATATACATTGTATGCTATTTGTTTAGCTTGCTTGTTAATTTTGTTCGCAAAACTGCAAGAGCGATTCATCTTGAGATTTATCTTGGCAAGTCGTATACCTTGTGCGTTTATGTCCAAGTGTCCGTAACAAAATTACCAACTGCAACCAGCCAGCGCACTGTCGCACTTGACGTAAGCTCTCTGCTCCGCGCACCCCTTTCACCCACCCGCTAACATCTCCCCTCGCTCCCTTCTTACCGCGCAGGCGATACGCGAGTTAAACGGTCGGCCTAAAAATACTCTCTAGACGTAGCCATGCCGTGGCCGCACAAGAGACAGATATATAATTCTTCAGTGTGGCCATGTTGGGAAAAATTCCTACTTTTGGTGGGTACTAACACAGACCAACATAAGCGTTGCCAACCGTACGATTGAAATCGTATTTATTCGTATACCATATTTATTTTTAAATGATAATGAGTTTATCATTATTTTTTACTTTTTAGTTCGATCTTATATGAAAGTTGTTTTTTTAGTTTTTAAACTATAATTTAATTGCTTGCACTAAAACATCTATCTTCGGCTGTCTTATCAAAGAAAGACAACTGTGCGCAAATTACCAAATATATAGGTAATATTTTTTCAACAATAATATTTTGTTTATTATTCTGGATAAAATATAAAATAATATCATATACTTTTTAAATTATTGCGTCGTCATCAGTCCTGGATACGTATGCAAAATTTCAAGTCAATCCGACGTTTTGAAGTGCTCGAAAATCGACTTCACAGATTCTGTTACATACATATAGGCGAAGTTAATAAAACGGTGTTAAAAATAATTAATGATCAACTACTTACATGAACATATGTTATTGGGACTGCTTTTGGTTTTACTATAACATTCTTCTTTTTATAATGAAAGGAATCTATCTCGAAATGTATTGAGCAAATTTTTAAATTATTTGTTGGTTGCCAATTTTGGTGTCCATTAGCTTCCACCCATTTAATTCTAATTACTGTTAGTAGGAAACCTAAAATAAGAAGTAATTTTTTTTTTTACGCATGAATAACGCTATGTATGCAAGGAATAATATGCAAGTATTATCTAGGGTAAATTATATATATTATGTATTATCTATCAGAAATGAGGAGATCCGTAGGAGAACCAAGGTTACCGACATAGCCCATAGGATTGGCAAGTTGAAGTGGCAGTGGGCCGGGCACATAGCTCGTAGAACCGATGGCCGTTGGGGCCGAAAGGTTCTCGAGTGGAGGCCACGTACAGGCAAGCGAAGTGTCGGACGCCCGCCTACAAGGTGGACGGACGATCTGACTAAGGTCGCAGGAGGTCGCTGGATGCAGGCCGCTTCCAACAGGTCATTGTGGAGATCATTGGGGGAGGCCTATGTTCAGCAGTGGACTTCCTGTGGCTGATATGATAATGATGATGATGATGATCTAGGGTAAACCAATTCTCATAACAAGGTAACACTAAACTTTTAAGAAATTAAGGTTATTTAATATTATTTGTAGAATTTCTAAATGTAATCGATATTTCTCTAAGTAAAACAATTTGTATTGATATTAAAATACAACATTATTTACCAATAAACGACAAAACAATTATAATGTAACATAAATGAGTAACTTACGAGTGAAATGTTATTCCACAAATTTTTCGTTCACTGCGACTTTTGCAGCCTAAAATACTACAACCCACCATTGCATATACACTATAGTCACTAATCTTAATATATACCGGGTATCTCAAGACTGCTACCGAAAACGAAGCCGGGTGGTAGTTTTAGTGACTACAAACACAATGCAATTAAAAATTTCGCAAAGAAACGCAACAATTATTTTTTATGATTTTTTAAATATCGTCATGTTTGGGTGGTAAATCCATAGATTTTGCTAAAATAATAATTTAAACTCTTTTATACCTTAAAGTATTAATAAATAAAAGGGTATACACTATTATTTTAGGAAAAAAATGTATTTACCACCCAAATATGGCCATAGGAAAAAAATATCAAAAAAAAAAATCGTTTTTTTTTTTCAACTTTTTCTGTTGCATTGTGTCTGAAGTCGCTTAAACTGCCACCCGGCTTCGTTTTCGGTAGCAGTCTTGATATACCCTGTATAATTCACGTGTCACGTTGTTTGTCCGCGATGGACTCCTAAACCACTCAACTGATTATAATGAAATTTTGTAGATATGTGTTATTTGTTCCAACTTAAAGGTGGGATAATTTTTATCTCGATTGAATTGACGAAAGTATAAAAAAAAGGAAAAAACATTTTGCCATACAAAATGTTCATGGGTTTGTAACTGTCAAAGATTTAATGTTCATAGCGTCGATACGGTAAACTCTTCCCTAAAATTAAATAACGTATTTAAATAAAAGTTTCGAATCGACAACACATAGCCACAATATTCGATTTATGGCGTATTTTAGATTTTAAAGATGTAAATTAATGACAGTAATGAAAAGTGGTTGACATTTAAATTGATTGTCAAATATTTATGCATACGTTCAGGAATTTATTGTAAACTAAAGAGTATATTATGATGCTACATAAATATAGGACAATTAAATAAATAATATTCACATGTATTAAGTTTTACTTCATTTCAAGATAGAATTTCACTTGAAAATGAAAAATCTTTAATAAAATAACACATAAAAATAAAAACTGAACTGAACAGAATAAAATAAAAATTTTATATAATTATGGAGAATATTGCAGGGATTCTCAAATTAGGCGTTGCCTGTGTCTTCAAAAACCAGTTAAATATAATTGTTTCTACGTTAATTGTGTGTGTGTGAGTGCATTTCTACTATTTGGAAAAACAGCATAGTGGGGGTGAAATAAGGGATGGGATATTGCATGGATAATCAAAATCGATAAAGTGTTTAGAAAGTAGAGAGAAACTGGATATAATAGAGTGGGAGGTAGGGGAGAAGACTGGGATAGCTGACAGATTTAATAGGACGAAATGTAAATGCACGGTATAAGACGGGATGGTTAATTAAGAGAAAGGACGCGACGTATCGGGAAGTGAATGAACAGACGGGATGGGACGGAATTGAGCAGGACAGTAGGATAGCTAATTCATGTTTAGGTATACAAGAGCTTATACGAAAAATAACACGTATTTGGTGTGGAGTAAAATAAAAAAGTATCTGCACCCAGGCGAAGCCGGGCCGGGCCGCTAGTATTTGTATAAATTGCTGCTTTACACTATCCAAAACTATTAAAATATCGGAAGAACTGATTGACGTATATTTGTTTGACAAACTGCGCTTATTGACAAATAAAAAAACCGGCCACGGTGACAAGGACAAAGAAAAAAACTCTGTCTCTTTAACGCACACTAATTTTTAACTTGCGGTCTCACTCTTATTTCTCACGTTCCAGTCATGGCTACGTCTAGAGAGTATTTAGTCTGAGGACCAAGTAGTACACAAAATATGAAGTAGTACAGATTAAAAATTTGAGCCGCTCTTACATTTTGACGTCATGTACGGGACAAATATACTGCCTCTTGTATGTCCTACTCAACACTGGTGATGGGGTTATTTCTGACAGTCGATTCAACTAATATTTGTCCATTACTGGACATAGGGTGCAAAGTGATAATTTTAAATCTGGAAACTCTATTCTAAATATGCGATAGTGGAATTAGCTTTATACTCAATTTGGCTTTTAAGTTAAGCCTTAAAGTTGTTTGACGTGTGTGGGAGTTATAGTGGTAGATGTATGTTCTAATGTTACCTCGGAGTCAGCATGCGGGCGGCAGTTGGGAGTGGAAACACACTTGCAGAATTGTAGCGAGTCCAGTGTCCCGTCTGACTCGTAGTTCTTTGGCCTGGAATCAAAATTAATGTGGAATCTAACACGAGCTACAATAGCGGGTGTGATAGTGTTTATCCTATATTGACTTAATAATAAGATATAAATAACCGTTTTATCATGGAACTTCAGATGTTTATAATAATATACATAAAGCGGTACGATTGGGTTCTTAATAGATTGTGAAAGTCAATGAACGTTCATACTGATTGTTCATTCGGATGTTTAAATAATAGGACAAAGGATGTTATTAAAAACCCAAGTAGAAGAATGAAATTAATGACTGCATTGGAATTTCTTATATAAACCTTGTTTTAGTTTTAATTAACTGCTGGGCGTTCTTAATGTCTGATTATAAGGTTATCCGCACGTTGAGTTTACAACACAAATAACACGCAAACATGTCTAGATTTAGAACAAATGTCTGTAGGCCATACAAATATTTAGCCAGTAATTTGTAGTGGATGCCACATCAATTAGATTGTGATTAGAGAAGAAGATTCAAGGTAGGTTGTCTTACATCTTTTTAAAGGAGATCTTAAAACGACTTGAAAGATCAGGCAGCGTCAAAAATATTAGTGGTCTGTTATAAGGATAGCCCTATTATTTCTTATATATTTGGACGCGTTAATTTCAACTTGCACAACTTGCCTAGAATGATTTTTAAATGGCATTTGAAATTTTTTTAGTAAAATTGGTCTCTTATTTTTTGTACCTATGATTAATAAACGAATGATTGAACAAAGAATTAAATTGTTAAACAAATACAATATTTTAAAATTATTGCCATTCAGTGGATTTTATTTAAATAGAACCACTGAGAACCCATACAGTAATCGTGTGAGATATACGCGCACTTTCAGCAAGATGTTAGTGCTTGAGAATTCATTGGAGCACAACTGTACTCGGTAGTGTATGAATCGGATTTATGGCCCATAACATTTGGCGCCAAAATAGAATTGTATAAACTGGCTGAGATCTCAACGGGCATAACTCCTGTACCTATGTATTACTGCTACACTTTGGCTCTAAGTTATGGGTGAATAATATTTATAGATTTTTAAATATGCAGAGGTTATCCATTTTATGTCCTGAATAAACTAGCATATCTTCCAAGGCGCTTACTCTGAGGTAGAGTGTCGAGCACTTTGTCGAGTTCTTAATGCTAAAATGGACATATTTTACACAAAATAAGGATTTTGTTGTAAGGGCAATTCTGACATTTAAATGTTCACCACATGAGTTAGCAAAATATTGCATTTCGCGTAGTGACTAACTCAACTACTTCAGTAGAATGAACCTTCGTACTAAGAAATGGAGAAAAGTGGATAGGGTTGATGGTGGCATTTGCTCATCTATGGGATCACTTTATTTATTTCTCTCCTACAGAAACTATGATCAAAAACATCCTTTACAATAATAATATGGAGTATTTGTGGGCCACACAAACATTTCTCTCTATGCGGGGATCGAACCCGTGGCCTCTCGTTTCACAGGCGGCGTCTAATCGACTGCGCCACGGAGTTCAAGACTAGTCAATGTACATCGATTCTTCTACTTCTTCTTTAGCAGGCCATGTACGTCCCACTGCAGGGCACGGGTCTCCTCTACAATCGAGAGTACGATAGAAAGTGGTTAGGCCATATATAATCCACCACGCTGGCCTAATGCGGGTTGGTATATCGATTGTGTTGTACATACCTGTTATAAACCGGGTATATGGCCTGCCCATTGACCCTGTAAGGCGCCCTTTGAGGATGCTCCTGCACTGTGACCGGGTACCGGCCCACCCCGGGAGGTCTGTTGTAGAAGCCGTCAGTGTCGGTGGGTTCTCGGAAAGGCAGCTCATCGGCCTGCACCGCCTGCACTCGCGACTCGCTCTGTCTTCTGAAATTATATGGTAACATACATTATTGATGTTTTACTGGTGGTAGGTCTCTCATATGTGAGAGGCCGCCTGGCTAGGTACCACTGCAATGTCTATATCTCCCGCCAAACACCAATGTCAATGTTTCGGATAGAAGGGTATTGTAGCCAGAATAATTACTGGACGTATTGAGACTTTACATCTTTGGTCTCAAGATGTCGAGCGCAGTGGAATGCCAAGCATTGCTTTGTGATTCAAGGTGTTGTTTGGTTTTGCTACTGTTCACGAGCGGTCGTATCGCTTACCATCAGGCGAACGGCATGCTCGTCTCGCGATTCTTAGCAATAAAAAAATAAATAAAACAATACTCTCGATTCAGGCTGATATCCTACGGTACCGCATTTAAGAAACAAGATGAGGTAGGGGTTTTGTCAAACCGGTGCATTTAGGGCGCTTTAGTTGTTGCCTTCTGCAATGGGAAATAGATGTCAGTTCTTCTAATAAGTTATTGCATCTAAGTGGTTTTCGCAGCGCGTCTATTTTTTGTGATGACATGTTTGTATGCACCTACTTGAAATTGACGTGTCGTTTCTGCTTAATTAAACATTTATATTAAAATCTAACGTAACATCATAAGTCTAGTTAAAATTATTTTATTTATTTATTTATTTTAAATCTTTATTGTACACATAAAAAAAAAATACAACATACAGAAACAAAAAAATATAAAAAGTACAAATGGCGGTCTTATCGCTTAAAGCAATGTCTTACAAACAACCATGGGATGGATTTAAAAGAAGGAAAAAGAGAAGGCAGTGTAAAATAAAGAATTAAAAGTGAGGAAACTAGATAAAACTCATACTATTTATATATATAATCTAAACATAAAAATACACCAAAATAACATACATACATACATAATAAAAAGCATAAATATATACATATATAATACTACAAACATATACATACCGGGTATCTTAGACTGCTACCGAAAACGAAGCCAGGTGGTAGTTTTAATGACTACAAACACAATGCAACTAAAAATTTCGCTAAGAAACGTGACAATTATTTTTTATGATTTTTTAAATATCGTCATTTTTGGGTGGTAAATCCATAGTTTTTGCTAAAATAATAATTTAAACTCTTTTGCACCTTAGAGTATTTATAAATAAAAGGGTGTACACTATTATTTCAGGAAAAAATGTATTTACCACCCAAATATGGCCATAGGAAAAAAATAACAAAAAAAAAATTGTCGCTTTTTTTTGGAAAGGAACAAAAAATTTGAACAAAAAAGGAACAAAAAAAATCAAACACCATACAACTTTTTCTGTTGTATGGTGTCTGAAGTCACTTAAACTACCACCCGGCTTCGTTTTCGGTAGCAGTCTTGATATACCCTGTATATAAATATATAATAAATACAAATTTAAAATTAATTAGAAGTAGGAAATAATATTATCTACTAAAATCTGTTTATTTGGAGAGATTGAGGTAATGTTCTTTGATTTACCTCTTGAATGAAGACAGCGATTGCGCCTGTCTCACCACAACAGGAAGCGCGTTCCACAATCGAACTGCTTTGACAGTAAAAGACTTGTCCATAAATGTCGTGGTGTGCACAGGCATTCTCAGCCTAAGATTCTCGGACGACCTCAAGGACCTCAAATGTGAGTCATGAAGAAAAATAAATCGTTCTTTAAGATAAGATGGGGTGAGAGGATTGAACAAAATATTGTAAAGAAGACAGAGAATGTGAGTAATCTGACGAAGCCGTATAGGTATTTAAAATTACATAATTACAATAAATATTTCAACGAGTTTGCGATCACTTATCGAGTCAGTTTGGCAACTAGTGTAGCAACTATTGGATTGCCAGTAACGTTACTTTTACTGCGCGGTTTTTTACGAAACACTGTCTAGTCCAACGCTTGCTACATTCGGAGAGTGCTTTCGTCACACGAACTTGACGCTTCAATGTCAACATAAATGTGTAAGCAACATTGGTATTTTGCTCCAAAATCTACTATGGTACTAGGTCATTGCTTCTTTTTTGCATAAATCTGGAAAAGTGGATAAGCCACCCTGTTGGCAACACAACTTCTGATCCTAACGTTGTGGATGTTAATGGGACGCAGTGATCACCCACCATCAAGTGAACGGTTTGCTTGTTAGCCGGTGCCTACTGCATAAAAAAAAACACGACCAAACTGTGCAATTAATGGATTGAGAACACCATTTGAAGGAAATATGGGATGGAAAAAGTAAGATCCGTTAATCACATAAATATATCGGATAATGACAACTAAGATTTTCTTTGAGGCATTGAGTGATTCATCCATGTCGTACCTAATAGCCTAATAAGCTGAATAGCTTAGTGATCTACTATGCGGTACTTCGATTTCTATTACTTTTAATTTACCTACCTATGTACCTATTTCCACCCACGGAGTACTTGGTTATATAGGAATTTCCACCTCTCAATCATCTGGGATCAGTGCAAGATGTGTTATGTCAAGAATAACATTTATTCAACTTCAACCTGTCGAATATATGGTATCTTTGCTTAACATATGAAGTATTTTGTCATAATTAATTGTGTTCCTACTTTCAACGCAACAGTATCGTGATAAACTTGCTTAGGGTATCTTGCATACAATTAAAATTAAAACATAGATTTTTTTCCAGTACAAAGTCAATATACTTTAAAGCCTATAAATAATTATTTTTTGTTTGTATTACTTGTTAGGAATCATGATTCATGAACCCGAGGTAATTACAGGTTGCACTAACCTAATGAGCAATTGTGTGGAAACTTAATAGAAGCGATCACGCAATTGCTAGGTCTACTCACTCACGCCTAGATTTAACTAGGTTGTAGGTTTTGTTCATTGTCTGGTCTAATTGGCTTAAGTACATGATCTCTTGTTGGCTATGGATATTGAGTATGTATATAAAACTTTTTAAATTCGTTTTTCGCTAGTGAGATATTCTCTGATGAATGACTTTTATTTCTTTTTCTTAATGCCTCAGGTTTAAGCCCTTATTATAAAAAAATCAGAAAGACCCATAAATTATTAGCTTACATTGCGTTAACATATTGGCATTAATCCCTATTAATTGATATACATTATTATAAAACATTGCAATTTATTTACAGTTTGTGAGAGTGCGTGGTGACCTTTTGATAAACGGACCAGGCGTGGCTGCCAACATATTCACGGCTGTCGCAGGTTCGGATCCCAGCGCACAGCTCTGACTTGTCGGAGTCATGTGTGTATTGATAGTCATTCACCACGGACACCACGGTGTTTATAAGAATTTCTACGGTATGTAAAATTCGTCAATCCGCATTAGGCCAGCGTGGTGGACTACGAGCCAAACCACTCTCAATCCTACTCTCGTTTGTAAAAGAAGCTGCCCTGCATTGCCACGTATATGGGCTGCTACATATGGTTGCCTGATATATAGTTCTGAGAAAACATTTTTCGTTTCAGGTTGAGGATTAAATAAATGAAAATACTATAAAATAGTTATGTTACGTCACCATAAGCCTGAAAATTCTTAGTATTCCATTACAATGACTATACCGGGTATCTCAAGACAGCTACCGAAAACGAAGCCGGGTGGTAGTTTTAGTGGCTACAAACACAATGAAACTAAAATTTTTGCTGAGAAACGCGACAATTATTTTTAATGATTTTTTAAATATCATCATTTTTGGGTGGTAAATCCATAGTTTTTGCTATAATAATAATTTAAACTCTTTTATCCCTTAGAGTATTAATAAATTAAAGGGTACCGACTATTATTTTGGGACAAAATGGATTTACCACCCAAACACGAACAAAGAAAAAATAATACAAAAAAATCATTTTCTATTGCGTTGTGTCTGAAGTCGCTTAAACTAGCATCCGGCTTCGTTTTCGGTAGCAGTCTTGATATACCCTGTATAGCGTGACGGTTTGTGCAATCTGCTATCTGAGTCACTTGATTTATTTCTTGTATCTTTTCTTATTTTTTTCAAGAATGTAATAAAATATAACAATGAGAATATAATTTACCCTCTTGAAGCCGGGACAAACACACTTGTTTTTAGTATATTAAAGAATTATAACATTATTTATATATTATAATAATTTATAACCTTATAGCAAAATAACACATTGACAAAAAGATTGTGTTTGGTAAGGTCATTATTAAACAGTGAAGACAGACAGATTATCTCGTTGTTTTACATAATATACCGACTGAAAAACAGTAGCATGCTATCATAAGGCCCTTGAAATTTCAAGAATAAATTGACCCAATTTTTACCAAAATCAAACAACAAAAAACAAACCTATCAATGGAATTTCTTGTTACTTCCTAGCTGTATTTAGGTGTAATAAAGAACTAATAAAAGACATAGCTGCAATCTTTAGGCAATTTCGCGAGTGACGCAAGTGATTATTATTCCGCTAGACGCCACAATAGACCCACGTACTGAGAAGGAACAATACGTTGCCAACGCAACGTGCAAGTGACAAGACTTATCTAGCCCCATCGTAATCAATGAGATCTAAACAATTCCGGGGTTTACAGTAACTTTTTTTTTATTGCCTAGGTCCGGCAAACAGGTCACCTGATGGTAAGTGATCACAGCCGCCTATGAATATCCGTAATGCTTGGATCATCGATGTGTTACCGGTCCATTAAATCGGGAGGAGAGCGGGGAGGAAAAAGGATGGGAAGAGACAAGGATTATTGGGCATCCGGCAAACTCACTTACCGAAAGAAATACGACAGAAAAAGTGTCGCTTCACGTCGATCCTCTGTGAGACAAAGGTAGCGCCCTAGACGAACTCATTCATGCGAAGTTATGACTGACAACAGCGCGTCTCTACCACTTTGTTTGCTTACAAAATTGGATGAAATGGAATACGTATTACTTTGGTCCTCCTTTATCATTGGGACCGGTTTACTTCTTAGCCCACAGTTCTGGTTAGTGAACCACAAATTTCTTTGAAATCTTGAGGGGATATTTCAGGTGTAAAGTTTTTCTTATGACTTTTTTCTTCAATTTTGGGATGAGCGTTAAATAAATCCTAAAAAATTCAAAAGATTGTGTCTTGGGTACGATCCTCGGGCCTCTGATTTGACAGGCTAGCCACGGTTGGTCGTTCACTTAAAATATGAAATTAAAGGTTGTAAATTGCGTTGTATTGACAACATGAAGAACTTTCAAAAGCCTTGCTCCAGAGCGTGCTGTTGACGCATGCACCGGACCGCCTTGCCGGTTTTGCGAAATCATAACTTTGGCAAAAGTTATGACTCGCGCGACATTGACACTTTCAAGGTAAAATATACAAATTGGTTAATATCCCTACCAAATCTAGAAGTATTAAATATTCACGGTCTCCACCTAAACTGGGAATAATAGTGTGGGTATGAACAATCATCTCATAACATTAGATTTAAAAAACAATACAATAGATTACAGTGGCAACTTTTTGAATTTTATAATATTGAATTTATTTTTCTAACTTAAGCTTCTAGTAACATGGTATTTTCACAACATGGTATTTCAGCTTTGTTATATGAAAATTTATAGTTTAACAAGCGGCTGGATCCCTGACTTCAAGCGATTCAATTCAGCCAATATAACTGTATCAAAGAATGTCTTAGTTGTGATAATATCAAATGTGTGTACTGTTGAAGAGCCTTAATTTGTCAAATAAAATTTACAAACCGATGTAATAGTCCCCTAATCCAGCTATCGATACGTGCCAATAATACTAAAATTATTTTAAGATTAGTAAATAAAATACAACCTCGTCGCCCAAATTTGGATGAACCTAACTTCTATGTAATTTTCCGTATATTATCTAAATAGCGTAGGTCACTTCCGTATATGGGAATGGATCCCACGACCTCACCTCATCTGCTTGGAGGCTGTCTTACTTCGGAAGGTTATTAGCGATCATTACGACTGATATAACAATGGAGCTATCATCACGTTTTATGAAATAATTGAATGTGTTGTGTGTATACTTCTAACTCGATTATTGTTGATTTGTAAATAGTCTTGAAACTATTTTGTCTATTTTTCTATTGTTTTTTGTTCTAATTAGTGATCGAAATAGTTCGAATTAATGACATGTTTTAACACATGTCAAGTAAAATTATAATCTAATATATAAAATTCTTCTGTCACGGGGTGCGTAATCGAACTCCTCCGAAACGGCTTGACCGATTCTCATGAAATTTTGTGAGCATATTGAGTAGGTCTGAGAATCGGCCAACATCTATTTTTCATCCCTCTAAATGTTAGGGGTAGTCCACCCCAAAAATTTTTTTTTATTTTTTAGACAATATTTTTAATTTCTATTTTTTTTATGATACAACATACAAAAATACATACAATCCTCAATTTTCACCCTTCTACGATTTCAACCCTTATTTTTTAATAGCCATTTTAGTAATTTCATCATTTTTCCTCTCCGGTCGAAAACTGATCAATCGTCATTTAATTAGTTATCCCCGCCAGATGTCTACAGGTGTCACTTCTGACCCAGTAAACAGCACGGAGTAGGGATGAGAACGAAGCCGGTCTCCTGTTTCTCTCACACAATACGATTATTGTTTATGCATCAAGTGTAGTAGTAACGTCGACAATTATTATTTTGCTATCTCAGTGTAACTGTCATATTAAGTTTCAATAATTCCTATTTTATATATAAGATGTATATGGATGTTTATGGAGAGAAGGGACATAAAGTAAAATAGAATCGAAGGTACGGGAGAGGGCTGGGATAGATGACAGATTTGTTAGGACGAACTGTAACTGCACGTTATAAAACGGGATGGATAATAAAGACAAGGGACGGGACGGATTGGGAAGAGACTGAACAGGCGGATGAGACGGGATTGAGCCGGACAGTAGGATAGCTACGTCAAGTTTAGGCATACAAGAGTTTATACGAAAAACAACATGTATTTGGTGTGGAGTGGAATCAAAAAATAAATGCACCCAGGCGAAGCTGGGTCGGGCCGCTAGTTTATTTATAAGGTTCTATGAATCACAACTACCACTTCTATAGATGTGGAGTTTTATATAGAGCTCTGTGATGACACGAATAATGCATTCATTATAATTGGTTACTAGGAATTTCTGTACTCACTTGTCGGTATCAAAGTGACCTCCGTCCAGGAACTTGACCTTGGAGTCGATGCGCACCGACGCCGCGGCGCTCTCCCCCGGGAACTGCCACTGCTCCCCCTGGCTGCCCACCACCAGCACCACCAGGCACCACCACGTGCCTGAAAATGGAAAGGAAAATAACTTAGATTTATGTAGATTTATTGGAGCTAGTTTATTTGGTTTCATAATTTCTGGTCTGAAGTGCATGCATATTATGTGCTAGAGTTATAGCTTCGTAAAACTCATGGGTCACAAGAGTTCTAGTGACTGAGGTACGATATATTTGATTTGATGATTACTGATTTTCGATCAGTCAAAGTAAGCGCAAAAGAACAATAATATTGTGTTGCTTTTTGGACGTCCTCCAATTTTATTTTAATAACTGAGAAATAACTTGTAAGTCTTCTACCATTGTAAAGTAATCAAAGACCGTAATAAATATCTTAACTGTTTTGCCATATACATATTATAAATTTTCTTCTATTCAATTCAGTTGCAAATAGGTTGTATTCTCTAAATACCCTTGACTTCAGAATCAAGTAGCAATTCGCCTTGACTTCCACAATCCCAGCTTCCTAAATACCATAATACTCCGCGGTATTCCCAGCTATTTCATTAATACCAAGGTATACTGAGCAGGCGCCGACGCGACAAACATCGCCGATGATAGTGCCTAGAACCTGTAATTGCTGATAACCTCAATGCATTGTCTGCCCTGAGGGCCTGACTCATGACCACATAATTACATGAATCAACCAATCGTGAAGTTTGAGAAATGTTTAACTATTAATTAATGGCAAGGTGTGTACTATCACTATTGTTAAATTTAGATACAGTTTCGAACCAAAACAAAAGACAAGTATAATATGCTGTCATGAATAGAAGACAGTACAAAAGATTTTCGTCCTATAGCACTAAGTTCAGAACAGAATATCTAAATAATATTTGTTCTAGTCTAGGTGTTGGGAGAACAAAATTTATCTCGTAAATTCTAATACCCGTACTCGAAAGACTACCTATTACTAAGATCTAACTTTTATGTTAGGACTGTTGAGGATTTTTTGCTTCCAGTTTTAATTAACGTAGAATTATTGAATTTTGTGTGAATGTTGATTATGTTTTAATTCAGAATTGTATCATTTGCCGATAAGATCGGATAAGTTTATAAAACTTATATTATTTACAACTTACTGCGATTATCCGACCTATGAGTATATGTATGAAAAGGGTATGTAAAAGATTACAATGGTCATTAGTGCGCTATATTTACAATACAATAATAAAATAAGTCAGCTTGCACAACGATGGTAGTTATTATAACTTAATATAATAATATGAAGTTTTGATAACAATACAGTAGGAAGGAGTGAGTTTACAAACATTTTCACCGGCAGGAGCGCGCTGGGACGACTCATTGTATTATTTACTTTTACACGTGTAACTTACTAACTATACAATATAATAATGTATGTACATCACACCTGAATCTAAAGGGATGAGCTAGGGAAAGATGTGAATTGAAGAAGTATGGTAGAGAGGTAGAAAAGTCAAAACGTTACAATGTAAAAAAAATGAATTAAATATACGATATGTATATAAATATATATACATAAATATATAAAATCACGCCTATTACCCAAAAGAGGTAGGTGGAGGTGTAACCTTGGCATAAATCAATTTACAGTGAAATTTTGGATCAAAAATCTCAAAGACTTGCTAGCGCAGGGATTATAATTCAATACGACTGCTCAGGGACAGTAGTAACACCAAATAACACCATGAAGTGCACAGCAATTATTGGTATTTCACTACATTTGCCATCCTGAGACATAAGATGTTAAGTCTCATTATGTCCAGTTGTTACTCTAGCTACAATGTCCTTCACAACGGAACACAACAGTGCATTTACACAACAGCAGTGCTGTTTGGCGGAAGAATTAGAAATTGAGGTGGTACCTACCTAGGCGGCCTCCAACATATGAAAAACCTACCGCCATTAAAAAATCATAGTAAAATAAATATTGTCAGTAAAAATCAATTCTAATCTTTAGTTTAAATTATTATTCACATACTTATAAATATGAAAACGTAAGTACACGAGTTAACTAATTTTTAAGAACCTCTGAGAGTATTTTTTTCTGAAACGGTGAAGGAAAACATCGTGAGGAAACCTGCATATCATAGCGATTTATAAAATTTATATGGTATGTAAGTCCGCCAACCCGCACTAGGCCAGCGTGGTGGACTATATGGCCTAACCACTCTCAATCGTATTCTCGATTGTAGAGTAGGCCAGTGCCCTGCAGTGGGACGTATATGGGCTGATACAGATCTGAGAGTTTCTTGTATCCAATAATTTCACTTGGGATTGGGATGCCGTATTTTAGTTATCATACCTTCATAGTATAGCATTATACATTCATAGTAATAGTCGTTAAAGGGTTGAGTCATTTGTAATGTTTAGGCCACGTTGTAAATTGTAAGCGCAAGAAACACATAAACTGATTTATGTGGAATTTCCAAATCTCGCCCTTTAATGTTTTAAAAGCATAAGCAATAACCAAACTAGGCCCTTACGAAATTGACCTTAAAGAGAACCGCAAACGATCTTGCTGCGGCTGGTGACTCTACCACAGCACATAACTATTTACGAAATAGTTTACATTGCTGGGACACTATGTGCCCTTCTGGTGCCGCTTAGTGCATGTGGGACAATGTATAATGAATTTCTAATTAGAGTAAATATGTTTTATTTTTAAGGTGTAGAGCACCGTGGGCGGGCGGACTGGGGTTGCGCAAATATTGTTTTAAAAGGACTCCACGAGGCCTAAGCGTATTTAGAAAATTAGTTTTGCTATAAAAATACCTAAAAATTATGGTTATGATCAAATACTTTTATGGAGTATGTATTGTGACGACACAAGACTCGTGTGGGGTCAGGGACTATGTATGTATGTGACTGTTGGGTGTTATTTATTTATCATTTTAGCTCAACATATTTGTATACCTATAACAATACAAAAAAAAAAAACAAATCAACAAAGGTCTCGGGTTCGAATCCCGGGTTGGGCAAAGTGATATTGGATTTTTCTATTCATTATCAACCCAGAGTCAGGAATTTGTGCCCGAAATGGCGATAGGCTCGCCACCTATCACATTGTGGGACGGAACATACAAGGCGAAATGTGGATGTCCTGACACCTCTGCCTACCCCTTCTGGGATATAGGCGTGAGTTTATGTATGTATGTATGTATAACAATATTCATCAATTAATTATTGTAGTTGTTTTGATCTTGTGAATGGAATCAAAAAAATAAGTTGAATGTAACTCCGTAATCAAAATAATCATCACTATAGTTAGCGTACAGTACTTAAAATATAAAATAAAAGCCGGCTAAAAAAACAGCAGGTCATTTCTTTTAAATAATTTCGCAATACTATTCGAATTAGATTTTTTTGGCACAGTGCTTTAACTTTCAGATAAATTTTATATTGGGTTATAATCGCAGATTTGTCATTTATGATAGTTAGAATTATCGCGATATCGACGTAGACACTAGCTCTAGTTTTGAAGATCACACAAGATCTGTCTACAAAATTGTATTGTATTTATTTAAACTAATTTGAAAACAAAATCATTGAATTCAAACTATTTAGCATTATTATTTTGCTTTACTCTCGCACTTTATTTTTAACAAATCCGCTGTCATATTCTTAACGTAAAATGGTTTTTATTAAATTTGAACGTAATCTTAAGATTTTTAAAACTTGAATAAAAATATAAAATTATTGTTTATTTAAAAAATATATTTGCGTATTACTTTTGATTTTTGCTGATAGAGTTTTCACAGGTGTCTGGATGGGATAGTGTTTATGATAAATAAATAAAAATATTTCTGACCTGTATCCATAATCCACACTTGATTCTTGCGGGTAGTAAGTAGTTCTATGTCGGCCGGCCGGCGCGCCCTCTCTTATCGGAGTGAGGCGTGTGGACCGCGGCGAGCTCGCGCCGGCAAAATAATCGCGCTTACTCTGTTGCAATACTGCACACAGTTTGTGTTGTTAAGTTTATAATTGTTGCCGATATGTGAAATTATACGTTATGCGTTGAAATAAAACTATTATTTACGGATTTTATCGCGAATTTAGTTAAATTTTTTACATTTTTGAGTTCCCGACGACGTTTCGATTACTTTACAGCTTTCGTGGTCACGGGGCGGACTGAGGTATTAGACGTCCGCTCTGTAACTGTCAAATGTAAAAATTAAACCAAATCCGTAAATAATAGTTTTATTTCAATGCAAAGCAAACATTCGCGTAAATCTAAGAAACCATTATACGTTATGGTTAACATTTTTGATAAATTTTAATTCAAAAATCTGGCTGCTAAAGGTTGTGCGGAAGAGATCACTGATGGCGATAAGGCCGCCAATTGAACCATGCCTTTGTTCAGGGTTTCTTAAACTTTTTGCAGTCACGGACCACTAACATAATTTAAAATAGTTGACGGACTTCGCCAAAAAATATTTTAGTAAGAAAAACAAACCTTGTGTTGAACTCATTTTTATTGAACGTGGACTTTTGTTGGTAGTTTACAATAGTATAGGGTCTATGCCTTCTATTAATATTTTTTCTACATATTGGGTATTTTGCGAACCGCCGCGCCTTCAATATGTTATGCATATATTTTGATTTGTTGGCTAGTCTAGTCAATAAGCAAATTAATCAACATGTACAAGTACAATTAATTATTTTTCTTTTCGGTGTATTTTTATTATTATAATTCTTTACTTGTTGTTGTACTTTATGTGTTAATTTTAGTTTTGAAGTTTTCTTCTTTTTATTACGAATTTTAGTTAGATATTTTCTTTTGAAGGCGTTTTCCAGCGCGGCAGTGAACAGTTTCGGAGATATGACATCTCCCTGTTTCACGCCTCTCTGTAGTGGAATAGCCTTCGTACTCTGATCTTGTACTCGGACCGACATGGTGGCGTTGTTGTATATACACTTCAACACTTCCATGTACCGATAGTCTATATGGCACCGCTGGAGAGACTGTAGCACAGCCCAAGTCTCGATCGAATCAAAGGCCGCGCTGGAAAACGCCTTCAAGCTCTTGCGATGGAAAGGATTCGGCATCAACATCAACGGCGAGTATATCACTCACCTTCGGTTTGCCGACGATATTGTAGTCTTGGCAGAATCGCTGGAAGACCTTAGCACTATGCTCGAAGACCTCAATCGAGTCTCCCAACAGGTGGGTCTTAAAATGAACATGGACAAAACGAAGATCATGTCGAATGTCCATGTTGTGCCCACCCCCATCGGTGTTGGGGGCTCGACTCTTGAAGTTGTTGACGAATATGTCTATTTAGGACAAGTGGTCCGGTTAGGCAGGTCCAACTTCGAGAGAGAGGTCAATCGTCGAATCCAACTCTGTTGGGCAGCGCTCGGGAAACTACGCGACGTCTTCTCGTCCAAAATACCTCAGTGCCTTAAATCGAAAGTCTTCGATAGTTGTGTGTTGCCAGTGATGACTTACGGCAACGAGACGTGGCCACTCACTATGGGCCTTATTAGAAAGCTCAAAGTCACTCAACGAGCTATGGAGAGGGCTATGCTCGGGGTTTCCCTACGAGATCGACTCAGAAATGAGGAGATCCGTAGGAGAACTAAAATAACCGACATAGCCCACCGGATTAGCAAGTTGAAGTGGCAATGGGCAGGGCACATAGCGCGGAGATTTGATGACCGATGGGGTCGGAAAGTGCTCGAATGGAGGCCACGTAGCGGAAAGCGCAGCGTAGGACGTCCACCCACACGATGGTCCGACGACCTGGTAAAGGTCGCGGGACGTCGCTGGATGCAGGCTGCCTCCAACAGGTCTCTGTGGAAATCATTGGGGGAGGCCTATGTTCAGCAGTGGACTTCCTTTGGCTGATGGATGGATATTCTTTTTAATATTGATAAGGTATTTAAATGGTAATTTTCTGATAAACATATTAAAAGTTTACCGAGCTGCTGCGGACCCCTGGCATACATGTTACGGACCCCTAAGGGGTCCGTGGACCCCACTTTAAGAAACCCTACTTTAGTTTTAAGTATTGTCTGTTTTATTGTTTTTTATTATTCTCTTTATTTTATTTAACATATTTTTTTCTATTTTTACATATATAAATTATAAAAAATATACATATAAAAATATAAAAAATAATTTATTTACCCTCCGGTGGTGAGGCTCAAGACCCAAGCCACCGGCGGTTAGGGAGACAAAGTGAGGAACCGCCTCACAATGCGTGCCGTGTCCAATAATACTGCCTTCTGTATTTGACTTTTGACCCAACAGCCAATTGAGAGCCTCTGTAGGTGTTGGTCGAGGCTCTTTGGTATCAACCCATGAGCAGAAACGACAATCGGGACAATAGTTGTTGAATCGACATCCCACATATCGGTAACCTCGTGAGCTAAATCTAAATATTTAGACATTTTATCTTTTTCAGCTTTAACGAGGTTATCGTCATGCGGAATGGCGACGTCAACAAGTATAGCCCGGTGCGCCAATCGATCTATTATTACAATATGCTTATTGGCGACAATAGTCCTGTCAGTGATAACAAATCGATAAATCCAATACAACGTTGCATGACCATTTTCAAGAACTGGTTGAGGAACATACTGGTAATATGGCACTTCAGAAGTCACCAGTCCATATCGAAGAGCAATTTGCTGATGTATGATCTTGGCTACTAGGTTGTGTCTATGCAAATACTCACCGTTAGCAAGATACGAACAACCGGAGATAACATGCCTGATGGACTCGCCAGGACGGTGGCATGCCCGACAGATGTCGACCGTACCGTCCTTCAGGATGTATTTCCTATAGTTGTACGTCTTAATAACTTCGTCCATAATTGCAAAGACAAAACCCTCGGTTTCCCCAAAGAGGTTACCGAGGCGCAGCCAAGACACAGACGCTAGTCGGTCCACATCAGGCCCATGAAGGGCTCGATAGAACCGACCGTGCAGCTCCTTGCTCTTTCATATGTCCTCGCGATCCCTAATGCCTACCACCAGAGGTTTCCGCCAGTTCTCAATGGCCAAAGACAGCGGGGTAAATCCTTTATCTACCATAATTACAACCCTATGCATATCTACGTCACTGTGAAGGAAATAATCCCTGAGATTGCACATCTCACGATTATGTAGGTCCTTAGCATTAAGAATGCCTCGGCCCCCACATCTATGCGTGATGTACAATCTTATCACTGACGAACGTGGATGATGCATACGATGTGCAGTTAGGAGAGTTCGGACTTTACGATCCAGGGCGTCCAATTCGGTCTGAGTCCATTTGAGTATGCCGAAAGAGTACATGAGTACAGGCATAACCCAACCGTTGAAAGCGCGAATCTTGTTTCCACCTGACAAAAAACTGTTAAGTACTTTTGTCAGGCGGCTAAAGAAACGCTCTTTCATCGATTGTCTTACATCTGTACCCATGATACCAAGAGCCTCTGGCATACCCAAATATTTGAGATTTGTATGTCATCAGAGACCGCTACCTCCCCTCGCTTCACATGAATAACCGCACATTTATCGACACCAAACTCCATATTGATTGAGTTGCTAAATCTTTCAGTTATTTTTAACAACTCAATCAATTCGGATTGTTTTGATGCAAATAATTTGAGGTCATCCATGTAGAGCAAGTGAGAAATAGGCTCAGAGCCTCTCCGCTGACGGTAGCCTAACCCTGAATCCAACAACAGCGTGCTGGGATTCAGGGCCATACAAAACCACAGTGGACTCAGACTGTCGCCCTGGAATATAATATTGTTTTTTTATTATTAATTTTGGTGTACAATAAAGTATACATATAAACAAATTAATAAATTAACTCAAAGCCTTACTTTCGGAAAATACAATCGTACCTGCGTATACTCACGTTTCTTCCAAGGCGTTTCTATTTAACTTATAAATAATCTAGGTTTTACGAGTACATGTTTATTTATCTAATACATGTCTCTACATATTTTTTTCCATAATTTATTATTTATCTAATAAATGTTATAGCTACTTGAAAACTTTATAAAAAATCGAATTATTATTCGGACTTTAGAAAAATATCTAGTTACTGTGAAATAGTATTTCGAACCAGGTGTTAGAAACCCATAACCTCGGTTTTAGCAAAGCATCAAAAATAAATAGACTGGATCAACTTATTTCAGTAGAAGTGCGTGGTGGCCTGTTGGTAAACGGACTAGACGCGACTGCCAACATGTTCACGGTGGTCGCGGGTTCGAATCCCAGGGCACACCTCTGACTTTTCGAAGCCATGTGTGTATTGACAGTCAATCACCACGCACTAAAACGGTGAAGGAAAACATCGTGAGGAAACCTGCATACCATAGCGATTTATAAAAAATTCTATGGTATGTAAGTCCGCCAACCCGCACTGGGCCAGCGTGGTGGACTATATGGCCTAACCACTCTCAATCGATTACGATTGTAGAGTAGGCCCGTGCCCTGCAGTGGGACGTATATGGGCTGATACAGTACAGTACAGGCAATTTAAAATCTTATAAGTCAATACAGATAGAACTTAATCTCTTTATACAATATATTTTCTATACTTAGTATTACTTATTTTAATTTATTGCTTTAATTTATTTATTTATTTATTTTTAAATTAATTTTATTGTTATTAAAATTAGTTTTATTTATTTATTTAGTTTTTATTCATATTTTATTTAAAGTATTAGTTATTACTTTATGGTAATTTATTTTCCAATGAAATAGGTACATTATTTACGTTGGTCAAATTAAATTAATCATTAGTGGACCATGAATATTATTACAACGGTGCGTAGTGGTTTATTGTTACCACCGGATCCAACGCGGCCCTTACTCAGAAGACCCGGCGAAACAAACTCAGTAGGCTTACACTACCACTGGAACTACGCGACGCGACCCAGTCCTGAGTATATCCAGCGAATAAGACTCAGTGGGCTTGTTTTGGGTCCAACTTAAAACAACAACCATAAGTATTTCCGAAACGTCCCGTATGTTTAGGCTTACTGCCGGATACAATACAATTTAAACTTTAGACTGTGTTTGTGTGTTTAAGTTATTTCTTATCAATTCATGTAACAATCCCAAATATATACAAAAATATTGATAACATAATTTTAGCGGCGCTCTTACCCAAATTATTTTTTATGCGGAGTAAGTTGAAGGTCGGTGGTGACGGCGCTGGGGTCTGGCGCGGCGGGAAAGCACGGAGGCCGCGTCGAGTCATTTCCCACGCGATTGTGCTCGTTATCTCAATCATCGAAGGTTACTTTTCGCAGATACTAACATTATCTGAATAATTTATGGTGTGCAGTACCGTATAGTAGGGACTATTTTGATATTTATACAGGGTATATCAAGACTGCTACCGAAAACGAAGCCGGGTGGTAGTTTAAGCGACTTCAGACACAATGCAACAGAAAAAGTTGCAAAAAAAAGCGACAATTTTTTTTTGTTATTTTTTTCCTATGGCCATATTTGTGTGGTAAATACATTTTTTCCTAAAATAATAGTGTATACCCTTTTATTTATAACTAATCTAAGGTATAAAAGTGTTAAAATTTTTACTTTAGCAAAAACTATGGATTTACCACCCAAAAATGACGATGTTTAAAAAATCATAAAAAATAATTGTCGCGTTTCTATGCGAAATTTTTAGTTGCATTGTGTTTGTAGTCACTAAAACTACCACCCGGCTTCGTTTTCGGTAGCAGTCTTGAGATACCCGGTATGTAAATAGATAAATGCCTCAATGGCTCAGTTTTTTAGACGCACGTTGAGAAACAAGAGGCTGCGGGTTTGATTTCCAGACCGAGATAAATGTTTGTGTGAACCACAAACAGTTGTTTTGTATCTGGGTGTTGTTTGTGAGATCTGTAGTTCTTATTACCACAAACAAAACATAATTGATCTTACTGTGGGATCAGGACTGTGACTGTGACTCTAAGGTTTATTATTTTATTTTATTATTTAATATACTCTTTTAAATTTGTGATTATCTAATAAAGAAGCCTAATGACGCATCCTATAGAGATATATTACAATCAAAAGTATGATTAAAAATACTTTATGACTGACAGATATTCCACCATCGTATACGAACTACAAAGTTCGAGGGAGTAATATATTAAGTAGCACTAAGAAAAATCCTACGATCAGCATAGCATATTTAAAACCATTGCGTGCCCTGACGCTACGCATTTTGGTGGAGATACAAGACTACGGCCTCGCGGGTATCCGCCACACCGGCACATTTCACGAACAATATCCGTTGCACACAATACTAATTGTTTTATAATTCACTTTGTTATTAATTGGATCAAGGAAAATATGTTTGAGTCTGAATCATTGTAATTTATAGTCCGAGATTAACTCGTGAAACTAAATAAACACACAATTTATAGTTGCCCAATGCTTCATTAAACTGGTATCAAAATGGTTAAAACCAGTTTTCAATCTCAAAAAGTGATACTAATTTTCTACTATCATAGTGCAATTATATTTTAACACGCTTTTATTAGCTTCAGACGTATGTTAGTATGTAACGAAATCTTTGAACATGATTTTGACCCCCTACAAAAGTGTCGGATTTACTTGAATTTTTGCAAACATATCCAGGACCGATGACAATGCAATAATAAAAAATATGTGACCATCCATCCATAATATACATAAATTTAAATTCTTTGAAATAAATCCTTAAAGTGAGTAATTTGCACGCAACTGTCTTCCTTTGATAATAGTGCCGTAGATATATATTTTTAGTGCAATCAATTAAATTATAGTAAAAAAAAACAGGTTTTTATAAATAATCCAACTAAAAAGCAAAAGATCATTGATAATGAGTTTAAGATTAGAAAATGCAGTCAAATACATAATTTTACTGTTACAAAGCGTGGGGTGCTGGAGGATAAGTAAAGGTTGTGAACTATAATTTAATTTACCATACAGGTAGGGACGTTGGACATTTCTTTACTTTATGCATGGAGTGACTAACAACGCAATACTAAGTCTGTTAGCAAATGCATTTTTTTTACCATATTTAAACAATGTGTACTAAGTTTAATTACATTTAATAGTTATTGCATTTAAATTGATGTAGATAACTTTTGCGCAAAAAAAGCTTAAATTCGTGAGAACAAAATTAGCCGCATCATAAATACATAGCTTATATTATGTGTATTTATCTATTGTTTTATTTTTTTTTTAAATTATTACTTTTCTTTTCTTTACAAGCAAAAGTAAAAAAAAAGAGACTTGCATCGGCCGGGAATCGAACCCGGGCCGCCCGCGTGGCAGGCGAGCATTCTACCACTGAACCACCGATGCTGATACTAGATGTGTCGAAATACACGTTTAGTAATTCTGTTTCATGTGATTGGTGTAGCGAGCATGACGTCATAACCAGTTAGCGAGTCTCGACCGTGACCTACATGCCGCGAACGATACTACTCACTGGCAATCGGAATATTGCACGTTTAAAAATACACATCGAATTACTTTTTAACTGCCTAGGTGGCGCAGTGGCGGCAAAGTACAATGAGACCGCTGAAGTTTCGGATTCGAATCCCGGATAGGGCAAAATTATATAAAATTTTTGTATGTATTATCAGCATCATTGCTTTAGTAAGTTTTGCTCGATATTGTGATAGGTATCACATAGTGGTAACACACAACCACACAAGGTGTCCTGTAGGCTGGAAATATCTCGGTCAGCGGTCTACCTCATCTAGTAAAAGGGCGTGAATTTAATTGTCTTCATAGTGCAGTTGGTTAGCCCTCTAAAACCGGAGGTTTTGTATTTATTCTGCCATTTGGATTGTCCACAGGTTACGGTCACATAGCGCCGAAGACACAAACAGGCAAGGTGGTGACAATATTTTACGCCATTCTGGGCATTCCGCTAATGTTGCTGTGTCTATCCAACATCGGCGACGTCATGGCTTCCTCATTCAGGTCTTTCATTACACAGTATTTTTGGAATTCATACATTATTAATTACCCGTAGAAATATAGGCCCCACGTTTAACTTTACTTCTTGGTTTTCAGTCCGGTTAATAAGAATTATTGAAATAGAGACTGTTTATGATATCGTACAGGATCTACTGCATTATATTCAAAGAAAATGCATGAAGAAATCAAAATAAATATTATATTCTTTGCTTTAATATTTTTAACGTCCCTTGCGTCAACATTTTATCATCGACCTGTAACATTGCTATAACAATTTGTGTAGGCGTCATGTAATTATGCAATAATTTTTGATGACTACAGATTTACAGATATATTGTTTATACAGTGTATAAGTCTAAAATGTGGTTATAATTGTCTATATTGTAGGTTTCTGTATTGGCGCGTGTGTTGCTACGTGTGCACGAGGCCACCGAAGAGACGAAATCGACATCATCACATTTCTACTAGGTAGGTTCAATTAATAGTTTAATTTATAGCTTGTGAATCATTGAAGAACTTTAACAATGTTTCTTGTTGCAAGGATCTGGAAATAAGCCTAGTGAACTTCAATTACACTGGGATCATAGGTGCTAAGTGTAATATCAAAATGGCAAAGGAAATGGGAAGGAAAAAGAACGAGAGGAGTAAAGCGCTATTAGGCCTCCAGATTTTTTAACCAGGAGACTGTCCCACCCTCACACCCACCACTGTAACTCCTGTGAGCCAGGATCAACAGTGGCACGCAATGTAATGACACCGAGCATTGAAGCTCGGCGAGTCTCCGGGAATGTCTAACTTGTCTTTAACCCGCAATGAAATTAATCAGAAAGTGAAATTAATAGGAGGAGTTGGAAATAAATTATTGTCCACTTCCCTCCGTGCAAAGCGGGCGACAAAACAATGAACTAAACAGGTAAATAACCTCGTAAAAAGACTTTTACAGCCGGAGAAGCCAGCTGTAAAGCCCCACGGATCACATCATCACTACATTTAAATGGGACCTATTATGTGAGCTTTTAGACTTGATTCCAATAATAAGTATGGTAAAAACGCCGGAAAGCACGGAAGTTCTTCCTAGTCTCTACAAGGTCCATGTAGTATACGACTCCAGATGATATCTGCATACTATCCAGCATAGTTTTACGCTCATTCTGCCAAAGACTACACTCCCAAAATATATGATGCGCGGACTGCTCATACTCGCAATTAGGTGTTGAACATGGGCACGCAGGCGATTCAACAAGCTTAAAAGAGTAAAGTTTAGACCTAAAGTTACCATGGCCCGTGAGAAACTGTGATAGGTACGCAATAATCGACATCCAACCAAGTCTTTGTCAAACGGTCACGAACGCAAGGAAAATATTGATATAGATGTCGTCCCTTCAAAGATACCTCCCATCTATTTTGCCATTCATCTAATAGTTTGCTATATACCATTGAAAGCGGTTTAAATAATCTATCAATTTTAAAAGTTCACGTGCGGTTAAAAAACTTTTATCCATATTCTCCCTAGTAGAGTAATACATGGCGGCGCGACGTTGCACCTCCAGGTCGACTGGAAGTACACCCGCCAGGACAGGAAAAGCTTCGGTACTAACAGTTCTATATGCCTTACACAAGAATATCAAGGCCAAGCGTTGGCTCTGGAGCAGTTTTCTTCGCACAGCGCCGATAGTAGCCCTATCAGCCCATACGGGAGATCCGTAACAAATACATCCTAAGTAAGTTGCTCCATAGATGATTTTTAGTGTATTGAAAGATAGCCCCCATGTTGATTTTGATACTCTTGTCAAAGCAAAAAAGTTCCTTTTCGACTTTTCCCTGACGTTTTAATATGTTCAAGAAATGAAAAATTCCTTTCCAAAATTAAACCAAGATAACAAACCGATTATTTTTTCTTAAATTTAAATCGCGGCGGTGATTGTAAACTTCCTTTAAAAGTAATTGGAACGTTTTATGTGGTGCAAACTTTAAGCGATTTCGATGGCCCCAATCACATATTATTTTAAAACACGCGTCTGCACTATTTTCTAGTCCCGACCTACTGTTTGATTCTATGAGCAAGAGGCCATCGTCCGCATATCCGGTCAAAGAACACCCTGACGGTAAGGGAATCGTAAGAAAATCGTCGAAGCCTAAATTCCCACAAATAAGGACCTAAGACTGAGCCTTGTGGACAACCCATCGTCAGTGGTTTCGACACGGCATAGTGTCCAAGTTTAAGTTTGGTTGTTCCGTGCGAGAAATACGAAGTAAATAAGTGAATATATATTTTAAAGCAACCTCGTAATTTCAACTTAAGAAGCAGCATTGGCCACCAAGCGTTGTCGAAAGCACCGGAGATGTCCAGGAAAATACCAAGTACATATTTGCGCACCGATGTACTTACCGCTCTTCTAACCGAAACTGCCGCGTCGATGGTTGACTTAACCGTAGTAAATCCGAACTGATTTCGTGAAATTTTGGTCCACCCGGTAGCATCGAGGGACGATAAGACGTTCTAAAAGTTTCCCTAGCGACGGCAAGAGTGTAATAGGTCTATACGACTTCGGATCATGCGGGGATTTATCGCCACTCTTGGGTATTATCCGAATGAAACCGGTACGCCATACTCGCGGAAACACCCCTTCAGCAATACATCTATTATAAACAGTAAGTAATGCATCGCCGGCCGATTTACACGCTTCTTTTATCATTTTATTGGATATTTTGTCGTCACCGGAAGCCTTGTTTAGGGGCAAAGATCGTACGATTTCACTAAATTCATCAAAGGACGAGAGATTTGAATCTGAAGAGTTCGGCAGTTCTACGGCCCACATCCTAATCTGCCTGTGGTATTCTGTGTCATTTTCAACATTATCATCCGGAATTAATGATTGTAACAGAGCTTTCGTTGTCTCCTCAATACCAGTGGTGAAGTTGTTGTCAATTTTTAAATTTTCAATATAAGCCAAATTGATCGACCTATTTGCTTTAAATTCATGGTATAAAGGAGACCACGGACCTTCACTATCTAACCTAGCCACAATTTTTCGTAACAAATTTCCTTTCGATTTTGGACGGCGGCTTTATAATGAGATCTGGCAACTCTCAGTCTATTTAAAGCAGATGTTAATGCTTCCCCTGTAACACAACGTCGTTTAAGTCCGTTAAAACGCCTACGCGCTCTGCGAAAAGTTCGACGTAGTTGGACTAGTAAGTCATTCCACCAATCGCACCTCCGAGTGTTTGTGATGGAACCTCGACCGATGGTAACGTCTGCGCAATATGTAAACGTGTTCGACATAATCTCAGCACAGGTTTCAGCTGACAAATCATTGCGAGTGAAGTCCCCGGCATGCCGAGCAAATATCGAGCTAAATAAATCCCAGTTGGCGCCTCTAGATTTATATCTAAAATTAAAATTGTTATGTTTCGGACCCTGCGACAATCTAGGCAAGAACTCGTACACAATCAGGCGATGATCACTACATGACGCGTCCGGCAGGACGCGCCACCTATCAATACGGACGTCTCCACTAGAAAGTGTGACGTCAATAGAAGATTCGCCCATAGGGCTACTATAAGTAGGTGGTGCATCGGGGGTGTTATGTATTTCGAGATTCATTTCTGCAATGAAATCTTCTACAGCGCAACGTCGCTCGGTATCGGTGGAGCGATATTTGCCATACCAAAGGACAGATGACGCATTAACGTCAGCACCTATAATAATTTTATGTTCAGCGAGGGACCGCAAGACATAGCGGAGGTGATGCAGGTGGGGACCCACAGCAGCTGAGTATTGAAAATAACAGCTCACAACATAAACCTTACAAATCGGACTAGACACCTCAGCGACAGCACAGTGTGACGTCATAAGATTACGCACTGAGGTAATGGTAAGATGTGAACCCGACACAAAAATACCTGCTCGTGAGTTGTTATCGAGTTGTACTACCTTACTACGTAACCGCGCATGTTGGTATTGCTCTTGAAAACGGCATGTGGCCCAATCAATGAAAACTTATCTTTTGTGTCCATTAAATGTTTTCGAATCTCTGAGTCCAATTCTAAGCCTATCCATTTACGACCGTTATCTAAAATCCGCCTGCGGGTTATTTTAACGGACTTTGTAAAGTCATCCTCCTTTATGGGTAATTCGTCCTTGATGTTTTGACGGTACAACGCTGTTAAGAAGGCGCGGTCTTCCATGGAGGATGGCACGTCTTTAACTAAGATACGGGGACGGCGACCCTTCGGTTTTTCGAGACGCAGTCCCGCCGATTTTATCGCGTCGACAGATTGTAATTTTTTAATTTGTGCCTCATTAGCAAGGCGCAGAGCAACACCCGATTTTGCGGTTTTTTAACTCCCACGATTTGGAACCCATCATCACTCGGATTAATTGCCTTAAAGAGCGCCTGTTTCGTCGCGGATGACGTCTGCAAGTCAGCTGAGCGTTCGCTCGTCGGGTAAGCTATTACGCACGGGGCAGGGGCGCGCGGCTGCACTACTGGAGTGGGTTTCGTTAAACGTAATTTTAAGTTATCTGAATAAGTTTTATTGCAATCTTTAGTGGAAACGTTACCACGTCTACATTGATCCAACTCGCGTTGCATATTAGCCAACTTGGTTTCATTACACGATGATTTTAGTGCAAGTAATGAAACGATTGCAGTTACTCGTTGTGTAATATCTAAGACCGCCGACCTATTTGCTATATTCATGCGCGAGACCTGGTCATTAACGAGTTCATTTATCTTAGACAAATAACTCGATACTTCCAACACCATATCGCAATAGTCCGCGCGGCTCGCGTCACTGCCGTTGTCTACAGACGAAGTATCTTCCGATTCTGATAGTTGTAGACGTTTCGATTGAACGGGGGAAACAGATGTGGGCGAATTCACATCGCTGAATAGCCGTTTGGCCGAACTGGGTGACCGAGGCGTGAGTCTACTTTGACCGAAAGGATTTGGGCCCCGATCGGGCGGATCGTCATTGTGAACCGACATTTACTTATCAGAAATAAATGCAAGTAATTCACTATATATATTGGCACTAAGGCGAACTAATTAATGTTATACAAATCAGCTGACTAACCGGCCGGGCGATATTTTATTTCGCAATACCCACTGTACAAAAATAAAAGTACTTACCGATAATAACTTTGAGTAAATCCACTAATAAACGATTTAAAACTTTAAAAAACTTACGAATCACTGCTGACAATACGATACCATACAACAATAAACAACTCACGAACCGATAATCGCCGTTAAAACACAAAGCACAATTATTAATGACGAGCACGTAAACACGTCACTACAACTGTGCACCCGCGGGAGGGGAAGTGATTTTTTTAACCAAACGAATCATAACATTCGTAATTGATGGTAGGTCTCTCATATGTGAGAGATCATCTGGGTAGGTACCACCGCAATGTCTGTTCTCCCGTGAAACAGCAGTGTTAATGCACTGTTGTGTTTCAGATTGAAGTACATTCTAGCCAGAGTAACTACTGGACATATTGAGACTTAACATCTTATGTCTCAGGATGACGAGCGCAGTGGAACTTTGCTACTGTTTATGAGCGGTTGTATCGCTTACCATCAGGCGAACGGCTTGCTCGTCTCGCCATACATTGAAATAAAAAAAATAAAAAATTGGGCATCAGTTTTTCATGAGACGGTTATTGGTGGGTATGACGGTGGTGGTAGCACTACCAAGTCAAGCCGGCTCGTTGTATCAGAAGCCTACGGCATTTACACTGTGACTCTACCATGCACAAAACTATAGGTATGACAATGTTGGCAGGCGATCGGTGCGCGGCGGCAGCGGGCGAGGCTCGATGCGCAGAAGACGACCGCCCATAGAACGAGCACATTCTGACACTGACTGCAGGTGATACGTTAGATCATTATGTTTCACTATTTACCATACAGACAGGGAAAACATAACGTGTAGCCAAGATGTACATGTTCATTGTTTTAGCCTTGTTTTCTATATTATCTATACATCAATATTATAAATTATCAATATTATGTAGTATTTCTTTATAAAATCATCAACAACATGACGAACAGCAGCAAAATTCTTAACCGTATTTGTTTAACTGTCCCCTACAAATTACCAAGAGATCGCATCACTAGACATTTCATATACCATCGATTCGGACAAACACTGGACTCAACTCACCAATCATTAGAATGTGTAGCACATACAATACTTTGAACACTAAAACTTCAGGTCTTGATATATTTAATACTCCAATATCGAAATTCAAAAAACAAGCACTGACCCTACTGCATAAAAAAATAATTAAATAAATTTATAACGCCGTCTCTTTTCCTTACCTAGATTTACGTTATTGTTATTTTATGTTAGTCTATTTTATTTTATTTCAGTGATTTTATGTGACCTCATGTTATTTTTGTTTGTATATAGTTTATTTTTAATGTTTTCCTACTAGTGCATATTACCCTCTCCTTGTGAATGTTGTACACACTTTTAATAGGCATGTGCATCAGCATTATATTTAATAAGTGTTTCAGTTAATTTTTAATGCATATGTTGTTGGTGTGTCTTTATTAAATAAATAAATAAAATAAACAGAAAAGATTTTATTGTTTGCATTGAATAGTCTGAAACCAAATATTATTTCACCATTAGGTTCCTCCATTATTCCTGATGAACTGGGCGATAGAATATTTGCAAAAAGGTTATTTGCATCTGGGCAGAGCTGGGCCGGGCTGCTAGTATGCAATATAGTTATTGTAATCTATGTATACTGTACTGGCTTATATAAAATCATTGAATTTTATTTAATCTAGTAGTTGAATAGGTTATAATATGGCTTAATATAATAATGATTATTATAATGCTTATAGCTTATGTCTATGGCTCAAGCTTACCCAATGTTTATCTGTATCAGCCCATATACGTCCCACTGCAGGGCACGGGCCTCCTCTACAATCGAAAGTACGATTGAGAGTGGTTAGGCCATATAGTCCACCACCCTGGCCTAATGCGGGTTGGCGGACTTACATACCCTAGAAATTTTATAAATCCACCAACCAATGTTTATAAAACATAATAATAGTAGAGGTTATTAATTAACAATACCTCTAATTTGGAATTAAATAGCTCTTTCTCTTCTTTAATTTCTTTATAATAATTTTAATTCTTTTTCCAGTCTTTCGTAAACTGTTTACACCTCGTCAGATTGACATCCTATTTTAATCATTATTTATAACCATGTCCAGGTACCGCGACAGTGGGTACAGCAGCGGCCGCACCCGTCGGCCGCGTGCGCCGGCGCCGCTGCCCGCGCCCGCGCCGCCCCCCGCACCCGCGCACCCCGCCGCGCACCCCGCCGCGCGCACCCCGCTCGCAGCCGCCGGCACTGCACAGGGGACACTGTTAGTAAACATAATTATACTAATGATATAAGTTCATGTTACATATTGAAATGAAACTATTATTTAGGGATTTTATGGTGGATTAGGTATGATGTAAAAAAAATATCTTCCCGATGTTTCGATTGCTTTTCAGCTTTTGTAGTCAAGGAGTCGACTGAGTTTTCAGTCATCCGCTCAATGGCTGTTACTATTGAACTACGCCTACCTCCTTTTTTACTATAATTAAATTATAATGTTAATTTCAAAACATAATTTTATTTTTAACAATAAAGAAAGGCCCAATACGATAGGTAAAAACCTCGAAAAAATTAAGGCATTAACAGCATCTCCACCTACAGGTTCGTGTACAGGCGTGAGCGCATGCCAAATGTATAAAGCTGTAGTTATTATTGATATGAAACTTTAGAAACAAAATTACTGATTTTGTAGTGTAATTAAGATATTTTGCCAGACCTTTCCATTTTAGAGGGTTTTTTGACCAAATCCATCAAGTATTCGTAAATCATAAAATATTTTTTTTATAACCTATGTGATGTCTAATATAACCTTTGTTTTCACGTATGATACAGTATAATATTAATAACAATGTACACTTCGTTTTATTACAGTTTCGAGGGATTACGAGCCGGAAGACCGTTCCCCGGTGCGGTACGAGCGGTACGGAAGAGATAGGGAGCCCTATGAAGAAGACGACGGTAATGTGCGCCTTACATTCGTGTCATAGCAACCACGTGCCTAGTGTCTCATATCCAGCCCCTGATATCTACAGTTTTCATATTTCTAATAAGAATAATGAACCGGCATCACACATTAATTTCTCTAAGTTTTTCTTTGAAAGGGTTTGGTACTTTTATATGTTTTGCAAATATTTGATGCGTAAATTATTCTCAAGTTCGGAAGAGAAACACCGAAGGTTATTCTTGTTTAGCCTGAACAATTTCTTTCAATAAGTTGTCGAGTTTTCTTTATTATTTTGTAAACAAACTTTATAACTTTTTAATAAAATACAGTAAATACCATTTTTATCTAAAAAAATCAACAATCCACTATTTCTTAACACTGTTTCACAAACGACAATTGTTCTGTTTTCACTTATTATTGTTTTACTTTCATCAGAGGATTTTCCGAAGATCTCGCTGCCGCTGCAAGACCTAGAAGCAGCGTTGAAGGAACTGGAAAACCATCAACACAAAGCCTCAAAGCCGGATCTACGCAGCAAGTCGCTTCCACGGCCTGCGAAGCCCAAGCCAGAGTTTGGTCCTCGGAGGGATTTTGACGAGAGGCACTATGACATAGAAGACCCTAAGGATATGTTCGAGATGCATGACCTTCATGAGGTTGACTACGAAAATTATAAGGAGAGGAAGGCAATAGAAAGAGAAAGAAAGAGGGAGAGAGATGATTACGGTGTCAGGGATAGAGGATACGATCCTGAGGATGAAGATTATGAGTTTGATAGTCCTAGGAGAAGACCTAAACATGATTGGAGGTGAGAGGGTTTTTTAATAATACCTACAATAATGTTTGAGAAGGCCGATCTTGCGAGTTAAAAATTGGAAATCAGAAAGTTGTAAGACTAAATTTGATGCTTTGAAGCTATAAAATATGTTAGGAATAATATATTTAGTGCTTTTTTTGTTTGAAGCTTTTTGCACTTTCATAGTGGCTGTCGTATTTGTCGTATTCAAGCCTATTCGTCATTCGTAAGGTCAGGGGTGCTCCTATCTAGTGGTCATGGCTTGTCCTAGAATAGGTGCTACGAGTACGCGACCTCGGCCCCCCGAGCTACTGCAGTCACTACAAACATTCCCTTCCATGACTGCAGTATCCACTCCTACAGGCCATACTCTCCTTTCCCATTATATCCTCTACTCACAAACCCTATTTCCTTTCCCCCGCTGATGATGGGCAGCAGCGTCGTCAGCGCGAGTCCCCTCCTGCGCTCGCCAACCCGCCTGCCAAGCGTGGCGAGTATTGGCAAATACCCCTCAATGGCGACACAAAAATTGACCAGGCCCCCAGTCCCCGGCAGCCCCACTATTCCTGGCGATGGTAGCAGCCATGGTTACGGTGGGGCAGGGGGTGCTAAGAATCCCCGGGTTGGCCCCGGCTACCACCCCCGACGACGACTGGCCCTGGTAACACACAACATACGCACTTTGAGGACAGACGAGAAGATTGTCGAACTGGAAGAAGAATTGAGCGGGTTACACTGGGATATTCTGGGGTTATCGGAAGTCCGAAGAATCGGGGAGGATACGATAACCCTGAAGTCTGGTAACCTGCTCTTCTACCGGGGGGACGACCAACAGTCCCGAGGAGGTGTCGGATTTCTCGTCCACAGGTCTCTCATCAACAACATCGTATCCATCGAAAGTGTGTCGAGCAGGGTAGTATACCTTATACTCAGAATATCCAAAAGATATTCGTTGAAGGTCATACAGGTATACGCGCCGACCTCGACACACCCAGATGAAGAAGTAGAGGAGATGTATGAGGACATTAGTCGGGCCATACATACTTCCAAAACCTACTTCAATGTTGTTATGGGGGACTTCAACGCAAAGTTGGGCAAGAGAAGCGATGCAGAGTTGAAAGTGGGGCAATTTGGACATGGGCAACGGAACCTCAGGGGTCAGAGGCTGGCCGACTTTCTGGAAAAAGAGGGACTCTTCGCGATGAACTCTTTTTTCCAGAAGCCGCCTCACAGGAAATGGACCTGGTTGAGTCCTGACGGTTCTACGAGAAATGAGATAGATTTCATCTTGACGACGAATAGAAGGATGTTCAGTGATGTCTCTGTGATCAACAGGGTGAAAACCGGTAGTGATCACCGAATGGTTAGGGGCACATTGAATATCAACGTCCAATTAGAAAGGCGCCGCTTGATGAAGTCTACGCTCCGACCTACTCGCGCCCATATCCAAAACCCCGAGAGCTTTCAACTCGAGTTGACAAATCGCTTTGATTGTCTAAAAGAAAACCTTGCAGTGGACGAGTTAAACAGCGGTTTGGTAGAAGCTGTCCATACGGTGGGATCTAAGTATTTTAGACCTCGCCGTAGAGATAGAGCACAAAAACTCTCGATCCACACTCTTGACCTCATGGCCGAACGTCGATCTTTGACGCTGCAGTCTTCCGTTGACGCCGAAGCATATCGGCGGCTCAATAGACGGATCTGGAAGTCCTTGCGACACGATGTCCGTGCTCACAATACTGTGAGCATTGAGGAGACAATTGAGCGGAACGGAGGCTCCAAAGTGTTTGCAAGAGACTTGTCTATTGGGCAAAGCCAGTTGTCTAGGCTGAAGACGGAAGACGGCCGCGTGGTATCGACGAGGGCAGAGGTATTAAGGGAGATCGAGAGGTTCTACGGACAGCTTTACACCTCGGTTGCCAAACCTACTGTTAGCTCGGCCAAAGACCCGAGAGCCGAGTTAATCCGACACTTTAGCGATGATATCCCGGACATCAGCCTGTTTGAGATTGAGATGGCCCTCAAACAACTTAAAAACAACAAGGCGCCGGGTGAGGACGGAATCACTTCAGAGCTTCTGAAAGCGGGCGGAACGCCGGTACTGAAAGTCCTTCAGAGGCTCTTCAATTCCGTTCTCCTCGAGGGCTCAACGCCGGAGGCATGGAGCAGGAGCGTGGTGGTACTGTTCTTCAAAAAAGGTGATAACACTTTGCTGAAGAACTACAGGCCCATCTCGCTCCTGAGCCATGTCTATAAGTTGTTTTCAAGGGTCATCACAAATCGTCTCGAAGGCAGGTTTGATGACTTCCAGCCTCCCGAACAAGCCGGTTTCCGAAAAGGCTTTAGTACCATAGACCATATTCATACGCTACGGCAGGTTATACAAAAAACCGAGGAGTATAACTTGCCGCTTTGTTTAGCGTTTGTGGACTATGAGAAAGCCTTTGATTCGATCGAGACCTGGGCTGTGCTACAGTCTCTTCAGCGGTGCCACATAGACTATCGGTACATCGAAGTGTTGAGGTGTATATACAACAACGCCACCATGTCGGTCCGAGTACAGGATCAGAGCACGAAGGCTATTCCACTACAGAGAGGCGTGAGACAGGGAGATGTCATATCTCCGAAACTGTTCACTGCCGCGCTGGAAAATGCCTTCAAGCTCTTGCAGTGGAAAGGATTCGGCATCAACATCAACGGCGAGTATATTACTCACCTTCGATTTGCCGACGATATTGTAGTCTTGGCAGAATCGCTGGAAGACCTTAGCACTATGCTCGAAGACCTTAATCGAGTTTCCCAACAGGTGGGTCTTAAAATGAACATGGATAAAACGAAGATCATGTCGAATATCCATGTTGTGCCCACCCCCATTGGAGTTGGGGGCTCGACTCTCGAAGTTGTAGACGAATATATCTATTTAGGACAAGTGGTCCGGTTAGGCAGGTCCAACTTCGAGAGAGAGGTCAATCGTCGAATCCAACTCGGTTGGGCAGCGTTCGGGAAACTTCGCGACGTCTTCTCGTCCAAAATACCTCAGTGCCTAAAATCGAAAGTCTTCGATAGTTGTGTGTTACCAGTGATGACATACGGCACCGAGACGTGGCCTCTCACTGTGGGCCTCATTAAAAGGCTCAAAGTCACTCAACGAGCCATGGAGCGGGCTATGCTCGGTGTTTCCCTACGAGATCGAATCAGAAATGAGGAGATCCGTAGGAGAACCAAGGTTACCGACATAGCCCATAGGATTGGCAAGTTGAAGTGGCAGTGGGCCGGGCACATAGCTCGTAGAACCGATGGCCGTTGGGGCCGAAAGGTTCTCGAGTGGAGGGCACGTACAGGCAAGCGAAGTGTTGGACGCCCGCCTACAAGGTGGACGGACGATCTGACTAAGGTCGCAGGAAGTCGCTGGATGCAGGCCGCTTCCAACAGGTCATTGTGGAGATCATTGGGGGAGGCCTATGTTCAGCAGTGGACTTCCTGTGGCTGATATGATGATGATGATGAAGCCTATTCGTATATTTTAAATTTATCATCATTATTACCAGGCCAGCGAGGTATACTCTGTCGTAAAGCTTCTAAATCGTGAAGGAGACCTGTTTGAAGTAAATAAATGCTCACATTTATGTAGATACGACCGCGGTCGCTCGGAGTACTACGAGCGTGAGCGCGAGGAGCCCTGGGATCGTCGACGGCAGCGGCGCGCCCGCAGCGCAGTGTACGACTACGAACAGCGCTGGGACGAGCCCAAGGACGACAGGCTGGACAGGCTCGACAGGCCTGATAGGGTGGACAGGCTCGACAGGAATGAGCCACGAGGCAGGAGACTGCGGAGGCTACAAACTGTTGACGATTCTAGACCACCGCTGAGATATGTAGGCTGCTTTCTTATTTTTCATTGGACAGAGGACTGCTGTGATGCTTTTATGTTAATTTTCTATTTAACAGTATTCATTCAAGTTTGTTTCTTATTGGACAATTACAATTACGTAAAACGGGTGGAAATCAGATGATTTGATCACCATAATATAGTAAGAAGATTTTATATCATTTTATTTTATTTATTTAAAAGACACATCAACGTCAGTAACACAAAACATTATTATAGTTTATTATAGTTTTGGACAGTGTGTACTATCCCTAAAGGTGAAAAATATAAATATATTTGCTGAAAAATAGTAAAATCTTTCCCTCAGTAAATTTTACGTGTATTATAAATGAGTTTTACAAACATGATGTTTCAGTCGCCGTCTCCAGATCGCGATGACTGGAGTGACGAGGTGGTGCCGCGACGCAGCCGACCACCACCCCAAGGTGTGAATTTAAAATACTAAGATCCTAATTGATGGTTGAATTATTATCTAAGTATGTCGTTCTGTTGCAGCGTGGGGCTCCAGGCAGTCAGAGATATACCCGGCACCTTCAGAAGTCGCCATCAAGGAAGAGGTATTAAATTTATCAACGGTATAGTTTTACTCAACTTTGGTGGTATAGTGGACCTGAGTATTATACAGGGTATATCAAGACTGCTACCGAAAACGAAGCCGGGTGGTAGTTTAAGCGACTTCAGACACAATGCAACAGAAAAAGTGGCAATAAAAAGCGACAATTTTTTTTTGTTTTTTTTTCTATGGCCATATTTGGGTGGTAAATACGTTTTTTCCTAAAATAATAGTGTATACCCTTTTATTTATAAATACTCTAAGGTATAAAAGAGTTTAAATTATTATTTTAGCAAAAACTAAGGATTTACCACCCAAACATGACGATATTTAAAAAATCATAAAAATAATTGTCGCGTTTCTATGCGAAATTTTTAATTGCATTGTGTTTGTAGCCACTAAAACTACCACCCGGCTTCGTTTTCGGTAGCAGTCTTGAGATACCCGGTATACAGATACACAGATAAAGTAGGAAAACATAAACTTACCAAACGACAATTTGTTCAGGCAACTGAGATGATGTAGTTGTAGATAATGGTCGGCTAGGTGCCCAAAATAGTGCAAACGTCGGTAGATAATGTCTCAGGCTTTATAACAAGCCGAAGACCGCATTAAATATAAGCCTTATTAGCGAAAGAATTACTGTAAGAGGAAAAGTACTCAATTCGAAGAACTTCTTGCAACAGTCTTTCGTGACATCAAGCATTTTTTTATTATTGTAATGAATGGCGAGACGAGCATGCCGGTCTGATGGTAAGCGATACAACCTCACATGAATAGTAGCAATACCAAACAACACCTTGAATTACAGAACAATGCTTGGCATTCCACTGCGCTCGCCATCCTGAGACATAAGATGTTAAATATCAATAAGTCCAGTAGTTTTATCTGACTACAAGGTCCTTCAATCCGAAACATAACAGTGCATTATGACCGCTGTTTGGAAAGTTCGGTTGAGAAATAGACATTGCCGTGGTACCTACCCAGGCGGCCTCTGACATATAAGAGACCTACCACCAGTACTCAATTTGATGAACTTCTTGCAACAATCGTTCGCGACACCAAGCATGTTCATGATAAGCTTATTTCAGATAAAGCCGGTGCCGATCTGGCTTTGCGTGCTCCTCGTGGCGTCGTACATCGTGGCGGGCACGTTCCTGTTCAAGCAGTGGGAGGGCTGGGCTTACCTGGATGCCGCCTACTTCTGCTTCATCACACTCACCACCATCGGCTTCGGGGACTTCGTGCCAGCGCAGGTAAGCCCAGTATTTTTATTGTGATCGATGTTTAAAGAGTGGTAAAGCCGGACTTTAGTCTATACTACAGGTATAGAGTTAATACATAATAAATGTGCTCGTTGAATTCTGCGTAAATTAGCTTGGTTATATTTAAGTATTGGGATAGATTGCAAAGGGATATTTTGAATGAGTAAAGAATATTGAAATAAAAAAAAATCGGATTTTATCGGGCTTTTGGTTTAATTTTTACATTTTTAAGTTCCCGACGTGACGTGAATAAAGAACGTTAATACGTTCACTTCTATACCTTCACTAAAGAATAAATAGCCTCGTTTGTTTAAAACTATATACCACAGAATACTGACTTGGACTCACAGATTTGCTTTTATTTTCAAGTAACATTCTTAATGTTTAAGAATGGATCTAAGATTCCTCATACCTTGTAGCTGCCCATGAACCGTGATGATCACATTTATTTATCAATTGCGACTAGAGAGTGACTCTACCACGGATAAGGCATTACTTTTTGGTTTAAATAGTAATATTTCCAACCATAGTGTGATAAGGAAAATTTAATTATGTAATCAGCACAGCCTATAATAGATAATGTGTGAACGTAAGTTAGAAAACATTTCTATACAGCTAAGTACTGGGGAATTAAAACTTTATGTATATTTGGGTCTGGATGATTATGAAACCAAAAAGTCTAATAGGTTTTGAAATGCACGACACAAAATCAATCTTAGTGAGAGAGCTTGACAGTATACTTAATGGTTAGGAGTATTTAAATAAATAAATACACCCATCAGTCCCATACATAGTTCTGACGCCACATTAAGACCAATTAAGTCTTGTGAACATGGGTATCAAAAATTAGGAGAGACTTTGCGGTCTCACAAACACCCAGACCCGACACAAATATTTGTGCGCCACACAAACATTCGCACTTAGGACCTCTCGTTTCACCGTCAGCGTCTATCAACTGCGGCACGGCGGCTGTAATTTATTAATGTATCCAGGGTCAGCGAGTAGACGACGCGGCGGCGGCGGTCCACTCCATCGCTCTCTGCTCGCTGTACCTGCTCTTCGGCATCGCGCTGCTGGCGATGTCCTTCAACCTGGTGCAAGAGGAGGTGCGCGCCAACGTCGCCGCGCTCGCCACCAAGCTCGGCATCATCAAGTCCAGAGAGCTGCCTGAAGACTCTGACTCTGATTACTGACGACACCCATAAATCATCTGAGACTTTTTCATATTCCTCTGCCACGGAAATCTTCTCCGTAAATATTTCCACTGCAATTTATTAGAAAAAAAACTGGCTAGCTGAAAAAAAAGAAGAAACAGGTGAAAATTGCTAAATAATGTCAGGTGTAGGAAATTATAGCGCTTTTGTAAGAGGCTTATTCGTAGATTTTGTACCAATAAAATATTCGTTTTCAGCCACCAGAAGTAAATTAATGAATGTAGGCATTTTACCTTCTCTGGTATGTTTCTTCTATTTGTATTTCGTGTGGTTATGTAGGCTATAGAAAAATGACACGAAAAATCGAATTTCCACGTATATCTACGTTGTGTTCAAATTACATCAAAGTAAAAATATAGTGTTGAAGACAATACATATAATGTCAAGGGTTATGTTTAAATCAAATGTATAAACGTTAAGTTTCTAAGAAAAAATATACTTTTGTATGTGGTGTTATTGTTATGTGGATACGGTATGAACGAACTTTGTAAAGTTGTGAATAATTAACAAATGGTTTATAAATATTTGTCGTAATAAATTTTAAAGCTATAAACGAAGTTTTAATGCGAAATTCCTTATTATGTTATAACTCTCAGTACGCAAGTGCATTGAACCAATGACATTGTATTCATGAACCAAAGGTATTTAGTTATTAACAAGTATTGATTTTACAGTTAGTTGCCTCAAAATAGGTCATTCATATTACCTCGTATTTAACTCTTTGATAAGAAGTCCCTGTTAAAAGAAGGGTTTCAATATTTTTTCGATGGAGTTTTAACTTATTTTTATATTTTGATTAAAAGGGCAGGTACACTTTTTAAGCCAATGCATACTCGCCCTTAATACATAATATTATAAACTATTGTTTGTATTTTACTATAGTAAATTATATTTACATACACAAGTACATAAACTCACGCCTTTTTCCCAGAAGGGGTTGGCAGACATGGAACCAGGACATCAACGTTTCGCCTTGTATTTTCCGTTCCAGGAAGCGAAAGTGGCCGAGCCTATCGTCATATCGTGCACAAATTCTTGACTCTAGGCTGATAATCAAGAGAAAAAAACCATTTTTATTGTTGCATGTACATGTTTATGTGTAAATGTTATTAAGAGAGTGTGTCCGTTGTCTGTGACAAATAAATATGTCTTTCTTTTTTATATCATTTTGCCGACGCGGGATTCAAACCCGAGAATGCAGCTTTGCGACCATACTCCTGTACAGTACCATACCAGACCATACCCCGGCAGTTTGTAAACAGTATGTAATATTTGAAAAATCGGTTATATTCTATTTATAAAGTAAGGTAATCACTTATTTCTGTTTTAGGCCTATTTTTCTTGAATTCTTTATCGAGACCTCCTAACAACATTTTAATTATATTGTTTCTTTGATATGCATATTGCAAAAACTACTTTATACTTAAAACAAAAATTCAAAATACGAACAAAATATTGTTTATACGTTCGCGATAACAGTGCGTTCTACTAGTTACACACAATTGTTTATAACACACACACACGCACACACAGCGCTGTGCTGCTCACACACACAGCGGGTCGGCGCGACGTTGCCGCTCTGCGACCGGACGCGGCCGGCCGGCGCCGTGTTCCGAATCGCTCCGAGCCGCAGTGACGCGCACACCGGCGCTACTCTTACACGTACACTCCTATTCTTATCATTTTTATATCTTTACCAAACAAATAACTGTTGAATTCCTTTGGCAAATGCTAATACAGCTAAAAATAGTTATTAGAAAGTGTTTGTATAGTGACGGAGTGCAGTGTGTCGGCCATTTTGGAACCGGATACGGGCGCGATGTCAGATTCGGATAGGTGAGTTCATACCGACACGGTCGCGGACTACGTTTAAAATAGTACCACGAGATAACACTATTTTTATACTTTCAACTTGCAATTAGCACATTACTGTGGCTTTGTTTATCTTTTTCAAATGCAATTATTTCATTTAATAACAATTATGTTGTTAAAAAAATTAAGTTTTTATGGTCGCTTTATTGATTGAGTGACAGGATGTGTAAGCTGTGAACCGTCAAGTCCAAGGTTCGATTCCCAGTTTTCATATTTTAATGTTTGTGATTTCTTGAGAATGGAATTTGTACTCGTCATGACGATAGTTATGCTCTCTAGTATATTATCTTGGAACGGTGAACTAGTGGTATCTCCGTCTAACCATTTGGGAAAAAGCCGTGACTTGTGTATTAATTTGTGTATAATTGGTGAATACAGTTGCAACTAGGCAATTTAAAGTTGTGTTGTTGTTTTAGAAAGTTTATGTAATTGCTATGTAGAGTATGCCTCGAAGGTCGAACGTTGCTTGAATGTATCGCCTGACTAATTATACAACAACACAAACTTTAATTATTATGCAGGTATTTATGTCGCCTTAAGACATTTATAACTACTCATTGGAAACTTTTCTTTGGTCATTTTCGACTTCGTAAAAACATGTTACTGATAATTTCACAATATCTTTAAACTAGTAATTGAGACACCGGCTGTCAAACCAAAGGCAATGGGTTCGATTCATGACCTGAGTCAAATGGTTGTGTCATCTAAAAATATTTGTTTGGTGACTTGTGTTGTCAATAGTAAGATAAAGAGACTCTCGTAGTTTCTGATACCTGCGATACGTGCTGTGACGTGGGACGTAAACCCCATTTAATTTTTATTTGTTTATTTTAATTTAATTAAAACGGTATACACCAAGTACATTAATGTTTATTTATTTATTAACGCTTTATTTAAAAAGTATACTGGCGGACTTAATGCCTGAGGCATTCTCTCCCAGTCAGCCCTTGGCTGGTGTGGAGAAATTAAGGTAGGCGCACAAATAAATAACAAAAAATAACTTAAAAAGGAATTAATATTAAATGAATATATATAGAATGCCTAATACATATATGAATACATATGTAAATAAATGTGATGTGTGTGTGTGTGTGTGTGTGTGTGTGTGGATGTTATGCCGGTCTATCAAATCGGGAGGAGAGCGGGGAGGAAAAATGATGGGTAGAGGGAAGGGGTATTGGGTATCCGGCAATCTCAAATATAAAAAAAAAACAAAAGAAAAAGAAGACAGTTCGTGTTGCTGAGGGAGTTTCTTGCGCCGCTTCTTCTTCACAGCTACAACACGTTCCGAAGCGGTGGTAGCAGAAAAGGACGATTCAAAAGATCTTGTGAAAGACTATTTGAATAAAGAATATTTTGATTTTTTGATTTTTCACTCACCGAACGAAATACGACAGGAGAAGTGTTAACGTTTCCATGACGCAGTGATACCATCCAGGACGAGCCTGACCATTCATGCTGATTCATGACTGACAATAGCGTGGCTCTACCACTTATAACATTGTATTTGATAAGTTTGAATCCATTTTTCTTATTTTAGGGATAAACAAACAAGGCGTATTCATTATTGTCAGTCTTTATTGCGCAGTTGGTAAGACGCCGGCTGTGAAGCGTGGGACCGCAGGTTCGATGCCCGCATCGAAATAAATATTAGTGTAATCCACTGGTATTTGTTTCGGGTCTGTTCTTGTGAAACTGAAAAGTCTTTCATAGTTTATGATGCGACACAGGACTCGATTTTAGTGTGGGGTCTGGACTATGTATGTGACTGTTAGGTGTATTTATTTATTTTGCTGATATATTAGTTGATATAAAGACACGAGATAAAGAACATACTACCCACAAGAAAATAGGTTCCGTGAACTTCTCCCGCGATTAAGCTTAAATAATCCTGAAATCGGTTATGCTATTGATTGGAGGGTTTGCCCCTGTTTCCAAGATCGTTCAAAAATGTGGTACAAAGATTGGCTAAAGCGTAGCTATAGTAATATACAGATACAAAAGCCTGCTTGTAAAAGGTTGTCTGCCAAACATCACCGGTAATGATAAGGCCGCCGATTGTCAAACTAATTATAAGCGGTTTTAATTTGTTATTACTGATATAATATGTGTGATGTCCAATACATAATTTACAAATAATATAGATAAATACACCGTACTTAGGTTAGTAAAGAGACCACTAGTGTATAAGCTATTCCGGGCTTATTTCCTTACCAAAATGTGATAGAGCTTAAGTGTATCATTCTTTCGGGCACAATCCCAAACCTGTGTGACAATAATAACCAAAAAAACTCAGATAAATTGAAATGTTATACTTAGGATACGGACCCCGGCCGAAATGCTGCACAAGAGTACAAGCTACCAGGTTATCGGGAAATATATTACCTACTAAAAGTTTTGTTAAGGATAAACTGACATTAAGCGACATTTATTAGCAAATTCCGAAACTCATATGCATTAAAGGAAAAACGTATTTGATCAAGAAGTATTTGCATTATGTTATCTAAGGCCTGGTCTGTCGAAGGATACGCGCGGCACTGCGGTAAGCAGCAACGTCATGACGTCATGCAACGTAGTTCAAATAACAACAAAAAAGGTGGTTCACATATAGGTTTTACTCTGTGCGTAAAACCGTTGACCAATGGGAGAACCGTTCATTGACAACAAACGTTACTATGGCAATTTCGCATTGAAGTTTACTTGAATTTCCATGACAACAAATAACAATCATTTATGTTCGAAAATATATATAATTTCTTAAAAAAAAGTTTGTGCGTCATTTTAAATAAACTGGGTATTTATGTTTACGAGACAATTTTCGCAATATTAATACGTGATAAAAGTGGTTCGTATCATTCTAATGAAATACGCATCTGCTGAATACATCTTTTTTCGCTTAATCAATTTATTGTCAGATCAAATTAAATTTCACTGGATTTATGTAGATATCCTTTCTTAAATTATCGTTATCGATCGTACCGTAATTGGGTAAAAGCTAAATTCCATAACGATTAAATTATTTTCCTATAAAATTATCACGAGCAAAACCTGGAACAATACTGATGGGCACTTTTTACAATAATAATTTTATTTTAGTATTTAACAGAATTTATAACACAGAGCTAAAAATATATATGCGTAGGTGCAAGTAGCACAAATTACAATATATATAGAGGGGGTTTTAATGGAATGGGAATGGAAAAAAGGGAAAACACAGAACTTGATACTACGTTGAGGAACTACATATTTAAGATTGCTCCATGTTATCACATGCTGATGCACTCCAGGTGCTAGGAGAGTGGTGCTAATTGTGTCGAACAGCGATAGTTTATTATATCTTGCAGGTGGATTTTGTAAATAACTACGACGATAATATACAACCATTATACAACGAATGTATGTATATGGGCTGATACAAAACTCATAATAAGATTCTTTGTAGCTACTTTTTCGGGCTCATATAAAAAGTGCATGCACTTAAACGATTGATGTTCTTATTAGGTTTATTGTTTGTATTTCTTTCTATGCATATATACTATATAAAGGGATAAGGTCAGCTAGCGTGGTGGACTGTAATATGGCCTAACCACTCTCAATCGTATTCTCGATTGTAAAGGAGACCAGTGCTCTGCAATGATAGCTGATAAAGTGCCCTGTGAATAGGAATAAAGACTGAATGTATATAGATACCCACTAATAAATCGTCTCCAATTGTACCCTGATCAGTTGCGAACTAATTCAGTTGCTATATTTTGTTTAAAAGCATGGGGTACTAGGTACTTAGAACAATGAACATACAATTCCGTTCTCCATTTTTATAACAATAAAATAAATGTAATTGACTCCAGTTTATAATCTTGTACTTATTAAATATCAATTATTTTTACTTTTTAATTGTATCTTTTACCAAACCAAGGCTTTAAAATGTTATTCCTACGTGGTGTAATATTATACCATTGTCATTGGGAACGTACGTGAACAGTATTGAACGTAATGTGCGGCAGCACATAGTCGATATACGCGCCACAGCCTAAACAAAAGTTTAAACCAAACGAAAATTGATAAAAATATTGTCCTCAAATAAATACATTGCGCAAATACGCTTACCGCGACGAAATGACGAGAATGACGGCACGTTGTGCGGTGTATCCGCCCCGCGCTTCACCGCACTTTCCGCTCTACACTGACGCATACTGTGACAGCACAAAAGACCAGTCTACCCGTCACTCGGTTGACCCCTCACCGCAGACGCGGGCTGACGCATACTGCGGCGAAACGTCATGTCAATGTCAATGTTTTTCATACAAAACCGAGTTTGACACCGCATTCCGCGCAACGCAACGTTGTGCGTAGCTTCGACAGACCAGGGCTTACATTACGCATGCATAAAAAATGTCTTTTATAACTCCGATTAATTTATTATATTTATACCAAATTGTTTTTATTCCATCTTTTACAATATTAAACATGGCGAAATTCTGTTACTTTATTTTATTACATACTTATAATATTGAAGCATTCCCTCACTCTATCATATGCCACAGAAAACTACATTTTAAACCATTGACTACACCAGATTGGCTTTCTACGGTTTCCTATAGCAACATCCTGCAAACTTAATTTTCCCTTTCGTCTACCTTCTAGGCGCCCATTCGCTTCACCTAATCAATAACGCAATACCTTATAACAATTACAAATAAAGAATATAAAAGAAGACAATAATACCATCTGTATCAGCCCATATACGTCCCACTGCAGGGCACGGGCCTACTCTACAATCGAGAATACGATTGAGAGTGGTTAGGCCATATAGTCCACCACGCTGGCCTAGTGCGGGTTGGCGAACTTACATACCATAGAAATTTTTATGAATCCCTATGGTATGCAGGTTTCCTCACGATGTTTTCCTTCACCGTTTTAGTGCGTGGTGATTGACTATCAATACACACATGACTCCGAAAAGTCAGAGGTGTGCCCTGGGATTCGAACCTGCGACCACCGTGAACATGTTGGCAGTCGCGTCTAGTCCGTTTACCAACAGGCCACCACGCACCAGTAATACCAAAATCTATAAAATAATCTATACAAATACTCCTCAGCACGACAATAACGAAGAACCTAAAGACGGAGGTGCAGACGCGGGAGCTGATCGAGCTGGTGCGTCGCAACAGTTGCCTGTGGGACCGCGCCGTGCCCGAGTACAGAAACCGCGTCGCCAAGGACAAGGCCTGGCATAACATCTTCCAAGAGTTTCAGCCCAACTACGACAACCTCAGTCCAGCAGAGAAAAACCAGATAAGTATGTAATTAATACCGATGTGAATAAGTGTAATGTCATCAATGGAAAGTGGAAGGAAATCATTATTATCTACAGCAATCTACTGCTGCACGCAGTCCTCCCCAAATATAAGCTTTAGAACCTGGTTGTCGGTTTCATTACCCATTTATCACAGGCACAGAGCTGTGTACCTAATAGACTATTTATAATGATGGATATTCTATGTCTATTGGCATGTTGGAACTGGTGGAATCTAATGTACGACTAAATCCGAAACGGGACACAGGTGTGAGTCACTATGTTGGATTTTCAACCGAAGTGTATGTTTGTTGCTTTCAATATGGCAAAGATATCTAGTATATGAACTTTAATTGACAATAATATAGAATATGTCTATAAATACATAATGCCTATTCGTTTGCAAAACATATGCTTCAAAGCACAATTATCAATAGCATTTAATATATTTTTGAAAAATGTAAAAATGAGTAATTTATGGCGTATTATCACGGCTATAAATATATCCAAAAGTAATGACAGCTCGTGACTTTGTAATAAAATATATTTTACTTTAGCATCAATATGTTGAAATGTGTTTATTGCATTGCAATATTTACGGCAATATGTTGATATTTACAGGTACGTTTATAACAAAGAAATGGTGCAACATCAGAGACTCGTATGTAAAATCAAGGAAACCCATTCGCACCAGCAAACGCCCGTACATATATTCCGAGGAGATGAAGTTCCTAGATTCCAGCATCTTCAGCGATCCCTCATCTAACAAGAAACGAGAACACGATGATGAAGAAGACAGAATCTCCAACGAAGAAGTAGAAAACGACGCAGAAGAAGTAGTCAGTTGGATAGACGAAGTATTTGTTGACACTGATCTTAATGGAGACCAGCATGATTTGTCAGCGAAGAGAATTAAGCTGGAGCCTAAAGAGTACCCCAAAGGTTTCCATGACGCAGAAAATGTTGTAGGTTTTCTCGCAAACCTAATACAGAGAGAGGACGATGAAGACCGTGCCTTTTTTAAGTCTATAACGCCTACTGTAAAGAGACTATCGGAGGACTCAAAATTGGAGTTTCGAATATTGGTGATAAAATTATTGAAGAATCTTAGGATGAGGGATCGGCAGAAAGCAACAATGAAGCAAGAGAAAATGCCAAATATGGAAAGTGAAAGCGAATGACAAAGAGTTATGTTGATAATAACTTGTGGTTTTGTAAAATTGTTATTATGATAAATGGCAAAGCTAATGGACGTATAACGAATGGTTGAAATTGGTGTTCAAAATTATTATAAAAATATCGTATTAATAAAAAATCGTTTAAGGATTGTTGTACAAATATAGCATAGTTTAATAACTCGTTTTATTTGAGACCATAAATGCAAATAACGGAGGATGTAGGTCATAAATATTATAACTTAAATAGGTATTATATATATCATTGAGGAGGATTAACATGATTCAAACTGATTTATTAAAGTAAGAATGATTAAATATGCTTTTTAAATAAGCGTGTTTATAAAAGTACATAAAACAAGGACTGGTTTCATTTTCAGATCCTAAAAGTGAGGATCATCATGGAAATGTAAATACGATTCTTGGATCACTTGGGCTAAAATAATTTTGCGTTATTAGTATAACATAACATAATTGTGGTATAAATTTAAATAATTTAGACATACATACATACATAAACTCACGCCTTGTTCCCAGAAGGGGTAGGCAGAGGCGCCAGGGGCACCCACATTTCGCCTTGTATGTACGTATGTTCCGTCCCACAATGTGATAGGTGGCGAGCCTATCGCCATATCGGGCACATATTCCTGACTGGGCTGATACTGAATAGAACATTCCAGTATCATTTTGCCCAACCCGGGACTCGAACCCGAGACCTCAGCTTTGTAACCGTACCGTAGTACAACTACGCCACCGAGGCAGTCAATAATTTAGAAGATTATAGGTATCTAAAAAAATATCTAAAAGGATGTATCCGAAATAATATTGATAACAAAGTCATAAAATGACGAGGCACGTGTCATAAAATGTAATCATATTAGATGTGCGTCTGTTGTGTTATAAGGATAATGTGCGTCTGTTATCATGAAAATAAAAATTATAAACTGGAGCATTAAAATATTTATCTTGTGTTTATTGATATCGGCTGATAAAGGAGATTCGCGGATAATTAAGATATCGTAAATACCGAAATGTTATCGCCATGTTTCCGAGGTTTTAACTTTTTATGACATCGAAACCTTAAACCATCCCTAAACTATTTTATCAATTAACTACTTAATAAAAACAGTAACTACTTACTGTTTTGAGGTGGCAGCTACGAAACGATTTGTTGATCCTTTTCGCGTGTGCAATATATAGGTATTTAGAGATGAGATCATTATAAGAACTGCCTCAGTGCAGATAACTCGATGGCAAATCTGAGGTTTCTCTTTTTATTACGATAGACTCACCCCCTATCACATAGTGGGAAGGAACATTCAGAGCAAAACGTGTGGATCTTGGGAGCAGCTCTGCCAACCCCTTTTGGGAAAAAGGCATGAGTTTATATATGTATGTATGCAAGAGATCCTAGAAGAATTACAAATATGAAAAAGTTATCACTTTACACACATCGTGAAATCTTTGAATTTTTTTACTAAAATAATAAAAAATTGAATGAAATGAAATCGAGTTTTCGGTCACGTATGCAATTAAATAGCTCTTATGGGAGTCAATACACATCCATTGTACTGCATAGTACTTATTTTTTATTTACAAAACACTAGTTAAAACATGATTTATATTAAATTTGCTTGTTTTTCGGTAATCTTATATTCAATGAATCGATTACGGACGTTATCTAATTTTAATCTTGTTTTTTATTTATAAATGATTTAATTTGCGAAATATACCAATGTAGTCGTTGCAACGTCAATAAGTTTTCTTATTTTTCGTAGCGACAACGTTGCGGTACTAAGTTTACCTGAAAGTCTCGTTATTTGAGGACCCCATTGCAAAAAGTCAGTAGAACAAACTTACGCCGGAATACTGGAACGCAACTTAAATATAAGTTGCGCTTAACTACGTTAATCCCGCTTAAATGTACTGGCTAACGCCCAAATACTGGAACGCCATTCAAATAATAAGTTGCTCTTAACAGCGCACGGCCCACATAGCCAGTACATTTAATCGGGATTAAGGTAGTTAAGCGCCATTTATATTTAAGTTGCGTTCCAGTATTTGCGCGTAAGTGGGTCGTGCGCTGTTAAGAGCAACTTATTATTTGAATGGCGTTTCAGATTTCGGGCTAGTTTTTAATTTAATTTAGTTCGATATACGAGTTTACGCTTGCCATGTTTGGTAATGCAAAATGGATGTATTTCGTCTTTCCAGAATTTAATAGTAGATTGTTAGCTGAATACCAACACGATATTAAATGAAGGTGAATAGAGTTCCATGTTTCCCGATAACTTTAAGTATAATACTTACATGTATCGTCTGCAAATAAATGTATGTCTGACATACTACGTTATTATTATTATAATCCATAACTTTCTATATGAATATCTTAAGCCTGCTTGAATCTATCTTTTATTTTCAACCCTATACTAATTAGTAATCGTTTTTTGTAAACCGTATATGAAGTTCACTTAAGACTTCTTTTACATTTTTTTAGCCTATTTACGCCCACTATAGAGCACGGGCCTCCTCTACAATCGAGAATACAATTCAGAGTGGTTAGTCCACCACGCTGGCCTAGTGCTGATTGGCAATAATAATTTAAATACTAACAAATTATATGTAAAATGCATCTGTTTGGGGTAAATATTAAAATTTGTTTAAATAATTATAATAGAAGACCGGTGTAGCAGCCGTGATAATATTTCTGATACTAAAGCTAAATCAATGTGTAGTAATATGTTGGTTGGATATCTCGATGACATATGCCTATCGTAATTTTATGTAATAATTATCAAATATACGTATCGCTAATTACCATATCGTATATAATAATTTTAAGTACGCGTACGGCGTAATTAGTAAATATTATGATTTTTGTTAATATGACTTCAGTTTTATATTCTACTGGTTAAATGATCTACGATGATTCAGAGTAATTACAGTGCCCTCCAAAAGTTAGTTGAAATTAATTTACCTTAACAATGATGTCACGTAATAATGTAAAAAAGAATATTATGGAAATAAATGAAATATATAATGTCACGTAATTTCTAAAATACGCAGTTTCAATAAAATAATTCTTTACTATTTATCTTCGAATACACTATTTAATACATACAGTATTGTATTTCCCAAAATTCATTTTGCTTTCTTTCTTAATCAATGCTTATGACCTCACTACTTGAATTGAGTGCGTGAAAAGTCAGTTGAAATGGGAAACTTTTAACGATTTCCGATAATCTCGTAGTTTTAAACTCATTTATAAATATTGTTAGGGTAGTTTGGGTAATTTACATTTATTAATAAGATATTGTGAGATGATATGACTATTTTAGAATTAATAATGACGCTAAAACGTAAATAATAAGTAGAAGAAAGAACAAAGATGATTGGTGAATACGAAATAATGAAAAACTTTAGTGCAGAGGGAAAATTGTTTAATGTTAATCCAGAATATATGCGAATAACAATGCAGAAGAGTTTGTCCTAATCTTGCAGATAGGCCACAGTCGAGGCGTCCTAGGTCTACTACTTCTGTTGATGATTGACAACTTGTGCGGCAGTGTAAAATCAATCCCAAGATTGTGATACGGGAGATCAAAAAATAGTTACAGGAATCAGGAACCACGGTTTCTGTAACTACTGCCAGGCGATGTCTGCATGAGGCTGATTTACGAGGTCAAGTTGCCAGAAAGAATCTTCTTAGAATCTTCTCAATAAAAAAACAACGGTTGGAGCTCGCCCCTAAATATTTAGATATTAAATGAAATGAAAAGAAAAGAAAATGAAATGAAATGAAAATGAAAATATTTATTGAATCCATAAAATGTCATACATTGTTTAGATTCAGTCAATTTTTTTCACTACCACCCGGTTCACAAGGCTGTTTTCGCCAGAGAAGAACGGGCAAGAAACTCTAGCGTTGCTCTTTTAAAAATAAGTTTACAATACAGTGATCAAACAAGATTTGCAATTCGGAGTAGTTCATAAATAATTTATAAATATAAATAATTGATAATTTTACTGCACGGCTGAGTGTTATGTTTCATTCCCAAGCCTTACTATCTTCTAAGTATTCTGAAATTGTATAGTATGCCTTATTACACAACTGTCGTTTTATAATAGATTTAAATTTATTAACAGTTAAGGCTTTTCTATGAGTGGGAACTTTATTAAAGAAATGTATACAGTAACCCTTAAAAGATTTGCTAATTTTGTGGAGCCTCGTCTTATGACTGACTAGATTATTTCTATTTCTAGTATTTCTGTCATGAATATCGCTAACCTTTTGAAATTGTTCTATATTATATACCAATAGAACTTTAAAAGAAATATTTTTTTCCAATGAATAATGCAAACTGTATGACGTAGAAGCAATGATAACTCTCAAGACGACAAGTACTTGCAGCCCGCTGTAAAACAAGGCGTTGACAGTATGATGGTTTGGGGGTGTTTTTCTTGGCGCGGTGTGGTCTGACTGCAAATATTTTAAGGCAGATGACATAACAGATCTATTGTAATATTCTTCATGACAATTCATAACAATCTGCTAAATATGGGGGGTCAATTTTTTAAGTTCCATCAAAACAACAATCTGAAGCGTACAGCATGGATAACATAAATAATATTTGAAATTAGCTAAGTGAGTAAGTTAGTGTATTTTGAAAATAACTAAGTGGACCTACTAGGATGGCCTTCAATGTCACTGGAACTTAACTCTATTAAACATTTGTGGGATGAATTGGACCCTAGAATCCTTGTTTCCATAAGAGGCAACAAGAATTTATTGAAAAATAGAATTCATGAAACCTGGTCAACTATACCGGCCAAAACATTACAAAATCTTGTAGAATCAACGCCTAGACGATTAAAAGCAGTTCTACAGAATAATGGTGGCTATAAAAAAATATTAAAAGATGCGACAGTGGCAAATACACAATACTTAAAATATTTTTTCAAAATTTGAACTAACTTTTGGTACCGAAGTTTCACTGTTTATTTCCATAAATTATTACAATTAATAACGTTGTAATGGTTCTTTTATTGATACAAATATTCTAAATTGATTAAACTTTACTAAACAGTTCTTGAACTAATGATTTGAATTGGTTTTATTTTAAGTTCCTCACATTTATTACATTTTTGATCATTTCAACTAACTTTTGGAGGGCACTGTAAATGGATTCAGAGTATTTCATCGCTTACTATAACCCCGAAGAAAACATTAGCAGAAATGCAAATGCAATACTTGAGAATTCATGATAGGAATTTCAGAAATTTGTGAAGTCTGTCAACTAAATTACTAACTAAAAAGGCCAAAAAGATAGCTGAGAACAAGAAAATGTCAGTTACAATAATTAAGTCAAATTTATCTGCTACCTGAATAAATTGAAGAGCAAGCGGATAAACTTTATAAAATGAATAATATTTTTCATTTACTGGCACAACTAACGGACACCCAGTAGTGACTGGAGTACAATCCAAGTATCCACCAACGATAGATATCCTACATAATTAAATTCAATCCGCGATTAATGTAAGATAACTTAATCTCCAAAGAGTTGTACTAGTTGAAAAACAAATTAATCGATTAGCATAAATGTGTGTTAAATTATCGCTAAAACAAAGATCGATAAGACCGCCCCGCCCGAAGACAGCAGATATGGTCTAACAGGTCGGAGGTGGCACATTTGGTATCGCGAGCCGCAGTGGTGTAGTCGACATGTCTGCTGCGGAGAAGGGAGAGCCCAAGCCTGGAGTGGATCTGGACCAGATCCTAGAGGATGAAGTGGGCCAGTTCGGCCGGTACCAGATCCTCACGCTGCTGCTTGCTGCTTTCCCTGTTATGTTCTCTGCGTTCGCCTCTGGAGAGTACATTTTCACCACTGCCAGAATTAATACCAGGTAATGTTATTTGAATAATAAATGTCAGTTTATTTATGACCCATTGTAGAGCCCCTTGAAAAGAGGTAAATTGTAAATTTGTGCTCTCGGGATAGCTAATATTTGTTGTATTTATTTTACGTAAATATTGCTAAAAATTGTAAGTGCTTACAAAACCTATTGGGATGCTAGTAAAGTCACAAATGTGTATCTAAAAGAAAATAAAATTGTTGAAATAATGTTATTTATTGATGGAAATGAATACCTAAAATATCAGTCTCTACTTCGAGAATAAGTAATACTATTACACCACTGGAAATTGAAAAGCTTTTACAAAGCTGGTCAGCGTCTCAATATTTGCCTGTGGATTTAGCGTCATAGAAAGTTATCCTTTCTTTACATATATTTCTAAAAACTTCTTCATGCTTACATTTACTTAGATATAAACAATCCCAATTGCGTTTTTTCCTCGTTACGAAAAAGCTTTTTTCAACCGTCCATAGTTTAAATTGTTGCATGCCCACACAGTGGCTAATGGCGCCCACCGCAATTGGCACCCATATTGGTACCACCCATGTTCATCAAATTTACTACTAGCGCATGAAGTTATATAGAGCTAGCCTATTACCACACTAGTTTCAGTCCCTTAATCAAATTGCAGTCCCTGTATATTGTAAGACTTCTCAAACAAAAATCTCACTAAGTGTAAGTTGCCCAACTTGGGACATGAACCCAGGACTTCAGGATTCGTAGTACAATTACGTGTTTAGACTCATGAGTTTACACTGGTCTTAATTATAAGATTTGATAATACGCTAATTGTTTTTACACATGTGACCAGGTAGCCACGTGCGAAGATACCGAATGACATTGATAAATATTACTTTATCAATAATTTAAATTTGGTTATCAGAAGGACAATAAATACGTATACAGAATCCGGAATTATACCCATTCGTGTTTGACAATCTTAAAAAACAATTTACTCATATGTACTATCGAATTATGGTCATCGAAGTTGTTTTTTTTATTTATTATCATCAAATAATACTTAAAATATTGTATAATACTACCGAAATGCTAGTATAAATTATAATATTAGTGCATTGTTAATTGAGATTAAGTACCATGTCCATCAACTTGTCATAAGAGCTATTTAATTGCCTACATGACTAATAAACGACTTTGTTAATTTGTATCCACTGCAGTCCTCCTGTCTGTTTTTCTATTTTGTGTTACCAGTGTGATTGTCTTCTTTTTTAAACCATTTAATTACGAGTATATATTATATTTATATTTACTTTGGGATATATACTTGTAATACGCATGTCCACTGAATTTTAAAACTATACTTGCCATACATAACTGTTTTATTAACATTTATATGCCTTTTTTATTCGTTCCTATTAATTAATTGCAGAGGAATAATTACACGAATAAAATTACCTTCATTTAGATAAGAAAACGATTCGATTATAATTTGGCACCTCGAGGACCCATTCATGACAGTGTTTACGTTGAATTAAATAGGTTAAATTATAATTTCATGGTCTCGTGCTTTTATTTAATTTATCTCGCGATAAGTGATGGATTAGATATCAATAATCATAACTTTATGCATACAAAATTAAAGGTCGATTACAAAAACATCGTAATAATTTTTGTTTTGTTGGTTAAGATCCTTGCACGTCAATAGAGTTCTCTACGGGAATTATGAGGATTTCATAAAGGTATTTGTTAACAGCTATAACAATGTGGAGTAAAGTCTCACTTCTCTGATTAAATAAATAAATACACCCAACAGTCAAATACACAGTTCTGATTCCACACAAAGTTCGAATCTTGTGTGGTGGCTATCAGAAACTACGACAGACTTTTCGGTCTCACAAACACCTAGACCCGAAATAAATACCGGTGGATTAAACAACTATTTGTCTCGGTACGGGGTTTGAACCCATAGCCTCTCATTTCACAGTCGGAGTTTAACCAACTGCGCCACAGAGGCTGTCAGAATGCTAGTAGATTCCCATGACAGGAAATTATAAAGCTGACTTAATTTAATTTCTCACAGTAACATTTACTTTGTGCACGTGCCCTCCTTGTTGCTTATAATAAAATAAAACCATTATTAAAAAGCATCGTGTAAACACTGCCTAACATTTTTTTAAACTAAACTTGAACTTTGAAATAAAACTATTATTTACGGATTTTATCGCGAATTTAGTATATTTTTTTACATTTTTGACTTCCCGACGTTTCGATTACTTTACAGCTTTCGTGGTCACGGGGCGGAGTGAGGTATTAGACGTCCGCTTTGTGACTGTTACAATATATAATAAACCTGAACTTTTAAAGTAAAATTCAGGAAACTTAAACAGTGTAAATGGGCCTTAAGGTTAACATAAAAATTGTCTGCCCCACTAATTAAAATCCTAATTAATTAAAATAATTGTCCTTCCCCGTGAGTCCAACTAATCCATGTAAGCTTTGGAAACAATCTTATAAAATCCTTTATTGTTAAAATTTTAATTAATCGCTTGGGTCCGATAATCTCTTCAATTATAGATAAACTGCTAATTATTATGCGTCTTAATGCACATTGTAAAGATGTTATAAATTTCGTTACTTATTTTCAACCGTGATTTTACAATAATTTCCAAAGTATGTAAGCTCTTTCTTTCATCTTTATTGCAGAATTAAATTAAACCACTCTTATTCGTACTCTCGATTGTAGAGTAGGCCCGTGCCCTGCAGTGGAACGTATATGAGCTGATACAGATACAGATTAAATTGGCTTATAATTTTACCACCACCTGCATATTTGACACCAACCCTTAAAATAATTATCACCACGCTGCACTGGCGTAACCCGGATTGGTGGATTTCACTTAATGCCAAAATAAGACAGAATACATAAATCATATTAATTGTAATCACCATTCTTTAAATCTCCTGTTTCGTCTGGTTCCCAGAAAACCCCTATCTATCCATAAATTCTAAGAACTTTATGGCGGAAATCATTTAATATAACTATAATTGTATTTGATAAAAATCCTTATGTATTTTTATCTGATCACTAGAGGCCGGACCCGGCTTCACTCGGGTGCAGATATTTTTTTCAGTCTATTCCACAATAACAATATTATATTATTTCGTATACCAACGGTTTTACATTTAAATATAATGTGATTGCCATCCATGATACTCATTTTCCTGTCCTGTCCTGTTATATCCCATACTCTCATCTGTACCATGTATTAACCGGTATTTTGAAAGTTCAGATCGCGAATGTTGTATGCAAATTGACATGGTCATAATATTAATTAACATTGATAGATATATATTCGTATTTCGTATTATCCACACAATTTATCACCTCCATATATTATGAATTATCATTTAGTATTCCTAATCCTTCGTTTGATATCGATAATTTGTATTTGGCGTCATTTTAAACCTCTTTAGTACTCCTCTTCAACACAGTAACTCCTCTTTATATTTCTCAGATCTACCTTCAATTATACAATGGCACGGCGAAATAATAACATATTAATATCATCTGATGTTAAGTGAAGCGATTAGAACAAATATCGTATAGAGTCAACATAACTACTCCAGGTATATCATGTACATATGCACAAAACAGCTACTGAAACGCGACACATACATATTGTACGGTTTTCCCATCTCCGTATATTATTTTTGTAATACTTTTTATATCAATTTACGTCTATTGTTTCCAGATGCCTAATCCCTCAGTGCGACACAGCCAACCCCGAGTTTGCTCCCTCTTGGGTCCTCAACGCGATCCCTGGAACTAGCCCAACCTCCTTCGAGGCCTGTGAAAAATACTCCAACAGCAGCCTGCAGACTCCCGTCACTCCTGGCACCTGCCCTGCTACTCTCTTCGACACTTCTTCTACCGTGGAATGTCAGGACCATGTTTATGAGAACACGCTGAGTGTGGTCTATGACGTAAGTAACTCGATTTTTTTTCAAGCAGTGGTCGTATTTATTTTCTATCTCCAATATAATCCATGATATTTTTATTAAAATCATTTGTTGTTTGCCACATTAGCAACAAATTAGTGCGTGGTGGCCTGTTGGTAAACGGACTAGACGCAGCTGCCAACATGTTCACGGTGGTCGCAGGTTCGAATCCCAGGGCACACCTCTGACTTTTCGGAGTCATGTGTGTATTGATAGTCAATCACCACGCACTAAAACAGTGAAGGAAAACATCGTGAGGAAACCTGCATACCATAGCGACTCATAGGAGTTTCTATGGTGTGTAAGTCCGCCAACCCGCACTAGGCCAGCGTGGTGGACTATATGGCCTAACCACTCTCAATCGTATTCTCAACTGTAGAGTAGGCCCGTGCCCTGCAGTGGGACGTATATGGGCTGATACAGTACATTAGCAAAGTTTATTTGATGCGCCTTAGAAATCTGTAATAGCATTACTGTAGATGTACCAGTACTGGCCAAGAATAGGATTCGGCGTCAAACTTTTTTACTTCGTTTGATTTTGTGAGATGATTGACTGATTCTTTGCTTCAGCCAAAAGATTTTTTCTTTAAAAATTTTATTTATTTTATTGTTGTATTAATTGTTTGGCCATTTTGTTTTTTCTTATGCTTACTAACTTCTTTATTAGTATTAATGTAATTATCAATCACAGTACCTAGTCTCTAGTGTCTTTTACTTGTTTTGATGCATGCTGTGTATACCTGTAATTGGCTTGCATATTTGTATAATTATATTTTTTATGTTATTATGTTGTAAGTTTTAGTGTGTAAGCTGCTGGTGTACCTTCAATAAATAAATAAAATGTTTTAATTCAATTTGACGAAGCTCCTCTATTAATCCTTTCAGTTCGGCTTGGCGTGCGACGAATGGCGTCGTTCTCAGATTGGGTCCATCCGTACGATCGGCACGCTGTTGGTGCTGCCCATCACCGGCTACATCTCGGACCGCTGGGGTCGGCGCGTGGCACTCACCATCAATGCTTTCAACACCGGATTTTTCGGCCTTGTGCGCTCCTTCGTCAACTCCTATGAATGGTTCCTCGCGCTTGAAGTTATTGAGTCCACTGTTGGTGCTGGGGCTTACTCATCTTGTTATATTTTGGGTGCGACATCTAAAGATCTATCTGTATTTTTATATTCATTAGTAATAAATTGAAAAAGAAAAGAGATTTTTTGTTTGAACTTCGATATTCGGTAATACAGTAATCGTAACAGTAACACTTGTTTTTTCATTGTTTCAGTGACTGAGCTGGTCGGTCCTAAATACAGAGTGGTGGCTGGAGCAACCATTTCAACCATGTTCGCTCTCGGTCAAGTGTTCCTCGGCCTGATCGCCTGGGGAGTACCATCTTGGCGTCCCCTTACACAAGTCCTCTACGCTCCTCAACTATTAGTCGTACTATACTTCTGGATCCTCTCGGAATCAGTGCGTTGGTTGATGTCCAAAGGAAGATATGAAGAAGCCGAAGAAATTTTAAAGAAAGTCGCTAAGAGAAACAAGACAGAATTATCGGAGAAGTCTTTGCAAGCGCTGCGAGCGACGGCCGAGGCAGAGAAATTGGTGGAGAAGCCCAAGGAAGCTTGGCTGCCGATACTGGTGTTCAGATCGCGAATCATTTTGTCCCGTTGCCTCGTATCCCCTGTCTGGTGGGTGACCAATACTCTAGTGTACTACGGCATGGGTATCAATGCTGTGAACATGTCCGGCAATCGGTACCTGAATTACGTAGCGGTGGCCGCTGTGGAGATTCCTGGGTACTGGACGGCGATATTCCTGTTGGACAAAATTGGTCGTAAGCCGGTGTTGATCTGCGCGTATTGGCTGTGCGCGGCCTGCCAGTTCGCGTTTGCGTTCATGCCTACAGGTAATTTTGCTTTTTCGAAACTATATAAGATATATAACCACATTTGATAACACGTTACCGTACGCGTCTTGGGTTCAATTCAAAGTGATATGTCTCTAGTATATTTGATAGTGACTCAGATGCGTTTGCGTTGTTAATAATAGGTATATTTATTATAATAGATTTACCAAACCAAGCAGCTTCTAACCCAGTAACATCAAAGGAGGTTGCATATAATGACTGTTTTAATAACAATCTACTTCCATATTTGCAGGCAACACAGCTCTCTCACTGACAGTGTACTTGTTCGGCAAGTACTTCATCGCGATCGTGATGACGTCAGTGTACGTGTACACCGCGGAACTGTATCCCACCAAGTACCGCCACAATCTGTTCGCGTTCTCATCCATGGTTGGAAGACTCGGGTCCATCACTGCACCGCTCACCCCTGCACTGGTACGTCAACTTTACAGATCAGACTGTAGTTGGAGAAGAATAATCTTTTGGCTGGCTTGGGGGGCTCGACTCTTGAAGTTGTTGACGAATATGTCTATTTAGGACAAGTGGTCCGGTTAGGCAGGTCCAACTTCGAGAGAGAGGTCAATCGTCGAATCCAACTCGGTTGGGCAGCGTTCGGGAAACTACGCGACGTCTTCTCGTCCAAAATACCTCAGTGGCTTAAATCGAAAGTCTTCGATAGTTGTGTGTTGCCAGTGATGACGGCACCGAGACGTGGCCTCTCACTATGGGCCTTATTAGGAAGCTCAAAGTCACTCAACGAGCTATGGAGAGGGCTATGCTCGGGGTTTCCCTACGAGATCGAATCAGAAATGAGGAGATCCGTAGGAGAACTAAAATAACCGACATAGTCCACCGGATTAGCAAGTTGAAGTGGTAATGGGCAGGGCACATAGCGCGGAGATCTGATGACCGATGGGGTCGGAAAGTGCTCGAATGGAGGCCACGTAGCGGAAAGCGCAGCGTAGGACGTCCACCCACAAGATGGTCCGACGACCTGGTAAAGGTCGCGGGACGTCGCTGGATGAAGGTTGCCTCCAACAGGTCTCTGTGGAAATCATTGGGGGAGGCCTATGTTCAGCAGTGGACTTCCTTTGGCTGATGGATGGATGGAATCTTTTGGCTAATATATGTAGGTAGTAAGCTGTGAGATTTAGTCGAGGTTGTAGAAAGTTGCTAGATGACGCCGCTTTCAATGGGTCGCTGTTGATATTCTCGAATAAATAATCAGTATTAGATTTCCTGAAGAGAGAGTATAAGCTGTCGGATATTCGTTTTAATATATTTTATCTACCAGTTGACCATCACTGGAATTTCGAAATGTTTGGCTACCAGAATGGAAAGCATGTAAAATATGAGTTTTGTTAATGAAACATTTGTTTAGTTCAATTCTAAGTGACTATTAATAAAAAAAGAAATGATGAGAACAACAATCTGTTTATCAGTGTTGATAGTGGCACGAATACAGGCCGTGCAGTTATCAGTTGCACTGCTGAGGACGATGTCCTGTGACTAACACACAGCTTTAAAATGCATTTTGTGATACTCACTTGCAAAATAAAGAAAAAAATAATTAAATACTAGCTAGACAGTTTTGAATGTCAATGATAAATTATTTTACGAGCAATTTGATGCAATGACCTTATTTGTGATCCTCGCTTCAATTCAATTTTATACTGCATTTAAATTTTAGCAGTGTATCAAAACTGAAATCTAAGTAGACACGGGTTGCCTTTGTAGTCACTCATATCATAATCCAACCTATCATTTGAAAAATTACTAAATCTTTAACAATGATAAGCAACATAACTTTGCAATAATAAGAACATAATAAGAACTTTGCATCATAATTATATCGTTCACCACGATTTCTTTCTTTCCAGGCCCTGACAGTCTGGGAGAGCCTACCCTCTGTACTGTTCGGCAGCTTCGCGCTGCTGTCAGGGCTGCTCATCTTCACCACGCCAGAGACGCTGGGCACCAAGCTGCCCGACACCATCGAGGAGGCGGAGCAGCTCGGCAAGAAGAAAACCACATCCTGATCTCATTACCTCTTATAATAAACGATATTTCTACGATATGGATTTTTATTATTAAATTGTATTGTACTTTGTACTCACCCAAATTACTAATGCGCCTGGTGGCAATGATGGTGACGTCAAAGTGACGAAGCTTAAAACAAGTAAGGTAAAGACTAAAGCTGGGTCTACGCTATTAGCCGAGCAAGAGCAAAGCACCAGCCGTAAATAGCCATCACCCATTCGTAGCATGTTGGAAATTCAGAATTCCAGAGATCATAAAGCTTTTGAAGATAATTTTATTCTCTTCGTATTTGATATACTAGAGAGCTCCGTTGCAATTTGGAGCTGACTTATATTAAATCGCAGTAAAAATTACCTTTCCGACTTTGACTCTGGATAACGCCATAAATATTGATCATCCATAGACTTAAGAGTATTTCGAAGACACTCTAACATTTTTAAACTGCTCCTGTTTGAAAGAATATCCTATATAATCCTATAGAACTTTGTCAAACTCACCGCAAGAGTTCTTAAAAAAAAAACAGTATTTTTACTGGTAGCGAACTATTGGCAAACAAACCATACGCGACAGCCCACATATTGTGGTTACCAGTTCAAATCTCGGGGCACACCTCCGACTTTTCGGAGTCATATAGTAGGAGGGTAGTGATAGTAAATCACCATTCACCACGCACTATATTGGTGAAATACATTGTAAAATCTCAAATATAACAGTATTTTATTGACATTGTTGTAATATATTTCGTCATATTTCATAAATCTCGATGTGTGGACGAATTACACCTCGAGAAAAAATTATAAATAATGTCTATTATCATGAATACAATATGGTTTTATTGGAAATTTATAGGCATTTAATACACACACATTTCATTACTTTGTATGAGCATATAAATCATAAATGACGTCACATCACGTTCGTCACACGCGTCTGCAAAATGTATATTGGAACGAATTTGCAATTTCATTTTCATTCTCATCTATGTAGGATTACGAAGCATTATTATTGTATCTCGTAGAGTGCTTTTTCTTTGTGTTAATACACCGACTTTGTAACGATTTTATAGATTTACCCGAATCTTACACATTGAAATAAAACTATTATTTACGGATTTTATTGCGGATTTGGTTTAATATATACATTTTTGGGCGGACTCCGCCCCCCCTTGAATACGAATACTGTAAAGTAATCGAGAGGTCGGGAAGCCAATAATGTAAAATATCAACCAAATCCGCTATAAAATTCGTAGATAATAGTTTTTTTTTCAACACCGACTATTACGAAAAAAAACTTAAGTTGGTTGTTAATTTATGGAACAGCAATTTTTGGCTTGTATGGCTATTAGCTCGCCCTCTATCTCTCTATATATATATATATTTAAGAGTATAAATATCCTTGGCGAATTTAAATGGTATTGTGGAAAACTCTACCTACCAAATCTGGCAAAGCTTATGAATGTATAATTGAAAAGAAAACTTCACAAATATTGTGCCTAATTTGAGATCAAGCAAAGTACCCTATAGTTCAGATTTATATATGACCATTACACCCATGTTTCAATTTCACTTTAAATCGGCAATCCACGCCATAAATAATCCAATAAATGTATTTAGGTACACGAGGGCACGCGCTTTTATTATCATTAAATAGATAATTATTTATAACAAAAGGACGAACGGACGGCATTGCAGTCGAGACACGCTGCTCGCCCGACCACCACGCTATGGAGTCCAAGAAGGAGCCACTGACTCAGGACCTGGAGTCTGAATCTCCGAAGACCAAGGTAGACCTGGACACGATCCTAGTCGAGGAGTTGGGACAGTTCGGCTGGTTCCAGCTGAGGAATGTGGTGTTAGCGGCTATTGTGGTGATATTCGGAGCGTGGGGAGCCAGCGAGTATGTGTTTACTACGGCCAGAATTAGCACCAGGTGAGATATTAATAGAATGTTTAGATTATGTTTCGGTTTTGCTAAAATATTTGAGTGATCATAATAATTTTTAGTGTAAGCTCATGTATGTATAGGTAGGTATCTGCGGTGGCAGGCAGTTACACACAGTATGCGGTTCTCTGAGCTTATTTTCACACTAAGTTTCATTCGATATCTGTCGCTCACATTTTTCAGTTACAGGATTCAAATAAGATTATCATACATGATATATCAAGACTGGGAACGAAAATAAAGCCGGATGGTAGCCTTAGTGGCCAAAGACACTATGCAAATAAAAATGACGATATTTTTGTGAATTTTTAAATATTACCTGTTTGGATGGGACAATAGATTTTGCTTGAATAATAATATTATTGCTTGCGTGTCATAGCGTTGTCTATAAAAATAAAAGGATGTACATTATTATTTTAGGAAAAACTATGTATTTACCAACTAAATACTTCGATAGGAAAAAATATAAAAATAGTCACGTTTCTTGCACAATTATTAATTGCATTGCGTCTGAAACCACTACAACTTCCACCTGGCTTCGTTTTCGGTTGCAGTCTGGATGCAGCCTGTATAATATTAACCACATATAAATTATGGTTTAAATTAAATTCAGTCTGTCTTACTTTTAAATTACCATTATTATTTATGTTTAGTCAAATATTAATTTATTTTGGCGCATACAACATATTATTTATAACTGCATTAAAAAAAATGTTTTTATAAAACTCAAATCTCCCTGATTTTAAATGTTTTTTGTTATATTTTATTTTTATTTTATTACGTTGCACTATGAGACCACGATACACGTGTGAACGATTTACATTAGGATGTGTTTAGAATAATTTAACTTTATATTCTTTGCATGCATCTTATTATTCACACGAGTATGTTTATTAATTCATCATCATCATCATCATCAGCCTAAACTGTTGTCCACTGCTGGACATAGGCCTCCTCCAAGTTGCGCCATTTTACCCTGTCTTCGGCTTGTCGCATCCAGCATCTGCCGGCGACCTTTCGCAAATCGTCACTCCACCTAGCCGGAGTGACGATTATTAATTCAAATGCTTTAAATTAGTATACTTTAAAAGAAATTGAGATATCATTTTGCCGACGTTAAAACAAGAACAAAATATTAGTCAGTTGTGTAAGTCATGAAATAATACATATTTTAGCATGGGGTTCCACAGTGGGGTTCTAACCGTATTTGTGGAAGAATGAATTTTTTACCTATTCGCGTATTTCCATGACTAACTTTAACAGAATATAACAAACTAAAAAATAAATAATGAAGTCTTTGTGAAAAAAAAGTGCTTTTCGATTCAGATTTTTTATATTTCAGATATTATATCCTTCTTATCCCCTAACTTAAAGAGGGTTGAAATGAATACTGACCAATTAATACACATATAAAAACTGACCTTGGATATTCGACTTTTACGAATATGTTTTGACTGGAAAACAACAATCATGTTTATCTAAATATTGTTTTACAATGTATTATGATTTTTAGTTATTGTGGTAACAGCAATTGGACTTTTAAATAACTTTTTTATTGCGTACGAAGTCATATCACGGTGGCAAGGGAGCGTTAGAATTTTACCACGGTATCCCCTAGTGTAGTAGAAGGCGGTTACTTGGGATCTGCGTTTTTCCAAATGCACTTCAGGGGCCTTCCACGAAAGTGATTCCGAGAGCAACTGAACTATTGGAGGCATATCAGGGCCTACTCACAACGAGACGGCTAAAGCTCTGTGTTTCGGTACCGCATACTAGGATGCGGAATACAAGCAAGCGTTGAAGTTACTGTAATATGTGCGAAAATAGTTATCGATGGTTTTGGTCGGTATCCCGGTGTAGGGTGTTGCGTAAAGGACTCGGGGCGGTATTAATATTACGGTACCAACGCAGGACGCCGGACTGAATGGCCGCAGATATTTAAAAATGCTTCATTCTGGTTCAGATGTTTGATCCCGGAGTGCGAGTCGTCCTCCTCAGCTGTGTTCTCTCCGGAGTGGATCCTCAACGCCGTGCCCCCAGCCGGATCTGGCTTCGACAACTGCCAGCGGTTCGCCAACACCACTACCAGCGTGAATGTCATCAACGGCACCTGCCCTGCTGCTCTGTTCGACTCCAACAACCTGCTCGCCTGTGACGAGTACGTCTATGACAACACACACAGCGTTGTTTATGACGTGAGTTTATATATTGTTACACTTATTTTCTTATTACTATCGTTTTTTATACATTCTATGTCAGTCATATTAATATTTTTTTAATTTGTGGAGCATTGATCAGCTGTTTTTCGAAGGTCCATGATTTTCTCTTTCCATTAGTTACATAAAACTGATTAAAGTTTGCGGATCCAAGTTAGTGTCACAATATTAACTTTGAATCTACGATCGGTTATTAATACCACTCTATGTCATTGTTTTGATGCCGGTTGTATGGTGCGATGCTGATAATAAGAAGGATCCTCAATAAGTAACCCAACAAAAGGAATTCTATCCACCAGCAAGTTGATTGAACTAAAAACCTCACTACTTGTTTTAAATGAGATGTGTATCTTTAATCATTAGTATTCCCATGAGTATGATAATTATCATAATGTCCTAACATGATGCATCAACCTCCACCAAGTTACATTGTTGCTTCGGTATTTGCATTACACTTTACATAGTAATGATCCCACTTCCTATCTCGATTCAATCTTTATGAAAATGTTGGATAAACAAATTAATCATTCGTATTAAGTGGCGCGTTCGTTTAGCTAGAAATCTTAAGGATTGATATAAAATATTTTTCCTTATGGGGAATACCATCTTGACAAAATTGTATAGCCTTAAAATAATAAAAATCTATTTCAGTGATAATTTTGATAGTATCGTCGCAAATTTGACAGCCTCCGTGGCGCAGTTGGCTAGACGCCGCCTGTGAAACGAGAGGCCGCGGGTTCGATCCCCGCACCGAGAGAAATATTTGTGCAGCCCACAAATATTTCTTTCGGGTCTGGGTGTTTGTGAGACCGAAAAGTCTCTCGTAGATCCTGATACCCCCGACACAAGACTGGATCTTAGTGTGGAATTGGGACTATGTATGTGAATGTTGGGCGTTATTTATTTATTTATTATTTAAATCCATGATAATAATTAAAATCCGACACAACTTGGCGATCTAACATGTTTGCAAAAAATATTATTTTTAAATAAGCGACAAGGAATTGAATGATTTAATCATAAAAAAGAGTGTGTGTACATGTACACGCGTTAGAAAGCGTTAGAAGTTATACTTCTTTGGCGTAAAGAAAAAAAAATTACAATGCTGTAGTGATTAACGACAAATATAAAAATTAATCAAAAATATTTTATTTAAATAAATATTTATAAACGTAAAAATATGACAAAACAGTAAAAATATACAACCATAAATAATTAAGGCAATGAATCAAATATATTAATAAATATTTAAAATAAACTATGTTTCTCCATATCCAAATAGTGTGCCTTATAAATTTTTGACAAAAAACGCTTTAGCGATTTTGATTATCCATGCAATATTCCATCCCTTATTTCACCCCCACTATGCTGTTTTCCAAAAATATTACGCCATTACTTTTTGTTAGTAATAAAGAGATGAAATATAAATTTTCATAGAAATGTCTATTTCTCCCGTCAAACAGCAGTTTAAATGCACTGTTGTGTTTCGGATTGAATTACATTGTAGCCAGAGTAACTACTGGACATGTTGAGACTTAACATCTTGTGTCTCAGGATGGCGAGCGCAGAGGAATGCCAAGCATTGCTTTGTAAATCAAGGTGTTGTTTGGTTTTGCTACTGTTCATGAGCGGTCACATCGCTTACCATCAGGCGAACGGCATGCTCGTATCGCCATTCAATGCAATAAAAAAAAAACTCACACTCACATACACAATTAATGAAGTAACAATTATATTTAACTGGTTTCTCAAGACACAGGCAACGCCTAATTTGAGAATCCCTGCAATATTCTCCATAATTATAATAATTATTCTGCATAATACATAATACAATAATTATTCTGCATGTTATTCAGTTCAGTTCAGTTTTTATTTTTATGTGTTATTTTATTAAAGATTTTTCATTTTCAAGTGACATTCTATCTTGAAAAGAAGTAAATCTTCTTACGTGTGAATATTATTTATTTAATTGTCTCTATTTATGTAGCTTGATATATTCTTCTTAGTTCACATAAAATAAATTTCTGAACGCATGCATTAATATTTGACAACCAATTTAAATGTCAACCACTTTTCATTACTGTCATTATTTGACATCTTCAAAATCTAAAATACGCCATTAATCGAATATTGTGGATATATGTTGTCGATTCGAAACCTTTATTTAAATACGTTATTTAATTTGAGGGAAGAGTTTACCGTATCGAAGGTATGAACATTAAATGTTTGGCAGTAACAAACCCATGAACATTTTATATGGCAAAATGTTTTTTTTATTACTCATGCGGGGAAAGTACTATCTTTGCGCTTGCTTTTGGGGTTGAAAAGATGCTAATTGCCCACGTCACAATTACCACACGAGTTTCGAGTAAAAATGATTTGAGTGCGACATGTAACTTTTCGCACCCAAATTTTCATTGGCACACGCAAATTCGCAAATTGACAATTGAAGTGAGGTTGACATTTGTCGTTTTTTTTTTCGTAATAAAAATAGTATGTGCAACTAGTGCGAGGTTGTCGATTGCCCACTCGAGCGAATGAGCTCTCGTGGGCAATCGACGACTTCTCGCACTAGTTGCACAATATACTATTCCTTTATTGCAATGATATATTATATAAATATATACTTTCGTCAATTTAATCGAGATAAAAACTATATCAAAGTTGGAACAAATAACACATATCTACAAAATTTCATTATAATCAGTTGAGTGGTTTAGGAGCCCATTGCGTACAAACAACGTGACACGTGAATTATATATATTAAGATATATATATATATAGATATACTAATAAATTATTAGTAAATACTATCGCCGCCGTACATAAAATAGATTTAATAAAAACACCAAAATAATATTTATTTATTCGCACTGTTTCATTGTTCTGTTACGAAACACGTGTTCTAAATATAAAAATACTAGAATATACAACTTGAACATAGCTATCGGTTTTCATGCCACTTAGAACTAACTTCATGTTGTCGCTATCGGTGTGCGCGCGCATCGTAAAAATTCACTCTCATCATTTTTCTCCATCGCGCCAAAAGAAGTATAACTTCAATAAAAAATCACATCTGTATCTGTTAAACGTTACCATTTTATATTCTTTCTAGTATGGATTGGCCTGCGACGAATGGCGCCGAACACTGATCGGCTCCATCCGAACGGTTGGAGCCCTCACAGCTCTGCCCATCACGGGCTACGTCTCAGACAGATGGGGCAGGAAGACCGCCCTAGTCATCAACGCCTTCAACACCGCCTGGCTCGGCACCATCCGGTACTGGGCTGGCACCTACATCGGGTTCGTCATCTCTGAATTCGTCGAGGCCATGATTGGCTCTGGTGGATTCTCTAGCGCTTATATTTTGTGTAAGTTTTATTTGTTTACACATAAGTTTTCTGATATAGCATTGTTAAAGGCATGACAAACAGAAGAAAAAGGAAGGATAAAAAGAAGATGCTATGTTGTGGTTGCTATTGTGAGAAATTATTATTTTGAACAGAGTTAATGATAAAAACGTTATCCATATTTTATAAGTAAAATGAATATCGATTTTAATTAAATTCCTGATAATGGGTGTTTGTAATTAATTAGTCTGATTTAGTAATCGATTATTTAAACTAATAATGTGAACCAATAGTATAAATATTTATAGTAACGATGTCCTCTTTTGTTAATGACACCGTGGATTAAGTATAGCTTATCAGTCTGGGGTATCTAAAAATTATTATAATTAAAACAAAAAATTTTGTTTATAGTTTGTTTGTTTGTTGTTGTTACTCATGACATAAAACTTTTTAAATCTTCAGTGGCCTGATCAGAACTATGTATGTGCTATTTAAATCTTTGTATGTCATAGCAAGCTGTATTTTTTACTTTCTGTTTTACTTTCGAATATTTTAGTAATTATATTTTTAGTACTCTAATTGACAAAAATATAAGTAGTTACGAAGCGTAGTAGCTGTGTGCTCAACATTTATAATAGGATCCGCTACGATACCAGGTTCGTTTCGTCAATAGAAGCGCTACTTATACGATCAACGTAGTAAACGGAGTTGTCTTTTACATTCCTAGGTACAGTTAATTTAGTATTGATTTATTCAGTCAGTATCAAGAAATTGATATCTTCTTCTTGTAACAATACTTTCTCGACCTTCAGAGTATTAACTGTGCCAAGGGCAATCAAGGGATTTGTACGGATTAAGATTGATTGACTAGGATTGATTTCCTATTTTGAGATTATAACAATAGTTAAGCCGTAATACCCAGACGGTATCAAATAGTCCTCTGTCAAGGTTGCACTAGTTTCCTACACTGCATCGATAATTCCAACACAATATAAGGATTTAATTGATAGCGTACACATAGCATAAAATGAAAATATAGATGACGCCACGATAAATTTTACTTTTTATGGCATCGATAATTTTCTACGCATTTTAATAGCTTACGAGGTATTTAATTCCTTCATAAATGTATTTGGATTTCCCGGACTTTGGTTTGTTATCTGAGATTCGATTGATTGTTTTCCAAACGTACTCGTGTTTGGCACGTGGAGGGACTATTGGCTGATTTCCAGATTTCCATTTTCACTATACAAGCGTAATAACACAAAAATGCGGAACATTTAGGAAATACTGGGCTTGATGTTGCAACAAAGGTCGAGGAAGCTTAACTTACAAACATTATCAATTGAATGTATCTTTCTGTTAATCCGTAATAATTTAAATGTGTTAATATGATATCAAACTAAATAGCAATATGTATAATATTGTATCGAACAAAGTAACAATAAACAATGTATATTATTGATGTTGTGTGGAAACATGGTAGGCACGTGGTTGGACGGATTACATTGAAAATAGTGTCGGCCTCATGCCAATTATCTATTTTATTAATCAGTTACAGAGTAGTTTATACCTGCTTTAAATAAACTAAAACTTAATAATAGGAGTATTTTTAGAGAAGCTACTTAGCTTTAAGAAACTTTTAGTTGAGATTTTGACTTTAGTTATATAAGTAAATAAGCTACTCTAGTATTATGAATGCTATGCCGTTTAAAAGCCCCCTCTCAATCAAACTCCCGATTATAAAAAAAGACCATGACCGGCATCGGGATCCATATAGGATGGATTATTAACATCGTTATTTTGAAGACTATCATCAAAAATATTAACAATAAAATTTCTTTCGTAGTGATGGAAATAGTGGGCCCGAAATACCGCGTGGCAGCTGGAGCCACTATGAACACCTTCTTCTCCGTGGGCCAAGTCCTGATGGGTCTTATAGCATGGGGAGTGCCCAACTGGCGACTCCTCACCTTGACCCTATACATCCCGCAGTTCATCACCCTCCTCTACATCTGGCTTATTTCGGAATCCGTCCGGTGGTACATGAGCAAAGGCCGCTTCCAAGAATCTGAAGCTGTTCTCAAGAAAGCAGCCAAGATCAATGGAACACAACTGTCAGAAAAATCTTTGGCAGCGTTGAGACAGACGGCCGAGGAAGAAAGGAAGAACAGAGCTTTAGAAGCGGCTCAGAAGGTCAATGAGCCGTGGCTTATCGTGAAAGTTTTCCAACATAAGAAGATCCTCATTAGATGCATGGTTTCCCCTGTGTGGTGGATTACGAACACCTTCATATACTATGGCATGTCCATTAATTCTGTGAATATGTCTGGCAACCGCTACCTGAACTATGTTGCCGTCTCCGCGGCGGAAATCCCTGGCTACTGGACCGCTGTGTATCTCATGGACAAGATCGGAAGAAAACCAGTGCTTATTGGAGCGTTCTGGGTGTGTGCCGCATGCCAGATTGGATACATTTTCTTACCTCAAGGTGATTTTTGCTTAAATTATTATTTTAGTTTTTATTAATTAAAAGATTTTTATAACTGTTAGAAAGCTAGCAGAACCATATATAAATTTAGTGGCACAGGTGTCTTTGTAGATATTATTTCGACATTGAATAGCTTTAATAAAGCGATTCAACAGCCTTATTAGCACGTGGCATTTAATCCTTCTTTATACATTTAGTAGCGAAATTATCAGATGCTATCGTATTAATCTTTGTTTCTAGATATGTATGCAGTCTCACTCACGGTGTACCTGATCGGCAAGTACAGCATCGCGATGGTGATGACGTCAGTGTACGTATATACTACGGAATTGTACCCCACTAAACATAGGCACAGTTTATTTGCCTTCTCTTCTATGATGGGCAGGATTGGGTCTATCGTCGCACCGTTGACACCAGCTATGGTACGTATTCCTACCAAATTTATTGCTTTCGTTTCAAGGTTTCTCTTCTCTCAATTAAGATTTATCTATTAAAGCGCAGTTGTGTTTTTGTTTTAAGACGTTTTTAACAACATATAAGGTAAAATATCCATTTCATTATCACTATTCAAAACCGAATTATATTTGTCTTCTTGATACAGGGTGCTTCAACCTTTGATGAGCTACCGTTCGTCTTGTTCGCAAGTTTTGCGTTCTTATCCGGGTTACTGATTTTTATCACGCCGGAGACCCTTGGCACTAAACTACCTGATACGATGGAGGAGGCTTCCAACCTTGGACAAAAGAAGAAAAACTACAATTAACCTCATATGTGAAGAATTGGTGATGGGAGTTCTGTGGAAGTTGGACCTCAAACTAAAACCTAATTTAGTATGTAAGCGATTACAAAGACTAGTATTTTAAGAAATATTTAATGTATTTTAGATTATTATGGTTTTTTAGATTCATTAATTTAGTGAAGTTCATAGTTCAATAACTTTAACCGGCGTATAATTTTGATGATGATGTCTACTTAACTTTTTTCGGCTAAGCCAACTGTCAAAATGGATTGGCGAATAAAACCGAAGTATTGAAGAGTGTTGTTCTATCCTTTGGTGTGTGACTTAACATTTTTTGTTCTGAAGTAGCCCTTAAACATTTACGAGACACATATGAACACATAATATAAGATAATACATGTAGTCACGTTTTTTTCTTCAATCACAGTAGTGTAAGAGGGTTATGTATCATGGAAATATAATTTCAATTAGTTTTTACTTTTTTCACACTTTTTAGAAGATAATCAGTTATGAAGCGCTAAATAGATTTGAAATTCGTCAGTATGGCATGGCCGTCTGTCAATGGCAATAATAACAGGATGATGAGGTTGATGTAAATATTATGTACTTTCGAATATCTTATAGATAATATAAAAATTTCTAAGAAACATTTGATGTGTCTTACGCCAATTAAATTGGGCAATATTGTTATCAATATTAATATTAATTAATACTGTAAGTGTATTTATTGTAAGTAGTAATAAATAAAATCTTTTATCAGTATATTGTCCGTATTATTAAATATCAGTGGGATTAGTGCCTAATTATTTAATATAGATCAATGTTATTTCCATAATATACTGGAGTCTTATGTTAAGATAAGAGTCGGCTAGATTATATTTAAAATCCAATAGCGGTACATACTGATTGCTGTGAAGAAACGTTCGAAACAAACTTATTCAGACTTGAATATTATTGTTGGGTTGAAAATTGTTTGTTAAGATATAAACCACAGAACAGATGAAACTGTTCTGTGATATAAACAAATAAACCCTTTTGAAAAAAAAAAATGTTTTCCATGGAGCTTGTTTAATTTGAAATTTTTGGCAAACTTTTAAATAGTTGTAATGCTTTTGATATGTTATTGTGATGTGAGAATGGGAAAAAAAACTTCAATTCCATATGAGTTCCGAGGTTTTAAAAAAAAAAAATTCCACTTTATTTACTCGATACATCGGTCCTTCTGTTGAAGGATTAAAATATTGAATGATAATATGAAGACATCTCTCTCTCTCTCTCTCAATTCAGCCACAGAAAAGTCCACTGCTGAACATAAGCCTCCCCCAAAGTTCTCCATATTGACCTGTTGGACGATATATAAAGAAATATCTTTTATCAATTATACGACACAAGAGTTTTAATATAAATTATTCCATGTTATAGATTTTATTTATTCAATAGCCTTGATCGACAGTATAATTCATTGTAAATTCCTTGACCGTCATATCCTTAAAAGTTCTTAAATGTATTATGTGAGGCGTACAAATTATGAGAGAATATCAGTACGAGGCTCAAGCGCCTTAAATTTTTCTAGTGTGGAAGGCTGGGGGAATATACTAAGAGTATTCAACAGGCGCACTTTAATATTTAACCACCATACTTTGATCTTTGTTGTTTTTTTGAATATTGTTTTTAATCTGAATACAACTAGTTTTCTTATTCATGAATCATGGATGATTATCATTACTATATCAGCCCATATACGTCCCACTACAGGGCACAGACCTCTTCTTAAATCGAGAATACGATTAAGAGTGGTTATGACATATAGTCCACCACACTGGCCTAGAAATTCTTACAAATTCGCGATAGTATGCAAGGTTTCCTCACGATGTTTTTCTTCACCGTTAATCATGGATGATTATTAAACAGGATTCTTAAAATGGTAGAAATTATTTTATGTAATATAAGATTTGCAGGGACTCCGATGTCAATAGAAATTACTGATTTCGTGTATCATAACAATAATTTACTGCCTCGCCCCTTATCACATCATGGGGCAGAAAATACATACTCTGCCTACCCATTTTTGGAAAAAAGGCTAGAGTTTATGTTTGTACGTATGTAATAATATTCATGGTTTGAATTTTTCTGTTTGAATACTTTTAAAGTTATTACGGAGAATCCTACTAATATTACAAACGATGAACGCGAATGTTTGTAAGTATGGATGGATGTTTGTTACTCTTTCACGTAAAAACTACTGAATGGATTTTAATGAAACTTTACAATAATATAGCTTATAAATCCGAATAACAAATAGGCTACATTTTACCCCATAAAATGTAGTGTTTCCGTACGATGAGCCAGAAATTCAAATAAATTAATTTGCTACTCGGGCCGACAGATTTTGATGAAATTTGATATAGTGATATATGCCGTTCGCCTGATGGTAAGCGATACCACGGCTCATGAACAGTAGCAAAACCAACTTTGAATTACAAAGCAATGTTTGACATTCCACTGCGCTCGACATCCTGAGACATAAGATGTTAAGTCTCAATATGTCCAGTAGTTACTCTGGCCACAATGGCCTTCAAACCGAAACAGAACAGTGCATTTATACTGCTGTTTAGCGTTGTTTGGTGTTCTTGTAGCTCAAGTAAATTATATTATTGTGAGTCAATTTCACTTTCAATGCATGCTGTAAATCAATAAATATATTTAGGTAGACGAGGGCGTGCGTTTTATCATTTAGCAGATAATTATTTATAACAAAAGGACTAACATTCGCCAGTGCGGTTGGGAGAGAGACCGGGGTCGGTTCTCGCGACTTCGACCATGAACTCTAAGGATTCACCCACACAGGAATTCGATATGGACCCTCCTAAGCCGAAGGTAGATCTGGACACGATCCTGGTGGAAGAGTTAGGCCAGTTTGGAAAGTTTCAGTTGAGGAGCGTGGCATTGGCGGCTTTACTCGTGATATTCTGCGCGTGGGCAGCCACTGAGTATGTATTTACTACGGCTAGAATTGGCACTAGGTGAGTCGGCATATAAAATTTTCTCTTAATATAGTGCCTGACAAAATGACTGTTATTTGTGTATCGTCATTCATGATTTTCAATGTATCTTCCTATATTTGATTTAGGTATTTGATACTTCAGTTGCAAGTAACTTAGTACATACTTGCTATGTTTAGTTTGTCGGCAGAGGTAATAGTCATTGGTAATTGTCTTAAAAAACAACTATTGATAATAATATGAAGGCTTATATATTACATTACTTGGCTCTTTTTGTTTTAATGATGTTTTTGTGGTATTACGTAGAATTTAGTAAAGTAATATTAATGAAAGGGACATGAGTGGCGCACATGTATTATTGTTAAAACAATTTATTGTTCCCATGTGTGTGTTTGTGATTAGTTATGGTCTGTTAAATAAACGATTCCAATTTCACGCATATGATATACTAGCGGTCAGGCCCGGCTCCGCCCGGGTGCATACACGTTTTAAAATGGCGGTCAAAATGTTTAATTCTAAATTATCAGTTTAGAATATCGACCAATCGGACCACGAAAAACGAACAAAATTTCCTCGTATTTGCTAGAAATATCACTACTGCTTTCCTCCTATAGGTCATAGCGTGATGATATATAGCCTATAGCCTTCCTCGATAAATGGACTACCGAACACTGAAAAAATCATTCGAATCGGACTAGTAGTTCCAGAGATTAGCGCGTTCAAACAAACAAACAAACAAACAAACTCTGCAGCTTTATAATATTATTATAGATAGATAATACCGTCAAATATCTACGACTATATAATTGCACAAAGATGTCATATTAGGATAAGTAAGAAAAACATTAGAACATTAATAAGAATAATTATTTTGCAGCCAAACTTTTCGGTTTTTCGGATCGTGATCATAACACCTAATAGTAACCAAAAGTGTTCCTGTTGTCAATAACCTAAAATAAATTTCTTATGCAGATTATTTACAAATGTTAATTTATGGTTGAAAGTTTCCTGTTCATCTAAATGTCTCTTCTTAGAATCAGTTGGTTAACCATGCAATATTCTCTGCTATTTTTTCGCCTAAACAATGATTCCTCATCAGATGCTTGATACCGGAGTGCGAGTCTTCCTCCACGGCCGTGTTCTCTCCGGAATGGATCCTTAATGCTGTGCCTGCAGCTGGTTCTGGCTTCGACAACTGCCAGCGGTTCGCCAACACCACTGCCAGCGCTGATGTCATCAGCGGGACTTGTCCTGCTACCCTATTCGATTCCAACAACGTCATCAGCTGTCAAGAGTACGTCTTTGAGAATACGCACAGCGTTGTTTATGATGTGAGTTATTTCAATACTTATATTGGTTCTATTGATACCAACATTTTTTTAACACATTTTATTATTTTATCAAGCTACCAATTATTGTACGTGATTTCATATTTCAAAATACTTATTCTTCATGTGTCTGAAGTATCTAAATTTTTTGGTTATTAGTTTCAAAATAAAACTGACCAATCCTTAGGTCATAATAATCAAAACATTACAAGCCATTTGGGGTTTGATTTTATCTTAACTGTTTCATTTTAAATCATTTGCAGTGTGTCTAAATTCATTAATATTCGCCAGTAAACAATTATGTTATTGTGATCTCGTTTCCAGTATGGATTGGCCTGTGACGATTGGCGCCGATCAATGATTGGTTCTATCAGAACCTTCGGCACCTTAACAGCTCTGCCTATCACTGGCTTCGTGTCGGACCGCTGGGGCAGGAAGACAGCCCTCGTCATCAATGCTTTTAACACCGCGTGGATAGGTGTCACCAGGTATTGGGCCGACACGTACATCGGCTTCGTCATTTCCGAATTCGCTGAAGCCATGTTTGGTTCTGGTGGATTCTCTACAGCTTATATATTATGTAAGTTGAGGTGATATTCTCGTTAAAAATTAGCTTAGACTTTTTTTACACTGGCCCGGCATAATGACAACACTGCGCCTGATGGTAAGCGCAAATGCCGTCTAAGCAAAGTATCGAATGGCATCAGACGGCAGTCCCAAGCCATTCGATACAATTATGCCGGTGGCGCAGTTGTAGTACGATATGATTACAATGCTGAAGTCTCGTGTTCGAATCCCGGGTCGAGTATAGTGACATTGGTTTTCAGAGTCAGAAATTTGTACCCTATATGGCAACAGCTGTGTACCCTTTCACATCACGGAAATTACAAGGCGAAACATGGGTGTCCTGATTTCATCTCTACCTACCCCTTACGGGAAAAAGGCGTGAGTTTAAGTATGTTCATAAATACGTTTAGGGAAGAATAAGACCATTGTAAATCGAACTTCACTCTATTCCAAAATTTTGTATTCAACAGAAATTAATATTAAAAGCTTCTTATAGTATTTCTTTATAGTATGACTATAGAAATGAAGGTAGAGAATCAACATTGTCTTATCTATTCACAAAGCCATTTATATTTTTAAACATTATAATTATCTGTCGCCACCCTAATTTATTATCGCCAATTTTTGGGATTATTTTATGGTCTTTAATCTAAATTATTTTAGTAACTAAGAAACTGAAGGTAGGAAGCTAATAGCTATATACAATAAATTCTCAAAATTTCGTGCTGAATGCGCAATAATGGAATACGTACATAAACTCACGCCTTTTTCCCAGAAGGGGTAGGCAGAGGTGCCAGGACACCCACATTTCGCCTTGTATGTTCCGTCCCACGATGTGATAGGTGGCGAGCCTATCGCCATATCGGGTACAAATTCCTGACTTTGGGCTGATAATTAATAGAATAATCCAGTGATTCTCAACCACTGTGCCGCGGCACTTTTGTGTGCCGCCAAATTTCAAAAGTGTGCCGCCAAATTTTGCAAATATATAATAATGTTAATATTATTAAATTATATCATTTAAAAAGAAAAATATTTTTAACATGAATATATATTTAAATCCACAAAAAAGTTAATTATTTTATTATTTGCTTTGCAACGCGTTTTTTCTTAGTGCCAAATTATGATGAAGCGGCGTGCATAGCAATAGGAATATGTCTCAAGTCGGCGCACACTTGCCACTTCTGCGTACAAAACGTATTGTTTTAGTGATAGTTGGGATTCACAAGGTGTTGCATAGCAGTTACTGCACCTTTTCTTTACGATATGAGAGTAGCATTGTCATTTTTACGACCAAATATAAATGAAATTATCAAAAAACATCAAGCTCAAATTTCGCATTAAAAATATTTTTATTATTAGCTTGTAATTAATCCCTTAATAAACGTTTAGTTATTATTGTAGTATATATTAGTTTATTTCGTATATTTAAAATTTTTGTCATAAAATATTTATGCAGTGTGTTGTAGTAAGTAAATAATTTTAATCTTTTTCCTTGTGTGCCGCCAAATTTTGAAATCGTTAAATATGTGACGCACCAAAAAATGGTTGAGAATCACTGGAATAATCCAATATCACTTTGCCCAACCCGGGATTCGAACCCGAGACCTCAGCTTTGTAGCCGTATCGTAGTACAACTACGCTACCGAATGATGGAATATTTCGTATCATTTTGGGTATTCTGATATTAAGAGTACCTATTTAACATACAATATAGAGATGTACCAAGTCTCGATTTGTACCAAGTTTTTTTTATTGTACCCCTTGGGTTATACAGACACATACATATTTAATTAGTAAAACACTTGTTTTTAACACATATTCACAATAGTATTCTTGGGAATTTTAAGTGTTATTTCACCAGAGTTCGTTCTGTCCTTATGGTCTTTATAATTTTTTGCTATTTTCACTCAGCAGACCTTCCACGACTAATTATTTTGTCCAATGCTTCGATTTCAGACTCAATTATACCAAGTTATTCTCCTTGCAATATAATGCTAACTTTACCTTCAAAGAGTTTATTGTTTCAAATTTAAACTATTTTTTTGTACGGATTAGTGAATTCTCATGAATTTTGAGTTTGTACCAAATGAAGCTAAAATAGTATGATTTTCTAGGTATTATAATGCACTGATAACTCCAAGACCATATAAATATTTTTTTGATAGCAAATCAACAGTATATGCATTTTAATTTATTTATTTAAAAATTATAATTTATGTTACCATGATCACTTTTACTATCCAGCACCAATTTATAAACATCTTAGTCTAGCACAGATATCATAGCTTCGTCATTTTAAAATCGATGATTATCTATAGTTCGCGTCACGTAAAAAGAACGCTGGCGGTAAAGCTGCGCAGTAGGCGATTTATGGGTCTATTTTGTGGTATGAGATGAGGCGCGGGGCGGGCGGGTCACGCGCCGCACGCTTGCCGGTGCGCTATTGGTTCGTACACATTACATTCGTTTTCAAAATACTATAGCGCGTAAAAGTTTTAATTACAAAATGTTCTTACATAAAAAATTGAGAAAAATTATTTTGAGAGAAGCTGATAATGATGCACATGATAATTTAAATCATTATATGAAACGAACCGCGGAGTCACCCAAGACGACTTAATGGAAGGTTAGGAGTTACAACATTACTTATTTTTTTTATAATTTGATTAAACATTCTACATTCAAACAAACATGTTTTTAATTCTATTACATGATATTTTATCTATTTTTCAATGTACCTTCCAGTAAACAATATACGAAGCCAAGACTAGTTCAAAATAAAATAATAGGCCTAGTACTTTTGCGCGCGAGTTATCCTGCGCAAACACACCCCCTCCACATTTTTACAGCGTTCTTTTTACGTGACGCGAACTATACCAGTAAATTATTCTTTTGAACATACAGCTTTTAGAGTTTGTAGAGATCATGCGTATAGTAAAATTATTATGGCAATGTTACAAAACCATGTTGAAGTTAATAAAAAGTTTATGATGTGGTTGTTGCGAATAAAATTGCCGTCTGCTGATATAAGTATAAAAATATTGCAATGATACTTGTGTGTGGGTGGGTAGATTAAACTGGAAAAAGTATTGTTCCGTGTTCATGACTCAATTTCAACATTATGATATCAAGTTTGTAAAATATTTAGTACCTAATGATTGCCGCTAATAATAATAAACTATATTTTTTAATTACAGTGATGGAAATTGTGGGCACGAAATACCGTGTGGCAGCTGGAGCAACAATTAACACTTTCTTCTCCATTGGCCAAGTTCTGATGGGATTAATCGCGTGGGCCGTTCCCAACTGGCGACTTCTCACCCTGACTCTATACATTCCACAGTTTCTAACACTCCTGTACATCTGGCTCGTCACGGAATCTATAAGGTGGTACATGAGCAAAAGTCGCTTTGAAGAAGCTGAAGCTGTCCTTAGGAAAGCAGCTAAGATCAATGGAAGACAACTATCGGACAAGTCTTTGGTAGCACTTAGGTTGATATCAGAAGAAGACAAAAAAGCCAAGGCTCTGAAAGCAGCTCAAAGCATCAATGAGCCCTGGTTGATCGTACAAGTGTTCAGACATAAGAAGATTCTCATCAGATGCGTGGTATCTCCTGTATGGTGGATTACAAACACTTTTATCTACTATGGAATGTCGATCAACGCTGTGAACATGTCTGGTAACCGGTACCTCAATTACGTCGCGGTCTCCGCAGCAGAGATCCCAGGCTACTGGCTAGCTGTGTTTCTCATGGGAAAAATCGGAAGGAAGCCAGTGCTCATCGGATCATTCTGGATTTGCGCAGTTTGCCAAATTGGATATATTTTCATGCCCGAAGGTAATTTTTTATACTGGTGAAATTTATCTATACTACGAAAGAGAACTGTTATACTTTGGAGATAATACTAGTCTGTTATGAAAGTCTTAGATGGAGCATTTTGTCTGGTCAGTCATTGCTACTATTTTTGCTTTAAAGGTCTGTATGGTGCGTCACTCACCTTGTACCTTATCGGCAAGTGCAGCATCGCAATCGTGATGTCCTCAGTGTACGTCTACACGGCTGAGCTGTACCCCACCAAGTACAGACACACTCTCTTCGCTTTCTCCTCTATGATGGGAAGAATTGGATCCATTGTTGCCCCGCTTACACCTGCCATGGTAAGATTTTAATATTAAATTCAATACCTTAATGTTTTTTTTTAATATTTCTGTTCCAAGATGCATATTATATTCTTTCAAGCATTTTATGAAAATATTAATATGGGTCTAATTTTAATCCAGGGTGCATCAACATTCGACGACCTGCCGTTTGTGCTGTTCGCAAGCTTCGCCTTCTTATCCGGATTATTGACTTTCATCACCCCAGAGACCCTCGGGACTAAACTACCAGCTACAATGGAGGAGGCCTCCAACCTTGGACAAGACAAGAGAAATACGAACTAATGTGAAACTAAATTGAACTATTCATGATGTGACATGAACTGGTATTGTGGAAATTTAAACGAATTGTCAATTTAAATTACCTAATGCAAGGTTACGGGGCAGCGCATTTGAAGCTGAAAATGAAATAATATGAGACCGTACATTAATGGAAAATGTTTGTTTATTTGGTACTACTTAAAATATTATTTGATACTGAGTATTGCACAAATAGACTGGTAATATTTTGAGGATATAGACAGCCTCCAGCCATTGTTACGAGAGGCAGCGGGTTCGATCTCCGCACCGGAACAAATATTTGTGTGAACCACAGGTATTTGTTTCGGGTCTGGTCATCTGTGAGACCGAACAGTCTCTCGTAGTTCCTGATACCCACGACACAAGACTCGATCTTAGTGTGCGGACAGGACTATGTGATTGTTGGGTGTAGTTATTACTTATATACTTATAGTATAGTTTAATATTAATTTACATTATTTAATATTGTTATCAACAGTTAGTGTAAGTAACAAGAAATTTAAGATAATGTATTGTAAAAATAAATTAAACTAAATTAAAATAGTTTTACGCAACACCATTTCGTATTATAACTCTGTGTGTGCATTGTGCTCTGTTGGCAGCGGACCTGGCGCGGCTGTCGACATGTTCACGGTGGTCGCGGCTTAAAATCCCAGAGTACACCTTTGGCTTTTCGGAGTCATGTGTGTATAGATAGTCAATAACCACTATACCCACACCATGATAACGGTGAAGGAAAACATCGTACATACCATAGCAATTTCTGTAAATTTCTATGTTAATTCGCCAACCCGTACTAGGCCAGCCTAAACCCTTTATCTTGTTCTCCATTATAGATGCAGATCAGTTACAGATGACAACAACCCTAGAGAATTAAAATAAATTATAATAAATATCCTTTTTAAAACCGTATGCTATAAAAACCCTCCTCTTGGTTATACTTTTTAATATTAAATCTCCGTTGAATATAGAACTTTCTATGTATAGTTTTAAGCTCATAATGAAGTGGTCATGAGCAACTCGGAAATAATGTATTAAACGTGAAATTAATTTGTGGAATAGATCCAGTACCAATAGGACGAGATGATCATGATACAAATTATAACTTATAAAGAGATCAATACTAACTTCCGAATTTGTTGGAAACAGGGGGACTAACTTTGCTAACTGATAGTATACTGAAGTGGAAACCGCGTCTTGGCAAACGTAGCGTGGGATACCCTCTGGCCAGATGGCGGGACGACTTACACAAGAGGGCCGGCAGCGACTGGATGCGTAAAGCAGCAGAACAGACTCTGTGGCATACCTTGGTAGAAGCCTTTGTCCAACACTGGACTGCAACAAGCTGATAATGAATAGAGGAATATCTCAGGCTCAACCGACATTACCTATTTTCTCACAAACCAAAAGTATTTGATCAAGTAATGTTGGTAGATATGAAATATGTAAATATTATTTACTACCACTAGCATATTTAGTGAAATTTATTTTTATTGTAGGTAAATCAAGAGCATACGGAATGCTCCGAACTAATTTCCTATGCTAATTTGATTTTGAACTATTTCCATATGATTCTAAGTTTCAAGCTTCGATCAAATAAATAAATAAAATAAATTAATTAATAAGTAAATAAATAAATAACACCCAACAGCCACATACATAGTCCTGACTCCACACTAAGATCAAGTCTTGTGTCGTGGGTATCAGGAACTACGAGAGACTTTTCGGTCTCACAAACACCCAAACCCGAAAGAAACATTTGTGGGCCGCACAAACATTTCTCTCTATGAGGGGATCGAACCCGCGGCCTCTTGTTTCACAGGCGGCGTCTAATCGATTGCGCCACGGAGTCTGTCAATAAAATATGATCGAAGGTTTCAAGTTTTATTTAAGACTTTGCAGTTTGCACTTATCTCTAATGAATGTTAACGATATCGCTTCGTTAAGCCTTTACTGATACGTCATACAACATCTGTAAATTAAAGTAATGATAGCAAGATGACAACATAGAAAATTGAAAAAACTAGATTATATAAATATGGTGTGAAAAATATCACAAAATTATTATACTACAAGTTATTATATCATGTAAAAGTATGATCAATATGGTAGTGACATATTATGCTAATACACTATTTGATTGACCATGGCCACGAACACTGTGAGAGTTCTCAACTACGAAGAAGAACAGCGGTCATGTCTATCCTTACAGTCCGTTTTCATCTTAATATTTTATAGACAATTGCTTTCTAAAAATCGAATGTATTATATCTAATTTACTTGATTTACACCGCAAAAGTTTTTTTCATATTGTATTTAAATATTGTGGTGGAATGACGATATCCGAAAGATGGCTGGTAGCGGTTGGAGACGATGGGCTGAAGATCGAGCCCAGTGGCGTGCCATAGGAGAGGCCTATGTCCAGCAGTGGACGCGATAGGCTGATGATGACAATTTAAATATTCCCTCGATTTAAAAAAAAATCCACTTAAAAGACAATTTGTGGGTGTTACTTTTAGAAAAAAAAATATTTTATTTTTGTTTCTTTGCAATGTGTTACTGAAAAAGTGATTAGCAAAAGTAACCCAAGGAAAACTAAGAAAAATGTCCTCTTTTAACTCCATTAAATTATGGTTTATAGTTTTTATTTTTAATTAAATTTTAATATTTTATTTTATTAATAGCCTCCGTGGCGCCATTAGTTAAAATTCGGCTGTGAAACGTGACGCCGGGGGTTTCAACCCTGCACCGAGATAAATATTGGTGTGATCCATAAGTATTTATTTTAGGTTTGGATTTTAGCGAGGCCGAAATATCTATCGTAGTGTCTGATACCTACGACACAAGACTCGATCTTAGTGTGAAGTCAGGACTATGTATGTGACTGTTGGATGGATGTATCTGAATTAAATTTTAATTTTATATAAATCTTAAATTATAAAAACAACAATAAATTGATTTTCCCATTTTAAATATTTACTGGACTTGACGGTAACGCAATGTGGTGCTGATTAAATATCAAGTAGTGAATAATGATTATGTATTTGTCCTTCGTTTAAAAGATCCAGGGTTATTGTCAGAACAATATGTGGTTGTGGTGCAAAGATAGGATATCGCGAAGCCATGATTCGGGCTAAGGTGTTGATGGTTACGAATCTATGTGTATACGTACAGTGTTGTTGTTGATTATGGTGGAATGAAGCGGTAGGTAGAAAATAGGAGTGCATTGGAAAATATAGATCATTCAGGACGATTAGTGCAACGCCGCGAGTACGTAATGAATTACTATTACTTTCTAGGTACAATCTATTAACTGTTATCAATATTACACCCATATAACAAAGGCCTTTATTAAAAATCGTTTTAAAGAAATGAGGACATATGCAAGCATCTTGAAACAACTGTTACAAGTACATACCTTTTAATACCATGAATATACAGGGTATATCAAGACTGCTACCGAAAACGAAGCCCGTATATTGAAACACGTGACAAATGATTAAAATACAACACGCGGAGAAAGGCATTAAATGCATATCCGAATGTCAAATAACTTAATACGTAAGTGGAGTTCATAAAATATTATCATAAATTCGGTGCATATCGCCAGGTGGAGTATAAACACTGACATTATCACATTCAGATAAATACATTCAGTTGTAGGTTATACGCGGTAGTGGTAAGCCATGACGGGTGTAGAGGAGACTGGGGAGGTACATGCGGAGAAGGTGGATCTGGACACGATCTTAGTGGAGGAGATCGGGCAATTTGGCAAGTTCCAGCTGAGGACTTTGTGCTTGACTCTGATTGCCGTGCTCTTCTCGGCTTTTCACGCTGAGTATGTGTTTACTACGGCCAGGATTGGTAGCAGGTGAGTGGTTTAGTGTTTTCCGTTGAAATGTATTTATAAATGGTTGATTTAGTATAAATTACTCAAATAGTTCTGTGAAATACCAGGTGAAAGAAAACTCGAATCTTTGACTTTGTAAATATTGAAAGATTGCTATGAGACGAATTGTTGAATTAACACTTATGTTGAACGCTTAATTTTTTGATGGACCACGTTAATATTGTAAGCTTTACTCAAGATCTAGAAATTCTGAAACTCAGAATTCCTATTATCTTTTAGGTGTAAGTAGAAAATTTACCAAACAATAATGATCGTTGATCGGAGATAGAAAGGTTTTCACATAATTATATGAAAGTGTGGTTTTAGGACATTTAGTAATAAGTTGATCTATACAGCGGAGACAGTACGTTAGCCACAGAGTACATTGTAATTTTGGAGAACGTTAGCTTGAAAAACACTAGTAGTCTCATTCCATTACACAAGCCTGTAACTGTCTATTAAATTCTTCCATAATTTTATATCTAATCTCCCATTATTTCCTTATTCCTAGATGCTTAATACCGGAGTGTGAGGATCCCTCCACGGCAGTGTTCGCCCCTGACGGATCCTCAACGCCGTGCCAGCGACCTCCTCAGGGTTCGACAACTGCAACCGCTTTGGGAACTGGTCCCTACCTGTAGTCAACGGTACTGACGTATGTCCTGCGAGTCTGTTCGATGTGAGCAGGGTGGTCAGGTGCGATCACTATGTCTATGAGCATCAGGAGACTGTTGTTTATGATGTGAGTTATTTTTATTACATTATTATTATTAAAGGACCTGGTGAACTTGATTTTTATTGCACTGAATGGTGAGACGAGCATGCCGTTCGCCTGAAACACAATAGTGCATTTACGCTACTGGTTGGCGGAAGAAATAGACATGGCGGTGGTACCCACCTAGCCGGTCCCTCACATATGAGAGACCTACCACCAATACTTGAAATTGGACTTACCGCGTATTATAAAGATTTATGTCTAACAATGGACTTTCATGGACTTTCATGCTTTAATTAAGGGTAAAAAATGTAAAGAAGTCAAAAGTGTGTTCAGTCTTGGTGGACTGTAAAATATTAGTGAAATATTAGATACATACATACATATATCAACTCACGCTTTTTCCCAGAAGGGATAGGCAGAGGTGCCAGGACCACATTTTGACTTGTATGTTCCGTCCCAATAACTGACAAGTGCTGATAATGATTAGAAAAATCCAATATCACTTTGCCCAACCCGGGATTCGAACCCGAGACTTCAGCTTTGTAACCATAGTACAACTACGCCACAGAGGCGTGAAATATTACGTCTGCTATATATTTTGATATGTTCAGAGCCTATGGATCTCACTATCAGTATCGTGTCACGTCACGTTTATTATAGTAGCAACTTATCATGTACAATCGACATTCACAATTTTAATACACATTTAGTTTATTGTTTTAAATCTCAAAGTCTCGGAGATAAAACCCATCGACATGTTAGCATAGCCAAAACTATATACATTTGTTTTGCTTATCTTTTTATATTGCACAAGCCGGTGAAAAATATTAGTCCAAAACAAATAGAAAGGTTAAATCTTGCTTCGTAAATGTCTTTCAGTCTGAAAATAAGTACCAAAACCGTTGTTTTGAAGTTTATAGTTCAGTACACAGTACCAGTTGGCAGTCGAGTTGAAAATAATAATAAAATTAATTTATTGACGTATGCAATTGTAAAGTTCTTTTATGTTAAGTTAATACACAGTACTTGATCTCTATTTACAAAACACTAGATATAATTTATTTATATTATATTAATTGGTTTTCGGTAGTCTTCTTGTTTAATCAATATATAACTATTTTATGATAAGGGAATAATGTTATTTTAGGAAATACATTATTACGTTAATCATTGTCTCAGTGGACTATGGTGGACTATGACTATTACTAAAACGACTAGCAGCGATATAATATTACCACTGGAGTGACGCGGCTCTGACTGAGAAACAGAAACCCGGCGAAACAAACTCAGCTGGTTTAATTTTACCACTTGGTATTACGACGCCTGACCCAGTTCTGAGTAGATCTAGGAAGTCAAACTCGATAAAAAAATATATGACTTGTCTTTCAAAGTATGCCGTATTATTTATTGTTATTCTTATTTTTATTAGTCGATCGATCGTGATATTAGTTGAATTCGTGTTTAATAATTTAAATTGGATAGATTTAATTAAAACAGGTGTACGATTATTACTTAGGTCACTTATTTTATATGTTCTTTTCTTCTAATAGATTTTATTCTACATTTACAAAGAGTTAACGAAACATTTATCCCCGTGGCGAAATGATTTACCTTAAATAATTATGATACTATCCAAATGCCTGACATCAATAGCTAGATCTATACTTTATGATATAGTGGCACCACTGTCTACCTATTCAGAGTAGCAGACATGATTTCACTTACATATGCTCTCAGTACGACCTAGCCTGTGACGAATGGCGCCGCACCCTGATCGGATTCGTGCGTACCTTCGGCACCCTCGCAGCCCTGCCCATCACCGGCTACATCTCAGACAGATGGGGCAGGCGCACCGCCCTCGCGCTCAACGCCTTCAACACCGCCTGGATCGGCCTTACACGCTACTGGGCCGGCACCTACCTCGGCTTCATGATCTCCCAGTTCGTTGAAGCCATGATGGGTGCTGGAGTGTTTTCTTGCACTTATATTTTGGGTGAGTAGACATGAGCAATGATAAAACATTTTTTACCCCATCTTTGATACCATTTTTTTTAATAAACTAGTCAATGGAATATAGTTTCTATGCAATTCTCTCTCTATTATGCTTATATTTGGTAATAAAATAAATTTAAATTATATTTTTTTGCGTAATTAGAATATAAAGAGGTTCAATATAACTGCAGGTTTTGGTGAAATTAAAGTATTATAATTTTATTGCAAGATATGATATAAAAGTTTATTTTGATAAAATAGCGTCCTTCGCATTATCTGAGCAATAAAGTTCATACCTCCCTTACGTGGTTACGCATAACTTAAATAAGAAGTATTAATTATTCTTACAGATTGTTTTAAATATATTTTTTATATATATTCATGAATTGATTTAATATGCACTAACTGTATTTGGCTGTAGTTTTTCGAATATTTCGTTTGACCCTTTTACTGTTAAAAACAACTGTTTGACACATCCATTCTTATCTGGGGGCGCGGCCGAGCCCCCTCCAAGTCGAGCTAAAAAGTGGCATGGCCGTAACATCCTTTTCTCGAAGCAATTCAGACCATTTTCAACCCCCTATAACTTCGTTGTGGCTAAAGCATGAAGCCTGAATTTTCAGTTACTAAGCAGGCATTGTGTAAACACAGTATATTTAAATTCGATCTTCGATCGACTTGGCCAGCAGCATTATGTATAAATTGTACGATACATTATGTTTTCATGCGATGGCCAAGTCGATCCATTTATTTAAAACGTAAAGAATTTTAATATTGATATGGTAATAACTAACGTAATAACTTTATATAGAAGGTCCCATGGGGACTAAATAAATTAATCGACTTGGTATTACATGCATCTCACAACTTTTTGCGGTAGAAAACCTGAGCTGCGAGACTTGTTTTTTTTTACAGGATGTTTTTGATGGGATATTTCCTATATGCAAAGTATTTCTAAATATTGTAATATGTTTTTACAGTACAAGAGCTGGTGGGTCCTAAATACCGGGTGATCGCTGGAGCAGTTCTAACAACATTCTTCGCCCTGGGCCAAGTCCTGATGGGATTCATTGCGTGGGGCATCCCAGCCTGGCGTCCGCTGACTCTTGCGCTGTACATTCCACAGCTCATAACCCTTTGCTACTTCTGGCTGCTCCCCGAATCCGTCCGCTGGTACATGAGCAAAGGCCGATACGCTGAATCGGAGGCATTACTGAAAGAAGTAGCCAGAGTCAATGGGAAAGTCCTGTCAGACAAGTCCCTAGTAGCCTTGCGTCGATCAGCTGAGGACGACAAGAAGAGACAGGAGGCAGAGAAAGAACTGAAGAAACAGGAGCCATTGTTGATAGTGCTCGTATTCAGACACAAGAGGATATTGAGGCGGTGCTTAGTGTCACCTGTTTGGTGGATCACGACGACGCTGATCTACTATGGGTTGTCGATCAATGCTGTGAACATGGCTGGCAACCCTTACTTGAACTACGTGGCGGTGGCTGCGGCAGAGATCCCAGGGTTCTGGCTGGCGGTACTGTTCATGGGCAGGATCGGAAGGCGGCCTGTGCTCATCACAGGGTTTTGGATGTGCGCCGCGTGCCAAATAGGTTACATCTTTATGCCTGAAGGTAGGTTACCTTTGACAATATGCCAATCCACGTATTTCCTGCATAATAAAACCTTGTTTTTTTTAATATTTCGTAAATCCAATAAAGCAGGTCTGCATAAATATAATGTACACTTATGTATCAAACGCCAGGCGATGTTATTTTTATACGGCTCTTACAAATGCAATGTTACAGATGTCATACTTAAGATAAATGTCGATCTGTATGAGATAAGATTATATAATATTGTTTTAGTTATCTAAAAATAATTTTGAGTAAATGAATACGCAATACTTGATAGATAAGTGTTAAATTCGGTCTCTAGATCACATATTTTGTTATACCATCATTGTGCTTATATCTAACTTATTCAAGATATCCATGACACGTGTATGGAACATAAGTTGATAATATGATGTACTTTATCAAATATTTATATATTTTATAATACCTCTTATCATCAGATATCGTTATGATATAACATATATCGCTGAAGATATTCAAATGCTAACAATAGAAGCCGTCAAAATACTATTAACTCGTTAAGTGTCATGGATTAGGTGATAAGGGGCTTTGCAACTGCACTTTGTTGCAAAGGTTTAACTATGAGGATAGGGTTATAGATAACAACCGATGGTTAAAGATAATGTAGTTTTTAAGCTTATGTTTAAATTGAGTGATAATGAGATCTTGTCCTTATCAGAGGTCATGGAAAGCATGAATGATATGAAAACGGAAGGATTCAAATTCAAGTAAAACGACTTACTACTGATACTAAAGGAGAGGTTTCTTTAGTTTTAGTTTTTTCTTACCATAAAAGTCCTATTTCAATAAACTATGATCTAGGCTTCTCTTTGCCTTCTGAAATTCAACGTTAAAAGAAATAAACTTATTTTTGCTGACGCCACAATTAACACAACGTCAAATCTTCTTTACCAATACTTTCTTTCCAGGTATGTACGCCGTGTCTCTAACAGTGTATGTGATCGGCAAGATCAGCATTGCCACAGTAGTGACCGCTATATACATGTACACCACGGAGCTGTATCCCACGCGGTACCGGCACAACCTCTTCGCCTTCTCCTCCATGATGGGCAGGATCGGGTCTATCACCGCCCCACTCACTCCTGCTATTGTGAGTATTTCTGTCTACTGATTATAATTAGATGCGGGTTCAATAGATCGCTGTGGAAATTGAAAGGGAAAATTCTTGTGAATTTCCAATTTTTATCAGTGGAATATATGTGAATCAGAATGGTGATAAGAACAGTTCGTTTTAGTAACGCTAGGCTCTTAGTTGTATCCCATCTGTCAATTGTTTCATTGGGTACGCCGACGAGCTAAAGGTCACTGATGATAAGCCACCACTGCATTGATTTTTCCAATAATTGAATACAATCAAGCTATCACAATATTCCGATCAATCTATAAGGAGATCTATTTGTGATTTCTTTTATATCTACAGGGAGCAGCCACATTCGACGACCTTCCTTTCGTTCTGTTCGCTGGATTTGCACTACTGTCGGGAGCGCTTGTCTTCCTGACTCCTGAGACTCTTGGCTCGAAGTTCCCTGACACCATGGAAGAAGCCTCCGACATCGGTCTCGAGAAAAAATAATTTTACTCATTATATTTATATTATGAGTATTATTATTTTGTAGAATGTTACCAAGTTCATATGTGATACATTATTTTATGCCAAAAGTTTTAAAATCGGCAGGTAGTCTTCTTAAAGTTGCGGGAAGTCGCTGAATTCATCTCGTTCATTACTGAAATATCAATAAAACAGTTTGACAATAATTTCGGTAGCAGCAGAGATCATCAGTACGTTAAACCCGATCTCTTGAACTAGATAGAATTGTATGATTATAATTAGTATGCAGATATTGTATTAGAAATCACCCGAAAGTGCGTGGTGGCCTGTTGGTAATGGATTAGACGTGGCTGCCAAAATTTTTACGGTGGTCGGGGTCTCATGTCCCAGGTTACACCTCCGACTTTTCCGAGTCATGTGTGTTTTGATATTCAATCATCACGCACTATAACGGTGAAGGAAGCTAACCAGCATATCACAGCTATTTCTAGGAATATTATATGGTATGTAAAATCCACCAACCCACACTAGGCCAACATGGTGGACTATATGGCCTAACCACTCTTAATTTTACCCTTAATTGTAGAAGAGGCCCGTGCCCTGCAGTAGGCTGTATATATTGGGCTAATACAGATACAGACGTCAATCAAGAATGATGCAACTGTTAGAGTTAGCTACCACTACGAGTATATTATGTTATGGATTCCATACAAGTATTCTGAAAGGATGAATTTGATAAATACTTATATATTTAATATGGACATTCGATGACCGTCTGTTAGTTTTATATGCCTTCGCGAAATACTTATGAGTTGTCAAGATGTAATTAACAAAATACAATAGTGTTATCATCCTCAATAAAATGAAATTAAATGTTTAAAAAATGTTTACTAAACAAAGACTGATTTTCAAATAGATATCAGAAATTTTATTCAATTATAATTATTTTGTTTATTTGAATACCTAGTTTATTTTGTACATATTTGGACTAAAGTGCTACAATATTTCTGTGACTACATAATTCAAAGTTAAAATTAATATCAACTTGTTTATAATGAATGATGTTAAATAAATTATATTAATAAAAATATTTATATGAGTATTACTTGTTCTCGTTATACTTTTTTGTACAAATGTTTTATGAAAAGTATAATATAGAAAGTTTACGTTATTACATATCTTTAGCGGTATTACATCACTCTTAATAAACTTAGCTCCTGATTAAATGTAATAGCAAAATGCACGGCAGTAAACCGATGCTTAGCTTCACAGAATATCATTTGAATCTAAAAAGCAATAAAGTAATAAATGCTCTTTCAACACTAACAAAGACTCATTGGTCAATGTGTCCTTATCAGACCAGCGATTCCACCGCACACAAACTCACGCATTAGTTTTGTTTCTGGTCTTATACAAGGATACATAAACTCACGTATTTTTTGCAGTTGCGGTAGGCAAAGGTGAGATGTTCCTCTGGAAGCAAATAAATTCGATGATACCGTGATGTGTACCGCGTGGTGATCTGATGATTATCCTCAAGAGACGCGTGAAAGACCAATGCTTTAGATGCTCCGGAAAAACATATCGTGCTTTATGAATTTTAATTTGCTGTAACCATCTACTGCGCAAATAATTGCCCAGTGATGTAACAAATAGTATTCTCTTAATAACATCAATAGATGGAGTTATGTCTTCAACATTCCTACTTACATTTTATCCTTTTAACTTTACCTTCTATATTTTTACTCATGCTGATAGCGAGTGTTGCTTTGACGTAGTTAAATTGTGGGTTTGATTTCTAGGCGAGATTTATTTTTACTTTATATTTTTTTACGTTTGCTAGTAATCGAATTTATGCCCTGCATGGCAATAAACTGCATTTGCAGACTGCTGTGGCATTTGCTGCATACCTGCTTACCCTTTTGAAATTTCATACATAAGCCTATTTTCCTTACCCTGCGATTTTTTTAACACTACTCGTAACCATATTATATCTAATGTTTAAAACAGTTTATCTACAGACAATAATCTTGCTATCGACATAATTATGCTGGCCTACTCATAACTATATTATTTGACTTCCAACGCAGTGTGTCACCATATTGGGATTGACACCTTATTATTATGTGATCTTTTTTCGGGTGGACACCAACGTTTTAAATTAAGATTATTTTCTTTGGATGCATCGAGAAGTTTAATCGCATCTGATAACAGTATGATACCGTTGTAATGTTGAAAATGATTTGATAATATATCCATAGAAATACAATTTTGTAAACATTATTAAAAATCAATAAACATTAAAATACAATACTAATATAATATGATATGATAACACTGTACTTATATTATTTTTATGATATTTTTATCCTACTGCCTTTAAAGATGAAAATTGTGGGTTTCCCGTGCTTATATTATTAAAATAATATAAAAGTTTAATGTTATGAGCTCTACAGAAATATATTTATTTATTGCAAATAATTGCCAAGATCTGTAAAGCCCCTTAATTTCTTTAAAAAGTGAAAGTTTGCTGACTTCCATATCGACACTTGTATGCAGACAGTACATAGGACGCACCTGTAGATATTAATAACTTTGATTTACTCAACAATTAGTAATATTACTAAGGGCCTCGTTCGCAACCCTCAAGCGTCAAGTTGGCTAGTCAAAGTAACCCGCAATATCGTTGTTATTATGGTAGATACCTAAAAATTCTTATATTATTGTATGCTAATTTGGCGGGCCATAGTTGTACGGATAAACAATTTGTAACAGCTTATGTAAACCTATGTCCATAATAAAAATATTTGATTTGATTTGATTTATCATATGTCAATTTCACGACGTACAAGTACCACTAATCCTACGATTACTGACTATTACACTTATACCTTACTGGCCAAATCGTCTACCAATTAGCATATTTAATTGATAGTTAACATAAGGAAAAAAAATCGACCTACTTGCTTATTTATTAAGAAAAAAATACGTCGGCAGTACAACGGGAGGCAAGGCATGTACATAGCTACTCGATTTGAGTTTTCATGTCCGTTCTTTTCAAGTGAAAACCGCTTTCCGAGTCGAGTAGTAGATACTAAAATGACTTAAATCTAAATTATACTGGTAATTTTGTCTATCGTCTCTGCTTACCCCTATGGGATACAGGCGTGACAAATATGAGTGTATGTATTTCTTTCTCATGGGTTCAATAATTTATTTACATTTTCAATGTTAAGAAGCCTATCGCCATTTCCTAAAAGTATAATATCTTTTAGTAAAAGTGATTTGCCCTTTTCCTAGAATTATCTTATCGCCGATTGATCGACGACAATCTCGAACTGTATACTTTATGTACGCAGTTTTTCACAAGTAAAAATATAATTAAGGTAGAACACCATTATTGTGTCATCCTTGAATTACTTTTTGTTCAATCATCATTCGCTTAGTAGCTGAGTATTTAGTTCGATGAATACAGAGGCTTAGGCGCAATTCCTGAGTCTCCGTTTTTTTACTTGCCATAACTCATTTCATATTAATAAGTTGTTAATGTTACTGAATCAAAAACCTTATTTGGTAGTTTATCAAATCATAATATACAATTTAATAGCTAGATTTAATCTCTACACAGCGTAAAACTTCTAGAAAAAATTACTTTATGTGTCCCAGAATGCTTCTCTCCAAAATTATTTCAATTTATTTATTACAGAATTTGTCTTGGATTAGATTACATGATAATAAGATCTACTGATATTTTAAAGGCGTAAATATGTTTTGATGTTATATTGGCAAAATAATCCGATTACAATGTAAATTATGTTTTGTAGGCCAATCCACATAGATTATAAACGAGATTATAAAGGAGCTGTGTATCTCTTGTCGGTCGATACCTTTTCAACACCGGATATAATATGACAAATAGACACTCGGATATAGACAACCTGCGTGGCGCAGTGTTTTGAGACCGAAAAATCTTCTTTCTTTTACCCACGACACAAGACTGTATGTGCCAGTTGGGTGTATTTATTTATTCATAAAGTCGAAGCCCGAATGCTACACATTTCCGTGGATTACTGTAAAGGGTTTTTGTGTTGTTGTACGGTGGTAGCTTTCCGGCTGGTTATACTCTATATTGTACTGTACTGTATCATCCCATATACGTCCCACTGCAGGACATGGGCCTCCTGTACAATTGAGAGTACGATTGAGAGTGGTTAGATAATATAGTCTAACATGCTGGCTTAGTGCGTGTTGACAGACTTTATACCGGGTATCTCAAGACTGCTACCGAAAACGAAGCCGGGTGGTAGTTTTAGTGACTACAAACACAATGCAACTAAAAATTTCGCATAGAAACGCGACAATTATTTTATATGATTTTTTAAATATCGTCATTTTTGGGTGGTAAATCCATAGTTTTTGCTAAAATAATAATTTAAACACTTTTATACCTTAGATTATTTATAAATAAAAGGGTATACACTATTATTTTAGGAAAAAATGTATTTACCACCCAAATATGGTCACAAGAAAAAAATAACAAAAAAAAAATTATCGCTTTTTTTTTCAAATTTTTTTGTTGCATTGTGCCTGAAGTCGCTTATACTACCACCCGGCTTCGTTTTCGGTAGCAGTCTTGATATACCCTGTATACGATAGAAACTTCGTTCACCCCGTTACAGCTATTTGTTGTTCTGACAAATTATTAACCTATAGGGAGTCGAACTCGTCATATAGCTGTTGAGTCAATTGGTTGTTATTAATAATTTTAATCAGTTTAAAATACTAGCTCTTGCTTTTGGCTTCGCTTACGTTAGTGTATGTCGTTAATGTCAATGCTTTTAAATAGTCTACGAAGAAAGTGTTAGTATAAAAATGTAGTATTTTTATATTCTTCTCAAAGGTACTGAACGTTGTTTTCTATACCCCTGAAAAGTTATTTATATAAAGGTAAGATTTTTTAATTGCATTGATCCAGTAAACAAGCAGACAAGTCACTTGATGGTAAGTGATCACTGCCACCCATAAACAACCATAACGCTTGGATCGTGGATGTGTTGCCAGCTCTACACATCGGGACGGGAGCGGGAAGGAAAAAGGATAGGACGAGAGATGAAAGATGGGGGCATCCGACAATCTCACTCACCGAAAGAAACGTGACAGAAAAGCTGACGCTTCACGTCAACTATCTATGAGACAGTGTTAACGCCCTGGACGCATGCCCTTTCATGCTGAGTCATGACTAAAAACAGCGTGGCCCTAACACGTTTTAATTATTGGTTGATTATAAAATAAATAAATAAATAAATACACCCAACAGTCACATACATAGTCCTGACCCCACACTAAGATCGAGTCTTGTGTCGTGGGTATCAGGAACTACGAGAGACTTTTCGGTCTCACAAACACCCAGACCCGGAAGAAATATTTGTGGGCCGCACAAACATTTCTCTCGGTGCGGGGATCGAACCCGCGGCCTCTCGTTTCACAGGCGGCGTCTAACCAACTGCGCTACGGAGGCTGTCGATTAGTTGAAAGGTAACAAATAGACAAACACAAATTGCATATATGTACCTATATAATGCGATGTTGTTTAGAGATTTGTTTACTTATACTAGATACTATAATCTATAAAAAAAAACCCAGTGACCAACATGGCTTATCGATGTGATTTTCGATATTCCCAAGTGATTTCTAAAACGATATAAATGTAGATTGCCAGGGTTATAAATACTGATGAATATCAAGAATGAAGAATGAAGATCATTCATAAAAGACCTTTAAATTAAGATTAGGGAATTATCATTCAGTAATTTAGGGGCAAAACACCGAGACGTTCACGTGATAGGAAATACACCACATATCTAAGGAATTCTATATAGAAATAAATGCTCAAAAACACAAGAAAATTTGAAATAGCTAGCGGTTTGAAGGAGAATTGTAGTCAGAGTAAGTACTGGACATATTGAGACTTAACATCTTATGTCTCAGGATGGCGAGCGCAGTGGAATATAAGGCTTACCATCAGGCGAATAGCATTCTCGTCTCACCATTTATAGTAGTACTGTAGTACCTTCTTTGGCCGAATGAGCGTAAAACCATGCTAGATAGTATGCAAATATCATCTGGAGTTGTATACTACATGGACCTTGTAGAGACTAAAAAGAACTTCCGTGCTTTCCGACGTTTTTGCCATACCTATTACTGGAATCAAGCATAATAACATAACAGTTAATATAACAGTTCACATAATAGGTCCCATTTAAATGTAATAATGATTTGATCCGTGGTGCTTTACAGCTGGCTTCTCCGGCTGTAAGAGTCTTTTTGCGAGGTTATTTACCTCTTCAGTTGAATGTTTTGTCATCCGCTTTGCACGGAGGGAAGTGGACAATAATTTATTTCCAACTCCTCCTATTAATGTAACTTTCTGGTGTAATTACATTGCGTGCCACTGTTGATCCTGGTTCACAGGAGTTACAGTGGTGGGTGTGAGGGCGGGACAGTCTCACCATTCATAGCTAAAATAAAGCCAATATACCGAGTATATGACCAAACCTACCTTAATAGTTTCTAATGGCGCGTTCACACTATCGTCGATGTTCGCCGATGATTGGCGATGACACGTTTGCGCATAATTGCCACAAATTTTGCGCACCTCGCCACGTATTCGAGCAAGTTGTCAATAGATAAGTCGTCAAAAATGGACGTCGATCGACGTCGATGCATTAGTGGTTGCCACGACATATATTTAAAAAGCGCGTATAGATACGAGTTTTTTGAATATGTATAAAAACCAAATAATACCGAGCAACCAGATAAGTAGAAGATGGTGAATGTTAAGTATTTACCTCAACAGAACTACGTATTTGTAATCGTAAAAACCAAACTTACGTCACAGTAAAAACAGCGTTTGTTCATTATTTTTTTTTTCTTTTTTGCAATATTTGTAATCTAATTTTTTTATAGGGATATATTTTACACTACATAAGAAAACAATATGTTCTTATTATCGCCCTTGAGTTGTTGTTGTTTTGAATCATCATCAACATTTCTGATTCCTTCCCGTTACATCCCGTCTTGTCGCGTTTCATTCGATGCCATACCTCAAAGCAATCCTGTCCTATTTTATTCGCCTCATACTTTCTAGCATACCATCCACTTACATGCAAATAGAGCGTCGTAGATAGCCAGAACAACCCTTAAATTAACTTTTTATTTGGATTACGATTAATATCATGGTTATAAACACAAAATAGAAAATAATACATTATTTAAAAAATCATTGAAACGATTATATTGAAGAAGAAGAAAATAGACTTATACAAACTACAACGGATATATTTTTTGAAATTTTTAGGATTAAAAATTTTGGCCTTATAAACGTAATAGATAACGTTTCTTTACCCGTTTACACAGCTCACGCAAGGCAATTGGTTCAGTGGTTTAGACGTAAATGTTTAACAGGCACTAGACAGTCAAACAAACAGAAGTGTTAGAGCCACGCTGTTGTCAGTTATTGCTCAGCATGAATGATCAACGTGAAGTAACAGCTTTTTCATTGCATTCGGTAAGTGAGATTGCTGGATGCCCAATACTCCTTTCTTCTTCCCATCCTTTTTCCTTTCCACTCCTCTGCCATTTCATGGACACGCAACACATCTATGATCCGAGCGTTATGGATATTCATGGGCAGTAGTGATTACTTGCCATCAGGTGATCTGTTTTCTCATTTTCCATTAATAAAAACAGACAGACGACAGACAGAGAGTATCGTTTGAATTTATAATATTAAGTAGAGATAATAAGATGAACAGAGGCAGAGCAGCACGAGCAGAGTCTTAGAATTGTCCAAAAAAAAGGGCTGGTCGTAAAATTATGTATTACCCACTTGACTCCTTGCAGCGACGAGCTTGTCGAATAGTCAATGATCCCGATCTCACGGACAAATTGAAACCGTTAGGACTGCGGAGAGACTTCCGATCACTCCGTGTGTTCTAGCGTTTGTTCCATGGGGAGTGCTCCGAAGAGTTGTTTAAGTTGGTACCACCGTCGCCTATGTACCATCGCACCACACGTCTCCGCAGTAGAGTTCATTCCCAAAACCTGGAGGCATACCGCTCCCGAATGGTACGTTTCCAGCGTTGTTTCCTACCACGTACGTGAAAGCTCTGGAATGAACTCCCTGCATCGGTGTTTCCTCAACACTATGACCTGTCCTTCTTCAAACGAGGTTTAAAGAGAGTACTCTCCTCGAGGTAGGCAACGACTTTGTTGTGCTGGTACCCTGGCACTACGGCCCATGAGCAGCAGTAGCCGCTTACCATCAGGCGGGCCGCTAGCACGTATGCCTAAATGGCAATAAAAATATATATATATATAAACCAAATAACTCTGGTGGATGAACCCTTATTCATCGCATAGTTCTGAATTATAACAAGTACCACTAATACCTGGTTGTGGATGATGGTAAGCGGTTTCTGATCTCGAATCGATGGGTGAATAGGCTATGGTAGAATGGTGGTTTTGAGATGAGGTGTCATAAATATAATAAATAAGGCGCTGACTATGGGCTGCCCTCAAGGCTCGGTTATCGGTCCATATCTATGGAATTTGGGGTTCGATGATATTTTCTCAATTCCTTTTCCGCCGGGTTGTTCTTTAACTGGATACGCAGATGACGGACTCCTACTTATACAATCCAATAGTAGAACCGGGCTCGAGAGTTCGGCTGACACGAGTCTGCGTTTAATTTTGAACTGGGGTGAACGAAATCAACTAACATTCGCACCTCAAAAAACTTTTCAAATGTTGTTAAAAGGGATTTTAAAAACACCCCCGCGTATTAAATTTAACAATGTACCAGTTAAAAGAAAGGAATCAGTTTGTTACCTCGGATTAATTTTAGAGAGAAATTTCTCATTTATTGAACACATTAGAACCGTCGGAGAAAAATCGAAAAATAACTTCTATGCTTTAACGAGAATATCAAGGGCAACGTGGGGATTATCATTTAATACTTTGAAAGTTATCTATGGAGCAACTTATTTGGGTTGTATCTGTTACGGTTCTCCAGTTTGGGCCGATAGATCTACTGTTGGCGCTGTTCGTAGGAAGTTGCTCCAGAGTCAACGCCTGGCCTTGATATTCTTGTGTAAGGCTTACAGAACCGTTAGTACAGAGGCTTTGCCGGTTCTCGCGGGTGTGCTTCCGGTCGATCTGGAGGTGCAAAGACGCGCCGCATTATATTATTCAAATAGAGAGACAATAGACACTAACTTTATTGCATCCCGAGACTTTTTAAAGATTAGCAGATTATTTAAACCGTATTCTGCTGCGTACACTGAATTAATTGACGAATGGCAGAACCGGTGGGATATATCCTCAAAGGGGCGTCACTTATATCAATACTTTCCGTCCGTTCGCGATCGCTTAAGAAAGTCGTGGCTAGAAATTGATCACTGTGTATCACAGTTCCTAACTGGACATGGCAACTTTAAGAGCAAACTATTCACTTTTAAGCTGGTTGAATCGCCTGCGTGTCAATGCTCTACATCTGACTGTGAGTACGAACAAACTGCACATCATATACTTTGGGAGTGTGATCGCTGGTCCGATGAACGCGGCATAATGTTGAACAATATGCAAATAACTTCTGGTGTTGCATACTATACGGACCTCGTGGAATCTAGGAGGAACTTCCGTGCTTTCCGGCGCTTTTGCCATACCTATTATTGGACCCAAATTTAGCAGCTCAAACTATAGGACCCATGTAATTTGTTTATCCCGTGGTGCTTAATACATCTGGCTTCTCCAGTTGTATATCTTTATATAAGAGGATACATACCTCTCGACTCAATATTTTTTGTCACCCGCTTTGCTGCGGAGGGAAGTGAACAACTATTTGTTTCCAACTCCTCCTTTTGTTTTTTTTTCCTTTCTGATTAATTTCGATGCGGGTTAAAGACAAACTAGTGTCCCTGAGAGACTCGCCGAGCTCCGGAGCTCGGTGTCATATCTTTGTGTGCCACTGTTGATCCTGGCTGACAGGAGTTGCAGTGGCGGGTGTGAGGGCGGGAAAGTCTCTAAAAAATATAATAAATAAATAACACCCAACAGTCACATACATAGTCCTGATCCCACACTAAGATCAAGTCTTGTGTCGTGGGTCTTTTCGGTCTCACAACACCCAGACCCGAAAGAAATATTTGTGGGCAGCACAAACATTTCTGGCGGTGCGGGGATTGAACCCGCGACCTCTGAGTTCACAGCCGACATCTAACCAACTGTGCCAAGAAGGCTGGCATATGATTTTATGTCATTTATTTTTCATTTTGGAAGTCAATCATTTAACTAATCGCAAAGCCCGCAATTCCTGGTATTTTTTAAAGCAGGTATGTACTCGTAAAACTCGTAGTAGAATTTTATAAAAGAACGAAGTTAGTATATAATTACAATATTAATTGGATTAAAAACTTGAATTGGTAATGGACGATGAAGGTTTTTAGACGTATAGATTCACAGATGTCAATTGTATCATCTTAGTCAAAAATATAAAAATATGGTAATTTTATTTAGTATCGGGTGTAATTAAATAGTCATGTAAAACACTTTATTTAGGATTATTTCAATTAGAAATTGTGCTTTTTACTTACACTATATTGCTTGTAGTGAGAATTGAACAATGGTGTGGAATTTTATAATAAACCGAAACCGAAGAAGTTGCATCAGGAAGCTAGGTGTCGATACAGCTGAAACGCACGCGCGCCCTGTCCTATAATTCGATTTATTTGTTTTAAAGTATATTTTTGTTTGAAATAAAAGTGTACTGTACTGTACATCTATAATTTTATTTATTGTCACTCAATTTAATTTTCGTCGCAAATCAATAACATATAACATAATATAGTCGTTAATCAATAACGTACTCATCAGGCAAAGCGCACGATTGAATCCTGGCTCCAAAAAGATTGAAACCGAAGATATCCTAAACATTACACGCACGTACGCATACCAGTACTCAGGCAAGCTGACTCATACAACACTTGTAAAACAGAAAATTCCTCCTGTCGGCCCACATACTTAACATTGCAAATGGTCCAATCTACGATTTAGAGGAGTCAGGTCATATACTCCACTAGATTGGCTTAGTATGCTTTTGCAGATTTAACATACTATATGAATACTCAAAGATATGCAGGTTATCTGAAGATGTTTTCCTTTACCGTTACAGTACGTGGTGACCGACTATCAATATTCACATGACCCCGAAAATTAGGAAGTGTTTTTTTTTGTTCATGCAAAATATTAAGCTTCTCTTTCGATATCTTGGGGAAGGCCGAAAGGGGTATGGCAATGTATCTTTCTTTCCAGCTTATTTTATTACAGGGGGCTCAGAAGACCCCTACTTACCCCTATTTTTGAACGCCCGTTTAAGTTGTCATGGGAGTCCATGACAGAAATGAGGGTCTATCGCACGTCTCGGAGTCGTTATACGCGAGGGTGCACCACCCCGCCGTGTGCCCAGCGACTCCGATGACCCCTTATGACGCCTCTTACGACAGGCAGTGGCCTTGGTGGAATTCTTGCACCCTCCTATCGCAGAGCAAAAGAATTGTGCCCTGGGATCTTAAACCGCAACCACTGTGAATATGTTGGCAGTCGCGCCTGGTCCATTACCAAGGCATCTCTAGTCTAGCCCCTTTAATCATACTCTTGATTGTAGAGGAAGCTCATGCCCTACAGTAGGACGTTTATGGGCTGATACAGATAAATATTTAATGTTTTCTTATTTTCTTTTGCTATGTATTGTAGACATATCAATCCGCAATAGCAAGCTAAAGTGGAAGTAGGCGGGTCTTATAACACTAAATGAACAAATATTCTGAGAAGACCGCGTTTCAGTAAACGCAATGCACGTCATAAGCGGAGTGATTCGTACATATATAAATCATAATTTTAAAATATAGGTACTTATTTCTGAATAGATTTCGTATAGTGACTAAACTGAACCAATTCTTATACGGATGTAACTGATAGCTCCGGAAAATGCTAAATGCATGAAGATTGATAATTTTATTTCTTTCTGTTGTTGCTGAAACTTGCATTTCGATATTTTTTTATAAAAATTAAATTTCTATAACAGTACACTGTCACAAACCCACGGAGCATGTGGCTAGAAATCCATAACTAGCGGATCGTCGACGATGACAGGCAAACATGGGTATTCTCACTTTAGTCTCACTCTGATTACCGACAGTTGGCGAAAAACCTCGAATACTATGTGAAATTTTACCAGGGTTATAAGTTTTGGAACAAATCCCTAAATTACGGGAAATCTTAATAATTTATAATTTAATTTGTTCATTTTATAATAACGAGTTAAATGATCAGAGTCATTACACTGTAATGCAACTTAGTTAGTATTACAATAATATAAGATTAACAATTAAAATTTATACATGCAATACAAAAAAACACTACACGAGTCGACATTTGTTACTTATTTACTTTTAACATAAGTATGATTTTATTTAGTATACTTCGCGGAACCGCTACATTCTCCAGATTTGGGAATGAAAAATATTTCGTTAGCAACACTGCTCATATGTGTCGTGATGTACACGAATATCGGCAATGAAAGGCAAGCAATAAGCAATAAGCCGTCCACATTACCGTCATCGCCTATAGTTGCCGATGTTGGGCGAATATATGAACGAGGCGTTAGATTTAAAGAATGTTAATGATCTTGTGAAAGACTATTTGAATGAATCCTTACTAATATTATAAAGGTATCAACTAGTCAACAGCAACGCTCAACAACAACTCAACAGATTATGATGAAATTTGGTGCAGTGATAGTTGACACCCTGGATTAACACATAGGCTACTTTTCATCCCGAATAAATATCAGGAAATCAAATATACACATTTGCTACTGTTTCTTCGAATGGATGTTACGGGACAGGAGAGGACATAATTGCATGCTTTTCGTCATTAGACTGAATGAGACGGGACAGAACGGGATATAACAGGACGGGAAATATAGACGACGGCGCGCGGGAAATATACCTAGTTAGCAGAAACGCGAAATAATATGTTGTTAATGTATACTGGACTCAAAAACTATCTGCACCCGAGCGAAGCCGGGCCCGACCGCTAGTAAAGAGTAATTTGATTTATTCGTATCACAGGCGGCTTATGCTAAGATGTTAAAATAAATATTAGATGTTTATTTTTATATTTCTAATTAATCAAGTCCATCTAAAGGTTGTTTGGATGACATCGCCATTTCCATAAGATCGTTGATTGTTAAACCTATGTTTATTTTTTGTAATGTTTTTTTTAAATAAAATTATTAAAATAGAAATAATATATACCATTAAAGATATTTCTGCGTTTGAATTGAGTAATAAAACGTTCAATTTCGACCGAAAAATCGCATCAGGAATGAAAACGTAACCAAATCACTAAAAAAATATAAAATTAATATACACTTTAAAACCCCATCATTTTTTTCCAAGAACTCAAATGGTTTCCAATTTCAATTTACAGAACCCTTATACAAGTTACGCACATGGAAAAATACGTATGGAATGGTTATATAAATGCCTTCGCAATAGTAAGGCAAACACGCAGTAGAGTCATTCGCGGCGTGCTCAGGCGCAGGCCTCGCAGTAGTAGAGGCTAGAGCAGAGTAGCGCGCGGTAGAGTCGCGCGCGGCCGTACTCTATCAAACTATAAGTGAATTAATAATTGTGTTGTGATGTGTTAGTGTTGTATGGTAAGTTTGTGTCGTTTTTTCATGAATGGAACAAAGAAATGGCCGCGTACAGTGTGCTCGTGTTTTTTGTTTGTTTACGGAATCGCAACTGTTTCACTGCGGAAGGAATGTATTCGTAATTTTTATATCGTTTCTATGGGTTGAACGTAGTGATAAATTCATGGCTAATAAAATAGGGATTTTAAAAATAAAATACATATTATGAATAACATAAATCATTGCAAACTGTATACTAAATTATGATATTATTGTTATCAATTCAATATTATCAAGCAGTTTATTTGAAAGCATACGTCGATTATTTACTTAAAAAATAGGCCCTATAATAAATCTATATCAGATCACGTTTAATACACATACTCTTTTGCATCCTACATCTAAGTTAGTGTTGAATACATCTTTATCATATAAATATATTATATAAACTCACGCATTTTTCATAGAAGGGGTAGGCAAAGGTGAACCCACTTTCTCTTTCCTCACTATGTGATAGGGTATTATATAGGATTAGGCAATATGGTCGATATTGCCATATCGGGTACAAATACCTGACTTCAGGCTGATAATAAATAGAAAAATATCACTTTGCCTGACCAGACGTGCAAGCTCTGGAATGAACTCCCTGCATCGGTGTTTCCTCAGCGCTATGACCTGACCTTGTTCAAACGAGGTTTAAGGAGAGTACTCTCCTCGAGGTAGGCAGCGACTTTGTTGTGCTGGTCCCCTGGCACTACGGAGGTCCATGAGCAGCGGTAGCCGCTTACCATCAGGCGGGCCGCTAGCTCGTCTGCCTACAAGGCAATAAAAAAAAAAAAAACCAGGAATTCGAACCCGAGGCCAAAGCTTTACAATCATACCGTAGTACAACTACGCTACCGAGGCAGTCTATATCTGTCCCTAAATTATGCTGGAGACCTCAAACCTTCGGCTACCAGAATGACCTCGCAGACCTCTGCCAATCCAATAACCTTGTTCCTTGCTGGGCTTCATCAGGCAACTGAGTTATCCGGCAGTTTAAAATAGGTAAATAATAATGTAAATACTATTTTATTTTCGGATTATTTGTGATATCCGAATATTGGGTAGCTGTGGCACAGTTGAGAGGCGGCTATGGAACAAGAGATGCGGGTTCAAACCCACAGAGGCAAATTTTTGCGTGACCCACAAATATTTGTTTCGAGTCTGGGTGTTAAGCTCAAAAGTCACGTAATTTATAATTCTCGCGACATTCTCAAAGTGATACCCACGACACAAGACTCGATTTTAGTACGCATTCAGGAATATGTGTGTGACTGTTGGGTATATATACCTATATTTATTTATACTTGTATTTTGGAATTAAGAGGGGTCACGTCCACCACGCTGGCCTAATGTTAGATTAATTCTCCAGATCTCGGTGGTATTATCATCATCAGCACGTTCCAGTCTACTGCTGAAATATGTATGCCTCTTCCGAGGAATGCATGCCTAGTCTGCTGCCGGCCCTCTGTGGTATCCGGGTTTTAAATTTGTTGACAGTGTATCACACCATTGACGTGTAGATTAAATATTTTGTAGAATGATAATATCACTCGTGGATAACATTCCAGCTCTAAAACCAGAAGCCATGGATATGACTTTCGTATATATGATTTATGTATGAGATCATGATGTGACTTTACGGTATCCTCTACTTACTTAATATTATATAAAGCTTTGATTCTCGTTCAATTGAAACACACTGTCCCGATTTGGATTCCATATTATGACAACTAAAATACCAGATTTGAGACAGTTCAAATATCTTGGGTACAATTAAGTATAAACTACTATAGGGGCCTTCACCGTTTTAGTGCGTGGTGATTGACTATCAATACACACATGACTCCGAAAAGTCAGAGGTGTGCCCTGGGATTCGAACCCGCGACCACCGTGAACATGTTGGCAGTCGCGTCTAATCCGTTTACCAACAGACCACCACGCACTAAAACGGTGAAGGAAAACATCGTGAGGAAACCTGCATACCATAGGGATTCATAAGAATTTCTATGGTATGTAAGTCCGCCAACCCGCACTAGGCCAGCGTGGGGACTATATGGCCTAACCACTCCAATCGTATTCTCGATTGTAGAGTAGGCCCGTGCCCTGCAGTGGACGTATATGGGCTGATACAGACAGACAGACTATAGGGGCTATATTAATAAATTCGGATGAGCGAGGGATTAACTTTAGCACAAAGACTTATAATTGACTCGATTATTTTGAATAGCCCTCGCTATTCAAAATATTCACGACTTTATTAATAAGTAATTAATTATTATTATTAATAGACACGGATGAACTTCGGCCTTTTTTTATTGCTATGAATTCGAGACGAGAATGCCGTTCGCCTGATGGAAGAGATACGACCGCCCCATGAACAGTAGCAAAACCAAACCACATTTTGAATTACAAAGCAATACTTGTCATTCGATTGAGAGTGGTTAGGCCATATAGTCCACCACGCTGGCCTAGTGCGGGTTGCGGGTTAATAAAAAATTTCTATGGTATGTAAGTCCGCCAACCCGCACTAGGCCAGCGTGGTGGACTATATGGCCTAACCACTCTCAATCGTACTGTCGATTGTAGAGGAGGCCCGTGCCCTGCAGTGGGACGTATATGGGCTGATACAGACAGACTTGTCATTCCACTGCGCTCGTCATCCTGAGACATAAAGTGTTAAGTCTCAATACGAAACACAACAATGCACACACTGTTGTTTGATGGTAGAAATAGATATTGCTATGTTAACTACCCTGGCCGCCTCTCACATATGAGAGACCTTCCAACAGTAGAAATGGCCTAACATGAAAATCCTGCTATGGCAACCCACTGATTTTAAAAGTAAAAGAATGAACAAAATAATTCATTCAATTCTAAAGCCTTGAGTTAAAGTTAATCCCTCGCTAATCCGGGTTAATAATATGGTCCTTCTGCTTAGTGTCTCAAATTTCACATACCTAAGGAGCAATTACTTCCACGCTTTGATATTATGAAGATTGTTTCATTATAAGGATCCGGCCCTTCCGCTGTATCAGTGTGACACCGGCATGCCCCTTCCGGCTTACCCCAAGGTAACGGAAGAGAGCCCTTCTGTAGAAGCTTTCCGTTTTATACAGAAAAAGGTTTTATACAAGTAATCGTGTAGAATTTATTGTAGTTGACATTTTCTACTTCGCCTAGTACGAATTTAAAAAGGGTCTCACTCATAAGCTTACTTTTATCACTTTTTACTTTTTCATCTACTTGATGCATTTTACGTTGCTTTATTGTTTTTGTCACATTTAAAGTTTAAATAATAGTACCTGGATGACCGAGCTTTAATCTTTTTTTTTGGACTAAAGGAATTGGACACTTAAAGTAACTTCTTCTTGTACTTTTCACTATTTATTGTATAATTCCAATACAGGTGAAAATGGTCTTATTCTCTTTTACAAATTATTCCTAGTACCGCTCCGCGGAACATACCGTACTTTATATGTATTCTCTCTCGATCCAATACTCGTTCAATCGCGCGGTATATCTATAATAACCCATAATCCAAACAAATAGCCATATCCAAAATTAAAAGCCAAATTACCAATATCACTTTTTATTGTTAAAGTTTTGACAGATATCCCAATAAAACCTAATAAACAATTGATTTTCTTAGTTTTATTTATTTTTTTATTTTTATTTTATTTTATTTGGGAACAAACAGTGTTAAGAAATATACTCCAAAACAAAAACAAAGCACCAATTATATGATTCCACAGTTAAATATACATATAAAATATATACAGAAAATGCCCTAGTTCCAAATTACACGGTAATTTACATAGGTATGTACATTAATTATAAAGAAAATTGGAAAAAAAAAACATCACAAAAAAAAAAGAAAATCGAGATTACAATGAAAACACTTAAAATTACATATCAAACACTTAATAAAACCAATTAAGTCTAAAGCACGAATTAAAATACTAAATATAAAAAATAACCAATCAGGATCTATGTACGTTTACGCAATACGGCTTGCGGCTATAACAATCAGAGAACCAATGATTCGCTAATATATTTTTAAAAATATGCGGTTTTGTGTAAAATAAATCAAGGTCTAAGAGATCTATTGCAGCGTTAATATATTTTGTTGCTCTGATGAAGAATGCATTCTGTCTATAATTAGTTGTACTTTGTGGAGTACATAGGCACACGGGTCGTCTGACATTCCTATAGGGAACTCTTATATTTATTTTCGACAGTAAATGCGGGGAATCAATAGATTTTGTGCAATTTTTGCAAGTAATACAATATCTGCAACTTTTCTTCTTTCGTATAGCGGGAGAAAATGGTATCTGCGGCACCTTGCTTCATAGTCTGCGTCAAAACAATGACATTTAAATTGAAGGAATTTTAAAAATCGGCGTTGAATTGATTCAATTCTATCAATGTAGCAATAATACTGTGGGTTCCAGACTTGTGCACAATACTCCAGGATACTGCGTACCAATGAACAATACAAAATTTTTACCACTTTAATATTGGTGAATTGTGACGATAATCTAATCACAAAAACCAAGTGCTTTGTTAGCTTGTTTAACGATGTGATCAATGTGGATGTCGTAGGTTAACTTGGAATCGTGCGTCACACCAAGATCTCTGATGGATTCCACATGCTTAAGAGGTTCTCCTTTTAATGTATATACATTATTAAATGAACTTAATTTACGGGTGAATGACATAGAGTAGCATTTAGTGACATTAAGATCTAATCTATTGGCCAAACAATAATTCTCGAATGAATCCAAGTCTGACTGCAACAAACGACAATCATTAATATTCTTCACTGTTTTGTATATTTTCATGTCATCGGCATAAAGAAGGAATTCAGAGTGTTTGAAACAGGAGCTAACATCATTAATAAAAATATTAAAAAGCAAGGGGACCGAGTAGAGAGCCCTGTGGTACACCAGAAGGGATAATATTCCAGCCAGAAGAGAAACCACTTATAGCTACAGCCTGGGACCTGTTTTCTATATACGATGTGAACCATCTTAGAAGGTTTCCATGAATACCAGCAAAGAACAGCTTTTGCAAGAGAATCTGATGATCGATCCGATCGAATGCCTTGGTAAAATCTGTAAAGACGGCATCTACTTGACCACCACCATCCATATTGATTGTCAAAAAATCTGTGAAGGATAATAAGTTGGATGTGGTAGAACGCTTAATTATAAAACCATGTTGCTGAGGAATGAAATTGCATGATAGTTTTTCATAAACTTGTGTATATATGATTCTTTCGAACAATTTAGCAAATATACATAATTTGGATATCGGGCGATAATTTCCTCTGTCGTCCCTACAACGGTTTTATATATAGGGGTGATAAATGCCGATTTCCAAGTACTAGGTACAGTTCCTTCGTGAATGTATCGTTTGAACAGGATGGTAAGAGGCTCAACCAATGAGTCCTGCACATTTGAGAATAAAGTTAGGCGTAAAAGTCGTCGGGTCCCGCTCCTTTCGTGGGGTCTAATGACTTTATTAGTTGTAAAACAGAGTTTTGAGTAATGTGTATATCACTAATACAAGTTGTTACATTATTTTTGAGAAGAAGAGTTCGAGGGAGTAAATGAACATTGGACGATGGGGTAAGGAAGTTTGAAGTGAAATAAGATGAGAACAAGTCGCAAATTTCATCACCAGCATCTGCTGATTGGCCATTGTAATGCATGCTGGAGGGGAGAGAGTTGGAGCATTTTTATTTGATTTTATGAAGGTCCAAAAAGATCTGGGGTTCTTAACAATTAAATCTTCACATCTTTTTATATACATATTATAACACTCCCGCTCTAGCCGCTTGGCTCTTTCCCGAAGTAGACAAAACGAGTCGTGATCACTGGTATTACCATATATCTTATATTTCCTTAAGTACTTGTATTTTTCCTTAAGAATTTTTTTAAGGAACTGTAAACCATGGTGGATATCCTGAAAGAGTAAATGGTTTCTTTGGAATATATTTATCTCTCAAATTATATAAATGTGATAGAAAATTCCAAGAGCCTCATCAAGTGTGTTTTTGTTTAAGGTAGCTTCCTAATTAATTTCAGATAACGACATTTTAATTTTATCGTAATCGGCCTTATGATATAAAAAAATATTCGTTGTTTATTTTTCAATAAATTTTGTTGCGCAATGTTACAAGTAATATGTATAGATTTATGATGTGCATCTTCTGGTACCAGAGAAGAGCCACAGGCAGAGACCGTAAGTACACGGTTGCATAATACGTAGTCTAATATCCTTGAATGGATATTTCTGTTAAAATTATATTGGGTAAGATTACACTCCGCCAGTGTATCAAAGAATAACACTTGAGATTCACCAACAACACCACTCGGTGAAGAGTCACCATTCCAATTAATGTTACTTAAATTAAAATCTCCTAAAATTATGAATACATCATTTGGATGGGAATTAATAATGTGAGACATTTTATGAGAGAAGTGTTGAAGCTGAGAATTGAAAGTGTGTCCATGATTTTCACTACAAAGATATAGAGTGCACAAGTGTAGTTTATTTGACTGTGTTGAATTATATTTGTTATTAAGAGTCACCGTGACCCAAATATCTTCTGCAGAAGAACGCCATTCAGGACGTTCAATTGCTGCGAATTCCGGTTAACACCTAAAGCACTCCACCCCCGTATTTTCCTTTGTTTTGAGATAGTTCCTATCCCGCCTCCAGACCAAATATCTATCATCAAACAATTCACTATCGTTTATCCCCTCTATTAGCCAAGTCTCTGTTAGTGGAGATAATATCATATGACGATAGTAACAAATTTCGTTTGAATGAGTGTGTTTTGGTACGCAGTCCCCCAGTATTTTGATAATAAAGGGTCAATATCGTCAAAAGCCATTATAAGGAGTAGAAATTGCAATATAAAATACGATATATTATAACAACGAAGATAAATCCATTAAAGAAATAATAATCATAATCATGAAAGATGCAAAGGTACACAAGTTAAAAAATAATCGAAAGCGGCTTGCCCACAGTATTAAATAACCACCAATACTTAACCATGTTAATTAAAAAGTAGATAACTCGCAACAAAAAACAATAAACATTCATATGTAAAAACAAAATCGACAAACTTAAATAGATCAAGACGTAAACAATTGCACAGAACATTGGAATAAATCATAAAAGATCGGGTAGAAGCATAAGTGTTGCCTAAAACAAGTTCTGTGTATTTAAAGCGTTAGTACAGACGAATGCAAGCTTACACCTGCGAGTGCGCAAGTGAAAATATTACGTATGATCGCATAGAGGCGTGCAAAGGGCGCGAGCAAATTGTGCGAAGCGATGCGTACTTACGTGCGATGATTGGTTGAGCAATGTATTCACAATAGCAAGAGCGATCCGATAGCAAATATAAATAACATGGCAATGGTTCTCTCAATTGTTAGTTGATAACTTAAAGAAGCTAATAGAGATGTATAAAATTAAGTAAAAAAATATTCTATTGTATCCAGGATTAAACACTTTTTTCCAGATCCCTTTCGCACTTGATAAAAAATATGGGCGATGTTTCCGACTTCCTGGCCATAATTTTGCTGTGTTTTACCCATATGTATGCGAAATGTTTTTCCTTTGCCAATGCTCTTGCTTTGTTCAGTAAAATTTTATTCCTTTGCGTGAGATGGTCGTTATATAAAAGATTCCAGTAGCAGAGTAGCCAAGACTAGAAATATTAAGTTGTTTATATTTTCGCGCTGTTGCAACAAACTCTTCTTTGGTGTGTCTATTATTGAAACCTATTATTATTGGTTTAATGGCATTCGGTACTCGGGTAGGCACGCGAGCGATGTAATTAATTTGTTCTCGTTTAATCGGGTAATTACATAGGTTTCCAATCTTCTCAGCTATATTGTAGAGGTTTTCATTATTCTTTTGAGGGACTCCTTTAATTTCCACGTTGTTAGCTCTTGCCCATTGATCCCTCTCATGAAGTTCATCGTGCAGGTTGTTAACTTGTATCTGGAGGGCCGGAATCTCCGTCACTGACTTATCGAGTTGGGAGACGCGTGCTTCCAAAGATTTGATGGAACTTGAGTTAGTGCAGTTAGTTGCACACAATAAAAGATAGTATTATTATTCGCCAATAGATGTCAGGAAGAGTCATTTAATCAGTTCCATTTTTTTTTTATAACATTTTCTAGAAATGAATCCTAGCTAGATCGATTTATCGCCCCCGAAACCTCCTGTATACAAAATTTCATGAAAATCGTTGCAGCCGTTTCCGAGACTCAGGGAATATATTTATATATATAAACAAGAACTTTTCGTTTAAAGACATAAGATGTGGAAAATGTTATTGTGTATTTAAATACTCAATGCATCTAAAAGTATTCTACTACAATTATAATTGTTCACTGTTTTGAATCAGTGATTATTTAAGCTAGCAGACACTACCTATTTGAATTTCAGCGTACTTGTCCTCAGGTGCAGCAAGCAATATTTTACCACTATAAAGAAATTAAAATACTTATAAATAGCATCCAAATGTGAAACTAATTGTAGTCTTCACAATTTTATTTTAAACCATGGTTTCGCCTCTATTCTATATATTTAAATTTAATAAGTCAAGATGATTCAAGTTATTATAAATTATATATTATGTAAAGTGTAGTCACGTTTTAGTCTCCTATTTACATATTTATTTATACAGCCAGGATGACAGCGGAGGTTCTAATGATAATTTCGATTCTAAACTAAATTAGTTTAGTTGTAACTTGTAATTACTTTTTTAATATCCAAAAAGTACTCTCCTGTCCCGTGACATCCATTCAAATTTGAAAGTATAGTAAATATGTGTATTTGAATTCCTGACTCATCCCACGGGAACACTATATTCTTTCGTGATGAAAAGTAGCTTATGTGTTAATCCAGGGTGTCAGCTATCGCTATACCAAATTTGTTGATATAATGTTTACTCATTTTCTGTAAACAAGCATTACCTTATAACTCCCGCCTGTATGTGAAATCGTGGACAAAGGTATAAAGGTCTACCAGAATCTCATGGCATTTTGGGAACTTTGAATTTACGCATCGCAACACTGCACTGGGGTAATTGGAGGAACATATTTTGATACTTTCAATAATTGTAATTAATTGTTGTGTTTCAAATCAACATGATTTTTTTAGAAAAACTTTGTAAATAAGTACATAATGTTTTAAGTATAAATATATAGGTTATTTAAACATTAAAATGACTTCAAAATTGTACTTTTAGATTAATAGCCAATTAAAATAGGTAAATAAGATATTTTTCAGTTCTAAATTATAAAATACATACGTGCCTTATGAGTATTTTTAATACAGAGGGACCGCTGGTACTTCCAAAACGTAGATAAAAATGGTGGTACCAAGCCACTAGTTTTGTTTTAATTCTCTCTTCTTATTAGTTCTCACTTAATCAAACAACTTTCAATTTCTAAATTGTAAGTAGTTTAATTATGAGCCGGTTTTATTTAAATACTTATTAGATTCCAAATGAAGAATGCAAGATTGTAAAACAAATTCAAAAAATTCAAATTCAAAAACATTTTATTGTGGACATAGGTATAAATGGTGTTACATAATTTTTAGTTTGACCAGCTATGACCCGCCTTACTGGCATACAATAATTTAAGGTAATACAAGGAATAAATCATAACGTATTATTTTAATATATTTTCAGTCATCTTTATTTTAATAACACTTTAGTCAGAGCTTACTTCTGAATACTCTTCCTGTACATCTTCTGGTGAAGATGATGAAGATAATGGATTAATAATAAACCGTTCCTTATCTAAAATCTCTGGAAACTCCTGTAAATAGGTATTTAATGCATTACTGTTTAGTATCAAAAAATGATATCAAAGAATATACGATAAAACACATGTACATATCTCACAATAACCAAAAAAATGAAGTATCAAAACTTCACTTCACTTCGACTTATTTGTTAAAATGACGTCGATTATAAAATCGACGATTTTGTTTAAATTTGACCAAATTATTCACGGATCTGGCGATAAACCTTGTAAACAATGTGTCGCACTTGTGATCGTAGAACTAATTTGTACATTTTCGCTAAGGAAGTATATTAGAAATCTTAAAATATTCACATCGAATAACATAACTCAAGTTTTGAATCTTATATATCTTATGTATTGCCACATAAAAATCATTATGTTTGTTTTTAATTTTATGTCATTAGATTCTGGTACACCTATACCCTTACGCAGTACCGGGGATATATGTATGTTAGTATATTATATGAAATGAATACATTCAGTACTTGATTTAAATTACTTAAATTGTTTAGTTTGACGACATTACAAAAAAAAAACAAGTGTTCGAATCAGGAGGGAGGAGACTAGAGAAAGTAGGCATGTATCAAACATGCAAAGTGACATTAGCTGTCGAAAAAACGTTTAGTTACGTTTAATTCTATGTAACAATATAGTCCAGAGGCACTGAATTTTTTCACACCGACATTATAAGTGGACGCAACGAAGGGACGAGCTATGAAATTGTACACATCACTCTACGTACTGGTTGTCAAGTGAATAATCGCCCACATAATGATACTGTACTCTGTACGAACGTGTAATTTCGCATGTGACTTGCATTCGCGTGATCTCTCATTATTAGACTACGCTTTGTGTCAACAAATTGTTTGATAGGTTTCGTACATACATACTCATATTATATAAACTTACGCCTTTTTCTCACAAGGGGTAGGCGGAAGTGCTAACAAGACACCTACGTTTCGCCTTTTGTGTTCCGGCCCTTTTCCTAAGAGAGTTGCTGCCAGCATACCCACGTTTCAACCTTGTCTTCCTTTCCATGATGCAATAGGGGGCGAGTCTAAACGGGACACGTTTCTGACTCCAGGCTCTTAATGAATAGAGTTACTGGTTGTAGGTCTCTCATATGTGAGAGGCCATCTGGGTAGGTACCACCGCAATGTCTATTTCTCCCGTGAAACAACACTGCTTAAATGCACTGTTGTGTTTCGGATTGAAGGACATTGTAGCCAGAGCAACTACTGGACATATTGAGACTTAACATCTTATGTCTCAGGATGGCGAGCGCAGTGGAATATTGCTACTGTTCATGAGCGGTCGTATCGCTTACCATCAGGCGAACGGCTTGCTCATCTCGCCATTCAATGCAATAAAAAAAAAAAAAAGTAATCCATTATCACTTTGCCCCACCCAGGATTCGGACCCAGATGCTCGGCGTTGTAATGTACATGGTGGAAAACTGATAGTAGTGATCCACAGAAGTTTATCGCATTTGGGGTTCATTCTAATTGTATTCGGTCTTGAGCAGTCATAGTTAATATGATACTCATTTGGATTGACAGCCTCCGTGGGTCAGGTGATCAGATGACTATGAAACGTGAGGGCGCGGGCTCGATCCCCTTACTGATACAAATGATTGTGCGATCCACGGGTATGTGTATCGGGCCTGTGTTTTTGTGAGGCCGAAAATTTTCTCGTAGTTCCTGATACCCAAGACACAAGAATCGATCTTAGTGTGGGGTCAGGACTATGTATGTAACAGTTTGGTTTATTTGTTGCAAAGCGGTAACCACATGCATTTTAATCACCTGGTGCAATGGCTGTCCATACCAGAATAAAACGTGGTTTTCTCCGTTAATCATTTTTTAATCTTTACATAGTATCATATTCGAATAAAAATAAAAATATAAAAGACTATTAATTGTCCGTTGCACTCGTGACAAATTGTCACAAATACAAATTGTCGAACAAGAATCTTGTAATGATGAATAAGTAAATTATTAAATTTTATTATTCTCACCTGTTCCAATACAGATCACGCACGGGTACACAACAAAATGCTAAATATAAAATACATGACAATAGTTCCAGTACTAATTTATTTTATCTTTACACATAAAATAAATTAGTACTGGAATTATACAGTGCTTGTTACAATGAACTTATTCATGTCTCCAAACACTCCAAAACACTGTCATAGTGGACTTTTTTATTGACTGGTGATACGAGTTTGCCATTTGCCTGATAGTAAGCTGATAGTAATTTACCGATCATGTACAGTAGCAAAACCCAACAACACCATGAATTACTAAACAATACTTCGCATTCCACTGCGCTCGTCATCCTGAGACATACGATGTTAATATGAGAGGCCTAAAACCACCACTAAAATAAATATGCTAATACAATCTAGTTATTATTGATTACAATTTACAGAAACAAAAACTTTTGGTAAATATATGATTAGATTAGACTTTAGAGGAAACATCGTGATTGTGATTAATTTATGATATTTAAATATTATTTTATACGTGATTGTGTTTATAGGGTTTAATTGTTGTCATTTAAAAATTCTAATAAGCTGTAGTGAAGTGTGTGAGTAGAAGATTTTTTTTAAGGGCGAACTTGTATTGTGAGGTCGGCAGTTGTTTAATAGTGTTAGGGACTTTATTATAAATTATTGGTGCCAAACAAAATATACTTTTATGTTTTAATGCTGTGTTTGATTTTATAATACCTATCTTATATTTCTTAACGTAACATCTGATAATTTCATAAATAACTTCGAATTGCTGTGGACGAAATTAGCTACTTCATATATAAAAAGGGAAGGTAGACTTAAAATAGTATGCTTGATAAAATATGATTTGCAGCTTTCAGTTATTTTCAAGCTGAACATAGCTCTAATGCACCTCTTCTGTGATTTAAAAATTATCTCTTTATTTGTAGAATTACCCCAAAAAAGTATACCAAATCTTAGGACGGAGCCAACAATACCGTGATAAGCAGTGATGAGTGCATTAATACTGACTATAGGTGCCAGTTTATTCAGGGTATAAGCAGAAGAACAAACTTTTTTGTTGAGTTCTTCTGTGTGCGCTTTCCAATTTAGATTTTTGTCAATTGTGACACCTAAAAATTTGGTTATATCTACTTTATCGATAGCTGTTCCCTGGTAATTAACAATAATAGAGGGTTCTGCTAGACGTTGACTAAAGAACATAATTTTTGTTATCTCTAAATTAATTTTTAAGTTTTTGTTATTCAACCAATTCATTATTGATTTGATGGTATTATTAATCTCATTTTCATAGGTGTTATTATTGGTGGAGTGTATGGTAACCGTACTATCATCAGCGAAAAGAGATATTGGATATTTTGTTATTTTTGGTAGATCATTAATATAAATAATAAACAGCAGTGGGCCTAAAACACTTCCTAGGGATACACCATATTTAACAATTCTTTCATTAGATGTGTATACTTGTTCTTTTTTAAATTAACGTTTATATTAGATATTTCTGTATATTGCTTGCGATTCTTGAGATATGACTCTAAGAGCTTTAGTATATTTCCTCTTATACCATAAGCTTCTAGTTTATTAAGTAAAATATCATGGTCGACATAATCAAAAGCCTGGGTCATATCGCAGTAAATGGCACACACAGATATCTTTTTATCTACATTATCCATAACTTTACGTAAGAAATCGAATATAGCCATGTTTATACTTTTGTTTATTCAGAAACCTTTTTGATAATCTGTAAGATTTTTTTTTTCTTAATAATAGTATATTTGTGAGTAAATATATTTTTCAAACACTTTGGAGAATATAGGAATAAGTGCGATAGGCCTATAACAGCTCATGTTTTGTTTATTGTCTTTTTTGAATAGTGGCTTTACAATAGACATTTATAGACTTTGCGGGTATATTCCGCTACTTATGCTTAAATTAATGGTATGATGTGATAGGCTACATATTTTACAATTTTAGTGGCAATCCTATCATGTCCAACACTTGAAGTATTTTTTAAGGATCTGATAATTTGTAATATTTCGTAAGGGGTACTAGGTGCCATAAACATTGATTTAGTTGGTTTGATTATATTCGAAGTAACTTGTCTACCAGAGCCTACTGGAATTGGTTTATTTTATCTATGAAAAAGTTGTTAAAGGCGTTAGTAATTTGCTGTTGCTTAGTTATAACTCTACTGTCAGTGTATATGGTAGTAATCATGTCTCTTGGTACATTAATTTTGGATTTATTTATGATTGCCCAAGTAGCTTTGGATTTGTTAGTTGCCGACATAACTTTATGATTATTTTGTGCTCGTTGCGTTAATTGAATATTTTTTAAATAACTTTGCATACTTTTTGAAGGTAATTTTATTTGCATCATTTTCTCTTTTTTTTACTACATATTTTTATTCCACGCGATAACCACGGTGATTTTACTTTAGATTTAATATTAATTCTTCTTAAAGGAAATCATAAATTATATAAAAAAGACGTGTGGCACTCGGAGACTGCCGCGGTAATGCTATTGCATAGCATTTTTTATCAACTTATGTAATTATATTTATTTATTTATTTATTTTATTTATGCAGTATTTTTTTCCTTTGTTTTTCTTTGATATTAAGTGTACAGATATTGACTGTTGTACGTGCGAGCTTCGTAGAGTCGTACCATGAAGTAAATACAAAGAGGAGGTGCCGCCTAACGCCGAAACTCTAAGCAGGCATGAGTCACCAGATTGTGGGGCGAAGAGGGGGATTACGCATGTGCAGTAACGCCGATACAACCAATGCCACCTAGTGGCGAGTTGCTGAACTAAAGAGACAAGCGTGATATTTCAAAAAGTCATTAAAAGTTCTGCTATGCATCGATAGATGGCAAAACTAAATATTGAAAGAGGTCAGATTATAATTAATTACGTAATAGCTTTGCAATTCGCATTTAAAAGTACTGGCACATATTTGAATCAATATGTGAGGTCAAGATTATGTTTGTGACTGTTGGGTGTTATTTATTTATTTATAACTTGTTTTCTATAATAACTCAACAAGATATCCTTGGATTTATTAGAATCATGGTTTAGTGATATTCAAATTTTGCATTTAAAATAATGTCGCTTTAATAATACGGTAAAATCATTTATTCGTTGCTTTGGTTTAAATAAATTATTACATTAATATTTTATATGGAAATTTGATATTTTAAATAATAATTGTCTTCTAAAATAACTCTGAGGTGTGCCCTGGGATTCGAATCCGCGACCACTGTAAACATGTTGGCCGTCGCGCGTGCTTCATTACAATCACTCACGTAATTGCAATAAATTATGTTAAATTAGTATATTTTGATACAGGTGTAAAAAAATTATTAAAATATGCTTGATTGCTAATAAAATCATGAACTATAATTCCACAAACGAAGTTAAATAATTTGGAAACCATACAAATACTTATTTAAGAGGGAATGAGCGTCATCGAGAGATCGACCATCAGTCAAATTATAGCGATATTGTTATTGTTTCAGCCCATATACGTCCCACTGCAGGGCACGGGTCTCCTCTACAATCGACACGTTACGATGGAGAGTGATTAGGCCATATAGTCCACCACGCTGGCCTAGTGCGGGTTGACATTTATATTGTTATTATAGATATATTTTTAATTAATTTATCTAATATTAACATCGTCGGAATCTCGAAGTTTTGTCTATTTTTCTCCACGGTAAAATATTTATTGTCAATTTAAAGGGTTATCAAAACGGTACACTTTTTATTTCCTAATAAAAAACCGATTTAATTAATAATAATAATATAATAATTCTTGCTTTTCGTATGAATAATTGTATTTTTATAAGCAAATAAACAATTAGGAATAACCACTAATTAATTATGACGACAGAATCAAGTTTGCATAATTCTGTCCGTTTTGCCTCTCTTTCTTTTTTCATTATTTAAGACTGGCATTTACTATACGCATGTAGATACGCCTGGGCCGGCAAAAACTAACCATTAGTAAGCCGTTGGCACCTTGACTGGACCTACACAAAATAAAAGCAAAAAAAAGAAATTATCTATATCTATTGATAGATTTGGATACTCTTGACGTGACAATTGCTTATGTACTTTATCCTTATGCATTGTATCTGAAGTCACTAAAACTACCACCCAGCTTCATTTCGGTAGCAGTCATGATATACCCGGTCACAGATCACTCCCAATAGATACCTAATGCAAGGCAGCGGTTGCGCCCAACACATATAAGCTATCAGATAGATATAAACCGATGCCAAATGTCGCGTCATCAGTGTCGTCCAAGTAGTAGACCCGCACATGTCGTCGCACGTTAGCGGAAATTACATTTTGGGAACATAATATTACAGTTAAAAATGATTTGTTCAATAAAATGGTGTGCAAAAAACTCAAAAAATAAAGTATCTAAAAAACGCAATAAGTTTTCATCGATAACTAATATTCTTTAAATTAATTTGGTCCCGAGCGAGCTCAATTTATACTGGTTAATGTATCAATGTCAAACAGTCAAGTTCGGATGGAGAATCAGCCGTCTTGTTTTCGCATAGCAATAACCGTAATAAGCCATCTTTTTTTGGCGAAATCACGCGTTCTTCTAGTGTTTGACGCATGTTTATAATATAATTCCCAGAAATATCGATATTGTAAAACAATAATGTAAATTAATTTTATTAAATGACAATGTCACAAAATATATATTGATTTAAATAAAAATTGCAAATTACCATAATTACGTTATTTTATGTAATTTGAAATAGTTAAATTTTTTAACAAGGTACTTTAACAATATTTTTTTATTTATTTTTATCTTTGGCGTAATTAAATTTCCTTTTTTCCCTCTAGTTGTATACGTTTTCAAATATAATGGGAGGGTATTTATCATAAGTTTTAGTATACTAAGTTTATTGAGAATCAGTAGCACAAGCTATTGCGCTAATTTTAACATACGTTGTTTATATCGTCTCAAAAACATTCATAGTTCGTCAAGTGGGTTTCATCGTCACTTGTCGATATTACATTTACTACAGCCGCCGCGCCGTCAGAATTTAAGAAACGGTATAAGTTATTGTAGCCCTTTAGGGCGTGAGGTTTAGTTATTTACTATTTCATATTTTTATCTGATCTTTTATATCAACACTTAATTTGGTTATTTCGCCATTATGGTATACAAAAATACACGGTGAATAATAGAAATAAAACCGTTACATACTAAAGTATAAATCTTAATCCTATTTTATTCGTAGTTAGCAGTTGCCGGTTGGTATAACTTATCAGATCAGGCCGGTGAAAAAATATTATGAAACATTTCACAAGTTGGTAATTAAGTTATAGAAGCGATCATAACACATGAACTTACTGGCAAATCAAGCTATCGATACATTTTTTTATTTATCGACTTATGCCTCATCTCTCCAGTGAAGTCCACGTGACTGCACTGCAACCCGCCCACCCCCCGCGCAGTTCCCTTCGTTGGCGTTTTCGGTTCAAAACAAAACTATCGTAATGCGGTATCTATTAGAAGTGATCTGTGTACCCGGTATATGGATTTTTTTGTTACTCTTTCACTCAAAAACGGCTCGACCGATTTCAATGAAATTTGGTATAGAGATAGCTGACACCCTAGATTAACACATAGGCATTTTATTCCGATAAAATGTAGAATTCCCATGGGATAAGTCAGGAATTAAAATATACATTTTTACTGCTATTTAAAATTCAAATGGATGGCACAGGAGAGGGCAGAATTTCATGCTTTTCTTCATACGACAGAAGACGTCTTTAAAATATTTTACTAAGTCTCGCGTAGTTTTCACATCCCAAGACTATTATACTGTGGGGTCAGAACGATGTCTGTGGGGTTTACTATACCATCGACCGCGTCTATAAAAAATGCGTCTCCAATAGCATTAATTATCTCCATTTACGCACGATACCGCAAGCCGCGATAGCAGTTACGATGCGACTGCGGCGGATCGTGTGGCGGTTACATTACTTGGATCAGATCAACACATCGTTTCGTAACAGTGTGGATGTGCCAGTGTTATCGATTTCATCACATTTGCTTGTATTGACAACAATAATAAACAAACTCTTACTTACATATGTATCATGCAACTGGTACTATCTCCATAAAAAACCTATTTGCATCCCAACATGTTATAGAAATCTGGCATCTTTTCATTTCGCAAATTCCTGTCCCTGACCAGTGACCTGTGACCTGCCTATATTAGATTTTGCTGAAGGACACATACAGAAAAAATAGCCAAACGTGGACAGAACCCAGAAAGTATATAGTTATGCTGTCAGCGACGACAAGCTCAACATGGAACAAAGCCAACAGATAATCGTCTTCCTCTTTTATCAGACTGTTATAGGAAAGAAGATTGTTAAAGAGCAAAAAGCTTATGGTAAGATTTTCAACTCCGCCAGAACAGCGACCATCGTAGACAGCGATGGGAATTCAGTCAGTCTGATACGATGTCGCATTTTAGACTTAGTCCATACATTAACCACGAAATGCAGTGAATCAGACATTTTAAAAAAATTGTAAAGACAAAAATATGGTTTTGAACAATATTGCTCTACCTAATGCTATTTCCAGGCAGTAGACCCTGGTCTTTGTTCCAGTGCTTAGTAGGGTTGTGAGAATGCGTGGAGCGGCGACAGCGGTGCAGGGTCATATGTCGTGGTAGCCGGCTCAGCGTTATCAATGACCCCAGCTTTGCTATAACTCACTGCTGATAAAAGCCACGTGTTACGCTATATGTATATATCATACTAGAAAGTTATGCTAGGCGCCCATACATTAGTATACATTTATAAGAATACAATTATAAGAATGTACAGGCCTTGAAATGTATTCTTCCAGAGTTCAATTTTCGGAGTCTCAATTCTTCATGTCTGATATGTTACTGAGTCTTTATCCGCGGGTTTCTGTGTAGATCTACAAAACGAGCTTCTAGGTCACCGAATGACAACTGATTACAGATACCTGCAATTACATACGTACCTACATAAACTCACGCCTTTTACCCAGAAGGGGTAGGCAGATAGTGCTACCACGACACCAACATTTCGCCTTGTTTGTTCCGTCCAACTATGAAATAGAGAGCCATTCGCTATGTCTTGCCCAAATTCCTGGCTCCGTGTTAATAATGAATAGAAAAATCCAGTATCACTTTCCCGACCCGGGATTCAAACCTGATAGCTAACATCCACATAATATAACATCCACATAGGTTTCTGGTATCCCTATTACCCTCATCGCCCACTAGATTGCCTCTCGCGGCACACAGTCGAAGGCCTTCAGCAGGTCCAAGAAAGCCACGAGCAGTGGCGTCTTCTTCGCTTTGTATGCCTCGCTAAGCAACCTGAGTGCAAATATCGTGTCGGTAGTGCCACTGCCAGGACGGAAGCCGTATTGACACTCAGGGACAGTACACTCTTGGCGGATCCTGGACTCGATGACGCGTTCGAAGAGCTTCATAGTATGACTCATGACCTTAATGCCACGATAATTACCGTATTCCTGAACACAGCCTTTATCCTTGTACACGGGAGTTATCACACTCAACCGCCATGAGTCAGGCATGCTTTTGGTATTCAGGATGCGGTTCAATAACGCAGCAAGAAGCTCCACACCATAAAGCCCCAGCGACTTCCACGCCTCTATCGGGATATGGTCAGGCCCTACCGCTTTCCGGTTCTTCATGCGACGAGGACTACGGAGAACTTTGTCAGATGCAACAGGTGCAACAAGATCTTGGTCGAGGGCAATTCAGGGTAGGACACTCTCAAAGGTAAGGTTTTAAAAAAATCGTGGAAGTAAGATCGCCACCTCTCCTTCACCGCGCTAGCCTCACATACCAAGGCGCCTCGAGAATCATTGACACATCGACATTTGGTAATGTCGAGTGTCGCCTTTTCCCGAGCCTTCGCGAGACGATATATCAGCTTTTGACCCTCCCCAGTCTCCAACTTGTCATACAGAGGAGCCAGAGATTCGTGTCCGGCCTGGGCCACAGCTCGCTTTGCAGCGCGTTTGGCGAGGCTGTACGCAGCGCGGTCTTCAGGAGAGTTAATCGCTTGCCACTTTTTGAATAGTGTCTTCTTCCTGAGAATTGCCTCCCGGACTGTCTCACTCCAACACCAAGTCTCCCTGTTGTCTTGTCTCCAAGTGCGGCCGCCCTTAGTTCCTAGCTTCGACTTTGCAAGGGTGGTGATTGCTGACTGAATGCCGTCCCACAGTTCCCCCACAAGTCTCGACTTGTTACCCTTCCATCGCGTTTCTTGGAGAAATGCGACTCGAACCCGACGTCTCTCGAGAACATCTGCAAGCTCTCGGCACGTTTCATCATCACGTTTCATCATTTACCACTTCTAAATATCAATACTATTCTCGATGAAACTTATCATTCACTCCAAACTAAGTCTATGGTTACGATGTACGATAAACGATGCTAACGTTTTGTAAAGTATTTAGGCATATTCGTACAGTTTACGTACGATGTTCGAACATTCGTCGTCGTATCGAAGTATAGAGTAATAATAATAAGATAAGATATTGCTATCCCTATTACTATGCATATTTTTATTAAGATAAGGTGACCGGTGACCTCGTACGAAAATCCGCTGGGTCGTTGACTGACCTACATGATTAGCATTTATATTTACGAAAATTCAGTTTTTAACATACATTAGCATTAATTTGTGACGATTGTATGGGACTACATTATTTATCATATTATCATTTATCATATATAAATTATTTCTAAAGCTAATCATACAAATGTGTGTGTAACGAGAGTAATTTGCAAAAGTATTAAATAATAATTTAGTGTCACATATAAATAAAATTAATAATTATATTAATCATGGCCAGCGTGGTAGACTATACGGCCTGACCACTCTCAATCGTACTCTTGATTGTGGAGTACGCCCGTGCCCGGCAGTGGGACGTATATGGGCTGATACAGATATTAATCATAATTGCGTACTGTATTTTTCTTAAAGTCATGCATCTCTCGTTCCTGATTATTTTTTGTCGATTGCTTTCGTTTTAAGCGCACTACATACCGAAGCCGCCGACCCGTCGGCACATATCTAGAACTTTTTGTTGGCGGTCTAGTCAGCGGCTTGCAAGTCAAAAAACAATGTAGGCGACATGTCGCCGGCCTGACATGACATGAATATTTTTATGAAGTTGTTGAGTGTTGCAACTGTGGAGAGCACATGCTGGCAACATGTCGGCGGGCAACACGTAGGGGCCACTGTCGCCAACATGATTATTTTCTTATTGCCGGCGGGTTGTATCACCAAGCCCGCCAGTTTTGGTATATAGTGCGCTTTTCTGGCTAAAATATATTTTTAAATGTTGTTCAACGATACATATTTATTTTTGCCCTGGGTATTTTAGGACCCAAAACCGTCCTATTATATCTTATACCCACGATATAAAACTACACTTAGTACACTTAAAGATTTATAATATAACCTTATTTACTATAACCACCAAAGGCCTTGATTTTTTTAATAATTTATTAAAATATATTAGGATAAAATATAATGTCATATTCCAAGTAACGTCTGAAAATTAACATTTATATTTAATATTATAAGTAGCACTGCCATTTTAACTGGCATATATGTAACGAATTACTAGAATGTAAGTTCGTTATCATGCTGGGTGTATGCTCGTCATTATGCTTCACAGCTAGTCATAGCTTAGTATTGTGGGCGTATGTGGGGATGTGTCAGATCAAATCATAGGAAATCATAATCTTACTCACGGAACGCGAGACAGTCTCCACGCTCTTACAGCACTATAATCTGATGATAATATTTACTCTCTTGATCGCAACAAACCGTACTGCTAGCCAAAGATAATATAAATCACTACGTTACTGCTAGCTCGCAGACCGTTGAGATGTCCCTCACTTTTCTTTATGAAGTCCCTGACATCTTCAGTCAATATCTAGTGTAGATTCTGTCGAACGCCAATAGAGGGCGTTGGCATTCCGTTTTTAAAAATCAACTCGATGATGACATATGTATGTATGTATGTACATCGAGTCGACATAAACTTTGTTATTACGTTAGTCTCTTAGTTTCTGCTTCGATCTCGTCAGGAAACATCGAGCATTCCGCTCTCCGTTATGGCACGTTTAGTGAATGATATTTTTTTTGATGCCCCAAATTCAGAATTCACATCCCAATGAATTCAAGAATACCATCAGCCATTTTATTATTTGGCGCTGCTAGGACGGCACTGCAACAAAATGTAAGCTCATAAGTCATATTCGTCTTAGAATAGGGCGATATCCCTCAAAATAAACCCATACAATGCAATTAGCTAAGGTATAAAATAATTAAAAACTAAATATGTTACATATATCCGTCTCCTCAGCCACAATAATTTCATATGATATGGAATTGTTTGCCTTCTCACGTTTTCCTTCCTTCCTACAATCCTGGGTCCTTCCGCCGTAGTGTGAAGAGGCACCTTAGCAGGCCGGCATAATTGTCTCCATTGGCATGGGACTGCCGTCCGATGCCAATGGATACTCTGCCTGGGAGGCATTTGCGCTAACCATCAGGTGCAATGCCGCCACTATGCCGGGCCATTATATAAAAAAAAAAACTTAGTTTAGATAAATAAGCATTATCAGCAGGTATGCGCCAGTCATGTGCAAAATGGGTTGTTATGCAAAATATCTATTATTACACAATATACTAAAACTGGTCTAATATCATGTACAATTTAATGATTTTTAAAATTTAACATTAATTAATTCTGAATTATGAATATATTCAGCAAAAAATAAAATATATTGTAATGCCTCAAGCACGTAATTCTATGGTAACAATTAAGAACTGTGATTTTAGAAATATGTGTAATTTTTTAATTTTTATTCTTCTCTTTGCTGGTTTATTATTAACACTCGATTGTACGACAATCGAGAGATCGAGTATTAAGAGGAGGCCAGTCGCCAGTAGATTGTAAACGCTATTTTACACTCTATTTTTCACTGATTTTCATAGCAACGACTGTTTCATAGCGGATTTATAAATATTTCCTTCCTACTATAATCTTAACTCCGAGGCACTTCTGCTCTTTGTCAATTTTTAAAGTTATTACTTTGAATAAAAAATATATACGTATATATATGTAGTATTATAGTTATTTTTTATTGATAGCCAAACACCACGCACTTTAACGACGAAGAAAAACATCGTGAGGATACCTACATAGCAGAAAAGTCGTAACCAGATCCTATAATAATAGGCTTGAGAAGTCCATTACTCACTAGGTGGGGGATGGCCTAAACCTTCTCGATTCAAATTTCGGTTATAGACCCGTCCAGTGCTAAGTAATGGACGATTTTGCGCTGATACAGCTACATTTCTTCAATTGGTTACGGAAAATTTACTTAAAGTCTAACTCAAAGTATGTACGGCGACGTCAAAGCTAATTATTATATTATTTACGATGCTTTATGTTGGAAAGAAAGTGAAATAACCATAAGTTGTGGAGACTATACTAATTATGTTTTAACATACAGACGATCTGTAATAATGTAATGCTTATACGCAGTTCGTATTATACTTAAATAAACTCACGCTTATTTCCCAGAAGGGGTAAGCAGAGGTGCTACCAGTTCAGAGTGCGATTGGGTGTGAGAAAATTGCCATATGAGGCACAAATACCTGAAACCGGGTTGATAATTAATAGAAAAAATTCACTATCACTTATCTCGACCCGGGACTCGAACCCAATACCTCAGCGTTACAATGGCACCACCGTGCAACTGCACAACTGATTCAGTCGTATAGATGATAGATGATTCTAGATGTAATCAGTTTTTTTTACATAGAAGTATGCATGAGTGGATCATGATTAAAAGACATTTTTTAAAATTGACAGCCTCCGTGGCGCTGACGGTTAGACGCCGTCTGTGAAATGAGAGGCCGCGGGTTCGATCCCCGCACCGAGAGAAATGTTTGTGCGGCCCACAAATATTTATTTCGGGTCTGGGTATTTGTGAGACCGAAAAGTCTCTCGTAGTTCCTGATACTCACGACACAAGACTTGGTCTTAGTGTGGGGTCAGGACTATGTATGTGACTGTTGGGTGTTATTTATTCATTTAAAAGTAATGTATCATTGACAGCTGTTAGGAACAGGTTTTCTCTATTTAACGCATTATTTAAGATATAATTTCTTAGTATAAACAACAAGCATACATACTCGTAATCTAAGTAGATTAGAAATTAGAATTAACAAGTCCAATATAGTAAAATATGGAAAGAGAAAAACTTCCTAATATTTTGACAGCAACATGACAATCACGCATTGGCACGCTAAATCAGAATCAAAAGATAACCATAGAAAAATCAGAATTAAATGATTGACATTTCCGGAGATACGTTAAGCTTTAACGCTCGGTGTTATTAAAATGCGGGCACTGTTGACCCTGGCGTACAGGACTTCTGGCGGTCCACCTTTATTACTAAAATGTTTTCCATATAATAATCCATATAATCATTGCTATATATAACAGCCTCTGTGGTGAATTACGCTGGCATTGTAACGGGAGATCACGGGTTCAATCCCCGCACCGGAAGAAATATTTGTGGTCTCCAAAGGTATTTGTTCCGGTGTTTGCGAGACCTAAAAGTCTATCGTAATTTCTGATTCCCACCCAGACTCTATCTTAGTGTAGGGTCAGGACGATGTATGCGACTGTTAGATGTACATATTATGTATGTAAATACCTAAACTCATTTGCAAAAAAAACGGGCACCTAAGCAATGAACCATTTCAAATGTTACTATTGGTTTGTTTGATAATTATAGGTAGTTTTACTTTCACAATTTTGTAAATTAATAAGCAAATAATCGTTTTCGTCAGTATTATCATAAAATTTTGATAAAATTTATGGGTTTTAATGCTAAAGTTCACTAGTAGTGTATGCTCGCTAGTAGTGCATATGCTCTTGAAGTAAAAGTTAACAAAGATTTTTGTTTGTTTTTTCTTTAATAAAGTAAAAGCAGATAAATGTTTAGTATTGAGTGTGACCCCCTCTAGCTCAAATCACAGCTTGAATTCGTCTGGGTATGCTAGCGAGGATATCCCGGATACTTGCTTGCGGAATACGCTCCCACTCCGCGGTAATCACATTCTTCAGCTCTCTGATGGTCTGCGGAGCCGGTTGTACTGATCTCACGCGTCGTTTCAGAACGTCCCAGACATGCTCTATAGGATTGAGGTCGGGACTTCGAACTGGCCAATCCAAACGACGAATGCCGACCTCTTTCACATACGCTTCCACATCGCCAGACCGGTGGGCGCGAGCGTTGTCGTCCGTAAAAATTGAGTCGGGTTGTGCATGAGGAATTAGAACTTCCGTTATGTATCGATGTCCAGTCAGTGAGCCGTTTTCAATGAAGACTAACTCTGTACGATCCATTGAATTTATTCCTGCCCAAAACATAACAGAGCCCCCACCATAAGGTGTGATTTCTTCAAAACAAGCCTCTGCAAAGCGTTCTCCTCGTCTTCGTAGCACTCGCCGACGTCGATCTTCACCGAACAGAGATATCCTGGCTTCATCGGAGAACAATACCCTATTCCAGTCTTCTTGAGTCCATGACTCACAATTTCGAGCAAACCTAAGCCTGGCAACTCTGTGCTCACGGAGTAACTTAGGGCTGCGGGCCGGGCGATGACTGCGTATATTGGCCGCGAGAAGCCTCCTCTTGACCGTCCATAGACTAATATGCACATTTCTTACTTCTTCGAGGTTGTTCTTAAGGTCCACATACGAAGACTTGCGATTTCTCAATGCGCGACTCACAAGAAAACGATCATCCCGTGGTTGGGTACATGGTTTTTCTTCCAGAACCAGGCTCAATCCCATAGAGCATGTCTGGGCCGTTCTGAAACGACGCGTGAGATCAGTACAACCGGCTCCGCAGACAATCAGAGAGCTGAAGAATGTGATTACCGCGGAGTGGGAGCGTATTCCGCAAGCAAATTTTCCGGGATATCCTCGCTAGCATACTCAGACGAATTCAAGCTGTGATTTCAGCTATAGGGGGTCACACTCGATACTAAACATTTATCTGCTTTTACTTTATTAAAGAAAAAACAAACAAAAATCTTTGTTAACTTTTACTTCACGAGCATATGCACTACTAGCGAGCATACACTACTAGTGAACTTTAGCATTAAAATCCATAAATTTTATCAAAATTTTATGATAATACTGACGAAAACGATTATTTGCTTATTAATTTACAAAATTGTGAAAGTAAAACTACCTATCCGGTATCCGGACGACCTGATAAAGGTCTCGGGACGTCGCTGGATGCAGGCTGCCTCCAACAGGTCTCTGTGGAAATCATTGGGGGAGGCCTATGTTCAGCAGTGGACTTCCTTTGGCTGATGGATGGATGGATGGATGAAAACTACCTATAATTATCAAACAAACCAATAGTAACATTTGAAATGGTTCATTGCTTAGGTGCCCGTTTTTTTTGCAAATAAGTTTATATTATATTACTTACCCATTACTTCAAGTATTTCTTAATCTTTTTAGTAATAAACTTAAATCACTAATTGTCAGGTAAAACCACAAATACAAATGATAATTCTGGATATGAACGATGCATTATTACCAGCAGTTAAATAACACGACAAAGAGAAAACAATTAGTTGCATAAGAAACGTGGCGGTGATTGTTCCCATTGTTGTGGCCGAGTCGATCATCACTAATCGCACTGACATTAACTGCTCTACACCTGAGAAAAACACCAAGTTCACATGGCTTTTGTGAAGACGCTATATGAATAACTAGTGATCGGGCCCGACTTTGCCCGAGTGCAGATATTTTTTGAATCCAGACCACTAAAACACAGGAACAATTTCGCGTGACAACTGTTATAAATATTGAAATTTAACATTACCGTCGTACTTTAAACACCCGCACCCATTCTTTTAAGTTTCAAAGAGTATCGAAGATGTTTCAATTCCGTGCACATCCCACGGAAACACTACAATTTGTTGGGATAAAAAGTAGCTTATGTGTTAATTCAGGTTGTTAGCTATCTCCATACTAAATTTCATTAAAATTGGTTCAGTAGTTTGAGGGTGAAGAGGTAACATAAACACAACCTCACATTTATAATATTGTATTCTCTGTATCTATTATCTAGTTATGGACCTAAGAGTATTTAAAATATAAAGGGAGCGCTGTCTCCATTTGTTTTTATTTTATTGGAATGAAACATAATTTTATACAAAGGATAGCATAACGACACCCTAATATATATATATTACATATTAGGGTGTCCCTTATAGGATAAAAAAAATATTTTTTTAAATATTTGAAATGCATACCCTCTATATTTTCTATAAATGCTAAAACATACTTAAATATATTTTTATTTTAATTCTAACTTGATTGTAACCCGTGCCGACCGAGCTTCAAAGTTTACAAAAAATCGTATTTTTTCCTGATATTTTCGTCCACTATAAAAATTATATAAATGCAACATATAATGACTTTGGGAATAATGAAATAATATAATTATAAACCTTTATTTAAATACACAAAATAATAATAATCAGCCAGCGTAATTTCTTTTTAGCGTAGATTTTTTACAGTCAGAACATACAAAGTTCTATGTTCTTGGACACAGCGCAACAATAATTGTTTTTGCTCTTTTTCAGCAGTAATAAGTCAATTTAAATCTTGCATTAGTTGTCTTCTTTCCTTTCGGCAGTGTCATTTACAACTTTCAAACAACTTATTTTCCTTTTAGATCCCAGAAAATTTGCGTTATCGTTCTAAGAACATACATCCTTCTGGAGAAAACTGTCGTCTATCTGTAACTGAGATTGAAATTATTTGCTTTTTACCGAAACGTATTCATCAAGAGTTTTATCGGAATGGAAAAAACCTACAGATTAAATAAAAACAAGAAATAACACCTAAAAACACACCAAAATGACATACAAACAAAAAAAACTTACCAAATAAATTTTAGGGTATGTCTTTCTTGGTTGAGACAAAGCATTTGCTTGAATCTGAGATTTTGTCTCTTTTTAAGTTGGCGATCATTTTCCTTTTAGTGTGATTGTTAACTTCATTATCAAAAGTATATATATATAAAGAAAGAAAAAAGAAGACAGTTCGTGTTGCTGAGGGAGTTTCTTGCGCCGCTTCTTCTTCACAGCTACAACACATTCCGAAGCGGTGGTAGCAGAAAAGAACGATTCAAAAGATCTTGTGAAAGACTATTTGAATAAAGAATATTTTGATTTTGATATAGAAAAACTGTCTCTTCGCATAAACACCGCAAGTGATTGCTAAAATTACTTATTGTTTAGTTTTTCGTAATCTTTGAAAACTTTCCAGGAGCACCAATCTTGATTAGGTACTTTACTCGTAATCGCCACTGTGCATTCGAGCCTTTAACATACAGTGTGACGATAAATAAACAAACATCTTGCAGAGCATTTTTGTCCTTTGCAATCTTTCTGAATTGTGACTAATGCAAACATATTTTTAAAGAGTAGTAAGAGTAGGCTTACGTCATCCATCGTACCTGATGCATAACTCCAGGAGGCCCGAGTTTTAGTTTATTTGTTGGAGCACCTTCCAAAAAAACTATACCTAGTTCAGTCAGTTCGTGGTAATCGTGTCTTATTTTCTTTCCTCGTCTTCAAATCGTCTTTGTCTATATTTTTCTTCTTTTACGCTATTTTTTTTGTCCACACCACTGCAAGCATCCTGGTTGACCTGGCACTCTCTATATCTTCAAAAAACTTTGTCTTCCTCTGTTTTCATTCTCTCAAATTCGCAATATCGAATAGTTCTTTCTAGGTCTATTTTAAAGTTACTGTTACGGTGGTTGAATATTTCTTGAGTCTTGGTTCTGCTTAATTATTTTTTTGCATTCCTCTCCAAACGTGAATCAAAAAGTTTCTTCACATAGTTAGGTAATGCCTTTGTAGGTATTCTGGCTTTTTCCCAAAATAGGGAATGCATTATACTCCCTAATCACGAGATTTTCACTTTCAAACGAAAACTTGTAAATTTTTCACCATTTATTTGATGGCTAGGCGTTCCAATTAGGAAAATATTTGTTTTATCACTTCGTAATTCCACCGACATCATTATTTATGTAATAAACAATAGCAAACGCACTAACAAGCTTAAAAATCTCGGTTAAAATGACAAATGAAACGTATAGTTACAGGTTGCTGCGCCCGGTACCCGCGTAACTTGTATGGAAACGTTTAAAGCGTTTATACCTTCCGCGCGCTTTTTGGCTTAAAAACAGGACTTTTCAAACGAGTTAATAGCCACCAATAAACAATTTAAAGGAAAAATAATTAGTTCTAATTATAGAAAAGGTTGTCATCTAGGGATTTTGGTGGAAAACATTATAGATTGATGGATAATTTGTGAGTACTATAAGCATTACTGAACAAGTTTCGTTATTTGGGCTTTAAGTGGCAATTTAGAAGCTTAAGATATCCGAAATCACTAAATATAAGATGAAAATAAAAATATTATCCAACTAATAAGACCCTTATGGAGGGATTTTGCTGAAAAAAGTAATATTTTGAGTTTAGTTCCTGAAAAATAAAAATTTAAACAATGCGAAATTATTCCGAAACTCTCGTCAAGAACATATTTTTTTTTACCAACTTATCGTACATAATTTTTTATAGCAATTACATATTATAATAGAAGAACATCTTATCAATAAATTACCATTTTTGTATTTCAAGAAAATTACCGCAAGGCGTTCTAGAGGGAGTCGATTTTTGCCGTGCGTAGTAAAAATAGCCACGCGCAGACTGCGATTGCCACATCTTAGTACTTTGGTAGTAAATTTTTTTTTTATTACCTACAATGATTTTGTGGTGAGTATAAATTATGTTTCAGATAATATAATGGGATGTAATTCCGAGGCTAAATTATGTTATGTATTGTAATATAAAATTAAATATATTTCGTAATTGTAAGGGGTTGTAAGGCCCCTAACTCTATTCATGTGTTCGAACACGAAATTATTAATAAAACGTCCGTAGTGTCTACTGATTGAACATTGATTTGAATGCAACTTAACAATGTAATAATAACGAAAATATGATTAGTATCTAAATTTGTATTGTTCATTGCTTGCACAGTAATATTTGTCTACTTATAATGCATATAAAATATTTTTATGATATTATATTACGAATATATAAATCATAAGTTACATTTCAATTGAATATTAGAATTTTGAAGCGCACAGATCAAAGTTGGTTGAGCTAACTGTATAGCGAGCCGACGCGGTAGCTCTACGCACACAGCTTTGGTCGCTTATGTGTGCGTGAAATTAACGAAGAAATACCTATAGTTGACTTTGCGCGCAAGGTGTAAACGCTCTTAAATTGCAAGTCGGCACGGGTTATCATTTGTAAAACGGGCTTATATTTTTTTCTATGCTATAATGGGTTAATACGAAAGTTTTAAAAAGGTATGCGTTGAAATATAATGAACTAGAAATTTAAGGGACACCCTAATACATATACATAGTATTACATGCATTATCACCATATTTTCTACAAATTACAATTAGCGTTGCTGCGTAGACGCACTATCCACTTTTTATATTCCTGTTGTAAAGCTTTCCGTTTTAATAACTAAACATAAATTTATCAATTATGAAAAATGAAAGTAACAATAAAAAAAAACACAATTTGAAAAATCAGTCTATGCTTTAAGTATTTTTGGACATTTGTCTTAAAAATACTTAAAGTTTTCATTATAGATTTTTGTCAACCGTTGCACGCACTCCAACATTAATTCTGCATGAGGTAGTGGCGACTAGGGGATACGCGCGCACTGTACGACGGCAAGCAGATCTGGGAACTCCTAAATCGTTTATTTTATTATTTACTTCTATGTAATTAATTTGGTTGTGATATAAATCATGCAGTGTCATTATCTGAAGACGCGAGACGACGAATACTGTCCCCCCCTCGCCTCCTAGTCCACACCGTGACCACGAAAGCTGTAAAGTAATCGATACGTCCGCGTCGGGAAGTTAAAAAATGTATAAACTAAACCAAATCCGCGATAAAAAAATTATCCTTAAATAATAAAATTATCTGCATGTTCTCACGGCATTTGCCATCACATCGCTTAGTAGCGAAACTGTATCAGTTAATTGTTATGTCATCGCTTACAATCATTGTGTAATTAGCTGTTATTGTTTGTTTATTTACGGCTTCTGTTCTGCACTTGTGTATCAGATGTGATTACTTGAAATTACGGACTTAAAATAAAGTTTACATTTAATACGATACATTTTTGAAGGTACAATATCTCAATCACTAATCTCTATTAAGATCTTTATTATCCCCTAAACGTCTGGTAATGAGTCATCATTCCGAATACTTGCCATGGGCTTAACCATTACTAATCATAGTAACTGAAGAAGGATATATCAATCTGTCCGCTAGATACGAGCAATGCCTACATTTAATAAAAATGTATTGGATTAAAAAGGGAAAAAATGTATGCAACTAAATCAAGAGCTATGAAATAGATTGTGAGAAATATTTTGACGAAATTATCAATGTACAATACGGGTTGAAGCGCTAAGTCGATCAGTTCAATAAGTAAGTAGGCACGCAGTGCAGTGACCACAAAGCAGTAGAGTCAGATACGCAACAATGTTACAATATTATACTGATAATATTATTGTTCACTCTCACTGCCCCTTAGTAATTGTTTACTTTCTTTTATTCTCCATAATGTACGTCATTATATTTTGAAAAATAATTGGTCTTAAGTGTTAGAGCTTCGTTCTAGTCTGTTCAATCTGCGTGGTCTCATATTTCCTATAGAAAAGTTTCATAGACTTCATAATTTAAGTCAGGATTAACGGGTTCACAGCTTAAATTTACGGTAAATACCCACGTCTGCGTATTTAAGGCAAAAAAAAAAAAAACACAAATGGGGTGCCATTTCGCCTTCCATTTCCCGTGTTTTCCCAGGACACCTCCTGGTTGAACCCCTGCCTTCCCTTTCTGGGAAAAAGGCGTAAGGTGTATATCATGTAAACACGGATATAGTTTTACTTTTATTCTCTCAACAATCTAAAACAACAATAGCTAATAATTATTCAGTAGGTATGCAATGATGATAAGCGTGCACATAAAGAGTAAAGTACAAAAAATATTGTCAATAACATTAATTTATTAATATGAGGAAAGTAATGAAATGCACGTGATGCCATTTATATTGTTTATTGTAAAGATGCGCGCTTTGTTCAGTCTAGAAAGATAATTCCTATTCAGAGAAAGAGCAAGATGCCAATGTTAATAGAATTATTCTTTTTTTGCACACTAGAGATATTACAATGCATGGAGTGTATTCAAAGTGAACATCTTGCCGTTCGACTCAATTATTCTGCCCCAATTACCTAACGTCCGCGCATCAAAATAATGCCAAATCCAATACATTTTTAGTCACATCTAGAAATAATTAACAGCAGTGTAAATGTACTGTTCCGGTTTGAAGGACATTGCAGCCAACATAACTACTGAACATATTGAGACTTAACGTTACAGGTTAGCAAACGAGGTGGAATGTCAACCAATGCTTAGTAATTTGTGTTGTCTTGTTATGCTGCTAATTGCAAAAACCGGACCTAAAATGCATGGTTCGCTGTTCCGGGCTTTCCATCATCGTCTATTCAATGATCGTGGTAATATTCATTTACGTGTAATATAAATGACCTACGACACAACAATTACCAGGGATATTCATCCGTTCAGATGAACGCATCACTTTAGTTGCATGGAAAGAAAATCCCGCTTGTGACGTATTTTATTTTCTAACTTAAATTAATGAGTATGCACGGTTCTCCTTCGGCTGTGCAGTGTACAAAATATTATTAAAGCAACGTCTATATACATTATAGTGCCATATAAAATATCTTGAAAATTTTGAGTTCAATGATTATTTTCGAAACGATACAGATAAAATGTCTAAGTTTGGTGGTAAAGCTTTTTCTTGAAATGCTCTTAGTCTTTTTGCCTCTGAAGAGAGGCCAATTGTAGTTATACTTTATATTTGGCCTTAAGTTTGCCCTTATCTTGAAATGAGATAGTTCAGAAAAATGCGGTTGACATTAGTAATACTGCCTACGTCTTTATGCACATTTTAATTGTCTTGAAAATTTCCCCAGCAACAATGGACAATAGACTTTACACCAAATATGAGCTGTGACTGTAACATATGAGTAATTACATGCTCATCCCTATTTCCCTATACGTAAGGAAGTGACGCAAAATTAGGAACAATACTATTAAATAGGTATTCAGTTTATTTACCTACAAAGTCTGCGTGTATTTGACAGGGATCTTTGTCTTTCCTTGTTTTGAAAAAAGAACCAATGCGACGTTATTTATATTAGTTAAATTGTTGGTCGAAATTGCCTTTTATTGACAAGGGTAGTTAAATTGGATGAAAACATAGCAAATATTTTTGCAAAATAGTAGTATCCAAGGCTTGGTAGAGTTTTAAAATCAATAACGTATCCATAAATTATGAAAAATATAATTTATGTTTATAATTTTAACGTACGCATATGATTTTTTTCTCAATTAAAAAATATGCGATAAGCATTGTACATTTTTGTTGGATAAAGCGATACAAATATTTGTTATTATAGAGCCTAAAGCATTTTTTTATAAAAACAGTATTTTTCTAAAACTTTACAAAATTGAAAGAAAAGCAAATGTACTAGAATCTAAAACAAAATATATTATATCTGTATAGTGTTATGTTTATTGTGTACAATTAAACATAAAATAAAAATAAATAAATAACTTATCTTCTTAAGTATCTTCGTTCTCGTTTCACTTGGTTCCTCTGTGCACGCACACGAGAATTCTGTACTAACACAATGCGCAGAGACCTTGTTCATGATGTCCACTCTAGTAAAGTTGCTCAATGACAAAAAATAACAGATTATTCATTAATTTTTGTTAAAACGTACAATAAGGTCAGGTGCGTAAATATTCAATAACTCTACATAATATTCAAAGCTGTGACAAATTGATTTCCTTATGTACTGCAGTATATAGACTGTATTAAATTATTAATAAACAATTAATATCCGATACCTCAATATCAAACGTCGTGGTCTGCGCAAATGCAAGTTAATTGTGACTCACAATTTGCGTTTGTGAAGTAAGGATAATTATATATTAGGACAGTAGATGATAAATATGACTTACTCACATTGGTACATAAACATCGAATATGGACATCTATATATATATATATATATATATATATCTCTATTATATAAAAATAAGTCGGGTTTTCCTTCTTGACGCTATAACTCCAGAACGTACTTTACTGGTGGTAGGTCTCTCATATGTGAGAAGCCATCTGGGTAGGTACCACCGCAATGTCTATTTCTCCCGTGAAACAACACTGCTTAAATGCACTGTTGTGTTTCGGATTGAAGGACATTGTAGCCAGAGAAACTACTGGACATATTGAGACTTAACATCTTATGTCTCAGGATGGCGAGCGCAGTGGAATATTGCTACTGTTTATGAGCGGTCGTATCGCTTACCATCAGGCGAACGGCTTGCTCGTCTCGCCATTCAATGCAATAAAAAAAAAAAAAAAAAAAAAAAACGTACGAACCGATTTGGCTGATTTTGGTCTTGAAATATTCGTGGAAGTCCTGGGAAGGTTTAAGGAGTGAGAAAAATTGGAAAATTTCTAAGGAAGATACTAAAAACCTTTTTTTTGGGTATGGTTCAAGCGTGACGCGTCCAGCCAATATAGGATGATCTTTGTTTATTTGACGAGAGACGTAAAAGACGGTCAAGCTTCAACTACCATCCAACGAAAGATGATCTATCTTTCCATTGTCTTTAATTGACGGCTGACGAAATAGAACAAAATTCAAAAAAAATGTACATCGTGTATATAATATTATCTAGATACGGCGTCTTGCGCGTAATTTTGTTAAATATAAAATAAAACGATGTTCATATCTACCAAAATAGCCCATTGTTTTTTGAGATTATTGCAACAGTTTTAAACAAGATATACTGTATCGAAGCGTTTTGCCGGAGTACTCTAAAATTTATCTAATTATAATTTTTCGTTTTCATAAAGGATTTTTTTTTGAATTGATACTTTTAGATGCGCTGGGGGAACAATTTAAATTCCGCATTAGTACTGTTTTCAGACTGAAGAATAAAAAAAATATTGGTACGTTGATGCCGTATCTAGACATTATAATGAAACGATATGCAGTTTTATATTTTTAAATATTTGTTCTATTACTTACGTCACCTGGTAAGGCAGTATGAAGGTTTTATTAATTTGTATATGGTAACGTACTAGACGCGACTGCCAACATGGTAACGATGGTCACGGGTTCAAATCCCAGGGCACACCTTAGACTTTTCGGATTGTTTTCTACGTGAAATAAAATTCGCCAACCCGCACTAAGCCAGCGGGGTGGACTATATCTTCTTATATAATATATACCGGGTATCTCAAGACTGCTACCGAAAACGAAGTCGGGTGGTAGTTTTAGTGGCTACAAACACAATGCAATAAAAAAAATCGCATAGAAACGCGACAATTATTTTTTATGATTTTTTAAATATCGTCATTTTTGGGTAGTAAATCCATAGTTTTTGCTAAAATAATAATTTAAACTCTTTTATACCTTAGAGTATTAATAAATAATAGGGCATACACTATTATTTTAGGATAAAATGTATTTACCACCCAAATATGGTCATAGGAAAAAAATAACAAAAAAAATTTTGTCGCTTTTTTTTGCAACTTTTTCTGTTGCATTGTGTCTGAAGTCGCTTAAACTACCACCCGGCTTCGTTTTCGGTAGCAGTCTTGATATACCCTGTATGAATCGCAAAATGTGTTGGTAAGCGCGTAACTCAACAACGTCTGGACCAATTTGGCGAATTCTTTTTTTTATATGTTGTTGTTGTTGTCCTCCACGACGTGTCCATCGACGGCGACACCTGGCTATACTCTGGAGTGCGCTAGAATGTGACGGGCGAACCCGAATTTGGTGGTAAAATTGCGGTTACATAATAAGCAGTATAGTTGGCCCACTGCATTATATGTATAGTTATAAGTCCGCTTGTGTTGGGTCTTTCTTAATTGGCGTTTGGTATCGAGACTTTCAAGACGCAGTGCTTCAAAATTGCATACACCATCAGCGACAGATCTACGCCAGCCTGGACGTTCCCGCGAGATTTGTTTTATATGTACATGTATATGGAGAGACGGGATATAATAGAGTGGAAGATACGGGAGAGGGCTGGGATAGTTGACAGATTTGATAGGACGAAATGTAAATGCACGTTATAAGACGGGATGGATAATAAAGAGAAAGGATGGGACCGATCGGGAAGAGACTGAACAGACGGACGAGACGGGATTTTTTTTTTCGTTCGCCTGGTGGTAAGCGATACGACCGCTCATAAACAGTAGCAACATTCCACTGCGCTCGGCCTCCTCTACAATCGACAGTACGATTGAGAGTGGTTAGGCCATATAGTCCACCACGCTGGCCTAGTGTGGGTTGGCGAACTTACATACCATAGAAATTTTTATAAATCGCTATGGTATGCAGGTTTCCTCACGATGTTTTCCTTCACCGTTTTAGTGCGTGGTGATTGACTATCAATACACACATGACTCCGAAAAGTCAGAGGTGTGCCCTGGGATTCGAACCCGCGACCACCGTGAACATGTTGGCAGTCGCGTCTAGTCCGTTTACCAACAGGCCACTACGCACTCCACGTACATCCACGTGCGCCAGGCTAAAAGGCCGGAGACTCCGACGCGCCTGTTCCGATTGTCGCCGGGCAGATTGCACATAGTGTCATCAACAAGGGTCCAAACGGCTTCCTCTCCGCCTCCGCGCAACTTACCTGCGGGGCGTAAGCGTTGACCAACTTAGCAACAACCCTCTCAATCATTACTATAACCAGCACAAGCCGGTCGCTCCGTATGTCGACTTAAAAATATTCTCCCGGACGCTAGACGACAACACTACGGCAAACCCGTTCCGGCCAGTAGAAGATCTATTGTAAATCAGCTTGTAACCCTGCCTGATATCCCGAGACTTGCCACTATTCCAGCGCGATTCATGGAGAAACGCGACATGCAAATGTTCCGACGTAAGTGGTGCGGACGACGCTGCAGTGTATATCCAGTGGAGCGTTACTGAAATTAGTAGTCGCTCACAACGAATTTGAAAATGGTTGATTGTAGTATGACGAATGTAGTATGAAGATGAATTTTTTATTCTTACCATCGCGTCGTTACGAAAAAATCTATAACATTAATTTCAACATTTTTATTTTGAAGTGGTTCTTACAGTTTTTAATATATGGCTCGATTTTTAGGACCATCCTTTTTATACTCAAAAATATGTAATTTGATTTGTAGCATATGCTATTATTTAGGATTCCCGGTGAAATCAACAGCAGTGCTCCAACCGAAACGTATCTGTAATGTATCTAGATTTAGGGATTTCAAATAAGTGAGACTTGCCCAACAAACAAGCTAACAAAAGGGGCGCCTGCGGCGCCCCTCTTGGTCTGGCGCCCCGGGGCGGTCGCCCGTGCGCGCCCTACCCTAACGCCGGCCCTGGTCATAAGAATCTATGTTTTGTTAAGTTCATTTTGGTATATAAATGGTAACATAATGAATAAACTTGTTTCAATTATTTTATATTAAACATGTGACAGAATTTATGACCTGACTAGGTATATATAGCATTGACGAATATATCAGTATTATGTATTTCATATACCTATAGTAAATGTACTCTGTGATTATGTAAGACAAACTGCCCTAACGATGCAATGTGCAGAATGAAACTTCAAAGGTGGCCACTAAATTACAACTAAAAATTAATAAATCCTACTAAACATTAATAAATCCTACTAAAAATTAATAAATCCTACAAAACATTAATAAATCCTACTAAACATTAATAAATCCTACTAAAAATTAATAAATCCTACTAAACATTAATAAATCCTACTAAACATTAATAACCCCTACTAAACATTAATAAATCCTACTAAAAATTAATAAATCCTACTAAAAATTAATAAATCCTACTAAATTATAAATCCTACTAAACATTAATAAATCCTACTAAACATTAATAAATCCTACTAAAAATTAATAAATCCTACTGAACATTAATAAATCCTACTAAACATTAATAAATCCTACTAAACATTAATAAATCCTACTAAACATTAATAAATCCTACTAAACATTAATAAATCCTACTAAATATTAATAAATCCTACTAAACATTAATAAATCCTACTAAACATTAATAAATCCTACTAAATATTAATAAATCCTACTAAACATTAATAAATCCTACTAAACATTAATAAATCCTACTGAACATTAATAAGACCTACCACCAGTAATATAAATTAATAGCCGAATACTGAAATGCGTAATATTTTCAAGGATGAATTAACTGTTAACTGCATTTCTGCTTACCTACATCAATTGTTCAATTGTGATTCAAAAAATAAATGGTAAATTTTTACGAACGATAATCGCAATTATATGTAGTGTTAATGTTGACTCAACCGGTTTTTTTCATAATTTAGGTTGTTCGAGGAAGTTAGGAAATCAATTATTTATCCCTATCGATATGGTTAAGCAAACTGCATATACTTATCGAGAGGTAATTTTACTATTATTAGTTTTAAGGAAATTATATTTGTGTAAATGCAGTTTTTAACGATTTTCCTATTACTCCCCTCTCGCTTATTCATACTCTCTCAATTTTCAAAGAAAACGCGACACTTCTAAATATTCATAAGCATTATATGTTTTATGTTAATCTGTAGTAACATAAACTATTGACAGCCGTTCTTTATAATCTAGCTATGTTTAACAAGAGATTTCATTACATATTTCGATCAATTTTATATTTCAGATAAGATAGTTTAATTTAAATTTAAATTTTTAATTTAAATTTTTAATTTACAGAGTATATCAAGAGTGCTACCGAAAAAAAAATATCGCGTTTCTAAGCGAAATTTTTAGTTACATTGTGTTTGTAGTCACTTAAATTACAACCAGGCTTCGCTTTCGGTATCACTCTTGATATACCTGGTATACCTGTGTCCACCTTTGTTTAACGAAGCGTATAATAACTGTACCAACATGGTAATGGTAGCCATTATAACCTCTTGTTAAAGATAGATAGCATACGAGTATAGAGGATGGCCGTAAGACAATATGTCCAAAAGCTAAAAATGTTACATTGTGTTTAGTTTCGTTGAGGGTTAAAGACAAGTTTGGCGATTGACTCGCCGAACTTTAATGCTCGGTGTCATTAAAATGCGTGCCAAAGTTGATCTTGCGACACAGGAGTTGCAGGTAGATTTGATGGTGGGGCAGTCTGCTAACTAAAGCCTATTAATGATATGCAGGGAAGTTCAGGGAAGAATTCGTTTGTAATAATAGTATTATAAAATATATTTCAAGTGATGTGTGTGGGAAACCTGCAACTTATGTATACAGGGTGATATTGATACATTGTGCTTAATTTTTCCCACATGTTCTTCATCACCCCAGGTGACATTGTACATGATTTGGAGAAAATATGAGAAGATTTTTTGTCAAAAATAGTGTTTTAGTTTTCACGATTTTTAGGCATCTCATATAGATACGAGTATTTTTACCGCTTAGCTCAACTATATTTTGGGTCGGGAACTCACCTAGGCCGTTAAAGACTCGGTATCTATAGAGGTTGATCAAAAGCCTTACAACCTAATATCAGGATTTTTGACAAAAGTTTTTATTTCAACGTGGTACAATGTTACCTGGGGTAGTTAGGAACATGTGGTTTAAATTATATACACTATGTCAATATCACTCTGTATATTTAAGTCTTTAGTGTACACAAAAAAAAAACATATACACAAACCAAAAGAAAAAGGACAAATCTTCTTATCGCTTAAAGCAATGTCTTACAGACAACGATAGAATGGGTTTAAAAGAAAGAAAAATATACACATATCCAACTTATATGGTCGTCACAACGTGAATATTCCGACATTCTGCAGAAATATAAGGTTTAGATTTATTTATTTAGTCTTTATTCAATACGAAATAAAGACATAGTATACAGAACTAAAATATAAAATAAAGTAAAAATGGCGGTCTTATCACTGTAGGCAATGTTTCACAGACAACCATGGCATAGATTTATAATGCTTAACCTTTTGGAGTAGAGCTTGTATTTTACCGCATATGTCTGTTGCCATTAATCGACATCACTTACAATCGAAATTACACATAATATCTATTAACGTATTTAGATTTTCTTGCTATGAATGGCGACGAATGAAACGACCATGCCATTTACTTGATTGGTAAGCGACACAACCGCTCATGGACAGTACTTGGCATTCCACTGCAATCGCCAACATAAGACATAAGATGTTACGTCTTAAAAATGTTCAGTAGTAATTCTGGCTACAATTGAATAATAAATAATAATAAATAACACCCAACAGTCACATACATAGTCCTGACCCCACTTGTGTCGTGGGTATCAGGAACTAGGAGATACTTTTCGGTCCAACAAACGCCCAGACCCGAAAGAAATATTTGTGGGCCACACAAACTTTTCTCTCGGTGCGGGATTCGAACCCGCGGCCTCTCGTTTCACAGGCGGCGTCTAACCGTCAGCGCCACGCAGGCTGTCAATTTCAATTTTCCTTCAAAACGGTACACAACAGTGCATTTTCACTACTGTTCAGAATTCATTAATGAATTAAACATGTAGAATTAGTTAAATTATACTATATTATGTAGTTCATCTTCCACGAACAGCTGGTATTACGCAGTGTGACGTCACGTGAGTTCTGTTTCCGTATAGGTAAATGAACGCATTCCTCACTCACGATTTTATTGAAATGTACACCAAATGCTTTATGGCCTCGGGGTAGTGGACCCTGGATATTTCTGCAATTCTCTTGTCCGAACTAATGTCTACGTTATTCAATGTGATACAATCCACAGACATCCTACTAAGGATACGTGTGGGGGACCAGCTATACGGGCCAACCCGCTGGTCTAGCGCTTGTTGGAAAAATGTATATACCTACTACAGAAATTCTTACAAATCGCTTTGGTATGGCTATGGTTTGCGGATTTTACGGTATATTTACAAAGAGATAACTATGTACTAATATGTAATAACTCATTGTCCTATGTACACAACCTCCGAAGCGCAGTTAGACGCCGGTGTGAAACGAAAGGTTGCGGGTTCGATCCCCCCACCGAGACAACTGTTTGTGAGGCGCACAAATATTTGTCTCGGGTCTGGGTGTTTATGAGACTTGATATTAGTGTAGGATTAGAACTTTGTACGTGACTGTTGGTTCATTTATTCATTCATTTAATTACTATGTTTTACCGTGGGATATAAAAAACTGAGAATGTATAAACAAATCCTACCATAGAACTTAGCATCGTCATTTTTAAAGTTTGCTATAACTTATCAAAATATATTTTAATGTTACGGCTTATTCATAAACATCGAGATCCCTCTTTTTAATTTTTTTATTTAAAAAATATATAAAAACGAAAATATAAAAACCATTATAAAAACTGAGTAACATGACTGATAAACTAAACGACTTAACTAACAATAGACACCATTGGTGCTCATTGGTCAAGTAGCTTATGACGGCTATGAACATTATTTATATCTTGCATTCAATTCCCATGTTAGGCAGTCCCCTTTGTGTGAGATTTTGGGTTGAAAAACTTTATATAGCTAACCCAGAGTGTGGGATTTTATTAATCGTGGCGACAGACTTGCTCTCCATCCGATCTAGGGATGGAAATCTATTCGGATGGCACTAGCCTAGATGGCATTTCCGCCTAAGCTTGCTGGGGCATAAATGTAAACTTTTGAATATAATATCCATAATATTGTATAATAGCAAACCAAAATAACTATAAAGGTACATGACATTTATGAATTGTGTAGCAAACTAAAAGGCGGGTGTCAGTCAGGTAGCAATTAGCAAATTATTATTCTAATAATTTTGCGACAAACCTAAAAATCAATTTGCGCGAACTCTGCGTTTGCGATTTTTCTACCGCTCAGATTTAGATGAAAAAGGTTTAGGCTAATGGGTATCACCTAAGTCCTCATGTTTGACTTTAGATAACACAGAAATTTATGAAAGATAGCATGCATATTTAATGATTTCGTCTGATTGACCATTAGCCTGTTAAATTATTATTATTAATTAAAAAACTTCGCAGTCTTGGTATGTCGGGATCGCTCCTTTTTTGGTGCCAATCGTATCTTCACAATCGTAAGTCAGTTGTAACTATTGATAATTATCAATCTGCCCCTTATGTATCCACTTCCGGTGTTCCATAGGGATCTAACCTTGGACCGGTTATTTTTCAATATTTTTATTAATGACCTGCCGGATGTGTTTCAATTTTCAAAAGTTTACATGTATGCTGATGACTTAAAATTACTAAAGAAATTAAAAACTCCTCAGATTCCCTTCTCTTGCAGGAGGACTTAAATAGCCTGACTGAATGGTGTAATAAAAACAAAATGTCTCTAAACCCTTCAAAATGCCTTCACATAAAGTTTACACGGAAGCGAATAATAACAAAGAGTTCATATGTAATATTAGATAACATTTTAAAAGAAGTTTCTGAAACTAGAGATCTCGGTGTCATGATTGATAGCAAATTACAGTTTAAGACGCATATTGATAATATAGTGAAATCGGCCTTTAGGTCCCTAGGATTTGTCCTCAGACAATGCAGAGACTTCAAAAATATATCAACCGTTATACTTTTATACAATGCTTATGTTAGGAGTAAACTGGAATATTGCTGTCAAGTCTGGTCTCCATATTACCAAATCCATAGCAAACGAATCGAAAACATTCAAAAAAGACTTGTAAAAAATCTAGCATACCGATTTCGAATACCAAGAGCAATTAAGTCCTACTCCAAACGACTAACACACCTGAAAATGCAACCACTGTACGCGAGAAGGATTATACTGGATCTTAAATTTTTACATAAAATTTTCCACAATGAAATTGATAGCTCAGACATATTATCGAGATTTAACCTTCATGTACCGAGTAGACTTCCACGATATCCGACCGCACTGTTCACCATCCCCAATCTTAAGACGAACCTTGGTAGGAATGCTCCTATTGTGCGCATAGCGAAATTATACAATACATATAGTAATAAATTGGTAGACTTGGATTTAATGACAAATAATCCTCGCACATTCTCTAAATATATGAATAAAATAATTTAATTGTAGTTAAATAAAGTGAGTAATGTAATATAGTTTTACAATACTTTTACAATACTATTATAAGTGTTTCTTTTTTTTTATTATTGTGTTCTGTTTAAATTTATGATGTTTGAATTTATCTTTATATTATTTAGTTGTGTTTTATGCTTCACTACTCCTGCATAGTACTCATGTTGTGACTGTCTATTATAAGAGATGCAATGAAAATGTACCTATATTAATGTAAATGTATATCTTGTTATTATTGTATTCTCCGTTTGATGGTCCTAAATAAATAAAAAAAAATGACTAAGAACAGCCATAATTTCCAAAAGCGGCAAAGGTGACCTTTGATTCGAAACTTACCGTCTATACCGGGTATCTCAAGACTGCTACCGAAAACGAAGCCGGGTGGTAGTTTTAGTGACTACAAACACAATGCAACTAAAAATTTCGCAAAGAAACGCGACAATAATTTTTTTATGATTTTTTAAATATCGTCGTTTTTGGGTGGTAAATCCATAGTTTTCGCTAAAATAATAATTTCAACACTTTTATACCTTAGATTATTTATAAATAAAAGGGTTATCACTATTATTTAAAAAAAATGTATTTACCACCCAAATATGGTCATAGGAAAAAAAAATAAAAAAAAAATTGTCGCTTTTTTTGCAACTTTTTCTGTTGAATTGTGTCTGAAGTCCCTTTAACTACCACCCGGCTTCGTTTTCGGTAGCAGTCTTGATATACCCTGTATAGTTTGTCTCCTTTGTCATCAACAGATCCATTGACCAACAATTTACTTAGCAACCAAGAAGTATACAATAGAAATGAGCAATAGGAAAACACGTGGCGCGCGGCGAGTGACGCCGAGTGCTTAGCTCTGATTGATGCGTCGTCGACTATAAAAACCAACGTGAACTATTAACACTTTCAGTCATAACATACTATTTGTGAGTTACACTTTGTATTACAGTGAAAATAAATTATTTTTGTGGTTAATCGTAAGTACACCAAATATTATTTGCGAAGGAAATTTATTACAAAGTGGGAACGCTTAGGAGCTTTCACAAACAAAAGTCTAGACGAAGGACATGTAGTATATATGTATGTAGGCTTCAGAAATAATAATTATTGCCATTGCTGGATTTGAATCTTAGTACATGGAGTTAACTTAGACCCCAGAAAGTGTTGGTTGGAGCGTTCAACCCTGTAACTAATTGAGCCAAAACAAATTTAGCATGCGTCGGACGTAGTACATCCAAAGTGACTTGTTATATTTCACGGTGCTAGCCAATGGAAACTAGTTTTGTTGTTATTTATCTGCGAAAGTCGAATGCCAAACAACTGTGAAAAAACATACAACAATAATAAGGATAATAATACGACAAGAAACTAGGAAGAACAAGGAACTAATCTATGAATATTCTTTTATCCGACTACCCCTAAATATATTACATGATTTGGGTAATACAGACTAATTGTTAAGATGAATAAAACTTTCGTAAATATATCAGCCTATAAACGTCCCACTGCATTGCACGGGCCTCCTCTACAATCGAGAGCACGATTGAGAGTGTTTAGGCCATATAGTACTTGAGTTACGAGTATTTAATTATTGTTTAATAGAAAAGACATGAATGGAATTAAATTAAACAAAAATTAACTGTCTGGGGGCACGGCAGTCCAAGTCGAGCTAAAAAGCGGCACAGTCGTACCATACCATCCTTTTCTCGAAGCAATTCAGACCATTTTCAACCCCCCATAACTTCGTTGTGGTTAAAGCAAGTAGCCTGAATTCAGTTACTAAGTAGGCATTGTGTAAACACGGTATATTTAAACTTTCATTCAATTTGAACCATTACTTTAATATAACTTTATTATAACTTGTCAAACTTTCGTAATTTTGTCACTCACTGACTGACTGACCTATCATCAAAAGTCTAAGGCACTTCTAGCAGACATAGAACCTTCAAATTTAGCTTATCATTAGTATTTAGTGTCTAAATTAAGGGAAAATTCAAACATTTCATAATTTCTGTCTAGTTTTCTAGATACACCAACTGCGTGAATAACTTTGTAATCCCATAGGATTACAGAGTCGATCTATTTATTTAAAACGTTTTTAATATTCATATGATAATTAATTACGTAATAACTTTATACAGAACGTCCCTTAAGCAAGGACTAAATAAATTAATCGAGTTGGTATTACATGGATCTCTCAAATTTTTGCGTTAGAAAAACTAGCTGCGAGACTTGGAATTTTTTTACAGGATGTTTTTGATGGGATTAAAATTATACTTCGGGATAGGTATATTGAGGGCTTAAATGTTTATAAAATACTAATAGTAGTTTGATGTATCTTGACTTGACTTGACGTAACTTGTTTGAAATTAATTCGAATTAGCAACCCTATTACATAAAAGTGTTTTGTTAATTCTCGCAGCCAATTTATACTTGCTCATAATAGGATGATTAAATATATAAAGGTGACTGAATTTAAACACATTACAATAAGTGTAATGTAGTTTTAAACGCACAGTCACAGAAATGTTCTAACAATACAGCAGAGAAAACCCGGATATTTATAATTAATATAATTACCTAATTCTTGTATTGAGAGATATGTCTGCGTGATCGATAAACATTTTATAGGATTATAAAATGCCGATCTGAAAATTTTTAACTAATTTTATAACAAAGATTTGATGTTGTCCCGATTTCTTTCTCGGTATTAAAATTCCATAGCAGAGAACTCAATAGCCCATAACATCCATATGAATTCCTCGTATTCCTTTAAAAGACAATAGGTCTTGGATTTTATATGCAAATATTGTTCTTATAATACCACAAGAGCGTATAACAACATTCCGCTGAGCAATTGAATTCATTGGATTCATATCATTGCTTTGTAGGGAATTTATTTGTTAAATTGCTTTATTTCATTTGCAATTACACCGATTCCTGTGAGATAACTGTTTTCATAATCAGGAAAAATAGGCAACGCAGTAGTTTGTATAAAGAAAAGAAAATTCGGAATACTGCGAGTATATAGCAACAGTTCCACATCATTAGACAATGGCGCGAGCTCTTCTCACAAGTCACATTAGGTCCTTTTGTATTATTTATTTTAATTTGTAATTTATAATCTATACAGATAAAACGAAAGCAATTGATTCACTTTAGAGAAGTGTAAAAAAACGTTAGGGTGTATTTCGAAATTTTATTACAGATCAATTCTATATTTTTATTTTTGGCTCTAAATTTGCTAAAATAAGTGAAATGGGTCAAAATTGAATCTTGTTACGTTTTGTACTACAACAGTTTAGAAAACAAAGTCATTATTAGGTAGAATTTGGTCAGGGATGCTCCTATCTAGTGGTCATGGCCTGCCCTAGTATAGGTGCTACGAGTACGCGACCTCGGCCCCCGAGCTACTGCAGTCACCTTAACTTCCCGTCCGTGACTGCAGTATCCACTCCCTCAGGCCATACTCTCCTTTCCTATAACATCCTTTACCCACAAATCCTATTTCCTTTCCCCGGTTAATGGCGGGCAGCAGCGTCATTAACGCCAGTCCCCTACTGCGCTCGCCAACCCGCCTGCCAAGCGTGGCGAGTATTGGCAAATACCCCCTTAATGGCGACACTTATAGAGACCAGGCCCCCAGTCCCCGGCAGCCCCACTATTCCTGGCTATGGTAGCAGTCATGGTTACGGTGGGGCAGGGGGTGCTAAGAATCCCCGGGTTGGCCCCGGCTACCACCCCCGACGACGACTGGCCCTGGTAACACACAACATTCGCACATTGAGGACAGACGAGAAGATTGTCGAACTGGAAGAAGAATTGAGCAGGTTACACTGGGATATTCTGGGGTTATCGGAAGTCCGAAGAATCGGGGAGGATACGATAACCCTGAAGTCTGGTAACCTGCTCTTCTACCGGGGGGACGACCAACAGTCCCGAGGAGGTGTCGGATTTCTCGTCCACAGGTCTCTCATCAACAACATCGTATCCATCGAAAGTGTGTCGAACAGGGTAGTATACCTTATACTCAGAATATCCAAAAGATATTCGTTGAAGGTCATACAGGTATACGCGCCGACCTCGACACACCCAGATGAAGAAGTAGAGGAGATGTATGAGGACATAAGTCGGGCCATACATACTTCCAAAACCTACTTCAATGTTGTTATGGGGGACTTCAACGCAAAGTTGGGCAAGAGAAGCGATGCAGAGTTGAAAGTGGGGCAATTTGGACATGGGCAACGGAACCCCAGGGGTCAGAGGCTGGCCGACTTCCTGGAGAAAGAGAGACTCTTTGCGATGAACTCTTTCTTCCAGAAGCCGCCTCACAGGAAATGGACCTGGCTGAGTCCTGACGGTTCTACGAGAAACGAGATAGATTTCATCTTGACGACGAATAGACGGATATTCAGAGATGTCTCTGTGATCAACAGGGTGAAAACCGGCAGTGATCACCGAATGGTTAGGGGCACCCTGAATATCAATGTCCAATCGGAAAGGCGTCGCTTGATGAAATCTACGCTCCGACCAACTCGCGCCCATATCCAAAACCCCGAGAGCTTTCAACTCGAGCTGACAAATCGCTTTGATTGTCTAGGAGAAAACCTTGCAGTGGACGAGCTAAACAGCAGTTTGGTAGAAGCTGTCCATACGGTGGGATCTAAGTATTTTAGACCTCGCCGTAGAGATAGACCACAAAAACTCTCGATCCACACTCTTGACCTCATGGCCGAACGTCGATCTTTAGCGCTGCAGTCTTCCGTTGACGCCGAAGCATATCGGCGGCTCAATAGACAGATCTGGAAGTCCTTGCGACACGATGTCCGTGCTCACAATACTGTGAGCATTAAGGAGACAATTGAGCGGAACGGAGGCTCCAAAGTGTTTGCAAGAGACTTGTCTATTGGGCAAAGCCAGTTGTCTAGGCTGAAGACGGAAGACGGCCGCGTAGTATCGACGAGGGCAGAGGTATTAAGGGAGATCGAGAGGTTCTACGGACAGCTTTATACCTCGGTTGCCAAACCTGCTGTTAGCTCGGCCGAAGACCCGAGAGCCGAGTTGATCCGACACTTTAGCGATGATATCCCGGACATCAGCCTGTGTGAGATTGAGATGGCCCTGAAGCAACTTAAAAACAACAAGGCGCCGGGCGAGGACGGAATAACTTCAGAGCTTCTGAAAGCGGGCGGAACGCCGATACTGAAAGTCCTTCAGAGGCTCTTCAATTCCGTTCTCCTCGAGGGCTCAACGCCAGAGGCATGGAGCAGGAGCGTGGTGGTACTGTTCTTCAAAAAAGGTGATAACACTTTGCTGAAGAATTACAGGCCCATCTCGCTCCTGAGCCATGTCTATAAGTTGTTTTCGAGGGTCATCACAAATCGTCTCGAACGCAGGTTTGATGACTTCCAGCCTCCCGAACAAGCCGGTTTCCGAAAAGGCTTTAGTACCATAGACCACATCCATACGCTTCGGCAAGTTATACAAAAAACCGAGGAATATAACTTGCCGCTTTGTTTAGCGTTTGTGGACTATGAGAAAGCCTTTGATTCGATCGAGACTTGGGCTGTGCTACAGTCTCTTCAGCGGTGCCACATAGACTATCGGTACATCGAAGTGTTGAGGCGTATATACAACAACGCCACCATGTCGGTCCGAGTACAGGATCAGAGCACGAAGGCTATTCCACTACAGAGAGGCGTGAGACAGGGAGATGTCATATCTCCGAAACTGTTCACTGCCGCGCTGGAAAATGCCTTCAAGCTCTTGCAGTGGAAAGGATTCGGCATCAACATCAACGGCGAGTATATCACTCACCTTCGGTTTGCCGACGATATTGTAGTCTTGGCTGAATCGCTGGAAGACCTTAGCACTATGCTCGAAGACCTCAATCGAGTCTCCCAACAGGTGGGTCTTAAAATGAACATGGACAAAACGAAGATCATGTCGAATGTCCATGTTGTGCCCACCCCCATCGGTGTTGGGGGCTCGACTCTTGAAGTTGTTGACGAATATGTCTATTTAGGACAAGTGGTCCGGTTAGGCAGGTCCAACTTCGAGAGAGAGGTCAATCGTCGAATCCAACTCGGTTGGGCAGCGTTCGGGAAACTACGCGACGTCTTCTCGTCCAAAATACCTCAGTGCCTTAAATCGAAAGTCTTCGATAGTTGTGTGTTGCCAGTGATGACTTACGGCACCGAGACGTGGCCTCTCACTATGGGCCTTATTAGGAAGCTCAAAGTCACTCAACGAGCTATGGAGAGGGCTATGCTCGGGGTTTCCCTACGAGATCGAATCAGAAATGAGGAGATCCGTAGGAGAACTAAAATAACCGACATAGCCCACCGGATTAGCAAGTTGAAGTGGCAATGGGCCGGGCACCGTAGCGGAAAGCGCAGCGTAGGACGTCCACCAACAAGATGGTCCGACGACCTGGTAAAGGTCGCGGGACGTCGCTGGACACAGGCTGCCTCCAACAGGTCTCTGTGGAAATCATTGGGGGAGGCCTATGTTCAGCAGTGGACTTCCTTTGACTGATGGATGGATGGATGATTAGGTAGAATGGACAGTTTGCGTAACCTGTGCGTAATATTTCGTTTAAGATGTTTAATTTATTTGAAATATACAATTTGTAAATTAAAAATATGGACCGACGTAAAAATATTATAAAATAAATTTTTATTCATCATTATTCATTGGCTTCCTTTAAACACGGAACTTCACTAAACGCATAATATTTGAATGAATCAAATACTGTTAATGTCTAACATACTTAAAAATTTAGAATATTAATACGATTAAATAATAATTAATTTATCGCATGCTAGTAATTGGTTTGTAAGAGATCGACGCATACTCGTAGTAGACGGGTCTAAGTTCTAACCTCTATTGTGTGCGTCTAACGCGTGGGGCCTATACTATCTGAAACGCTTTACAAGGCCATGTCTCCTTTTAGCTCATTAGTGTTGAGAGAAATTAGGTAATTATCATGGTGTTTTAGCAATTGATTTTGAGGAGTTTTTTGCGTAAAATGTGATTTTATTAGGACTGTATGGCTTAACCGCGTTTAATCGTATTCTTGATTGTAAAGGAGGCCTGTGCCCTGTAGTGGGACGTTTATGATACAGGGATTGTAATGTGTTTTGTGACTTTTTCTAAAGGGAAATTTAATAAGGTTGGTTAAGTGATATATTTTATAACTCCGCAATGTAGGCGAAATAAAAATTGTCTCATGATTTCGCAATTAGATGTCAGTTTGCCGAAAAGGTTTCGCGGACATTCAATCCTTAACTAATTTCCGTAATCGAAAACCTCTCAAATTACAGTGCCCAATCTGGGAATCAAATCTTAGACTTATAGATTTACATCTCACAGTTTTTTTTTTAATTAACCTTTTTCATCCCACTGCTGGGCAAAGGTCTCCCCCATGTCTCTCCACAATTCACGCTCTAAGGAACGTACAAATACGTACTACAAATTGGGTAAAGCAGCAAGCAAGCAGTAATATAAATAAAAATATTTTGTAACAACAATATGGAACAATGAAGATAATGCATTTTAAATCCTTGTATATATGTAATAATCATATATATAGATAAATAATGAAGTGCGTGGTGGCCTGTTGGTAAACGGACTAGACGCGACTGCCAACATGTTCACGGTGGTCGCGGGTTCGAATCCCAGGGCACACCTCTGACTTTTCGGAGTCATGTGTGTATTGATAGTCAATCACCACGCACTAAAACGGTGAAGGAAAACATCGTGAGGAAACCTGCATACCATAGCGATTTATAAAATTTCTATGGTATGTAAGTCCGCCAACCCGCACTAGGCCAGCGTGGTGGACTATATGGCCTAACCACTCTCAATCGTACTCTCGATTGTAGAGGAGGCCCGTGCCCTGCAGTGGGACGTATATGGGCTGATACAGATGTAATAAACGTATTTTCTAACGGTTAGGTATTTTTAATTGATTTGACCGGTTCAAGGCTGTTGGTTCCATCTATAGCAGAGGACACGTTTAAAATATATAATTGCTAAATTAAATTAATGTGACACAACACACATGGGGTATTACGATGGCATGTAATTATTATCCTAACTAATATTACAAAGCAATGCTTGGCATTCCCTTGCACTCGCCATCCTGAGACATATGATGTCAAGTTTCAATATGTAGTTACTTTGGCTACAATGTCATTCAATCCGAAACACAACAGTGCATTTACACCGCTGTTTGGTGGGAGAAATAGACATTGCGGCGGCACCTACCCAGGCGGCCTTTCATATATGAGAGACCTACCAGTAAAATTATTTTTATAGTCAAAAAAGAACTATGCTCTATAGCATTATCAACGTCTAAATATCGATTAATTTTGTTACAGGTATGATGATAGTAAGTGAAGACGGAAGCTGCTCTGAAGTGTAACACTACCCACCATGTCTAAAGAGACCAGTATTAAGGTTGGTTTTTGTTATTAGTGAAAATGGTTATATTGTTGCCTGATGGGGTGTTCCACATTGTAAGCCTACACCAAAAAAAGTTTACGCCCATATCTTTAAAAACGTATAGTAATAGTCTCAACATATCCATCACTTTGAAAGGAAACTCATCATCGAGCCGGCGCGCAGACATGTGTTTAGTATTTATTATCCAATATTGAGGAAATCCACCATATTCTTTTTTACTGAACATAATATTTTCGCTTAATTTATTTAAATTTCTTGTAGTGACTGAAGAAAAAAACAATTTGCATTATATAAGTAACAATGCATTCCGTGGTCTTCCGTCTCCATGTGAATATGCTATTTGTGTACTAAAACTAATTGCGACTTCCGAAACTAATGTGTGCTCTTGAGAATTCATTAAATGTAAATAATTGTAAATAATCATAAAAGAAGATTTTATACATTTGGTATGGTAGAAGTGTCGAATCATACATATCTACAATATCTTTCTTTCCAAAGATCAAAACATTGGCCGGTTGGAACCAGCCTGCATCCGGCAGCTTCCCATCGTGATAAGTGTAGTATTACTGCACTGTATCAGCCCATATACGTCCCACTGCAGGGCACGGACCTCATCTACAATCGAGATTACGATTGTGACCGATTAGGCCATATAGTCCACCACGCTGGCCTAATGCGGATTGGTGGACTTACATACCATAGAAATTCTTATAAATTGCTATGATGTACAGGTTTTCTCACGATGTTTATAGCAATGCTTGATATTCCACTGCGCTCGCCATCTTGAGACATTAGATGTTAAGTCTCAATATGTCCAGTAGTTGCTCTGGCTACAATATTCTTCAAACTAAAACATAATAGTGCATTTACACTGCTGTTTGGCGGAAGATATAGATATTGCGGTGGTACCTACCCAGATGGCCTCTCACATATGAGAGATCTTCCACTACATAGACACATAAGTAATACTGATGAGTTGATATGTCCAGATGGAGGAGGCGTCTGTCGCCGAGGGTCAGTTTAACCTGGACGGTATCCTGAGCGAGCTGGGCAGCTTCGGCAAGTACCAGCTGCTGCTGCTGTTCCTGCTCGCCTTCCGAGACTCATTCCTCGCCATGTGCAACTTTAATTACGTGTTTACCGCCGCTGAGGTTGGATACAGGTAAGAATTCAGGGCTTGTAATGTTCCAGTAAGTTGTATATTTTACTTGACTGACTATTTTCCTGAGCTGATGATGCTTGAAGTGCGTGGTGGCCTGTTGGTAACCGGACTAGACGCGACTGCCAACATGAACTCACGGTGGTCGCGGGTTCGAATCCCAGGGCACACCTCTGACTTTTCGGAGTCATGTGTGTATTGATAGTCAATCACCACGCACTAAAACGGTGAAGGAAAACATCGTGAGGAAACCTGCATACCATAGCCATTTATAAAAAAATCTATGATATGTAAGTCCGCCAACCCGCACTAGGCCAGCGTGGTGGACTATATGGCCTAACCACTCTCAATCGTACTCTCGATTGTAGAGGAGGCCCGTGTCCTGCAGTGGGACGTATATGGGCTGATACAGATACAGATACAGATGATGCCTAATAAATCAAGGGTTTTAATAACAAAAATAAATAATAATAAATACACCCAACAGTCACATACGTGGTCCTGGCCCCACATTAAGATCGAGTCTCGTGTCGGGTGTATCAGAAATTACGAAAAAAAATTCGATCGTATAAATCTAAAAAAGAAGAGGCTATATATGTATATAGACAACAACTTTATTCTTACTGGGCTGTCTGAGTTATAACTCGCGTCAGGTTCGGCGCCAAATGCAGCAAATCTTAATAGCCTATAAAATTATCCACAACAAAATTGATGCGCCAGAATTACATAATGAGATTGTTCGCATTTTCGTTCCAGATAATTATTGCCGAACTCGAAATCATTTATTGTTCTCAGTAGTACCATGTAGAACCGTTGCTAGAGTCAAGTCTCCACTGCCTCGCACCCTCAAAATTTTAAACAGATTCCAGGACCAAAACCCACAGTTTGACGTGTTTACGAGTGACAGAAGATTATTCATGTTAGAGTGTCTGAGGTTTTGCGAGCGAAAAGTATGAAAGAAATAATACATGTATACATATTTTAATACTGCAACGTTGTATAATAACATAAACTTTGTGTTGAATAGTGAATAGTACGAGTATAAGTGGTGTCTGTAACCGTTCTATTCAGTAAAATAAAAAATAAATAAAAATAATAAATGAGGCGTTTATTTAATAAAAAGTTTAGTCAAGCTTGTAATCATTAGGCATTTTTTTAATTACACATATTTTATGTAAATACATACACTCAATAAACCATACATAATGCTGTCGAACCCACACTGTGTAGGTGCCTGAAGGCTGAAACTACAGTTTTCAATAAAGCAAAACCTAAAGTAAATACCTTTTGATCATAAAAACATTTAGTACAACGCAATAAATTAACCTTCATAATTTCTCTAAAGGAAATTTGTTTATAAATCTTTCATGCTCCTAGAAAAACTACAATTAAGCACACCAATAAAATCAACATCATTGAAACGGCGCGGCGGCGGCATATTTATAAAACACAGATAAAAGATAAAGAGAGATTGAGTCAGCGTGTTATGTAAAGTATGTAAATGTTTGACCTTGCCGCCGTCTCAACGCTTTCGAGATATTGTATACATGATAATTACTTTTCTGTTATTTGGAATGTGATACTTCCGGACTTGGCAAGTTAAAGAAAGCCTTTTAGGTTAACATTAGCTAGGAAGCTAGCTAAATAAATAAAAACATCCAACAGTCATATACATATTCCTGACCCCACACTAAGATCGAATCTTGTGTTGTGGGTATCAGAAACTAAGAGACTTCTCGGTCTCACAAACACCCAGACCCGAAACAAATACCCGTGGTTCACACAAATATTTGTTTCGAAGCGTGGATCGAACCCGCAGCCTCTCGTTTCACAGCCAGCGTCTGATCAACTGCGCCACGGAGGCTGTCAAGTCGTTGGATGCGGGCCGTTTTCAAAAGATCGATATGTTTAATAGAGGCCTATGTTTAGTTGCCTATTTCTTCTGGCTGAAGTAAAAGAGGCTGGCAAACATGGAATATATAAGTAATATTACTTCTTATAAGATTTATGTGAAGCAAGCTTGATGTGAAAGTATAAACTAAAACGTTCTACAATCAGGATAAAAACCTAACCTGGCGAAATATTTAGTACATTAAAAATAAATAAACTTCTATTATATTAATAACCAACCCGCATTAGGCCAACGTGGTGGACTATATGGCCTCACCACTCTCAATCATATCTTCGATTGTAAAGTTGGCCCGGGTCCTTCAGTGGGACGTATGTATATGGGCTGATACAATAACTCTACAATTCAAAATTAATAAAAAAGTTCTTTAAGATTTACTTAGGAATAGTACAGATTTAATTCCAAATCTCGTGTACACGGTACACCTGTACAATCGAAGTTGTAAACTTTTTATGTGTAATTTTATGTAACATTGGCCCATCACGTGTTCCGCGCTGCCACTGCGATATGCACGAGTGGACTATCAAATTTCGTAATAAAACGCATACGATAATCCTAGTGAAGAAGTAATCAATCGCGGTTTTAGAGGAAATTGGTCAATGAGTATGCCTCAAGACTATCGTAGGCTCAAGACGTAAAAATATTTTTCAAATCTCTTAATTCTTATATAGCAATTTTAGGCCCTAGAATTATGCATACAGTCTATACAACATATTTTTTAAATATTTTGTATACAAATGATAATATTTATGACAGTTTATCTTTTTTTATTTTATTGCATTGAATGGCGAGACGAGCAAGCCGTTCGCCTGATGGTAAGCGATACGACCGCTCATAAACAGTAGCAACATTCCACTGCGCTCGCCATCCTGAGACATAAGATGTTAAGTCTCAATATGTCCAGTAGTTGCTCTGGCTACAATGTCCTTCAATCCGAAACACAACAGTGCATTTAAGCAGTGTTGTTTCACGGGAGAAATAGACATTGCGGTGGTACCTACCCAGATGGCCTCTCACATATGAGAGACCTACCACCAGTAATCTGAGAGATCGGGACATATGTACATGGTTCTTATATCATTCATCCATGAAATTCGTCCGAAATCTACGTTTGGTAAAATAATTCCGATTTTGTTACAATTTAACTTAATTATAAAATCAACCACGCATTACCGAAGGATAAATTTTTTCTAGCATAACACATTATAAACATAAACGAGGTAAATGAGAAAAATCGTGGCTAACATCCAGTAATAAATAAAGTTTGTTTGTGCAACAATAAGTGGCATAACATCCGTGATGATCGTCACTTATTTAACAATTATTTTACATTAAACATAAATCCTAGGCTCGATTGTAGAGGAGGTATTGCCCTGCAGTAGGATTTATATGGGCTCAGGACTGATAAAAAAATACTTCAAGAACAATTTAATTGTTTTGATTAACAAAGCAAGCAAAAAGATGCGGATATGTAAAACGGTATTTAATGTGTTGTCATTAAAAACAGCTGTAACGCCTATCATATCATGATCATGATTATCATAAACGTCACATTTATATTTATTTAAATCAAATATATACTACCACTAATAGATAACAATTTATATTCCTATTTTTTATTACCATTGTACCATGTTTCTTAATTAGATCTTAGTATAAATAATCAGTATTTTCTAATTCGACTGTCCCGTGCTTCCGTCCAAATAATCTTAATTGAATATCGAAAAGATAAATTGTAGTCACACTAGACCGCAGTTTATTTGGTTTTATGCCAAACGTCAAACTGCCTCGGTGGCGTAGTTGTACAAAGGTACGGTTACAAAGCTGAGGTCTCGGGTTCGGTTCAGGTTGGGCAAAGTGATATTGGATTTTTCTATTTATGGATTTTTCTATTTATAATTAGACCTGAGTCAGGAATTTGTGCCCGATATGGCGATAGGTTCCCCATTGTAAAAGACTATCGGCCGATGCCAATAATCAATCGAAAAAATTAGATTGATGTCAATCTGGATTGTTTTCTACTTTTCGATTGGTCTCTTGTCATGTTGCCAAAGTTTTTTCACTACTGAGATTGATTATTGGCAATATAGTATCAGAAAAAAGATTGAGCTGTCAATCTAAAACGGCAAATTTTGGATTGGGATTGTTTATTGGCTGCGGCTGTAAGTACATACTTTAATAAGTTCGTATCATCCACATACGTCGTACTGTATAAGTTGATGACACATTATAGATATCGTCAATCAATAAATATGCATGATCGTGCAATATCGCGGATACACACAATAACATAAACAAATCATTAACTACGATTGTCTCCATTTAGTAACTTGCACATTGGCGTGATTGCCTGTTGGTAACCAATGCAACCCCAACACATTGATTGTGGGTTTGAATCCCAGGGTACCCCTCTCACTTTTCGGAATCATAAGTATATTGATAGTCAATTGTCAGTTAACTAAGCGGTGAAGGAAAACATCGCCAGGAAACTTGCACACCGTAAAGTTCTTCAGTTCAGTTTTTTTACAAATGGCAAGCAGTGCCGATGCCGTAAAGTCCTTAACAAAATCGTCCGTGATAATATGTCAAGTCCACCAACCTGCAATAGGCCAGCTTGATAAACAATAGCCTATGGCTTCTAAATCGAACTCCTGTTTATAAAAAAATATCATACTTGACAGTGGTTCGAATATGGACTCATACACGGTACAGTAGTTAGCGAAATAAAATAATCTACTTACCAGCCGCTGAAGACACCTTCACGAAACTGAGCGAGCCAGACGAGAACTTGGTCCTAATATTGCTCTAAAACACCATTTACACATAATGTTGTCCACAAATCCACCAAATATTAAACGAAAAAGAAATTAAAGGGCGGAGCGCACGGTACGCGCACTGAAACGTATACAGAATAAAGACAAACGGGAATAAACTACCCTCCACAGAATTATAATACAGAAAAAATATTTAAGTACCCACTAACCAAACAGCTACTTATTTGAAACAGTAATTATGTAAACAAAATAATCATACATGACTGACTGTTACATCTATCTGGAAATTATGTTACGTTAAGCTAAAATAATAGTAATGCCAGCATGATCTGTCAAATCATGATTTTACACCGTAGTTTTACAGCATGATTTGACAGACTTGACTGCCTTAGTGGCGCAGTTGGTTGGACGCTAACTGTGAAACGAAAGGCAGCGTGTTCGATCCCCGCACCGATTTTTTTTTTTGTGATCAACAGTTATTTCTTTCGGGTCTGGGTGTTTGTACTATGTACGTGATTGTTGGAGGTATTTATTATTATTTATTTTCTATCGGTCCAGGCCGACTCCGACTGGGGGCAGATACAGTTTTCAAAATGGCGGCTAAAATATTCAATTCCGTCTAAATATTTTTTTCACCTTTCGTATTTTTTTTCATGAAATTATTCTATGTTACTTCTAATACCTCCAAGAATATTTGAACAAAGTTTCATCATGATCGGTTAAGTAGTTTTCGCGTTAAAGCGTAACAAACAAACTTACATTCACATTTATAATATTACTCGTTGTAGGGAAGTAGGGATAGTAGGGATTTTGTCAGATTAAATTATCCTTTCATATTTACAATATGTGGTAGTTATGTTCTTTTCATCAACACAAAAATATTTGATTCAATTATTTACGCAATTTACCCTTATTTGTACGACAGATGCCATGTGCCGGAGTGTGAGCTCTCTACCAATAACTCCTGGGCGTCATTCGCCCTGCCGAACACAACGAACACATGCTATAGAATGGCGCCCCACAATGGCACTGGATACGAGTACAGTGAAGATGAGACCTGCTCGCCGGAATACTTCAGTAACAAGACGACGAGGTGTGATAAAATAGTGTATGATGACTACAACAGTATTGTGGCTGAGGTAAGTTACTACTCGATATAAAACATTTCTTATGGGTCTCGTACTAAGCTAAGCTATGACTTCAAATCTCTGGTCGTGGAACTTACTGAATGGATTGAGGTCTCGGACCATTTTACTTGGCATTGAGATAGAATCCTTAGTTTTTCAATGACCAGACTTGCATTTACTCTAGGTGATATAAGGGAATGAATCCGGGCTCTTCTTGCCCTTATATATACATATATCTAATTTTTCCCGAATAGCGTGCAACGGCCTCCAAGAGATTTTAGTTCGTATCTGAATCAGCCCATATTCGTCCCGCTATTTATTATCGAGGGTACGATTAAGATTGAATAGGCTATAATCCAGTTAGTTCTGATGCTGGAGTAGAATGTATCAGGGGCCCGGCTCAGCTGCAATATCCGCAGCGTGCCTGACTCGAAAGTGACACTCACATACCCTACTTGCCTCCCACCGGAGTACCTTAAGGAGAACTAAACAGCTTTCTTCTTGACACAACAAAATATTAGATAGGATCACCCCTCAGCACATCCTAGAACAAAAATGAGCTGAATTAAGTGTGAGTGGCACTATTAAAGCCTCTGCCTACTGCTTTGAAAGTGTGGGCGTAGTCTTATGCATATGTTATGTTTGCTTTAAACATAATAAATAAATACACCCAACAGTCACATACATAGTGCTGACCTCACACTTAGATCGAGTCTTGTGTCGTGGGTATCAGAATCTATGAGAGACTTTTCGGTCTCACAAGCATCCAGATCCGAAACAAATACCTGAGGTTCACAAGACATTTGTTTAGGTGCGGGGATCGAACCCTCGACCTCTTATTTCACAGACGGGGTCTAACCAACTGCGATATGAAGGCTGTCATTAAATATTTCCTTTTAATTTTCATTAAATATGTCGTTCTACTTTATAACACATCCTTCTACATCTGATGTTAAGTGTTGGTGAGAGTTGATTGCCCACCGTCAATCACGGAATGTAGATCCTTAAAAACACATTTTTCTTGTCAAGTAATTGTCGTTATTCAAATATTTTGCACATCCTTTTCAATTATTACAGTAAATTCACGTCCAATTAACTCCGTGCCAAACTAAGCTGTGCAATTTGTTCCGTTTACCTCTGAATTGCAAACACAATTACACGCCGTGAATTTTGATTTGTGTCATTACTGTCGACCACGTTGTCATGTTGATGTTTTAAGATTTTTGATTAATTCATCATGATTCAGCTCTCGTTTTGACTGAGGGCAATAACCCTTAGTATTGTGTGAGTATGTTTTGAGTTAATAGCCTCAGTACACTAAATTCACAATACAGTCAATAGTTTACTGCAGTACTGAAGTTTTTACATTGGTGTATTGAGTCAATCTATACTAATATAATAAAGCACAATGTATTGGTGTACAATAAAGCTTATATAAAAAATATAAAATATAAATAAAGCTGAAGAGTTTGTTTGTTTGTTTGTTTGTTTGAACGCGCTAATCTCAGGAACCGCTGGTCTGATTTGAAAAATATTTCAGTTTTGTATAGTACATTTATCGAGGAATGCTATAGGCTATATATCATCACGCTATCACTTATAGGAGGGAAACAGTAGTGACATTTCTAGAAAATACGAGGAAATTTTATTCGCTTTTCATGGTCCGATTGGTCGATACTCTAAATTGAAAGTAGGAATTGAGCATTTTGACCGCCATTTTGAAACTTGTATCTGCACCCGGGAGGAGCCGGGATGGACCGCTAGTCGATTATAATATATGTTTTAGGCTTAGTCTATGATGTTTCCTCACTTTTCGAAATAACGTGTTTGTAATCGATAATCTGTGCATAGTGTATTTTTTATTAACATATTGTTAAAATATTGAATGACGATAATTTATAAGTATTATTATGAACTAAAATACAATTTTAATTCACATTACAATTATATAAGAACATTGCAGTTCACTAATACGAGATCCATCCAACCCTATGTATAAATAAACAGGAGACACTAACAACGCTTGCACTTGCGCGGAGTCATGAGACTATCATCGTGACTGCGCGCATTATACATTCACGTTGGTCTCCGCATGTCGCTGTACAAAACTAATGGATAGGGCGTATCAGATTGGAGATTAGTCTAAAAGTCTTTTTATTTAATAAATTAGGAACAGTTGAATATTAACACAAAAGTGAAGTCTTGACCTTAAAGTGAAACTTTGTGTCGCCTACGAAACCTTATATAATATATCAGAAACTGTGAAGCATTTTGGTCTTAGCAACGCCCAGAGGGGTTATTAAATACTCTGACATGATTACGAATATTTGAATGAATATTCGAAATGAAAAATTGTACGAATATGTCTAGAAATACTTTAAAAACTATTCGAATACTCTATGGTACGTCAAAACCATATACTAAGTTCGGATTTTTATTAGAACATTCGAACTTAGTGTCGGGGAATAGAGTAACTCCACAGAATCGATATACTCGTAAATACCAGTGGATCACACAAATATTAGTCTCTGTTTCGGGGTATCTGTATTCGAACCCGTGGTATCTTGTTATACAGACAGTAGCTAATCAACTGGGCCACGGAGGCTGTCGGCTTAAATGTCGTGTTCCATTGACCGTAAGCAAATGTAAATAAAAAAAAGATAAAATAAGCTAGAAGTGATTGTGCGCCAAGTTGCCGTGCCGCACGCGACTGCCATTCTCAATGAGCTTGTCAACAAACACCAATGACGGTCATTGTCAGGGTCGCGGGTTCAAATCCGCCGCGCGGCAGAGGAAGTGCTGAATCGACCACAAATTACAGTGATTTACGCCGGCCGTTCGTTATTTTATATTACTGTTTACATTCATTTTCATTCAGCACGGTATTGTATATACTTATTGATAACATTAATAAATTAAAAAATAATAAAAATCGTTTTTAGGAAAGTCTTCAGGTAGGTCATGCGTAGATAATTCGACCGACACGGTACTATAATAGTATATTGTGCAACAAGTGCGACAAGTTGTCGATTGCCCACGAAAGCGAAGTTGAACGCACGAGCGAAGCGAGTGAATGAAAAAGTGAATGAAATATGATGAAATGACGTTACTACGTTTATACGAAAATGTCAATAGTTATTTACCGATTATATTTTAAAAATACTTTAAGAAGTACTTTATTTAATTGTAATTAACCGTAAAATGTTACTTCACAGACAAATTTAAATTTGAATACAAAAATATGTACACATTGTTTTAAAATACATTTTGAATATTTATTGTAGCTATTTGGAGAAGTATAGCTTATCGCCTCTTCATTATGAATCATGCAAAGAAACAACATTCTTTTATTATTTTCACCGTCTAGTCTGTTAATGCATTATTTGGAAAGTTAGGTACATGATTCTCAGCATATAAAAAACTAGAAAGTGACACTACGTACAGTGCAAGCAATTAATAATTTAAATTAGTAATCGAACCCAAATTCCTAATTTCATCCTCCAAAGCAAGTTAAACGTAAGATTTGCGTTCTATCCTTTCAATATTTGTATTGTCATAGCTTTAAGAACAGTTATAGTTCAACCATAATTCAAATCCAGGATAAAAGCAACACAAAAGTCTAACGATGCTTATCTCTTTTCAGTTTGACCTGGGCTGCGAGCCTTGGAAGCGGACGTTCATCGGGACCGTACATAACCTGGGACTGGTGTTCTCTTTCGTCGTCTCTGGGCTCATCTCAGATAGGTGAGATTTAACTATCAGAGTAATCGCTTCACTTACAACATGGCTAAGAAACCTTTTAAATAAACATTCCGAATCATGAATGTGCCTCAGCATTTTGGGCCATTCAAAGTATTTTAAAATTGCTTCCCTATAACTATAGTGTACTATTATATCTTGTTACTAGGATGTATTCCATTGAAGGAGCCCCTAAATCTGGATCTATCTGAATGGGAATCAAATGCATAAAAGTGAAACGAATTGCTTTGCTTCATTGATCAATTCTATAATTGGTATTTAGTCGTAAAAGGCATCGTAATTTTCTTTTAACACCAAATTTCTCGTGCATTCAATCTTTCAACTTTATTTACCAGCTATTACTCTCCGATCTTTCTATTGATCTTAGCGAAACCAGTAGTTTGTTATTTTCCTCAAAAGCAAAAACAAGAGGTTAAACCTTTTTGTGAAATTAGTATGCTGTATGCTTATGACCGCGGCCGCACTTACAATACGTCTCGTGTTATGTCGATCAGTTTCGTTGGTAGAATAACAATATTACGAGGAACAAAGCCCTTTGACGAAGGTGTCACTTGGAATCTACACAAAGGCGCCGAAATATATATTTCAGGGTTCATTTGGTGGCACAAAAAATTTGTTGTTATATTAATTGGTAAATTATTTTAAAAAATAATGTAAAGACTCCAACGTAATTAGATCTGTCTTTGAGTTCGGGACTGCATTGATCAACCAGAACAATGATTTGTCGATTAGAAAAACCTTTTTAAAACCAGCCACACATTATAGTAGTATGTCCTAGAAATGTATGCAAGAAAACATCGTCCCGAAGAGTTCATGTCATTGTTATTTTTATTACTAATATGAAAATCTACAGAACCGTGGCGGGTACTGCATGCTCTTTACGGTTATTATTAGTTTCATCTCCATGCGAACCGAAATGAGGAAACCGTTATTGTGCTAACAAGAAACAGGACAATTATGTTACATCATAATTTTCAAGTTAACCAACGAGTTACAAGTTAATAACCGTTATATTTAGACGTCCTTTATTTTATTTTAGGTTTATATTAAAAATCCTGCGGAATAAATGAACACTATTGTATTAATTGGAATAAAAATGTAATATTATTTGCATTAGGAAAACCTAATGATATACCAATATTTGAATAGGTAATATTGAAATACGAAAAGGTACGTTTACATTCGTATTAGATTAAATATTATTAAGATTAAATATAACACCAAAAAGGTGAAATAAAAAAAGGCTTTCTGAAAAAGATTGTAACAGAATTTAGCATTCCTCATCCTATCAATTGCAGAGAAGTCGTGTACTTAACATGCTTTATATGGATTTATATAAATTATATCTATGCCATTAGGCCATTATGCATTAAGTCCGCCTGTACTATTTAATTGTACAAAGTGTACATAAAATATATCTACAGGTACGGTAGAAAGGTGATTATAGTCGGTACGCCCATAGTGGTGGGCGTGACTGGTCTCATCAAGTCCTTCTCCGTCAACTACTGGATGCTACTGGTACTGGAGTTCCTCGAGACCGCGCTGGGATACGGAAACGCTTCCATGGTTTTGTGTGAGTATATTACTATTCAGTCATTCTGAACTTTACGCAGTCACTATGCGAAATGTAAAGGCTAATAGAAAGTTTGCAGTCAACAGATGTATTGAAATCAAAGTATTTTTTACGATTTTTTTCCTATTTACTATGTTTTTTTATTTATTTATATACCGGGTATCTCAAGACTGCTACCGAAAACGAAGCCGGGTGGTAGTTTTAGTGACTACAAACACAATGCAACTAAAAATTTCGCATAGAAACGCGACAATTATTTTTTATGATTTTTTAAACATCGTCATTTTTGGGGGGTAAATCCATAGTTTTTGCTAAAGTAATCATTTAAACAATTTTATACCTTAGATTAGTTATAAATAAAAGAGTATACACTATTATTTTAGGAAAAAATGTATTTACCACCCAAATATGGCCATAGGAAAAAATAAACAAAAAAAAATTGTCGCTTTTTTTTGCAACTTTTTCTGTTGCATTGTGTCTGAAGTAGCTTAAACTACCACCCAGCTTCGTTTTCGGTAGCAGTCTTGATATACCCTGTATACTTTATTGTACACCATAAAAAAGGAACAATAACAGATTAAATACTTAAAACTAAAGACATGGTAACAATTAAATTATCTTTCTTATGTTCATAATTGTTAAAAGAAGGTATCTTTCGTAACATTTACTTAGCAGATGACTAACACCTCAGTCCGTCCCGTGACCACGAAAGCTGTAATCGAAACAATGGGAAGTTATTTTTTAAAATTATACCGAATTCTATATGATAAATAGAAATCAAAGCATTCATCAAGCACAAAATATTTCGGGTCCGAATAATTTTCATTCAAGAACATTTTAATCAATAAGGTTTCCATGATCAAATACTATAATACCAACATCGTCATTTTTCAGCACTCGAAACAGTCAGTCAAAAGCGTCGCGTGGTGTTCTCCTGCATAGCAGACATCCTATCCAGTTTTGGCAGCGCATTCTTCGGTCTTATCGCCTGGCGGGTTCCGTACTGGAGACACATGATGAGGGCCATTTACGCTCCTCTTCTCGTCGTGGTCTTCTACATCTTCCTGGTAGACGAGGGGGTTCGATGGCTCCTAGCCCACAACAAGAAGCAGGAAGCAGTGCGTGTGTTGAACAAAGTGGCGAAGTTCAACAAAATTACGCTCTCGCAGAAGGCGAAAGCTATGCTGATTAAGATTACTGAAGACAGGAATAAGTCTGATGAGGTGAGATCTAATTTATTACCTGTAATCGGTTAATACTTCCAATGTTGGTGCAAATATTAGACATTTTTAATACAAACTGAAATGTGAAGCAAGAACGTGCTACCATTTTGGTTTGGGTCCTATTTAAAAAATACTCGTTATATTAATTCATTGAAAAAATTAAGGATTACCTGTTGTAAACAATTAGCAAATAAAATCAAAATTCAATGGAATAAAACACAATATGTTATCGTCAAAGTTTAGGCTACCTATACGTCATAGTATTTATTCATTCACTCAGCACCGTACAAATTTACGAGGCGCTAATCTAGTGCTAAGCACATAAGCCAGTGACATAATGTATTGGCACAGTAACCGACTGCTGATTACTGTCAAGGTCAACTAGACGACGGGATATTGACTCCACCGCCTAATCTTGTTTATTTTTAACTCATAATTCTACTATATAGGTATTATGTATAGTATAGTAATGAATTTTCAAAATACTGTCTGCCTCTGTGGTGTAGTTTTTCTACGGTACGATTACAAAGCTGACACCTCGGATTCAAATTCCGATTCGGGCATTGTGATATTGGATTTTTCTCTTCATTATCATTCAGGATTTTTACTAAATGTGGGTGTCCTGGTTGCTACCAGGACACCCACATTATTATCCTGTAGAGGTGCTCCTCTGCTTAGCCCTTCTGGGAAAGAGGCGTGAATTTATGTATGTATGTATGTATGTATGTATGTATGTATGTATGTATGTATGTATGTATGTATGTATGTATGTATGTATGTATGTATGTATGTATGTATATATTGATAGTATATCCAAAAAATACATGACATCTGTAATGAAAATATGTTTGCGTGACCAATTTGAAGCGCGTAAATACACCGTCCTAATGTTCAATTGATATGTGAATTTATAGCAAGGCTCATTCAAAGTAACATCGTCAACGAGGAGTAAATGTGCTATAGTGCTAATTACATTGTTACGTCGGCTTTATGCGTGGAATTTCTCGTTATACTATCTAAGCCTACCGTGATTAGTCAATCATTTAGATACTTCTGTATCAACGCATTTAAATACGTCCCTCTACACAGTGCACGGATCTTCTCCACACTATAACCCACCACGCTGTTGTAGTGCGGGTTGGCGGACTTTATACACCATAGAAATTATCAAAAACGCTATGATTCACAGGTTTTCTCTTGATGTTTTCCTTCACCGTTATAGTGGGTGTTGATTGACTATCAATACACATGACTCAGAAAAGTCATACCCGCGACCACTGTGAACATGTTGGTTGCTGCGTCTGATCCGATCATCAACAGGCCACCACTCACTTGTTTTATGTTTTAATTAGCAGTCACAAGTTGCAAATATATACTTATTCTTATTAATCTTGGATCCAAGTATCCTTGATAGATTCAATTTACAAAACGTATTCACCCGTAATATATTTGCTAAATCTACAATTTGCAAGTATACATACAATAGTTACTAACATCTCCTATAAACGCTATTAAATCATCGCACGTAGGTGTTAATTGGCAATGATGATGACGATGAGTTACTATTTTTGGTTTAAGGCTTACAATCCATATATTTCACTTCCAGGCTGGTCAAAGTCCTCCGCCGGAAGAAGCTCTGAGTCCACATCTCCTCTCAGTCCTGCGCTCTCGGAAGATGCTAGTCCGCGTCGCCCTCATCGCGGCTTGCTTCATCTGTTCTACCTTCGTGTACAACGGAACTATCATTAACTCGACCAGCATCTCCGGCAACAAGTACCTCAACTTCTCCGCCTTGCTCCTGGTTGCTGTTCCGACCAGAGTCATCACTGCTCTCACCCTGACGAGATTTGGGAGAAAAGCGCCCATTTGTGTAGCGTATACGTTGTGTGCGCTGTTCTTTATCGCTTCAGCGTTTGTTCCTAAATGTGAGAATAAATCATTTAATCTAGTAGATTACAAAATGTATAATAATGTTATGGAAAGGTTAATAGATCTTATAGGAAACCTAATGTAATCCATAAACTGCTAGTAATAAGAAAACCGTGAAATCGTTTTTTTTCTTTCTTTTCATAAAAAATGTAGGAGCCAAGATAATGCGACATCTACTAGTATAATTTGCATAGCTTAATCTATTATTTTTATCTATATCTACGCTATAAAACAGAAGTTGAACTTCATTTTCAAATCAATTTCAGATTTTAGATGAACTAATTGTTCTATAATGAAACGATGATTGTTTTAAGGTGCTGCCAATTGAATTAGAGCATTGAAAAGTAACTCTTTATTATTTTGATCATGTAAACTGCTAGTGCTATACATAAGAAAAGGTAGTAGTAGGTGATTCCATAATATTAACATTCAGTCTTAATGAGTACAAGAACATTCAAACAAGTATTTTAGACATATGTACATATTATAATGATGCAAATTGGTTTTCTACGTTTCTTTCCACGAGTACAAGAGATTAGATACGCTAACAGTCATTTGTTTAACAATACTTACATTTCTGGTTATTTTTGAATTACCATGTAAGTGGCCATTACCTGTGTGTATATTCACATTATATCAATTACCAAACCTAAAATGATTGCCTCATCACTCACCATCAAAATCATTGCCAGCCCTCAGCTGTTACTACTCGCAAATCATACATCCGATGTATGGATCTGGATGGATGGATATTAAGCGCAACAGTATCATTTTAATGTTTTATTCCTTAGAGCTTGTTAATAATTAAAATCATTAATATCCGCAAATACTGATCTGAGAGATTAAAAACATTTTTTAGTTCCCACATATATGCAATTACGAGACTGCCCTTTAATTTAGAGTTAAAATGAGAGGTGTCAATTCATGGTCAGCTACGCTAACCCACTTGGGGATTTGCCTAGTTCACATACCGTAAAATGTCTTGCAAGAATCTTGTGGCATGTAAATTTCCTAACAACATTAACCTTAACTTTTTTTAGTTACTTGATTGATTTTAGTTCATACTATTTTCAGTAAATTACCACACACTTAAATAAATAACTAAAAGAAATAAGAGGTTCGTCACCACAACCAAAAACTAGGTAATTAGATTGTTACATACAGACCACCATGCACTTTTTAATGACCTGTATGTCTGTTAGTAATTTTGATAAAATATGTACTAATAAAGAAATGAAGAGTTTGTTCGTTTGAACGCGGTATTCGTAGAAACTTGAGCTTCTAATTGAAGAATTCTTCAAAGATGGATAGTCCATTTATCGATGAAGGCTATAAAATACCTTTTACCCCGAAAAACTCTTCCATGCAGATGAAGCCGCTTCATATTACATTTTAGAAATTTGAATGTGTCCAATTGCAGCAATCTGGTGGGCGTCGGTGCTGTTCTACCTGGCCGGCAAGATGTGCAGCAGCTACGGCGTGTTCAGCATGTACGTGGTGGCGATGGAGGTGTTCCCCACCACTTCCAGGAACTCGCTGACTAACATCGCCAACACTGTCGGCAGGCTCGGCTCCGTGCTGGCCCCGCAAGCTCCACTACTGGTGAGGACTTTGTACTATTGGTAGAAGACTAGCTGTCATTATAAGACTTATCGTATTTGTTCTGAGTATATTAAAATTAAAATGTAAATAATTTTTGCGATTCATTAAGATGTTGAACATCATTTAGATTCAGTCATTTTGGTTCGGAAAGCGGTTATCACTAGAAACGAACTCGCGCAAGAAACTCAAGTGTTGTTCTTTTAACAACCAGTTTACAATTTAGTGATTATTACAAAAATTACAAGTGGTTTAAATCAAAGCAGTTCATTAATTATTTGTTATAACATTTTAAAATGAATAACATTTTGAGTGAGTGCAATGTAGACTTCTATTCAGATCGATGATTGTCTGATATCTCTCAACTGCAAAATTATGCTGGCCTGATTGCTTCATATCATAGATAAAACTCTTTATTATGATAAAGAATATATAAAACAAAACAAATAAGGAAATAAAAAACATACAATAACTATATTAGAAACTCATATAATTGATATAACTGGCGTCCTTATAAGCGATTAAGCTATCTCTTCCAGACAACCGGTTGAAATAGATCCAATAGTTAATATTATAATCAATATACTCAAGATAAAACCTAGAAGCAACATATTGACGTAGATTAGAATAGAAAATAGAATTAATTATATGGGGTGATCGAAATCAGTTTATGTTTTTGGTACCAATTTATTTTCTATTGCTTCTAGTATAGGTCGTATAAATTTATTAATTTTAGGATTTATCCTTTTTTATTGCGATGAATATACGAGCATACCATTCGCCTAATTGTAAGCTCATGAACAATAGCAAAACCAAGCAATGCTTAGCATTCCACTGTGCCATCCTGAGACACAAGATGTTAAGTCTTAATACGTCCAATACACTTGCTTCAATGTTTTTCAAACCGGAACACAACATTACCATAATATTTTGTTTAAATATCATATTGATATTTGCATAAAAGTATAGCATAACCTACCTGTTCTGTTCAAGTCAAAAATCATTTAGATGTTGAAGTAAAACTCGTGACTGATACTTAAGAAACATTCAAAATTCTAATTGTATTGCTAAATTATAGGAGCAGTACATGGCTGGGCTACCAAGCGTGCTGTTTGGAGTCGTGGCGCTAGGAGCAGCAATGTTAGCGTTACTCCTGCCAGATACAAGCCAGGCGGCATTGCCTGATGATGTTGCTGATGCAGAAAAACTGGACAACCAAGTGGTTGAAGAACCATCAGCCATAGCTCCTATTGGGAGCATTAATGAGCAAGAGAAAGAAAGGTTTTAGACTCCAGAGGTATCTGCTAAACTAATAAATAGTGATACTGAACTTAAACTGGATCTGACAATGAAATCTGAACTCTGATGCTGTGATTTAAGATCGATTATTGTGATGTGATAAATGAGTGCTTAGAACTTGCCAAACTTTTAAGAAGGGATAAGACCTTCAATGTGATGTGTTGAGTGCTAATAATTAGGTTGAAGAGGACATGCAAGGTACTAGGATTTAAGAACTATTTGTTTAAAATATGATGTTATGAATTCTGAAAAACGTAGTTGGGGTGTTATCAAAGAGATCCTCAGACAATAATAACTAATTAAAGGACGCAAAGAAAAACTTGAGACCATAAATACTTTTAACAGCCTCAGTCGCAGTTGGAGACGCCATATTTGAAACGAGAGAGTGCGGGTTCGATCCTCACACAGAGATATTTCTTGTGTTGCCTACAATTATTTCTTCGGGGTCTGGGTGTCTGTGAGACCATAAAGTGTCTCAATCTGGGATTACGACTATTTATGTCATCGTTGGGTAAATTTATTTATTATTTGCTTCAAATTTAACTTATTAAGGCATTCTTAGGAGGAGAGAATAAATCATTATGGAATGAATTCTCAAAAGTCAATCGTCGTAGGTCCTTTTTGTTCACCGTAACTACGCCGAATACATGCTGTTACCAAACTGTACCTAAGTATTTAACTTAGTTAAATGTAATTTATAGTAAATTTGGCTTTAAAACTACATTTAAGTGTAATTAACCCAGATAAGCCTGAAACAATTTTTTTTGTAAATCATCAGAACTAATGATTTTCTTTAATTTTATTACCCTCAAGACGAATAAAAAAAATGTTGAAAAAATTATCTGCCATAAGGCTTTCCGGGAAATGACCGTCCTATATATAGGACAGTAGGATAATAGGTAGCAAGTATAGTTTAGCATTGATATTGACCAAATTGAATATAAAAGGTATATTTACTGATTAAAAGTGTCCTAAATATCTACATGAGTCATTGACATGAATGTCGTGAAAGAAAAAGTCAAATCTACCCACATAAAAATTTTAAATTTCAAGCCAATCTACTGAAAATGACTTCAGAACCTATTATTTCTGACCATATTATTTCTCGCAAGAAGCTGCCTAACTTGTAGGTTTGTTTTTGCGATTACTAATGTGATCTCTACCGTGTTGTCTTTGAACAAAGATAACTGCTACTGGAATTATTGTGTTTGTTGGCTTCATGTATGTTCATTGTACGGCATTCAGCGTCACATTCTCAACCACTGAGTCGTTTTTTACTCTGGCCTATCAAATTGTTCCATTGCACTTGATGTAAGCTTAGCGCGATCCAAACAGGGTATCTAATGGATATACACAAGCTGATCCCTGAATGCGATACACTTGCATGGGTCATCAACGAGTTTTCCACCAGTGTATATGATGACAGCCCAACACGGTTCGATAACCATCACCCGGCAATATGGTAATCAAGCACATTACCAGCTGTTGGTTCTTGGACAATCTCACTCGACGAATGAAACCCAACAGCGAAGATGCTGCTATACAGTTCATCTGTGAGCTAGTAGAGCCTCCTTGGCTGAGGAGACATTTGTTTCGTAGCTTTAACGACTTACAGCAAAACTCTACCACTTACAAAAGTCCTTATACAAAAATCTACATTAGTGTGTCAATAAATGTTAGTTAAAAGTGATCATATATATATTGAGTTACCTCTCAGTATTTTTTCCATCGTCAAAAAAGATTTCAACATCATAATCCACGCGATAATTATGACATGTGCCTGTAATAGTGTGAATATAAAGTTACCCCGTATTATCCTACCGTCCTATATATAGGACACTACTTTTTATCCCTAATTATTTCCACTTTCCGAAGTATTATATTGAGGAACGAGTTTTCGCAAATAAGGAACAGGCTATCTAGAATAAGAAAAATGTGAAATATAAAACTTTACTGTAATTTACAGTTTTTTATACCTACCTTTCGTGCACCTTGTCTGGGGCACACTTTTATTGCGTATTTTGAAGTGAAATATTTCTATGAAATACATTTATATCATTGATATTCTATTTTTTTATAATAAAAAATAGTCTCCTTACTTCAAAAAACAACAAATAAAATCAACCATTAAAATAGTTAGTTCAATATATTTTTTTATTTAGACTCAATGATGTTTTAATAAAGATGACGCATATCCATATTGCGTGAAGTTTAAAATCTGTCCTACTATGCATATACATACTCATTTGTTAATACTTTATGACAATTTTAGTGAATGAAACAGATTATACAGAAAGTACGAGACGGACAGAGATAGCATTGCGCTATCCAAACATAGAATCGAAGCGATAGAAACAGAAGGGTGATGATAAATAAAACTACCTATTTAGTTTTATAAGTATTTAATATACTCGCATTAACATTGAGGTTGCTACGTGAGTCTATCTGTGGTACGCCATCCTGAAACAAAATATATTTTTATTTGCTTACAACCATGAAAAAATAAAGATATAAATTGATTGCATTTTTTTATATTAAGCATGCACTGAAAAATCGATCACTTATTGATATTATTTTTTTATTGTAATGATGGCAAGTGATACGACCGCGACGCGACGTGATGCTTGGCATTCACTGCGCTCGCCATCCCGAGACATAAGTTCTTAATTCGCAATAAGTACAGCGATTACTCTGGCGGGAATGTCCTTTAAACTGGAACAGAACATGGCATTTTAACTGCCGTTTGGTGGGCTTGAACTCTCATATGAGAGATCATCCACTAGTAAACAACCGATACTACAACCGATGGTGCAGGGTTTTTTAGGTGGATGTATTTCGTAGTTGTATATATTTATTGAGAGTGGTTAGGCCATATGAACCACTCTCAATCGTACTCTCGATTGTAGAGGAGGCCCGTGCCCTGCAGTGGGACGTATATGTGCTGATACAGATATTTTATTAATAATTATAATGTGTTAAACCAATATTAATCAGTTTTAAAGGCATTCAGTCACAATCCTTTGTTTTTGTTCGAACTGTACTTAGTGCATACCCATTTACGTCTCAAAAGCTCATCACGTGGAAATCTGGAAACATTCAATGATATATGTAAATATATATACATTATATATATAGTCAATCAAAATAATAATAATAAGACTGCCTCGGTGGCGTAGTTGTACTACGATACGGCTACAAAGCTGAGGTCTCGGGTTCGAATCCCGGGTTGGGCAAAGTGATATTGGATTTTTCAATTCATTATCAGCCCAGAGTCAGGAATTTGTGCCCGATATGGCGATAGGCTATATCACTTCCTATCACTTCGTGGGACGGAACATACAAGGCGAAATGTGGGTGCCTTGGCACCTCTGCTTACCCCTTCTGGAAAAAAGGCGTGAGTTTATGTATGTATGTATGTATGTCAATCAAAATATATGGGGAAGCTAATGTATTTTGTAATGTCCGTGGTTGGATTAAGTTATTTATTATTAAAATAGTTCATAACAAATAACTTAATTGTTTTAAATATGATTGAATTAGAAACAAATATACAACAATCCAAATCCATTCATACCTTCATCGTCAATTTTCTGTATCATCGGTTTCGCTTCTGACTTATTAATCTATGAAGCACGCTTTTTGTCCCTATCGCACTTCACAATCTTTGTATTAGGTGATCCTTCTTACACAATTGAAGGCGATATTTAATAATTTAAAGTAATAATTTAATTTTGTGTGATTTCATATACTTACGTATGATGTGTAACTCCAATTTAGTTTCATATTTTTGTACCAATGTTTTTACGCCTATAAAACATATAATTCGACACTGTAGACAATATTTTCGTAATAAATTATGTTGACAGCACTGAGGTCTTCCCTCTGTCGGCGTTGCTATGCGACTAGATGAAATTACACCAATTGCCCGAATTTGAACGCCTCACTTTTGAAGTGCTAGTGCGATATCTACGTCGTATTTGTATAATATATCATTGTTTAGACTGTCCTATATATAGGACAGTAGGCTTATCTGGGTTAAATAAGTTTGCTACTTATCATTTTTTATTTTAGCAGTTGTTTACCTATTAAGATACTAGATGGCGTTAGTTGTATTGTATGTCATTTTCTTCACATTTTGAACCACTTCATATCATAATTAGTATTAACAATGAAAGAATAATAAGGGAAAGTACTGACTGTTAATCAATCTGCTTATCTTTCATATATCTAAGAATTTATCCATTTTTTATTAAGGTGAATATGTTTATATATTAGAAATATTATATTTGTACGTGTTGTATCCATGCAAGTTCATTGCTAGCCTTGCTTGCTATCTTGCAAATGTTGTTTAATAAAATCATATGTATATGTTATGAGCCAAGTGATTAATGCAGGCAGTATTCATAATGCCCGGGCAGTATGAATATTGCCGACCCATATCGGGCCAAGTGATTAATTACACTCCAAACTCACCTGTTTATCACATTGCCCGGACATTATGAATATGGCTACATGATGATCGGGCAATGTGATTAATAGGTGATTTTTTACGTGGTGCGCTGCCGCATTGTCGCATCTGCGATAGACCCATAAATTAGAAAGGTTGAATTGATTTGCTTATCTTCAGAAGAAAATTAGTGTACCCACTTTATGGATCAGTTAGGTCGACTGTGCCCCAAAACCGACTCGGAACACCCCGACTTCACGTAGTCTTTTGGCTACCGACCCTAGAGTGGATATAAAAAGCCGGAGGCGCGGAGGGAGAGCAGCCCCCGCCCGCTGTAACGAAGGATAGGCAACCGTGCGAGCCGTAGCGGCTGAGGCTGGTCGCCGGAGGCGACCAGCAAGCCGAAGGTGCGGAGGTGAGCATGGGTGCCTATCTTTTGTTTCGCAAGGGCGAAAGAGCTGAACTTCCCGTAGCGCCGGAGACGATGCAGAAGCGAATTTTTATTGACAACAAGTGTTTTAAGGGTTAGGTTGCTATAATAGATATTTCTCAGGAATAGTGCGTTACCTTTTCATGGGAGTGGCACCAGGGGAGGTGCGACACTCCCCCTTCCGCTCCACTCCTCCCAACCTACCCCTCGTGCTGTCTTATTCTAAATTCTACCACTTCGGCTCATTGTTTTGATTTTGATTCGCTTTACATCACTCTGCCCAATAGGCACTTGGCATTATTTATAATGCCCGGGCAATATGATAAATTGATTGGTTATAATCACATTGCCCGCTCTTATTGTGCATTATTCATATTGTCCGGGCATTATGAATAATGCCCGATTATTCACTTGGCCCATAACATATACACCATCCATACCGTAGCTAGGCAAAGGCTGGAAAACGAAGGGACGCGGGTTCGATTCCCGCATCAAACATTTGTTAAATCTGCAAATTACATGAGGTCAAAAAAATGTTACGAATCTGCGAGTTGTAACACTGAAAAGTCTCTTTTAGCTGATACTCATAACATAAGGCTAGAGTGATCATCATTTACCATCAGGACTTTATGTGCAAATTGAGTGTGTGTGCGTGTGTGTGTGTTTTTTTTTTAAATTGTATTTCAAAGACTTCTGCTGAATTGTCTCAAGCTGTTATTCCTCCTATTGTTATTCGTCCAAAACCTATAGTTTTAGAATAAATTACATCTTGTTATAATACGTATGATGTTTTGTTACAATGTTACCAGCAGAGCTAAGTATTTGGTCAGTTTTAATATTTGCATTTAATAAATTATCTCATACTGAATATCAAATGTTTCATTCTTTTGTGTTTATTTCTTTATTTCGATGAATGACGAGGCCAGCATATATTCGTCTGATGGTAAACGATATGTTGTACAACTACTCACGGATATTTGCAAAACCAAACTACACCATATATTACAAAGCAATGCTTGATATTCCACTACACTTGCCATAATGGGTCATACTATGTTAAGCATTATTTCCAGTAGTTATTCTGGGTACCGTATCCTTCAAACCAGAACACGACAGTGTATTTACACTACTTTTATATAAAATCAATCGCTTATAAATACTGAAAGACTTATATTAACCAATCATGACTGTCAGACCAGCAATCCACTACAGGACGTCAAATTCTCTAAGTAGAAACCATTGTGGCCTGATTTATCTAATTGCAACGTATATAAACTGTGAACCGTCGGGTTCTGGTTTTCTAAGTTAGGACCCTCTTTATAGTGTGAATTTGATAACTTAATACGGTACTCTAGAATATAATGCATGTTGATATGAAGAAAGGCTCAACGTAATAGTAAGACTATAAATTCGGATGGCAACGCGAGCTTACTCGCCCATATCGGGCGTCAATAAATTAATAACAATTAATACTATAATAAGATCTGTATTTATTTATTTATATAAACAATCAATAATAATAATCTAATATTAACTCTGTCATATATATTTAGAATCAGCGTATACATATTGACGCACTAGACTAGGGGCACTTCCCGATCAGAAGGCTCAAGATACACCAATAAAATCGACGTATTTTTGTGATTACTACTCTAATCATCTAGTTCATAATTCATAATAAAAATATATAAAATCAATGATAAATAGAATAAGAAAATACAAAAGATAAGTATAGAGCCACAAAGTTAACTGGCCCGGTGGCCAAAAGTGAAAACAAATACGTTATTTGGAATTGTCAATCTACCTGCCAGTCGCTGACATATCGGCCATTAGTTGTTTACTCAATGTATTTATTTCTCCTGCATTATTTAAAACTAGTGAAAATTGCCGAAAACTTTAAAAAGTGATGCTAGGAATGTTACACTTCAGGTATTAAATTTTACGTAGGAAGAAAAGCGGCTTCAGATACCAATAATACCCTTCGAAAAATTGTATCATCGCGTAGCTGCCGCCACAGGTTTGTGTTGTCAGCTTTTCAAAATAAATTCCACGAAAACAGAACTTTGTACGTACTAGTACAAGTACAATAGATGTAAGTTCATATCATAAACTAAATTTTATCGTTACGTGCGTGGTGGCCTGTTGGTAAATGGACCACCAATGACCACAACCACATGTCACGGTGGCCGCGGGTTCGAATCTCAGGGCACCCCTCTGACTTTTCGGAGTCATGCGTGTATTGATAATCAATAAACACACACTAAAACGGTGAAGGAAAACATTGTGAGGAAACCTGCATAAAGCGATTTATAAGAATTCTATGGTACCTGTGTAAGTCCACCAACCCGCATTAGGCCAGCGCGGCGGACTATATGGCCTGTGATATGGCCTAACTACCCTCAATCGTACTCTCAATTGCAGAGGAGGCCCGTGCCCTGCAGTGGGACGTGTATGGGCTGATACAGATACACTTGTTTAAGGGTTTTGACTTCTTTTGATTTGTTAGAAATCTTGTGAAGAAAAAAAACATGCAGATGAAACTGGTCCACTCATTTTCCCGACACTATTGATCGGGTTGAAAAATCTTACTTTACCCACTTTATTGCAATATCTATTTTTAACGGCAACACCAACCGACGCGACTCTCTCACCGGGTCAGATAAGTTTGTGGGACTATAACAAGATTTATGAATCTTATTTGTTTTATTCATGACATTGTCTAAAACAATGTGAAAGTAATTCATAACACACTATTTATCATTCATTTAAAACCATAATAAAATATATTTTCTATCTGTATGCACGGAAATATCAAACATCTATCATTTGACTAATGTTTTTATCAATTAGATAATGGAATAACCTTACACTATGAAGGATCAACGCATGCTCCATTTATTTGATTAATATGTTATCGAAGATAATCGCACAAATATGATTAATAATACTTAAGGGTTGGCCCGGCTTCGCCCGGGTTCAAAAACGGTTTTATTAATATTTAAACGCAATGCCGTCCTCTGTACTGCTTTTGCCAACCCTTCCAGTCCCATCCAATCCCGTTACATCCCTGCCCCGTCCCATTCTGTCCTATGACTCAAGGGATCTAAATAAAACTTTCCTCTCCTTTCCCGTATCATGCCTTTAAGTACAAAAATTCAACAAAAATGTATTCTAATACCTTTCTCATCTCACTTGAACACGATTTTGTTTCCAGGATAGAACATAGCCACAGAGAATAATTCTAATAATTATTATTTTGCTCATTTATCTTCCACGTAGTTACCGCCATCGATTGGTAAAAATATATTATAGATATAGATAGAGATAGATAGATATAGAATATAGATTATATAATTTGTATTTTTTTTTGTTGTTTGTTTATTAATGGTTACTATCATTATGAACATGTCCAATACTTGGTGCATTTCACAATGGGAGGGACGAGGGAAGAAAAACAAGAGTCGACAAGGTTATTGGCCCTCTGGCAATCTCATTCTACGGAGGTATCAAGTAACCAAAGTTGCGATGTGGCTTCACATTCATTTCTGTGGGACCGTGCTACCATCCTAGTTAGACCAGTCCTCAATGAGTCCTTAAAAGGTTTCAATGAGTTTTTATGTTTGAGAAATCTTATATTGATTGCACGTGATAGGAGACTCTGCACTGGTAGTAGGTATCTCATATGTGGAAGGCCATCAGGGTACCTACCACCGCAATTTCTGTTTCAACAAGCAGTAGTGTTATTACACTATTGTGTTCTGGTTTGAATGACATTGTAACCAGCGTAATTACTGACATAATGACACATAAGATCTTATGTCTCAGGATGGCGAGCGCTGTGGAATGCTAAGCATTGCTTTGTAATTCGTATTGTTGTTAGGTATTGCTACGGTCCATGATCGGTCGTCTCGCTTGCCATCAGGCGAACAGTATGTTCGTCTCACCATTCATTGCTATAAAAAAAGCTGTAGACTTTCTATGTTATAGTGATAATGGTACGTAGCAAATAAACTTAAATAAACTTCCCAAGACTTTTTTTATTGCAGTGAATGGCGAGACGAGCATGCCGTTCGCCTGATGGTAAGCGATGCGACCGCTCATGAACAGTAGCAAAACCTAACAACACCTTGAATTACAAAGCAATGCTTGGCATTCCACTGCGCTCGCCATCCTGAGACATAAGGTATTAAGTCTCAATATGTCCAGTAGTTACTCTGGCTACAATGTCGTTCAATCCGAAACACAACAGTGCATCTAAACTGCTGCTTAACGGGAGAAATAGACATTGCGGTGGTACCCACCCAGACAGCCTCTCACATATGAGAGACCTCCCCACTAGTAAGAGACTACCACCAGTAGACTGCGTTAACAAAACCGTAATTTATACTAAATCATGCATTATTGTATACGGGGTATATCATGACTGCTACCAAAAACGACGCTGGGTGGTAGTTTTAGTAACTTCAGACACAATGCAACTAAATTTTGTGCAAAAAATTGCGACGAATTATTTTTGAAATTTTTTTTCAATCGTCGTGTTACGGTGGTAAATACATAGCTTTTTTATAAATACACGTTATAGGATGCAAGGCTTTAAATTATTATTTTAGCAAAAACTATGGATTTACCACCCAAACTTGAAAAATAATAAGAAAAAAAAGACGTGTGGCACTCGGAGACTGCCGCGGTAAAGCTATTGCATAACATTTTTTATCAACTTATGTAATTATAATTATTTATTTATTTATTTTATTTATGCAGTATTTTTTTTCCTTTGTTTTTCTTTGATATAAATTGTACAGATATTCACTGTTGTACGTGCGAGCTTCGTAGAGTCGTACCATGAAGAAATACAAAGAGGAGGTGCCCTAACGCCGAAACTCTAAGCAGGCATGAGTCACCAGATTGCGGGGCGAAGAGGGGGATTACGCATGCGCAGTAACGCCGATACAACCAATGCCACCTAGAGGCGAGTTGCTGAACTAAAGAGACGAGCGTGATATATCAAAAAGTCATTAAAAGTTCTGCTATGCATCGATAGATGGCAAAACTAAATATCGAAAGAGGTTAGATTACAATTAAACACGCAATAGCTTTGCAATTCGCATTTAAAAGTACTGGCACATATTTGAATCAAAATAAAAATATTAAATTTAAATTTCGGTCGGATTCAGGTTATTTTCGTTACGAAATTTCTGGATTCGGTCTCCACGCTCAAGACCCGCGATAGAAGCTATGCAATAGCTTAAAAATTGTCGCGTTTCTTTCCGAAATTTTTCGTTACATTATGTTTATATTCACTTAAACTATCACCCGGCTTTCGGTAGCACTCTTGATATACCCGGTATGTTATGGTACGGGCTCAAGATATGTATAATTAATTAGGAAATTATCGTAATCTAATGATACTGTATCGAATTACAGAAGGCGTAATACACCATTCCTTTAACATTTTTTTCTAATGTCCTCGTAGAAATAAACATTGTAATTGTGCTTAAGGATTACTGAAAAATAGCACAATAACGCAGTTAATTTAAGGGTCAATTTGCCAAAATATGTTTTTACGGATACGGTATTGTTTGTTCTGTTAACTATAATACTTGAAAGTTTGTAGAATGTTTAACAAGTTTTCAACCCAAAGTCCCATGTTGGGCGACAAGTTAAGATGAACAGAAAGAAAACAAAATCGTGCTTCGCATCGAAAAGCATTTTTAGTGACACCCGAAACATGGAATGACATACTTTCGTTTACTCTTTATAAATGCAAAATAGCATAAAATCAATCATTAGAAGAAGTTGGGCGAAAAAAATATGACTATTTTTTTGTTTTGCTTCTCATGCCCGATGCTGTCAACTTGATTATTAGTATGATCTTATGATAATGTCAATTATATTAAATACCAACAGGTAAAATACTTTATACAAATATTAAAGATGACCTTAAAACACAAAAAAAAACATATTGCTTGTAAAACATTAACTAAAACTTGTCTTACAGTATGTCAAAAAAATGGGTCTATTTTTCCATTCTTTGTCATGTGTGTATTGATAGCCAATCACCGCGCACTAAAACGATAAAGGAAAACATCATGAGGAAACCTGGATACTATAGTGATGTGTAAGAATTTTTATGCTATGGAAAATCTACCAACCCGCACTAGGCGTGATGGACTTTATGGTCTAATCCTCATATCAATCATATTTTCGATTGTAGAGGAGGCTTGTGCCCTGCAGTAGGATATATATGGCTGATACAATACAGTACAGTAGAAAAACACAGTACCTATTCATTTACAATACACATTTGCCTATCTGAATTCCGTGATTATCCTAAGATAACCGGCTCGTATCACCAAATGCATCAAAATAACTATCGTAGAAGCGACGTGCTTGCCCAATTAAATAAAATACTCATTATTATTCAATATCAGGCTTATAGTATTACAAGAAAGTGACACTACTATTTCTGGGTTTTCCCAAAGTAGGTACGAGGTGTATTCAAAAAGTAAGGTGACTTTTCAAATTTTGCGGGCTTCGTTAGATCTTCGATTTTTTATTTTGTTATGTTGGTACACTCGTCCCGAACATCTCTTCAATTTCAAGTCAATAGCAGATTTAGTTTGTGTTTAGCAGGTTCAAAGGTTAGACGTATTTTGGTGAACTCGGCGATTTTCTAATCTATCAAAAAATAAACACCGAATCTCTGAGAGAGCTCAAGGCTCATACCAAAAAGTACTGGTGGTAGGTTTCTCATATGTGAGAGGCCATCTGGGTAGGTACCACCGCAATGTCTATTTCTCCCGTGAAACAACACTGCGTAAATCCACTGTTGTGTTTCGGATTGAAGGACATTGTAGCCAGAGTAACTACTGGACATATTGAGACTTAACATCTTATGTCTCAGGATGACGAGCGCAGTGGAACGTTGCTACTGTTTATGAGCGGTCGTATCGCTTACCATCAGGCGAACGGCAATAAAAAAAAAGTGCATATCAAATGTGGTTTGAAGATTGGAAAAAACGTTGGCACAAGTGCATTAAATATGAGGGGAATTACTTTGAAGGGACAACATAAATATTGATGAATAAATAAATATTTTTTCAAAAAATATAAATTCACCTTACTTTTTGAACACACGACGTATATTCTATATATACATAACGAATTACTAGAAGACTGACTTACAAGTCATCATGCTGGGTGTATGCTCGACATTATGCTTTAGAGCTAGTTATAGCGTTATAGTATTGTGGGCGGATGTGGGGATGTGTCAGATCAAATCATAGGAAATCATAATCTTACTCACGGAACGCGAGACAGTCTCCACGCTCTTACAGCTACTATTATCCGATGATAATATTTACTCTCTTGATCGCAACAAACCGTGCTGCTAGCTCGCAGACCGTTGAGATGTCCTTGACTTTTTTTATGAAGTCCCAGACATCTTCAGTAAATCTCTAGCGTAGATTCTGTCGAAAGCTTATAGAGGGCGTCGGCATTCCGTTTTTAAAAATCAACTCGATGACGACATACAGATACCTAATACGATAAAATTGATAAACAATTAGAGTGCTTTTTACCTTGAAATATGCTTAGATTTCAATTCAGTATTTATATAGTTATTATTATTTTAGTTATATCTGTAATGCTTGGAAAGCTCTTCTAGGATTTCAGGGTTCAGTAATCGCCAGAAAATTAGCTAATAAGAATCCCATGTTGGGCACCATTTTCGCTTTACTTCTAAATTAAAAATCTAGCAGCACCTATAAAGGCAGGCGTCCACATATTTGCATCGTACGTATCGGACGTATCGCATCAAACGGATCGTAGTATTCTCTGCCTAGGAAGTCATACAAGTGTTTCCACTGATCCGCAACGTATTAATCGCACGAATCTATGAATTCCTATACAAAGAATACTATGTGATACGTCCGATGCAAATATTTGGATGCCTGCGTTATTTTAACTACCTCATCATTATTATTAAGTTGATCCAATAACTTAAAAAGCAATGCCAATCATCAGCAAAGTTATGAAAATACTGCCATGGACTCACATGGTCCAGTGACCTACATGTCTAACCACAGAAACTATTGGATTTTGGGTTTCATCTAACAAATTTTTATTACAACTATATGTAGGTTCAAGAAGTGTACTTCACTTGGTCTTTACCCAATCAAATAACCTTCATATTTATATCAGACGCATGGAATCGAACCCGCAACTATCGCCCAACGTTATCGTGTTATTACAGCTAAACATACTGCGCAAATAATAAATTAATATTAATGTCACAAAGGCCAGTGTTATATGTACATACATATCTATAATTCCGAATTATGTTCCGATAGATTAAATTGATGACTGTTACAGATTTGATCTATCATCATTAGTGGCTAAAATAATTATTAGGATTATAATATTTATGTTTAGGTAATAATCAGTAGGTATAGAAAGAAGAATGGATTTAATAAATTATTTTCATTTGCAAGGATTTTGAAAAAAAAGTTAAAAAACTTTAGGTGAACTTATTAAAAAAAAATGAAAATAATATTTGTTGCGGGTTGGGAAATAATAGTGTTAATCTGAAAAAAGTACCACGGTGGGCGACAATTTTTTGTAGCCATGTGATAACCCTTCGTTAGGCACACAATGAGCAGCAACGTGGTGCAAATTGGTCAGGAAAATACCCAATGAGTCCGCATAACAAAAACATTAAAAATATCAAGTTTATTATGAAAATTATAAAAGAAAACAATGTTATTTTATATTCTGTATTTATTGACTGGCGAAAGCGTGGCTCTACCACTTGTATTAAGCAACTATTACCTATATACTCATGAAAAAAACTCAATTAATTTTTACTGGTGGTAGGTCTCTCATATGTGAGAAGCCATCTGGGTAGGTACCACCGCAATGTCTATTTCTCCCGTGAAACAACACTGCTTAAATGCACTGTTGTGTTTCGGATTGAAGGACATTGTAGCCAGAGCAACTACTGGACATATTGAGACTTAACATCTTATGTCTCAGGATGGCGAGCGCAGTGGAATATTGCTACTGTTTATGAGCGGTCGTATCGCTTACCATCAGGCGAACGGCTTGCTCGTCTCGCCATTCAATGCAATAAAAAAAAAAATAATAATTTTTACTCTCATATGAGAGACCTACTACCAGTAATCGGTAAATCAGCATCAACTTTTTATCGGTACAGATGGGGTGACCGATTGTGTACCCACAGGCTTACTGTTCAACACTTCACCCTACTGAGTATTTTTGTATTTTTTATATTACAATATTTTTGTGGATAATATATAATTTATAATAATGTTTTTATTAATGTAGGACATTGATTTGAACTTTAAGGCAACTTAATATTAATAATAATCGAATTATAACAAATGTCTTATCTAAATCAGTCGGTTTTGGTACACATATACGGGTCAATTAATATAGGACATACTTTTTAAAAGGAATTTGTCCACGAATGTAGGCATAAAACAGAATATGCCATTTTTTTCTTTTATCGTTCAATTTCATTGTATTTTATTTGTCATAATAAATATTACGTACTTATTTCTGTGTTGATCGTCGTTTAATTTTCGAGTGACTATTTTAGTGTACATGTACTCAGATTACGTGTACGACTGGAAAATCCGTTTAGGTACCGTATTTGCTTGATAATTAAACACAAACAATATTATTTGTTCATATCTTTAATCAGAATATCAGTCACATCAACATTCCTTTTTCATTCAATTACGTGCGTATACAAGATTAAAACAATCAACTAATTATAATCAAAACGCCAAAACGTTTTTTCAACAGAATGCTCATTAGAACAACTGAGTCTACATCCTGACGGCACCATTCCTCCTCCATCACATTCAAAATATTTACATTCATTCAAATAGCTTAACTTATTAAAAGTAAACGCGTCCTTTTACTTAAAAAATATTAATCTAAGATGCAATAAAGATAATAAATAACAACTAAAGAATTTTATCGTTTAAGTTTGGATTCGGGTTTTCCAATCATTTCGGCTTCGGCTAATGTGTCGGGCATCTTGGTGCCGAGGGTTTCGGGCTGCGTAAGGACCAGTACTCCAGATAAGAAGCCCATGGCACCGAACATTACTGAAGGAATTCCTTCCCAGTACACCATCTACAATAAAATTTGGGTATTAAATTATTCAACAATGGAAACTATTGTTAGGTATCTAATTATGATGAAAAATATAACCTTAATTAATTAATAAAGAAATAAAATACTGAGTGAAGTTCATAATGTTATTTATAATGTAAAATCCAATTGGGTTTATATCACAGTTTGGTGGTTATGAGTGTAGGTATTAGAATAAGCACTAACTTTCAGGAATTAACTATCGTGTATTTTATAAATTTAACACTTAATAAATTCAGAGTAAAATTATAACTATGCGATTCGGAGCGAGATGTGCTCGTGACGAGAGATGGCAGACTCTCCCTTTCATCCAAATAAACCGACCCTTTTATAGGACTACCCGAATGAGGATCGGTGGGGATAAATCTTCCAGAAAATATATTTAAGCCATAAAATAGGGTCTATCCTTTCAACTAAAAATTAAGGTCGGCCCAAACATCTGGGCTATTGTCCAAACAGAAAGGTTTACCTAAACATGTGTACTATTGTCTAAAAAACATAAATTTGTTGCAAAGGACTACCGCCACTAAAGAACTTAACTATGATAATACAGTTTTATTGCCCCGGCATGAACGGGTCATTACAATTAGGAAACAATAATTTAGAACAGCATCTTTTTAACTAATATTATACAATAAGGTACACAAAAATTCTTACTTAAATAAAACGACTCGCAGATGTTTTATGGTTAAACATCTGCAGTCATATTTTAAAATGAAATGCGTGTTTAAATAATGTTCAAATTACAACTAATAAGCGTGTTATTTTAAAAGCTAAATATAAGTTGGCGTATTGCAACCGCTTTAAAAGCTATATCTAAGTTGGCGTATTGCAACCGCCACAACAGTACTAAACACGGTCTATCAGTCTATGTTTTTCTGCAATAAACTCACGCCATTGTCCCACATTTCGATGTGGGACAAGGGCTTGTGTGTTCCATCTCACGATATTATAGAAAGCGAGCTTATGGTTTTCCTCTCTTGTTATTAAAATATGCGTTTAAACCTCCAAGGCATGATGCTCTTAATATTATTATTTTATATTAATATACAAAAAAGTGAATTTATCGGACCATAAAACATTATACCTCACAATTCATTTAATATAAATACGTGTACACTCACCAATACAGGCGTAAGAGGCGCAGTGATGGAGCCAATACGGCCGACCATTGAGGAGAAGGCGAGCAGACTGTGACGGTATTGAGTAGGATACAGCTCCGAAGTGAACAGGTACAGGGAAGTAAACACCATCGAGATTCCAAACTTGCCCAGCAGGTACAATACCAGTCTTAAGACGAAGAAATCTGCAAAATAATACAAATTAAAATCTTACCCATGAGTATAAGGCGGTGTGTCATTTGAAAATAGTTTCAGATAAAGCACTGAGATTAAGTTTTCTTAAATTACAGGTAATAGAAATGTTGACTTAATTTTATTTATAATATAACTTAAATAATTTAACCTTACCACCCGCGGTCTTTGTAGATAATACATTTTTAATGTAAGTGTTAATTACATATCTAGATATCAATACATAACATTCCTCTATCATTGACCTCGAGCAAAGGTAAAATCACTGTGTCATATTATATCAGCCACATGCTATTATTATATGTATATAACTATAATTAATCGATAACATTGAATTTTATCGTGATACCCAAATAAAAGACAATCGGTATTGATTAGTTCCAGTTTTAATCAGTCCTAACTGCCTTTCTTAATCATATACCAAAAAAAGGAAATAACAATATTAATAACATGAGCAGACACAGAAAATATTAGATTGAGGAAAAAGAAATCCATTATTTGCGTGAATTTCATGACTATTCAACATATTGCCACTATACTCGTCTGTAGAGACTCGTCAGTAACTCAGGGAGCTTGGTTGGGAAGTTTTAATGCAATTAGCATATATTTCGAACCTGGCACCAAGGACCAAGACTTCCATGAGAGAAGCAATTTCAAGATACCTTTTGGATAACAACAAATTATACTACAAATCGGTACATATTTGACCCAAATTGGACTATCGGAAGCATGTTAAATAAAGTCATAAATTTCACACGAAAATAGTGGATTTATTTATCCCTAACCTACTATTTTAATTCTTTCGAATACTGTATCAACAAACCTTATCAAAATCAGTTCATTATCTTAAATGCCTTCTGTTAGCTATTCAAAACAGAAGTATGATATAATAATTTATCTAGTTCCTAAATTAAAATCGATGATTACAATTACAGTGAGCAATAACCTACTGTCAAGTGGATACCTGAAGAAAAAATTCTACAAAAGAATATAAACGTCTTCCCTACTTCGGATACTTGCATCAGGCCAGTTATGAAGACTGGGGCAAAAATTCCTCTTGACATTATAACTTATTCGTCTCCGAAGATTTTGGCACTTTTATTCTCTATTTTCCTTCAGGTGTCAGTGCAATCCCTTTACCATCCAATATAAGATAACAACCTACACCCCTTCCACCTTCCATAACACACCATTTACCAGCTGGTGACCTGCTTGTTTATTTACCGGACCTATGCAATAATAAAAAAGAACCATAGACGGATCCCAGCGGTAATATTATATTATTATAAAATTAATTACAAATATCTCACCATTAGGGATGAAAGCGAAGGCGATATTGCAGAGGGCGCTAAAGAAGAACCCAAATGAGAGAGTGGGTTTCCTGCCGACCCTGTCTAACACGAGAACAGCGGTGTAGAAGCCTGGGATCTCAATGGCACACGTCAGGATGTAGTTAAGATACATGGTGTCCGACAGGCTCGTTGAGTTGATGGACAGCCCGTAGTACACGAAGGTAGTGGTGATCCACCAGATAGGAGTGGTGCACACGCGCCGCAGGAGGACGGGAGATTTAATGATCGTACTGAAGACTCCGGGACGATTAATCTAGATTAAAAAAAAAAAAAAAAAAAAAAAAATAACCTACTAAATAATATTTTGGTTTCTATTTGGTGATTAAATACAATTAAAACCGTTTTTTTTTTAACAATATTACAAGATTTAAACAAGAACTATATTATGGGTTATTAGTAACTAAAATTTATAAAAGTATCCTTAAAATATTAAGTTATCTGTGAAATTAAGAAGTTCAGTGTATATAACACTTACCGCCTCTTCACTAGTAGGAGCTGCGGAAGGAGTCATCAAAGCCTGCATGGATTTTTCGCTAATCTCTTTCTTATTAATCCTAGACGCTTTCTCCAACACAGACCTGGCATCTTCGAACCTCTGCTTAGACAGTAGCCATCTGACGCTCTCCGAGAGAACCCAGTAGTAGATGATGATGAGGAAGCAAGGGATGTGGAGAGCCATGATCATGTAGCGCCAGGGTTGAATCAGCCAGGCCACGCTGCCAAGGACCACCTGACCAACAGCGAACATGGACGTGCAGGTGGCACTTATAAATACACGGTATTTTGGGCCCACGAATTCAGTAGCTGCAACAAAATATATTCGTGGTAACGACACTAAAAATAATCACCGATAAGAAAAAAATCGTGATCAGTCTCGGTGATTCTTATAAGTTCCAGAGTTGTATTGGTGTTTAGAAAGGAAGGTAAAACGAATGACAGTAACGCCAAGGAAAGCCATAATAATATTCAACTTAGAGATGACTATGATTTTATTTGATTTATTTAGCGCAAACAAATAGAGAGATTCATGCCAAGATAAAGTCAAGGCAATGTGTATAGATATTATATTCTATATCAGTCCATATACGTCCCACTGCAGGGCACAGGCCTCCTCTACAATCGACAGTACGATTGGGAGTGGTTAGGCCATATAGTCCACCACGCTGGCCTAGTGCGGTATAGATATTATTTACGTATACAAATTATGAAACGTACCGAAAATATAAGCGGAGCTGAATGTGCCGGCTCCGAGTGTGGTTTGTATGATTTGTAATGCCAGGTACATGGGATAGTTGACGGAGAAGGCCCTGATGAGACCAAACACTGCCAGGTTGAAGACACTGACGACAAGGGCTACTCGACGACCGTACTTGTCTGATACAAAACCGATGATTGGCAGTACTAGCAGAGTACCCACGCTGTTTAAGGTACCAGCCAATGCTCGCATCCATTCTTGACAACCTAGGTCGAACTGTAAAAAAAAAACACATCGTTTATGAATCCTTGAAATGTGTTATGTATGCCTAATCACCTAAGCATAATATAAGAATGCGGCCGCGCGCCCCCATGTTGCTACGCAATATATACGCGCTTAACTACCGCATAACCACAGCATATATATATAATAAATTAATAGGACCACTCAAAGGATTCTGATACGAATAATTTATTGACGTTATGAGAATAAGTGAACCAACGGACAGTTAAAGACCGGGAATGTTTACATGATTCCCGGTAAGCCTCTGAGCTTCAATGCTCGGTGTCATTAAAATGCGTCCCACTGCTGGTCCTGGTTTTTAGGAGTTGCAATAGCGGGTGTGAGGATATGACAGTCTCCAGAAGCGTCTGATTAGGGGGTCATGGATCCAGCTGTGGGAATGATGATGAAAGTACTCACATCGTAGACAACAGAGTTATCCCGAGCATAAACGAAGCCGTCGTCACATGTTGTTCTGCTGTCGGTGAACAAATATGCCGGGCAGTAGTCCAAACTGCCGTTCGCTCCAGGAGTTGGAACAAATCTCTCACAGTTCTGGAATCCTGAGTCAGTTTGCGGGATGGCGTTGGACAACCACTCGGGCTCAAAATTTGAGTTCTTTAGGGTTTCTCCACAATCCGGAACCATGCATCTGGAGAAGAAAAGATTATTGTATAATGTTTTTAAACCAGTATATAATTGACGTAAAACAACCGATTTATTGATTATTATTCGAATGTGTCCATGATGCAGCGTAATCAGTATTCTGTCCTGATTAGTTGTAAAAAGTGAAACTGACGCATTCATATCCGAATCAAGACTGTTTTATGTTTTTTACGCTTGGATGTCATGGATTGAAAATCCTTTGCACATACACCATAAATTACGAATCAAGTTGAAGTGCATGAATTTTAGTAAAACGTCTTTAAAAAGCACGCTGTTAAATGAAAAAAAATATTCTTTAGTGTACTTGGAATTGCCTCGACTAAAAGCGATTATTATGTAAAAAGTAATAAATAAAATCAAGAGTCCTACAAAAAAATAATATATGTAGATATTGTCATATTATATAAACTTTGTTTACAATTGGCTCATACACTGTGGGCGCCATTATAGAAAAAAACATTCCATTTTCTTAACCAGACGCGGCTGCCAACATGTTCCCTGTGGTGGCGGGTTCGAATCCCAGGCCACACACTGGGCCACAGGCCCAGGTATGTAAATCCCGCCAACCTGCATTAGGCCAGCATGGTAGACTATATGACCTAACCACTCTCAATCGTACTCTCGATTGTAGAGGCTCGTGCCCTGCAGAGGGACGTATATAGGCTGATGCCATACATACATAATATGCATGTCTCACTGCAAAAAACGGCTCCATCGGTATCCTTCACAATGGAGTTTTCAATGGAGGGCACTTTGGCTACAGTCCTTAAGGTTGGCCTGGTGCCGGTTGGCGGACTCCCCATACCATAGAAAATAAAATTCAGCATTGCTTAATAACTAAGAATAAAACACTGACCTGTGTGGTATCGCCGCTGCCGAAAAGATGTACTCGCTCATAAAAGCCGACATAATTGTAGGCACGGCCACCAGTAGGATATTGTACAGCTGGAACTTGCCGAATTGGCCCAGCTCGTTCACTAGCACATAGTCCAGGTCTATTCTCGTGGCCTCCGCCTGGCCTGGACCACTGGCAGAGCTTGATCGCGGCGCTTCACCCATTATAATTAATTTATTTTTTGGATGCGATGCGGCTATCCTCGCCGCACGCCCAGTGCAAGTAACCAAAAGAAGCTAATAATTAGTACAGGTCGATTGATAGTGTCTGATGATTAAATATATCATGATAAGCTTGGTGTCAATTCGCATTACACGCTGGATTTTAAACAGGCCATTCAATACTCAATCTTTTTTTTACTACAACGAACCGTAATTCGAATATGCCATTTGATTGATGGTAAGCGTTATGACCAACGACGTCATTAATTACAAATCAATGCTTGGCATTCCACTGCGCTCGCCACTCTTAAGACATAAGGTGTTCAGTCTCAATATTATGTCCAGTAGCTACCCTTATGTAGAGAACTTTGTAATTTAACACTATTGCTCTTAGGTTTGTATCGCTGTATTAAGAATATATCGAATGATTTACGTTCTGATAAATGTAACGCAAGCCATATTTATCCAATTATTTTCGAAGCTTGTTTATTTATTAAAAATACATCAAATGATTAATTATTATCGTAGTTGGAATTTGTATAGATCTAAATCTCGACGTTTGTATTTTTTTGTTTGTTTTTGGAGCATATATAATTATGCCTTTTACCCGTGGTTTTGAAAAGTAAAGTGATTTATACCAGCGTCTACAAACTCCCAGTATTTATTGGAATAAATCTCCCGTAACCAGTGGTAATGCCGTCCGTGAGAGAATCTATTGATCAAGGACGCCTTAGTTGTGCTTCTGATAATCTAAAAAGTATGTAGTTTGTCAAATTTTATTAAAAGTATTTAAATTCAATTATTCAATAATACAAATTGCGATAAAAATGTTTTTCGAAAATTTGTCATATCAATGGATAGTTTTTCATCTAATCGAAACCTGTTTTTCAATTTCTCTATTTACTGCAGGTATAGCAGAATATACCTTGAACTCGTTACAGCTAATTAAAACACAACTAAAATGTAGGTAATCACTAATCAAGAACAACCAGAATTACAATCTTTTGCACTGATTATAATCGGGCATGCGCGGTTACTACGACGCATTTCATATCTTATTGGTTTTGAAACAGTTGCATTTAATTTATTATTTTCAAATACATATCAGCCTCATGACATCCTTCGTGGCGCAGTTGGTTAGACGCTGTGAAACTTGAGGCCGCGGGTTCGATGCCCGCACCGAGACAAATATTTGTGAGAACCACAGGTATTTGTTTCAGGTCTGGGTTGAAAACGAAAAGTCTCTCGCAGTTCCTGATACCCACGACTCAATGTGGGATCAGGACTACGGATTTTACTGGTGGTGGTAGATCTCTCATAATTATGTGAGAGACCGCCTGAATAGCTATCACCGGAAAGTCTATTTCCCCCGCCAAATAGCAGTGTTAATGGCCCGTCGTGTTTCAGATTAAAGGACATTGTAGCCAGAGTGACTATTGGACTTGTTGATACTTAAAATTTTATGTCTCAGGATGGTGAGTGCAGTAGAATGCCAAGCATTGCCTTGTAATTCAAGGTGTTGTTTTGTTTTGCTACTGTTTATGAGCGCTCGTTTCGATTACCGTCAGGCGAACGGCATGCTCATCTCGCTATTGCGAACAATAAAAAAAATATGCTTATCCTACATTAATGAGGCGACAGAGACACACTTTAACTTGAGCAGACGGCTAGACATAAGTTTATAGAAGTACTAACAAGATTTATCCACTAACTTCATCTGCGTGATTTATATTATTTTCAATATGTTTTATTTACTTAAAAACACGGTGGGCGCCACTTACAAACCAAAACAATTTAATATTATTATTTTGGATTTATCATAAGCTGACAACCTAGACTTAAAAATGTCCACTTGTATGTACTTATGATGATTGAAAGGATAAATTAAAAGAATTCAATAATTCATAACTGCGTTTATCTAAATCTGTTGATAACCAACTGATACAGTGATTTATGACGTGATTTTGTAGGTTTTTAGTCTAATGTCAAAGCAAATAATAATAATAAATACACCCAAAAGTCACTTACATAGTCCTGACCCCACACTAAGACCGAATTTTGTGTCGTGGGTATCAGAAACCACGATTTATCGGTCTCACAAACAAATATTTGTGGGCCAAACAAACATTTCTCTATATTAGCTCCTATGTTTAAATAACATCTTTAATCGATAGATCTGATTGACAGCCCCCGTGGCATAGTCGGTTAGACGCCGCCTGTGAAACAAGAGGCCGCGGGTTCAATCGAGAGAAATGTTTGTGCGGCCCATAAATATTTTTTTCGGGTCTGGGTGTTTGTGAGACCGAAAAGTCTCTCGTAGTACCTGATACCCACGACACAAGACTAGATCTTAGTGTGGGGTCAGGACTATGTATGTGACTGTTGGGTGTCATTTATTTATTTATCTATTTAATGTAGATACATAATTATGGAATATGCCCTTTATAATAGTTATGTTGAAATTAAACAAAGTTATAAAGTTATTTTTAATAGACTCAAAATCCTTAGAGATTCTTTATATTTTTTGCAGGTCTTGAAAGATGATTCCACATTCTTTAAAGCGGATAAACCTGCATTAAATGTAATAAAAAAGAACGCGGAATGTAAATATTCTCTCTTCTTGTTATATCAGTCTCTCTCCTCAGCCACAGGAAGTCCACTGCTGATCATAGGTCCGAAGGCTCTCCACATCGACCTGTTGGAAGCGGCCTGTATTCAGCGACTACCTGCAAGCTTAACTAGGTCATCTGTTCAATTTGTAGTCTGACATTTTACATTTTATTTTAATATTAATCTTGTGTTTTAATAATACATATGTTTATAAATGAATGTTGTGATAGAAAGTGATTCGCCACAAGAAATTCACAACCTACTCGAAAAGATTCAGCAATGATCTGCTGGAAGCAACCTTTGTTGATACAAGAACCATAACCTCTTCAGTTCTACCGATGTACCGTCAAATAAGTTTAAAAGCTCTGTTCTCGAATAGAAATATCAATTGATGTCATTAATTTAATATATTTTTTTGCTATGCCGTCTTAGTTTGGTCTATCTCCCATTACTGGTTTATCGTCTAGTTCTGGGACAAAGTTTAAAATGTCTGCTGTACATATGTAGTTGTGAGTTTACATAATAGACAACTGTAAAATACAGTAGGGGAACCTGTTGTACCTAGGCCGGTTTTTTAGAAATATATTTTTTATTGTGATTTGACGTGCAGCACACAAATCATATTTGCATATTTTGAAATGTCAATTATTTGGGTACTCACCAAAAAAATATCAGAAATGTATATTTAATACTTACATAATATTTTTAAGTTTAAAAAAAAAGGGAAATGAGGCCAAGGTACAACATACCCTATGTACCTAGGCCAGTAGTACGTTGTACCTAGGACACATTGAAATTTGGGTGTAATTTAAGCAAATTATCAAGTTTTCTTAACTAAAATCATTATATTCGGTTTATTACAGTACACAGTATTATTACAGTATACAGTATTTAACAAAACATTTTAGAAATTCTCAAATGATCAAAATTTAGAAATGATCAAAATTAAAATAATATTCATAAGCTTTTTTTATGCTTTCAAACAAAATATTTAAACTAAAACAACTAACTTTGGCCACCGTTTCGTTACATCACATCGCTGCGCCTGCCAAACTCCATATGTGTATTTTGATGTTAAAAAAATGAATCTTGTGTCCCAAATAAAAAAAAAACCTTTTCCAAAATCTCACAAAAGACACATGTGGAACTTGGCAGGCGCAGCGACGATATCACATAATATAATATAGCAAATCAATATATCTATATAGGTAATAGCGGCCCGGCCCAGCTTCGTCTGGGTGCATATATTTTTTGATTCCACTCCACACCAAATACATGTTATTTTTCGTATAAACTCTTGTATACCTAAACTTGACGTAGCTGTCCTACTGTCCGGCTCAATCCCGTCTCATCCGTCTGTTCAGTCTCTTCCCAATCCATCCCGTCCTTTCTCTTTATTATCCATCCCGTCTTATAACGTGCATTTATATTTCGTCCTATCAAATCTGTCAGCTATCCCAGCCTTCTCCCATACCTTCCACTTTATTATATCCCGTCTCTCCATATACATGTACATATAAAGATTGCCTTATGAAATTTTTGTGCAGCAGAAATCGTAATATTTTAATTTCACCACAACTTCAAAACCAAACGTCCAATTTTAATCATTCAAAGACTAAATATTAACAACATAAACTGTACTTATTTATGAAATAATTTATTTTGATAAGGATTAATAGCATGAGTAAAATAAACGCGTTTAAATGTAGTCCAAAAAAATTCAAGATTTTTAAATAAAAATGTGGTTGTTGCGCCTCACTCGACATAGATAGGTATAGTGTGTCGCGGACTTTTTTGTAGATATTTATAAGATCTACAATTAATTATAACATTTTATGGTTCTATCTTTTGCAGTTTAGGCAGCGTACGCAAAATAAATAACTTCTTTGGTTGATTTTTTTCAGTTTGTGTCCGAAAAATCCAAATATCTTACGGAACCCTATTTTTTTCCAAAATAAAATATAGTCTATGTTACTCGTGGATAATGTAGCTTTCGAATGGTGAAAGAATTTTTAAAATCGGTCCAGTAGTTTTTGAGCCTATTCATTACAACCAAACAAACAAACAAACAAAGTTTTCCTTTTTATAATATTAGTGTAGATATAGCATAGCAAATGGAAAACAAAATATTGAAACAATTATCTTTATATATAAATTATTATTTCTCTCTTAAATTTTAATCAGTCATTTGGACTAGCTATTATAAAAACACTATCTGACAAATGCCATTAATCATTTTAATGGCATTTGTCAGATCATCCGTATTAATAGATGTCCATTTCTTCTTCTCTTTACTTCTCGGCATGATTTCTGAAATAATAAAGATATATGATTAGGAATATTATTACGTAAATGTGAAATAATTTAATAAAATATTCTCCTGGCCAAAGTACAACATCCAGGTTGAACCTTGGCTACTGGCCAAGGTACAGCTGATCAACAGTGACCGAGGTACAACACTACTCCAACTTCACTAAAACGGTGGATTTTATATAGTTTAGAGGTTAAGTATCTCGTAAGTTTTTTATTGTGTTGAGACTTGTTAAATCAAAGAACCGATAGCATATAACAGTTATGTGACTATTAGAAAACGTTTAAAACTATTAGACTTCAAAATATATTAGAAATACTTACTTTTTCACACAAAAAAAGTTTCAGCGTCGATAACACCAAACACCGGCTTAATGGCGGTATGCGACTAACTTCACATTGAGTAGTCTGTAGTGACGTATCGAATACCATAAACAGTAGAATTTAGTATCGCGCGAATATTTGAAAACGAGCCCATTGGCCTAGGTACACATAGTGCCAAGGTACAACAGGTTCCCCTACATATGGCGATTTAATCCGGTTACTGAGCTTCAGCATTCCCGAACCACCAAAGGGTAGAACAAAAAAGCGTTGGCTAGATGTCTTCAAGGAAGCTATGAGGGTCAATGGCCTACCTATTGAAGATAGCAAATATTTGGCAATATGGCATATATATATTTGTTTTTCTATATTCATTATTAGCCGGATAGCGGACCCTGGCACTGGCCGAAATAACGCCAAGTAGAAGATAGAAAAGGTTTTCAAGATTTAATTTAAATCACGATCACGCATATTTCTTCGGGCCTCTAATGTCAATCTAGAAGATTCTGGGAGAGTAGGGCTATGAAAACGGTAATTTAAAATGCTTTAAAAATTTCTTTTGTATATACTCAATTTCATCTATATAAACCTTATAGTATGGGCTCCAGATAACAGAGGCCAAAATGGAACGAACGAAACAATTATATAAAAGTAGCATTGTGGAAGCTTTCTTAAAATCTTTACTCACTCTTAGAACAAATCCTAACATGTGATAAGCTTTAGTAACAATATTATTGATATGTGCATTAAACATTAATTTAGTGTCCAAGTAAACACCCAGATCTCTGATTGTTGAAACCGTTGAAACTCTTTCGAGCAATATGCCGTCAAGAGTATATCCAAAATTAATATCTACCTTCTTGCGAGAACAAGTTATAACATTAACACTTACCAATGTTAAGGAAAAGTTTATTGACCTCACTATACTCAGATAAATTAATTAGTGCCTTTTGTAAAATTAAACAATCTTCAGTGGATTTAATAACCCCATATATCTTCAAATCGTCGGCATATAATAAGAAAGAACTATTAAAAATATTGGAGATATCATTAACATATATATTTAAAAGTAGGAGCCCCAGATGCGAACCTTGTGGGACAGCAGAAGGCACAGGTGTAAACGAGGAACTAAACCCCTTAACCGTAACTGCCTGACTGCGTTGCCTTAGGTAAAAATCGAGCCATCGAAGCAAGTCACCATGAATACCGAAACTACACAATTTGGATATCAGAATGTCATGATTGATTTTGCAAATGCTTTAGAGTAATCCGTATATATTACATCTACTTGGTAACGGTTTTCCATAGCTTTAGTGATATAATCGACAAACTCACAAAGATTGGTTTCAGTAGATTTTTTATTTAGAAACCCATGTTGTTGTTCAATTATGTACGGTCTTACGAGTGGCGCTATATACTCATAAATTATACGCTCAAACATTTTGGGTATGACACTTCATTTTGATATAGGCCGATAGTTGCGTATGTTACGATTGTCGCCACCCTTAAAAACAGGAACAACATAAGAGCGCTTCCAAATTTCTGGCATTATAGCCGATTCTAAAGATTGCTTGAAAAGGAGGAACAATACCCATTGTTCCTTCCAGCTTAGTTACCCAACTAAGCTGTTTATAGCACTTACGCAAAAATAATGGTGGAATTCCGTCCGGGCCAGCACCTTTACTCACATCAAGAGAAAATAAATATTTTTGTACTGATTCTTTTAAAAAGACGACTTTTGAAATATCTGCACAGTTTCGTCCCTTACAATCCTTAGGTGGCAGTTGAGCAACAATAGAAGAGTAAGAAGAGTTAAAATAATTTTTAAACATATCACAAATTACGCTTCCATCCGTTGAAGACACATTATTTAAAAATAAGTTGTCAGGCAAATCACATGATTTTTTCTTAGATTTAATGAAAGACCAAAACATTTTACTACAACTCAATATTTTGCTCTCCGAAAATTCAATATATGCTTCGTAACAACTCACCTCTAAAGACTTTTGGCGGTCACGTAGTGTAACAAAAGTGTAACAAAATAATCAGAGTATCGACTGTAACGTTTCCACCTTCGATTAAACTTCAATTTTTCTTTAACTACTTTGATTAAAGCTGAGGTGTACCAAATCGGATAATCACCGTCGTTACGTAATAATCTAGTCGGAACATGTTCGTTAATTATTTTGTTAAGAATATTATAAAAATTAGAAACAGCAGATTCGATGCTAGCACTTCGAAGTGACTCCTGCCAGTTAATTTTATCTAAAGCCTGAGTTATTTCCACATAGTCGCATTTATGAAATAATTTGACTAAACGAGGCGGAGAACGAAGAGTCACAAAATCCAAGTCAGGTATAATAATATCAAGGGACGGGTGATGCTCGTCTTCACTAACTAAAGATTTGGAGGAACGGAATACTTTACATTCGCAATTTGCTATAACTAAATCCAAAAATCTGGCGTTGACATTAAAAAGATTAAAATTATTAAAAGTAATAAAATTGTGTAAAGACATTAAAAGTGAATCATTATTACATTCAAAAACATTATTCATGTAATTGTTGTGATTTAATAACCTAGATGCATTTTTAATGTTAAAATCACCTACAATAACTATATCCTCATCAGGATAACGGAGCATTGATTCAGAGACACATTCATAAAAATTAAGAAGGTCATTGACTTGCGATGAGCATTGAGGGAAATAGCAGCAGTAAAGATGGAATCGTTTAATTAAATTACATTTTCTAATAGAAAAACACAGTGAAATAATATCAGCGGAGTGGTCTTTGCACGAAGAGGTGGTGGTCACCTTCGTAACGACCAATTCTTTCTTCACTGCTATCAGCACACCGCCCCCCTTAGAATCGTTTCTTGTATTATAGTCCCGACCACATCGATACACAACAAAAGATTCACTAAATAGTTCCGAATTAAAAATACTGGGAGTTAACCAAGTTTCACTCGGGCATATTGTATCATAATCAACTGATAATACATTTCGATAGAACAAATTGGTTTTAGTACGTAGTCCTCGAACGTTTTGATAAAATAGAGAAATATTAGCCATTAAATAATAAATTGAAAACAATAATTCTTATAACAAAGAATTCTAAAGAAACTTCCATAGAATATTATATAATTTGATGCGATTATATTGCCACATAAGAACGACCACAGCTCAGAATTTAAGTCAACACTTCGAAATCCGCACGAATAATATAAATTGTACCTCAAAGTTATGTGTAAATAAATACAATTACAAAAAATTCCAACGTCAGACATATTCGTAAAAACATAAAAAAATACTCCGCAAAAATTATAATTCAATTTCATGACTTTAAACAGTGAGTCTCCAAAAAGACATGTTACAATCAAATTACAAATATATACTTTAAATTGTCGATATAAAAGGAAAATAACACATATAACATTTTTTTAAATCATCTTGGCATGAAATATGCAGTACTGGGCTATTAGGCTGTGTCTGAAGTCGCTTAAACTGCCACCCGGCTTCGTTTTCGGTAGCAGTCTTGATATACCCTGTATAATTTGACTTGACTATATATTTTGACATTAAAAACTTTAGCGTTTCTTATTGCCCATCCAATATTCCTTCCCTTATTTCAGCACCAAAATGCTGTTTTTCCAAATAATATTGCACGCCATTACTTTTTGTTAGTAATAAAGTAATAATAAACATTTAAAAAAAGATTTGGCCAAATTGGTCCAGGCGTTGTTGAGTTATGTATTTACCAACACATTTTGCGATTCATTTTTATATTATAGAAGAAGATATAGTCCACCCTGCTGGCTTAGTGCGGGTTGGCGGATTTTATTTCACGTAGAAATTAATCCGAAAAGTCAGAGGTGTGCCCTGAGATTTGAACCCGTGACCATCGTAAACTTGTTGACAGTCGCGTCTAGTACGTTACCCAAGAAGCTTACGTTACCATATACAAATTAATAAAACCTTCATACTGCCTTACCACGTGACGTAAGTAATAAAACAAATATTTAAAAATATAAAACTGCATATCGTTTCATTATAATGTCTAGATACGGCATCAACGTACCAATATTTTTTTTATTCTTGAGTCTGAAAACAATACTAATGTGGAATTTAAATTTGTCCCCCAGCGCATCTAAAAGTATCAATTCAAAAAACAATGTTGTTTATGAAAACGAAAAATTATAATTAGATATATTTTGGTGTACTCCGGCAAAACGCTTCGATAGAGTATACCTTGTTTAAAACTGTTGCAATAATCTCAAAAAACAATGGGCTATTTTGGTAGATATGGACATCGTTTTATTTTACATTTAACAAAATTACGCGCAAGACGCTGCATCTAGATAATATTATATACACGATGTACACATTTTTTGAATTTTGTTCTATTTCGTCAGCCGTCAATGAAAGACAATGGAAAGATAGATCATTTTACGTTGGATGGTAGTTGAAGCTGGACCGTCTTTTACGTCTCCCGTCAAATAAACAAAGATCATCCTATATTGGCTGGACGCATCACGCTTGAAAGATACCCAAAAAAAAAGGTTTTTAGTATCTTCCTTAGAAATTTTCCAATTTTTCTCATTACTAAAACCTTCCCAAGACTTTCACGAATATTTCAAGACCAAAATAAGCCAAATCGGTCCAGTAGTTTTTGAGTTCATCGATGACATACAGACAAACATTCATTTTTATATATATAGATATGAATTTCCACGCCGAGCCCACGGTGGTTTAACTTCGAACAAACAACGACGAATTATAATAATCTTTTTGACTAACTTAACACCAGAGGGCGAAAAAATCATTGGTGTGTACGGGTTTCTCCATTTTACGTAGATTGTATTTTACGCGGATATTATTGGTCCTAAATTACTTTTAATAGCATTGGCTAGCTTATTTGCTGATGAGTTAATTTTAAAACAATTATTAAATTTATAAAAATGCATACACATGCGGAAATGAGAATTGTTATGTTCACATTTGTATACAAAATAATTTGTTTCATATAGACAAAATTCAAATCGATTCTGTTAGATCTTATTTAGGTCCAAACCTTCTTAAATCTTCTTTTTTCGTATATAAACGTAGTGAAAGTAAGTATAGATAATACTAGCGGCCCGACCCAGCTTCGCCTGGGTGCATATATTTTTTGATTCCACTCCACACCAAATATATGTTGCTTTTCGTATAAACTCTTGTATACCTAAACGTGACGTAGCTATCCTACTGTCCGGCTAAATCCCGTTTCATCCGCGTGTTCAGTCTCTTCCCAATCCATCCCGTCTCTTCTCTTTATTATCCATCCCGTTTTATAACGTGCATTTACATTTCGTCCTAACAAATCTGTCAGCTATCCTACCCCTCTCCCGTACCTATTTTACTTTATGTCCCTTCTACCCATATGTATCCATCTTAGAGTATATACATATAGAGGGAGCGCTGTCATACATTTGTGTTTTAAAAATGGTGATATTTTCTTGGTCGTAATGTTGGTAGCATTGCTGCATTAGGGTTGCCGGTTAACATATTTTCCCCAACTGTATCAAAATTTAATTACGTTTTTTGGTCCCAATAACAATATCGATACATAATATTTTTAAAGAATGAAAAATTGTGGCGACTATTTTAACACGTTTATCTATAATTCCGAATACGTTTTCACTGCGAATACGAAGTAATTTTACCTGTGCGTTATTATACAATAGCATTGCAATATTGAAAATGCTTGGTGGTGAAATGGTAAATGTTTTAGTCCCTATGCTTCGATAGCCGAGCTTCGTTCGTATTCGGTATTGAAAATCGTGGCCGCCATTTTGAAGTTTTTACTTATTGTACCGATTTATCTCAGAATCAGTATCTGGGGGTATCTCGGCACCAATATGCCAAATTCATAGTCATCATCATCATCATCATCATATCAGCCACAGGAAGTCCACTGCTGAACATAGGCCTCCCCCAATGATCTCCACAATGACCTGTTGGAAGCGGCCTGCATCCAGCGACTTCCTGCGACCTTAGTCAGATCGTCCGTCCACCTTGTAGGCGGGCGTCCAACACTTCGCTTGCCTGTACGTGGCCTCCACTCGAGAACCTTTCGGCCCCAACGGCCATCGGTTCTACGAGCTATGTGCCCGGCCCACTGCCACTTCAACTTGCCAATCCTATGGGCTATGTCGGTAACCTTGGTTCTCCTACGGATCTCCTCATTTCTGATTCGATCTCGTAGGGAAACACCGAGCATAGCCCGCTCCATGGCTCGTTGAGTGACTTTGAGCCTTTTAATGAGGCCCACAGTGAGAGGCCACGTCTCGGTGCCGTATGTCATCACTGGCAAATTCATAGTAATGTTTAAAAAAAATGTGGCCGCCATTTTGAATTTTTCATTTATTGAACCAATTGCTCTCAAAATCAACATCTGACGTTATGTCAACACCAATAAGCCAAATACATAAACAGATTTAAAAAAAACTGGCCGCAATTTTCAACTTTTTAGTCATTAAATCAATTGCTCTCAAAATCAACATCTGAGGATATCTCGGCAGTCGGCACCAATAAACCAAATTTATAAGTAGATTAAAAAACTGTGGTCGCCATTTTGAACTTTTTATTTATTAAACCGATTGCTCTCAAAATTAATATCTGAGGTGGTCTCGGTACCAATAAGCCACATTTATAGGTAAAGTATTGAAATGAAATGAAAATATTTATGATATATTTTTTAATAAATATTATAAATATTTTCATTTCATTTCAATACTTTATTGAAAGTATTGTGGCTGCCATTGCTCTTAGAATCAAAATCTAAGGTTCTCTCTCTGTCTCCCTCTCCCTCTCTCTCTCTCTCTTCAGCCATAAAAAGCCATAGGCAGTCCACTGCTGAACATAGGCCTCCCCAAGGATCTCCACATTAACCTGTTGGAAGTGGCCTGCATCCAGCGACTTCCTGAAACCTTAATCAGGTCGACCGTCTACATTGTTGGTTCACTATGATTTAAAAATTAAAAATGTATTCTCATCATATTAATTATAATAAAAATATTTTGTAGCTATCCAACAGTCTTCTAAACGACTCCTTCTTATAATATTAACGCTTTGGCGTCTTATTTTTCGATCCAGGGGTATCCTAAAAAAACATTATATAGATTAGGCTGTTTACATATCTTTAACAGATAGATATTGATTTTGAGAGCAATCGGGTTAAAAACAAAAAAGTTCAGAATGGTGGCCAAAATATACAATTCTGTCTATGAATTTAAGTTACCGGTACACGGGGACGGCCGTTAAATATTAAATACAGGGTATCTCAAGACTGCTACCGAAAACGAAGCCGGGTGGTAGTTTTAGTGGCTACAAACACAATGCAATTAAACATTTTGCATAGAAACGCGACAATTATTTTTTATGATTTTTTATATATCGTCAATTTTGGGTGGTAAATCCATAGTTTTTGCTAAAATAATAATTTAAACTCTTTTATACCTTAGAGTATTTATAAATAAAAGGATATACACTATTATTTTAGGAAAAAATGTATTTACCACCCAAATATGGCCATAGAAAAAAAAAATAACAAAAAAAAATTGTCGCTTTTTTTTGCAACTTTTTCTGTTGCATTGTGTCTGAAGTCGCTTAAACTATCACCCGGCTTCGTTTTCGGTAGCAGTCTTGATATACCCGGTATATACCTCCTACCAGAAGTCGCTCTAAAGCTCTGAAATTTAAATGGCAGCCAATATTCACAATCCGGATTAAACTCAGACAGATTTAAAAATTATGTCCAATTATATAAGATCAGAGAATTACAAAATATTTAAATTACAAGTCATTTTTAGTCACAAACTTAGTAAATTTTAACTCATTGTCATTGTCATCTGTATATATAAAAGAGGAACCTGACTGACTGACTGACTGACTGATTGACTGACTGACGTATCAACGCACAGCCGAAACTACTGGAGCTAGGAACGTGAAATTTTGCACAGAGGTTCCTATTATGACGTAGGGTAGCACTAAGAAGGGATTTTTGGAAATTCAACCCCTAAGGGGGTGAAAAGGGTTAAAAACTGTTGTATGGAAAATCGAAACCGTTAGAGTTACAATTGTCAAATTTTGCAGTTTCGTTAGCCAATCAAAGACAAATATAACTGCATACTTAGTTTTTCTAAAATTGACCCTAAAGGGGTTAAAATAAGGGTTGAAGTGTTGCGAGAGTAGGGTGATTTTATGACTATCTAATCAACGCACAGCCGAAACTACTGGAGCTACAAATGTGAAATTTTACACAGGAGTTCCTATTATGACGTAGGGTAGCACTAAGAAGGAATTTTTGGAAATTCAACCCCTAAGGGGGTGAAAAGGGTAAAAAACGGTTGTATGGAAAATCTAAACCGATAAAGCTAGAATTATCAAACTTTGCAATTTAGTTAGCCTCTCAAAAACAAATATAACTGCATACTTAATTATTCTAAAATTAACCTTAAATGAATATAAATAAGGGTTGAATTTTTGTAGAACCGAACTATCGGATCAACGCACAGCCGGAACTACTGGAGTTAAAAAGATGAAATTTTGCACAAGGGTTCCTATTATGATGTAGAGTAGCACTAAGAAAGATTTTTTGGAAATTCAACCCCTAAGGGAGTGAAAAGGGTAAAAAACTGTTGTATGGAAAATGGAAACTGTTAAAGCTAGAATTATCAAACTTTGCATTTTCGTTACCCATCTAGAAACAAGAATAACTGCGTACTTTATTTTTCTAAAATTAACCCTAAATGGTTTAAGATAAGGGTTACAATTTTGTAGCACTGAACTGTCGGATCAACGCACAGCCAAAACTACTGAAACTAGGACTGTGAAATTTTACTCAGGGGTTCCCATCATGGCCTAGAATAGCACTAGGAAGGGATTTTTGGAAATTCAACCCCTAAGGGGGTGGAAAGGGTAAAAAGCGGTTGTATGGAAAATCGAAACCCTTAGAGTTACATTAGTCAAACTTAGCACTTTAGGTAATCATTTAAAAAAAAACTGACAGCATACTTAGTTTTCTAAAATTAACCCTAAAGGGGTTAAAATAAGAGTTTAAGTATTGCGAGAATAGGGTGATTTTATGACTGTCTAATCACCGAAACTGTTGTATATGGAAAACCAAAAACCGTCGTTAAGTAGTTGAGTAAGTTAAGTAGTTAAGTTGCAAACATTAAACTTGACACTTTAGTTAGTCAATTAATAAGTAAAAAACAATATACTCTATTTTTTTTGCACCCTTCATAAAAATAAGCTTATATAGTCGGATCTCCAAATAGATAACAGTACCTCGAAAGAGGGATCAATTCTTTATTTTATTTTTTATTCATTGGATGGCGAGACGAGCATGCCGTTCGCCTGATGGTAAGCTATACGATCGCTCATAAACAGTAGCAAAACTCCACTGTCCTCGCCATCCTGAGACATTAGATGTTAAGTCTCAATATGTCCAGTAGTTACTCTGGCTACAATGTCCTTCAATCTGAAACACAACAGTGCATTTACACTGCTGTTTCACGGGAAAAATAGACATTGCGGTGGTACCTACCTAGATTTTTTTTTATTTCTTCATCTGCAATCAGTCCTAGAACTATAAGCGGATTTTTTGAGTGGTTCAAATTACCTACCTAGATGACCACTCATATATGAGAGACCTACCACCAGTAACCAAACCAATATTTTAATTATCAAAGATTATATCACAGTTTTTAATTCCATTTCAATTTAAACAATATTCAGAATTATTTTAAGAAATATATAAACTGTAAAAAGTAGGCTAATATGTGTATTAGTAATTTCATAAGTCCTAAATCTCCTAAGAAGCGTTGAAAAAAAATCATAATTTAAATAATGCACGCTAACGGCTGCGCGGTTGAATGCATTGGGCATCAGGGCGCATGCGGGGGGAGGTGAGGCGCAGACGCGAGGGGACAATGTTAATTAAACAACCCGAACGCGGGCAGACGCGTGAGGGCAGACGTTGTTGATGGTCGCTTTGCGCAACATACATTCTTTTTTTAAATTTGCTTAAATTTTCTATTAATAATATCCCTGTTACTTGCACTTAATTTGTGTATTTCATGTTTTTTATTTTTAACAGATTTAATTAATTAATTTTAATTTTTATTATTTTTCAAATAAGGTGACTTAAGTTACTTTTATTATTTTGAATTCAATTTTTATTTCGTATATTTTGTATATATTACGTAAGCGTATTACAATTTTTATAGATTTCATCAGTTTCATTTAATTTTTAATATTTTAAATTTAGTTGTGGTTTATTATTTATTTTAAAGATATTTTTTTATGTTTTATTACCAAAATAGGTAATATATTTTTCATTCCTAATAGATTAAATTGTTTTGATTTACCTACTTTACAATTTATGTATTACCTAATTAGTTTAAGTTTATCTATTATTTTAAATTAGTTATTATTTTAAATGCTAATTTTCTTTTGTCTTATCAGTAATTGGTACTAAATATTGCAAATTCATTATTTTTCCTATATTCAAGTTAGACTTCATTATTTAAATACTGAATATTACTGAGTAAATTTCAGTTTCTTAACTACTATAAGTATTATTTTTCTATTTATATAATTAGCTAATTACTTATTCTTGTTTTATCCTTAGTAGACTTAATTACCTTATTTAAATTCTGAATACTTCTGAGTTTGTTCAAGTTTGTTTATTATTTGAAATACCTGTTTATTTTTATTTTATTTTGTTAATAACTTATTAGATTATAAAAATTCATTGCTATATGGTTAATTAATAGATTTAATTTTCAGTCCCAAATAAGATATATATTATTTTTATTGTGCGTGGTGGCCTGTTGGTAAACGGACTAGACGCGACTGCCAACATATTCACGGTGGTCGCGGGTTCGAATCCCAGGGCACACCTCTGACTTTTCGGAGTCATGTGTGTATTGATAGTCAATCACCACGCACTAAAACGGTGAAGGAAAACATCGTGAGGAAACCTGCATACCATAGCGATTTATAAAATTTCTATGGTATGTAAGTCCGCCAACCCGCACTAGGCCAGCGTGGTGGACTATATGGCCTAACCATTCTCAATCGTACTGTCGATTGTAGAGTAGGCCCGTGCCCTGCAGTGGGACGTATATGGGCTGATAAAGATTATTTTTATAAAACATGAAAATGGAAATTATAAATATTAATGGGCAGATGGTGCAACAAATAGTTGTACCCATTGTAGGTGATGGCGCTTGCCTTTTCCGAACACTTTCTTTCCTGATGTATGGCAATCAAGACAGGGCCATTGTGATACGACAACAACTTGCTAATTATGTTGTAAGCCACTGGGATGAATTTTCTATTATGTCACATGATAATAAGGGCGATAACTACAGTACAGCTGAGGAATAACATGCAGATATGATCAAAACGTCAACATACGGCGGATTATGTGAGTTAGTCGCTGCCGGAAGGATATATAGGTTTATGTTTGAAGTCTATCGTAACGGTGAATTATACGTAGATGTGGGTAATAGAGGTTTTCCAATAAAGCGTCTTCGCTTTACTCAAAACCTGTCAAACGGTCATTTTGATGCTTACCTTCCTTATGAAGAATTTAATCCTGTTGTTATAGTTAATATGAGCACAAAAACGGAAATTGCGAAAATACCTTCCGAGGACATTAATTCACAGACAACGAATACGATATTCGAAAAGAAAAACAAAAAACGCAGAGCCAGGTATTCTGACAAAACCAGAAAGACACAAATCAAACAAGCTTATTTTAATTATTACCAGGTAACGCATACTCAAGGACATAAAAAAGTTGCCGTTGATTGCCAGGAATCTATAAAATCAGTGAACAATTTTGAGATTACTCCAGTATCTCCTGCAGAAATTTGTTCACAGATACAAAAATCGGTTTTACAAAGGAAAAGCCTTTGCTTTAAACGTAGAGCCAGGTATTCATATAAAACAAGGAACATCCAAATCAAACAAGCTCATTTTAATTACCAGCAGACGCATCCTGAAGTACATAGAAAAGCTGCCACTGATTACCAAAAATCGTATCCTGAAATCCATAGAAGAGCTACTGCTGATTACCAAGAAACGCACCCTAAAGTACACAGAAAAGCTGCTTCTGATTACCAGAAATCGCATCCTGAAAAACACAGGAAAGCTGCCGCTAATTACCAGCAATCGCATCCTGAAATACACAGGACAGCAGGCGCTAATTACCAGCAATCGCATCCTGAAATACACAGGAAAGCTGCCGCTAATTACCAGCAATCGCATCCTGAAATACACAGGGAAGCTGCTATTCATTACCAGGAATCACATCCTGAAATACACAGGAAAGCTGCCGCTGATTACCAAAAATCGTATCCTCTAGCACATAGGGCTGCTCAAAATCGATACGAGAGACATACTACTATAAGTCTATGGAAGACTAAGTATCTTTCTGGAATGTCATATAAGCCTGAAGCTGACTACGAATTTGATAATGTTGTAACAATTGGTAACATGAATTATGCATGTCAATGGTGCAATGCGCTTAAATGGAAGGACGAAACTCCTGGGATGTGTTGTAGCAACGGCAAAGTCCAAATCAATACTCTTCATAGACCACTCGAACCATTATATAGCCTAATTATGAACATCCACCCTGATCATAAGCATTTTATATCGAATATTCGCAAATATAACAATTGTTTCCAAATGACGTCATTTGGTGGGAATCCAGTCGGTGGGCACGGATTCAATCCAACCTTTAAAGTGCAGGGGCAAGTATATCATTTGATTGGTAGTTTGTTGCCCGAACCAAATCAAAAGCCTCAATTTTTACAAATTTATTTTGTTGGCGATGACGAAAGGGAAGCAAATTTAAGGTGTACAAATTGTCCAGAATTAAAACCAAACTTGATAAAACAATTACAAAAAATGTTACATGATGTCAATCCATACATTAAGGACTTTAAAAGCACGATGGATAAAATTCATTCTTCGGGTGAAAGTTTCAAAATTGTTATCCATGCCGAAAAAAAACCATCAGAAGCTCACAGAGGGCGCTACAATGCTCCAACTACGAATGAAGTTGCTTTGATATTAGTAGACCAACAATTTGAGCATCGTGATATTATATTAGAAAGCCGTAGTAGTCATTTACAAAGAATAAGTGAAATTCATAGATCATACGATGCTTTGCAGTATCCTTTATTATTTAGTCACGGCGAAGATGGTTATACGATAGCTATTTCACAGCGAGATCCTAAAACTAAATTGCCTTTGAAGAAAACAGTATCAGCATCGAACTTATATTCATATCGCATTATGATTAGGGAGAAAGAAAAAAATTATCTTTCATACTTTTGTGGACTTTTCAGCCAATATTTAGTGGACCAGTACGCAAAAATAGAGACCGAAAGACTCAATTTCATAAGAAATAATCAGGCAAAATTGCGAACAGACAGCTATATTCATCTTAATGCCATCGGTAAGCAAGATGTAGAATCTGATCAATTAGGACAGAAGGTAGTTCTACCATCCTCCTTTACCTGTGGACCTAGATACATGCATGAACGAACACAAGACGCAATGACTTATGTTCGACACTTTGGGCGGCCTGATCTATTTGTCACTTTCACTTGCAACCCTCGGTGGGACGAAATCACTAAATATTTACATCCAGGCCAAAAATCATATGATCGTCACGACATAATCGCTAGGATATTTCGTATTAAAGTGAGGAAGATGATTGATTTGATAACTAAGGGAAAAATATTCGGAGAAGTTCGGTGCCACATGTATTCAGTTGAATATCAAAAACGTGGTCTTCCGCATATTCATATATTATTATGGCTAATAAACCACATTTCATCCGATATCATTAACAATGTTATTTGTGCAGAAATACCCGATCCGGACCTTGACCCAAAACTTTATGAAATAGTAAAATCTAATATGATACATGGACCTTGCGGTAGTATCAACAAAAAGTCGCCATGCATGAAAAATAATATTTGCACTAAAAGGTATCCTCGACCTTTAGTTGCAGAAACACAGACTGGTGATGATGGTTATCCCCATTACAGAAGACGTTCTCCTGCCGAAGGCGGATTTACTGTCAACTTAAATGGAATAGAACTAGACAACAGTTGGGTAGTACCTTATAATCCAGTCCTTTTAAGAACATTCAATGCTTACATAAACGTAGAGTACTGTAACTCTGTAAAGGCGATCAAATACGTTTGCAAATATATAAATAAAGGTGCCGACCAAGCTACTATCACATTAGAAAATTCTAAAGATGAAGTAAAGATGTATGAAAACGGAAGGTATATAAGTAGTTCAGAGGCAGTATGGAGAATTCTAGGATTTCCTATTCATGAGCACTTTCCTACAGTATTACATCTTGCTATTCACTTAGAAAATGGTCAAAGAGTATATTTTAATCCCACAAACTTGGCTGCTAAAACATCCTGTCCTCCAAAAACTACACTTACTTCCTTTTTCGAATTATGTAAAGAAGATACCTTTGCAAAAACCTTACTATACTCCGAAGTACCAGCCTATTATATTTGGAATAATAACCGATTTGAAAGGAGAAAAAAAGGCATGGATGTGGATGGATGGCCTGGTATTAAAAAAGACCATGCTTTAGGCAGAGTGTACACGGTGCATCCAAATAATACTGAATGTTATCATCTTCGTTTACTTTTACATAAAATTCGAGGTCCTACATCATTTGAAACATTAAAAACTGTCGACGGAGTAATACATTCGACATTTAAATCAGCATGCAAGACTTTAGGATTATTGGAAGATGATCAACATTGGCGTTCAGCTTTACAGAAAGCAGCCCTGTGTCAATCCTCATACATGATGAGAGAGCTTTTCACTATTATGTTAGTTTTTTGCCAACTGGCCGATCCATTAAGTCTGTGGAACGAATTTAAGGAACACCTTTCAGAGGATATAAAACGACGGATTGAGAACCAATTAAAAAGTGGAATGGAATTACATATAGATAAGATTTGGAATATGTGTTTATTGGACATAGAAAGATCATGTTTATCACTAGGTGGACATGCGTTAAAAGAATATGGTTTACCACAACCAAAAACAACTGAAGTGATAGAAAGTGAAATAGGAATGTATATAAACGAAATTAGCTACGATGTGCATGCCTTAGAAATAATGGTACATACTAATGAGAATTTATTAACAGATGAACAAAAGGCAGTATACTATGAAATTGTTTCGAATGTTAATGCTAATGAGGGAAGAATTTTCTTTTTGGATGCTCCTGGGGGCACTGGTAAAACGTATCTTATCAATTTACTTTTAGCCAAAATAAGGAGTACCCGTGGCATCGCTTTAGCAGTTGCGTCTTCTGGTATTGCTGCTACCTTATTAGAAGGAGGTCGAACTGCGCACTCTGCATTAAAATTGCCCTTAAATTTGACGAATATGGAGACACCTATGTGCAATATTTCAAAGCAAAGTAATCTTGCTGAAGTACTGCGTAAAGCAAAATTAATAGTCTGGGATGAAAGTACAATGGCACACAAGAGAGGTATTGAAGCCTTAGACAGAACTCTGCAGGATTTACGAAATAATAACACTTTGATGGGTGGTATGACAGTATTGCTAGCTGGAGATTTTCGACAAACATTACCAGTCATACCTAAAGGAACACGCGCCGACGAAGTAAAAGCATGCCTTAAGCGATCTTATTTGTGGCCCTATATTAAAAAACTTAAATTAACCAAAAATATGAGAGTGCATTTGGGACGGGACGCTTCTGCAAGTCTATTTTCTTTAGAATGGTTATGCGAAAGGGCTATTCTAACACCTAGAAATGATCATGCAGCAACAATCAACAATATGTTACTTAAATCATTTGAAGGTGAAGATATGGTTTATTATTCAATAGACACAATGGTAAACGCTGACGAAGCAGTTCATTATCCAGTTGAGTTTTTGAACACCATTAATCCAGCTGGACTTCCTTATCATAAACTTACTCTACGTGTTGGCACACCTGTGATGTTACTAAGAAATTTGAAACCACCTACGTTGTGTAATGGCACTAGATTACAAGTCAAAGTTTTACATCTCAATATAATTGAAGCTACTATTTTAACTGGATCTGCCCAGGGAGAAACAGTGTTTATACCCCGTATTCCGTTAATACCCAATGACCTCCCCTTTGAGTTTAAAAGACTACAGTTCCCTCTAAAAGTATGCTTTGCAATGACTATAAATAAATCACAAGGCCAAACCCTTAAATATGCCGGCGTTGACTTGCGACAGCCTTGTTTCTCCCATGGGCAGTTTTACGTAGCGTGTTCACGTGTGAGTTCACCCTGTGGTTTGGTTATTTTGGTGCCGCCTTCTAGAAAGACTAAAAATGTAGTGTATACAGAAATATTGTAATTAACGGTGTGAACAGATTTTGTTAGGTATAATTACTCCAGTCCACTCCACGTTCATTAATTGCATCAAGTTTTTTTTTCTTTATACCGGGTATCTCAAGACTGCTACCGAAAACGAAGCCGGGTGGTAGTTTTAGTGACTACAAACACAATGCAACTAAAAATTTCGCAAATAAACGCGACAATGATCTTTTATCTTTTTTTAAATATCGTCATTTTTGGGTGGTAAATCCATAGTTTTTGCTAAAATAATAATTTAAACACTTTTATACCTTAGATTATTAATAAATAAAAGGGTATACACTATTATTTTAGGAAAAAAAATAATTTACCACCCAAATATGGTCATAGGAAAAAAATAACAAAAAAAATTATCGCTTTTTTTTGCAACTTTTTCTGTTGCATTGTGTCTGAAGTCGCTTTAACTACCACCCGGCTTCGTTTTCGGTAGCAGTCTTGATATACCCTGTATATACAGATACCGGGTATCTCAAGACTGCTACCGAAAACGAAGCCGGGTGGTAGTTTTAGTGACTACAAACACAATGCAATTAAAAATTTCGCAAAGAAACGCGACAATTATTTTTTATGATTTTTTAAATATCGTCATTTTTGGGTGGTAAATCCATAGTTTTTGCTAAAATAATAATTTAAACTCTTTTATACCTTAGATTATTTAAAAATAAAAGGGTATACACTATTATTTTAGGGAAAAATGTATTTACCACCCAAATATGGTCATAGGAAAAAAATATTTAAAAAAAATTGGCGCTTTTTTTTTTGCAACTTTTTCTATTGCATTGTATCTGAAGTCGCTTAAACTACCACCCGGCTTCGTTTTCGGTAGCAGTCTTGATATACCCTGTATATTAGTTATTATAAAAAGCTCTCGAAGAGGATACAATTTAAGATTCACGTTTATATCATTGTGTACACGCAGACGAAGTCGCGGGCAAAAGCTAGTATTAAATAAATGGTGGCAATAATTTTATTTTGTCGGTTTAATATAACGTAAATAATTAACCAGGATATCAAGTTAATAATTTTTTTATAAATTTGCAACACTGAAAAATATGTCTATAGAAAGCGCGCAAATTCTATTTTTTTTTAAGTAAAATTTCGTCGACTATATCTCCCGATATATTAATAAATATGCAATGTTACCTATGGTAGCTAATTATATACTTATTAATTATGCGTTCAGTAGAATTTGGGCACAATTTAATGACGCTAAATGTTATTTTAAGATTTTTCTTTCTAGAAGATTTCATGTGTACCCCACGCTGTCTGAATCCATACTGATTGGCGGGAAAAAAAAGGTGGCCCCGGCACCACCATTTTTATCTACGTTTTTCAAGTACCAGCACTCCCTCTATATGTATATACTCTAAGGTATCCATATACATAAACATATAAAGATTGCCTTATAAATTTTTGACATTAAAAACTTTAGCGTTTTTTATTGTCCATCCAATATTCCTTCTCTTATTTCAGCACCAAAATGCTGTTTTTTCCAAAAAATATTGCACGCTATTACATTTTGTTAGTAATAAAGAGTCAAAATATAAAATTTCATAGACATATCTTCAGTGGTTTCGATTTTTTATGTTTAGAAAAGGTAAAAAAATGAATACGAAAAAAAAGTTTGCCCAACAATAAATTCTACCGAATCTTTTGACCGTTTCCAGCAACATTTTCGATATTAATTAAAAAAAGTATACTTACAACACAAAAGCCGTTGTTGGTGAAAGCTCGTGCCACATGTTGAGTACTTTTGAGGTTATGAAAATCACTTGATTAACTAATCGTGCAAAATACACTCAAAATTGATAATCACCTGTAGATATCTGGCGGGGATAACTAATTAAATGACGATTGACCAGTTTTCGACCGGAGAGGAAAAATGATTAAATTACTAAAATGGCTATTAAAAAATAAGGGTTGATCGTAGAAGGGTGAAAATTGAGGATTGTATGTATTTTTGTATGTTATATCATAAAAAAATAGAAATTAAAAATTTTGTCTAAAAAATAAAAAAAAATTAGGGGTGGACTACCCCTAACATTTAGGGGGATGAAAAATAGATGTTGGCCGATTCTCAGACCTACTCAATATGCTCACAAAATTTCATGAGAATCGGTCAAGCCGTTTCGGAGGAGTATGGCAACGAAAACTGTGACACGAGAATTTTATATATTAGATATTACTGGGTTGTTTTTCTTACTTAACGCCAGAGGGCGCCTTGAATTGATTGAGTGACGTCTCTATCTTAGTATGTAAAATGTACTCTGTGGCCCAGCCCTCGGCTCTCTAGTACGTAATCCAATTGTTAGAATATTTTATTGACGGATCCGCGGCTGTAACTAACTTGGAAATATAATGATTTCGATATCTTTGCCTTTCCAATCGAGACAAAGAATTACACTATTTTTAATATAAGTACTTAATACTACTTTACCTTAAACTATGAGTAGCAGTAATCCGTGGTGTTGGAACGATTTAACAATTGATCTACCGCTTAACGTCAATCTTTGCACAGATAAACCAACACAGGAAGTTCATGTTTAAGAACAGAAAATTATCACATTAACATGATTGATTGATGACTAATTAATATCAAATATAACCTCTTATATATTCCGTCATCCAAGACCAACTTGGGTTATTTCTCTGCTATACCAAGGCTCTGTAGACAACATAATGCTATTGCAAAAGCACATGACATAGACATCAGTCATCACGAACATTTCACATTACAGAAAACAAGTCTTGCAATTATTATGTACCCCTAATAAATGATAAACTTAGTTAATTTCTTTCTCCATTATGTTATATTCTTTCTCCATTATGTTATATTCTTTCTCCATTATGTTATATTCAATTAGATCACTTTTAAAATAACTTTATTATTTATTATTTAATTTAAATTTAAATTCATTACTTAATTTCAAATTCAGTCTTAATTATTTTTAATATATTTTGTCATTGTTGCATGCTGTGGTCTCCTATAATTGAAGATCACGTCGAAATGTAAACCACAACAATGCTATACCATTGTCTTCATTGTATGTCGTGTATCCTTCGTTGGAGGCCCTCAATTTAAAAAATAAATAAATAAATTTGTTAAATCCGTTGACATTTAGACATAACTAACCGTCAGGCAAGGCTTCGCCCGGGTGCATCTATACTTTTTCAGTTTAGCCCACATCAATAATATATTATTTTGCGTATTGATTTATATTGAAATGAAATGAAATATATTTATTAGTCATGTAGACATTAAAGAGCTCTTATGACAAGTCAATATACATATACATAGCAGTTAATCTTCATATCTTATATATAAAAATGAATCGCAAAATGTGTTGGTAACCGCATAATTCAACAACGCCTGGACCAATTTGGCTGATTTTGGTCTTGAAATATTCGTGGAAGTCCTGGGAAGGTTTTAGGGGTGAGAAAAATAGGAAAATTTCTGAGGAAGATACTAAAAACCTTTTTTTTGGGTATCGTTCAAGCGTGATGCGTCCAGCCAGTATAGGATGATCTTTGTTTATTTGACGGGAGACGTAAAAGACGGTCCAGCTTTAACTACCACCCAACGTAAAATGATCTATCTTTCCATTGACGGCTGACGAAATAGAACAAAATTCAAAAAATGTGTACAACGTGTATATAATATTATCTAGATACGGCGTCTTTTACGCCGCCGTATCTAGATAATATTATATACACGTTCTAAATTTTGTTAAATGTAAATTAAAACGATGTCCACATCTACCAAAATCGCCCATTGTTTTTTGAGATTATTGCAACAGTTTTAAACAAAGTATACTCTATCGAAGCGTTTTGCCGGAGTATACCAAAATATATCTAATTATAATACATATTTAAATTTCGCATTAGTATTGTTTTCAGACTCAAGAATAAAAAAAATATTGGTACGTTGATGCCGTATCTAGACATTATAATGAAACGATATGCAGTTTTATATTTTTAAATATTTGTTCTATTACTTACGTCACCTGGTAAGGCAGTATGAAGGTTTTATTAATTTGTATATGGTAACGTAATAGACGCGACTGCCAACAAGTTAACGATGGTCACGGGTTCAAATCCCAGGGCACACCTCTGACTTTTCGGATTAATTTCTACGTGAAATAAAATCCGCCAACTCGCACTAAGCAAGCAGGGTGGACTATAATATCTTCTTCTATAATATAAAATGAATCACAAAAAGTGTTGGTAAGCGCATAACTCAACAACGCCTGGACCAATTTGGCCAATTCTTTTTTTAAATGGTTATTATTACTTTATTACTAACATGGCGTGCAATATTATTAGGAAAAACAGCATTTTGGTGCTGAAATAAGGGACGTAATATTGGATGGACAATAAAAAACGCTAAAGTTTTTAATGTCAAAATTTCATAAGGCAATCTTTATATGTACATGTATATGGAGAGACGGGATATAATAGAGTGGAAGGTACGGGAGAGGGCTGGGATAGCTGACAGATTTGATAGTTCGAAATGTAAATGCACGTTATAAGACGGGATGGATAATAAAAGAGAAAGGACGGGACGGATCGGGAAGAGACTGAACAGACGGATGAGACGGGATTGAGCCAGACAGTAGGATAGCTATGTCAAGTTTAGGTATACAAGAGATTAATACGAAAAATAACATGTATTTGGTGTGGAGTGGTATCAAAAAATATATGCACCCAGGCGAAGCTGGGTCGGGCCGCTAGTACAAAATATTTTCTTTACTTAGTATACTTAGTATTTGTATTTTTTTTTTTTATAATGGCCTGGCATAGTGGCGGCTTTGTATCTGATGATAAGTGCCAATGCCGCCCAGGCAGAGTATCCATTGGCATCGGACGGCAGTCCCATGCCAATGGAAACAATTATGCCGGCCTGCTAAGGTGCCTCTTCACGCTACGGCGGAAGGACCCAGGATTGTAGGAAGGAGGGAACACGTGAGGGATTACGCCCTCGATGTGATTCCTTGGATTGAGATCACAGCGAATATCCACTATTATTTGTTGTTGGGTATTCAGTTCTTAATTTAATTTATTTATTAATTTTGTTAACTTTTTGAATGTTTTATTAGTATTTTATTTAAAGTTTTAGTTACTACTTTAATTAAACTCAATGTCACCGCCGTCGACTATATTGCGTTTCACCCCCCGTTATATCCCTTACTGTCCCTTCCCATTGCATCCCATAACAAAAAACATGCAATTCTATCCTCTCATGTCCCGTAACAACCATTTAAATTTCAAAGAGTATGAAATATGTATATTTGAATTTATGACTCATCCAAGGCGAGAACTACATTTGTCGGGATAAAAAGTATGCTGTGTGATAATCCAGAGTGTCAGTTAGTTTCATGCCTAATTTCATTTTTGGTCCCGTGTAGCCGTTTGACCGTGAAGAGGTAACATAATTACAAACTTTCGCATTTATAATATTAGTAGATAGTAATAATAAATAAATAATAACGCCCAACAGTCACATATATTCAAGTCAAACATTTCTCTCGGTGCGGGGATCGAACCCGCGGCCTCTCGTTTCACAGACGGTGTCTAACCACCTGCGCCACGGAGGCTGTCAGTAGTGTTATTAGGATGATCGCTTGAAATTGCGTGAGTTGCTGAACTTCATGGGCAATAGTCACTGTAACCAAGGTGATTATTTCGTATTATCTTCTTATACGAGTATACGTATCAAACAAAGATGTTATTTTTTATTCTGTTTCTGGACAGATACTGCATTGCCGTCCACGTAAAGTATTTAATGGCATCAGACGACGGTCTCATGCCATTTCGTGGCAGGACGCATGTTAACTACATTTCAAACAATGCAGATGTTGCAAGAAACTTGAAGTCACCACTGTTGCGGAGGCTCGTCGCCTTATAAGAAAGCTCAACCGTCTGTATAGCTGCGAATACTTAGTTATAATTTAGTTTCCTATTGAATTTACTTTCTTTTATGTATTTCTCGTCTCCTTTTCACACCTTAACCATACATGCTGGCTTACGAAGCTATATCTTGATGGTCAACTCCAACAGGCCTAAATCAAGAACTAAATCATATGTTTAACAAACTGTTTCCTGCTCATATCCACAGCATATAGAATCTTATTGGGCCGGCACAAATATGTCGAATACCAAGATCAATTTTCTCAATCATCTCGATGGAATTGCACATACCATCAGGTGCAGTAGAGAGTAAAATAAAAACATAATTAACGCCTTCTACTATTTATGGTAGGGTTGTTTATTGTTTTTGTGTGTATGTTTCTAACATAATAATATAAACTAATGGAGCGCAGTGAAGTTGCAAAAGGATGATCTAATCTTGTGTAACAAATAAATACAGATACAGATACACAGATACACAACACTTTATTGAACACCACTAATTACAAAGAAAAGAAAAAAAAATACATAGAGATACCTTACAAAAAAGTGAACACTAGGCGGTCTTATCGCTATGAGCGATCTCTTCCAGACAACCAAAACTCATAGAATGGATCGAAAATGAAAGTGGGCAATTATGTGAAATAGTAAAAATAATGATAAATAAGAGTGTGCGTAACTTATAATGGCAATTTTAAATAACCTAGGTACTGAAAATGAGATAGATAAAATAATAATCAAAATATAAATTTTATAATAATACAATTTCTTAAAAAAAAAAAATTAACGATGACTTAGAAAGAAAATGAGATTTTATTCTATTTCTAAAAACGTTAAGCGATGGCGCTTGTCGAATTGCCAGAGGCAGTGTTCCACATTTGAACAGCCTGGACCTTAAAAGATCCGTCGAAGAAAACACTTTCGTGACGAGGAGTCTTCATTTTAGATTCTCTGACGATCTCAAAGCGCGGGAATGAGAGCTATGGAGGAATTCAAAGCGTTCCTTAAGATAAATGGGAGAACTAGGATTAAATAATATATTAAATAGAAGACAAAGAATATGAGTATTCCGGCGAAAGCGAATAGGGAGCCACTTGAGCTTAGTGCGAAAAATAGATATGTGATCACATTTGCGCAAACTAAATATAAATCGTATACAAACATTTTGGAGCCGCTCAAGTTTATCAAGTTGAACTTGGGTTAGGTCAAGATAGCAGACGTCAGCGTAATCTAGCACAGGATGAAGAAGAGACTGTACAAGCATAATCTTGGTGGCAATGGGGAGGAAGTTTCGAAGTTAAATATGTTTTCTTTATTTTTTTCTGCTGGCAAATTAATTATATTTCATAGTTATTTAGTATTATATTAGTTTCCACAATATACCTAGTAACAAGCAAGATGGCGTTGTACCTTATTTCTCTAACATAGCAATTTTTTACTGGTGGTAGGTCTCTCATATGTGAGAGGCCATCTGGGTAGGTACCACCGCAATGTCTATTTCTCCCGTGAAACAACACCGCTTAAATGCACTGTTGTGTTTCGGATTGAAGGACATTGTAGCCAGAGCAACTACTGGACATATTGAGACTTAACATCTTATGTCTAAGGATGGCGAGCGCAGTGGAATGTTGCTACTGTTTATGAGCGGTCGTATCGCTTACCATCAGGCGAACGGCTTGCTCATCAAGCCATTTTTTTGCCATTCACTGCAATAAAAAAAAATATCTTCAATAACACATTTAACTCATACTTTTATATACTCGTAAAGAAGCTAATATTACGCCATATTAAATACTGGTACGCAACACAGGGAACAGTCAATCACAACCTTAAGCGCATTACACAGCAAAGCTGCCGATCCACCATCCACATGTTAGCAACTTTTTGTCGGCGACATGGCAACCGTTCGATGTGGGGAAGATTTTTATGACGTTGTTGACGTTATGATGTCCGGGCACTTGCGTTATCGAAGTGCCATGTCGATGGGCAATTCGTGCAGGCACTTGTTGCCGACATTATTCTTATAGGCCGCTAGGTTGTCGGCTGTCTGTGTCGCCGGGCCGGCGGCTTTAGTGTCCAGTGTGTATTATGCTGTTACTCAAAAATCGGTGTGAAGTTTAAAACATTGAAGGTTGGTTCTTCATGATATCTCATTACTTCAGCAGTGGTAAACGGGATGATCTTAGGTGTCTTGGCAGTCGATAATATTACAAGTCATCTTAATTTGTTTCTTCATATATTTCTAGGACTTATTTGTTTTAGGTATCAAACCAAAACAACGTAAAAATTAAAGCAATACACCTTTTATTAATGAGTATATTGCATAACTTTTTTCATAAAATTAAATTAACAATTACCCCTTTGTACGTACAGACTTTATAAAGACCCCCATAATCTGTAGTATTCCCTTAAATTACATTTGTATAAATAATATAACGCACTATGAGAGAGCACGTGACGTCGGCCAGGTATTTGTTCATCTGCTCTGGTTAAGCTTAGATTCGGGCTTGCCAATCATTTCAGCTTCGGCCAAGGTGTCGGGCATCCTGGTGCCGAGGGTTTCGGGTTGCGTGAGAACCAGCAGTCCGGATAGGATACCCATACAACCGAACATCACGGACGGAAGACCCGCCCAGTATTCCATCTGGAAGAAAAGCATTCAAATATGATAGGTAATGAAAATTGAAGACCACGAAATCAAAATACTACACAACATCTGCTGAAATATTCAGAAACAATAAAAATCACGTCAAGATCCTGTAACCGAGGAAAACGATTCAGAAAGCAAAAACTAAAACAATACTCCTTTGGCAATGTAATGAGCAATTGCAAATATCATCGAATAATGCGTAGTATAATATTAATATGCTGAGGTTACTGTTTGATATCATAATTATGCGACATAGAAAAGAAAGGTACACTCAATAGATTTCAGATCAGTCACCAAAAACTAAGCATTATTATATATACTCCAAAATCGAAATTCCCAAATTTTTACTCTATAAAAACGATACGAAATTCTAATGTTCGGATATAAGATTTTTACTTCCAAACATCAATACTATTCTCTACTATACTTATCATTTTCTCCGAACTTAGTCTAAGGTTGCGACGTACGATAGAGGACACCAACGTTTTGTGGAGTATCTAGGCACATTAGTGAAGTTATCCGTACAGCATCCGAACATTCGAAGTTCGTAACATTCTTAAAGAGTAGCCCCCCTGATTTATTATATCAATAAACTTACCAAAACAGGTGTAAGAGGAGCAGTAATAGAACCAATACGTCCAACCATGGAAGAGAAGGCGAGCAGACTGTGACGGTATTCAGTAGGGTACAGCTCAGAGGTGAATAGGTACAGCGACGTGAACACCACAGAGATACCGAACTTGCCCAGCAAGAACAGCACCAATCGAAGCACCGTCAGATCTGGAATGAAAAGTTTAAACATTTAGAAAAGAGAGAAACAAAGAAAGAAAAAAGAGAGAATTAAAGAAAGAAAGAAAAAAATATTTAATACTGGTACAACAAATTATAGAGTAGTAAAAAGTTAAGGTAACAAGATTATAAATAAATATTGCGCCAGCAAAGGTATCTCTCATTCAGCTTACATGTTGCATCACCGCCTGAGCACTACTGTAACGCTGATTTTAGCACAACTCTTGACACCTAAAACTCAACAGTGCGAGGAATAGAATGGTGGCGATATAAAAAAGTGTAGCGTAAGACGATAATATGAAAGAATCCTATCGTGACCTCAACCTACGATATGTTCTTCAGTGAGGTAAAGTATAGGTTAACCATTGAAAAATAGCCCAATATATGAGGTAGAAACATTGTTATTATCAATTTAAGGACCGTGCTTAATGCATTTTTTCATTGCTATGAATGGCGAGACGAGATTGCCATTCGCCTGATGGGAACTGATAAAGAAGAAAATTTATTTGGGATTTATTTGTGCTTTTTAAGAAGGTTGCATAAGTATGAAATGTTTCATGATGGCAACTTATGTGCAAGCTGAATACCAGTCAAAACAATAGTCAACTCCAACTTGAACCTCTAACTAAAAACGTTAATGAGTAAACAATGAAGGTGAAGTATCCAAAAGTGTTAAATTAATATGACTACGGTAGAACATTTAAGAATGCGTCACAATATACAATCTGAAGATAGTAACCTTTATGGGTTAGGTTTTTAATTTTTTTTATTTATTTGGTATGTTAAACAGAAATACATAATTTATAATATACCTGCTAACAAACCACAGAGGTTTATACTAGAGATAATCAAAATTCAAAATGACTATTGGTTTCATTAGGATACGGAATAGAAATGTTAAAAAATTACAATCCTTCCTTCCTTTTTCCCAACGGGAAAATCTTCTTGGCCACCCGCCTTAAGCAAGGTATGCCGGATTTTTTAACGACTAAAAATTCCTTGTTGCTCGATCGGCACTTTAGATAACTCCAGGACTCCAAAATAAATACCACTCGAAGGAAATCCTTCCTTACTAATATTATAATTGCGAAAGTTTGTACATATGTATGGATGTCGGTTACTCAAACAAAACGGCGCGACCGATTTCGGTACCTAACACTCTGGATGAACACATAAGCTACTTTTTACTCCAAAAATGTATTCAGAAGAATAAATATTATTATAAGTGATTAGATCGAGAACAGTCTTGTGACTAGTTTTTGGCTTTGACCTTCACATCCTAAGGAAATGGTGGATTAATGGATTAACTGTTATTACAACAATTTAATACAATTTATATCAGCAGGTATTATAAAGTTGTAAATCACCATTGATTCTTAAGTTCGACCCTCAATGTATACATTGCTTATCTATTTAGCCGGATTTATATTACATGCTCGATACGGATAAACTGCGTCACATTTGGTGCAATAAATAATGATTCGTAGTACAAAATAATCTGGATTTAGATTAACATAAAAAACCACAGGCCCGATAAAACAATTTAAAAGTAAATAATGTTTGTTAGGATTAAACCTTTTTTCTTTACATTAAATTGAAAATTCAAATTTCGAATTATTTCAGAGTCTGAAAGCAATCCTTGATAAAATTGAGCCAGATTATTATTTACCAGTATGGTTATAAAAACAGCTTATAAGTAATTAACTGAGTCAAAAAATTATGGATTCGAATATCAAAACTCACGTTAGAAACGTGAGTTTATTGATCTTAATAATGATGACCTAAACCTACTTTGGTCGTTAAATAAACGTTATTTAATTTGAGTAATTAAGATTAATAGAACAATCAATAAACTAACCATCGGAGATGAAAGCGAAGGCGATGTTACAAGCCGCGCTAAAGAAGAAACCGCCCGAGAGAGTGGCCTTCCTGCCGATCCTGTCCAGTATAAAGACGGCGGTGTAGAAGCCAGGGATCTCAATACCACACGTCAGGATGTAGTTGAGGTACATGGTATCCGACAGGCTCGTGGAGTTGATGGACAGTCCGTAGTACACGAAAGTAGTGGTGATCCACCAGATAGGAGTGGTACACACGCGCCGCAGGAGTACGGGAGATTTAATGATCGTACTGATCACGCTGGGACGCTCCACCTAAATTAAGGTGAAAAGAATTATAATGTATTTCCAACAACAAACCACTGAGATTTCTAACTTCCACTAGTTTATCAGGTACATTTAATTACTCACCTTTTCGACAGGCTCTTCAGGAGGAGTCATTAACGCCTGCATGGACTTTTCGCTGATCTCTTTCTTGTTAATCTTAGAAGCTTTCTCGAGCACGGTTCTAGCGTCGTCGAACCTTTGCTTGGAGAGTAGCCACCTGACGCTCTCAGACAGGACCCAGTAATAGACGATGATGATGAAGCAGGGGATGTGGAGCGTCATGATCATGTACCTCCAGGGCTGCACCACCCAGGCGACAGCGCCCAGGATAACTTGACCGACGGCGAACATAGAGGAGCAAGTCGCACTTGTGACTACACGGTATTTTGGACCCACAAATTCCGTAGCTGTAATCGAAAATAATACAATTTTGAACAGCATGTACAAGGTAGGTAACAATGCCTAGAAATTACATCACTAAATAAAATAAAATAAAATGAACCACAGATTTCATCTTACGTGTACATACAGCATCTCTGCAAATATTTTAACTCTACGTATTTCAAAAGCTTTCTACGCGCTTTACTATTGCGCGTACTTATATTTATAAATCGTTTACCTTTGTGCTCAAACAGTTGTGTCATTACCGTCAATGTTATAATTTATATCTGTTATTGAGCAAACTCACATAATTCCATCGACAATAATTGAGAGAGTCCTTTGTTGTTACTCAATCTGGAATGCATTTCACCGTCACTACTGAAAGTATATATGTAAAACTTACCGAAAATGTAAGCAGAACTGAAAGTTCCGGCTCCGAGGGTGGTCTGCACAAGCTGAAGAGTCAGGTACATGGGGTAGTTGACGGAGAAGGCCCTGATAAGCCCAAACAAGGCCAGGTTGAAGACACTGACGATCAAGGCAACTCGACGACCGAATCTGTCCGAGACGTATCCGATGACGGGTAGCACAAGTAAGGTGCCCACACTGCTGAGTGTACCAGCCAAGGCTCGGAGCCATTCTTGACAACCCAAGTCGAACTGAAACAGGTTATTACGAGATATTACGAGAATGGGGAAAGACCTAATCGTAATTGTGTAGTTACAACTGTGGATATCCTTGAGCTATGTTCAACAGTGGACTTCCTGTAACTAAAATAATAGTGTTGATAACAATAAATAACAATAAACGTCCGATATTTTCAACGGTAACGGTACGGAACGGTAAGGGATTTTGCCACCGGCCAGCCGCTTACTTACTGTTGTATTCCGTCGGCCTACCACGGCATTCTGAGACGCGACGCTAAGTATGCATCGACAACGTCTGCTGCTGGATATACATTTCATGTCCAATGCAATAAAATGAAGAGAGATAAACTATTCCTTTTTTTTTGACAATACCGCATTTACCGATTACCTCCGCTTGGGCTGTTTCATCCCGCGGCATATCACGGCGTTCTTCGGCGTGGCATGCGGTACGCCGCTGCATCCCACCGGGGGATCCCTGAACGCGCTCTCTGATGCCGTCTCAAGAGATCCCTTTCGTTGCCACGGCAGCAATTTAAAACATTTGAATTTATGTCGTAATTGTACCAGATAAGTTTGAATATCCTTTGTAAACAAATAAAATCATTACCATTCCGTCCCGGTGTGCGCAGGCCATTAGTATTTCACTAAAGTTCAATTAACTCTAATTTGTTTCTAATGTATCGAAATAATGACCAATGGTACACCTATGAAAATAACGTTGCCTGATATTAATTGGTAAACAGCAATAACATTGCCTATTGTTTCCACATTTAATAAAAAATAGTTTACTGGTAGGGCAGCCTACTCAGGTGGTATCTCACTTATGAGAGATCATCAGACCGCGCCATCACCGCAATTTATTTTTCTCCCACAGCAGTGTAAATGCACTGTTGTAGTTCGGTTTGAAGGAAATTGTAGCTAGAGTAACTACTGGACATAATGAGACTTAACGTCTTATGTCGTATTATACTCAGGATGGCGAGCGCAGTAGAATGCCAAGCATTGCTTTGTAATTAATGATTTAGTTTGGTACTGTCAATGAGTGGTCGTATCGCGATTCGTCAGGCAAATGGCATGATCATGTCGCCATTCACTGCAATAAAAAAACAATACCTACACCGGTAACACGTGAAGCAAACTAAACAATAATATGCACGTGAAATAGTTAATCTATCACAAATAAATATTTTAGTGGTAGATATAAAAAAAATGGATTCAGTGAATTGAATTATCAGTTACCTAAAAAGTGATATAATTTATAGCTACGATAAAACAACTAAATCTTCAAAAATTGTACGATAATGCCATTCCCATTACGTTACGCGATACGACCACGCACTGACAGTTGCAAAACCAACACCATGAAGTAAGTATAAAGCAATGTGCGGTCTGTGTTGTGCTGGCTGTCAAACGAGAAAAATAAATATTTGTGGTCTCCACAGGTATGTTTCGGGTCTCGGTGTTTTTGAGATTGAAAAGTCTCTCATAGTTTTTGAGATTGAAAAGTCTCTCATAGTTTCTGATACCCACGTTACAAGATTCAGATCATAGTGAGAGATCAGGACCAAGGGCGGATCCAGCTTTTACGCCAGGGGGGGTCATAATATAGTTCATGTCAGAACACTGGGCCCGATTTTAATACTCCAATTCGTAATAATGACTTTTTAATGTTTGCTGCAGCGGTGATTTGTGTTCACAAATGTAAAAAAGTGTGTGTTCACACACACACACACTTTTTTACTTTATTTATCGACATACAAAGAATTAATTGTGCTTATAAATTTTATCAACAAGATAATTAATAAATTTTGTCTGTGTTTGTTTGTTTGTGTTTGTGCACAAATACGCAATTTATAATGGATTTACATTTTGTTACTAACATACCTTCAAAGTTTCTGATTTGGTATTATGATTTTATGGATACTTTGCTACATCGATTTAAAACACGCTGATATTCAAATTTCACCCAACATCGAAATCCAACTGTGCAAAATTTTTTTTATAATAAATTATAGTTAAAAAACTAAAAAAACACGCTTATATAAAAGATCCAATTAAAAACTAAAGAATAATTGATAATGAGTTTAAGATTGGAAAGAAAATTCAGTAAAATACTTACATTACATACATTGGGGGTTAACGTCACTCGCGTCCGTAGGCTTTGACTCTAGATTCCCTACTTGTGACCCCTGGGTAGTGCCAAATGAGTGACACAGTTAGTGGTGGTAGGACTTTTGTGTCCGCCCGGGTCCCGTACCGTCCACGTGGCGTAAAGACCGCCATAGTGATCTCCGTAAGGAGATCGCGTTCCGGGATCAGCCTATGGTTTTCCGGTTTTGTCGAGGTTCTTGAGTCCGGGCATGAGGTTGTACCTTGTGGGTATTTTCGGTCCTTTCTCGAAGAGAGGAACGTTGATTCGCCGGCCAGGGAGACCCGTAGAAACGGTTGTCCGCTGGCCGCCCGCGGTATAGTACAGGGGCCCAATCGGGGCTAACCACCTCGAGAGGCTGCCTCACCATGCCGCGCATAATCTTGGGTGGGTCCGTCGTGCCGGTTGGTGACCGGAAGTGGGGTCCCGGCGGCCCATCCCGGGAGGGTACGGGGGCCCTTCCGTCCGGCGGATCAATTCGCTTCCTGCCGACCCTTTCGTGCCGGTGCCCATTCGGCCTTCTTAGTGCCCGAACTTAAGATCCTCGTTGCCTCTTCACCAATCCCACCCTTTCTTTATGACAGTGCAACCAAACAGAGCAGGTCCTTCAGCGATGCTTAACCCCACCACCACGTTCACTATGAAGTTCACTAACATCCGCGGACTCCATACGAACCTCAATGCCGTCCACCACCATCTCGAGACGGCCCGGCCTGCTTTGCTCTTCCTAACGGAGACGCGGATTCGTTGTCTGGCCGATAATTCTTACCTGTTGTATCCCGGTTATTCGCTTGAAGTAAACTTCAAGCCTAAAGCCGGGGTATGCTTGTATGTTCGGTCGGACATCAGCTGTCGCCGTTTGCACTGCATGGAGGACCCCTCCTTCTCCGCTCTGTGGGTGCACGTGGATCTAGGTTCCTTGAGCCGCATCTACGTGTGCCTTTACAGGTCTCACAACGGGGACGATGAGACGACTCGGCTGTTCAAGTATCTTAGCCAGGCGGCTGATGACGCGCAGGCGCAGTTCCCGTCGGCCGAAATGGTGGTCTTGGGGGATTTCAATGCTCATCACGAACTGTGGCTGGGCTCCTCCAAGACTAATCATGCTGGCAGAGCTGCCCATGCATTCGCTCTGACTCATGACTTGACACAACTGGTGAACCAGCCCACCAGGATCCCGGATGTGGCGAGTCATGCGCCTTCTCTGCTGGACCTTCTGCTGGCGAGTCACCCAGCCGGGTATCGTGTGACCGTTAGTGCACCTCTGGGCACTTCCGATCACTGCCTAATTGGGTCGTCAGTACCGATCGCATCACCTCCATGTCCCGTGCAGGTTAGGCGAAGGGTCTGGCATTACTCGTCGGCAGATTGGGATGGTATGCGGGAATATTTCGCATCCATCTCTTGAAGGCAGCGCTGCTTTGAGGGTAAAGATCCCTCAGCGAGTGCCAACGCTATTGCTGACGAGATCAGACTTGGAATGGAATATTACATTCCTTCCTCTACGATCGCCAGTAAGGGCCGTGGGCGCTCCTGGTTCAATCGTGCATGCGCCGATGCTGTCGGTGACAAACAGGCAGCGTATCGCGCTTGGATCAGGGGTCGCGCCATGAAGGATCCGAATATCAGTTCCCTCAAAGAAGCCTACAATCGTGCCACCAAGGCCTGCAAGAAGGCCTACGTTAGGGCGGATGCCCAGCGCGTTAGCAGGATTGGGCGTGCGTTCGCCGATCACCCAACTAGCAGTCGTGCTTATTGAAGGTTGGCCAGGGCCGTTCAATCTAACTTCTGCCGTCCAGCGTTGCCGCTGCTGAGGTACCCAGAAGGGTCGCTGGCCCACAAGCCGCAAGAGAAGGCTGCCTTGCTGGCAAATCTCTTTGCGGCTAATTCCCGCCTCGAAGACCGTGGTTCCCAGACGCTGCCCACACTGCCTGATTGCAGTTTCTCAATGGCAGATATTCGCATCAGGCAGTGTGATGTGCGGCGTGAGTTACGGTCTCTTGATGTGCGGAAAGCCAGTGGTCCGGATGGGATACCAGCGGTGGTTTTAAGGGCTTGTGCAGCCGAGTTGTCTCCAGCACTGACTCGCCTCTACCGAGCGTCCTACCGTACAGTTGTTGTGCCGGAATCTTGCAGGGAGGCCAATGTGCAACCGATCCCCAAAAAGGGTGATCGGTCGGACCCTACCAATTACCGCCCTATCGCTATCACCTCAGTGATGTGTAAGGTCATGGAGCGGATCATAAACGCTCAATTGGTCCGCTACCTGGAGGATCACTCGTTGATCAGTGACCGACAATACGGTTTCCGTCATAATCGATCGACGGGTGATCTTCTAGCGTTTGTCCTGCATCGCTGGGGTGAGCTTGCTGTGAGCCTCGACATTGCCAAGGCGTTTGATAGAGTCTGGCACCGTGGTCTTCTGTCCAAGCTTCCGGCATACGGTCTACCCGGCAACCTGTGTTCGTGGATTTCCGGCTTTCTGCATGGGCGTAGAATACGTGTTGTCGTCGACGGACACGCTTCGGCGCTCATGTCGGTAAATGCCGGAGTTCCTCAGGGCTCGGTGCTGTCGCCCACCTTGTTTATTCTGCATATCAATGACATGTTGTCGCTTGGCAACATTCATTGCTATGCAGATGACAGCACGGTTCATGGGCGATACCACTGCGGGCCTCCAGGTTGCCGAGTTGAAACTGTGAAGGGACGCGAAGATCTTGTCAATGAGCTCAACCGGACCTTGGATCTCATTTCTACATGGGGTTCCAGGAATATGGTTGAGTTCAATGCCAAGAAAACCCAGGTGTGTGCGTTCACATGCAAAAAATCCCCGTTCTCTCCCCTCCCCATTCTTCAGGGTGCTCCCCTCTCAATGCGGATTGACCTAAGTATCCTTGGTGTGGATATCCGCTGTGATCTCAATACAAGGAATCACATCGAGGGCGTAATAACTGCCACATCACGCAGGGTTGGAGTCCTGAACAGGGTGCGTCGGTTTTTCACGCCCGGTCAGCTTTGTCGTTTATATAAAGCGCAGGTCCGGCCGGGTATGGAGTACTGCTCGCACCTCTGGGATGGATCCACCCAGTACCTGCTCGATGCCTTGGATGGATTGCAGCGGCGGGCAATCAGCATTGTGAACGATGTAGACGTTACGAGTAACTTAGAGTCGCTACAACTCCGGAGAGATGTCGCCTCTCTAAGCGTGTTCTACCGCCTGTATCACGGTGAGTGCTCTGAAGAATTGTTCAACTTGATCCCCTCCTCTCCATTCCTAACCAGAACCACGCGTGCTGGCTTGCGAAACCATAGCTTGACGGTCCACACCATCCCGGCGCGAACCAAACGGATCTCGAACTCGTTTTTGTGCCGCACCGTCAGGCTGTGGAATTGTTTGCCGTCTCACGTGTTCCCTCCTTCCTACAACCTACATTTTATCATTACAAGGCGTGGGGTGTTTACAACAATTACTTATCCTACAGCACCCCACACTTTATAGTAAGATAATGTATGCATTTTACTCCATTTTCTTTCGAATCTTAAACTCATTATCAATTATTTCTTTAGTTTTTAATTGGATCTTTTATGCGAGCGTGTTTTTTTAGTTTTTTAAACTATAATTTAATTGCTTGCATTAAAAACATTATCTACGGCTGTCTTATCAAAGAAAGACAGCTGCGCGCAAATTACCAACATTTAATTATTTTTTTAAATTACCTTTCTGGATAAGATAATGTCATATACTTTTTAAATTATTGCGTTGTCATCGGTCCTGGATAAGTATGCAAAGTTTAAATTAAATCTGAACGCTAAGTAGGGCGAAATCGAGCTCAAAGTAGTCGATTACACACATACAAACATATAGGTGAAGCTAATAAAAGCGTGTTAAAAAGGAAGAAAGAGTGAAAAAATTAAATATTGTATTTTGTATACTTTGACAACCATCAATCACTTTAATAGTAGTTTGGTAACACCGATATTCGCAAAGGAGAATATCATACATACCGCCTCAGACCTGGTCAGATATCCGTTACCCGGCAAAACATTTTTTTTTATTGCCTAGGTTCAGCAAAGGAGCAAACAGATGACCTAAGTGATCATTCACTGTCGCCCACGAACATTCATAACGCTTGGATAATGGATGTGATGCTGGGCCATTTCCCAATTGGGAGGGGAGCAAGAAGGAGAAAAAATGGTAAGAGAGAAGGGGTTTGGCATCCGGTCAGTCACCGAACGAAACGCGGCAGCAATGCTGTCGCTTTACTTTGATCTCTTGAGAGGCAGTGGTACCGCCCTGGACGAGCCTGCCCGTTCAAACTGAGTCATGACTAACAAAAGTGTGGCTCTAACACTAATAACTATTAGTTTCGTCTCTAGTGACCGTACACCTAACATAAGTGCAGTGCAAAGGACATAAAAGTGGTCACCGGCGAGAGATATACTTCGTTGCATCTAAGTATAGTCGAAACAAGGGGGCTACTACGAAACAACATATTCGACATATCATGCTGTACTGTACTGTATCATCTGTATGTATATGTTCCACTGCAGGGAACAATTCTCTTTATAATCGAGAGGACGATTGGGAGGGGCTTGGGCCGTATAGTCTAACACTCTGGTCTCGTGCGTGTTGGTGAACTTTTACATGCCATAGAAATTCTTCCGAATCCTTATGGTATGCAGTTTTCTGCACGATTTTGTCTTTCACCGTTATAGTGCGTATTGATTAACTCTCAATAGACTCATGACTTCGCAAAGTCAGAGGTGTGCCTTAGGATTTGAACACGCGACCACCCTCATTATAATGATACCTTGTGATTCTTCAAAATCTACTCCTAGCGGCTTCGTTTTTACTATGATGTCGATACTCGATGAATATAATCTATGTGACACTTGTCAACTGTTAAATCGTTCAACGGTCGATATGAGTGAAAACGTAGCTATAAGAAGGTGTTACGCGGAAAGGCACGATATATCGCTGTCTACGATATATCGTTTGTATTAGCTAGCCTAATCGACACCGGATATACACTGGCTAAATCCAGAATGCGATACGCTTGCGGGAGCCTATCTTTAACCGATAATTCCAAATTTCTATGTAAGCTTGTAATTAAAAAATGTTACGATAAGATGATTATAAGTTCGCTTAAAGTTGTATTTTAATTAACTAAATTTACCTAGATCTTGTAAGCAATATCGTCAAAATATTATTCGAGTCGAAAAATGACCTAAGAGCGCGACGGTTATTGCATCCCACATAATTATGTTATTTATGAAACTCCATTAACTCTAACAAATTTATTATGTGGCTCAATAACTGTTATTATTATTGATTATAATCGGATTAAACCGTAATATAAGTCGTATTTCCGCAGCATTTTATCAGATACAAAAGTTCAAACTACTATGTACAACATTCTTTCTAAACTTAGTTTATTAAACACAATATAGCGTATTATATGAATTTTAAAATTCGATAGTCCAGCTCCTGTTTAAGTGGGTTCCTCAGGGAAGACGTAACATGCTAATTTCTAACAGGATGTGTTGTGTTTAGCACGTAATCTAAAATCTCTATGATCGTCGCCGGGCTTTGCCTTTGGAAAGGGCGCTCTGCCTACACATGTAACCAGTGATGTACATTTTAGTTCACCTTTTATGAATTAACCGCTGGAATTCTTACGGCATTTTTATTCTAACCTATATTAACCACAAGGAGCCGCAATCGACAGAAGCAGTTGTAGAAAATTAGAATCAAAGTGATACTAGTTAGTACTCACATCGTAGACGACGGAGTTATCCCGAGCATACACGAATCCTTCGCATTCCACGGTGTTTTGCTGGAACAAAGTAGCTGGGCAGTAGTCCAAGGTCCCGTTAGCTCCTCCCCCGGGAGCGAATCGCTGACAGCTCGCGAATCCAGAGTCAGTGCGCGGGATTGCGTTGGGAAGCCATTCAGGCTCGAACAATGAGCTTTTGTTTACTTCTCCACATTCAGGCACCGCGCATCTGAAGGGAATGACATTTTTAATTATTTAAAATAGTACAGGAGCCTAAAAGTAGCCTATGTGTTGTGTCAGCTATCACTGTACCAAATTTCATCAAAATCTGTTGAACCGTTTTTGCGTACAAAAGAATAACAAACATCCATACATCCATACTCACAAACTTTCACCTTTATAATATAAGTAAGGATATGTTAAAATTTATATTACTACAAAGATAAAAATAAAAGTATGTCATAAAATAGAGTTCTATAAACTAATGTGATTCAAGGAAAACTATTGACTTGTATTGGCTGTTTGGAGATAATGCTAAGGAAAATTTGTTGCAATCTTAGGTATACAAACATTGTCCTTTATTTAATTCATAATTTATTGACTTTGTTATTGCATTTAGTTAAATTGCTAAACAAACAATACGATTATCGTGATCAAGAGGGAGGTAATTATAAATATTATGTTTTTGTTTATAGAAAGGAATTGTTATTTTTCATTTAAATTCCAATGCGTTTACAATGTTGACATTATAAAAACGTTTAAACTTATAAACATTAAGAATACTTGTGACCTCTGGGGAATCTCTACAAAGATCCTCAACTATGTAATACCTATATTAGCTCCCCAGCTAGCTATAGTTTTTAACACATGTATTAGTGGCATATTTCCTGATAAATTGAAACTCAGCAAGATTATACCTCTTTTTAAATCTGGTAGTACAGATGACCCCTCAAATTTTAGACCTATATCAGTACTGCCATCATTAAGCAAACTTTTTGAAAAACTGATGCTTATTCAATTGCAAAGATTCTTTAAAAATAATAATTTACTTCATAGTTAACAATTTGGTTTTACTCAGGGTCGCTCCACCACTGATGCTGGTGTGAAGCTCATGGATAACATATTTGATGCTTGAAAGGATTCTCAGGATGCTTTAGGTGTATACTGTGACCTATCCAAGGCATTTGCTTGTGTTTACCATGATATTCTTATCAGGAAATTGAGCCACTATGGAATAAATGGTCTTGCATTTGAATTATGTAAATCTTATTTACACAATAGCGTTCAGAGGGTTGATGTCAACGGACAAAGATCTCCTGGATCTGTTGTTACTATGGGGGTTCCGCAGGGCTCGATTCTTGGACCCTTTCTCTTTTTAATATATATTAATGACTTGCCTTATTTTATAAGGGATAAATGTGAGGTAGTGTTGTTTGCTGATGATACTTTATTAATATTTAAAATTAAACGACATCAATCAATTATTGACGAAGTAAACTACACTCTCTCAAAAATAGTACATTGGTTTGGCATTAACAATTTACTGTTAAATAGTCAAAAAACGAAATGTATTCGATTTGTAACACCTAATGTCAAAAGTTTTTATGAATGGGGATGTGTTGAGCCTTGTGGAGACTACTAAGTTCTTGGGAATCACATTGGATCATAAGCTTCGATGGGGTCCCCACATAACTGCGCTAGCTAAAAAACTGAGTGCTGCAGTTTTTGCAGTGGGCAAGATTCGCCAATTGACTGACATTGATACGGCTCGATTGGTCTATTTTGCTTACTTTCATAGCCTAATGAGTTACGGATTTTTGCTGTGGGGTGGTGCTGCTGACATTAATACCATTTTTGGTCTTCAAAAGCGAGCCATAAGATCTATTTATTCGTTAGGCACCAGGCAATCGCTGAGAGAAAAATTCAAGGAAATAAATATAATGACAGTAGCATCACAATTTATATTTGCTAGTCTAATGTATGTCCACAAGAATATATAACAATTTCAAAAGGTTAGCGATATTCATGACAGAAATACTAGAAATAGAAATAATCTAGTCAGTCATAAGACGAGACTCCACAAAATTAGCAAATCTTTTAAGAATTACTGTATACATTTCTATAATAAAGTTCCCACTAACATAAAAGCCTTAACTATAAATAAATTTAAATCTATTATAAAACGACAGTTGTGTAATAAGGCATACTATACAATTTCAGAATACTTAGAAGATAGTAAGGCTTGGGAATGAAACATAACACTCAGCCGTGCAGCGAGCGCAGTGGAATTTTGCTACTGTTTATGAGCGGTTGTATCGCTTACCATCAGGCGAACGGCTTGCTCGTCTCGTCATTCATTGCAATAAAAAAAAAAAACTTGTGAACCGGGTGGTAGTGAAAAAAAAGTGACTGAATCTAAACAATGAATCACATTTTTATGGATTCAATAAATATTTTCATTTCATTTCATTTCAACTATGATTTTTATCTATAACTAAGTTTTATTGCGATCATTGGCAGGACATGTCTTTGTTCGACATAGATGTATTGAGGTATGTGGTGTGATGTATATTATTATTTAAAAATATATTTTTAGAATGATCATCATATTTATAATATTCATATAAACAGTACATACTCTGGTAAAGCTACACTTTAGTCATTTTAAACGATTATAGAAAATTTGGACGTAAATGATGGCTGCACTGTCATGTTCCCTTTGGTGAACAAGGTTGCGGGAAGCCCCTCTTCCTCCTTTTCAACCTTTCTACTTCGTTCATCTAACCATTTTAATAGATTATAAACGCATCTAGAATTTCGGCGATGTGATCCAAATGTTGTTAATGTTCATGAGGAACAGGTGGGGAACAGCAATCATACACCATCGGTAAGCTGTTCGCTCATAGACCAAAATCACAGAGAATATGGTTTCAGAGGTATGACAGCCTCCGTGGCGCAGTTGGTTAGACGCCGCCTGTGAAACGAGAGGCCGCGTGTTCGATCCCCGCACCGAGAGAAATGTTTGTGCGGCCCACAAATATTTCTTTCGGGTCTGGGTGTTTGTGAGACCGAAAAGTCTCTCGTAGTTCCTGATAAGTGATACCCACGACACAAGACTCGATCTTAGTGTGGGGTCAGAACTATGTATGTGACTGTTGGGTGTTATTTATTTATTTATAGCAATAATTATCCATTTACCTGGCAAAAGACTACTTGAATAACGAATAATCTGATGTTGATCTAGAAAATAAAAACACCCACCTGTGCGGTATAGCAGCAGCGGAGAAGACGTATTCGCTCATGAAGGCTGACATGATGATGGGCACGGACACCAACAGGATGTTGTACAGCTGGAACTTGCCGAACTGTCCCAGCTCGTTCACCAGCACATAGTCCAGGTCGATCGGCTTCCTCTCCTGGCCCTTCCTACTCGCCGAGCTGAGCCGTGGCTCGCCATTTCGACTCTCCATATTGATATTTTATTTCAAACGCGGCCGCTCTCGCCGCGTACTCAGCTCAAGTGAATCTCACACCCATTACATTACTACAGATCGCATTATCTTACAGGTTATATTGGAGATTAATAGTGTATTTGCGATAAGATCTGGGGTTTTGTCTTGAAACACGTGAACGCGTATCTTTGATTTTTAATTTATTGCCAGCTTTAAGTATAGATACAGAGTTATTATCACTTTTATTTGTATTTGTCAGCATCTGGGAAATTATACAAGACACAAGCACCTGAACCAGCGGAATGAGGGTAGGCAGACATGTCACAAGTGCTTACTATAACACCGAAATAATTTCCGTTTCCAAATATAATAAGGATGGACCCACTTACCTAAAGTGGCCACAGTTATGCTCTACCATTTTGATCGTGTCTGTAAAGAAATATGCTCGTATATGTTAAATTTATTTTGATTACTTGCACAGCAGCTGTTTGAAGAGTATACCAATTAATATTCAGTAAAGTCTGAATGTAATTTCCTATTTGTACAGGGCCTGCAGAAATTAATTGTTAATTCATGTGGATTGTGGATCATGCAAATAATATATCATTTCTACGTCACCTAACCTTTTTATTTCTTTTTATGCATATATTTAACAAAAATTAGGGTATAGATGTGTAGTTATTGAAAAAACTCATATGTAAAAAAAATTAAATCCTACCTAAGTCTCGAACCGCAAAAATTATAGCTGTATCGTGTGGAGTTGTCACAGGGCGTAGACGTTGAAACACCAAGGCAAGTAAATTAGTTTATTACATTAAAATCTTGATACATTGATACTTGATACATTGGTTTCACAATTATGTTATCAAAAATCTACACAGGTTGAATGTAGCGTCCCAAAGCAGTCCCACGCAGTGGAAGCTGTCCGGAACCACGACAATGTAATAAAAGTCAAGCGCGCGTCTCCAGACGGAAAGCGGGAAAATATAGTAGGTCCGGGCAGATCCCGATGAAAATGTGATTTCTATGTGCTTATATACAAAAATCAAACTGTAGTTCTTGCGTAATAAAGGTAGCTAGCTAGTTTTCTATTGTTTGTTACACAGCCACGAATTCAGTGACTCAATTTTTCATCTCTAATGTATTTCTTTCATTTCTAGATTATAATTTGCGAATACAAGCTTTGGCTTATCTATTTTTATAAATTTGACATCGTTTCATATAGTAAAAAAGTAAACTAATAAGTATATGATAAACTTTTTTCTTGCATATTTTACATGCGCAACTATTTTTTTGTATAGCTATGAATGGCGATACGGTCTTACCATTCGCCTGATGGTAAACGTTACAACCGCTCATAGACAGTAGCAAAACAAACAACACCATGAATTACAAGGCAATGCTTTCTACTGTGCTCGCCATCGTGACATATGAGATGTTAAGTCTCAATATGTTCAGTAGTTATTCTGGTTACAATGTCCTCCAAACCGGAACACAACAGTGCATTAACATTGCTGTTTGGCTGGGGAAATAGACATTGCAGTTGTACCTACCCAGGAGCCCTCTTACATATGAGAGCCCTGCCACCAGTTAATACAAGCATATACAAGTTGTATACAAGCTTTAGCTAAAGCACAATACACTTGCATGGGCGCTATGGAAGATTTTCCATCATCGGTGGCCAGTATATTACACACCTAGAATATATTTATGTATATATGTGATGGGCCAAGTGATTAATCGGGTATTATTCATAATGCCCGAGCAATATGAATATTGAATAATGCCCAATAAGAGCGGGCAATCTGATTACAACCAATCAATTTATCACATTGCCGGGGCATTATGAATAATGCCAAGTGCCTATTGGGCAGTGGAATGTAAAGCGAATAAAAATCAAAACAATGAGCGGAAGTGGTAGAATTTAGAATAGGGCAGCACGAGGTGTGGGTTGGGAGGAGTGGAGGGGGAGGGGGAGTGGCGCACCTCCCCTGTTACCACTCCCATGAAAAGGTAACGCACCATTCCTGAGAAATATCTATTATAGCAACCTAACCCTTAAAACACTTGTTGTCAATACTCCCCTCCGCAGCTTCGGCTTGCTGATCGCCTCCGGCGACCAGCCTCAGCCGCTACGGCTCGCACGGCTGCCTATCCTTCGTTACAGCGGACGGGGGCAGCTCTCCCTCCGCGCCTCCGGCTTTTTATATACACTCTAGGGTCGGTAGCCAAAAGACTACGTGAAGTCGGGGTGTTCCGAGTCGGTTTTGGGGCACAGTCGACCTAACTGATCCATAAAGTGGGTACACTAATTTTCTTCTGAAGATAATGTTTCAGACGTTAAAAAACAACTAAACATAAGCAGATCAATTCAACCTTTCTAATTTAAGGGTCTATCGCAGATGAATCACATTGGCCGATCATCATGTAGCCATATTCATAATGCTCGGGCAATGTGATAAATAGGTGAGTTTATATTGTAATTAATCACTTGGCCCGATATGGCTCGGCAATATTCATACTGCCCGGGCATTATGAATACTGCTCGCATTAATCACTTGGCTCATAACACATACATGAATAAAAACATAATTAGTATTTTTTGTTTGTAACTTCTATAAAAATCTGTATATTTGGTTTTAGTGTTATTGTTTAAGAATGTTTTATGTACATTGTAATTTTGAAATAAGGTCATTAAAATATATTTAGCAATAAATGGATAGAAATTCCTATGATGACCGAAATTATGTGTAACTTTTATACTTTTAAAACGTGTTTGAGTCGAATTAAATAACTCTAAAATAAAAAATAGTATATAATATATACAGATATAATCAATTACACCAATACGGTTGGTTAATGATAGTATTTAATCACGAGCCATTTTATCATTTCAATAATCACATTTTTCATAAAGATTTCCTTCAGAATGTATTTAATCAAATACGACGATAGTTTTCTAACCTGTGTGGAAAGATCGTAAGCAAAAACATATTTATATTATGGGGGAAAACTAGTAAAGAACCAGTAAAATCCATGAAAAATATTCTTCTTTGCGAAAACCTTTTCAGCGGGCTTTAGAAAGTAATAAGTTCGGTGGAATATGGGCAAATGAAACTGCCTCAGTGAACTGAAATATCATATCTCATAATGAGAACCAAATAAATAGACCAATCACTAAAATGAAAACAACACATACCTACATAAACTCACGCCTTTCTCCCAGAAGCAGGGGTGCCAGTTGCTACCAGGACACCCACTATTCGGCTTGTTTGTTCTGTCCCACAATGAATGTTGTATGTTTTTGGAAGGTATGGCGAGCGAAGATAAGTGCGTGGTGGCCTGTTGGTAAACGGACCAGACGCGGCTGCTAACATGTTGACGGTGGTCGCGGGTTCGAATCCCAGGGCACACTTCTGACTTTTCGGAGTCATGTGTCTATTGATAGTCAATCACCACGCACTAAAACGGTGAAGGAAAACATCGTGAGGAAACCTGCATACCGTAGCGATTCATAATAATTTCTATGGTATGTAAGTCTACCAACCCGCATTAGGCCAGCGTGGTGGACTATATGGCCTAACCACTCTCAATCGTATTCTCGATTATAGAGTAGGCCCGTGCCCTGCAGTGGGACGTATATGAGTTAATAAAAAAAAAATGGCGAGCGAGCATGTTATTCTGTTGTATCCGATGTTTAATATTTAATTATCACTCCAAAATATCTCAACTGTCTCTTGACATTATTTTCTGTTACTCTTCCACCATACATAACTTCTTTCTACCTAAACGGATTTAAGACTCTTTCTCGTTAGGGTATTGCACAACGCAACATTTCAATACAAGTAATCATAAAAATGGAGTCAACTGCTCTATTTAAATAGTCTGCTTCAAGATCTTATTAACTAGGTATTTAGCACTAAAACAAATTATGAACGTGTTACGCTTGCAAACTGAACTGTCAACTGCCTCTCTCAGATACGCTCAGCCTTTTGCCTCCTCACATGAAGCCGCATTTACATGGGGAGAATTTCTTGCGTTCAAGATACGATTATCTTAAGGATATAAAAATTCATCGTGTAAACTTTAGCCAGAACACGATCTTATAACAATTACCGCATGCGAGAATGGCACACGTTTGTCGTGTAACTCTCTGCGTCTAAATGGAGCTTAGTGGAAATTATATATAGTCTGAATATTAATACAAGTACGTAACTCATATTTCATTTTGTCTTCTTTTTTTCTCTTCAACCATAGGAAGTTTATTGCTGAATTTAGGCCACCCCGAGGACCTCCACGACGACCTTTTGAAAGCGCCCTGCATTCAGCGACTTGCTGCAACCTTAACCATATTACATTTAGTTTCAGTTTTCAGTCAGAAATCCATTTTGTCTCAAAATCCATTCTGGTTCAACACCTTATCAACTTTTAGGTATGATACGATTGTTGGCAATTCCAACCCGTCATAATATCTGGTAATTTGATGTTGCCGATCTGGTTAGTTCGGAAAACTGCATTTAATACCTCAATGGCATGCAGATAGTCGATGTCATATAATTCTTTTAAGCATAGTAATCGATCAAATATAATAAACATTAATACATATATTTGCTGGTCTGTCTTTAAGTCCGGTGGATAACGACTATAAAGCTAATGCGCTGGTGTAAAATCCGCGATAATGACCAACGCAACAGTGTGGTGTTTTGAGATCTACTATGTTTGATTCAATAGCGATTTCTCTCTCTACAACCACGACAGCTCTTCTGCTGAACTTAGGCCTCCCCCAAAGATCTCCACATCGAACTGTGGCGGCCTGCATCCGGCGACTTCTTGCAACCTTAACCAGGTTGTCCGTCCACCTTGTGACGAGCTTTTGCGATGCGATTATGTGTAAGATTATCTGGTTGCTATCATCTTCTTTCATTAAGTTGCATATTATGTCGGGAACATCCCGCAAAAGTTTGTCCCCGAACAATCCACTCACAAACTTGTTCATCAGGCGGTTATCGGTCTTACTTTAGTTAATTGCCTTCAATATTTCATAATTTCATTACGATCATATCATATTTTAAATATGTAATTATTTTTGCCGGATCAAAATTAGGTGACAGGAAAGATGAAGGAAAAACGATCATAGAAAGGGACGAAAAAGGTAGTAATATTATTTCATTACTAAAGTACAGCAAAGCAAACTTTTAGATGTGTAAGAGGTGCCTTACAAGATAAATAGGGGATGTGTTATACGTTTTAATATTTCTATATCTTTTTTGCAATAAATGGCGAAATGAGCATGTGGTTCGCCTGATGGTAAGCGATACGACGGCTCATGAACAGCAGTAAAACCAAACAACACCTTGACTTACAAAGCAATTCTTGGTATTCCACAGCCCTCGCCATCCTGAGTCATAAGATGTTAAGTCTCATTATGCCCAGTAGCTTCTCTGGCTACAATGTCCTTGAAATCGAACAATTGAACATTTATGATCTTGCAATGATAATTATTCTATATCATAGTAATGACTTAACGCGTCCTTCCGATCACCAAATCGACGATGAAAAGATGAATTTGGATTTAACCTACTCATAAATATCTCTTACAATTGCTAAAACTATTTTGTTATATTGCTTTGATCACGTAAAGCTGGCGAAAGCCTCAATATCATCATATCAAGCGTCCCTATCATTTCGTAATTTCGACGTATCTCCAATATTTATATTTCGTTGTAGTGTCCTGACAATAAATAAACCGCCAGACAATCTTTACGAGCTGATAATTACAAGGTTGTATTCGAAATCTTTACAATTTATATAGTCCTTGAAATATTTGGATTTAGATAATATTATAATTACCTACAGCAATGGAATGCGTCCAATTTCCCACATGTTCATTCCCAATAGCCTTGATCCCAACACAAATGAATAATGAAAAATAGAATTAAATAACGATGTTATTACATTCCAGATAAATAATATTAGCGGCCCTACCCGGTTCCGACCGGGTGCAGATACTATTCGAGTCCAGTTTACATAAGAAACGTAATATTATTTAGGGTATTCACTGTTTATATTTAACTTTAACGTGTCTAGCGTAAATCAATACTGCTTTCGCGTCCCGTCCCCTTACATCCCGTCCTATCCCATGAATCAAAGCATGCAACACTGTCCTCTCGTATCCCATTTTACTTGGTCTATACTCTATCCCAACCCATCCCTTTGAGTTATCAAAAAGTAGAAAATATATTAGAATTCCATGCTCATCCCACCGGAGTACTAATTTTTTCGGGTTAAAAAGTAGCCTATGAAGTTTAAGTAAGACTTGATAGTATAAGTAAGAAGTATAAAAGTATTATAAAATTTAAAGAAATATCGGGTTAATTAACGTTAGGTTTGGATTAGTTGACTACTCAAACGGCAAAATTATAATAACATAAAAATATTAAATACCCATTTGCTGCTGAGTTCAATAATACTGTTATTGCTGCCATACAAATAATCCTATGCATATCAAGTCATCAGTAAATAAATAAATACATAGGATTAACAATCTGTATCTATATCAACCCATATACGTCTCACTGCAGGGCACGGGCCTACTCTACAATCGAGAATACGATTGAGAGTGGTTAGGCCATATAGTCCACCACGCTGGCCTAATGCGGGTTGGCGGGCTTACATACCATAGAAATTCTTATAAATCACTACGGTATGCAGGTTTCCTCACGATGTTTTCCTTCACCGTTTTAGTGCGTGGTGATTGACTATCAATACACACATGACTCCGAAAAGTCAGAGGTGTGCCCTGGGATTCGAACCCGCGACCACCGTGAACATGTTGTCAGCCGCGTCTAGTCCGTTTGCCAACAGGCCATCATGCACTTAACAATTAACAATGCTGTTTGTTTAATAATTTATGGTTGTAATAATCAATTTTGTAAGCAGTGGTGTAGATGAGTCAAGGACGTGGTAGGAGTAATCTCACCATGGTAGCTGTATCAGTCTATATACGTCCCACTGCAGGGCACAAGCCTCCTCCATAATCGAAAGTACGATTGAGAGAGGTGTGTTAACACTCAATCACAACACACCATAACGGTGAAGAAAAACATCGTGAGGAAACTTACGTTTCATTGCGATTTCAGATAATTTATACGGTATGTTAAGTCTGCCTACACGCAATATAGCGCGGTGCTATACATGGCCTAACCCATCTCAATCGTACATAATGGTAAATTATTTCATTTTTTTTCTGTAAGGTGACATTACACAAGTACATGATGTACAGTCAGCAACATAAGTCGCTGAACACTCCACATTTTTTTGATAACCTTTTTATGAATTAAAATTTGTACGTACTACTCTGTGGTCGTAAAATATAACCAAGTAAAGTCATCTATGCCGAGAAGTGCCATACGATATTGAAAATAATAATTATTTTGGATGATAAGACAATTCCAAATCTCGTGAATGTGTAGCGACTTATGTTGCTGACTGTACTTGGTGGCATCATCATCAGGAATGGATGAACAACGACGGATGAGACAATATGCCTCACGGAAACCCAATGAGAAGCATTGGCTTTGTTGTTGTCTAGTTTTGTGATATTTCCAGTCACTCAATACCCATTTCCCTGTCCCGTCCATTTTATTATATTTTTCCTCTTATTGATAGTCAGAGAACTACTTGAAAGTATTGGTACTTGGTAATCACCAACTATGGGAAAAGTCAATCACTGGCTTGCAGAATCGAACTAACTAACCCTCGGCTTAGCGCTCCAAAACGGTTCGTGGCTATCGAAACGAAAGTTCTCCAGCTATCTCCTTTCTGCGCCATCTTTCTATTGTAAAATATTCCTAACAAAAAACCAGCAAATATGCCGATTTTTTTATTGCTCTGAATGGCGAGACGAATGTGCCGCCACCTAATGGTAAGCGATACGACCGCTCTTGAACGGTGGCAAAACCAAACAACACCTTGAATTACATAGCAATGCTTGACATTCCACTGCGCTCGCCATCCTGAGACATAAGATTAATCTCAACATATCCAGTAATTACTCTGGTTACAGTGTCCTTCACACCGAACACAACAGTCAACAGAATAACAATCGAAATAATAGTCAGAGAAATCAACGGTTTGTAAGTTATTAGAGGGCCATCGATTTTTAAGGAAAAAATATTCAAATACTATGTTCAAATCTCTATTGAGGTTAATAAATACATTCACTGTATAATTTATCACACGATCTATACGACAAAACAAAGCTAATATCTGATAAATAAAATATGTGATAATAATTAATTATAGGTAATTACCTTGCTTCAACAAATTTCACTAAATTAGGTTATTATTTATCTTCAGGCGAAAGGGCGAAAGTCCGAAGGCCAATTTTGTTAAGGATGAATACATACTATCAACTATGATCGATAAATATACAGGGTATATCAAGACTGCTACCGAAAACGAAGCCGGGTGGTAGTTTAAACGACTTCAGACACAATGCAACAGAAAAAGTTGCAAAAAAAAGCGACAATTTTTTTTTTGTTGTTTTTTTTCCTATGGCCATATTTGGGTGGTAAATACATTTTTTCCTAAAATAATAGTGTATACCCTTTTATTTATAAGTAATCTAAGGTATAAAAGAGTTTAAATTATTATTTTAGCAAAAACTATGGATTTACCACCCAAAAATTACGATATTTAAAAAATCATAAAAAAATATTGTCGCGTTTCTATGCGAAAATTTTAATTGCATTGTGTTTGTAGCCACTAAAACTACCACCCGGCTTTGTTTTCGGTAGCAGTCTTGAGATACCCAGTATAAGGATGAATACATACTATGATCGATCCATAAATGCGATCAAACTGTGTTTGCAAAAGCCGGCATATTTTTACTATCCTGCTTAAAACACGTGATCTTTCAAATAAATCGCCATTAAGAAATTGAGCAAGCATATTTCTATCGACTGTCAAGAAACCATCGGTTCTCCTCAGCCTCACTGGATCATCAATTAATTTACCATCACTTAGGCCCAGTTGCATCAACTAACTTTGCCAATACCTTTGACCTTGAAACTGTCAACCCTATACATTCGCAAGGTCAAATACGTCTTAAATGTATGGCGATGACATTTTCAAAGGCAAAGGTATTGGCAAAGTTAGTTTGTGCAACTCAGCCTTATTGTTCTATTCTTATTTTATTGAATACAGTAAGCTAATCAGCCATGTCCACCCACTGAACCAGAGTATAATTAAACGATTAAAAATATCGTCGCAATGCTCAGGGATTTTTATATAATCTAAATATAATACTACAGGAAAAATGATACTTCATAAATATGTGAATAACTTATTTAATATTCATATGCATAAGGTTAAAAATACTAAATCCAATATGTACAATTATCACTAAGACTTAAATTATTATACAAACTATGATAAATAATAAAACATATGTTTTGTTAATCCTTTACCTTGTACAACTGTAAGCTAGCGACTAGCTTTCGGCTTTGCCTTTCAATACTTTTTTAGTTTCACAAAGTTTCATCAACATATTTCGTTGATTAATGTACCTGAATATTATGTTTTAAAACTTTTTCATATTCAATAACACACCTTACATCTGCTTAGAAAACATCAACAGTTCCTCAACACATTTTTGTTTGAATTTAATAATTGAGAGTTTTGCCCATCTTTAGAAAACATCTAGATTTTTCCTTCGCGATTTATTTGAAATAACAACCAGATATACTTGGATTAAAATGGCCACAAAATGGCATAGTCGAATGGTAACTCAACCAACAAGAGGAACATAACACAATAATTCACCCAGTCTGATCATCGTACAACACTTATTATCTTGAAATTCCCAAACATCCTACAGACGAAAACTCTCAACCTCTCAATGTTACAGTGCAAGAAAGACGCAGTATCACAATCACTTTAAAGTCACAAATTATATTATTGACTAGTCGACTATGATGTCGGTGGTCTTTTTGGACCTTGGCGCGACGCTGATGTTCTCCGCCTGGGCCACTGTGTCTGGCAACCTGATACGCAGGGTCTCTGGCGTCAGTAGCATCAAGAAGCCGGAGATGCAGGACATCAGCCCGAATATCAGGTACGGCAGAGACTCCATTACCGCCATCTGGAATGTTTAAATTGAACTTAAAATTGGTGCCAGGTGGAAATGGTATCTTATGCAGATATAGGAAATCTGCTCTCTGGTTTCTTCAAGATATTTCACAGTGAAATGATGGAAAAAGGGGTTTATATGATTGATTTCTGCAACCTTGAATATAATATTCAGTATTGTGCAGGCTGCCTATCCACCATACTGGCCTAATGCGGGTTGGCGGTCTTCATATACCATAGAAATTCTAGTAAATCGCTATGGTATGCAGGTTTCCTCACGATGTTTTCCTTCACCGCTATAGCGCGTGGTGATTGACTATCACACACATGACTCGGAAAAATCAGAGGTGTGTGTGGTGTGTCGCCGCGTCTGGTGCGTTTACCATCAGGCAGGTTACCTGTTTGAATAATAATATGAGGCGAATACATAAAAGTGCAAAACTATATACTATACAGGGTATATCAAGACTGCTACCGAAAACGAAGCCGGGTGGTAGTTTAAGCGACTTCAGACACAATGCAACAGAAAAATTTGCAAAAAAAAAGCGACATTTTTTTTTTATTTTTTTCCTATGACCATATTTGGGTGGTAAATACATTTTTTCCTAAAATAATAGCGTATACCCTTTTATGTATAAATAATCTAAGGTATAAAAGTGTTTAAATTATTATTTTAGCAAAAACTATGGATTTACCACCCAAAAATGAGGATATTTAAAAAATCATAAAAAATCATTACCGCGTTTCTTCGCGAAATTTTTTGTTGCATTGTGTTTGTAGTCACTAAAACTACCACCCGGCTTCGTTTTCGGTAGCAGTCTTGAGATACCCGGTATGTATGTCGTATAATACATTTGCATCCTGAATGCATTTACGTTCATAATTGCCTTAACATAAATTTAAACTTATATATTATTACTAGCTAGAGCTATAGTTTTCACCATATCAATATTTTTTATTGTTTATATAATATGCATTACTTATCTGTTAATATTAATTGTGCATATTACATAAATAATCACGCAATATCAATATAAAATTTTACAGGCATTGTAATGCGTCTTCAGACATATCACTAAAAATAATAAAAATTTATGAACTTATAAATGTCGTAATTATCATTGGAAATTCAAGCTTTCAAAATAAATGAAACAGGCAAAAGTATTGCATTCTATCAAGTTATGGAAAATACTTCAAAATAACTATTACACAACAACTAACTTACTAAATCCTACTACTTCTAAATGCCAAAATAAAATTCACAATCATATACAATAGGAGATGTTGATTACAACTATGTCTTTCATGGCGAAAAATCGATTTTTTTTTAATACCAAATCTCGTATTGAGATATGTATATGCGAGTATATTTCTAAACACGCTTAATTTTTTTATTCTACTTATTAAACTACTGTATAGACCGCATAATCTTAAATACTTAACACGAGTCACGAAAATCCTATAAGGTCTAGTCTAAGTGTTCCACCTGTAAGTGCTTATTTACAACTATTTTTAATAATACACTAGGTGTGACTAAATACATCTGTACTAGATCGTATGCTGGCCAACTGACCGACCAACAATGGTGTTTGGGGCGCCAACATGGATCCAATCCTTCCGATGGCAGAGCAAGTGTTCATTAGCGAGTGGCGCGCCAGCGTGGGGAACAGCTCGATCGTATAGATGTAGATGGATGCGAATATCATGCTGATGGACAGCTTGCCGACCATCTGCAGGACCATCACCAAGGATCCTGACGGCGGTTTAACCACTTAAGCAGTAACTTTTATACCCTACATCACTGTAGAAAATTCATCTGAAGGCATTTAAAGTCCTATACCATGAAATTTGGACCTTTAAAATCCTAAATGCTTTTTTTTCGGTATTCCTAACTTTTAACTTTCGTACGCATTTTAATTCCGTGATAAATTTTAATAAATCGAATAGTTTTTGACTATTCTTCATTTAGTAGGTCCCGTACAGTTTTTACGCTATAAGAGTTGTATTATAATGTAGTGGATTCGTATACTATGTTAACTCTGATTGTTCATACTCGTACACACTTAAAAAATATTCGGAAAAGTATTGTCGACATTTTCCATTCATGGCCTCTTAATATTAATAAGCTACGTGTATACTGACCAGCAACGGTGTCTGTGGAGCAACGATAGACCCAATACGGCCAAACATAGAGCATAATCCGAGTAGAGAGTGTCGAGCTTCAGTTGGAAACAGCTCCGAGGTGTAAATGTAGATACTGCTGAAGGCCATGCTGATGCACAGCTTACCGACCATGTTGAGCGTTGTCTGCAGCCACATGATACCTGCGGAGACAAACTACTGTCTATCTACTCACTACTTTACTGATGATGCTACATGAGCAATGATTTAGGAAGTTGGTGATGATGGTAATGGTAAACATGATGGTAATATAAATTATAAAAATACTAAAGTTATTAATAGAGTGATTATAGAATCAAACTACATGTGCGCAACAAAAATGTTTTTAAAGGCGCTTAAGAAAAAAGTAAGGTGAACTAAACATCAAAAATAATAGTTAAATTGTTTTGATTTCTAAAAAACGTTCGATTCAAAAGTTATACTTACTATTTGGTACGAAAGGCAACGCGACGAGAGACGCTCCACAGACGAAAAATGCAGTTATTATAGAACTCTTCCTGCCGAATCTATCCAAGGTAACTACACTCAGAGCATAGCCAGGAATCTCGACTAAGGACGTGAGGATATAGTTCACGTAGCTGTTGCCAGCCAAAGACACCGAGTTTATCGACAATCCGTAGTACACAAACGTGAGTGTAATCCACCAGAAAGAACAAATTAACAGCCGTGTCATTATCGTCTTCGACTTAATCACTTGCATGAACAGCGATTGCGTCTTCTCAGTTTTGGGCGAAGATATTTCAGTAATTTGTTGTTCTTGAGATTTTGATTCTTCCTCAAGTTTTGTATCGTCTGTTAAAATCTTTATTGTTTCGGCAGATAGTTTCTTATTGTTAGTGGCAGCTGCTTTGAAGATGATCCGGGCGGCTTCTTTTTTGTTTCCTTTGCTGAGCAGCCACCGCACGCTCTCTTCGATTACAAAGCAGTACAGTAAGAATAAGATAGAGGGCGCGTAGATGACGAGGGTGAACGTTCGCCAGTAGGGGAGGGCCCAGGCTACGAGGGCGCATACCACTTGGCCGATTGCGAACGTACACGATATAATGTTGCCGCCAAGGACTCGACGGTTCAGGCCCACCATTTCAAGCGCTAAAATGAAACAATATATATTTAAAAAGGTAAAGATTTAAGATTCAAAGATAAATAAAATATAACTATGAAATATAAACTTTACGATGAGACTTGAAATAGAGGCAAACCTAAATGCACCACATATTGTTACTATATTTTACTAAATTTGAGTGTATTAATACAGACGCTGATATCCTACAAGAGATGGATGATATGAGATATATTACCGAGGATGAACCCAGTGCTGTAGACGCCGGAGCCGACAGTGGCCTCGATGAACTCAAGCACGAGGTACAGGATGTAGCTGTTGGCGAAGGATCGTATGACGCCCATCACGCCCGCAGCCACTGCCGTCATGATGAACGCAGTGCGACGACCGAACCTGGTGGTGAGAATGACGTAGAATTGGATTTTTTGACGAATGAATGAGTAAAGATTTAACCGAGTGCTGGAGGTTCTACGAATGAGATGTTAGACTAGGGACTTTTAATTTTAAGTAATTCATGTAAAGGGTTTATTAACCACATTAGATTTTTTTATCATTGAAAATGAAAAAAAATATTACGTAGAGTGTATTGAACAGTATACATTGTAGAGTGGCCTTGTTGATCTGGGTTCTAGAGGTATGTGATAGATATCTCATGTACATAGGTATGCCGCACATGAATTCGAAGCCGTATTTGCTGTTATAACCTTTTCACTCCTGCTCATCCACTGTGTGATTCAGTCAGATATTTGTGTAGTTAGAATAATATAAAATTATTTATGTATAGGCGATCTTTGCCTATATCAGAATTGGCCATAGCGTCTCGCGTGGGTATTTGGGCGATTGAAATAATCTTACAGCGAGATTACAAACAAAGTTATTTTAATTCGGAAGTATTGATATGTTGCAAGGAACTATAGCGGTTCGTCTGAGACGTGGTGCACAGTTTTCCAAAATCCCAATTTTACTCCTCCAGAATCATCACAACGCTCCATGACAACGCTCCATCGACCAGACCATGGGGGTGAAACTCTCTTATACTTTATTTCTATGGTACTAGGTGAGCCATCTTACGTTAAGCAGACACAACCAGATGATTTATTTTTTAAAGTATTAATAGATGCCGCTATGAGTCCCAAAAAAATAATAAAACATATGTAATTAAAAATAATAACTACAGTTGCTTCTTTTTTTTTTATTGCATTGAATGGCGAGACGAGCAAGCCGTTCGCCTGATGGTAAGCGATACGACCGCTCATGAACAGTAGCAATATTCCACTGCGCTCGCCATCTTGAGACATAAGATGTTAAGTCTCAATATGTCCAGTAGTTGCTCTGGCTACAATGTCCTTCAATCCGAAACACAACAGTGCATTTAAGCAGTGTTGTTTCACGGGAGAAATAGACATTGCGGTGGTACTTACCCAGATGGCCTCTCACATATGAGAGACCTACCACCAGTACAGTACAGTAGTGCTTTGAAATAATCAATTTACTTATTAATAATATAAAAATATGAAGTATTTTTAATTTATAAAATATATTTTTTATTAGTTATTTTACATTTTTAAATTCATACCGCCACTTGACAATTTGTGTCATAAATTGACAGTTATACATATTTTTCGTAAACTTTCGTATGCGTGCTACTGCGATTTAATTACTATAATTTTGTGACTTTGGCTATTAACTGGACTTGTTTGACATCTTTTGCGTTCGACCTTGGCTTCCTATTGCTGGATTTTGATACTTGCTTCTCGATTTGGCTTTATTTGACTTGGATATTTCTACAATAACAATGTCACCTTGGAGGTGTTTCTAGAAATGCTATTTTGGATGCATTATTTAAATTATTTCATTATTGTGGGATTTGGATTGAATACGATGAACTGACGTCGCGGCGCCAAATTACCGTGACCCCTTCATTCTTTAGAAATTATTGGAAATTATAAAGGCACAATTGCACCATCTGGCGGATTTTTTTTAAATAAAATATTTCCAGCGACATCTCGTACACAGCAGAGTAAATTTTTGTTCCTCAAATATATTGAGGAGTTGCTCATCTATTTCCTATATAGTGTATTATCTATGGACCAGACGCTCCGCTAGACTGACAACTGCCAATCTTGTTCCTTCACAACTCAATAGATGGCGCCAAGGATGCCAGCGCCGTCATATATATATGGCCTAACCACTCTCAATCCTATTAGCGATTGTATAGGAGGCCCGTTCCATGCAGTGGGTCGTATAGTTTTTTTGTTAAGGTATGTACAGATATGTTTTTCTTTTTATGTCATCATTTAGCTATGAACTCTACATAACGCATAAAACCATTCAATAAATAATGCAAATATAAACTGTGACAAACAATAGCGTGGTCCAAGAAATATTAAAACATTTGTATAAAATATAGCCTATTCACGTTAGCAAAAATATGACACAAAATATAAAATTAACAGAAGTATTACCTTTGGTTCCATTATTGTCTGTTACATTATTCACATTACTATTACTGGGTATTAAGAGCTGTAGTAGACAAACAATAGCCACATAACACAAGCAAATACGTGTCAACTACCTTCTGAATATAATGCACTGTAACACAATGTATGTAAGTACTGTATTACCTCTGGTAACACTAAATAATATTATCCACTACTACATTCCATCATGGTCAGTGGCACTCAATTTTGTCATCATGGCTGAAAAAAGTGAATAAATACACCCACAGTCACATACATAGTCTAGACCCAAATTAAGATCAATGAAGTCTTGTGTCGTGGGTATAAGGAACTAAGAGAGATTTTTCGGTCCCACAAACACCCAGAACCGAAACAAATATTTCTTTCGAGTCTGGTTGTGGGCCGCTTAAACATTTCTCTCGGAGCGGGGATCGAGCCCGCGGCCTCTTGTTTCACGGGCCCTACTATATTCATCCGAACGAACGAACGAAGTTCGAAACTTCGGACAAACAAAGTTTTTTATACGATACGAATGTATCTATTCTGTAAAAGTTCGAATTTGTATAACGTACACCGTAACTATAAGTCTATGGTTACGACCATAAATCAAAAACGACCATAAGTTTTATGTAGGTACATTCGTACCGTATAAAAAACTTCGTTGGTCCGAAGTTTCGAACTTCGTTCGTTCGTTCGTTCGGATGAATATAGTAGGGCCCCATAGGCGGCGTCAAACCGCCTGCACCACGGAAGCTGTCAAAAACTAAAACAAACAAAACACGAAGTTGTAGGTCACTGGTGGTAGGTCTCTCATATGTGAGAGACCATCTGGCTAGGTACCACCGCAATGTCTATTTCTCCCGTGAAACAACACTGCGTAAATGCACTGTTGTGTTTCGGATTGAAGGACATTATAGCCAAACTAACTACTGGACATATTGAGACTTAACATCTTATGTCTCAGGATGGCGAACGCAATGGAATATTGCTACTGTTTATGAGCGGTCGTATCGCTTACCATCAGGCGAACGGCTTGCTCGTCTCGTCATTCCTTGAAATAAAAAAATAATAAAAAAAAAGTTGTAAAGTAATGTTGTGTTGTGTTGTGTTCACTAACGCGTCAGATATGAAGGCGGTGATGGGCAGCGCTGCGAACACGCCGGCGCTGTGGATGGTGCCCACCAGCGTGCGCTTCCACTCCTCACAAGCCAGGTTGAACTGGAACATAAATATTATTCGATAAATAAATATAACTAACACTAAAACGGTGAAGGAAAACATCGTGAGGAAACCTGCATACCATAGCGATTTATAAGAATTTCTACGGTATGTAAGTCCGCCAACCCGCACTAGGCCAGCGTGGGGACTATATGGCCTAACCACTCTCAATCGTATTCTCGATTGTAGAGTAGGCCCGTGCCCTGCAGTGGGACGTATATGGGCTGATACAGAAATATAACTAACAGTCAACTTGTGGTAGATCTCTCATATGTGAGAAGCCACTTGGGTGGGTACAAGTGCAAATATTTCTCCCTCCAAACAGCAGTTTAACTGCCCTGTTGTATTTCGGATTGAAGGACATTGTAGGCTTTGTAGCCAGAGTAACTACTGGACATATTGAGACTTTACATCTTATGTCTCAGGATGGCGAACGCAGTGGAATGCCAAGCATCGCTTTGGAATTCAACGTGTAAAAATGATTTTATCTTCCGTGTACCACGAGTAGCAGATACGTCTAAATGTTGATAAAACAACATTCTTTTTAATAAAACAAGCAGCATCTCTCCTTTCTATTGTTTGCAAAAATACTGGGCGGTGTTACATAACTGCTCCATTAGAATGGATGTAACTATCTAGTGGATACTACCTATGGTCTCTCATATTCTTTTTTTTTAACAACCTGTCATCTGATGATAAGTGATCACTGCCACCCATAATTAATAAATATTCACAACGTTGGGATTATAGATGTGTTGCCGGCACATTAAATCGAGAGGGGAGCGGGAAGAAAATAAGCTGGGCAATGGAAAGGGGTATGTGGAATAAATGAAACGCGACAGTAAAGCTGTTACTTCACGTCTACCTCCTATCATACAGTTGTACCGCCTCGGACAAGCTTGCCCATTTATGCTGAGTCATGAGACCATGACCTATAACAGCGTGACTCTTCTACTTAAAAAAACTTACTTTTTCGCTTTACTCGTATATTATCATTTTTTTATTCTCTTCCCCTCCTTCAGGTGATCCCTTTTGATAACCCAGTAATCGTTGTGCATTGATTAAGAGCGTTTACATTAGCGCAAAAAGTCAACTATAGGTATTTCTTCGTTAATTTCACGCACACATAAGCAACCAAAGCTGTGTGCGTAGAGCTGCCGCGTCGCCTCGCTATACAGTCAGCGCAACCTACTTTGATCCGTGCGCTTCAAAATTCTAATATTCAATTGAAATGTAACTTATGATTTATATATTGGTAATATTATATCATAAAAATATTTTATTTCCATTATAAGTAGACAAATATTACTGTGCAAGCAACGAACAATACAAATTTAGATACTAATCATATTTTCGTTATTATTTCATTGTTAAGTTGCATTCAAATCAGTGTTCAATCAGTAGACACTACGGACGTTTATTAATCATTTCGTGTTCGAACACATGAAAAGAGTTAGGGGCCTTACAACCCCTTACAATTACGAAATATATTTAATTTTATATTACAATACATAACATAATTTAGCCTCGGAATTACATCCCATTATATTATCTGAAACATAATTTATACTCACTACAAAATCATTGTAGGTAATAAAAAGAAAAAATATGTTTTACTACCAAAGTACTAAGATGTGGCAATCGCAGTCCGCGCGTGGCTATTTTTACAACGCACGGCAAAAATCGACTGCAGCCAGGCCGGAGTGACGAGCGATACGTCCTCCCTCTAGAAGGCCTTGCGGCGCGGCGGTCTGATTTGACACCGGTCGGACAGCGTGTTTTATAGTGGTTTTTAAAATATTTGTAGAAAACATGAAAACTAATTTTGATGAAATATAAAAATGGCAATTTATTGATAAGATGTTCTTCTATTATAATATGTAATTGCTATAAAAAATTATGAACGATAAGTTGGTGAAAAAAATATGTTCTTGACGAGAGTTTCTGAATAATTTCGCATTGTTTAAATTTTAATTTTTCAGGAACTAAACATAAAAAGATTATTTTTCTCAGCAAAATCCCTTCATAAGGGTATTATTAGTCGGATAATATTTTTATTTTCATCTTATATTTAGTGATTTCGGATATCTCAAGCTTCTAAATTGCCACTTAAAGCCTAAATAACGAAACTTGTGTTCAGTAATGCTTATAGTACTCACAAATTATCCATCAATCTATAATGTTTTCCACCAAAATCCCTAGATGACAACCTTTTCTAAAATGAGTACTAATTATTTTTCCTTTAAATTGTTTATTGGTGGCTATTAACTCGTTTGAAAAGTCCTGTTTTTTAGCCAAAAAGCGCGCAAAGGGTATAAACGCTCTTAATTCTCATTATTAACGTCTGTTAACGTTAATAAAGTTGATTATGTGAAAACAAAAACATTCTACATTCCTAAATAGGTGGTAGGTCTCTCATATGTAGAGTCCATGTAAGTGGGTACCACCGCAATGTCTATTTATCCCGCCAAACAGTAGTTTAAATGCACCGTTGTATTTCGGGTTGGAGGACATTGTAGCCAGAGTACCTAGTGGACATAATTGAGACTTAACATCTTCGGCCTTATTCCAAAACGTGAACTAACTAAACTACTGAGTTTAGTAGACTACGGACCAAATGAAACGTTATTACAAAACCGGATTTAAGGCGAGTGCGAGCATTATCTGTGGTACCAAAAGTTAAACCGCCAAGATCCCTTGTTTAACTCTAGTACTAACCTGGAAACGTCAAATTTTTAAGTTGACTTGTGCGTCGCACTTGTGTTCTTACCAGTTTTAACAACAACAAAAATAGTAATATGGGCATAAATTCGATGGATTTAATGGATTTGGAAGATTTGGAATACATGTACCTAAACATTTCGATAATTCAACAACGAACAATGTTTATTTATATTACTTAAAGTACTGTTAAATAGAATCAATAATAAACCGATATGTAAACATTTCGCTATCATTGAAGTACGCGCGCCAAACAGTGAAACAAAAACAACATTGTTGCCATTTCAAATTATTCTGATTAGAGATATATATATTTATATATTCTAATGGTAAAGTAGTATATATTTAGCGTCACGATCTTCGTGAAAATTACATTTTATTTAACATTTTACCGATCTCTATATACAAGTTTATGTTAAATGGAACGGTACATAAATCGGCGAGTGAATGAAATAATGGATCACTTTAATTTTTTGCTTGTAGTCTGTGGTAATCAGGAACTATGTGCGGTCCTCGGTTGGTCTTGGATCTGTAATAAGAATGAATTTTAGTCTGAAAACAGACTTTAATACCGTAACAATCCTAGAATTTTTAGTTTTGGTTTAAACCCAGTACTAAGCTATCATTTTGTAATAAATTCACTGTTGTTTTTCGGAATGTAGCACATTTTAGCCAGAGTAACTTCTGGACGTATTTGAGACTTAACATCTTATATCTCAGGATTGCGAGCGTAGTGTAATGCCAAGCATAGCTTTGTAATTCAAGGTGTTGTTTGGTTTTGCTACTGTTCATGAGCGGTCGAATCGCTTAGCATCAGGCAAACGGCATGCTAGTATCGCCATTCAAGGCAATTAAAAAAATGTCTCAATATGGTTATTTACCGGCCTAACATAATATTATGCCTATTACTTTCCTAAACTTTCCGAGGCCTTAGGCGGTAAAAGATAAATTTTATCTTCATTTTATTTGCTTGATAAAGAGATAATATAATTGTTTACAATATATTGCTATAATGCCTAATGAAACCGCAACGAAACAATATCAACATTTTTCGAAACATCAAACATTTGATAATATTTCGAGTACATAATATGTAACATCATAATTTTGGATAGAAATCTGATAAGTATATAGATGAGCACCAAATATCAATGTACGTAATCTAAACAAGGATCTTCATTAAAACCCATATCCATATTATTCATATTACTAACCGTTCGTATTTTACAAGATAATCTACTGACTGTCTGCATAATTTATTATTCGTAAAAACACCTAACATTAATATCAACTGATAGCACATATCGTGATAACAGACCAATAATCGCTTAATCATTAGACGAACTATCCATCATTTGTTGCACGAGTACGTACTGTAGGAGCCCCAACGTGTATGTTTATACTAATCAGATAGTGGCGTAAGTTTATTATCAATTAATAGTTATATTTATCCGTTTTACATGACTGGGGGTAGGCGCGCTATTCAGTATTGAAAGCAATTAACTTAAGATACACATAAAACTCTCTGACATTTAGGAGTCATGTGTGTATTGATAGTCAATCACCACGCACTTTAACAGTGAAGGAAACATCGTGAGGCAATCTGCATAGTATAAAGAATTTGTAAGCATTTCTATGGTATGCAAAGTTTGCCGAAACTGTAGCATCATTTTCGACCTTTAAGGAAAGTATTGGAATTTTCCTAGAAGGCGCCAGGTCATATTATATACTAAATAGATTTCAATCGATGTATCAATACAATCATTTGATTTCAACAAACAAGCGAAGAGCTGATACGATAGTTATTGATTCATACTGGCATTAACACTGGGAATAATTGCGTTGACGACCTTCGAAAATAGACAGGGAAAGGTACCAACAAGAATTGGAAATAAGACGATTGTGATCTCAACTGTTGTTCCGGCTAGCCATGGACAAGGAGAGGTTTAAGGAACTGATGCCAACCTTCAGTAATGGAGAGGCACCTACAGAAGATCTCAACTTACTGACTAGTCTCTACCACTTACCACTCTACCGCTTATTACCAACAAACACATACTAAGGTAAATAGCATATCTAATATATCAACACTTAAGATCGAAAATATGTGACGTTTAAAATAAGGTGTTGTTCTCCCAACTCCATGAAATTGATTTGAAATTGTGAAACGAGAGGCCATTCGAAAGGAAATTTCCGCATAGAGACAATTTTTTGTGTACCACGATATTTGTGAGTAGTAGTTTCTGATAAGTGCGTGGTGGCCTGTTGGTAAACGGACCAGACGCGGCTGCCAACATGTTCACGGTGGCCGCGGGTTCAAATCCCAGGGCACACCTCTGACTTTTCGGAGTCATGTGTGTATTGATAGTCAATCACCACGCACTAAAACAATGAAGGAAAACATCATGAGGAAACCTGCATACCATAGCGATTCATAAGAATTTATATGGTATGTAAGTCCGCCAACCCGCATTAGGCCAGCGTGGTGGACTATATGGCCTAACCACTCTCAACCGTACTCTCGATTGTAGAGTAGGCCCGTGCCCTGCAGTGGGACGTATATGGGCTGATACAGAAATATAACTAACAGTCAACTTGTGGTAGATCTCTCATATGTGAGAAGCCACTTGGGTGGGTACAAGTGCAAATATTTCTCCCTCCAAACAGCAGTTTAACTGCCCTGTTGTATTTCGGATTGAAGGACATTGTAGGCTTTGTAGCCAGAGTAACTACTGGACATATTGAGACTTCATCAGATCCAGTTTCTGATACCCACGACACAAGACTTGTAATTTCGGAGAGTAGTCTAAACTAATATTATAAAGAGGAAAGATTGTTTGCATTGAATAGCCTCTGAAACTACTGGACCGATTTGAAAAATTATTTCACCTTTAGATTCCCACATTATCCCTGATGATAGGCGTTAGAATATTTAAAAAGTGTATCTGGGCTAACTCTCCTCACCTCAGCGACAATAGTGTCGTTATTCTGATATATCCAGTTGGTGCACTGCACCGTGGTGTTGGGATGGAAGTTGCTGGAGGTGCACTCAGCTCCGAGGGGCTTGTACCGCTCGCAGCGACCCCCCGCCTCGGGCAGGGCCCACAGCCCCCACGCGTCCGGGTCGAACTCGGGCGGCGACGACTCGCATTCTGGCACTTTACATCTGAAATTATCGATTAAAAGGATTACTAAATGGTCGGTTAGTGTTTAAATTGTAGGTATATATTATGTATATGTATATTTTTTTCTTTTACTGGTCGGTTTACAATAATATTATTGTTTTGTATTGATATCCAGCACCTATGTACATACATAAAGTATAAATTGGCTTTCCTTTGTCCTTTTCTACCTCTAAGGAATCGCTTGGTTGTCTATAAGCAAATAAGTATCTCGGTATTATATTTCTTTTATATTATGTATCATTATGGTGATTTCAGTAGAATATAAAAAGGTAATCAAATAAATAAACAAATGTTACACGAGCTTAGTTTTTATTTTTAAACCTCATCATCAACATGTTCGAATTAACCTTTTATGTGACATCACCTTAAATACGATAGACTAGAAAGGAAACCAAAGGAACATACGTTTCATATATCATCTCAATATGTTCAATAGTTACTCTTTCTACAATGCCCTTCAATCCGAAACACAACAGTGTATTTAAACTGTTGTTCGGCGATAGAAATAGGAAAATACCTACCACCAGGGTTTGGTAATATTGCCCCATACACTAATTACATTTTACTTTCATCCCACGACGCCATAAAAGGCGAGACTAACTATACCGACATAATTATTATTGTGATGATTAATACTGGTACCCACCCAGGCGGCCTCTCACATTTGAGAGACCTACCACCAGTAAAAGTTCGTTTCAATACATTAAATCTATACTAATATTATAAAGCTGCAAGTTTGTTTGTTCGTTTGTTTGTTTGTTTGAACGCGCTAATCTCTGGAACTACTGGTCCGATTTGAATGATTCTTTCAGTGTTGGGTAGTCCATTTATCGAGGAAGGCTATATATCATCACGATTTGACTTATAGGAGGAAAGCAGTAGCAAATACGAGAAAATTTTGTTCGTTTTTCATGGTCCGATTGGTCGATATTCTAAACTGACAGTCAGAGTTAAACATTTTGACCGCCATTTTAAAACGTGTATGCACCCGGGCGGAGCCGGGCCCGACCGCTAGTATTTATATATTACGCAAGCCAATATGTTTCTTTCTCCCACATATATCATACACCTGAACTAACACTGTCAGCGGTTGTTTTTTTATTTACTATTTTATATGAATGGCGAGACGATGTCATACGCTCGATGTTAAGCGATACGACCGTTCATGAACAGTAGAAGAACCAAACAACACCATGAATTACAAAACAATCCTTGACATTCCACTGCGCTCCCCATCTTAAGACATACGATGTTAAGTCTGCATAGTGCAGCAGTTACTCTGGCTCCCATAATCTTCAAACCGGAACCAAACAGTGCATTAACGCTGTTGTTTTGCGGGAGAAACAGACATTGTGATTGCGGTGTTACCTCTCCAGGCGATCTTTCACATGGTATCACTAGTAAAGATTATACCCGAAGCACTGAAAATTACATCTGTATCAGCCCTATATACGTCCCACTGCAGGGCACGGGCCTCCTCCACAATCGAGAGTACGATTGAGAGTGGTTAGGCCATATAGTCCACCACGCTAGGCCTAGTGCGGGTCACTAAAACTAATTTATTATTTGCATCGACGCAATATCACATTAAATAAAATCGGTTTATAAACGTGTTGAAACGTACGACGTCAATGTGAATTAAAGCGTAATTCACTACGCTTTTTTAATTAATTTGTAAAACGGTTGTTGCTTAAATACACGTGTTGATTTAATCTCCAATGAGTTTAATTCAAGATAATGTTTAGCCTCTTATTGATAAACAGTATGATGCATCGGGGATAAACGTCAATAGCGTTGAGCCACCGGAAATTATTAGGAAACAGTAATTAACCACACTTGGTCCTGTAAATTGTTATAAACATTACGAAATTATAGAACACAATTTGCTAAGGAAAACCAAATGAACTGCACAAATCCTGAAGCAAAATCACACACCATAGTCCCGTTGACTTCAAAATACAATTAAAAGTAAAAAACTTTATTTTTGTTTTATTCCTTGTTCTATTTTTTTTTTAATGAAACGGTATTTTTTCCCTTTAAAGTAACGATCGACTATAATATTAACAACTGCATCAATATCCGATTTTTCAATATAATAAAAACATTCGGGTCAAGTTAGAACCTCAATTTCTGAACCTATTTTGAGATTTCATTAATCATATGCGCAGCGGTGCGTGGTGGCCTGTTGGTAAACGGTACTAGACGCGACTGCCAACATGTTCACGTTGGTCGCGGGTTCGAATCCCAGGGCACACCTCTAACTTTTCGGAGTCATGTGTGTATTGATAGTCAATCACCACGCACTAAAACAGTGAAGGAAAACATCGTGAGGAAACCTGCATACCATAGCGATTTATAAAATTCTATGGTATGTAAGTCTGCCAACCCGCACTAGGCCAGCGTGGTGGACTATATGGCCTAACCACTCTCAATCGTACTCTCGATTGTAGAGGAGGCCCGTGCCCTGCAGTGGGACTTATATAGGCTGGATACATATGCACAGCATATCATCATCATCAATAAAAACAAAGTCAAGGAACCGACATCATAAGGAAAACAATTTTCAATCAGGACATGCACCGTGGTGTTTACGGAAGATCTTTCAATCAATAGAAACCAATACACTTAGAGCGAGGTTTTTGTGACCCTAGCCGAGGCCTTCCGTGGTATCTTAACTACTTCTTCCTTGTGATGACAGTAACCTTTTTGTACCTTAAGTATGACTTGTAGTTCAAGGGCTGGCCGCCAGTTGATAACATCTAGCACCACCGCAATCTGAAGTTCCTAATATCAGACCGTCTGATGCCTATGTCAGCAGCATGCGCAAACAAACTTTCAGCTTTTGTAAAATGACGAATGTCTGTCGGCCACGGGCTCTTGATTTATTGGCATTGCAAAGTGGCGACAATGAATGGCATGATTGTAAACGCAGTAGAATGTACTGCATTTACAATCATGTGTCATCATCATAGTGTTAGCCGACAGATAATTGTTAGTAAAATGATGTGAACTTGCTCGAAACAATGTACAGGCTAAACTTAAAATACAATATTGCTTTCGCTAGATAATAATAAAATGTATTAACAAACATTTTTTTGATAAGCACAAATTAATTGGACTTCGCCATCATTCTGCAAATCCTGAACTAAAACAGATAGAGCCATCAAAACATTAAATGAATACCATTGTACGGTGACCCGCACATGATAATATCTTACCCAGCAAATCAAGGTTATTGCCTTGCGTTGATTGACCGAGTTTTAGCATTAGTACGTAAGCAGCAATCACCGCGCGTGCTCCCTCGCCCCTTTACCTTATACTTTTATGTTAATTTAATAAATACTTCTATATTATCCTTAATCATATCTTACATCATTTACTAACTTTCTACAACCATAGATCAATTAATCAATCAATCGTTCGAATGACTATTTTTTTTTTCTTTCTTCACATTTTATTATATTAGACATGTTAATATTATTAATTCACGGATATAAATGTCAAATAACGCGTTTTAAAGGTATTTTTAAAATTCAATTTGTATCTCTGCCGTTATCAATCCAATTCATTTCCTGTACGTGAGTAGTTCATACTAATGCATGACGTCATAGCCAATCAAAATCGATTACGATCATGTGGCGCGAACTCAAAATCAATTAAATTGAAATTCTGGCCAAAAAATACAATATTTTTAATGTATGATAATGAAATTTGTTTTAAAATTAAATTATCTACACGGGTGGAAACAAATAAGTCAATATTTTTTATACAGTCAAATATCCTATTCACTAAAACTACCACCAGGCTTGGTTGTCGGTTGCAGTCTGGATAGAGCCTGTATATCAGCCCTTAATCTGCCCACACCAAGCCACAGGTGTCCTCTACGATTAAGAAAGGTAGGTCTTATATGCTTACCTAGTAAGGATCAGCTGACTTATTACTTAAAAAATCTCTTGATCGTCAATCACTCCTTATTACCTAAATTATACTACTACTCGACTTACTCAGGACTCTCAGGACCGAACTCAGGACTTTACGCTAGACTATTTATCTTTCCACAAGGATAACTGTATCAACCATTATATGTCCCACTGCAGGCTACGGGCCTCCCCTATAATCGAGTACGATTTAGGCTGGTTAGGCCATATAGTCCATCACGCTGGCCTAAGGCGGGTTTTCGCACTTTTCATACCATAAAAATTCTTACAAATTCGCTATAGGTAAGTATGTAAGGTTTCTTCACGATGTTTGCCTTCACTAATAAAGTAATATAAGGATAACGACCACAAAAATTCTACAAATGACATCAACTTTTAAACCTCCATGACGGAATCGATAAGACTTCTATGAAACAGGAGGGGTTCAATACATGAGGCTGTGGGTTCGATCCCCGCACCGAATCGAATGTTTTTTTTAATCGTCAGGTATTTGTTTCGGATCTGGATATTTTTGATACTGAGAAGTCTCTCGAATGGTTCAGACTGGTTCAGACTAACGACCGAAAACGACAAGAATCGATCTTAGTGTGGGGTTAGGACTATGTATTTCACTGTTGGGTGTAGTTATTTATTATTAGCGGCCCGTCCCAGCTTCGCCGGAGTGCAGTTTTTTTTGTTTCAACTTAATACTAGCTACAAATTTATTTTACACTCAAACTCGACATAAAATAATGTTGTAATGTTTAATGTTCTAAGGTCACTTGTGTCCCAGTGGTTCAGACTAACGACCTACGTCCTGTTTGCACCGAGTTCAATCTTTACTGTAACTGATCTTAAAATGGAGGTCACCGGTTCCGGGATTATGTCTCGTGGTGTAGTTGTGAAATTGCTTGTTAATCTACATTGAATGTGATGTATAAATTGCTTGATCTATAAAAACCTGGTATTAAATTCTTGGTCGTTTGTGTGTCCTACTGATTGTGCTTTTAATTAAAGACAAAAGTGGATACTTTTTGGACAGCCTCTATGGCGCAGATGGTTAGACGCTAGCTCTGACATAGAAGACTACCGATTGGATCCTCGTACTGATACAAACACTTGTGTGATTTGTGAGACCGAAAAGTCTTTCATAGTTTTTTATACCCACGGCCCATGATCTTAGGCTTAGGTCAAAACTATGTGATTGTTAGCTGCGTATTTTTTTAGTAAGTTTTTGTTTACAACTTCCACTATCGTTTTGACTTTTCAAGCCGCTCCAAAACTTCTGAGCCAATTGGTTCTTAAAATCTCATCTCGGTAACCCTAAAATCATACATACATACATAAACTCACGCCTATATCCCAAGGGGTAGGCAGAGGTGCCAGGACACCCACATTTCGCCTTGTATGTTCCGACCCCACAATGTGATAGGTGGCGAGCCTATCGCCATATCGGTCACAAATTCCTGACTCTGGACTGGTAATGGAAAGAAAAATCAAATATCAGTTTGCCCAGCCCGGGATTCGAACCTGAGACCTCAGCTTTGTAACCGTACCTTAGTACAACTACACCACCGAGGCAAACCCTAAAATCAGCTATAATAGCTATTTTACGGATTTACAAGGTGCTTCTTTGACCACATCAATTACTTCTTATTGAAGCTCTTACTCGTTTGTCACATTTGGGTATAGTTTAAAAAACTAAGATACATATTGTCTATGCCTTAGATAGATACGAGTAGATAAGACCTTTGGCATGTATTAGGGAAAATTCACTATATTGATGACCTTCAGCCCATATAATGATGGCTTGTGCTGTCATATACTTACACCCGTATTCACAAACAATACTATGAGGACGCATAGTGTAGCCAAACGCACAGAATTGTCAATTTTGATTCATAAACAATACTTGAGTGATGAGTGACACTATGCGTTCACTTAAAGAGGCCCTCAGGTAAAGAAAGTCAACAGCTATTTTACGCAACGCATAGTGTCGATTGAAGACGTAAAAGTGACAGCTGTGAATGTAAATTGTAATTTCATTTTATGTGTTTTGCATATTACGTCCATGTTTTTGCATTAGGCTTTTTCCATTTTCAATACAATGGATTGCAGCAGAGAGGAGGAGTACGACAATTATATTGATGATACTTATCGTTCTGCATTCGGTAAGGACACCGAACGCAGGACGATAAGTACAAGAGATATTATTCGACATTTACAAAATCCTTTTGATTTTTACAATGACAAACAATTTAAAAAACGCTATCGATTTACTAGGGATATTGTTCTTCATGCACTTTTGCCACTATTCTGAAAGAGGCCTTTCAAAACCGCCTATTTACTAATTACGTGTGGCCTTAAGATTTTATTCATCTGGGAGTTTTCTGTTGGTAAACGGACTAGATGCTACTGCCAACATTTTCACAGGTGGTCGCGGGTTCGAATCCCAGGGCACACCTCTGACTATTCGGAGTCATGTGTGTATTGATTCTTTGATAGTCAATCACCACGCGCTAAAACGATGAAGCATAGCGATGTATAAAAATTTCTATGGTATGTAAATCCGCCAACCCGAATTAGGCCAGCGTGGAGGGCTATATGGCCTAACCACTCTCAATCGATCTCTCGAGGCCTGTGCTCTGCAGTAGGACGTAAATGGGCTGATACAGATACGGGAATTTTCGGTTTAGTAATCATCTATTAGGATGCAGGCTGCCTCCAACAGGTCACTGTGGAAATCATTGGGGAGGGGGGTGGCCTATGTTAACACCCACAATTTACCGCTTAAAAATGTGGGAAATAAATTTTATTAAATATTTGGAACGTAAATATTTGAAGTTGTCAAAGTGAAACTCACGACTAATTCGCGGGACATGCGCGGACACCAATTGTCAAACATCAGAGAGAAATTAGCAACAGTAATTGACCAATCACTGATCCGCATTGGACACTGTGCGTTCCCATAGTAAAAGGGTGACTCAAGTATTGTTTATGAATAAAAAGGCTGAGCGGAACGATCACTATGAGAAATGTCTTACTTAGCATAGGGTTACTTCAACACTCAGTAAAGTATTGTTTGTGAATACGGGCCTTAGACTGTTAACGTTAAACTCACAAGTACGAGCAAAAAGTGGTTGCAATTGTTTAGTACGTGACTTTGAACAAACTGGCGCATCATTTTACTGGTGTTTCTAGTTATATATGTATCGCGTCATATGTACCTAAATTTGTACCAGTCAAGATACTTGCGAAAGTTGAAGTGTCACACGATTGGCGCAACTGCTTAAACAGGGTGTCGGCACCCATTGATGCTGACTCGGGAGGCATGCTTTGCGGGTTATACTTATGGTATGAAAATATGATTGCCTCTCGAGCCAATCTGAACATCGCCTCTCTACTTACTGCTCAATCGACCAGGTCGAGCGGTCTTGCGATGATACGCTTCTTAACGGTTGCGGTTTAGAAGCCCGCGCCGATAAATATTTCGAAGACATAGATGGCCTACATCGAACAGCGAAGCAACTCTGACTGACATCTCACTGATAACTGCTCACCCTTGAAAGAATAGATAGAGTGGAAAAAACTTGAAAGTTTAGATATTATTTGCTGATTTGTGAACAGACAGATTAAGATAGTATTTTACCCACAACTGTAACGTAATGGGAGAAGCTATCACTATAGATGAAGATAAATTTCGATTTAAGACAACAAATTCACCATTGTTTACAATGTGCAGATGCATCTAAATGCACGCAGTGGAAGATGTGGTGAAAGTCTGTGAGCAATGCACTGTGCGGTGTTAGTTAGCGACGTGAAACCGAACGCCCCACACCAGCCGTCAGACAAATGATTGATCTGTTTCCAAGCACCTCAATCATTACATGAGGTGCCTTGGGGTCTAAGTGGATGGAGCATGTGTTAAGAATACAACGCAGTAATGACGTCTTTATTTTATTTATTTCCATGAATGGCGAGACAAGCATTCCATTCGCCTGATGGTGAATGATACGAACGCTCATGAAGAGTAGCAAAAACAACAATATGAATAAAAAAGCAATGCTTGGCATTCCACTGCACTCGCCATCCTGAGACATAAGTTGTTAAGTCTCATTATGCCCAGTAGTGATGCTGGTTATAATGTCCTTCACACCAGAACACAAAAATGCATTTACACTGCTGTTTTGCGGGAAAAATAGACATTGTGGTGTTATCTAGCCAGGCGGTCTCACACATATGACAGACCTATCCTGGTGGTAGGTATACTACTTGTAATAGTATAGAATATTTTTTTAATCGTCATTTATTTATTTAACTCTTCATTGTACATAAACAAAAAGAATAACAATATATGGAAATAAAATAAAAGAACAAAAGGTCTCATCACTTACAAGCGAACTCTACCAAACAAACTTATAGAGATTTTTTGTCAAGTAGAAATAAGGAAGTCATAATTTTAATACTATATTAGCCCATATACGGCCCACTGCAGGGCACGTGCCTGCTCTACCATTGAGAGTACGAATGAGAGGGATTAGGCCATACAGCCCACCACGCTACCTAATACAGATTGGCGAAATTACATACCATAGATTTTTTTTATTCTTTCTCTGTAGTCTTCGTCGCATGAAGAACCGGAAAGCGGTGGGGCCTGACCATTTCCCGATAGAGGCGTGGAAGTCACTGGGGCTTTATGGTGTGGAGCTTCTTGCTGAATACCAAAAGCATGCCTGACCCATGGCGGTTGAGTGTGATAACTCCTGTGTACAGTCACGATCATAAATACCTATATATTACTATGGGCAGATTAGCAAAAATATCTGTCCCAAGAACGAGATCAATAATATCTGTCTGCACGTACGCAGCAAAAATTTCTGATGTCTTCAGGCAGCATAATAAAGTGGCATCAAAATTATGTGATGAAACATGTACATCAAATAATTGTGATAACCTTTCGAAGCAAAAATATGTGACGTTGCAGGTGGCAAAATGTTATGATCACTCGTGGAGAGCAAAAATATGTATCATTTTCTATTTCTGTAATTTGCATTGATTCCTCACGAAAAGCATAAATATGTGACATCAACTAGGTGGCAATAATATGTTTTTTTTTATCAAGAAAAAAGCTATTTAGCTCCCCGGGGTACTCGGCTTCCCACCGAAGGGGGTATATCAGTGTCACTGGCCTTCAAACCCGACACAATGTGGATGTTGTGGCCGAACTGGGTCCCTAGCAATACCTGCGCCAGCATACTGACTAAAAACCCCTCGAAGACCGTCACATGCATTGTGGCGGTATCGGACGAAAAACTGCCCTGATTTAAATACGCGTTACCGCCCCGCGCAAAACCATTGCTGGTCCATCCATTATAGGGGGCCCGGACGACCCGGACGACTATTTTTTGGACGCCCGTTTAAGGTACGGGCGTCCATAACAGAGACGAGGCTCTATCGTATCTTGGAGTCGTTATACGTGAAGGTGCACCGCCCCCGCAGTTTGCCCAGCGACACTGAAGACCCTCTTTGGTCACCTTTAACGACGGGCAGGGGATAATGTGGCGGAATTCTGGCACCACTATAGGGTAAAGACGCCCGTTTAGCCGTTTATTTCCCGGCGCCTTCTTCTTTGCAGGCGGTGAGCGGGATCGTTCCGTTCACGATCCCACTGCCTGATCACTCCCGGATGTTTTGCAACCACGATTTTTTCTTCGTCCAGCGCGTCTCTTAACTTCCACTTAATACAAATTACAAATAACTAGCAATCGGGCCCGGCTTCGCCCGGGTGCAGGTAGCTTTTGAGTCCATTCCACATCAACAACATATTATTTCGGGTACTTATTTCCCGCGTGCCGTCGACTATATTCCCCGTCCCGTTATATAAGGTTTATGTCCCGTTTCATTTAGTCTCTTGACAAAAAGCATGCAATCCTGTACTCTCCTATCTCGTGCCACCCATTCGAATTTGAAAGAGTACCAGAGTAAAATATTTATATTTGAGTCCCTGACTCATCCCAGGGTAACGCTAGGATTTTTCGGGATGAAATATAACCTATATTTTGGAGCCGGACAGACATCGATTGATGTCGGTGTGCACCAAGGCTCGGCGCTGAGTCTATTCCTCTTCAGTGTTGTGCTCGATGCCATTACGTCTCACATCCAGGTCCCTGCGCTCTGGTTGTTGATGTATGCCGATGACATCGCACTGGTAGAGGAGAACCGGCGACTTTTGGAGCGCAAGGTCAATTGATGGAAGGAGACGTTTGAGAGCGGTGGTCTGAAGTTAAATGTGGCGAAGAATGAGTACATGGTTTTCGGGAGTACCGAGACCCAAAGCATCGAGATAGGGAACGAACTTGCCGTGAAGACGGACAAGCTCAAGTATCTTGGGTCCGTACTGCATGAGTCCGGTGACATAGACCTTAACGTCAAAGCCCGTATAGGCGCTGCTTGGTCTAAGTGGACGGAGGTCTCGAGCATACTCTGCGACCGCGGGATGCCGATGAGGCTCAAGGGCCTCATCTATAAAAGCATCGTGCGGCCAGTGCTCCTGTATGGAGTCGTGGCCTGCCCTCAAGCGGCACGTCCAGGAGGTCCACGTCGCGGAGATGAATATGCTGCGGTGGATGTGCAACGTTACGCGTTTGGACAGAATCCGTAACAAGCACATCCGTAGTAGTCTTGGTGTCCGCGATTTGGCTGATAAACTCCAGGAATCCCGCTTGAGATGGTATGGTCACGTCCTAAGAAAACCACAGGGGTACGTCGGTAATGTGTGCCTGAGCCTCAATATTCCCGGACCTCGACCGAGGGATTGACCAAAGATGCGCTGGCCAGATGTTTTCAAGGAAGATATGAGGGTCAATGGCCTTACTATTGAGGATGCCGAAGATCGGGCGAAATGGAGGAGAATTGGCTGGAAGGCGGACCCTGGCACCGGCCGGGATAACTCCAGTAAAAGAAGAAGAAGAAGAAGATTTTGTTTTACGAATTGCTATGGTATGCAGATTTCCTCAAGGTGTTTTTCTTCACGGTAATAGCGCGTTATGATTGATTATCAATTCACACATAACTCTGAAAAGTCAGAGGTGTGCCCTGGGATTTGTACCCACAACCACCGTAAACATGTTAGCCGCGTCTGATCCGTTTGCCAACAGGCAACTACACACTTTATTTTTCAATAATAAGGATTTGAAAACAATATATATATTTGCTCTATTTAAACTGCCTCGGTAAGTGCACTGCCTCTGCCTAAGTTGTGTTATGGTATGATTACGACGCTGAAGTCCCAGGTTCCAATCCCGGGTCGGACCAAGTGATAACCGATTTTTCTATTCATTGTCAGCCCGGAGTCAGGAATTTGTGTCCGTTAAGGCAATAGAAGTGCGTGGTGGCCTGTTGGTAAACGGACTAGACGCGACTACCAACATGTTCACGGTGGTCGCGGGTTCGAATCCCAGGGCATACCTCTGACTTTTCGAAGCCATGTGTGTATTGACAGTCAATCACCACGCACTAAAACGGTGAAGGAAAACATCGTGAGGAAACCTGCATACCATAGCGATTTATAAAAATTTCTATGGTATGTAAGTCCGCCAACCCGCACTAGGCCAGCGTGGTGGACTATATGGCCTAACCACTCTCAATCGATTACGATTGTAGAGTAGGCCCGTGCCCTGCAGTGGGACGTATATGGGCTGATACAGAAGGCAATAAGCTGGCCCCCTTTCGCATCGTGGGGCGGAACACACAAGGCCAAACGTGGGTGTCTTGGTGGCACCTCTGCCTTCTCCTTCTAGGGAAAGGCGTAATTTTATGTGCGTATGTATATTTATGTACAGGCGAGTACATAAAGTCACAGTTTAAAAAATCCAAATTATTTCTATATCTCTATTTATAAACATAAGATAATACAAATCAAAATGTATCGACATAATTAATTACCATGTGTAATGTACATATGTAGGTTCAGAGACCCGATATAGTACGAAGAAACCCACTATAGCGACAGCCCGGTAGTTTAGTATATCTTTTGTCAATGCCCATCATCAACCTTAAGACATATTTTTGTCAGAAAGGACTTGGTCACTACTATCTTTGCAGTTTATTACATAATTAATCAACTCATTAGACACCCTTTAGGAAAATAAATGTTATCTTATGCAAGTAACTCAGTAAATTGAGCAATGATAGAATAAATAATCCTATTTAAATATTACCAAAAAGCAAAATTGAAGTTCAAATTTCCCGATTTCATAATCCATAAAAGTGATTGACTCAGCACCTCGTTTTAGCAACAATCATTATCTAAACGTGATGATCAGCTCACAGTATCTATTGTATTAACTCAACAAGAACCGTGCGGATTAGTATTATCATTTTGAGGCTTTAATAAAAATAATTTGTCCCTCCCGCCTAAGCCAACGGGAATAAAACACGATTCTAATATTCAGCGATTTACACGATGACGCAATAATGTGGAATCACACGAAAACAGTGTGCTCGTGAAATAGGGCTGCCTAAATCCATACAGCCAACTGTTGTTAGGGTCCAGATGAAAAAAACATAGATAAAATAAACCACGGCATTATCACTCCAACGTATTGCGTCAAACAAGAGCTCACATTAATTAAGTTTTGATTAGATACTTAAGCTTATGTAGGACTTTGAATATACAGTTTACTTAAAGTTGTTTAAAGTACCTATACTTATTCCGTCCACTAGTTTATATCAGAAAACTTATGTTATTTTTTGTTAAAAGGGTTTTCCCTCTTCTTTTTTCCCTTAACCTCTTCAACTTTTTCAGAGCTATGTTGTAGTTGCTTGTTTGCATTTCATATGACTATTTTTAGGCTTAATGAAAAGTGGTAACCCTAGATCATCATGAGTTAAATTACTCTGATACGAACACAATAAGGACAGTTCGTGAACATCGCGTGTTCCACCCCTGAACGTGGCGGGACCGATACGAATCAAATCGAAAGATACATTATCCACAGCAATCGGAGGAAAATGCTACCGGATAATTAATATGTATTTACTTAGTATTAAATACTTTAATGAAGAGTGATAATTTTCTATTAAAAGATTTATATATCGTATTGTCATAATTCCTAAGTCGTTAGCATGTTCGTCTTGCCATTCATTGCAATAAAAAAACTAAATTTTCCACGCGGAACATAACTTATCAAATTCGATTTACTAAGTATCTGAGATTAACCCAAGCGAAGTAAAAGGATTATCGATTAAGTATACCAAGTTGATATAATCCACAATGAACCAATCTTGATGTAAAAACTAAATCTTTTCCGGCTGCTATCAGCATGAATGAAATACGATTACCGATTTTGTTCAAATCTTGAATAATTTTTCACAAGTAGCAACAGTTAATCTCGGAATATGGGATTTAAGTAATACCTACAATAAATACAAGTTAATGTAACATCTCCAAATAGGTATATATATATGTATAATAGGTGACGGTTATACCATTACCAAATATAGTACGTATGCTATTTTTGGCGTAAATTATACAAAAGGTGAACCTACAACCTTGCCGGGCTCTAAATCCGGTCCCGAGATATTCGTATCGATTCACAAGTAATGGTAATTAACTGTTTTATCTACTCTTAAAATATAGATGGAAGATGTGGAAAAACATTAACAACTAGAATCACAATGATACCGATCGATCTATGAACACAGGCTCTTGCTTTTATGCAAGATCATTGACGCGTAACACTTCTTGTTAATCAGCAATGCAGCGCGAAATGGAATCGTGTTACTTAATAGCATTATTAACTACATCTTTGTGATCACTATAATTATTGATAAGAGAACTAGATACGATTTTTCCTACACCTGGGCGCAGATCTTCTTTTTTAGTATGAGACTGCACCAGATAATGCAGTTTTGGTACAACTTTCATGATTGAGAGATCCCTGGATGATCGACATAATTGGACATTCTCAGGCTGGACTCGTAAAGTTACACAATCGTGATAGGTTACTATGATAGGTTTACTTCCATTATTTACAATGATGGATATCCGTGTAGATATGACTCTCTTAATACTTTTAAATGGTTTCTATTCAATTTAGTTTAGCAGCTTCGCTTATATGGCTCGAAGTATATTAATTTATTTAGACTAGCAGCCGGTACAACTATCAGTCGTATATATCTGTTTCCGTGTTCAATGCAAATCTTAATATATATAATTCACGTGTCACGTTGTTTGTCTTCGATGGGCTCCTAAACCACTCAACTGATTATAATGAAATTTTGTAAATATGTGTTATTTGTTCCAACTTAAAGGGTGAGATAGTTTTTATCTCGATTAAACTAACGAAAGTATAAAATAAAGGAAAAAACATTTTGCCATATCAAAATGATCATGGGTTTGTAACTGTCAAACATTTAATTTTCATACCGTCGCGTCGATACGGTAAACTCTTCCCTCAAATTAAATAACGTATTTAAATAAAGGTTTCGAATCGACAACATATATCCACAGTATTCGATTAATGGCGTATTTTAGATTTTAATTAAGTATAATAAATTAATGACAGTAATGAAAAGTGGTTGACATTTAAATTGGTTGTCAAATATTTATGCATGCGTTCTGAAATTTATTTTGTGTAAACTAAAGAGAATATATTATGAAGCTACAAAATATAGCACAATTAAATAAATAATATTCAAACGTAAGAAGTTATACTTCTTTTCAAGATAGAGTGTCACTTGAAAATGAAAATCTTTAATAAATACACATAAAAATAATGAACTAAACTGAATAAAATAACAATTTTATATAATTATGGAGAATATTGCAGGGATTCTCAAATTAGGCTTGGCCTGTGTCTTGAGAATAATTTGAGTGTGAGTGTAATATTTTTGAAACACAGGGGTGAAATATTGCATGGATAATCAAAATCGCTAAGTGTTTAATGTCAAAAATTTATAAGGCACACTATTTGAATATGGAGAAACGGGATATTAATATGGAGTGGGAGGTAGGGGAGAGGACTGGGATAGGTGACAGATTTGATAGGACGAAATGTAAATGCACGGTATAAGACGGGATGGTTAATGAAGAGAAAGGACGGGACGTATCGGGAAGTGACTGAACAGACGGGATGGGACGGAATTGAGCAGGACAGTAGGATGGCAAATTCATGTTTAGGTATACAAGAGCTTATACGAAAAATAACATGTATTTGGTGTGGAGTAAAATAAAAAAATATCTGCATCCAGGCAAAGGTTGGTCGGGCTTTTTTGCTGTGCTGAATAATTGAATATAAAATTAATCATATAATAACTAAGTCAAAGCGAACGTGGTCGGGTCGGCTATGGTATCTTTTAATTGATTTCAATGAATGTCGTCGGAGTAGTAACAGTGTTATAATATCTCCGTAGCAAAATAATGATTTAAATCTGGAAAGATGGGATAGAATAGAATATAAGGTGGATAAAATGGGACACAAGAATAGGTACAGGATGAGATTGGAATTGGATAAGCAGTTTAGACAAAGGCTGTCATATTGGTTTTAAATAAAATATGGACTGGAATCTGTATTTGCACCCAGGCGAAGCCGGGCCGGGCTGCTAGTCTTAATATATATAATTCACGTGTCACGTTGTTTGTACGCGATGGGCTCCTAAACCACTCAACTGATAATAATGAAATTTTGTAGATATGTGTTATTTGTTCCAACTTAAAGGGTGAGATAGTTTTTATCTTGATTAAATTGACGAAAGTATAAAATAAAGGAAAAAACATTTTGCCATACAATATGTTCATGGGTTTGTAACTGTCAAACATTTAATGTTCATACCGTCGATACGGTAAACTCTTCCCTCAAATTAAATAACGTATTTAAATAAAGGTTTCGAATTGACAACATATATCCGCAATATTCGATTAATGGCGTATTTAAGATTTTAAATATGTAAATTAATGACAGTAATGAAAAGTGGTTGACATTTAAATTGGTTGTCAAATATTTATGCATGCGTTCAGAAATTTATTTTGTGTAACCTAAAGAGTATATTATGAAGCTACATAAATATAGGACAATTAAATAAATAATATTCACATGTAAGAAGTTTTACTTTTTTTTTTCAAGATATAATGTCACTTGAAAATGAAAAATCTTTAATAAAATAACACATAAAAATAAAAACTGAACTGAACTGAATAAAATAACAATTTTATATAATTATGGAGAATATTGCAGGGATTCTCAAATTAGGCATTGCCTGTGTCTCGAGAAACCAGTTAAATATAATTTTTACTACATTAATTGTGTGTGTGAGTGTGAGTGTGTTTCTATGAAAATTTATATTTCATCTCTTTATTACTAACAAAAAGTAATGGCGTAATATTTTAGGAAAACAGCATACTTGGGGTGAAATAAGGGATGGAATATTGCATGGATAATCAAAATCGCTAAATTGTTTAATGTCAAAAATTTATAAGGCACACTATTTGGATATGGATAAACGGGATATAATAGAGTGGGAGGTAGGGGAGAGGACTGGGATAGCTGACAAATTTGATAGGACGAAATGTAAATGCACTGTATAAGACGGGATGGTTAATGAAGAGAATGGACGGGACGTATCGGGAAGTGACTGAACAGACGGGATGGGACAGAATTGAGCAGGATAGTAGGATAGCTAATTCATGTTTAGGTATACAAGAGCTTATACGAAAAATAAAATGTATTTGGTGTGGAGTAAAATAAAAAAATATCTGCATCCAGTCAAAGGTGGGTCGGGCTTTTTCTCTATGCTAAATAATTGAATATAAAATTAATCATATAATAACTAAGCCATAGCGAAGCGTGGTCGGGTCAGCTATGGTATCTTTTAATTGATTTCAATGAATGTCGTCGGAGTAGTAACAGTGTTATAATATTTCCACAGCAAAATAATGATTTGAATCTGGAGAGATGGCATAGAATAGAATATAAGGTGGATAAAATGGGACATAAGAATAGGTACAGGATGGGATTGGAATTGGATAAGCAGTTTAGACAAAGGCTGTCATATTGGTTTTAAATAAAATATGGACTGGAATCTGTATTTGCACCCAGGCGAAGCCGGGCCGGGCTGCTAGTATTGTGTATAATAACTATACAGGGTATATCAAGACTGCTACCGAAAACGAAGTCGGGTGTTAGTTTAAGCGAGTTCAGAAACAATGAAATAGAAAATGTTGCCAAAAAAAATAGCGACAATTTTTTGTGTTATTTTTTTATTTGGGTGGTAAATACATTTTTTTCCTAAAATAATAGTGAATACCAGCAAAAACTATGGATTTACCACCCAAAAATGATGATATTTAAAAAAATCATAAAATATAATTGTCGCGTTTCTTTGCGAAATTTTTAGTTGCATTGTGTTTGTAGTCACTTAAACTGCCACCCGGCTTAGTTTTCGGTAGCAGTATAATATACTATATTATATTCTCTACGTTTAAATCTTTGATAAAGCAACTAAGCAGGCTTTCTTAATTGGTTCAATCGAAAATTAAAAATAAATTATTAACTTAGTTTATGTTATCTTCTAACAGCCGTTCTCTACAATCTATCTATCTTTAACAAAAAACTTCATTAGATATTTCGATGTAATTTATGTTTCAGTAACAAAGATAGAAAGGTGGGTATATATGTATATGGTGGATATATTTATAGAAAGCTAGATTAGATAAATATGTCTATTTTTGTTTAATGAAGCGTAAAATTGTACTAACATACAGCCGCTGCCAATAAACAATCCCAATCCAAAATTTGCCGTTTTAGATTGACAACTCAATCTTTTTTCTGATACTATATTGCCAATAATCAATCTCAGTAGTGAAAAAACTATCCAAAAAATCAATCTACTTTTCGGAGGACCAATCCCAGTCTTGAGATTGCTCTTTGTATGGAAATGACAGTTAAGACCTGCCAATATACAATTATAATAGCTGTGTTGACGTTTGGATGGATTGTTGAAAACTATCCAAAGGAGACGGGCGAAATTGGGCCTGACCTTACACTTAAAGATTCACTAATATTCTTTTTTATTTTTATTTTTTTTTTCTTATCGAAACATAATAAGATGTTTTACAATGAGAATGTTATATTAATAATTCATTGAGTATATATGAGTATACAGGGTGGATAAGAAAACGGCGCACCTGCCAATATACATTATAGTATATGGTGAAGGAATCTTAATTAAGACGGATTTGTATGGCGCTAGCGAATATTAAGAAAGATGCCGAGAAAAAAAAAACTAACGTTACACATGCTACCCCTTAACATGTTAAGCTAAAGTGATTGGACCTTACAACTGAACGGTAGACATTCAACAATAAATAAGCAGAGCTCATTATTTACTTATAAGTCGTGCGATTGTGTACATCACGCTCAGGGTACATAAAAAAGATATTAAATTAATACTGCCAACAGTCACATACATGGGTACTAACCCCACACTAAGATACAAATCTTGTGTCGCGGGTATTAGAAAAATAATTATGGTTCACGGAAATTATTTGTCTCGGGGCGGGAACCGAACCCGCGGTCTCTCATTTCACAGGCGGTTCTTACCAACTGCGCCACGGAGGCCGTCGGTGACTCATATGGGCTGGTTAGTTGTCATTAATGACCACCAAAATAGTTAACTGACCTTGTAATGTAAACCGTAATGACCTTGATAGGCAAAGCTGGAAGCGCAGGATCCGCCAAAACCCGCACGAAAACACTGTCACAGTTTGGTAGCACAAATCACTTTTTCTTTTACATTTCACATAACACAAGTTACATCAAAAGCTATCAAATTGGGTAATGTTCAAAGCATAGTGAAATTAATAAAATTTACTCAAAATAACTGAAAACGAATTTACAATAATATGCACACGACTAATACATGCACACGCGATCGCAATCCGAATTCAACTAATAAAAATAAATTATTATTTTGATTCTTGAAAGATAAAGGCCTGTTCACATTAGATACAAAGCTTTCCTATTTGAGTTCATAATAATTCATCTGAACAATTAGTATTACTACTGTATCAGACCATATACGTGCCACTGCAGGGCACGGGGTCTCCAGTGCAGTAAATTAGTAGTTAGTGTTTATTGATTTCACTAATTTTATCTCAAATAAGTCTAATATGCAAATTCTATGCTATAATGGTAGACGACATTTCTCTAGGTATTTAATTTAGAAGAAATTTTATCACTTTAAAGTAAAATTATTTTCAAAATACATTAAAATAATGTTAAATACAATAATAAGCAAAGTAAATAGGCAATTTGTAATTGACTGGATCGGCTGATGACATATTTAAATAACATTATAAGCTCTTGAGCAAGTATCAGGATCAGTCCAATAAGATCTTTTTTTTAACGTAACTTTTATATCGGAGTACTTAATCCAATTAAGTTATATCAAGTGTGTAGTGTGAACACACCTCAAGATGTCGGTCTTCTTTTGCAAAATGCTAAAAGTTACCGACAAAGAAATTGCCGCCTTTCGGCACGCACTCACAAACGGCGGCGGCGACCTCAAAGGAAGAATAATCGAGCCGCGTTGGATCCGACGAAGTACACTATGACCGGCGGCTTCCTTTGACTAATAGGGCCGAATTGGGCCATCATTTTAAAATATTATTTTTTATTAATCAGTGTCATCAGATTATTTTTTCAATGAATCTAAATTATTTAGAAAATTTAAATGTTATGTAGGTATTACCAAAACTTTTCTAATTATAATTAAATTCGCAATCTTACATGATTTAAGCGATGACCAGTGTGATTTCTTGGTATCTTTCAGTTTGGATTTGTGACACTAAGGAAAATAATGACAAACAAAATAGTCAATCCATTCACGATGCAACTGCACCTAAAGTTATTATGTTGTTAATTTATTGACGCTTAAATCTAAGTACGTCCCTGTTTAACTGATTGATTTATTTGAAATGAAACAAAAAATATCCTTTTTTGAAGTTAGAGAAGGATAAATTATACAGCTAAGAGTTCATGACCTTACTCATGTGTAAACAGCTGTTAAAGCGAAGTTTAAGAAAGTTTTGATGCTGTTAAAAATGGTTTTCGTGGTATATTTCGTTAACCGTTCAATTAACGTCGAAACAAAAAAATACGTATGAGTTTAAATCTTGTTCTTCATCCATTCCAACTGATTTTATGCGAAAGTGGTGATTAAACTTAAAACTTTAAACGGTCATAACTTCAAAACGGATAGGTATTTTCCAAATATTATTTTTTTATTACGATATTAATATTATGCCCTTGTACCCAACTGAGCAAGTGCGCCATTTATTTGCGCTCCCTGTATAATAGATTTTCATAGCGGCCTGTCATCACGCCATCTTCTAATTACTGAAATAAATGTCAAATATCTCGAATGCACCTAATATAAAAAATTGTATTTTTATTTTGACTCAACCACTCTTGTCATCAGCCGTTGATATTTGACGTTACGTTTTTCTTCTTATTATTAATTACTGCCAGCACCATCGATATACTTTGCACATGATAAAATGTCAGTTACAGTAATTTTATTTTGTAATAAATACCGATTATCACTTTACTCCCATTTGGCGCAAAGATTTTTAATTTTAATTTCGATGCACTTATCTAATCCCTATAAAATAATGCATAAACCAACCCTATAAGGCTAAGCCCAGGGTTCTATGAAGTTTCGCCCGTCTCCTTTGCAATCTAACAATTTGCACGGATTATTTATTCCTGAACGCCGAAATTGTTATAAAAAAATATATTTGTATTGTTTCAGCCCATATACGTCCCACTGCAGGGCACGGGCCTACTCTACAATCGAAAGTACGATTGAGAGTGGTTAGGCCATATAGTCCACCACGTTGGCCTAGTGCGGGTTGGCAGACTTACATACCATAGAAATTCTTATAAATCGCTATGGTATGCAGGTTTCCTCACGATGTTTTCCTTCACCGTTTAGTGCGTGGTGATTGACTGTCAATACACACATGACTCCGAAAAGTCAGAGGTGTGCCCTGGGATTTGAACCCGCGACCACCGTGAACATGTTGCCAGCCGCGTCTAGTCCATTTACCAACAGGCCACCACGCACTCAACGCACGCAAAAAAATATATATTATAAAGTAATAGTTATAGAATATCGAAAGCCTCTGTATTTAGCCTTTGTTGACTATGCAAAGGCTTTCGATACCATTAAACACTATGCAGTTTTTTCTTCTTTGACAAAGCCAAATATAAATAAGACCTTTATCGATCTTCTTAAAACCATCTATTCCAATAGCACAGCTGATGTTAGGCTCCATTCCTCCGGCCCAGCCTTTAAAATTTGTAAAGGCGTGAAGCAGGGCGACCCATTATCGCCAAAATTGTTCACAAGCACATTACAAGAAATTTTTGAGTCCTTAGCAGAACTTTGGGTAGACCGCGGTATCGTCCTCGATGGCCAGAGGCTCTCTAACCTTCGATTCGCGGACGATATTGTCCTTTTTGCTTCTTCGGCCGAAGAACTCCAACACATGCTCGATGACCTGAGCAGGGCGAGCCTTGAGGTTGGACTAATGATAAACCGGTCAAAGACTAAGGTCATGACCAATAGCACAACACCGAGGATTGTGGTGGATGGAGTCGAGATACAGTATGTCGACGAGTATATATATTTGGGCCAGATAGTATCTTTCGACAACAGGCTAGACCGAGAAATCCAGCGTCGAATAGATAACGCCTGGAAGAGCTACTGGTCATTAAAGACATTTCTCAAGGGTAATCTTCCTATTTTCCTTAAGCGTAAACTCGTCGATATGTGTATCCTGCCAATCCTCGCTTACGGTGCTCAAACCTGGTCTTTGATTGAACTCCAGAGGTCCAGTCTCGGGGTTTGTCAAAGAGCCATAGAGCGCAGCATGCTAGGCGTAACACGTATGAACAAAGTGCCCAATAACACCTTGCGCTCCATAACTGGAATTAGAGATGTTGGGAGAAAATCGGCCGAATTGAAATGGGATTGGGCAGGACACATTACTAGGATGCACCCGAAAAGGTGGGCGAAAATTACCACGCAATGGACGCCCCTGGATGGCAAGAGGCGACGAGGTAGACCTAGAAAGAAATGGCGTGACGACCTTGACAAATTTAGCTGCGTATGGACGGCAACGGCAAAAAATAGAGACAAATGGAAGGAGTTGAGGGAGACCTTTGCCCAGCAGTGGGACACTATAGGTTAATTTAAAAAAAATAGGTATAGCAGTGATTTGGAAGGGTTGGCGCAGCTATCCGATTAGGATACTGATAGCGATGGTGAAACTCGATGATGATGTCTTCGTTAAGACTAACCAGGAGTAATTATACGCAGACTTTAGACGAAGCCGAATTTTCTTTCAAATTTAGGCTGTCAAAACCAGCTATAGAATTATTATTATATATATGAGGAGTGATTGCATCATTTTAATTTTTTCAGGAACTAAATATGTATGTTGTTGTAACTATACATAAGCATGGGACTTCATCAACTTTTGTTGACGTTATGGTTGTATGCACTCGGCACAATGCTGATATCATTAGCATACTTTATCAGAGTTTCTGTTTCTACTGCATTTATTTTATTTTACTTACTTTATATTTTTCCTAACACTGAACATATTTTTTACAACTTATTTATTTTCAAAATACTGAAGGATATTTATATGCAATGAAATATTCTGCGTTAAACATTAATTTTATAATTATGTCAATGGTTTTATGTCAAAAAAACTAAAATTGTCAAGAGGAAACAGATTACTTTCAATCTACTAACAGACACAATCTACTGTGGCCTGGTTTGTTTATTGGCAACATGGTTATAGACCAATCGAAAAGTAGAAAACAATCCGGATTGTTTTCAATCTAATTTTTTGTGTCTGCAGTTGCTGAATATTCAGAGTGTGGCTCCAAACATAATCTTAGATTTGCAAGTGTGAGCACTTACCAAGGAACACCAGTACCTAAGATTCGCGAGATTATCGCAATTGAAAAAGTGCAAATATCGATACAATAAATTTGGAACTTCAAAGTTTTTATAAGACTGGAATCCAATTAATCACTGAATTCGATCGAACGCCAAAATGCGAACTGCCATACTGTAATTTAGAGCGGCACCCAGCAGTATATTGACAGCCTCCGTGGCGCAGTCGGTTAAACGCCGCCTGTGACACGATAGGCCGCGAGTTCGATCCCCGCACCAAGAGAAATATTTGTGCGGCCCATAGAAATAATTATTTCGGGTCTGGATGTTTGTGAGAAAGAAAAGTCTTCTCGTAGTCTGATACTCACGACTAAAGAGTCAGTCTTAATGTGGAGTCAGGACTATGTTTGAGACTGGTGGGTATTTTTTTAATTTTTATATATTTATGGGTATAGTACCCGTATCAATTTGTTTGGATCTCAATACTTGAATATTCTAGGATAAACAAAACATAATATTTGATAATCCGGTTCAATACACGTTTTCGTTGTTTAATAACAATGCAAATAGTAAGGAAATGCATATAATATAAACAAAAAAAACTCTTCAAGGAAAATATGTAAATATAAGTTTCACAAGCACATGAGATATACAGACACATCTCCGAAACGTGTTCGATAACATTTCGCAAGAGACCGGTTACCTGCTAAAAGGACAACATTAAAAAATGTATATTTTTACTTTTATACAATTATCAAGTTTTGTGATATAAATATTATGACAGGTTCAAATGACCCAAATATTAAAGATCACATGGAAATCGAATTAAAATATTTGTAAACAATAAAGTGAACAAAAAATGATAAATTAGAGGTCAAAGATTCAAACTTTAGACACATCATGATGAGTTTTTAAAGCTACGTGTGGTTTCGCAAGTAAATAATAAATTAATTATCAACCGCTTTAGTGATAAAGGAATACATCGTGAGGAAACCTGCATATCTAACAGATACCCGCATTAATTTCATACTATGGTGGATAGTTGAAGTTCAGCAACCCGACATACGGCCAGCGTCGTAGACTAAACCATTCTTAATCGCAGAAGAGGCCTGTGCTCATCAGTTAGTCGTAATACTATTACTATAGGTAAAAAAAAATAAGCACACAATTAAGACATGAAAGAAATAGCATAGGTTTCACTTATTAGTTATACAGTAGGTACAACATCACCTAAAATCTAAGAGGACTACATACGAACAATTATTTGCATAATGCATATTCTCGAAATCCAGCAACTGTATAATGAATGAAAAGATGTTTATTTCCAAATAGCTATTTCACCAGTTTGCCCTGACTTTAATATGGATTGACGTGTATCCTACAGGCATTGTTATTTGGAGATAAAAGAGCACCAATATTATTTGGCGGCACATAAAATTATTTTTCCTTAAACAAAAGATCATCTTGGAACATAACTCCGACATCTCGTAAAATAAGGACAAACCCAAACTTAGCTTCGTAAATAATAAACCTAGTAATTGACAATTAAACTAAAAAGAAGAGCTCATACATAAAACAAGGATCAACATTTGGCGCAACTCACCTGTAACGTATCTCACCGGCCGCGAATATGTACTGGCTGTTGTACACTGCACTGAACATGATGACCAGCAGTATCAGGAAGTAGTTCTGTATCTGGTAGCGGCCGAACTGGCCCAGCTCTCCCAGGATCGCGTCGAGGTCCACTCCATCCTTGGGCTTCGTCATGGTGACCAGTGACCACGGCGTCTGCGCTGCTCCGCGGCTACCGACCGACTGCCACGCTCGCCACGCGCTTCACCATCCGTCTTATCGCTTTTCACCACCGATACCAGACGAACAAACCAAAGAGAATTTAAAACACTACGGATACGACATGACGTCTGCCAGCCATTGACACTGTCACATTCATCTCTGTATTTTTTTCTTACCTGCTTTGTTGGCATTTTATGTAGGTCAAATTGTGTTTTTATCATTTGTATTTACTACATTTATTTAGAATTGTGCCTACATTTGTCTTTCGTTTATCTCCGAGTATACATTTTTTATTTCACCCCAGTGGCCTAGATGTTAACCAAATTAGGATGAAACTATGGAAGGAACAGATACAATCGGATATTCTTGAAAGGGGTTTGATCTATTAATTATTAATAAATCATTGAATTTGATGCTATGTTTGCTAAACGATGCGGATTATTAAATACATATTTATGGCGGACCGAGGTAAGACCGGAACGATTGCGCACTGATTAAGGTAACAAAACTTCATAACAAAATAAGAATATGTCTAGCAGTGGTCTGCTCAATGTTTGTGAGTCACAACTTAGTCCGAGTCAATAATTATGTGACCAAGTGAGTATTGAGTAACACGTGCAAAAATGTGTCGAAACAAACGCGTTTAGAAAGTGTCGTCACTCCGACGTGCGAAAAATAAGTATTTGTTTGCCATTTCTCCCAGAAAGCCGCAGCTGCTTTAAAGAATATTAGTAGAAATATTTAACATATTGTTGTTAGACATCCCTACTGAGGATTTTGTCTAAACAACGAGAATAATTAAAAAATCAAACGTAACTAATTTAAATCCGCCTATATATTTTTGCTTTGTGTTTATCGACTTTTGTACCTATTTTTTATCTACCTAGTCAGGTCATAAATTCTGTCACATGTTTAATATAAAATAATTGAAACAAGTTTATTCATTATGTAACCATTTATATACCAAAATGAACTTAACAAAACATCGATTCTTATGACACTAAAGTTTATTCAAAATGACCTCCGTGATTTTGAATACAGGCCTTCAATCTGCGCGGCCAGTTGTCTATCGCAGCACGAACGAGGTCCATGTCAATATCGGCGGCTGCCTTAATCAAGGATATCTTCATCATCATCATCATCATCATATCAGCCACAGGAAGTCCACTGCTGAACATAGGCCTCCCCCAATGATCTCCACAATGACCTGTTGGAAGCGGCCTGCATCCAGCGACTTCCTGCGACCTTAGTCAGATCGTCCGTCCACCTTGTAGGCGGGCGTCCGACACTTCGCTTGCCTGTACGTGGCCTCCACTCGAGAACCTTTCGGCCCCAACGGCAATCGGTTCTACGAGCTATGTGCCCGGCCCACTGCCACTTCAACTTGCCAATCCTATGGGCTATGTCGGTAACCTTGGTTCTCCTACGGATCTCATCATTTCTGATTCGATCTCGTAGGGAAACACCGAGCATAGCCCGCTCCATGGCTCGTTGAGTGACTTTGAGCCTTTTAATGAGGCCCACAGTGAGAGGCCACGTCTCGGTGCCGTATGTTATCACTGGTTACACACAACTATCGAAAACTTTCGATTTTAGGTATTTTGGACGAGAAGACGTCGCGAAGTTTCCCGAACGCTGCCCAACCGAGTTGGATTCGCCGATTGACCTCTCTCTCGAAGTTGGACCTGCCTAACCGGACCACTTGTCCTAAATAGACATATTCGTCTACAACTTCGAGAGTCGAGCCCCCAACTCCAATGGGGGTGGGCACAACATGGATATTCGACATGATCTTCGTTTTATCCATGTTCATTTTAAGACCCACCTGTTGGGAAACTCGATTAAGGTCTTCGAGCATAGTGCTAAGGTCTTCCAGCGATTCTGCCAAGACTACAATATCGTCGGCAAATCGAAGGTGAGTAATATACTCGCCGTTGATGTTGATGCCGAATCCTTTCCACTGCAAGAGCTTGAAGGCATTTTCCAGCGCGGCAGTGAACAGTTTCGGAGATATGACATCTCCCTGTCTCACGCCTCTCTGTAGTGGAATAGCCTTCGTGCTCTGATCTTGTACTCGGACCGACATGGTGGCGTTGTTGTATATACACCTCAACACTCACTCACTGGTGGTAGGTCTCTCATATGTGAGAGGCTATCTGGGTAGGTACCACCGCAATGTCTATTTCTTCCGTGAAACAACACTGCTTAAATGCACTGTTGTGTTTCGGATTGAAGGACATTGTAGCCAGAGCAACTACTGGACATATTGAGACTTAACATCTTATGTCTCAGGATGGCGAGCGCAGTGGAATGTTGCTACTGTTTATGAGCGGTCGTATCGCTTAACATCAGGCGAACGGCTTGCTCGTCTCGCCATTCATTGCAATAAAAAAAAAAAAAAAAAAAAAAAAAAAAAAACACTTCGATGTACCGATAGTCTATGTGGCACCGCTGAAGAGACTGTAGCACAGCTCAGGTCTCGATCGAATCAAAGGCTTTCTCATAGTCCACAAACGCTAAACAAAGCGGCAAGTTATACTACTCGGTTTTTTGTATAACCTGCCGTAGCGTATGAATATGGTCTATGGTACTAAAGCCTTTTCGGAAACCGGCTTGTTCGGGAGGTTGGAAGTCATCAAACCTGCGTTCGAGACGATTTGTGATGACCCTCGAAAACAACTTATAGACATGGCTCAGGAGCGAGATGGGCCTGTAGTTCTTCAGAAAGGTGTTATCACATTTTTTGAAGAACAGTACCACCACGCTCCTGCTCCATGCCTCTGGCGTTGAGCCCTCGAGGAGAACGGAATTGAAGAGCCTCTGAAGGACTTTCAGTATCGGCGTTCCACCCGCTTTCAGAAGCTTTGAAGTGATTCCATCCTCACCTGGCGCCTTGTTGTTTTTAAGTTGTTTGAGGGCCATCTCAATCTCACACAGGCTGATGTCCGGGATATCATCGCTAAAGTGTCGGATCAACTCGGCTCTCGGGTCTTCGGCCGAGCTAACAGTAGGTTTGGCAACCGAGGTGTAAAGCTGTCCGTAGAACCTCTCGATCTCTCTTAATACCTCTGCCCTCGTCGAAACCACGCGGCCATCGTCCGTTTTCAGCCTAGACAACTGGCTTTGCCCAATAGACAAGTCTCTTGCAAACACTTTGGAGCCTCCGTTCCGCTCAATTGTCTCCTTAATGCTCACAGTATCGTGTCGCAAGGACTTCCAGATCCGTCTATTAAGCCGCCGGTATGTTTCAGCGTCAACGGAAGACTGCAGCGTCAAAGATCGACGTTCGGCCATGAGGTCAAGAGTCTGGATCGAGAGTTTTTGTGGTCTATCTCTACGGCGAGGTCTAAAATATTTAGATCCCACCGTATGTACAGCTTCTACCAAACCGCTGTTTAACTCGTCCACTGCAAGGTTTTCTTTTAGACAATCAAAGCGATTTGTCAACTCGAGTTGAAAGCTCTCGGGGTTTTGGATATGGGCGCGAGTAGGTCGGAGCGTAGACTTCATCAAGCGACGCCTTTCTAGTTGGACGTTGATATTCAATGTGCCCCTACCCATTCGGTGATCACTTCCAGTTTTCACTGAACATCCGTCTATTCGTCGCCAAGATGAAATCTATCTCATTTCTCGTAGAACCGTCAGGATTCAGCAAGGTCCATTCCTGTGAGGCGGCTTCTGGAAAAGAGTTCATCGCAAAGAGTCCCTCTTTTTCCAGAAAGTCGGCCAGCCTCTGACCCCTGAGGTTCCGTTGCCCATGTCCAAATTGCCCCACTTTTAACTCTGCATCGCTTCTCTTGCCCAACTTTACGTTGAAGTCATACCATAACAACATTGAAGTAGGTTTTGGAAGTATGTATGTCCCGACTTATGTCCTCATACATCTCCTCTACTTCTTCATCTGGATGTGTCGAGGTCAGTGCGTATACCTGTATGACCTTCAACGAATATCTTTTTGATATTCTGAGTATAGGGTATACTACCCTGCTCGACACACTTTCGATGGATACGATGTTGTTGATGAGAGAACTGTGGACGAGAAATCCGACACCTCCTCGGGACTGTGGGTCGTCCCCCCGGTAGAAGAGCAGGTTACCAGACTTCAGGGTTATCGTATCCTCCCCGATTCTTTGGATTTCCGATAACCCCAGAATGTCCCAGTGTAACCCGCTCAATTCTTCTTCCAGTTCGACAATTTTCTCGTCTGTCCTCAAAGTGCGTATGTTGTGTGTTACCAGGGCCAGTCGTCGTCGAGGGTGGTAGCCGGGGCCAACCCGGGGATTCTTAGCACCCCCTGCCCCACCGTAACCATGGCTGCTACCATCGCCAGGAATAGTGGGGCTGCCGGGGACTGGGGGGCCTGGTCTCTATATGTGTCGCCATTTTGGGGGTATTTGCCGTTACTCGCCACGCTTGGCAGGCGGGTTGGCGAGCGCAGTAGGGGACTGGCGTTAATGACGCTGCTGCCCATCATTAACCGGGGAAAGGAAATAGGATTTGTAGGTAGAGGGTATTATAGGAAAGGAGAGTATGGCCTGAGGGAGTGGATACTGCAGTCACGGAAGGGAAGTTATGGTGACTGCAGTAGCTCGGGGGCCGAGGTCGCGTACTCGTAGCACCTATTCTAGGACAGGCCATGACCATCAGATAGGAGCATCCCTGACCTAAGGATGTCTTGAGTGACTCCAAATTGGGATGAGGCTTTGAGCACGCCTTTTCCTCCAAGTGTTGCCATATCTTGTAATCTAACGGAATCAAATTCGGAAAAAAATTTCAAAACGGACTGGAGGAGGGCCAGTCTTCGTGCCGGATGAAGTCAATTTCACGCGCCGCCAGCCAGTCTTGTGTGCTCTTCGCTCTATGAGCTGGCGCCGAATCTTGTTGGAATACCCAGTGCCTGTTATTGAACATGGCATGAGAAACAGGTTCCACAAGGTTCGTCAGGACTGTATTTTGATACACAACTGCATTCATTTTTACACCTTTCTCACAAAAATATACCTCTGTTAAGCCCCAATAAGAAACTCCCAACCATACCATGAGCGAGGATGGAAAATGACCTCGTTGGACACGCGGAATACGGTTGCTCGCTTCTTCACTACTGTGTGCGTACACCTTATCATTTTGTTTGTTGTAGCTCTCTTCTACGGTAATTTTTTTTTCATCTGAAAAAAGAATTTCCCGATATTTTTTTCCCGCGTACCGCTTCAACAAAGCGCGGCATCTCTTCAGTCTCGGGTCCATTAGACGAGCATTCAAACGATGTCCTGTTTTTCTTCGATATGCCCGAAGCCCTAAGTCTTCATTTAACACCCTTTTCACCGTGGTTCTGCTTAACCCCATCTGAAGGGCCAACAGTTTCTGCTTACGTTTGGGATTTCTTTGAATTCGCGCCTTCACAGCTTTTATCACTGCTGGAGTCCTAACAGACCGAGGGCGACCACTTCTTGACCTGTCATCTACACTAGTCTTCATTGTATCGTTTGATGGTACGATAAACGAATCTTTTGGTTATATTCAAATTTTTCAGTATGTCAAAAATTTGAATTGGCGCGTAACCGCAACGATGCATCGCAATAACTGCAACACGGTCTTCTTTAAGCGTCCACTCCATATTTAAAAATGAGTAAGATTCTAAAAAGTATACAGTTTTATTTTCATGAACAATTCGAAATTCGAATTCAATAAACTTTTTTGTGGCCAGCATTCTAAAAGAAAAGTTTTTACTGTGTGACAATACTTATGACCTGACTGTGTATATTATCTAATCAAATCTAATCAGACGTAGTAATGCGGTTTGTTTTAATCACAAATAATTTATGAAATCTCCTTTATCTGACTGAATGAAGTGGATGTTCCAACCGTAGCCATGTAATGGTTTGCAACATTGTAGTAATATCTCGATGCTGCGTGGAGGCTACTGAAATAAGATAAGGGAGATTGTGAAATTAATTTTCTAGTGGATATTTTGTGTGTCTTCATTTTCATGACTAGACTTCTCGACAACAATATCCAGGGTATATTAAATAGACTTAAACACGGAATAGAATAAAAATAAATTTTCCTATCGACACACTATAAAAACATAATACTAAAAGTGCTGTTCCTAAAAGATTTGATGTCACACAACATAAGGTGGTTGAATTATGTTCCGAATCAATCTGGAATATTGATAACATTTCATATTACGTCTATCCGAAATACGCAAGCAAATAGTAAATAGTCTCATGTTGGATTATTGCTTAACATACTTAGGTACTAGCAAAATACCTGTTGTTAAAAAACTTTCTGCCCTTTAGAGTGTGCTAATTTTAAATATTAGTTTACCACCAGGGGTAATGCAGTCACAGTGCCGTCTCAGAATTAAGAAAAATAACAGACGGTTTAACAAAGGTTTGAACCACAGGTAAGACCATAGGCAGGAGCAAGCCACTACAAACAATTCGTTCTAGGGGCCCTACTATATTAATCCGAAACGAAGTTCGAAACTTCGGACGATCGAAGTTTATATACGATACGAATGTACTCACATATACTTATGGTCGTTTTTGGCTTATGGTCGTAGCCATAGACTTTATGGTTACGATGTACTTTATACAAATTTGAACTTTCACAGAGTAGGTACATTCCTATCGTATATAAACTTCGATCGTCCGAAGTTTCGAACTCCGTTTCGGATTAATATAGTAGGGCTAGAAGTCTTTGAACTAGGCTTATGTTCAGCTGGAGACTGACATGAAATTTTCATTTCATTTCGTTTCATTTCATTTATGTATGTGCTGCCGACTATCAAATCGGTAGGGGAGCAGGAGGATGGGAAGAGCAAAGTATATTTTGTATCTCACAACGATTGAACCTGTCAATAAAAGGATTATATATAGGAGCAGAAATTTTAAGCCTAATTTTACGATCTTGATGTAATGATCCGCAGTGATAATTTACTTAATGAAATTATCCAGCATTAAACAATAGGAGATTTAGAAACTATTTATCGTTTGGTAATATTGATAAATATAGTATTGGTGGCGCTATCAGGGTCACGATGTTGAAATTAAATACGCTTGTGATAGTAGTTTGATACTATCAGATTGATTCAGCTTCTCCTGGGTACTATATGGCAAGCACTTTGATGCAGCAGTTTTTTATTCCTTACTATTGTGACAAATGCATAACCACATAATTGACTTCCTTTTCCAAATTTAATCCAAAAGCAAACCTTAATAGTCTGTAAGTAAATAAAATATATTGGTCAAAATACCTTTATACGACGGCTTACACCATTTCACAGGTAGCTATGCATTTATAAATTGTAAGGATGGGGATTATCTAAAGGACTGATTAAGGGGTAAAAATAAATCCTACTCTATCATTCCTGGATACTAGCTGCACTAAATAATTACTGACGCAATGTTGGTTTGAACTATGGAGGAATAAATTCGATGGAATACACACATTGTACTCGAGTAGATTAGAACGAACAACCTCGGCTTTGACGGACCGTCGTGGCTCTTAAATTTAACATGTGTAAAATATTATTAAACCAGAAGAATTTAAATCTGGCATCAGTACGGTACGTTTACAAAGCTGAGGTCTCTGGTTCGAATCCCGGGTCGGGCAGTGATATCGGATTTTCCTATTCATTAGCATCCCGAAGTCAGGAGTTGATGCCCTATTTATGATGGCGATAGGGTCGCCCACTATCACATCATGGGACAGAATATACAAGGCGAAATGTGGTTGTCCTGGCACTTCTGCATACCCCTTCTTGGAAAAAATCATGAGTTTAGGTATGTAGATACCAATAGATAGATCTATCGCATTCTCAAACATCTAGATTTGTAAACAATGCACTTAACTAGTAAAAGTTCATCGCACCTAAGTCTAAGGAGGTATATTGCGCTTCAAATCAATCCTCTGCGCGGGTTGGCACGTAGTAGTGACGTCACAAGACATGAATTCTGTGACCATTAAGTATATTTCCCCCTGAAACGTTATTTATTTTCTATTATCCCTTACGATAATGCGAAGTATTAGTACCTTTAAATCAGCTATTATCGATTTACTTCTAATTTACGAGAGATAACTTTCATTTGGCGAATATTTTTATCAGATAATTTTGTAGGCGTTGCTAACATTAGTGTGGAGTCACTGAACACTTAAAATATATCTTTGTACCTAACCTTACCTTACGTAACGCAATTTGATGTTCTTAAGCAGCAATATAATTTCGTTTGAAAACGTTTGATATGAATTACATATATGATATTTCCAAATAAGTTGACATCCAGAATTATACACCTCACGTAATTGTTTCTCCCATTTGACGCCAGTTTGTAAACATATTATTTCAACAAAACATTCGAACCCCGCAAGGGCTAACTAAATGTCAAATTAATTCTACATTAGCAATGGAACGAGAAATAAAACAAACGCAATGTGTAACATAATAATTATCATATATTTTTTCATATCCTTAAAAGAGTTATGTACAATCAACATGGAACGCTGGGAACAACATCTAAAACTGGGCGCAGCGGCCGAGCCGCACGGCCGTCTACACAGTATATGTCACAGAACAAGGTATACACAATATAAGTACACAGTAACAAGTGGATACATTTAGTATTGGATTCTTGGGTAATGAGACGGACGTACATTCGGCGGGCAATGCAGACAAAAACTCTATTGCAATTACCATTTTGTGACAAATTAATAAATACCCAGATCTTTTCAAAATTTAATTGAGTTGTAATAATCTTGCGCTAGAAACAACGATAAAAAGAAGACAATAATTTATATTTTAGTAATTTTACAGTCGAAGACGCTAAAGACTGAACTATATGTCCAAAGATGGGCTCAAAAGAGGGCCCTAACATCGGCCAGGATGACGCTAGGGATAAATGAAAACTTTCGGTCCAATAAAATATCTGCTTGTTTTAACCTTTGTTACGTATGCCATGATGTATAACCAAGGCCCATAAAATCACACCGCATGTATTTTATACTAAACAATGATTAAAAGACTTTTTCTCTGTGTTTTGTTAAGATTTTCTATACAAATATTGTAATATGAGATAAGACATGTAGGTAAAGAGATATTTCCTACTACATAGTGTTTACTCATAGTCTGGCATATTATGTTAGACGGCTTCAGAATAAACAATATCGTATGTCGTAACCAAAACACAACATTTACAATGCTGTTTGCAGGAGAAATAGACATTGCGGTGGTACCTACCCATGCGGCCATACACAAGATGATATGAGAGACCTACTAACATTATGTTCAGGCACTGTTAAAGATCGGCTTTAGTTGTTGTTGTAGCTGTTGAAGCTGTTTAGGATTTTTTAAGCGTTCTTGATTTAAATTGCGTTGCTAGAATTTTAACTTAACTGATAAATTAATTAAAACAGCCAAAGCCCACAGAGCTTGCCACACTTTGCCCAATTCAATACAGTGGTCAATTTTGTAAAGATGTTTAATTAATTTTCTTTGTCAATACTTTACGACTAAAGTAGCTAATATTTAATGTTATGTCATTTTTGTCAGCTTAAACATTGTTCTATCTATATAAATATTGATATAATTATATTACGGCTTCTTGTAATCTTTATTGAAGTTATATTTTATACAAAGTTGCACGCAATTTGTTCCTATGCATGATATTACATAAGAATGTATATGTTATGGGCCAAGTGATTAATGCGAGCAGTATTCATAATGCCCGGGCAGTATGAATATTGCCGAGCCATATCGGGCCAAGTGATAAATTACAATCTAAACTCACCTATTTATCACATTGCCCGGGCATTATGAATATGGCTACATGATGATCGGGCAATGTCGAATAGGTGATTTTTTTGCGTGGTGCGCTGCCGCATTGTCGCCTCTGCGATAGACCCATGAATTAGAAAGGTTGAATTGATCTGCTTATGTTTAGTTGCTTTTTAACGTCCGAAACATGATCTTCAGAAGAAAATTAGTGTACCCACTTTATGGATCAGTTAGGTCGACTGTGCCCCAAAACCGACTCGGAACACTCCGACTTCACGTAGTCTTTTGACTACCGACCCTAGAGTGTATATAAAAAGCCGGAGGCGCGGAGGGAGAGCAGCCCTCGCCCGCTGTAATGAAGGATATATTCACCTCCGCAGCTTCGGCATGCTGGTCGCCTCCGGCGACCAGCCTCAGCCGCTACGGCTCGCACGGTTGCCTATCTTTTGTTACGCAAGGGCGAAGGGGCTGAACTTCCCGTAGCGCCGGAGACGATGCAGAAGCTAATTTGTATTGATAACAAGTGTTTTAAGGGTTAGGTTGCTATAATAGATATTTCTCAGGAATGGTGCATTACTTTTTCATGGGAGTGGCACCAGGGGAGGTGCGACACTCCCCCTCCCCCTTCACTCTTCCCAACCCACCCCCTCGTGCTGCCCTATTCTAAACTCTACCACTTCGGCTCATTGTTTTGATTTTGATTCGCTTTACATCACTCTGCACAATAGGCACTTGGCATTATTCATAATGCCCGGGCAATGTGATAAATTCATTGGTTATAATCACATTGCCCGCTCTTATTGGGCATTATTCATATTGCCCGGGCATTATGAATAATGCCAGATTAATCACTTGGCCCATAACATATATAAGAATGAACACATGTATATTTGTAACATATAAGAATAACTAATGTTCTACCCTCAATAAATTATGAAGAAATAATTACTCTAACCAATTCGACACCAACGCCATCAAGTCAAAGAAAGCAGAAAATTGAAAAAAAGCTTTGAAATAATATAAGTTTTGATCCTGGAGGAATGGAATTAATTGTAGCATATTATGTACTTACTTGAAGATTCGAGACAAGCCTGAGTAATAAAATATTTATGAACTAAATTAGTCTATAAATTGTAGATGCTGTTAGAAAATAATTAATATCGTCACAAACTTCCACATACAAAATATTATTGCTATAAATTAACTCAGTATAGGATAATGCATAAATCCCTTCCAATGATAAAGAAGGCCTGTGCTCACTAGTGGCACTCAAATCAGTTGTTACTATAATACCGCCGTTCGTACGTCCGTCTTGCACAATTACCGAATAGAGAACTATGACCGATTTTAAAAACACATTGGTCATTTACCAAGATATATAACACAGTACTTGTATAAGTGGTTTCATTTTGAATGGAGCGTTGAAAAAGACTAAAATAGCAGTCGTTAGGATATTCCAACGTTCACAACTTGGCTCTAAAGACAACAGTGCTTTTACATATATACACTAGTACTAATATTATTGCTATTTTAATAATTTTGTGATACTACAAATTTCATGTACATAGAGGCGTCTCGACTGCTAAATTGAGCCTAGCTATTATATATTCAGAAATCGAGTGATTTGACTTTCAAAACCCCTTTTAAAATAAAACCACTTAAACGAGTAGAAATGTATAAGACGATACAAGCTAACGAACACTCACTTTTATAAATACATAGTATATAATCCAATAGTTATTTTTCGCTTTTACCAACGAGCGGGTGTCACGCACAAACCACGTCGCGATTCTTTGGTTTTTGATTTCTGCGGGAATCGTGAGTAATTACAATACTCACGATTCCCGCAGAAATAATCATGTGACGTTCATGGGCGATACCTAATGAACACTATAATAATAAAAATATTTATATAATCGCCGTATATACACAGTTCAATATATTTCGATACAAATGGACAATAAATCGAAAATTTTAACGACACGTCTATACGTATTATAAAATTTGAAGTCGTATTCATATATTGTATATTTTTGGCTGTAGTGTGGCGTAGAGAGAAACATTTTGGATATTAGTAATTACTAATTAGTAGGTCTCTAAAATTGTAGATATCTTTCATCTTCTAGACAAAGGTATACAACTTTTATGTATGCTCAATTGCCACACAAGCAAAATTGCAGGAATACAGCCGAAACCGATTTTAACAACTACCTTCATTTCATTAAATACTGGATAATACGACTAATATCAAGTATGAAATTGTTACATTGAGTTTAGCATCAGAACACATTGGCACAGTCCAATGTGCATTCTCACTCGTCACCTTAAAGTATTATTGTTGAACGTAGACAATTCACATACATTATTGCCAAGAATCGCAGTTGCTTTACAGCTAAAAATATCGCTTAAAATTAGGATAAGCCTTAAGGCATTGCTATAATTGCTATAAAGGCGAAATTTGAAATAAAAGTGTTAGTTTTGCCCCTGTGCACTTAATTTTTATAAGCCAAATGTATGTTGGCGTTTGAAGTGTAATGAACTGCATATGTGATAGATTACAATACAAATCAAATGGAAGCGGGTGTTGAAAATATAACATTAATTAAACTACACAGAATACCGCGTCTGCAATTGTTTGCAAAAAACACACATTTAACTAAGTAGTAGTTTACAGTATAACTACTTATTTTTATTATCTCATTCGTATTAATGTAAATATTTCCACCACCCTGTATAAATAATCTAGTGTTTTGCTTATAGCTGTGTAAAAAAAAATTATGTTCTTTAAAAAAAGAAAGTGTGAATATTTGTGACATTTCAACTAAAAGTGTAATTATAATTATTTATTATAAATATATGGCATCACAAGTATTTACAATAAGTAAAATATCTTGAAGAGATGTTTAAATATTTAGAATAATTAAAACAAAGACTGTTCACTGCCGCGCTGGAAAATGCCTTCAAGCTCTTGCAGTGGAAAGGATTCGGCATCAACATCAACGGCGAGTATATCACTCACCTTCGGTTTGCCGACGATATTGTAGTCTTGGCAGAATCGCTGGAAGACCTTAGCACTATGCTCGAAGACCTCAATCGAGTCTCCCAACAGGTGGGTCTTAAAATGAACATGGACAAAACGAAGATCATGTCGAATGTCCATGTTGTGCCCACCCCCATCGGTGTTGGGGGCTCGACTCTTGAAGTTGTTGACGAATATGTCTATTTAGGACAAGTGGTCCGGTTAGGCAGGTCCAACTTCGAGAGAGAGGTCAATCGTCGAATCCAACTCGGTTGGGCAGCGTTCGGGAAACTACGCGACGTCTTCTCGTCCAAAATACCTCAGTGCCTTAAATCGAAAGTCTTCGATAGTTGTGTGTTGCCAGTGATGACTTACGGCACCGAGACGTGGCCTCTCACTATGGGCCTTATTAGGAAGCTCAAAGTCACTCAACGAGCTATGGAGAGGGCTATGCTCGGGGTTTCCCTACGAGATCGAATCAGAAATGAGGAGATCCGTAGGAGAACTAAAATAACCGACATAGCCCACCGGATTAGCAAGTTGAAGTGGCAATGGGCCGGGCACATAGCGCGGAGATCTGATGACCGATGGGATCGGAAAGTACTCGAATGGAGGCCGCGTAGCGGAAAGCGCAGCGTAGGACGTCCACCAACAAGATGGTCCGACGACCTGGTAAAGGTCGCGGGACGTCGCTGGACACAGGCTGCCTCCAACAGGTCTCTGTGGAAATCATTGGGGGAGGCCTATGTTCAGCAGTGGACTTCCTTTGGCTGATGGATGGATGGATGGAAAACAAAGACGAAATGCATGACATAAAATATTAGAAAACCTTTATATTATTGTTTATTTAATGTTATATAAATATGATAATTGTTTAAAATGAATTAAGACAAGAAAAAAGAAATATACTCGTTAAAATAATATTCTAAACATTGATTCAAATATAACGGCTTAATTCTGAAATATCTTCAAATACATCAACAAATTGACACGTTAAACTTTATCACCTACAATGTACAGATATAAAAATCATGTCCCTTTACACCTATACATAAACCATATACATAATATAACCACGTGACACTGAAACCGATACACCGACTTAAACAACAAATGCACATATAAAACAACAACCACCGTTGCAATTGCGTTGCATTATATTTGTAAATAAACTGTATTATAAACGTCTCATTATATCCGAGTAAATAAGCATTGCAAGACTAATTAAATACCACAGAATTTTACGTACAGTCCAATCCTTATCAATGTCACTAATCGATTTGCTATTCTAGATTGAATTTAAACTGATTTAAAAGCGTTATCCGGCTCGACGGATCATTGAATAAATTACACTTTAAATATAGATAAAACACGAAATAATCAGATATTGCCTAACCTGACACTGAAACATGAGTCCTGTATTATGGGCATAAAACTTAAGAAATAGATAACTTAACACCCACACCTCGAAACAAACCATTTGTCTCTAAACGCATGCCGAACCCGCGTCATCTCATTTTACATTAACAAACTGCGTTACGGAGACAGTAAAACACTTTGAATAATGTATAAGATATCTACTTTTATAATTGGTTATAATTACTCGGACATAAATCAGACGCCAACAATAATTAGCATAAGAACGTTATAAATTATTGATACACACTGAACACGCTGCGTGTCAACGACACGCTATCAATAACTCCAAACGATTTAGAAAACTTATTGGCAGTTGTAAAGCTCTTAAGTGTGTGTAATCTAGGATACGCCATTAGATAATTAAGTTATTAAAATAGCTAAAACTTGCGATGATAGTTTTAATTAATCTGAATTATAAACCATCAATGATTGAATAGTTAACTATATGTTGCCTTTACAATAACTACATGTAAGTCCGAGGTAAGGATAGGTCGAAGACCATCGTTTTATGGTCATTTTTGTATAATTATGAGGAATCCATATGTGTCATTATACAGTAATTTTTTAATGAATCATTACAGATATTTTAGTGATCAAACGTAATCAATAATTACATCAGTATTACTAAGCTAAAACCGACCACAAAACGAAGCTTCATTTTGAAAAGACAGTATAACATTAAAAGGAAATTTGGTTTCATCAAACAACAAAAATACAAGTAATAAAACCTAAACCACCAGAAAATTTAATTATAGATTATGTATTAGTATTGTTAACAAAGACGCATTAGCACCCAACTTTAATATCAGTAATTATTAAAGATGAATCATCATCCCTTGTATCATTGTCTGTCACAGGAAGTCTACTACAACTGAACATAGGTCGTCCCAAAGATTCCGGAGCAATTTGTTTGAAGCAGTCTGCATGCGACTTTCATATATCGACTTCTCAGAAAAAATATTAGATTTTTTACAGTTTAATTGATTGATTTTAAAGAGCTATTTTGAGACTACTTAAAAGGTATATAAAATGACACTATCTTAAATACAACTCACAGATCACTCCCAATAGATACCACATCACAGGCAACTGACGCGTGTAATGCCTTTAGTGATTTTGCAAGTAGGATGCGCTGTGGAACTACGCACAACGTCAGTAGGCGACCACGTCTTTGACCTGTCAGTGTCATTGAAATAAAATATGTCTATTTGTTTTGACGGTTTATTCCTGTGGATTTCGTCTATAAAATAATACGGAAATATAATTACGTGCAGTTTCAAGTGGTGTGGGAGCAATAGCAGGACATCCAGTTACAAGAAAGATGGTAAAAGTTTACATCGGCAAAATATTTCTTATATTTTACGTGTCACACAGCTCAATTTATAATGGTTATTTTCGAATTTATATCTTTTACTCCTTACTGTAATTGTATGCATGTCCTTTTTACGCATCGCCTTGGAAACGCTTCTCCTAACACATTTCACAACAGTGTTGCAGGTCACATGCATTTTAATTAATGTCGATATAAGTACCAATACGTAAAATAATTGCCATTTTGCACTTTTTCGTCATTGATATGATTGTTTTTAAAATAAATTTAACTGTACCAGCTCACATCTAAACAAACGTATAACATGAAATATAATGTTTTCTACAACCATATAAGAAAAGTTTAAACATAAAACATTTAAATACATTCTGTTTAAGGTTTCCTAAATGTGCTAAAGATAAGTCCTAATGGACATACGCTACATCTCGTGGTACTGAGTGGTTCCCGAGAAAGTAAAACGTCACATCTTCCATCTTTAAATGGATAAACGATAAAAGATTTGTTTTCGAATCAGCTGTACCTTATATTTAACAATTTTTGTATGTCATATTGTATGTTGGATATTTATTAAAATACCATTTTCTATTGAATTTTTATTTTAACTTATATATTTACTGAAAAGATAAACTAAAATTTATTTTTGAGAATATTTTTATTACAATCTACTTAATTACATCTCATTTTTAGTTTCCGAATACGAATAACCGCGTAGGTTGTTCTTTGACCATAAATTATACTATCTAGCTAGCGAAAGTTCATCCTGGCATTAGTTGTAAAATTTGTAACTTTAGTGTTCCAGCTATAACAATTTTGATATAAAAGCGAAATGTGTGACTGATAAATTATTACAAGTAGAGGTTTTGGATATAATATATGTAAGGAAATGCCATTTCTTTAATTCCCTTTGAATATATGCATCCTTTAATTATTGTCAGTAAAACAAGAAGAGCTTGCTTTTAATATAATTAGAGAGATGGCACTGTGTGAATACGGACGTCATCGCAGTTCTAGCAAAATTGTGAATTAATGTCAAAGATAGAAGCCATCAAATAGTAGTAACAAGATAAGAATTAAGATAGTACACGTACCCTATGTAACTGAAAGGTTTGATTATAGAAGGTATTTTTATATTGATACATTTTTAAAGTATTTTGTAAATTATATAAAATTAATAGTAAACATGTTCCAAACATATTGAAAGGCGTTTTTATCATTCCTTTCAAAAACACATTAAGATTATTGCGCGGTAATAATTAAATTATTACATTATTAAAAATGAAACCCGTAAAATAGTTATTTTTAATCCATCGACAATATTATCGACATAGTTTTATACAATAAGATTTTGTTCACATCACTACGAGCCGTTGCCTCGTCCCTCGCTTCCCCGCTCTTGTAACCTAAATCGGCACTTTTGGATTCAAACAAATTTGACATTAGGCGGTATCTATTGGGAGTGATCTGTGATACAACTCAATGAAAATTTGAAATAGTTTATCAATAAAATTATCATTTGTTAACACACCCGGGAATCACTGTAAGCCAGGATTTACAGTGATTAACAAACAAATGACACCAAGCACAAAAGTCTTTTAGTGACACTATCATGTCTTTGATCCACATTAATATTATATAGAAAATTATTTCACTGAAATTTACAAAGAAATCAATTTTACGAAGAATACAATACGAATACACATTAAAAACGCCTCATCAAACAACAAATCAACACCAATGGACGGGTTGTAGAAACAAATTCACATATGATAAAAAATCATTCACCTAACCGTTCGAAATAGCAAAGCCTAGCAAAGTTACGTGGGATACGTTTATTAACCAACGCTTTATATATTTGAAAAAGTATATTTTTGGAATAGTAGATCTAAGGATATGTAAAAAAATTTGAAGCAGAAAGAGAGACAAACGGCCGAAATAAATTGATAAATCTATTATAAAAATAGACCAATTAGGTTGAAGATTTATCGACACACCCACATTTTACTTGTCTTTGATTGGCTTATCTTCGAGAACGATCTTTAGAAAGATGCAATCTTGAAGGCATGAAAGGAATAATCTAATAAAATATACGCCAGTACAATAACCTACACCGTATATTATAATTTCAAACTGATTTAATATTAAAATAAGGATTAAATTATTAAAAACATACCATTCCTATTTGCAATTATTTGCTAACACCAGCGAATGAATCAATACCCTGCTCTAATACGAAATTACAGATAAAAATACGAATCAAGGATTAGCAGATAATACTTAGAGAATGCTTGCGGAGTTCCGGGTTCAGTTCCCATTATCTCGACTTATCGCGAACTTAATTTGCACCGCATACTCATTTACATGCGAAAAAATTTTCCTCGATATTTACTGCAATTAAATATTTGGTGTTCGGTAATTTATGATTATTTAGTCAAAAAACAAATCTACCTCTAAACATTTGCATGTATGGATTAGGATATTCAAAAAATGACGTCATAGTTATTATGGAGATGCGTTAATCAGTGGTTCGATTTATTATATGAGTCGTGTCAAAATCCAAAATATATGAATATAGTAACTTATTTAAAAGGAGAATTTGATTTAACTACCATGGATCTGATTAAAAATACATTAAACTTTATAGGTCTGCTGTGGCCTAAACTACCTACGATTGACTTAATATAGAAATTCATTAATTGTATGATCAAAACGAGCAATTACTTTTGCCATATTGCATGTCCTAGCCATATAAATAACTTTATTTTGTCGATATAATTTCCTAGAATAAGGATCAACGGAGATTATAGAACTACAATCAGTATGCAAATTATAAAACGTAATAGTTCGACGAGTTGAAAAGGAATATCAATAGTTAATTATTAAAAGCATATAATTGCTAGAATTTCGGATTAAACATCGACCGATAACTGATAAGCATGATCTATTAATTCGGATTACGCTAATGACACCTAAAATAATTATTATCCGATGATGCAATATGTTTAATAAACAAAACAGATTTTCAAACTCAAAATGTGACTAAAGCGTGCATTGAAATTCAGCTTTAGCCAAGCAAAGGACTCTTTTAATCCCGCTAAATAAGCCGATAGATAGATCGACTAGTGACGGTGCGAATATACTTTTTGTTCGAGCGTTACAATAATGACATTTAGCAATTTAGACAATACCTTGCATAATAATTTTATACAAAATACTAGGATTCTCAAAGTCCTAAAGCTGCTAGGAATTGAGTGCCATGAAGGTACTCTACATTTGTACGGTGAAGCTAATAAAAGCCATGTGAAGCTATATAGGCGATGTGGCCAACGGCGTGAGATAAATTCCAAGGCATCTAGTCTAATATTATAGAATACAGTTTTCAGTCGGACGAGAAGTATACTACAGCTAACAATGTTTATATTGGCGCTTTTACCACTCAGTGTTGCCAGATGATAATTAAAAATTATAGTGCGTAAAAAACCGTGGCAATTAAAAACACAATATTACTCTTTTCATAAAAAAGAATGGCATACAATTGAATTTATAAATGGCAACACCGATATAGTACTAATAGTAATTAATAAACATAATTGAAGTGTTGCCAGTGTAAGAAGTATATTATACACCATACATACACCATATTATATAGTATGGTGTACAATAATTTACAACATTTTCAATTTATATATTTCATACAAATGGAAAATTTTTTATTTAACATAGCGCCAATTTAAAAAGGACCAGTCCGGGTTTTTAAATCATTTTTCTTCTTTTTCAATTTGATTATGATATTGGTATGTAGCGAAATATGAAAATAAATTTAGATATTTTTGTTTTTTCCATGTTTTTCTTAGTGTTAGAATGGCTAATAGTGTTCTTAATATTCAGTCCATTTTAAATTTGGCTATTGAACGTCAAATTTACAAAGTGGAATGTTAAAACTTAATTTAACCAACAATTTTATATAATTATTGTAATTATTAATAAAAGATAATTTTTCAGAATTGTGTATTTGTGGTAGTGTTTCTTCATATCAATTTGATACAGTCTTAAGCAGTGGTTGTGGAACGTTTTTGTTATTGTGGTGGATTTTGTTAAAGGTACAAACCGTAATATCTAACGTCATATGCAGTGTTCAATAAAAATATTGTTATTTTCAGTACCTGTTATTTGTAATAATTAACTTATTATTTTATAAACAATAAACACCTGACTGATGTGACGGGTGAATGATCTTTTCCTATTATACAGTGAGCGCCTGTTGATGTATTGAACAGTCGATATTTGCTGTATTTGTCTCATTCAGATAAAATCGATACAATATAGAATGACAAACAAATTAGTTCTGTCTATTATTTTTTCTTGCGTAGTACATTTTTATGCTGTCGATACGTACGTGCAAATGTTTGTATTTTTTTATAACATATCTTATTGAGTGTTTATGAGTACCTAGTTTCGACAGTAGCGTTACCTGCGGTGTGGTAGAGTACAGTTCAGAGCGCGAGTCCCGGCGCGGGCGCGTGGTTGTGCAGCGCCAGCGCGGCGGCCGCGGCGTCGGCGGCGGCGGCGGGCTCGCGGCGCGCGCACAGCACGAGCGACAGGCGCCGCCACGTGTCGCCGCGCGCCGGCTCCAGCGCCGCCGCCTCGCGCAGCGCCTTCTCCGCGAGGCCCAGCCAGCCCAGCGAGTAGTACGCGGCGCCTGCGCACACACAACATGACAACTGCATACATACACACACCTCCTTACAACCACTGTTCAAAAATAATCCAACACGATTGCTCCAAATACAAACTGACGCTTCTTTAGCGTTACCTTTTTAGAAAGATAACTATTTAGTTATCCACGTATGTTTTTTCTTTACATTTCTTTTGAACTAATATACCTAGTCAAGTCATAAATCCTGTCACATGTTTAATATAAAATAGTTGAAACAAGTTTATTCATTATGTAACCATTTATATACCAAAATGAACTTAACAAAACATAGATTCTTATGACACTAAAGTTTATTCAAAATGACCTCCGTGATTTTGAATACACGCCTTCAATCTGCACGGCCAGTTGTCTATCGCAGCACGAACGAGGTCCATGTCAATATCGGCAGCTGCCTTAATCAAGGATCTCTTGAGTGACTCCAAATTAGGATGAGGCTTTGAGCACGCCTTTTCCTCCAAGTGTTGCCATATGTTGTAATCTAACAGATTCAAATCTGGACTGGAGGAGGGCCAGTCTTCGTGCCGGATGAAGTCGATTTCACGCGCCGCCGGCCAGTCTTGTGTGCTCTTCGCTCTATGAGCTGGCGCCGAATCTTGTTGGAATACCCAGTGCCTGTTATTAAACATGATATAAGAAACAAGTTCCACAAGGTTCGTCAGGACTGTATTTTGATACACAACTGCATTCGTTTTCACACCTTTCTCACAAAAATGTACCTCTGTTAAGCCCCAATAAGAAACTCCCAACCATACCATGAGCGAGGATGGAAAATGACCTCGTTGGACACGCGGAATACGGTTGCTCGCTTCTTCACTACTGTGTGCGTACACTTTATCATTTTGTTTGTTGTAGCTCTCTTCTACGGTAATTTTTTTTCATCTGAAAAAAGAATTTCCCGAAATTTTTTTCCCGCATACCGCTTCAACAAAGCGCAGCATCTCTTCAGTCTCAGGTCCATTAGACGAGCATTCAAACGATGTCCTGTTTTTCTTCGATATGCCCGAAGCCCTAAGTCTTCATTTAACACCCTTTTCACCGTGGTTCTGCTTAACCCCATCTGAAGGGCCAACAGTTTCTGCTTCTGTATCAGCCCATATACGTCCCACTGCAGGGCACGGGCCTACTCTACAATCGAGAACACGATTGAGAGTGGTTAGGCCATATAGTCCACCACGCTGGCCTAGTGCGGGTTGGCGGACTTACATACCAAAGAAATTCTTATGAATTGCTATGGTATGCAGGTTTCCTCACGATGTTTTCCTTCACCGTTTTAGTGCGTGGTGATTGACTATCAATACACACATGACTCCGAAAAGTCAGAGGTGTGCCCTGGGATTCGAACCCGCGACCACCGTGAACATGTTGGCAGTCGCGTCTAGTCCGTTTACCAACAGGCCACCACGCACTCTGCTGTGCTGTTTCTGCTTACTTTCTTTCGAAATCGCGCCTTCACAGCTTTTATCACTGCTGGAGTCCTAACAGACCGAGGGCGACCACTTCTTGACCTGTCATCTACACTAGAGTCTTCATTGTATCGTTTGATGGCACGATAAACGAATTTTTTGGTTATATTCAAATTTTTCAGTATGTCAAAAATTTGAATTGGCGCGTAACCGCAACGATGCAACGCAATAACTGCAACACGGTCTTCTTTAAGCGTCCACTCCATATTTAAAAATGAGTAAAATTCTAAAAAGTATACATTTTTATTTTCTTGAACAATTCGAAATACGAATTCAATAAACTTTTTTGTGGCCAGCATTCTAAAAGAAAAGATTTTACTGTGTGACAATACTTATGACCTGACTGTGTATAACTTTAACGGTACGAGCCGCTTATGCCCGGGTGCAGATACACTTTTCAAAATGGCGGCTAAAATAAACAATTTCGCTTGTCAATTTAGAACATCGACCAATCGGACAACGAAAAACGAATAACATTTCCACGTTAGCACGCTAGTTGCTAGATTTTTCACTACTGCTTCCCTCCTGTAGGTCATAGCGTGATAATATATAGCCTATAACATTCAACGATATTCCACGATAATTCAAGGGACAGTTAACAACTAACTTCATAATGACGCTTTTTCAATGACGCTGTGCACACACAGATCGGAAAAAATTACTCTCTTAACATTTCACTGTCTTAAAAAAATATAACTTTGAAAAATCTCACCTAACTGCACCATACTGTCGAGATGCGTGGGATGTATCGCGAGCGCGTTCTGGAAACATTGCCTCGCCTCCTCCCACTCCGTGCTGGCCGCGTGCACCATGCCTCTCTACACCGTACAACAAACAATATCATATTTTGTGTTATTTTAATTCCAATAAAAAATATTTTTAAAGGCATTAACATACATATATGAACAGGGCGAAAGGCGCATAAATTGTTTTGATGTAAGTGGTGCACGCGCACCAGTGCACCACAGGAATTAGTCGGTGCACGCAACGATTTTATATGCTTGCTTATATTATGACAGAAAGTTTCATAATAATGAAGATGATATTTACTATCACCGTTTATACGAAATCGATTAGATTGAGCTAACTTAATATTTATTTTAGCGAGATTTTCATGGTCGTATTTTTGGAACTACAAATGTACTGAAGGGACGATCCTTAGTTTCTAAATCTATGTTTAAAGGCAACTAATATTAACAACTATTTATTAATAGACAAATGCTCTACTTAAATTAATGGTCCTTCGAGCCGGACAAAATGCAACTGACAAATTTAATTTACACACTATAAAAATAGCTAGTGTGTGAACATATGTTTATACTGACCGTATAAAAGACGAGATGGCTGAAGGGAGTCAGCGCGGACGCTTCTGACACACATCCCGCCGCGGCGCTCACCCGACCCAACCTACAATTGATTAGTAATTTAATATACCTTTCAACCATTTTGAGGTACGCATATTATTTGCCTAGTATTATGTTGACACGGTGTTAATAAAAATTATAGAAAAAAATTGAGTAGAAATAAAGTCATTATACACCGTTTTTCTTATGGCCGAGCAAGGGCACATAAAACTGGAGTGGTTTTTTCACATTTGTATGCCAAGTCATTCCTTTTATCTTTTGTATGTTCTTCAATTGATTTTTTTATAAGATGGGTATAGAAGGCTGCGAAACCACATCTAAGCTATGGACTAATATCGATATCATCAATTTATATCGATGCTAGTATAAATCGATATGTTTGATCAGTATCGAAAGTTGTAAAAGTAATGACGGAGTGATGTCGAGATCCTTGAGGAGGCTGAAGTGAGAGGTTTCGATAGCTACAAGTGAAGTACTCATAAGTATGAGTAATGGATAGCTATGAGGGGTTGATGTGGAGATCCTTGGAGGCCTATGTTCAACAATATACTTTGTGGCTGTAGAGAGAAATATCGATTGCTACAAATACAGTAAGTATGAGTGTATAGTGCACAGCGCACAGTGTACAGTGTAGTGCACAGTGTATAGTGCACAGTGTATAGTGCACAGTGTATAGTGCACAGTCTATAGTAGTATAGGGATAGTGGATAGTGCATAGTATGATGTACAATGTGTAGTGCATAGTGTCTTAGATTATATACTCGTCTAGATGAAACATCACACCTCACCGCACGGCTCAAATAAAGTGTACCAAATTTGGTAGACTCGCTTCTCACGTACGTCAGTGTCATTTGAACTACACATGGATAACGTGCTCCCGAAAAATAATTAATTATGCCGGTTTGTACTGTCGAATTGTATCGTAATTATGTGGGAAAACTGTATAATAATACCAATATCACTTTCTATCGGTAACGTTATTGTTAAACCACTATTATTTGAAGAAAACATGAACTTTTAATTCGTTATTTTGAAGATGAGTTTCATTGGCCAGTGTTGTCAATTTATTACTAGGAAGATTTGTTGAAACTATGGGAGATAAAACACAGATATCATTACATCATATTTCGATCAGAAGAACAACAAGAATGGCATTATTTATTTAATGAGTAAATAATAACTTACCTTCACAATATGAATGAAACCCACGACGACATGCACTTTATAGTAATTTTGTTAATTCTTTCTAATATTTTTTAGACTTCCTACGGATTCCGTACTAGCAAATTGCTGGAAAGACATTACACAGCGGAAACGAAAAGAAGCCCATTCGTAGCCTCACAAGACTTCATTCATGTGTTCCGAACACTTATGATGATTTATATTTTACATAAATACAGAGATTAGATACCAGTCCAGGCAATAAATCCAAAGAGTTAATTATATTCGGAAACAAACACTAGGAGATGGGTTTAGATCTTTATTGTTTTTACTAAAATGCGTTATAAATATAATTAATAGTATGATTACTTTAAATAAAGAAAAAATATTTTATTTAACCTATTTTTTTTATCAAATAATGGGGAAAAGTTAAGTTAATAATCTGGAGTAGGCATCCCTGAACACACACACCTTGACAGTTGGATTACAATAATTACACGACCGGTACTCACACATATCAAAGAAAGTGAGGACAGTTTTAGCGCATCTTTTGTTGACATTGCTCAATCGAGACGAGTATATAATCTAAGGCATAGTGTATAGTATGATGTAGAATGTGTGGTGTACAGTGGCAGGACCTGAGACAGATGTCGGCCAGCAGCAGCCAGGCGTGCGCGCGCTCGGCGGCGCGGTGCGTGCGCGTGCGCGGCGCCGCCTGCGACGACGCGCAGTCCGACAGCGCGCGCTCCAGCTGCTGCGCGCCCGCCAGCTCCGCGCGCACTGACGCTGCACACACGGCCGGACACACTTAGTACACACACTGCTATCAATGGCATCACGAACCTTCACTTGGGTACTTTCGAGATATAAGCATACACTTTCGTAAAATGTATCTTTGTTACCTTCTTTTTTTGCTTGATATTTATATTTTTAGAAAATCAGAATAATTTCGTTCTGTCTTTCTAAAAGGCCGGCAAGGAACCAACGATTTCTCTGAAGGCCTAACTATATATGAGCGACAATAACGTGTTACCACTCCCATCGTGTGTTTTTTTAAACGTCCAAGAAATGATCTGAGAAGTCACCTGATAGTAAGTGATCCCTATCGCCCATGAACATCCATAACATTTGGATCATAAATGTGTTGCCGGCCAACCAAATCGGGTAGGATGTGGAAAGAAAAAGAGTCTGGAAGAGGAAAGTGGTATTCCAATCAGTCCCGATCAGACTCACCGAAGAAATGCTTAGTTCTTCTACTCATCAAAATAACAACACATATTTAAACCTAATATCACATTAACGTTAAATCTTAAATCATAGGTATTTATAATAATGTTGACCTATGATTTAAGAGTTTATGTAAAAAAATTTGTCCGTAAGTCCACTTCAAACATTAACTACAGTAGACTATCATTAATTCGAAACTCGGGGGAAACGAATTATCGAGTGTTTGAAATACCAAATGGTTCAAAATTTACGAGAGACATGATAAAACTTCGAATTATTAAGTGTTGATCAACTATTATTCAATCAATAGCAATCGTCAAACATTTAATACTTTCTCTTTCTCTCTCTGTAACTTTGAATTAGTCGAATGTTGGAAGCCGTTGAGTTCTAATTAACGCGTCGTTTTTTATATAGCGACGATGTTTTAGTTCGAATTACCAAGTGTATAAAGTTTAGTTCGAAATATAAAGAGATTTGGTAGGGAAATCGTGATAACTTTGAATTATAGAGGGGTTCGAATTATCGCAGGTTTGAATTAATGAGAGTCGACTGTATCATATTTGAGAGTATGGAATCTTTCAATGTGCTACAGACCTGCATCCCTGGTACTATGCGTGTCGTCGTGCTGCGAGTCTGACAGCGCGTCGAGCTCGGTGTATCCGTTGTGTTCCGCCTCCGCCTCCGCGTCCGTGCTGTTCAGTAGGGATAACAACTCCTTGCCGGTGATCAGTGCCGCCTGTGGATACATTTTTTGGGGTTTAATATCGATCTTCACCATCTGAGAGTAGTAACAATTTTTTCGGTTTCTTTTTTACATTTGGGTTATTTCGTCATTAAGGAAGGCTTTATCTAGCCGAAACATTATTTTATTCTGTAAGTACACAGCCTCCGTGGCGAATTTGATTAGCCGCTGGCTGTTAAATGAGGTGTCGCAGGTTCTCTCGTACTTTCTGATACCCTCAACATAAAGACTCGATCTTAGTGTGGAATCAAAACTATGTATATGATTGTTGTATGAATGAACGTATATAATTCAAGAACTCTTTATTGTAATCAATTCATTAAATCAAATCAATTAAAACAAGGAGGAACAATTAATAAGAACTAAAAATATCTATTGCTATATTTTTGTTATAGTGTGCGATCTTATCCCACAGAATATCTAAACAAAAAAACTAACCATAGATTACAACAATTTTTCACATAAATAAAAAAAAGACGTGTGGCACTCGGAGACTGCCGCGGTAAAGCTATTGCACAGCGGCGTGCACAGGATTATGACACTGGGTATGCGGCGGAGTACTCGGTCACAAAAACTTTTTCTTTTATAGTTTTTTAGCATAGCCACAGCCACGCGACGGATCTCTAAGTCGGAAACCATGCCAACATAACAAGTCTTAGATGTACTACTATTCATGTCCATCTTCTACGGCAACGCAGACAAAACAGCGATCGATCGTCGCGGCGGAAAAAATTCTAATAAGTAAAATAAAAAACCTCACCTAGTCAGCTTTAAATTTTCACATATTCAAGGTTCCGGCTAGTTGAGATTACTATACCTATCCCGATGTAAATAAACGCAAGATTTCGGCCACCTCATTCATTCATTTGATGAACATACATTTTTAACACAAACCTCGCAATCAAATAACATTTTAAAAAATAAACAAACACACTAGTAAAAGCAAATTACTACAATTAATATCGAAACTTCGTAATAAACTGTTAAATGTACACACTTTCAAATGTTAAAATGAAAAATCCGTTAAGAAATCTATTTTTTTTTACAAACATACTAGTATAAAATAGTAAACAATGCAAAAACTCATAAAAAAAGCAAAATGGCCCCCGCGAAACACAAAACATTTCTATTTAAACAAATAAAACCTTACTAACCAAAAATGCATAATGTGCATAGGTGATTTATTAGATTCCTGCCTATTAATTTTACTCGGATTATAGGCAACGAACATTCACGATTACTCCCGACAACTGCCGAACTCCCGAGGCCTGCCGCAGGAGTCGCGGCTTGCAATATTCATGGGTGTGTGCGTTTGCGACTGTGCACGGACACCAAAATTACTACACACATGCAAACAAATGTAATGCGGGACGCGGCGGCATGACTTGGTTGATTAGGTACATTATTTTGCTTTGCAGCGCCGCTTGCTTTTCGCGTGGCAACCATAATGTTTGCGTGATTGCAAATAGGTGCTATATATAAAATATTAGGCGTTTTTAAGTTATTATATTTTGTTTATTCATTTATTTACTATAAATTAAAGTCATCTAAAACGTACGAACGTTATAATAAAATATCTGTGAATGGCAAGTAAAGCACTGCATTTCTGCCTACAAGAAGTGCACGCCCCTGCTATTGCATAGCATTTTTTATCAACTTATGTAATTATAATTATTTTATTCATGCAGTATTTTAAGCTATTGCATAGCTTTTATCGCGTTACGTGAGCGTGGAGACCGAATCCAGAAATTCCGTAACGCTTATCTCTTAAGTTTTTTTTACTTTGATTCAAATATGTGCCAGTACTCGGTTATTTTCGTTACGGAATTTCTGGATTCGGTCTCCACGCTCAAGGCCCGCGATAGAAGCCATGCAATAGCTTAAAAATACTTTTCAGTTTCTTTATTAAAAGGGTTCGTGAATCACAATCTCAAATCACAGAATTTATTTATATAACTTGCGAAATGTTATCGATTTCACTTGTTATTTGTATTTGTCATTGTGATTTATTCCAACACTAGTAAGTAGGCGGTACAATGTCAGGGTATAGTACACACCTCCGGCGAGTCCCACGCCAGTTGCAGCGCGGCGTGCAGCGCGCGCGGCCAGTGCGCCCGCGGGTAGTGCGCGCGCGCCACGCTCGCGGCGGCCAGCGCGCGCGGCGCCCGCCGGCCCGCGCATGCGCAGCTCCACAGCGCCGCCGCCAGCCGCAGCGCGCCGCCGCACTCCGAGCGGCACGACAGGCTCGCGCGCGTCGCCTCCTGCGCACACGCACATTACACATCCACGGCGACAACAACTCCTAAGTGATAAGTTTACACAAAATGGAATTAAAAATCAAATAAAAACGAGAAAATGCAAATATCCAGTTTCTAATGTACCCTCAACTCAAAATTCTTATTGAATAATCGATTCTCCAATTAATTTCAAACGAATCACTTATATTTATCTCTGACAATAATATTAAATTACATCATCCAAATAACAATATTGACCTAAAAACGACGTAATTCAAATTATAGCTTAACAAAAAAGACTATGGTTTTATTTAATGAAGGCGCTATTAATATTAATATGGCAACCCAATATACTATACCCAATATACCCAATATACAATATGACTGAAAATGTTTAAATACTTCTTATTTTTATTTGTTGTTGTTAATAATCTCTTTGTTTAACTAAAATAAAAAAATAAAAACAAACAAAATTCTAAATGTATAGAAATACCCATGTATAAAATTATTCAACGATCACAATGACTTTTTTAATAGTGTTGCCGTAATTGTTTTTCTTTAATGCCAATTGTCACCGCATCGTACTCTTTTTTGCCGAGTTATACAATTTCTAATCAATAACATTTTATAGGTTTAATCATTGAGATAGTATACTAGAGGAGACACTGCAAACAAAATGTTTCTAACAAAATGAACGGTACCGTACCGCTCCTTCTATGTCTGTCTCTGTTACACCTACGCAGTAACATTATTTTCGGTCTCGGTTCACTGGGTTTCAGTGTGCACGCACAATACGCAGAGATTTTGATCCCGATGTCCGCTCTAGTATAATACCTCAATGGTTTTCACATACAGCGTGTTACATAAAAGCGTGACTTACCATAGCCTCATTGAGCATGCCGTGGTACAGGTACTGCAGGCCGAGATGGTAGAAGGCGAGGTGGTCGTTGTCGTCGAGCTGCACGGCGCGCAGGAAGTACTTCAGCGCAGACTCGTTGGCCGCGTCCTTGTCGATGCGAGAGTTCGATTTCTGTAACAATCGTTTACTAGGATAAGCTTCGATCAAATATATACTCGATACAGGGTCCGGAACAAAATCACACGCTAAAAGTGGCCGAGGTTGCCTATACTTATACATTTGAATTTCGAACTACTACAAAAAAAAAACTAAAACACCTCTATCGCCACACTTACCATCACTGCATTTTTAGCACTTAGGAACGCCAAATAAGTAAATAGAAAGAAAAAAGGAAATAAAGAAGAAAGAAAGAAAAACTACATAACCACAACAGCCTAACTACAAAACATAAAACAATAGAAAAAAAAAAACCAAATAAACCGAAAACTGATTCGCTATTATTGCTATTATCGGCATCAATATGTCGATTAATAAAAAAAGTCGGTTTTACGGGCGAAGATTTTACGTGACAACGTCTTTTTCTCGGTAGAATATTTATTGATATGAATATAATTAAATTGCACAATAGGAACAAGGAATTGAATGAAAATAAGAATTGCACAAATTTTAACTATAGAAATATATTTTGTTTACTAAAACATTGTACATGTAATGACGAATCTAAGCACTCCATATTTTCACTACAGACACAGCTGACGATACTTTAACCACACGTGTGAACTTGTATTGTGACGCTTTCTTGTTTTTCCAACGCCAAGAACGTTCGAGAAAGACAAAGACAGAGACACAAGCATGCGCCGATTCAATGCGCCTAATTCTCTAGTGCTGCGCGCGCACCGTTACGTTACCGGGCGTTACACTTTTTCATAAGTGACTCCCAGCCGCAACCTAATTTAAGACGTTGTCACGTCAATAAGAAAAATCGTATTTTGCCTGCTCTCGATTGTCGAGCTCGTCAAGACGATTCCTCTGACTCCAAACACGGGGGGTTTACTTTAAGAAATGACGGAGTTATGCCTGGACAAATATTTTAGGGGAGAGAGGGAGGAATTTGGGGATTTGGTTGGGGCCAATCTGTAGAGCTCACCGAGCCGGTTCCAAAGATACCAAACTCGGTGGGTCTACGATCTATATTGGCCGAGATAGGATTGGGGGGGGGGTGAGGTAAATTTTCGGGGTGGGGGTAAGGGAGGGGGGGGGAGGAAGGTTTCGTGGGGAGGCTAACTTAAATTAATTTTTTGGAGGTAAAATATTTTTTTTGGGGGGGTAATTTTTTGCGTAATTTGGGATTTCTGGCGGGGTCAATTTGTAGCCCTCACCAAGACGGTTCCGAGGATACCAAACTCGGTGGGTCTACGACCTATGTTGGCCGAGATAGGATTGGGGGGTGAGGTAAATTTTCGGGGTGGGGGTAGGGGAGGGGGGGGGGGGTAGGTTTCGTGGGGAGGCTAATAGGCACTATTTCGGAATAAGGGTAGGGGAAGGCAGGGGGGGGCTATGGGACAATTTTGGAAAAAGTGGGTGAAACTGAAAAATAATTCTCTAGTGCTGCGCGCGCACCGTTACGTTACCGGGCGTTACACTTTTTCATAAGTGACTCCCAGCCGCAACCTAATTTAAGACGTTGTCACGTCAAAATACAATATCGAAAAAAGAACGATGCAACAGCACTATGTTCTGTCCCACTCCCACATTCCATATTAACTAGCATCTGCCGCCGCGCAGACGCGTTGCACAATGCACACAGCAGTCATGCACACGCGGCTGAGACGCCAGAGACTTGCTACCTAGCTAGTGCGTCGCACGTTAATGCCTTAGAGTATTTATATACTGGGTATCTCAAGACTGCTACCGAAAACGAAGCCGGGTGGTAGTTTTAGTGACTACAAACACAATTCAACTAAAAATTTCGTAAAGAAACGCGACAATTATTTTTTTATGATCTTTTATATATCGTCATTTTTGGGTGGTAAATCCATAGTTTGTGCTAAAATAATAATTTTATCCCTTTTATACCTTAGATTATTTATAAATATAAGGATATACACTATTATTTTAGGAAAAAAAATGCATTTACCACCCAAATATGGTAATAGGAAAAAAAAATTGTAGCTTTTTTTTTGCAACTTTTTCTGTTGCATTGTGTCTGAAGTCGCTTAAACTACCACCCGGCTTCGTTTTCGGTAGCAGTCTTGATATACCCTGTATAGAGGGAGCGCTTTCATACATTCGCGTTTTGGAAAACGTAGATATTTTCTTGTTCGTAATGTTGGTAGTGCTCCTATATTAGTAAAAATTAAATTAATTATTTAGCAATTAATTGCTATAAATTCCTTTGATAGCCGAAATTATATTTAGCTATTATCCTTTTAAAACGAGTTTGAGTGGAATTAAATAGACTTAAACTACTTATTTTTAATTATTTTTTTTCAAATACTTTATGTACGTTGCACAACCTGTTCAAATATTAGCCAATAGGAGGGCAGAAAAAGGTGGCCCGGCACCACCATTTTTATCTACGTTTTTGAAGTACCAGCGCTCCCTCTATACAGAGTGATATTGACATCTGTGGGCGTAGTGCGAGTTCTTTTACCAACTCGATCGCATTAGCGTTAACTCGGTTTTGTATGGCATTTGATCAGCGCCACCTAGTGTCAATATTGTGAATCATAATTTGTGAGTGCCAGATTTGTTTATGTTACGTTCTCACAGTGACGACCGAATACAAACGAGTTAACGCGCAAAATCGGTCATTTTGCGAGTGCGAGTTGTAAATTTGATCCATTTGACATTTGTTACTCACGAACGCGATGGTAAAGTTATTCGCAAAGGATTTTACAGTGATAGACGCTTGTAAAGTAATATTTTATTAGAAGATTTGTGTTTATGAACATACAAAAAATAATAGCATGACGATTTTTTTGCTTGGAATATGGTTGCGAGTGCTGGGGCACAAGATGCTTCTAATAAAACTTTTGATCTTCTTATAAGAGCCCGTTGTATGATCTCACGGACACTGAATTTAGGAATGTATGTAACTCGGATTTGGTACTTACTGTCTCATGTATAATACTAATAAATCAAATTGATGATGGCTTGTCTTCGTTTTGCATATTTTGTTCATAAATTTCCATTTATCAAATATCTTCACAGTTCACAGCATACGAGAACACTTGAAAGATTCAAAGTGTTTTGTTATGACTTTTGACAAGTGACACGCCCGCATACCTAATCCGACCATTTTAAGAGTACATCAGCAACTCCAATAACATAGCCAAATAAAATACGTATCAGATTTTGTCGGCTTATCGCATTGAAACTCAGGGCAGCCAATATAAGCAAAGAAATTATCACTGCTCACGGTGAATAAACGCCAATCGAGTCGACGACTATGTTTGAAACTCGCACTAGCGCTTGCTCGCAATTCGCCGTGGCTGACGTGTGCTCGCTTAACGCGATGGTTAAGTTACTCGATCGTTTTTATGAAACTCGCACTAAGCACACTGGTATTTAATTTAAAACCCATGTTCTTTAATCCGCCTAGGTACGATTGCGCCAAATTTGAATAAAAAGTGCCTGATAGTTTTGTCAAAAATCACGATTTTAGGTTTCAAGGCTTTTGATCAACCCCTATAGATACTGAGATTTTTTTGGTGCAGATAAGTTCCTTAACCGAACTAAAGTTCATCTAAGCGGTAAAAATACTCTTTATCATCATGGGAAGTCCAAAAATCGTGAAAACGAAAATCACGATTTATGACAAAAAATATTCTCATATTGCTTTCAAATTAAATACAATATCACCTGGGGTGATGTGAAACATGTGGGTTAATTTAAGTAATATGTGTCAATATCACCCTGTATATACTCTAAGGTTAGTGCATAGAAAAAAGTTATATACAGGGTATATCAAGACTGCTACCGAAAACGAAGCCGGGTGGTAGTTTTAGTGACTACAAATACAATCTAACAGGGGCGTGCACTCCTTGCAGGCAGAAATGCAGTGCTTTACTTGCTATTCAGATATTTTATTACAACGTTTGTACGTTTTAGATGACTTTAATTTATAGTAAATAAATGAATAAACACAATATAATAACTTAAAAACGCGTAATATTTTATAAATAGCACCTATTTACAATCACGCAAACATTATGTTTGCCACGCGAAAAGCAAGCGGCGCTGCAAAGCAAAATAATGTACCTAATCAACCAAGTCATGCCGCCGCGTCCCGCATTACATTTGTTTGCATGTGTGTAGTAATTTTGGTGTCCGTGCACAGTCGCAAACGCACACCCGTGAATATTGAAAGCCGCGACTCCTGCGGCAGGCCTCGGAAGTTCGGTAGTTGTCGGGAGTAATCGTAAATGTTTGTTGCCTATAATCCGAGTAAAATTAATAGGCGAGAATCTAATAAATCACCTATGCACATTATGCATTTTTGGTTAGTAAGGTTTTATTTGTTTAAATAGAAATTCTTTGTGTTTCGCGGGGACCATTTTGGTTTTTTTATGTGTTTTTGCGTTGTTTACTATTTTATACTAGTATGTTTGTAAAAAAATGGATTTCTTAAAAGATTTTTCATTTTAACTTTTGAAAGTGTGTACATTTAACAGTTTATTACTAAGTTTCGATATTAATTGTAGTCATTTGCTTTTACTAGTGTGTTTGTTTATTTTTTCAAATGTTATTTGATTGTGAGGTTTGTGTTAAAAATGTATGTTTATCAAATGAATGAATGAGGTGGCCGAAATCTTGCGTTTATTTACATCGGGATAGGTATAGTAATCTCAACTAGCCGGAACCTTGAATATGTGAAAATTGAAAGCTGACTAGGTGAGGTTTTTTATTTTACTTATTAGAATTTCTTCCGCCGCGACGATCGATCGCTGTTTTGTCTGCGTTGCCGTAGAAGATGGACATGAATAGTAGTACATCTAAGACTTGTTATGTTGGCATGGTTTTCGACTAAGAGATCCGTCGCGTGGCTGTGGCTATGCTAAACATTTATAAAAGAAAAAGTTTTTGTGACCGAGTACTCCGCCGCATACCCAGTGTCATAATCCTGTGCACGCCGCTGTAATCTAACTAAAATTTCGCAAAGAAACGCGTCTTTTTTTTATCGTTTTTTAAATATCATCGAGTTTGGGTGATAAATCCATAGTTTTTGCTAAAATAATTCATCAAATAATTCAAAGCCTTGCGTACGATAGTGCCTTTAAAAAAATACGAAGATAGAAAAAAAATAACGAAAAAAAATCATCGCAATTTTTTGCACAAAATTCAGTCGCATTATGTCTAAAGTCACTTGTGACGTTGTGGGAATGTCACCTTTTATATTTGCGATCTATAGTTCAATAGTCGACATAAATCCTATTGTCTATGCCAATCAACGCCTCCGTTGCGCTGATTGGTTGATTCCATCTGACATCTGTCAAATTTGACGTGCGAACTGTCATCGGCGTTCGCATAAATACGCGTGTAACGGCGCTCGCGTCCTTTTCCCTAACCTGAAAGCCGCGTGCTACCACGCGTCTTTCTGATCCCGCTGGGGTGAGTGTTCTGTGTAATATTAACTGCTAACCGCTTAACTGCTTGTTTGTCAGTGTATTCTGTCTGCCGGGCTTGTGAACTATCACGAGTCGCTGGCACGGAATGCAAGCCTAGTTTGCATTCCGATTTCTTGGACGCTGATTCCAGGTTCTTCTTCGTACTTGGCGTTTTTGGCGTTCTTCTTCTTCTTCTTCGTACTTGGCGTTTTTTTCGCTAACTCCGTGCCTACTGCCCGCTTTGCTCCGCACCGCTTCCTGCCGGACTGCATCCGAGCCTGCGCCTGCCGCTGACCTGCGCACCGTGCCCGGCCACGTGGCAGCTGACTTCGCCGGCGAGCTGTCGCCGGGTTCCGCCACGTGCCGAAGACCCGGATCAGTGTCCAGTGAAGGCCAGTGACTCCTGTTGCATACCACCAGCAACAGTGCCGGGTGTAATCAGTGATGCGAATATATTAAAGCCCGAACCACGTAATTACCCTGAGTTCTCATTTAACTACCTACCCCTACCTGCGGGCGGCCCAACCCGCCGCACACTAAAACTACCACCCAGCTTCGTTTTCGGTAGCAGTGTTGATATACGCTGTATGTAGGTATTTAGAGAGACTTTCCCGCCCTCACACCCGCCACTGTAACTCCTGTCAGCCAGGATCAACAGTGGCACACAAAGATATGACACCGAGCTCCGGAGCTCGGCGAGTCTCTCAGGGACACTAGCTTGTCTTTAACCCGCATCGAAATTAATCAGAAAGAAAAACAAAAGGAGGAGTTGGAAACAAATAGCTGTCCACTTCCCTCCGCAGCAAAGCGGGTGACAAAAAATATTGAGTCGAGAGGTATGTATCCTCTTATATAAAGATATACAACTGGAGAAGCCAGATGTATTAAGCACCACGGGATAAACAAATTACATGGGTCCTATAGTTTGAGCTGCTAAATTTGGGTCCAATAATAGGTATGGCAAAAGCGCCGGAAAGCACGGAAGTTCCTCCTAGATTCCACGAGGTCCGTATAGTATGCAACACCAGAAGTTATTTGCATATTGTTCAACATTATGCCGCGTTCATCGGACCAGCGATCACACTCCCAAAGTATATGATGTGCAGTTTGTTCGTACTCACAGTCAGGTGTAGAGCATTGACACGCAGGCGATTCAACCAGCTTAAAAGTGAATAGTTTGCTCTTAAAGTTGCCATGTCCAGTTAGGAACTGTGATACACAGTGATCAATTTCTAGCCACGACTTTCTTAAGCGATCGCGAACGGACGGAAAGTATTGATATAAGTGACGCCCCTTTGAGGATATATCCCACCGGTTCTGCCATTCGTCAATTAATTCAGTGTACGCAGCAGAATACGGTTTAAATAACCTGCTAATCTTTAAAAAGTCTCGGGATGCAATAAAGTTAGTGTCTATTGTCTCTCTATTTGAATAATATAATGCGGCGCGTCTTTGCACCTCCAGATCGACCGGAAGCACACCCGCGAGAACCGGCAAAGCCTCTGTACTAACGGTTCTGTAAGCCTTACACAAGAATATCAAGGCCAGGCGTTGACTCTGGAGCAACTTCCTACGAACAGCGCCAACAGTAGATCTATCGGCCCAAACTGGAGAACCGTAACAGATACAACCCAAATAAGTTGCTCCATAGATAACTTTCAAAGTATTAAATGATAATCCCCACGTTGCCCTTGATATTCTCGTTAAAGCATAGAAGTTATTTTTCGATTTTTCTCCGACGGTTCTAATGTGTTCAATAAATGAGAAATTTCTCTCTAAAATTAATCCGAGGTAACAAACTGATTCCTTTCTTTTAACTGGTACATTGTTAAATTTAATACGCGGGGGTGTTTTTAAAATCCCTTTTAACAACATTTGAAAAGTTTTTTGAGGTGCGAATGTTAGTCGATTTCGTTCACCCCAGTTCAAAATTAAACGCAGACTCGTGTCAGCCGAACTCTCGAGCCCGGCTCTACTATTGGATTGTATAAGTAGGAGTCCGTCATCTGCGTATCCAGTTAAAGAACAACCCGGCGGAAAAGGAATTGAGAAAATATCATCGAACCCCAAATTCCATAGATATGGACCGATAACCGAGCCTTGAGGGCAGCCCATAGTCAGCGCCTTCGATACGGCATGGTGGCCAAGTTGTAATTTGGTTGACCCATGACAAAAATAGGAATATATCATAGAATATATATTCCTAGGGCAACCTCGGATCTTTAATTTCAATAGTAATATTGGCCACCAGGCATTATCAAACGCGCCGGAGATGTCCAAGAAAATTCCCAATACGTACTTGTGATCCGAGTTGACGACAATTCTTCTAACCGATAAAGCCGCGTCCACAGTAGATTTACCTTTGGTAAAACCGAACTGTAGGTCATGAAATTTTGGACCACCCGGTAACAGACGAGGGACAATAAGCCTTTCAAGTACTTTACCCAAAGATGGTAATAATGTAATTGGGCGATATGACTTAGGGTCTTCAGGGGGCTTATTTCCACTTTTAGGTATAACACGAATGAAACCGCAACGCCAAACCCGGGGAAAAATGCCCTCATCAATACACCGATTAAAAACTTTCAGTATAGTGTCACCCGACGACTTACACGCTTCCTTTATCATTTTATTCGATATTTTATCTTCTCCCGATGCTTTGTTAATTGGCAAAGAATTTACTATGTTAAGAAATTCGTTAAGAGATGGATGATCTGATTTTGGGGAAGAAGGTAGCTCCGAGGCCCAGAGTCTTATTTGTTTTTGGTATTCGGAGTCATTATCGACACAATCGTCAGGTATAAGAGAATTCAAAAGAGTTTCCGTGGTCTCCTCGATACCAGTAGTATAGGTGTTATTTACTTTAATGTTTTCTATATAGGCCAAATTAATTGACCTATTTGCTTTGAATTCGTGGTAAAGAGGAGACCAGGGACCCTCTCTCTCGAGGCGTTCTACTATTTTACGCAGCAAGTTACCTTTAGCTTTTGTTACCGCGGCCCTATAGTGAGACCTGGCCACTTTAAGTGTGATGAAAGCACTCGTGAGTATGTCTTCAGGAACGATTCGTTTTTTAAGCCTATTAAACCGCCTACGCGCTCGTCGAAATCTTTGTCGAAGGTGGAGTAATTTACTATTCCACCAGTCACATCTGCGGGTATTGGTTATAGAACTGCGACCAATGGTTAAATCCGCGCAGTATGTAAAGGTGTCAGACATTATTTCAGCACAGTTTTCAGCTGAGAGATCATTGCGAGTGAAATCTCCGGTATGACGCGCGAAAACAGATCTAAACAATTCCCAATTAGCCCCTTTAGATTTATACCTAAAGTCAGAGATGTTGTTAAGCGGACCCCGTATAAATCCGGGTAAGAACTCGTACACTATCAGGCGATGATCACTACATGACGCGTCAGGAATAACGCGCCACCTAACAATCTGGACGTCCCCACAAGAAAGTGTGACGTCAATAGAAGATTCGCCAACGGGGCTGCAATAAGTTGGTGGTGCTTCAGGGGTGTTATGTACATTGAGGTTCCATTCGGCAATAAAGTCTTCGACAGCACAGCGACGTTCTGCATCGGTTTGACGATATTTGCCATACCAAAGGGTTGACGACGCATTAACGTCGGCGCCTATAATAATTTTATTGCCGGCAAGAGATCGCAAAACACTGCGAAGGTGATGTATATGTGGGCCGACAGGATCGGAGTATTGAAAGTAACAGCTCACAACGTAAACTTTACTTGATGGAGATGAAACCTCCGCGACCGCACAGTGCGATGTCATAAGATTACGCACAGAGGTTATGGTGTAGTTTGAACTCGACACATAAATGCCTGCTCGCGCCTTGTTATCGAGTTGTACCAGCCTACCACGTAAGCGCGCATGTTGGTATTGTTCTTGGACGAGGACTATGTCAAGATTATATTCGGTAATTAATATATTTAATTCTGACGTCGCCGCCCTATCATTATGAAGATTTAACTGTCCGATCGTAAGGCTATCCATATCCTATTTATATTGGGTCGACAGAAATAACGCCTGCAACTTCTGTTTATAAGTAGGGCAATCTTGGGAACCACAGCTGTGTATGTAGGTATTACTTAAAACTGTAAACAAGTGTCTCACCTGCGCCTTGGTCTGGTACCCGATGCCGGTGTAGAGACAGCAGCGCGCCAGCATGTGCCCGCCGGCCTCGTCCTCGATGGCCAGCGCCTCCTCGGCCAGCTCGATGCCCTCCTCGATCTGCGCACACCGCACCCACGCTGAGCTTTTATTGTTGAACACACTCCGAGCCGAGTTTATTACTACATGCTACTATCTAGCTAGCGTTCTGGTGGTAGGTCTCTGGTCGCCTAGGTAGGTACCACCAAGTCTTTTTCTCCCGCCAAACAGCAGTGTGAGTTTCGGTATGAAGGATATTGTAGACATAATAACTTAATATCTTAGGTGTCCGGATAGCGAGTGCAGTGGAATATCAAGCATTGCTTTGTAATTCATTGCTCGTCTCTCGCTATGGCGAGCGCATTGCAATAAATTTAAAAATACGATCAGCCCGTACAGTTATCAGCCTCCTCTACAATCGAGAGTACTATTGAATGAGGCCATAATAATGGTCCACCGCGCTGGCCTAGTGCGGGTTAGCGGACCAGTACCAAAGATACTAATTCAAAGAAATTCGCTATGGTATGGAGGTTTCTTAACAATGTTTTCCTTCACCGTTATAGTGCGTGGTGACTGACTATTAAGTATCAAGGTACATAAAACTCCAAAAAGTCAGAGGTGTGCCCTGGGATTTGAACTCACAACTATCGATAGCATGTTGGCAGCCACTTCTGATCCGTTTACCAACAGGCCACCACGCACTTCAGTAACAAATTGCGATGCCAAATTGAATTGAATTGAATGCCAGTGAACTATACACCATTATTGCTGCAACACAATATATTGATACCTGAGATTATATACTCGTCTAGATGACACATCACACCTCACCGCACGGCTCAAAAAAAGTCTACCAAATTTGGTAGACTCGCTTCTCACGTACGTCAGTGTCATTTGAACTACATATGGATAACGTGCTCCCGAAAAATAATTAATTATGCCGGTTTGTGCTGTCGAATTGTATCGCAATTGTGTGGGAAAACTGTATAATAATACCAATATCACTTTCTATCGGTAACATTATTGTTAAACCACTATTATTTGAAGAAAACATGAACTTTTAATTCATTATTTTGAAGATGAGTTTCATTGGCCAGTGTTGTCAATTTATTACTAGGAAGATTTGTTGAAACTATGGGAGAAACTATAAAACACAAATATCATTACATAATATTTCGATCAGAATAACAACAAGAAGAATGGCATTATTTATTTAATGAGTAAATAATAATTACCTACACGATATTAATGAAACCCACGACGACATGCACTTCATAGTAATTTTATTAATTCTTTGCCTTGCATGTGTATTACCATTCAAATTTCACAAACGGGGTACTGCTATTGTCATCTTTGAAGAAACAGCGAGAACTTATTCAAGGTCCTAATAATATTTTTAGACTACGGATTCCGTACTGGCAAATTGCTGGAGAGACATTACACAGTGGAAACGAAAAGAAGACCATTCGTAGCCTCACATGACTTCAGTTGTGTGTTCCGAACATTTTACTTATAATGATTTATATTTTACATAAATAAAGAAATCAGATAACAGCCCAGGCAATAAATCCAAAGAGTTAATTCTATTCGGAAACAAACACTAGGAGATGGGTTTAGATCTTTATTGTTTTTACTAAAATGCGTTATAAATATAATTAATAGTATGATTACTTTAAATAAAGAAAAAATATTTATTTAACCTATTTTTTTTTATCAAATAATGGGGAAAAGTTAAGTTAATAATCTGGAGTAGGCATCCCTAAACACACACACCTTGACAGTTGGATTACAATAATTACACGACCTGTACTCACACATATCAACGAAAGTGAGGACACTTTTAGCGCATCGTTTGTTGACATTGCTCAATCTAGACGAGTATATAATCTAAGATTGATACGTAATACGCCGTATAATAGCCACACAAGCAATAAAAAGAAACAACATTTTGAAATCTATTTTTACAACCTAATATAACTTAAAAAGCTATTATCCTCATTTTTATAATGATGTTATTTAATTTCCCTCTTAAACAAATTATTATTATAATAACAACATACAACGTTGATGCGACCGATGGGCGTTTCTTTAAACTGCACTACTAGGTACCATTTTGAAGCTCTGTACTAAAAATCAATTAAATAGGAGCAGTAGTTTAGATATAAATGATTTTTTTAAGTTTTTGCCCCATTTGAACACGATGTAGCTTTTCTAACAGCTAATTACGTCTAACGCATGGTCAGTCACCTTAAAACGATAGATCGTACTAAAATATGCGCGTTGTTGCCGCTCTTACACAAGTCACACAATAATAAGCACAACTAAATTACTTACAAAGTTGCCGATGCAAAAAAGAAAGCAATAAATACACAAATAAAATAATAAAAATATAATAAAATATAAAATACACACACCAACACTTTAATTACGAGAGAGACATAGCAAAACAACCCGCGCGTAAAGTAATATAAATAGGTCAGTGTGTGTGTGACCCGTACGTAATTTGACCTCTAAAAAAATAGTTTTTAGTGTGCCGCCGCGATCCTTTCAGAACGGATGTAACACGGAAGCTGCTGCGCCGGCGCGGCGCACCGCTTTGATCTTGCCGATCTTGCGCCGTCAATTATGATTTTGTCTTGTTATTGACACTAAATAACTTTAAGACTTTATTTCTTTTTGTCATTGTGGCAGGACACGTAACTTCGGATGACTATTATTTAGTGTTAGTGTTTTTGTGTTAATGACTGTTGGACAGCAATGAATCGGACCTGCACGGTGGCCACCGCGATCTCCGGGCTTAACCCTCTTGGATTTCTTTTTGCGGGGCTAGATTAAGGGGGAAATGTATGCCTCAGAAGTAAACATAATTAAAGAACTAAAAATAGGGTTATTTAAGCATTTGAAAAATAAAGTGCCTAGACTTGGACACTGACTTAATTAGAATTTAAACAATAATAATATTGTCCGGCGCCATAACTTGTTCGTAAATGGAGGACATATCGAAAATATAAAAATGTGTAATTTTAGAAATGTATGTTGTGCGCATACTTCAAAACTAACTAAGCGGGGTGCGCACACGCGGCGGCGGCGGCGCGGCGCGACAATAACACGCGCCGCGCGCGACGTTGCCAATTTGTTATCAATGTCAATGAAATTTATTTACACAGGATGGTTGTGTTTTACTCTTATTTGGAAGCTATTTAGCTTGTTTGAAACAAACAAAATCTCATTTTTGGTATTATTAATTTTTGTGCCGTGCCGAATTAATACCAAGGACGTATAGAATACATAGTGTAATTTAATGCCCATCGGTCGCATCAACGTTGTATATACAAAGTTTCAACATCACTTATAACTTCAGTTTAAATATTGTATAGAGACTCACCCATCCAGCTCTGTAGCAGTTGTTGGCGGCCACGAGTCGCAGCGCCGCGTCGTTCGGACACAACACTTTCGCGCGACGCATCACCGCGTGCGCACGGGCACAACCTGACATCATACGTTACATTTGAAATACAGTTTATTTAAAACGTTGGTAATTGTACACTTTAAATTCTATACGAATATTATTTTCTGTAAGGTTTGCAAAATAGCACGACTGAAGTAGATGGTAATCGATTCCAAGATAGTATTAGCAGAAAATTGCATTGCAGTTAGAAATCGAATTTAGAAACTTAAGCATCAATCCAATGGATACAAAACCAAATTGTTGAATAATACAGTTTAATGTAATATGAAATATATCAGAAACAGTTTGAGACATAACATAACAATTTTATCTACTTTTTATGGTATGTTAAGTCTTCCAACCCGCATTAGACCAGCGTGGCGAACTATACGGTTGTATCTCTCTCAATTGTAGAGGAGGCCCTTGCCTTGCAGTGGGACGTATATGGGCTGATTCAGAAAGCTATCTTATTATTGGAAATAACAGTCTTAAAGCCATGAATTTAGTGGAAAAATTAACATTAAACACGTAATAGTGTTACAGAGTGTTTAAGCCAGGACCACAGTGGAAATATGAATATACTAAGTGCCAGTTACCGAGCGCGCGGTGTTGCGCGTGCGGCGTGGCGGGCGCGGGCGCGGCGGCCGCCGTGGCGAGCGCGCGCTGCCGCCACACGTGCGCGCAACCGAACGAGAACTTCATCGCGCGCTCCAGCGACTACGGAACATTCATTGAGGTATCATACTACAGCGGACATCGGGAACATCTCTGCGTATGGTGCGTGCACAAGGGTACACAGTGAAACGAGAGGGAAGATCTGTCACTTCGTAGGCATGACAGAGACAAAAATAGAATGTACCCTTCATTTTGTTACAAACATTTTGTTTGCAGTGTCCCCTTTAGTATAATCTCTCAATGGAAACATCATATTATTTAATACGGTATATTTTTAATCTACTTCTAAAAAGGAGACGATTCATTCAAACTTTTTATTCAAACAAAACATGTGTTTTTTTTTTGGTATTTTTTTCTATACCGACTTTGTTGTATGTTTGTCCACGAATATATAGTAAAGTATAAGTTAAGTCGAGCATGGCGCAGGCAATGCGCGGCGCATCGTCGTAGCGTGTGTGTAGTGTGTAGCCTATAGTGTGTAGTGTGTAGTGTAGTGTGTGTTGTATAGTATGTAGTGAGCACGGCGCAGGCGTAGTGTGTAGTGTAGTGTGTGTTGTGTGTTGTGTAGTGTGGCGTGTGTTAGTGTGTACCTCGAGCACGAGCGAGAGCTGCACCCACCTGGCAGCGAGCAGTTCGAGCACGGCGCAGGCGTAGTGTGTAGTGTAGTGTGTGTTGGGTAGTGTGTAGTGTGGCGTGTGTTAGTGTGTATCTCGAGCACGAGCGAGAGCTGCGCCCACCTGGCGGCGAGCAGCGCCAGCAGGTCGAGCACGGCGCAGGCGTAGTGTGTAGTGTAGTGTGTGTTGTGTAGTGTGGCGTGTGTTAGTGTGTACCTCGAGCACGAGCGAGAGCTGCGCCCACCTGGCAGCGAGCAGCGCCAGCAGTTCAAGCACGGCGCAGGCGTAGTGTGTAGTGTGTAGTTTAGTGTGTGTTGTGTAGTGTGTAGTGTGGCCTGTGTTAGTGTGTACCTCGAGCACGAGCGAGAGCTGCGCCCACCTGGCGGCGAGCAGCGCCAGCAGGTCGAGCACGGCGCAGGCGTAGTGTGTAGTGTGTAGTGTAGTGTGTGTTGTGTAGTGTGTAGAGTGGCGTGTGTTAGTGTGTACCTCGAGCACGAGCGAGAGCTGCGCCCACCTGGCGGCGAGCAGCGCCAGCAGGTCGAGCACGGCGCAGGCGTAGTGTATAGTGTGCAGTGTAGTGTGTGTTGTGTAGTGTGTTGTGTAGTGTGTAGTGTGGCGTGTGTTAGTGTGTACCTCGAGCACGAGCGAGAGCTGCGCCCACCTGGCGGCGAGCAGCGCCAGCAGGTCGAGCACGGCGCAGGCGTAGTGTGTAGTGTGTAGTGTAGTGTGTGTTGTGTAGTGTGTAGAGTGGCGTGTGTTAGTGTGTACCTCGAGCACGAGCGAGAGCTGCGCCCACCTGGCGGCGAGCAGCGCCAGCAGGTCGAGCACGGCGCAGGCGTAGTGTATAGTGTGTAGTGTAGTGTGTGTTGTGTAGTGTGTAGTGTGGCGTGTGTTAGTGTGTACCTCGAGCACGAGCGAGAGCTGCGCCCACCTGGCGGCGAGCAGCGCCAGCAGATCGAGCACGGCGCAGGCGTAGTGTGTAGTGTGTAGTGTAGTGTGTGTTGTGTAGTGTGTAGTTTGGCGTGTGTTAGTGTGTACCTCGAGCACGAGCGAGAGCTGCGCCCACCTGGCGGCGAGCAGCGCCAGCAGGTCGAGCACGGCGCAGGCATAGTGTATAGTGTGTAGTGTAGTGTGTGTTGTGTAGTGTGAGTGTGGCGTGTGTTAGTGTGTACCTCGAGCACGAGCGAGAGCTGCGCCCACCTGGCGGCGAGCAGCGCCAGCAGGTCGAGCACGGCGCAGGCGTAGTGTATAGTGTGTAGTGTAGTGTGTGTTGTGTAGTGTGTAGTGTGGCGTGTGTTAGTGTGTACCTCGAGCACGAGCGAGAGCTGCGCCCACCTGGCGGCGAGCAGCGCCAGCAGGTCGAGCACGGCGCAGGCGGTGCGCAGCGCGTGCACGCGTGCTGCCTCGAACTCCGCGCTCTGCGACAGCACGGCGTCGCGCGCCGCCATCGCCTCGCCCACCAGCACCAGCAGCACCGCCTCCTCGTGCTCGTTGCGAGGTACGAACTGCACCCACAACGTTACTTTTTTATATCTTTACACGACCTCAACTACGATGTGCTTACTTACAAATAACCAACACTAATTTGATTGAGTTGCTCGAGACCCAGATGCTTGTTTTTTTATACTGGGTGGAATCGCTTATCGTCCGGAAAATTTCATAGTGTATTGTGTATGTGAAATTAACGTTTTATACAAGATTTATCATTAAAAACTACAAACTATCCCATAAACAATATCAGCACAAGATATCCCCAAAACACATATTATCTAAATCACCCTACACTTAAAAGTGCAACGACATGTCAATAAAAACGCGCGCGTGTTGAGTCACGCCACGCCACAGCTGACTATCGAGCAGCGACCTTGAACTTACTTTGCGCCTATTTATCGGTATTATTACTCTAAATATTAGCATATAACATTTTGATTGATTTATACTTTTACGGTCTTACTAATAAACATTTATGCATACTGTATACCAGCGTTATAGCGAAATCATTACTAATAAACGATGTATAGGGATTTCTACCTTATACGCCCGTTATAACAGTTGTATAAGTGTATGCCTTTTTATACAATCCTTATTCAGTCGATTGACCTTGTTTAGAGCGTATATAGCCTACAAATTTTAAATGATTATCAAGTCTCACGTCGCAACGTACTTTAATTTAGTGTTAAATATGGATTATTTGCATTATTTTGACTATTTTGATATACTTGAGGTGGACGACGAGGAACGGCAAAGAAAGAGAAAAGCTTATAAAACACGCTTTGATCCCTTTTCTCTGGAAGATGAATTTAGAGGTATATACAGGTTTACTAAAATGTATGTCAAAAAAGTGGTGGACTTGATCGGAGAAGATATAGAACAGACAAAGAAGGGCAGTGGCTTTTCTGAGGAGCTTCAAGTTCGTACAACTCTCAGGGTATGGGCGCGGCAAGAAGTAAGTGCGTGGTAGCTTGTTGGTAAGCGGATTAGACGCGACTGCCAACAAATTCACGGTAGTCGCAGGTTCGAATCTCAGGGCATACCTCTGACTTTTCGGAGTCATGTGTGTATAGATAATTAATCACAACGCACTAAAATGATAAAGGAAAACATCGTGAAGAAACCTGCACACCATAGCGATTTATAAAAAAATCTATGGTACGTAAGTCCGCCAACCCGCACCAGGCCAGCGTGGTGGACTATATGGCCTAACCACTCTCAATCGTACTGTCGATTGTAGAGGAGGTCCATGCCCTGCAGTGGAACGTATATGGGCTGATACAGAAGAAGTACAAGACGATGCAGCTGACATACATGGCATGAGTCAATCAAATCAAAATCACTATTGATTGTCGCCGCGTTGCCGTCGCCTTAGCAAGTAAAGCAGCGCAATTTATCTATATGTTATGCGCCAAGTGATAAATCAGGCGTTATTCATAATGCCCGGGAAATATGAGTAATGCCCAATAAGAGCGGGCAATGTGATTAATACCAATCAATTTATCACAGTGCCCGTGCATTATGAATAATGCCAAGTGCCTATTAGGCAGAGTGATGTAAAGCGAATCAAAATCAAAACAATGAGCCGAAGTGGTAGAATTTAGAATAGGGCAGCACGAGGAGGTGGGTTGGGAGGAGTGGAGGGGGAGGGGGAGTGTCGCACCTCCCCTGGTACCACTCCCATGAAAGGTAACGCACCATTCCTGAGAAATATCTATTATAGCAACCTAACCCTTAAAACACTTGTTATCAATACAAATTAGCTTCTGCATCGTCTCCGGCGCTACGGGAAGTTCAGCCCCTTGGCCCTTGCGTGACAAAAGATAGGCAACCATGCTCACCTCAGCCGCTACGGCTCGCACGGTTGCCTACCCTTCGTTACAGCAGGCAGGGGGTGCTCTCCCTCCGCGCCTCCGGCTTTTTATATACACTCTAGGGTCAATAGCCAAAAGACTACGTGAAGTCGGGGTGTTCCGAGTTGGTTTTGGGGCACAGTCGACCTAACTAATCCATAAAGTGGGTACACTAATTTTATTCTGAAGATAATGTTTCGGACTTTAAAAAATAACTAAACATAAGCAGATCAATTCAACCTTTCTAATTTATGGGTCTATCGCAGATGCGACAATGCGCAGCGCACCACGTAAAAATCACCTATTAATCACATTGCCCGATCATCATGTAGCCATATTCATAATGCCCTGGCAATGTGATAAATGGGTGAGTTTAGATTGTAATTAATCACTTGGCCCATAACATATATACTACGAACACTCGAGGAAGAGGAAGAACTGATGGCTGGATTCCGCAGTATTGGTGGGTTTGGACATGTGATAGGTGCAATTGATTGCAAACCAATGTTGTAAACGTATTAAAATTTAAAAAGTTGGCGGAGACAATGCCCAATATTATATCCTCAATTAACGTGCAAGTCTGTGACTCCCAATTGCAAATTAGAGATATTGTAGCACACTTGAGCACACATTACTCTCTAATATTTAGAAAATCACGTATGCGACATAAGTTCGGTAATGGAGAATTCCATGGACGCTTACTCGAAGATGCAGGTAATGGGCTAAGTAGCTATTTGTTTACACCTGTACAAAATCAATAATAAATTGCATTCGAATTAAAGATACGAAAAACAACGGTTTGTTTTTAACTTTTTACATTTCTTGCGGGATATGACAGTTGACGTTTCAATGCGCGTTCAAAACATGTTCTCTATTTTTCGAGGACAATTTACAGAATGGGAAATTTTAAATAAACAAATTTGAAATCCTCTATTTTTTACACTGAAAATATGTTTTTAAAAAAGGAATTTTTGATGCCCTATTCCTCAATAAAATCATGTAAATATAAAAGAAAAATAAAAAATGAAATAAGTGGTGTATTCAACGTTTTAAGGTTTCGGAACGCTTCCCAAAATGTTGCCATTAGTTAGTGTCGTAACAATTAAATAGTTATACAAGGCCTATACACTGTTTATTAGTAAAGTATTGTATAAGTAGCTATTCACACCCTATCTATTGAATAAGTATATAAACGTTAAACAATTGTATAATATATTTTTATCAGTAAGACTGTTAGTGTATTATGATCATTCAAGGGGCACACCTAGTGTGACAGCGTAAAAAAAAGCATTTTTTGGGATCAAAATAATAACTAGTAAAAAAATCGTTTTAAAATTTTGAGGGTATATTTATACATGTTTTAAGAGTACACAAAAAAAAATTTGAAAGAAAATATTAAATATATTTGAAATGACAAGCGATCTCCGGCGGCGCCAAAAAAAAGGTCCTCCACTGCTGGAGTAATTGCAGCCTTCTCTGTTGATAAAAACTAAGGAAAAAAAATTCTCGTTAAACTAAAACATATTGTCTGTACGATGACCCTCGGGTTAATCAAAAATTCACAAAATGGCGGCATGTTGAAAAAAAAAGTTAAATTTCACCCAAAATTATGGTTGTTTTTGGCCTGCCAAAATTCGATTTTTGATTAGATCAAAAAACTGGAGGGTCATCGTATGGAAAACTATATAGAGAAGATGCAAAAAAAAAATTATAGCGATCGGATCATTTGTCTCCGAGTAATCACTCCAGCAAATTCGAATAATGCTGTTTCGAGAAAACGCGTTTAAAGATAAAATGTATCCGGCTCCGAATATACGTGACGTGGCAGTAAACGAAAAATATGTCGAAATAATTATACTTATATATTTCTGTACACCTAAAGGCTCACAATAGAAACCAGAATCGTATTACAAAAGTTGGAAGAGACGGCAGACTCCGAACAATAGCTCAGGTATGTCCCGTATCCAATGCAACTATCTAACTGCCAAGCGGCTACTCTTTTAAATGGCTGTAACTCAAAAACTGTTTCAGATATCGATTTGAAATTTTAGTATGTTATTTTTAAAGGTATAAACTATCGAAAAATGAAAAAAATAAAAAAACTATTTTTTTTAATTTCACACTAGGTGTGCCCCTTAAGTAAATGTAGTTTTTGGTAAGTTGTTAAGATTTACATTTTAATTGAACATTTTATTTTCATAACGTACCTACTACCTTAGAAAAAGCTGAATATGTTTTTATTTAAATCTTTAATAAAGTCGAGAATAGACGACTTCGCTGTAGATGGTCACGGATTCTTGCATGATTAGGAAGTCTGAACTTACCATGATCGAGTAGTCTCGGATAAGTCATTAAAATAGTTCTTGTGCTGGGAACTCGTGGATTCATCATTCATGATACCATTCCCACGCAAAGACTGCAGATGTTCTGGATCTGCATACATCCTTCTTGCATGATCAAAGTTTTCATTGAATCGGACATAGCATGTCATCATTGCCACATACTCACTATTCGTGTAATCACATGTACAACGTCACTCGGTACCGAATTTCGCACGACTGAGTTTGTGGCAAGATCCCTGTTCGGTGTCGGCGGCGCGGGAGCGGGCGGCGCGGCGCGGCGGCACGCTTGGTACTTGCGCTTGCGGCGGCGCGGCGGCGAGGGCGGCGCGATCAAAGGATTTTATTACTTAGATTTAGAAGTTTCTACTCGAATTCATATTGTATAAAGTAGGGTAACAATGATGTGTATTTATGAAATTTTTTTTCATTTATATCATCTTTCTCTAAACAAAAAACAAATTAGTAACTAGTAGTGTTAATTAATTTTATACTACATAAACAAAAAAATAAGTATGCCAAAGGGTTCTAAATCATGTACTTGCCATGCATATTTTTTTTCGTGACGCTAAGCGATTCCACCCGGTATATTTAAGGGCTTATGGAGCAGGGTCATCTGATGGTTAAAGATCATCGCCACCCATTGTCAGACATCCAACTCCATAGGGCTATACATTGACATTTTGTACAGAAAAACTAAGTGACTGCAATACACATATTGGTAAATACCATGCAATCCAAATGGAGTACCCACGGAGAGAAGAGGCTATGCCTTAAACATTCCAGCAAAAAATCTTGTTTTCTAGTCTTACTACAACGAACTGCAAAAACATAATTTAAAGTTTACCGACCTGGTTTATAGCAGCATATTTCTTGGGTTTCCAGGGTCCCTCGGAGACGTGGTCTTCTCTCCGCCTCGTCAGCGTGCCCTGCGCAGGCACCACCGCTATCTTCTCTGGTGGCTTGTACACCTTGAATTGACCAACATCAAATATTATGGTATATATTTTAAACCCCAAAAGAAAAATAGAAAATATCGATACTGACGAGAAATCAGGGAAGGCTTGAAATTATCAATAATTGAATTGTACATTCTATTTACTTTTATAGCCTTTGCGGTTATTATATTGCATTACTGGTTAAATTATACAACGTGTAACAGGATTAATTCACAACCTCAGACACCCCAACTTTAAAATCTTATTGCAATCATAGTTTAGGCTTTGAAATCGTACTACCATAATTACAAAATCTTTTATTTATGAAATTAGTTATACCAAATGTAGGCACTTAACATGGTCACCTCACGAGTTACAAATAAGAGAGTACTACTACACACGCTCGCGGACACGCACACATGTACACAAGACCCATTCACACGAGTACCTAACGCCGAACGCTGCGCCGGCAGAAACAGCTGACAATAAACGAAATACAAATTACGTACGTAACTGATTACTGGGTGGTTTGGTAAACAAATTATTATTAATTTAATATGTAAGCATAACATTTGTGTTTTAGCTATAAAATCTAAATATTTTACTTACTAAATGTAATGCGTACGAACCCAACATAAGACAATATTTTGCATGAATCGGCTATAAAATATTATTAATTTCACTTCCGCTACACTTAATTCCTACAGGCGGGTAGGATACGGGCGTCATTTATTTTGCATTACTAATGAATAAGATAATTAGATAACGCAATATCTAACAACGAAGACTAGATTGGGAATCACAACACAAAAAATACAACAAAATTAACTTACGTGTTACATGGCACTCATGCGGCGATTTCTTTTTAAAATATGTTCGAAATGTCCACCACCTTGATACACTTTGATGCACATTTGCGTAATTGTTCACGTAATTTATGTAAAACTTCAGTCACTTTTCACTTTTAGGAAGGCTGCCACTATTCTACTTTTTAGTAGTCTAGTTATACCAGAGATTTATTACGTCCCCACAAAAAAATTCAAAAGGCGTCAAGTCAGGTGACCTAAGAGGCCATTGCACAGGTTCGCCGCGACCTATCCAGCGCTCTCCGAACTCAGCATCGAGATACTGTCGGACACTACACTGGTGCCGTGCCTGTAGTTAAATGTCCTGCATGCCAATGATACATTATCACCACACAGTGCCAAAGTTCTCACCATTTCAGTGTATTCAATATTCGAATACCGAAAAGACATCGCGCGCGAAAGTTATTGAAATATCTACTTAACACTTAAACACAAGTAGACACGGATAACTGCGGTGCACGACTCGATTTTTTTCACATAGTCGGTGCCCATTTAGGGATTGCAATAACGGGATATCCGACACACCGGGATTCCGCATACATTGTAGCAAAATTACAAACCGATTTTATTTAATCACCATTTTAACGTTCCGCGAAATTATTTTTCATAGAAATACCTACTTGTTGTTTCTTTTATAGTGATTTAGTTACAATTAAATTTGTTTCATTTAAGTGCATGTATTGCGCGGGATTTAGATCGCCCGGTCTTGCAAATACCGGGAGTAATTTTTTTCGCGGCGCATCCCTATACCTTTTGATGTACCGCCGCGCCGCGCGCGCCATCGTTTGTCGGATGGATCAAATTGCATTAAATAGCTGCATCCTGCTCTATCTAGTTGTAGTTAAATGTGCGGAAAAGAGAATATGATAGTTATTTATTTTGGTAGCTTATTACGTTTATTGAGGCCTATCGTGTGCGTTTGATTAATGATAGATTGCTTAAATAAACTTTATGACCATCGAAATAAAGTACATTTTTGTTCATTATTTAGTTTATTAGAGTATTCGTTTAGTGATTCATTTAAAAATGATCTTATGTCCTGGAGTTACGTTTCAATTTCGTTTGTTCGGAGTACTAAATGAAAGAGTGTATGTAATTTACTTGGTCTTAACTAATTATTTTGAAAAAAAAATACCTACCAAAAAAAATGTAAATATCTGTTCAGTAGCTGATTCTGAACGTACTACTTTCCGCTTTTACATTTAAATCTGTTACATGTTGTATAAAAGCTCCATGAATTAAACTCTATGAAACAAAGGCAGATAGATTTTTATCTTACTATTGCAAACCAGTGTTGCGCTGTGGTTCGCGCCTCAGTGTAACATTATGCTGAGCAAACTCCCGCGTCATTTACATTTTTTTCCATTATTTGTAATACCGGGTATCTCAAGACTGCTACCGAAAACGAAGCCGGGTGGTAGTTTTAGTGGCTACAAACACAATGCAATTAAAAATTTCGCATAGAAACGCGACAATTATTTTTTATGATTTTTTAAATATCGTCATTTTTGGGTGGTAAATCCATAGTTTTTGCTAAAATAATAATTTAAACTCTTTTATACCTTAGAGTATTTATAAATAAAAGGGCATACACTATTATTTTAGGAAAAAATGTATTTACCACCCAAATATGGCCATAGGAAAAAAATAACAAAAAAAAATTGTCGCTTTTTTTTGCAACTTTTTCTGTTGCATTATGTCTGAAGTCGCTTAAACTACCACCCGGCTTCGTTTTCGGTAGCAGTCTTGATATACCCTGTATAATGTATTATGTCTGTACGTCGTATAATGTGGCAATAAATATGTTGTTCGTGTAGTGGTGTACCTGTCCGGTGACTCCCCGCAGCAGCACCTCGGCGAGCTGCCTGGTGAGCGTGAGGCGCAGCGCCTGCGTCGACACCGACTCCACCGCCGTCAGCATCTCGCGATACCTGCACACAATGTCTACTTTCACACGTCTGTTTAAGGAGATTAACCAGAGGTGTTCATTGTAATATTTGATAGGATGGCAATTAGGGTTTATTAACTTAGAATTCTTTCTTTCGCAGTTTATAGTTATCATTTATTTCGTAATATTTTAACTTTATTATTTAAAACTGGATGTATAAGCAACTAATGTTATAACAGACGTATGTGCAGCAATTGTTAAGTCGTCTTTAAATTCACAACCCGCTGATTGAGATGGGTGGTCAAAGGCTGACAATAGATGTGAATGGCATTGCCTACGTACGTAGGCTCACTTATTTACGTGCGTTTGCATTCATGCATACGTACATGCATGTGTGCGTGTGATAGCGTATACGTGCATGCGTACGTACGAAAACGTATGCGTGCATGTGTACGTACGAGCCTGTTGCGTGCATGCGTACGTACGAACGTGTTGCGTGCATGCGTACGTACGAGCGTGTGTGCGTGTATGCGTGCATGAGTGCGTGTGTGTGCGTGCGTACGAGCGTGTATCAGTGCGTCTGTGTGTATGCGCGTGCATACCTGTCGATGGCGCTGTGCAGGCGTCCGGCGCGCATGTGCAGTATGGGCACGCGCTGCAGCGCCGTCTCGAGCGTGGGCCCGGCGCGCACGGTGCTCGAGTTGGTGCGCTGCAGGTACAGCAGCGTCAGGTCCGACGCCAGCTCGAAGCTGCGGATCTATGCACACGCAAACAATATACATTGTAAAACTGTCTTTAAAAAAAGAGTTCGAAAAGATCCAGTATTGTTATAATAAACTAAGGTAGGAATAGGCCGACTCGACCAGAGTGATACCAGTAATTATATTCATTCATATTCACAGAAAATTCATGTGGAGCGACGGTTTTGTTAAATTTCCAGAAGACTTAATACTCAAATCGTCAACCCGCTGCTACTTTGCTAAAACTAAGTATTTAAAATATCATAAATAATTCAGAGATGGTCATTCTGTAATGCTATTTTCAGCTGCCACGTACATGCCTGGGAAACATAATATACATAGACAATTATTCTTTCACATACTACATACCATTTCAGTCTCTCGCTCGGCCTGCTTATACCGACTAGTAGAGCTCGGCACCGCATTCTGTTCTAGACAGAGGCCCTTTATCGCGTAGGACTCGGCTACTATGCGGAGACTTCGCCTGCAACCAATGAAATAATTATAAATATATATGTTGTATATCATAAATGTGTCACCTGTCGCTAATTTATTTCGCCATTGCAATAAACTTGTGAAGCATAAGGATGTGAAGCATCCTGCTTAAACGGTGAACATTTTCTTTTGTTTGTGTGTCTTTTATTCCAGCTTCAATTATGCTGTTTTTTTAAACAGCGGCATATGAATCGAGGCAATGTGTGTGGAATTCTCGAAACTAAAAAAATAAAGTCTGATCCACTGTTTTTGAAATCTGAGTGCAGTAAAATAGAAACGTTTAGTAGTTTCTAATACTCATGATAAAAGACTTGGTATTTTCCTCGGTTGACTCTGGACGGTATCAGTTTTTGTTGGGTGTCATTATGTGTTTTTTTTTTATCTTAGAGAGCTACTTCTTTTGTCCCCCTATGCCCCCCATATATATAATGCATCGTACTTTACAAACATAGCTTTATTAAACAAGTCTATGTAAACTAATATATCGAACAGATGAAGCAACAGACAAATGAAGGTGAAAGACTGACAATGTAATCAACAAAAATTGACTTTCAAGTATTTTTAACAGTCTTCATGTTTATGTTCAATAATGATTTTTTAATTTTTAAATTGCCTATACGATAGAAGCGATTGGAGAACTGAAAGGTATCCAAGTTTTTTTATAACACGCGAGAATCACTGACATGTAAAACGAATGTGATAAAAAACGGGATATGCAACTACATATTCCAGTTGCCTCTAATAATGAACATTACATACAATTCTCATATTGGTAATTTGGATAAAATTTTAATTGGGACATTGGAGTAAAATAACATTAAATAGTTATCATAAGAGCTATTTAATTGCCTAAATGACCAATGTACGAATTACATAACAATTTGCCAGTATGTTTTAACTTCATATGTGACTTTTTACTGCGTGTTTCGATTGTACTATTATATTTTTTATGTATTATTATAAACAGTTTTGAAACTACATATGTATATCAACATCATAAGTGCGTGGTGGCCTGTTGGTAAACGGACTAGACGCGACTGCCAACATGTTCACGGTGGTCGCGGGTTCGAATCCCAGGGCACACCTCTGACTTTTCGGAGTCATGTGTGTATTGATAGTCAATCACCACGCACTAAAACGGTGAAGGAAAACATCGTGAGGAAACCTGCATACCATAGCGATTTATAAAAAAATTCTATGGTATGTAAGTCCGCCAACCCGCACTAGGCCAGCGTGGTGGACTATATGGCCTAACCACTCTCAATCATACTCTCGATTGTAGAGGAGGCCCGTGCCCTGCAGTGGGACGTATATGGGCTGATACAGAATCAACATCATATTGATTCGATTTTGAAAGACATAGTGTATGAGCATAATATACGTGCCAATTACGCACACAATTACCACTCATTATTAGAATGCGAATAGGAAAACGCAGAACAATGATACGGTTCACTTGATATGACATCACGGCGAACTGTGACTCATGACTATTTAAAACACGTTTATCTCACTTGGCTGTAGAATGTGGATGTGCTTAAATTTTGTACAGCTTAACTGGATGTATATCCAAAGCAAAGATATTTTTTACAATGTAATCAACGACGCCCGCCTACAAGGTGGACGGACGATCTGACTAAGGTCGCAGGAAGTCGCTGGATGCAGGCCGCTTCCAACAGGTCATTGTGGAGATCATTGGGGGAGGCCTATGTTCAGCAGTGGACTTCCTGTGGCTGATATGATGATGATGATGATGATGATGAATCAACGATAATTAAAAAATCATGGAAAAAAGCAGTTGGAATATTAGAAACAGGGAAATTCGTGACGCAGTGATTTCAAACACAGTCTGTGAGAAGGGAGGCGCAGAGTGCAATTCTTACACCCACAAAATGTTTTTGTGATCCTCAAATATTACTTTCTAAATCTGCCATGTTGTCCAAGACTTCGACGACACAAACCTTGGTATCATACTGTTTTTAAATTAAATTAAAACAGTTGTTTCAAACCGTACAACGTGCAATAATTACAGGCGACTAGTGCCTACAAAGTACAGTCTGACGGCCGTCGACAAACACCGCTTTACAAACGCCACCGGTTTCACAAACGGACGAATAAAGCGAAACTGTTTACAAACCTTAATGAGTTTACACAAAACAGAAATGCTCATTATTTTGCAACACCCAATTTTAATTGGACTCCAATATTCCGTCTTACGATTTATTTATTTTTAATTTAATTGATTTTCAAATTTAATTGATTGATTAGCTCATTTCACATAATATAAAAACTCTTGAAAAGACCTCTATGGTATGCAAAAATATATATTCCCAAACGTATAAAAAATAGCTCGTTATTAACATCTACCCTGATGTATCGCATTTCGAAGCCATTGTAAACGATTTAAAAGATCTTTTATTTATCTTTACTCACACTGGCAGTTCCTTCTCCGTAAGCGTATCAAGCTCAGCAAGTTTATAATGCTTAAGCGCCTCGTCATACGAGCCACACGCGTAGTTGAGTTTGCCAAGCAACAGATGGGCGTCCAAAGCGACCCCTGCTTTCTTTCCCGCCTCGTCCGTGGCAAGCGTGAGGTACCCACGGGCGTCCGAGAGCTCCCTCTGTGCGCGCTCTATATTCTCCTTCGTGGGCGGCCATTCGTCCAGGTGAGCCTCTAACTTACCCTCGCCGATTAGGAAATGTGCAAGGCTCTCTGTAAAGCACAAATCAAGAAATATGTAACTACATTCAACATAAAATTAAAACACTTCTCTGAGAGGACAATAAACATGATAAAGTCAAACTCAATAGTGCCATATTTATGAATAGATAAGAATAGTATTATCATTGTTATTAACAACCATTACTTTAAAACTATCTATTGAACCCCTTATACAGGGTATATCAAGACTGCTACCGAAAACGAAGCCGGGTGGTAGTTTTAGTGGCTACAAACACAATGCAACTAAAATTTTCGCATAGAAACGAGACAATTATTTTTTATGATTTTTTAAATATCGTCATTTTTGGGTGGTAAATCCATAGTTTTTGCTAAAATAATAATTTAAACTCTCTTATATGTTAGAGTATTTATAAATTAAAGGGTATACACTATTATTTTAGGAAAAAAATTATTTACCACCAAAATATGGCAATAGGAAAAAAAATTCAAAAAAAAATTGTCGCTTATTTTTGCAACTTTTTCTGTTGCATTGTGTCTGAAGTCGCTTAAACTACCACCCGGCTTCGTTTTCGGTAGCAGTCTTGATATACCCTGTATACTTGAATTATACAACTTAATTTTATGTGCTAATAGCAAACAGCTATAAAAATTGAGTGTTGATAATAAATTACAGAGTAACATCATAAAATCTTATAAAGTATTCAATGTTTGCAATTGAGTAAGACATGTGCAGACATTATTCTTTGACAATGTAAATACAAACCATATAAGAATGTTTAAAAATGTCTGATAATTGTGTTATGTTATACTCTAGATAAAATATTGATAAGTAACTGTGAAGATATTAAGTTTCTTTTATTTATTTATTACATGCCAAAGTCTACAATAGATTGGATATAAAACTTCAGAACTGTAAAATTTATGTTATTGAGTACATTATTATAATAAGAATATGTGGAAGGAAGTCGCTGTATGCAGTCCGCTTTCAACGGACTGATGTTGAGATCATTGGGGGAGATTTATGTTCAGCAGTGGACTTCCTGTGACTAAAGAGAGAGAGAGAGATAAAGGAACTTCCATAAAATACTTACTTTATGAAAATAGACCACAAAGTTGTCAGATTATGGAGATTAAAAATTGTGTCCAGTTTAAGGATACACACAGATAGTACTCATGGTTTACAGTTGCCTCCATTTTATAAACAAATACCTTGTAAGGATACTTGCATATCAGATAAGATTTTTAACAGACAAAAAAGATTACCTCAATCTATCAACCTGCACTATGCTCTGAACCCTATAGAAGATAGGCCTCCCAAAATAAAAAGGTGTAGTAATGTTTTTATCTAGTTTAGTATATGTACACTATGCCTACAGAACTAATCTTATTATAAATTGTGTGTTCCAAATTCAAACAAAAACAAATTAATGAGTCTAACATATCTGTAATCATTGGTATATCAAGAGGCATTGTTATTTATTAAACAAAACATATATGAATAGACTATCCCATCAAAAACATCCTGTAAAAAAATTCCAAGTCTCGCAGCTCAGGTTTTCTACCGCAAAAAGTTGTGAGATGCATGTAATACCAAGTCGATTAATTTATTTAGTCCTTAAGGGACCTTCTATAGAAAGTTATTACGTTAGTTATTTCCATATCAATATTAAAAATTCTTTACGTTTTAAATAAATGGATCGACTTGGCCATCGCATGAAAACATAATGTATCGTACAATTCATACATAATGCTACTGGCCAAGTCGATCTATTTATTTAAAACGTAAAGAATTTTTAATATTGATATGGAAATAACTAACGTAATGACTTTCTATAGAAGGTCCCTTAAGGACTAAATAAATTAATCGACTTGGTATTACATGCATCTCACAACTTTTTGCGGTAGAAAACCTGAGCTGCGAGACTTGGAATTTTTTTACAGGATGTTTTTGATGGGATCTCACGTCTTTTTGTAGAATCCTACTTTTTTCCTTTTCGGTACTTCTTACTTCTAGAATATCACTAACGATTTTTCTTAAAGCCTCTGTCTTATGGATTTTTCTTATTTTTGTAGGTATCAATTTATCATAAATATAGCGGATTTGATTATTAATGTTCTTTCTTTCATGGTAATTGATATTTTTGAGCTATTTAGTCTATTTATTTGCAAGTTTTTCTTCGTCATGTTTTTCTAGAGGAATGTTGTACAGTTTCATGGGCTGAATACACTCTTTCCCTCTCTATACCCCCTCCTGTTATGCCTCATATATATAAATATCTACGACTATTATTCCATTACATACGTGTACAATGATTCATTAACTGCAAATGTAACTTTGTAATCCTATACATTTATATGGGATTACAAAGTTATTCACGCAGTTGGTCTATCTATAAAACTAGACACAAATTATGATATGTTTGAATTTTCTCTTACTTTAGACACTAAACACTAATTATATTCTGAATTTGAAGGTTCTATGTCTGCTAGAAGTGCCTTAGACTTTTGATGATCGGTCAGTCAGTCAGTGAGTGACAAAATTACGAAAGTTTGACACATTATAATTCTTAAACTACTAGTTCAAATTGAATGAAATTTTAAATATACCGTGTTTACGCAATGCCTACTTAGTAACTGAAAATTCAGGCTTCTTGCTTTAACCACAACGAAGTTATAGGGGGTTGAAAATGGTCTGAATTGCTTCGAGAAAAGGATGTTACGGCCTATAGCTCGACTTGGAGGGGGCTCGGCCGCGCCCCCAGATTTAAATCAAGACCCAAGTTGTTAGAAGTAGAACATGGAAGAAATGCATAAATTGCTAATCACATCAAAATAAGTTGATATGAGGAAAATAAGTATTTTATTTCTGACATATAAACTTTAACCTTGTATTGTTGTTTGTGTTTATTAATTTTTAAATAAAGAAAAAACAACATGTTTTTAATTCAAACTACATAAGTCTACCTAACATATACAGGGTGGACAAGAAAACGGCGCACCTGCCAATATACATTATAGTATATGGTGAAGGAATCTTAATTAAGACGGATTTGTATGGCGCTAGCGAATATTAAGAAAGATGCCGAGAAAAAAAAACTAACGTTACACATGCTACCCCTTAACATGTTAAGCTAAAGTGATTGAACCTTACAACTGAACGGTAGACATTCAACAATAAATAAGCATAGCTCATTATTTACTTATAAGTCGATTGTGTACATCACGCTCAGGGTACATAAAAAAGATATTAAATTAATACTGCCAACAGTCACATACATGGGTACTAACCCCACACTAAGATACAAATCTTGTGTCGCGGGTATTAGAAAAATAATTATGGTTCACGGAAATTATTTGTCTCGGGGCGGGAACCGAACCCGCGGTCTCTCATTTCACAGGCGGTTCTTACCAACTGCGCCACGGAGGCCGTCGGTGACTCATATGGGCTGGTTAGTTGTCATTAATGACCACCAAAATAGTTAACTGACCTTGTAATGTAAACCGTAATGACCTTGATAGGCAAAGCTGGAAGCGCAGGATCCGCCAAAACCCGCACGAAAACACTGTCACAGTTTGGTAGCACAAATCACTTTTTCTTTTACATTTCACATAACACAAGTTACATCAAAAGCTATCGAATTGGGTAATGTTAAAAGCATAGTGAAATGAATAAAATTTACTCAAAATAACTGAAAACGAATTTACAATAATATGCACACGACTAATACATGCACACGCGATCGCAATCCGAATTCAACTAATAAAAAATAAATTATTATTTTGATTCTTGAAAGATAAAGGCCTGTTCACATTAGATACAAAGCTTTCCTATTTGAGTTCATAATAATTCATCTGAACAATTAGTATTACTACTGTATCAGACCATATACGTGCCACTGCAGGGCACGGGGTCTCCAGTGCAGTAAATTAGTAGTTAGTGTTTATTGATTTCACTAATTTTATCTCAAATAAGTCTCATATGCAAATTCTATGCTATAATGGTAGACGACATTTCTCAAGGTATAAGAATTTAGAAGAAATTTTATCACTTTAAAGTAATATTATTTTCAAAATACATTAAAATAATGTTAAATACAATAATAAGCAAAGTAAATAGGCAATTTGTAATTGACTGGATCGGCTGATGACATATTTAAATAACATTATAAGCTCTTGAGCAAGTATCAGTATCAGTCCAATAAGATCTTTTTTTTAACGTAACTTTTATATCGGAGTACTTAATTAAGTTATATCAAGTGTGTAGTGTGAACACACCTCAAGATGTCGGTCTTCTTTTGCAAAATGCTAAAAGTTACCGACAAAGAAATTGCCGCCTTTCGGCACGCACTCACAAACGGCGGCGGCGACCTCAAAGGAAGAATAATCGAGCCGCGTTGGATCCGACAAAGTACACTATGACCGGCGGCTTCCTTTGACTAATAGGGCCGAATTGGGCCATCATTTTAAAAATATTATTTTTTATTAATCAGTGTCATCAGATTATTTTTTCAATGAATCTAAATTATTTAGAAAATTTAAATGTTATGTAGGTATTACCAAAACTTTTCTAATTATAATTAAATTCGCAATCTTACATGATTTAAGCGATGACCAGTGTGATTTCTTGGTATCTTTCAGTTTGGATTTGTGACACTAAGGAAAATAATGACAAACAAAATAGTCAATCCATTCACGATGCAACTGCACCTAAAGTTATTATGTTGTTAATTTATTGACGCTTAAATCTAAGTACGTCCCTGTTTAACTGATTGATTTATTTGAAATGAAACAAAAAATATCCTTTTTTGAAGTTAGAGAAGGATAAATTATACAGCTAAGAGTTCATGACCTTACTCATGTGGAAACAGCTGTTAAAGCGAAGTTTAAGAAAGTTTTGATGCTGTTAAAAATGGTTTTCGTGGTATATTTCGTTAACCGTTCAATTAACGACGAAACGAAAAAATACGTATGTGTTTAAATCTTGTTCTTCATCCATTCCAACTGATTTTATGCGAAAAAGTGGTGATTAAACTTAAAACTTTAAACGGTCATAACTTCAAAACGGATAGGTATTTTCCAAATATTATTTTTTTATTACGATATTAATATTATACCCTTGTACCCAACTGAGCAAGTGCGCCATTTATTTGCGCTCCCTGTATATTGTAAGTAAGTAATTGTTTTATTATCATATCATCAAAGGCATTTGCCATACATATGTCTCACTTTCATAATTCTGTACCTTAATGTAATTGAGTGGATGTCTACAGCCTCAATCTTTACATATTATCTTCTTTGTTTCGGGATCGTATTGTATGTATATGGTAGTCATAAGATGAAATTGTTGGGAATTATGCTACTAAATACCATAGATGTTACTGTCCCATCAAATCCATAAGCAGTAAATGGCACACCCAGTTTTACTTTAAGATATAATGAGATTGAATTTATAATAATTGGAAATAATTTTATTACTTTAATCATAGAAGTATATCTGATATACACACATAAATGTAATATAGAGATACATATTAGTGTAATATTTATTTGTATTGTCATAATAATATCCAGTTTATTCAATCTCTGGAGTATGTATAACCCAGGTACTTTACTTTAGTAATTTCACAACAGTCATTTAGTCATACAAGGCGGTGTTTGATACATTTCCCAATACTAGTGGTCACCCAGTGGTCGAAATTCGACCAAATCAAGAAGAGAAAAAGTTTTTACCTGTATGATGATGTTGTTATTCTGATAATTCGTGCACTTTTAAATGTATGTATCTCTCAAAATCACTTATTTATCCTGAAGTATATGCAATTACTGAAATCGTAAACTACAATAATTGCTTTGAACCAGCAATAGCAAATTATAATTTTTTTTTTGTACCTGAATGTTATTATTGCAGATTGCTGCTACAGAACTTTCTTTATGCATATAATGATAGTCTGTGTACATTTAAATGTATCTTACTGCTACACAATTTGTATAAGCGCTCAGTATTTTACGTAGTATTCGTCAAATAAAACTTTTCTGTTTGACATTCAATAAAACCACAGTAAACAAACTTTTTTGTTTGACATTCAACTATGTCTATAATAAACAAAAGAAACAATTTGACCAAAGAGTATGTATACGTGTACAAATACTTGTGTATGTGTGTTTCAAATGCATGCTGGTTTGTGTAATGTTTTATTTATTGATTTAATGTACTTTTTATGCATTATTATTAAAATCTTTTTTTATATTAAATGAGGCAAATAAAACTTTTTTTTTATATGTCTATGTCAGTACTCTATGTCTATGGACAAAATGAAAAACAAAAGAAATAATTTGACACCAGAGTATGTATGCGTGTATAGAGCCACAAAGTTATCTGGCCCGGTGGCCAAAAGTGGAAACAAATACGTCATTTGGAAATTGGAATTGTCAATCTATCTGCCAGTCGCTGACATATCGGCCATTATTTGTTTACTCAATGTATTTCTTTTTCCTGCATTATTTAAAACTGGTGAAAATTGCCGAAAACTTTAAAAAGTGATGCTAGGAATGTTAAACTTCAGGTATTAAATTTTACGTAGGAAGAAAAGCGGCTTCAGATACCAATAATACCCTTCGAAAAATTGTATCATCGCGTAGCTGCCGCCACAAGTTTGTGTTGTCAGCTTTTCAAAATAAATTCCACGAAAACAGAACTTTGTACGTACTAGTACAATAGATGTAAGTTCATATCATAAACTAAAATTTATCGTTACGTGCGTGGTGGCCTGTTGGTAAATGGACCACCAATGACCACAACCACATTACACGGTGGCCGCGGGTTCGAATCTCAGGGCACCCCTCTGACTTTTCGGAGTCATGCGTGTATTGATAGTCAATAAACACACACTAAAACGGTGAGGGAAAACATCGTATGCATACCAAAGCAATTTATAAGAATTTCTATGGTACCTGTGTAAGTCCACCAACCTGCATTAGGCCAGCGCGGCGGACTATATGGCCTGTGACATGGCCTCACTACCCTCAATCGTACTCTCGATTGCAGAGGAGGCCCGTACCCTGCAGTGGGACGTGTATGGGCTGATACAGATACACTTGTTTAAGGGTTTTGACTTCTTTAAGGGGGAGCGATTTGTTAGAAATCTTGTGAAGGAAAAAAATATGCAGATGAAACTGGTCCACTCATTTTCCTGACACTATTGATCGGATTGAAAAATCTTACTTTACCCACTTTATTGCTATATCTGTTTTTAATGGCAACACCAAATTCGATTACAGCAACTCTCTCACCAGGTCAGATAAGTTTGTGGGACTATACAATGGTGTACAAATACTTGTGTATGTTGGTGTGTGTGAAATGCATGGTAGTGTGTGTAATGTTTTATCTATTGGTTTAAAGTAATTTATAAACATTATTATTGAAAAATATTAGCGTTTTGCACTTCTCCTACACTTAAACTATAAGTGTGCCAAATTTTAGGCTCCTGCGTCTGCACAATTTTCGTAAAAAGGGGTCCAATGTTTTTGCATCACATATTAATATAAAGATTAATTACAGTATGTGAGTATACTATTGTTTTCATGCAAAAAGTATTTACATGATTACACAATGGAAAATAAACAGATGGCTACAAACAATGCAACAAACCATACAATAATAGTAATCCTAGTTTAAAGTTTAAACTTTGAACTAATATCAATTCAATAATAAACATTTTTAATTTTCAGTTGGAATAAATGTAAATTAACTTGTACCCTAGATACTGATAAGATACTTTATACAAATATTTTACCAGCACAAAGGTATCAGTATACACAGTTAATTTGCATAATTGAATTTATTTACAATGACAAATAAATTAACCTTCAAAATCAGTTATAAATCCATCTAATCATCACTAGGTGTACTCACAATATTTTCGTCATGAATAAATTATCATTTTGAGGAAGATATCAAGCGAAATTTGACCTTACGCCCATGGTCAAAGAAAGAATGATAATTTCCCTCACGAATGTTAAGTAATGTATAATGCAAGAGTACCGTGCTGTGGTGACCTGGCCTTCAACTGTTGGGCTAGCTCGATGGCCTTCTTCCAATTTCCTTCCTCCCGACTCTTCTCGATCTCTGTTTCGTAACCTCGCACGGCATTCTTACTCCTCGATGTCATTTTACCACAAGAACAATTACTTTCTTATGTCACACCATCGATTACACTCAACACTTTACGTGTACATCGAAAAATCACTTCGAAATTGCAACAGCTAAATCCCAGGATACCCAACTTGAAGGCCAACTTTGACAGATGACAATTTCTTTGCAAGTCTGTGGATGACAACCATAGATAATACTATATAATGACAACATAGGTACTACGCAGTGCCTTATTCCGAACGTGTCCTTTCCAAGATGTTAGTGAATTTTAGTAACTATTATACAATTTATATTTTAATTACTTATAATCGCTTTTTATGTTCATGTTTATAAGGCTATGGGAAAGCAACAATATTAATAATTACCTATTGATTTAAAATCTTCCTTAGTAACATCAAATATTTTGCCAACATGTCAGTCCATTATTGTTTTGTCGAATATAACTTAGTACATCAAGAATTGACTAGATGGCGTTTTAATGGAAACAACGAAAAGTAATAGTTTTTCTGTTTTAGTCAAATTTAACTTATTTGATTAATCATTAAATGGTCCCTGTAGCTTTTAATTAAAGCATACTTTTTGCCATAAAAGCACCATACATTAACTCCCGCTTAACACGCCTTTAAGTATAAAATGTTTATATCCGCCCACAATACACAATAGAGGACGAGTTTATCGCCAACTTTATTCTAATACAAAAGCGTATATTGTGTAATGTGTCTTCAACTCTTACACAAGAAAACTTTTAAGCCATCTATATTTTTATATTTGACGCTGCAAATTGTATTGCGTGAAGATACTAAAAAAGAAGAAGAGTAGGTAACCTAATACGTAAATTAGAAATGCATTTTGTAATCGACATATTCTGTTTTTTTTATTATGTACGTTCTAAACCAAAACCTAATTTTAAGAAATGGCAGTTTGTGACTTATTCTGCTCTCGATATCCACTGCAGAATAGATCTTATTATGGATTTCAAATCTATTGCTATTTCTTTCATAACGTACCTAGATAGGTAATTTACCTTAAATATCTAATTCATATAGCATGAATCTGTTAATGTTTGCCGTTCACTGTAAAAACGATATTTTACTAAATTGTGCCTAAATCCATAACAACATTCTTGGTAGGTAGGTAATCAGTACTGTCGTAAACTTTTAGATCCAAATATAAATAAAAACATCAATATGTGACTGAAGTTTATAACTTAATACCTAGTTTTTCCACGCAGACTTTATCTGGGATCAAAACTCTGAAAAAGAGAAACAATAAAAATTATGATAAAGATAGAATATTCATCTTGCCTCGGGTATCGACGGTCTTAACTCACTACTGCTTATGCTTATGTATATTGCACCAGAATCTAACAATGTACTTCAGTAAGGTGCATATCTGGGGGCACGGCAGTGCCCCTCCAAGTCGAGCTAAAAAGCGGCACAGTCGTATCATCCTTTTCTCGAAGCAATTCAGACCATTTTCAACCCCCCATAACTTCGTTGTGGTTAAAGCAAGAAGCCTGAATTTTTAGTTACTAAGCAGGCATTGTGTAAACACGGTATATTTAAAATTTTATTCAATTTGAACCAGTAGTTTAAGAATTATAACTTGTCAAACTTTCGTAATTTTGTCATTCACTGACTGACTGACCGAGCATCAAAAGTCTAAGGCTCAGTTGCACCAAGTAACTTTGCCAATACCTTTGCCTATGAAAATGTCATCGCCATACATTTGAGATGTATTTGACCTTGCGAATGTATGGAATTGACAGTTTCAAGGGCAAAGGTATTGGCAAAGTTAGTTTGTGCAATTGAGCCTAAGGCACTTCTAGCAGATATAAATTCAAATTTAGAATGTAATTAATATTTACGGTCTTACTAATAAACATTTATGCATCCTGTATAGCAGCGTTATAGCGTAATCATTACTAATAAACGATGTATTACGAGGGATTTTTATCTTATACGCCCGTTATAACAGTTGTATAAGTGAATGCCATTTTATACAATCCTTATTCAGTCTGTTGACCTTGTTTAGAGTGTATATAGTCTACAAATTTTAATTGATTATTAGGTCTCATCTCGCGACGTATTTTAACTATTTTGATATACTTGAGGTGGCAACGGCAAAGAAAGAGAAAAGCTTATAAAACACGCTTCAAACCCTTTTCTCTGGAAGAAAATGAATTTAGAGGTAAACCTGTATAGGTTTACTAAAAGGTATGTCAAAGAAGTGGTGGAATTGATGCGAGAAGATATAGAACAGACACAGAAGTGATAGTTGCTTCTCTGAGGAGCTTCAAGTTTGTACAACTCTCAGGGTATGGGAAAAGAAGCGCGGAAGAAGCAAGTGCGTGGTGGCCTGTTGGTAAACGGACTAGACGCGACTGCCAACATGTTCACGGTGGTCGCGGGTCCAAATCCCAGGGCACACCTCTGACTTTTCGGAGTCATGTGTTTATTAATAGTCAATCACCACGCACTAAAACCGTAAAGGAAAACATTGTGAGGAAACCTGCATACCATAGCGATTTATAAAAACATATATGGTATGTTTGACAGCCTCCGTAGCGCAGTTGGTTAGACGCCGCCTGTGAAACGAGAGGCCGCGGGTTCGATCCCCGCACCGAGAGAAATGTTTGTGCGGCCCACAAATATTTCTTCCGGGTCTGGGTGTTTGTGAGACCGAAAAGTCTCTCGTAGTTCCTGATACCCACGACACAAGACTCGATCTTAGTGTGGGGTCAGGACTATGTATGTGACTGTTGGGTGTATTTATTATTATTTATGTAAGTTCGCCAACCCGCACTAAGCTAGCGTGGTGGATTATATGGCCGAACCACTTTCAATCGTACTGTCGATTGTAGAGGAGGTCCGTGCCCTGCAGTGGGACGTATATGAGCTGATACAGAAGAAGTACAAAACGATGCAGCTGACATACATGGCATGAGTCAACAATCAGTCACTATTGTTTGTCACCGCGTTGCCGTCGCCTTAGCAAGTAAAGTAGCGCAATTTATCTATACATATACCACGAACACTCGAGGAAGAGGAAGAAGTGATGGCTGGATTCCGCAGTATTTGTGGGTTTGGACACGTGATAGGTACAATTGATTGCACACGTATTAAAATTTTAAAAGTTGGCGGAGACAATGCCCAATATTATATCAATAGAAGGGGATCTCCTCAATTAACGTGCAAGTGTGTGACTCCAAATTGCAAATTAGAGATATTGTAGCACACTGGAGAGGCAGCACTCATTACTCTCTAATATTTAGAGAATCACGTATGCGACAGAAGTTCGGCAATGGAGAATTCCATGGACGTTTACTCGGAGATGCAGGCAATGGGCTAAGTAGCTATTTGTTTACATCTGTACAAAATCCATAATAAAATGCATACGAATTAAAGATACGAAAAACAACGGTTTGTTTTAACTGTTTACATTTCTTGCGGAAAAGGACAGTTGACGTTTCAACGCGCGTTCAAAACATGTTTTCTATTTTTCGGAGATAATTTACAGAATGGGAAATGTTAAATAAACAATTTTGAATCCTGTATTTTTTACACTGAAAATATTTTTGATAAAAAGGTATTGTTGTTGCCCTATTTCTCAAGCCATTGGTAAATAAAATCATGTAAATATTAAAGAAAAAGAAAAAAAGAAATAAGTGGTGTATTCAACGTTTTAAGGTTTCGGAACCATTTCCAAAATGTTACCAGTAGTTAGTGTCATAACAATTAAATAGTTATACAAGCCCTATACACTGTTTATTAGTAAAGTATTGTATAAGTAGCTATTCACACCCTATCTATTGAATAAGTATATATACGTTAAACAATTGTATAATATATTTTTATTAGTAAGGCTGTAAGTATATATACGTTAAACAATTGTATAATATATTTTTATTAGTAAGACTGTTAGTGTCTAAATTAAGGGAAAATTTAAACATTTATAATTTCTGTCTAGTTTTCTAGATACACCAACTGCGTGAATAACTTTGTAATCCCATATAAATGTATAGGATAACAAAATTACATTTGCAGTTCATGATTCGTTGTACCCGTATATAATGGAAGAATATTTGTAGATAGGTATCTATTATATATATGTATATATATATGAGGCATAGCAGAAGGGGGGTACAGAAAGGGAAAGGGTGTATTCAGCCCATGAAACTGTACAACATGACGAAGAAAAACATGCAAATAAATATACTTAATAGGTCGAAAATATCAATTACCATGAAAGAAAGAACACTAATAATCAAATCCGCTATATTTATGATAAATTGATACCTACAAAAATAAGAAACAAACATAAGACAGGCTTAAGAAAAATCGTTATATGTATATATTCTAGAAATAAAAAGTACCGAAAAGGAAAAAAAGTATGAAGGACTCTACAAAAAGACGTGAGATCCCATTAAAAACATCCTGTAAAAAAATTCCAAGTCTCGCAGCTCAGTTTTTCTAACGCAAAAACTTGTGAGATCCATGTAATACCAAGTCGATTAATTTATTTAGTCCTTGCTTAAGGGATCTTCTGTATAAAGTTATTACGAAAGTTATTATCATATCAATATTAAAAATTATTTACGTTGTAAATAAATAGATCGACTTGGCCAGCAGCATTATGTATAAATTGTACGATACATTATGTTTTCATGCGATGGCCAAGTCGATCTATTTATTCGGGCCAGTAATCAGCAGTAGATTGTTTGTGGCAGGCGACGATGATGATCAGTGATGATGATGAGACAAATAACCGAAAGAATTATATATGAGGTGGATACCTCCACAATTTCTATTTCTTCCGCCAAAGAGCAGTGTAAATGCTCTAGTTTGTTTCGGTTTGAAGGCAATTGTAGTCAGAGGAACTACTGGACATAATGACACTTAATATTTTATGTCTCAAGATGACGAACGCTGTGGAGCATGGGCGTAGCCACGGTGGGGCAGAGAAGGGCGCTTGTTCCGCTCTGGATTTGACCTGTAAGGTACCTAAACAACTCTAAAAAAAAATGATCTAGGTAAAGTACTAGGCAGGTGAGCAATAAGAAAGTATTTAGGATAATTTCGAATTATAAACACAGATACAGGGTGTTATAGAAGAATACCGTGGGTATAGTTTGCTAATTACATATGATTTAAGACTTCTGCCCCACCCTGATCCCACGGCTAGCTACGATCATGCTGTGGAGTACCAAGCATTGCTTTGAATTATTAGTTTTGTTTAGTTTTGCTACTGTCCATGAATGCAAAAATGTCTTGGAGTACGCACATAGGTCATAGACCCAGAAGTGAGATCAGAGATATTGTGGCGGTTGCAATACGCCAACTTATATTTAGCTTTTAAAATAACACGCTTATTATTTGTAATTTGAACATTATTTAAACACGCATTCCATTTTAAAATATGACTGCAGATGTTTAACCATAAAACATCTGCGAGTCGTTTTATTAAAATAAGAATTTTTGTGTACCCTATTGTATAATATTAGTTAAAAAGATGCTGTTCTATATTATTGTTTCCTAATTGTAATGGCCCGTTCATGCCGGGGCAATAAAACTGTATTATTATAGTTAAGTTCTTTAGTGGCGGCAATCCTTTGCAACAAATTTATGTTTTTTAGACAATAGTACACATGTTTGGGTAAAACCTTTCGGTTTGGACAATAGCCCAGATGTTTGGGCAGACCTTAATTTTTAGTTGAAAGGATAGACCCTCTTTTATGGCTTAAATATATTTTCTGTAAGATTTATCCCCACCGATCCTCATTCGGGTAGTCCTATAAAAGGGTCGGTTTATTTAGATGAAAAGGACAGTCTGCCATCTCGCGTCACGAGCACATCTCGCTCCGAATCGCATAGTTATAATTTTACTCTGTCTGTGAATGTATTAAGTGTTAATTTATAAAATATACGATAGTTAATTCCTGAAAGTTAGTGCTCATTCTAATACCTACACTTATAACCACCAAAATATGAATCCAGCGAAACATAGATAGGTACATTCTGTGGACGTAGGATAAAACATACGTACTCTCAATATTATAATACTTCTATCGACTTGTACCTAGTAAACCTACGTGATCAAATATCATATTTTATGGTGCTTCACAAAATAAACACAACTTTCAACAAGGTATAGAAGTGGCAAACTCTTGAAGAATTTCCAGTGTCATCTGTACTCGTAAATAGCTCGGCAATACATTTCAAGCATTTGTGGTGAAAGCTAGACAGATGGCGGCGCGGCGGCGATGTCGCCGACTCGTCAGCCGTAATCCGGGATTATCGCCGCCTGTCACTGCCTCGCCGCCTGCCACGCCTCGCGACCTCCCAGCCTCTTCTTACTGTTTCACCTGACGCTCTGTCTCACGGCAATACTGTTACAGTTAAACAATTTAATAAAACTAAATGAGGAGTCATTTGGATTGTTATTTTTTGTAGCACGAGAGATTAGCATTGCTACGTAAATTTTATCCAGCGAGAAAACCACCTGGTTTCGTGTAACTTTGCAACCTGAATATAGCATGCTCGTTGGATAAAACTAATTACTTTCATATATTTTTTTTTGCTTCTGAAATTCAGCATAATCATACAGGGTATATCAAGACTGCTACCGAAAACGAAGCCGGGTGGTAGTTTAAGCGACTTCAGACACAATGCAACAGAAAAAGTTGCAAAAAAAAGAGACAATTTTTTTTTGTTATTTTTTTCCTATGACCATATTTGGGTGGTAAATACATTTTTTCCTAAAATAATAGTGTATACCCTTTTATTTATAGATAATCTAAGGTATAAAAGTGTTTAAATTATTATTTTATCAAAAACTATGGATTTACCACCCAAAAATGACGATATTTAAAAAATCATATAAAATACTTGTCGCGTTTCTTTTCGAAATTTTTGGTTGCATTGTGTTTGTAGTCACTAAAACTACCACCCGGCTTCGTTTTCGGTAGCAGTCTTGATATACCCGGTATTTATGGTGGTAGGTCTCTCATATGTGAGAGGCTGCCTGGGTGGGTACCACCGTTTTGTCTATTTCTCCCATCAAACAGCAGTTTAAATGCACTCTTGTGTTTCGGATTGAACGACATTGGCCAGAGGAACTACTAAACATATTGGGACTTAACATCTTATGTCTCAGGATGGCGAGCGCAGTGGAATGCCAAGCATTGCTTTTTAATTCAAGGTGTTGTTTGGTTTTGCTACTGTTCATCAGGCGAACGGTATGCTCGTCTCGCCAATCACTGCAATAAAAAATAATAATAATGAATGCGCTTGTGAGTCATATTAATCGCGTTTCAAGTTACGCATACTTATCTAAAAGTTAATGCTTTATCTGTCTGAAAGTACATGTTTCATGCAGTAGGCATCGAATTTATTTCTCCCATCAAACTGCGTATGTATGTATCAAGGCCTTAGAGTGCTCGCTAAAATCTTCCAACCGAACTAGCGCGCCAACGTCAGCTTAATACCCATGTCCAAACATTCCAAATTCAAAGTCCATCGCATCAACTAAAACCCGGTTGATCCGACACGACCCGATTGCAGCGTACTTTTATGCAGCGGGTAATGCGCGGGGCGGCGGGGCGGTGGGCAGGACTGGGGGCATGAATGACGCACCTGTGCAGAGTGGCCGGTCGCGGCGCAGTGCGGGTCAATGTCGGGCCACAGCGCTGCTGCCGGCCCGGCCGGGGCGGGCGCGGCGTGGGGCGCGGGGGCGAGGGGCATGCGCGGGGAGGCAGCGCCATCCTCCCGCGCCAGTGAAATTGGTTTACCTTTATAGGCATCAGCAAATGTAATAGGATCTAAATGTTCCGTTTTCAATTTGCTCCCGGCGGTTCGGGAATGTCGGCTGAGGGTCGGTTCTATAGTCATAACTCATTACCCGCTCACGCAGTATTTCTGTTATATTACTGCGGTATCTGATGTATTTCTAGGATGAGCACGCCCTGCCCCAGTAATGAAGGTTTGTATTACTTTGTTACTATCTCGCAAAATAGAGCCCGGAAAGGTCTTCATTAACTAAGAACATCAATGTACGTAACGAAGGTGCGCTAAACAAACCTTTCATAAAATAAAACGAACAAAAAATACGCCGGAAATAACCATAAACGAAAACACACACATAAAAGTCGAACTTATGAAAACTAAACCCCTTTGAAAAAAAAGTTGTTGGCAATATAACAAATATGTTTATCGATACAAAACTTGTTTCGATCCGAGCTCGGTAGTCCCTGCGAGTGTTTTTTCACCGCAATGAAAACAAACTTGCCGAGCGTGGTGGTGGTGTTATGGGAAAACACGTTAGTATAAATAATATAGTAGAGTTGCGAACGACGGGGACCTTGGCGGTTATTGAAGGCTGTCTGTGTTTTGTTTCACACCTCATGACAATTACACTACGCTGACCGAAAGGCATTTCCATTACGAAAATATGTCGCTAATTTACTATAACAATGCGTACGTAATGATACGATTTTATGCAACTCCAATTAACTATAAAAACTATACAGTGACGTGGTATGTTATATTATAACTAAAATTTAAGATAATTAAATGTATCTTCGCATAACAAAAGCCATGACAAAATCTAAATTAAGCTGAAAGTAAAGCTGAAAGCCATGTAGTTTGAAGCAGAGATATAATTGTTGTGCCATTAAAGAACGAAATAACATTAGCACATGTTACGTAATATGCCAAAGGTCAACTCATATTCAGATAATTTCAATGCAGATTGTATAGCCACATACAACACTGGCTTTACAACAAACAACTTAAACGCAACAGTAATCATCGGTCAATAAACAATTTTTCATGTCAGTAAATAAAACTGCGCAATACATCCAGCGTGATGCAATAGCGAGCAGGTGGTTAGAGTCTGGGCGCTACAGTTTAAAGCCAGTATCGATCGGCGAGGACACGCCGTCCTTGGTGCAACCGTGCACTACGCCACGTACCGCCCGTGTTCGGCGTATTGCGCGAACCTTCCAGAATCGCCGCTACGACGACGCGTGGCGCTGGCGTATGTATAGCTGTATGCTACGATATATGGCGTATCTATCAATGTATGCTACGATATACAGCGTATCTATCAATGTATGCTACAATAATATGTGAGTGTCTATCAATGTATGCTACGGGTGTAGCGTGTCTATCAATGCATGCTAAACGCTACATATCGATGTAGCGTATCTCGCGCTACGTTCGGTTGATAGGAAATTAGTTGAATGTTTAGATTTAGTGAGCGGAAGTTAGTTTTAAATTAAGTTAGTTGATGCTGCGCTCGAGAATTTTGTTTGATTATATTAATTTTCATTTTATTATAGCGTATGAGGGCGGATATTAGTTATCAATTTATAAAGTGTGATTTGAAACTTATTTTTAAATATAGTTATGTAATAAATTACTAAACTGTTTTTAAACGCTTCATTATCTCTGTATGAATTAATAAACTCTTTGTTATGTACTGTGTCTTTGTTGCCAAGTAGAAATAACCGTAGTAATAGTAACGCATTTGTTTTTATTATTTCAAAGAAGCTTCAATGAAAATCCCATTATTTCCACAGTATAAAAAATCAAGAAGTCAATTCTCGTTTATTTACCCTCTGAGATCTCTGGCAAAGATGGCGACGCGGTTACGCTACTCCCACTTCCTTCCTTCCAGGAATTGGGAACAACATCAATTATTTAATATAAATAACGGATGATTTTTGTTTAAATTTATTTACAATGGTTTTCATTCCGTCGTTACATCATACAATACACAGACAGTCTCCGTGGCTTAGTTAGTTAGACGCCGGCTGTGAAACTTGAGGCTGCGGGTTCAATGCTCGCTCCAAAACAAATGTTTGTGCGATGCACAGGTCTGGGTATGTGATGTGTTATGACAGTATGTGAGACCGAAAAGTATCTCTGATACCCACGACACAGGACTCGATCTTATAGCTACGTCAGGAGTATGTATGTGACTGTTGGGTGTATTTATTTATTGTTGAAATATTTATTGTTACAGTTTAAAGGCATTACCTACTGGCTACTATACATGTTTAAAGCAACTTTCTTCTCTTTTAACACATCGATTAAAAATTATAAATCTACTTATTGTTAGTAATTCTAGCGCAAATTTTAAATTTTAAAGAGTTTCGTACGCAGTTAATATGCAAAAAGCGAGCCTTTGTATAAAACATATAACAATATTTTTTTTATAAACAACCACACAAGCCTTCAAAACATAGCTTGCTAAGTTCCTGTTTAACTTTTCACTCGGCAACAAGGTTACGTGGCGTCGATAAAGGATCGTTCGTGTGCAAAATGGTGAGCTGTTTACCCGGCATGGCAGTCACGTCGTGCAATCTTTTGTTTTTTTCTGGGGCCCCTCTCATCTGGGATGCTTTGCCGTGCTTATACCAACTTGTTATACATTACATTTGTTTTTAAGTCGATACAATGTAAATGTAATATTTGTTGTATAAGGCTCGAATTTACTTATATTCAACTTGGGAGTAGAGTCCTGTTATGTCACAATGTGGAATGGAAAGAGTTGCGGAAATTATACAGTAATAAAAAATACAGTCAACAGTTATACATAGTCCTATTCCCACACTAAAATCGAGTTTTGTGTCGTGGGCATCAAGAACAACGAGAGACTTTTCAGTCTTACAAACAGCCCCAGCTCCGAAACAACCCGCCCCTCACGTTTCACAGCCATCATCTTACCAATTATTTTTACTTCCTTGCTCTGATTATCCTACTATAAAGCTCACAATCTTTATAAAATACCAGAATAAATGCTAGCAGCATGGCATGTAAGCGTTCCATGCAAGTGTAGTGCACCGCTGCTCGTATGTTCGGAGGCAGGTAGTGACGGCTAGGCAATACAGGATGTTTTATCGCCCCGGCAAAGTTCAAAAAGTCCGCATTGGAGCCGAGCATAGAGATTTTATCTTCACAAATACCTTAAAAAATTTCGCCCGCTGTCGACTTTGCGGGTGCCACAATAAATCTAACACAGCAGGGTACACGCGATACACGAACTCGCAATCAGTGAAGTCGTAATTTATTGTATCTATTATGCAAAGCCAAATACCAAATCTAAAGTGCTTTCGTGCCATCGATCATCCGCCCGATATACTAACTTTGCTGTTGAGAAAAACGTGACAGTTGTGACACGGTCGATTTATTTCTACCTTAAACGGAAGGCATTTCGATGCAATGAGATTTTTTTACATTTCATCCTTACTCTTGTATTGGTTTACGTGCCTTTTCAAAAATGTCCAACAACAAAATATTTTAAAACACGATTAAATATAAAATAAAATAAAAATAAAATATGAATGTTCCTGTAGTAAGTATTCTGTAAATAATATATTATTCCGAAAGCGGACGTCGTAAACTTGACTGAATACGTCTCTTTATCAAGCGGGTACGCGGCGCGTCGCATTATACGTGGGGCATTGTGTTCCCGAGCCCCGCTGTATTTACTAACTCTCGCAAACACTTCACAAACATTCCCTGTACGCACAGGCCTACTGTTTCGCAGTAAACGCTCGCAGCGTTGAATTAACAGGCTCTGTAAACAGTATGCCTATTTAATGAGGACGTCCCAATCCTTTGCTACGGGCTTTGATTGTGTGAAGTTTGGAATATGATACTTAATTAAAACTGATTGCGATTTAGAAATCTTGCATTAATTTGGATATATTTAATCTGTAATCATAGGTTTACGATTCCATAGACGGAATGTAAATGAGTTCATTGCATTTTGCAGTCGTATAATAATACTAGTCCATATACATTTATTTACGTTATGGGGACGGATCTCTTAAACTGTGAGGGGGTAGGTATTATAGCCCACTTACACGCAGAGAGTGTATCGCGAATCGTAATGAATCGTATGCCATTATAGCACGACATAACAGCCATAAATTATGCAACATTTTATATTCTTGCGATAATAGTATCTTCGAGGTGAGAATCTTTTTCCTTATAAATGGGGCTTTAGTCCACTACCTACACTGGCCTAGTACGGAGTTGATGTAAATCTTACACCAGTAACACAATCTGTCATTTTTGTGCATACTAACCCACGTTTTTTGTCGCAACCCTTGAATTGAGATGTAAATATTTTTCTAAACCACTGTGCACAAATCAAAGGGTCGGCCGAAATTAATACCTATATTATCAGTTTATATATAGAGTAGGTTCCCCCCGTTCTCTCCCCTCACCATTCTTTAGGGTACTCCCCTCTCAGTGCGGAATGACCTGAGTATCCTTGGTGTAGATATCCGCTGTGATCTATATCCAAGGAATCACATCGAGGGCGTAATAATTGCCACATCACGCAGGGTTGGAGTCCTGAAACAGGGTGCGTCGGTTCTTCACGCCCGGTCAGCTTTATCGTTTGTATCAAGCGCAGGTCCGGCCGGGTATGGAGTACTGTTCGCACCTCTGGGATGGATCCGCCCAGTACCTGCTTGATGCCTTGGATGGATTGCAGCGGCGGGCCATCCGCATTGTGAATGTTGCAGACGTTACGAGCAATTTAGAGTCGCTACAACTCCGGAGGGATGTCGCCTCTCTAAGCGTGTTCTACCGCCTGTATCACGGTGAATGCTCTGAGGAATTGTTCAACTTAATCCCCTCCTCTCCATTCATCCATCCAGAACCACGCGTGCTGGCTTGCGAAGCCATAGCTTGACGGTGCAAACCATCCCGGCGCGAACCAAACGGTTCTCTAATTCTTTTTTGTGCCGCACTGTCAGGCTGTGGAATTGTTTGCCGTCTCACGTGTTCCCTCCTTCCTACAATCCTGGATCCTTCCGCCGTAGTGTGAAAAGGCACCTTAGCAGGCCGGCATAATTGTTTCCATTGGCATGGGACTGCCGTCCGATACCAATGGATACTCTGCCTGGGCGGCATTTGCGCTTACCATCAGGTGCAATGTCGCCACTATGCCGGACCAGATAAAAAAAAAGAAAAAAAATATATTATGTTTGCTTGATTTAGATGTTGCGTACACTAAGGCCTTGTAGTTTATAGGTAGTAACTTTTGCGCAGTATTCTAGTTTATGGCGGGTTGTAGTTGTAATTTACACCCACACAGGGTGAGTTCATACTCCTTGAGGCGACAGGTCTAATAAATATAACCTTAGTAACTGTATTCTATATACCGTTAGTGGCGTATAGAGTAAAAATTTAGCTGAAAAACGAAAAGTCTAATATTAATAGGCTTATTTGTAAACAATTTGTTCAACAATATTCAATCCTTTACTAAAAAAATGGACTCTCATATAAGGATTTCCATAGTAATATTTTTATACACATTATTCAAATCTGTGACGGAAAATTACAAAAACTTAGAGTTAGTGATGAACATACCGGGTATCTCAAGACTGCTACCGAAAACGAAGCCGGGTGGTAGTTTTAGTGGCTACAAACACAATGCAACTAAAATTTTCGCATAGAAACGCGACAATTATTTTTTATGATTTTTTAAATATCGTCATTTTTGGGTGGTAAATCCATAGTTTTTGCTAAAATAATTATTTAAACTCTCTTATATCTTAGAGTATTTATAAATTAAAGGGTATACACTATTATTTTAGGAAAAAAATTATTTACCACCAAAATATGGCAATAGGAAAAAAATTTCAAAAAAAAATTGTCGCTTATTTTTGCAACTTTTTCTGTTGCATTGTGTCTGAAGTCGCTTAAACTACCACCCGGCTTCGTTTTCGGTAGCAGTCTTGATATACCCTGTATAGTGTAACACAGTGAAATGAGTACTAGTGAAAAAGAACACGCGAACATTATATCTTCCCTTTAATATCTAGACAATGGGAAAAGTGTTATTGGACATATTCTTATTCATAGTCTCTTTAGAAGTTCAGGTTAAATTTATATAACTTATTAGTCATGAGGCTATATTATTATCGAAATGATGTATTATGACATAATAAACCATAAAAAAGTAATTCCTTAGGTATGGTAAAACAAAGTTTCTATGACTGTTTAAATAACGTTGATGATATTTACATTCCATCAGTTCTGAATCATTCCATAGCCATAAATATGTACAGTAAATTACGTCTCAATAAATAAAACAAAACACGTGTACAAAGGATAATAAAGAACAAACGGAGCAAGATTTGTATCAGCTGTCAACGTCTCTGTGTTACAATCCAATCGGTGCCAGTCATTGGTGCCAGTCGCATCGTTTACGGCCGGAGTACATCACACACGACGCCTTGTTTACAACATCCCTGCAGACAATCACGATACATAGAACAAATCACGCTGTATTACGAGGTAATCTTTCGTCTTTTATATTAGATATGTGATTCATATATTTCAGACTTTATCCTACGAGATTAGAAGGACTAATAAAGGAGGAAACAATTCTCTGAATACGGGTGGCTTTCAACAGGGAACGATTTACAAGATGGTTTATCAAATCCACTTAATTTTCAAACATTATCTCAAAATGGATATAAGAATGTTTTTATTTAAATTCACTTCTATGCGTAATATCTACTCTCGAAAGATCTTTATTCGGTAATTTTATCCAAATGTTAATTAAACAGTCGAGAGGCTCGTTAACTGGCCCGCTGAAGGCGTGAAAGAAATTATACTTCGAACAAATAGGCCATTACGCCCAGGGATCATAACCAATATCTTACGTTTATGCCATTTAATTAGCACCTTTCGTAGCTACCGTTGATGTCATAAATTTATTTACCATAAACAGAATTAATGAGGGGTTGATGGCGGACGACTAATTAATTTATATAGGGGGCGCGTGCGCCGTCTGCGACGCCTCTTATTACAACACTCCAATGTCTTTATGGATCTTTTTATGTTTCGCGTTTTATGACATGGTCTGGTCACAGTTGAGTTGCATATTACGGTGTATCAGCAGTTTCAACAAGTATAGACGACTGAATTTCTTGCAGTGCCTTAGGTCGAGCTTTTGAACTTTTGAACTTCGTTTAAATCGTACAATACAATACAAACTCCTTGTCTTGGCGGGGGTACCACTGCTTTATATAGAACTGACTAGAATAATAGCTTTTTATTGCATTTCGTTTGATGAATGTGATTGGCAGAGACTGCATTACTCTTCTACCATCTGTTGAGACTTCCACATAATCACACACAAGCATGTCATATGTCATTATTACAGTTATTCAAGTCATGATTCTTGCCTGGGTATATTGTGCCCCTATAGATCGGCAGAATTATTATGCTGCCAGCAAGAAAACGAGCCTCCGGCAAACTCACTCACCAAATGAGACGCAACTGTGCAGCCACAATTCACCACTCAATATAAGAAATTGCTTTTTATTTAATGGAATGACGTTCACAGGCCACTAAAAGGGATGGAATTTAGCGAGCTGCTCGAATATCGCGCTGTTTGCACACTTGTAGTAATAGTTGAAGTTTTACGAGCACATTAAGAGCGCGTATCTGCCGGGGCTCGCGCTCGAGGCTCGTATAAACTTATTGACTGCATGTTCGGCTCTAATCTGCCATCTTTATCGCTGATTTATATAGTTCTGGTTTTATGCGGGTATTAGTTACTGTTAGTGATATTGAAGAGGTTTGTTCAGGTAAATAGTAGGAAAGTGACCTTGAATATTGTATTGTAAGTGAATGTATATTTACCATTTTTTTGGAAAGTATTGACAAAACATATTTACAATAAAGAAAGAAACACTTACCATCAGGTGCAATGCCGCCACTATGCCTGGCCATTATAAAAAAAAACACGCTAACCATAATATTTCTTTCGTTGCCTTTAAAAGCATTCAGAAAAGGAATTCCTGTCTCTCTTACAAAAATCTCAACAAAGATAACCGCGAACTGAAGCAAAAATTACATTTAAAATGAATTAATATCGAAAACGCTACTCGTCGGTAATGGCAAACAAAGCAACCCTTTCCGCGCCGCCCTTTGTGTTAACCCCCTCCCCCATTCTTCTCCACCCCGCGCCTACTCCTAGCCGCATTGTCGACCTTTCACCATTCATCCACTTCCTTTATGCTAATATCTTTCCAGCCGCTTTAACCCCGTCCCAGAGCCTTTGGGTTTAGATTTTAATTTTTAACTCGCCTTTAAGAAGCCACCTGGGCTCGCCGGATGAAATTTGAATTTTTAAATTATAAGACGTTACTTAGAGTTTCGGAATTTGGTGAAAAATGCGGTTGTTTGGGCGCGATAAAGGGAGTAATACAGCTTTATGGTAAGGGAGTAATACTGCCGGAGTAATTCGCAACACTATAAAAAGCTTAGTACCTCCCTCGCGCGTCATTATAGTTGTATCATGGCTACTCTTTTAATATCATATGTCTGCAATTAAATTACTGAGAGGCTTTTTTTGTAAAGATAGTTCAATAGCCCACCCATACACACCCTCTGGCCACTGTGAATGAGGGCAAAAATAAGCTGTTTCAATCCCGACCATAAAGACAAACCTTATGCGTAGAACGTTGGAAATTAATCATACAGTTGTACCATCTTTGGATACTACATACATATAGATACTATAGAGAGATTCTATCACCACTGCTAAAAGTTCTTCCAGTTCTTATTCCATACTTATATGGGGTCGGTGCAACGTAGTAATGTTTCTTCGTCTGTCTGACATAAATAAGTCATTACCCTATGAATAAGTCTCTAAAAAAAGATCTTTGAAGACTAATAATATCGGTATACAATTAAATAGTGCAAGTGGTAGTTTGGGACGGGTAGACGCTGTTGTTAGTCATGACTCAGCATGAATGGGCAGGCTCGTCCGGGACGATATCACTCTGTCATATAAAATCGATGAGAAGCGACAGCTTTTCTAGCGCGTTTTGTTTGGTGAGTGAGATTGACGGATGGCAAATAGCCCTTTCCTCTTCCACCTTTTTTCCTTCCGGCTATCCTTCCGATTTGATGAGCTGGCACCACATCTATGATCCAAGCGTTGTTGATGCTCATGAGTCATGGGTGGCAGTGATCAATAGTGAGTTACCATCTGGTGATCTGTTTGCTCTTTTGCCTGACTTAGGCAATAAAAAATATATCAGTATGTGTATTTTCGTACATAGATTTAGAAGCACAAAAGCTCCTAATTCCCGCGTGTTGCACTCGCGCAACGTATTAAAACTTGCGTCGTATATTTTTTCTCTTTATCTTAGTTTATTGCTTTTATCTCGTTACTTTTGTCGTAAATTCGTTCTCGCTACTCCCCCCGATGTTCGCGCAAAACTTCCATTATTCGTTTACTTTGAGAAAATACTTTTTGAATAAATAAATATTAATGAAAAGAGAAGAATGGTAAACAGCTTTGGAGGGACAGAGCGTAGACGCCGCGTCGTGTCGTGTTTATTAATAGTATTATTACAAAGTTTTTTTAAAAAAACTGTATTTTCACCAGTCAATACTTTTATCTGGACTCTGAACATTATTGAACTTACCATCATGGTATAGATATACTATTTTGGCTTGCTAGTATTAGAAACAAGCGGGATTATATCCTGACATATATTTAGTATATGATTCGGAACACCTACTACTAATTAATTAGGCCAAGGTCTCTTGGTTTTAGCGTTAGCGGTATGTGTTGGTAAGCACGGCACCTAAACCTTGGTTTATAGCTACTCAATTAGCGTCCAATTACGTAAAAGATTTTCTACAATTTAAAACAATCAGCCCAACTATTACCCACGTAATAATTTAGTTAATATGATAGCAATTTCGACACAGTATTACGTGGAATTTGATTTACATTTTACCGCGTGCGTGAGGTTAAATGTTATTATGTTAGTTAATCGCGACGCGCCGCGTGCCCCGAATACTTCCACTGCCACGCTTCAAGCCTTTCAATTTGTTAATTTGTGACAACACGAGGTATACGGATCGCGTGATATGTACAATAAATTAAATTAATACATAGCTAATGTTTGTTTAGAGTTATTGCTATAGAGAGTACTATAAAACAGTCGGATAGCCACATACGTTGCTTCGACTCCATAGCACGATGGTATGTCTTCTTTCATGGACGCGACGGCTAGAAATTAATAGTTCTTTTCAGTTCCATAACATCCATCACAATTGTTTTGGTAAAAAACTATCGCCTTATTTTGGGTCACACCTACAGCCAGTTTCATAGCCAGCTTCTTGGCATTCTAAGGCCGTTCATTCTCAGTCTACTATAAAATAGTATTGTTTTGAGTCTACACGTGGCCCGCTTCGTATGGTAAATAGCCAACACTATAAAGAAATAGCTCGCACATCAAACATGTGCTAAAAATAAGTATGCATTTACAAAAGCCGCTAGGGACAAAATATCACCCATAAAAAATATCACCCGTTTGAAACCTAGCTACATTCCAGCAGGCGTTCCACATTAAATATTCCAAACACCTAAAAACCTTATATGAATATCGTGGATATTACACAAAAAATGCTTATATTCAATACAGAGAGATAGGGTGTGTGGGAGGGGGGTGTACGATCTGCGCAAAGTAATTGGCAAACATTAAAACCCGGACACGAAGATCGAGGTCAACATCGAACTGGCTTCTAAAAGCGCGGTACATGGCGCCATGAGATGTAGCCCAGTATGGTGTAGACTTTCATTGAATGTATGAAATGAAATGAAAATAATAAATGTATTACACTATTTAGATTCAGATTTATCTACCACTCGTTACCCTACGTAATGGTTGTGTGTATAATAAGGTTCGAAATATGTAAAAGGATTTTATCTGGTTACTTACTAGTTTTATGGAAATTAATTATTAATTATAATGACAAATGAAAATGCGTACAAGCTGTCTATTCTAGCGTGTTTGTGAATGTTTATCAGCCCATAGAAGTCCCCACTGCAGAGCACGGGCCTCCTCTACAATCACGAGTACGATTGGGAGTGGTTAGGCCATATAGCCCACCACGCTGGCCTAGTGTGTTATGTGGAATGCCTAAAAGCTATAAGGGTACGAAATATTTCATTTATTTGGCATTTAACACAACGAGGTATCAGCTGATTTTTAGTGCATTCTAGATGTATGCGACTCTACTACTGAAAGTATTTTTCATGTCATTCGATATACATATGTAATTACACCGGCATTCTTCTTATTAATTGTAGTGTACTTCGTTGACATTCTATTAAACTATCTCCTCTAATGGGTAAAAATTGCAACTGCTTAGTACGATATATTCAAATTCGGGTTTAACTAATATAAAACTCTCATTCGATCTCACTATTGCAACTATGTAAGACAGGATTAGAACGACGTGCAAAAATATGTATTGACCACGGAAGCATGTTTTTCGAGAACGCTTCTTCTGAGAACGTCCACTGTTAAAATAGATTAGATAGATAGATATATTGTTAATTATTTCTGTTTATATAGTTTTAATTGTTACCTATTATTTTATATTTTCGCTTCTGTGGCTAAAGTGACTGTATCTATGTTTTGTTATGTAACACCTTGCACGCTTATGTGTATACTCATGTTCATACAAATAAAAACATATTATTTTTATCTTTAGAAGTCTTCCAAAACATCCATAAGGACTTGTTGATGAAGTTCAGCATCCAGCAACGTTCTGTAACTTTTATAAGATTTTATGTGTACCTTGTTGTGGTCGTTCGGCACAAGATAATACCATGTCACGATTGTGAACTTGCAGAAAGGTTTGAGACGGTACAGCACTAATTTTTCTAACTCCACAGCAACCTTTAAACCAGTCGTCCACTAAGCATAATAAGTGAAAAATTTACATTTTCCGTATTATTATCCTTGAAAAGTTTCGTATAAACTTGACCAAGTTTTATGAATATTTAAAACATAATTTATTACATCAATGAATAAAACACATCGATCATAATTGCGGAAGCGATAATTGGTTGTTCTCCGTCTCGTTCACCTGCGGCCGACAACATCCATAATAAGCAATGGCTGTTGGATTAACAATTAGATATTATTACATACATTATACAGGGTATATCCTGGACTGTGACTGAAAACGAAACCGGGTAGTTTTAGTGACTACTCAGTACTCACTACAGACACAATGCAACTAAAAATTTCGCAATAACGTGACATTTTTTACGATAGAAACCCTTGCACCACCATTATTATTTAGGAAATCTATATATGTATCTACCACCCAAAATACGACGATAGGAAAAAAAACTCGCTTTTTGTAAAAAAATCTGAAGTCACTAAAACTACCACTACTTCACAGAAAACACAGCCTTGTTTCTCTTCAATCAGGACTTGAACCAACAGCTTCCCCAATACCTCGTTGGTATTAACAATACTTACCAAGCTTTGGAGGTGAATTATCGAATGACTAACACCCGTATTCTAAGACGTTTCCTCGAATCTTCCTCAACCTTATCTCTGTTGAGGGTGACGTTCAAAATGAATTCGAGGAATCCTCGAAAATGGTATGCTTAGTTAATAAAATAATTTAATTAAAAATTAAAAGACCGACTTCAATGTGCACTACAAAGTAATAAATAATATATATTTCATTGTGCTAGTACACATTGATTAATTTTCTTATTGACTAGACTAGCCAACAAATCTTAAATACGTAATATTTTGAAGGCGGGTCGACAAGTGCCAAACGAGAACAAATTTAAGTAATGTAACACAGTTGAATATTACCTACTTGTAGATGTTTCGTTGGCGCTCAGTTAGATCCATATGTAAACTAGAAACAAATTAATTTGACATATTGATCCTACGTGTACATTTGTTGAAATTTTAATAGAATTAATATGTGTCATATGTGTGGTCTAATTTTAACGTATTGCATACGATCAAAGATACAGTGGTCAAGGGTTTCAACTCCAGGTTACACCATTGACTTATTGGAGTAATTTGCATATTTATATACAATTACTTTAACAGTGATATTAATCATAGTGAAAGAAAGAAAGAAAGAAAGATTTGGTTGTTAAGTTTGTATGTTTCCCTCGATTGTAGATAAGTCATCGGACTTGAGTATCGACTCAACAATGTTGATTAAGAGCTGATATATTAAGGACGGGGCGATTTTTCTATTAGTTATCAGGACAGGGACTGAATTTGCACCCGATATGACTATAGACTCTCGCCCCCAACCACACCGAGGGACAAAACACGCAAGGCGTAACGTGGGTGTCCTGGTTTATACCAGGAGAATCTCTGCATACCCCTTCTGGGAAAATGGCGTAAGTTTATATAGATTAAGACAAATTAATATTGCGTGTGAAATTGCGTGTTTTTTCGCTAGGATGTTTTACACATATTAAATTTTTTGTGTAGGTCGTCGTGTTCGTCACTTGGCGACCCGCCTTCAAAATATTACGTATTTAAGATTTGTTGGCTAGTCTAGTCAATAAGAAAATTAATCAATGTGTACTAGCACAATGAAATATATATTATTTATTACTTTGTAGTGCACATTGAAGTCGGTCTTTAATTTTTAATTAAATTATTTTATTTATTACTTTTTAGTTTTCATAAGTATTGTAATGATGCCAAAGGTAATCATATAATGAAAACTGGAATCAATGTATATAAAAAATGAACCAATGTGATCCTTTATAATTTCAGAAACGAAATTAAAATTTTATGATTTTTAAGGAAACTACACTGTCATTTCGTTTTTATGATAAAGAAAATACTAAAATCGGCTCAACCTGCTAGGGATATTGAGTACACTTAAGCGTGGTAATCATTCGTTACCCCCTCACCTCTACACCTTCTTCACTTCCTATTTTTAATAAAACACATATACTTAACCTAATGGAAGAAAAATCATTGCGTTTCTGCAAAGTTTGTGGAGGTCTGCTCTCCAGATATGTGACCAACATTATGTATAATTCGTTCCGAAAAAATTTTATTTAAAATCATTTATTTATTGTCGCAGATATTTAGTATTTATATTTGTATATATCCCCTCCCCCCCCCCTTTTCCACCCCCCCCTCCCTTGTAGTAATAAACTTATACTGAACCTAATGTAAAAAGAATTATTTCTGTACTGTTCAATTTTGAGGAGTTCTGCCCTTCAGGTCCAAAGATATTCATCAGGTCTTCACAATATTTTTTGGTCTTACCTACCATATAATACTCTTGACAAAAAAGTTAGTTTTTAAGTCAGTTAAGAACTGCCGAGATATTGAGTATTAACAATTGTAGCTATTTTCCTCCCCCCTCACCCCCACCCCACCCTTTTCCCCATTTTCACCCACCCTTTGTAATAATTTACTTATACTTAATCTAACGCAAAAAGAATTAATGCTGGACCGTTTAATTTTGAGGAGTTCTGGTCGGCAGATCCTAAGATATTCATCAGGTCTTCACCAATTTTATATGGGACTAACCCTGTATATCATGCTTTCCGACAAAAAAGAAATTTTCAAAATCAGTTCACAATTGCCGGCGTAATCGCGTAACAAACATACAAAAAAAAAACCAGTCGAATTGATTACCTCCTCTTTGAAGTCGGTCAAAAATATATATTCCTAGAGGATCCTCGAGTTCGATGTTGAGTCGAGGAAATACGTCATCAAGTACGTCATTGATGTATTAATAATTGGTTAATAAGGTACAGATTTAACAAAAACTATTTGACATTTCAACATTATGCTCACTTGAAAAGTGACAGTCAAAATTTGTCATGTAAGTAATAAACAATGTTTCCATAGTGACAATATTTCCTCAAGTATTATTTAAGGTAGTAGTTCAGTCAATATGTAGATTGCCTTCCGAATAAATACCTACCCTTATTTAACATAATGAATCGTTAGGAGGGCATGTCAAGAGGTCACAGAAAAATTAAAAAGGCCGCGCGGTTTGCTGATTTTGAGAAATTCAAAAAATTAATAAAAAAATAATTAAAAACGCTTTTTTCTTGGAAACTATTGGTTTTAGGAAAAAGTTCTTTGAATAGAAAATGTAGAGGGCATGGCGGACTACATTTTTTGTCACTGGAGTGACGTCATCCGACTTGAAATACAAAAAGTAGAGGGCGCTAATAGATCAAAAAAGTGTTCCAACGCTATTTTCGGTAGGAAAAAATGATTTTTGTATAATAATGTAAATTAGAAAGTTGTTGGTCACAAAATTAGCTACAACTTTATTTAAAACAAATTTTAATAAAACTTACTGTTTTCGAGCTGGAACTTGTCGGAGTGTACAAATTGTACATTATGTACCGTGCCGTTGCACAGTACCCATGCCATTCAGTTTTATCTTTTTGTAAAATTCAAATGGAATAGCAGTAATTGTTTTCTGATTTTATTATCAAAAAATTTTGAACTTTTGTTCAGCAAAAATTTGAACTTAGGTGAATTTATCTATGTTTTACATCACATTATTTCAAGTCGGATGACGTCACTCCAATGACAAAAAATGTAGTTTGCAATGCCCTCTACATTTTTTATTTAAAAAACCTTTTCCTAAAACCAATAGTTTCCAAGAAAAAAGCATTTCAATTTTTTTTATTAATTTTTTGTATTTCTCAAAATCAGCCAACAGCGCGGCCTTTATTATTTTTCTGTGACCTCTTGACATGTCCCCCTAACAATTAATAATGTTAAATAAGGGTAGGTCTTTATTCGGAGGGCAATTAATTATTCCTTACATATTGACTGAACTATAGGTCGTGACGTACCTTGAGTTTGAAAGTTGATTCCTTTCCTCGAGAAAGAAAAAGTATCGAGTGACGTTGAGTGGAGGAGACTTTTTTCAACTATGATACAAATTTCCTCCAGTTAAGGCCGAGTGGAGTCGAGTCATTTTCAAGGAACGTCTCAGAATATGGGTGTTAGTCTACGGTTGCGACGTACCATAAAGGAGTGTCTAAGCACATTAGTGAAGTTTTACGTACGGCGTCCGAACATTGGTAGTTCGTATCGTTTTTATATATAACCCCCCAGCAGGTGCCAGGTAAAATTATGATAGTGAATAGTGGCGACTGATGTCAGTGCGCCGGCGCTAAGCATTCGCAGCATTAAGGTGTGTCCACACATTGAGCGGCAAGAGCGCGGCAGCAACACGCGGCGTTTGCAGGACACATTTCTGCCGCGCTCAAGTTAGAACGAAGCCGACTAATGTTTTGCGCGGCAGTACTGCGCGGCACACCCAGACACGCCGCGCACTTCAGTTGGCATCAGAACTAAAATGAAACCTGTTGCATGTGACGTAGCTCTGCTTATTATTAAAAAAAAATGCGGAGTAAGACTAAGAAAAGAAAAAAATATTTAATGAGTAAATGCTGGACGAAACTACTTTTTCAATCAATAAATTACCAAATTCATTACCGAACACCACAATTTTTAAGATTAACTTTAGAAGAGTTTGAACATTTACATGGCCTGGTTGAGCCGCATATTAAAAAAGAAGATACGTATTGGCGTAAAGCAATCATAACAAAAGAGAAATTGGCTATAACTTTGCGGTATTTGGCAACAGGAGACTCATATTCTAGCTTACAATACGTGTTTTGTTTTATTATGGTATTCTTTTTTTCGAGGATCCCATAACTCATAAAAAGATCCATACTTTTCAATTAATTCGAGGTCAGAGGGTCATTCTTTTGGCAACCTGTCCGGCTGTCTTACAGAATGGCACGGGCACGCGCTCCCGGCCCCTCGAGCCACCATTGTCGCACTCCACTTCCCAATCCGCGACTTTGGCGTCCCCCTCCCTCCCCACTACTGGTGGCAGGATTTTTGTATTGAGTCATATTATTCACTCAATGCTGAATCCGAGCGGGTTGGTACTACCGTCTATTTCTACCGCTAAGTAGAAATGCGTTCGGTAGAAGGCTGGACAGCCGTTCCCTCATCCGTTCCTTCCTCTTCGATAATAGTGTTGGTTGTTGCAAGCGTTGCTCGTTGATGTGGTTGGGTGTCGGAGTGGGCGCTCGGGTGGGGGTGCTGGTGTGGAGTACAGGGAGACCCGGTGGGAACGGTCACCGCCGGCCGCCTGCCGGTTAGTAGGGGACCTGAACCCGGGGATACACAACTGTCTAACTCCCTCCCCGGGAAGCTGTCCCGCCAACCGGCGAAAATCCCGTTGCGCAGTCGTCGTGCCAGAGTGGGAGACTGGAGTGGATTCCGGCGACTGCACGCGGGGGGGCATCGGGGGCCCTTCCGTGCTTCACGCTGGCTACTCCTAATGCCGTGTGCCCGCTTCACACTATATCCTCCCTTCTCGAGTATCGTCTTGGTTCAACCACGCTTGTCCTTACCCTATCCCACTCTCTTTAAAATATGCGAAGGCACAATAGAAGCAGGCTCTCCACGGCGGGAAATTTATCCACATTTTCTGTGGACTTCTGTAATGTCAGGGGCCTACATAGCAACCTCGACGCCGTCCACCACCATCTAGAGACGGCGCGGCCTGCCCTGCTCTTTTTAACGGAGACCGCAAATATCCGCCCCTGACGATGTATCGTACTTAAATTACCCCGGTTACGTTTTGGAACATCGATTCCTACGTAAAGCCGGGGTGTGCGTCTTCGTCAGGGGTGATATCTGTTGTCACCGCCTTCGGGGCCTCGAGCGTCAGGACCTGTCTTTATTGTGGCTACGAGTAGAATCCAGGGGCAGGACCCGAGTCTACGCATGCCTGTACAGGTCCCACGCCAGTGATACGGGATCTACTCAATTATTTGAGAGCGTCCAAGTGGGGACTGACCAGATTCTCGAGCAGTTCCCTTCCGCGGAGGTGGTGGTCCTCGGTGATTTCAACGCTCATCACAAAGAGTGGTTGGGATCCAAGACCACTGATCTCCCCGGTCGGGCTGTCTATGAGATGGCCTTGGCTTATGGTCTCTCGCAGCTGGTAACACAGCCCACCCGTGTTCCAGACGTTGAGAGCCATGAGCCCTCTTTGTTGGATCTTCTGCTGACGACCCACCCGGACGGATACAGGATAGCGGTAGATGCTCCCCTGGGATCATCTGATCACTGCCTGGTCCGTTCATGGACTCCTGGAGTGGGTCCCAGCCGCTCTTCGACTACTGGAACTCGCACAGTTTGGCGGTACATGTCAGCAGATTGGGATGGACTGCGAGAATTCTTTGCGTACTACCCTTGGGGGCGGCTTTGTTTCTCCTCCGATGATCCTGACGCCTGTGCGGACTGCGTCGCGGATACGATTAGCTTGGGTATGGAAACTTTCATACCCAGCTCGAAAATACCCGCATGGCGTCGCAGTCGGCCTTGGTACAATAGTGCCTGTGCTGTTGCTGCGCGCCTTAAGCAGACCGCATACACGGTGTGGCAAGACGCAAGGAGGCGTCGGGATCCAAATTAAAAGGAGGAGAAACGGAAATTCAACGCCGCCTCTAGATCCAACAAGAGAGCCTTAGCTAAGGCCAAGGCGGAGCACATCCGCAGAATTGGCGAGCGACTCCAGAGCTATCCCTCTGGGAGTCGTGCTTTTTGGTCGCTCGCTAAGGCTGTGGAGGGTAATTTCTGCGTGTCCAGTCTCCCACCACTGAGCAAGTCCGATAACAGTTTGGCCCACAGTGCAAAGGAGAAGGCCGATCTCTTGGCCCAATTCTTTGCCTCGAACTCGACTTTGGATGACGGGGGCGCCACACCGCCGAACATCCCGCGTTGTGAGAGCCTCCTATCTGACATAAAAATCACCCAGCGTGCTGTCAGACGGGAGCTCAAGCTTCTAGACGTCCATAAGTCGAATGGGCCAGACGGTATCCCCGCAGTGGTTCTTAAAACGTGCGCCCCTGAGTTGACACCCGTGCTCACGCGCCTTTACCGTCTTTCCTATAAAGCCAACCGGGTTCCGGCTTCGTGGAAGGTCGCCAATGTACACCCTGTCCCCAAAAAGGGTGACCGTTCGGACCCTTCGAGTTACAGGCCGATTGCTGTCACATCCCTACTCTCCAAGGTTTTGGAGCGAGTTATCAACACTCAGCTCCTGAGGTATCTTGAGGATTGCCAGTTGATAAGTGACCGCCAGTACGGTTTCCGTCACGGTCGCTCGGCTGGTGATCTTCTTGTGTACCTCACGCACCGTTGGGCGGAAGCTTTGGAGAGTGGGGGTGAGGCGATTGCGGTCGGCTTTGACATTGCGAAGGCGTTCGACTGAGTGTGGCACCGCGCCCTTCTGGCGAAGCTACCTGCGTATGGAATTCCTGAGGGGCTCTGCAAATGGATCGCCAGCTTTTTGGATGGTCGGAGCATAAAAGTCGTAGTGGACGGCTGTTGCTCCGAGACCAAGACCATTAATGCTGGTGTTCCACAAGGCTCGGTGCTATCGCCGACACTCTTTATCCTGCATATCAATGACATGTTGTCTATTGATGGCATGCATTGTTATGCAGATGATAGTACGAGTGACGCGCGGTACATCGGCCAACGGAGCCACTCTCGGGATTCCATTATGGAAAGACGGTTTCAACTTGTGTCTGAAGTCGAGAGCTCTCTGGGGCGGGCCTCCGAATGGGGTGAATCGAACCTAGTTCAATTTAACCCTTCGAAGACACAAGTTTGCGTGTTCACTGCGAAGAAGGACCCCTTTGTCATGGCGCCGCAATTCCAAGGAGTTACTCTCCAAGGATCCGAGAGTATTGGAATCCTTGGCATCGAAATATCAAGCAAGGTCGAGTTTAGGAGTCATTTGGAGGACAAAGCCAAACTGGCGAGCAAGAAGTTGGGAATCCTGAACAGAGCCAAGCGGTACTTTACGTCGGGTCATAGATTGACGCTTTACAAAGCGCAAATCCGGCCCCACGTGGAGTACTGCTCCCACCTCTGGGCAGGTGCCCCAAAATACCAGCTCGACCCACTTGACTCCTTGCAGCGACGAGCTTGTCGAATAGTCAATGATCCCGATCTCACGGACAAATTGGAACCGTTAGGACTGCGGAGAGACTTCGGATCTCTCTGTGTGTTCTATCGTTTGTTCCATGGGGAGTGCTCCGAGGAGTTGTTTGAGTTGGTACCACCGTCGCCTATGTACCATCGCACCACACGTTTGCGCAGTAGAGTTCATTCCCACCACCTGGAGGCGTACCGTTCCCGGACGGTACGTTTCCAGCGTTCTTTTCTACCACGTACGTGCAAGCTCTGGAATGAACTCCCTGCATCGGTGTTTCCTCAGCGCTATGACCTGTCCTTCTTCAAACGAGGTTTAAGGAGAGAGTACTTTCCTCGAGGTAGGCAGCGACTTTGTTGTGCTGGTCCCCTGGCACTACGGAGGTCCATGAGCAGCGGTAGCCGCTTACCATCAGGCGGGCCGCTAGCTCGTCTGCCTACAAGGTAATAAAAAAAAAACAAATAGATGTTTCGTTGTCCATGTTTGTGCGCAGAAATACGTCCAAACATTAATACTGACGAATGTTTACTAAGAATGTTCGTGCGCGGCAGGCAGCCAGACGCCTTCACATGCGGCTGTCGTTCAAACATAGCGCGGCGGGCCGCGCGCGGCAGCCAGCGGTAAGCCAGCGGTAGGTGTCATGGCGTCCGTTATAACGTCACCACTAGGTAAACATGTCATTGTGTCTATGCGCAGCGAAGAAAGTTAACGAAACAAATCATATTTCGTTTGATAAAAATGAATTCTAAAGTCTATAAGTGGTTCCGGTAAAGTTCACATTCCACATTTCTAAAGAAATTGGTAATGTTTACGACAGGTTTACATAGGCGTGACGTCATGCGTCGTGGCTAGCGTTTCTGTCAAAATGGCCGATTGCTATATTTATACTTTTATTTTATTGAAAATCTTGTTAATCTCCAATTCTGGATTAAAACTAAAACAACGTTTTAAATCCTTTAATATGTTTTCCCCCTAACATCATAAAATATTTGATATTTTGATACTGTCGTCACGCCTATTGTGACGCTTAATTCCTTAAGTTAACCTGTAAGGTGATGATAATAGATATCTTTTTTGACAGCCTCCGTGGCGCAGTTGGTTAGACGCTGCCGGTGAAACTAGAGGCCGCGGGTTCGATCCCCGCACCGAGAGAAATGTTTGTGCGGCCCACAAATATTTCTTTCGGGTCTGGGTGTTTGTTAGACCGAAAAGTCTCTCGTTGTTCCTAATACCCACGACACAAGACTCGATCTTAGTGTGGGGTCAGGACTATGTATGTGACTGTTGGGTGTTATTTATTTATCTGTCATGGTATGGCTGCTCTTTACAAATGCCTGAAAGTTACTGGCCTTTTCAAATGGCAAGACGAAATGTGGCCGCTATAAGTATTACTATTTTTATTTAACACGAAGCAAGAGTCCTTAAAATAAGAGATCGAAAATATTATTTTAGGCAAGCAGTAAAAACCTCCTAATCCCCATCCTTGATTATGCCGATGTTAGCTATCTAGATCTCACCGAGGACCAACTAAATAAACTTGAGCGCCTTCAAAATTTCTGCATAAGATTTATATTTGGTTTACGGAAATAATATGATCATGTTTCTGAGTTTCGTGCTAAGCTCAAGTGGTTACCTATACGACTTCGTCGGAATACTCATATACTGTCTCTCCTATACAATATTTTGTTCAATCCTATCACTCCTTCTTATCTCAAAGAACGATTTCTTTTTCTTCACGAGTCACATACGAGGTCCTTGAGGTCGTCTGAGAACCTGAAGTTGAGAATGCCCGTCCACACCACGACATTTATGGATAAATCATTCAGTGTTCAAGCTGTTCGTTTGTGGAACGCACTTCCTGTTGTGGTGAGGCAAGCTCAAACACTGTCATCATTTAAAAAACGATTAAAAGAACACTACCTTTCTCTATAAACAGATAAACCGATTAGGACTATTTCCTATATATATATATATATATATATATATATATATATATATATATATATATATATATATATATATATATATATATATATATACGTATGTACGTATGTTTATATTCATCTATAAATTTATATAAGTATGTATATGTATAATATTTATGTATGTATATGTATATGTATATATATATATATATATATATATATATATACCGGGTATCTCAGACTGCTACCGAAAACGAAGCCGGGTGGTAGTTTTAGTGGCTACAAACACAATGCAATTAAAAATTTCGCCTAGAAACGCGACATTTTTTTTTTATGATTTTTTAAATATCTTTATTTTGGGTGGTAAATCCATAGTTTTTGCTTGAATAATAATTTAAACTCTTTTATACCTTAGAGTACTTATAAATAAAAGGGTATATACTATTATTTTAGGAAAAAATGTATTTACCACCCAAATATGACCATAGGAAAAAAATAACAAAAAAAAAATTGTCGCTTTTTTTGCAACTTTTTCTGTTGCATTGTGTCTGAAGTCGCTTAAACTACCACCCGGCTTCGTTTTCGGTAGCAGTCTTGATATACCCTGTATATACCGGGTATCTCAAGACTGCTACCGAAAACGAAGCCGGGTGGTAGTTTTAGTGGCTACAAACACAATGCAACTAAAATTTTCGCATAGAAACGTGACAATTATTTTTTATGATTTTTTAAATATCGTCATTTTTGGGTGGTAAATCCATAGTTTTTGCTAAAATAATAATTTAAACTCTCTTATATCTTAGAGTATTTATAAATTAAAGGGTATACACTATTATTTTAGGAAAAAAATTATTTACCACCAAAATATGGCAATAGGAAAAAAAATTTCAAAAAAAAAAATTGTCGCTTATTTTTGCAACTTTTTCTGTTGCATTGTGTCTGAAGTCGCTTAAACTACCACCCGGCTTCGTTTTCGGTAGCAGTCTTGATATACCCTGTATAATGTATTTATATGTTTTTTTATGATTTTATTTATGTATCCATGCTTTCGTTATCTTTATTTTACACTGCCCTATCTTTTTTCCTGCTCATATATCCATCCCATGGTTGTCTGGTACAAATTGCCTTAGAGCGATAAGACCGCCATTTGTACTTTGTTGTTTTTGTATTATCTCTAAACTGTTATTCCTTTTTATCGTGTACAATAAAGAATTAAATAAATAAATATAAAAAATATTGCGAACTACATTCAAAGATTACGAATCAAATACATATTTTACGCGATATTAATATTGGATAAATAATTTTTCTTGAATAGTAAAAACTGACGAAGTTTTTCCCCTTCACATCGCTGTCAAAGCGACCGCAGCCGCATACGGCGACGGGTCACACTTTGACCCATTTTGTAAGCGCCATTTATTCATAACTCTAGGGCTTTTGTCCCTAACTCCCGGAGCTGTTTCACAAATTAATACAGACTGCCTGCAGTATGGAAGTTCCGTGTACCGCTCTCGATACCGCGGCTTTGTCGTTCCATCATAATAAAGTAGCAAGGGCGCTGAAGAATAGAAGATTTTTATAGTAACGTAGTGCATGTCGAGTAAGCGATGTAAAAGGCCTACTGCTAAGGTTGATGTTTGGAGGCAGCATGTTGTAAATTGATATGAATGAAAACTTTTTTTGACGACTGCATGTGAGTTTGAGGTAGGACAATAAAAAGTAGAGTATTAGATTTTAATGAGTGTTAGAGCCTATATCCTTTCTCACTGGTATCATTCAAGAAATAAGGAAATGCTACTTAACTAGTAATTTTATCAAAATCAGTGGTCAATTCTAGTGGACCCGATCACGGAGAAACTAACGCCCTGATACGGACCGAAAAGCGATAACTTGACTTCATAAAGGAATATACGTCGACGGTATTGCAACTGAGAATGTCGAATATTAGGTGAGGTGAAAAAGGATACGCATCCATAAATTCACGTGTTTTGCCCAGAAGCCTACCCTTTCGAATGAGTGCGCCCACGTTTCGCCACGTATTTTCTGTTACACGATGCATCGTGATTACATCGCGATGTAATAAAGAGTGAGTCTATCACCATATCGGGCATAAATTCCTGACTTGTGGCTGATAATGAATAGAAAAACCCAATATACTTACTGGTAGGTCTCGCATATGTGAGAGACCATCTGGGTAGGTACCACCGCAATGTCTATTTCTCCCGTGAAACAACACTGCGTAAATGCACGGTTGTGTTTCGGATTGAAGAACATTGTAGCCAGAGTAACTACTGGACATATTGAGACTTAAAATTGTATGTCTCAGGATGGCGAGCGCAGTGGAATGTTACTACTGTTTATGAGCGGTCGTATCGCTTACCATCAGGCGAACGGCTTGCTCGTCTCGCCAATTATTTGCAATAAAAATAAAAAAACATTTTGCTCTACCTTCGATTCGAACCCGAGGCCAAATTTCCAATCATACCGAAGTACAACTACGCCACCGAGGTAGTCGGATATGAATAAGCAAACGGACTTTGTACAAACAATTCCCAGGCATTCAGAATAAAGTCGCAACACAAAATAGGCAATAATGTAGTCTGTCCAAGGCCGCTACCGATAATAACAAAAACAATAGCAATGTGTCAGGTTGCAAGCGATCGATCCTCGCTGGATTATTGATATGTGAGCCGAGTGCTACTGCCAGCTGCCAGTATTATCTATCCTACCATTAGTGTAATAGGTGGCAATCACATGCCGATATTCTACGCAGTTTAGTATAATATTTAGTGCATTCCATTGACATAATAAATGTATGGACAGGGCGGAAAGCGCGTTAGTATTCCGACGTAAGTGATGCGCCCGCTCCAGTAAATCTCTAGTTGAGCGTAACTGAAATTAGTCGTCGCTTGCAATGATTTGAAAATGCTTGTTTGTATCATGACAGAAGTTTAAAAAAAAAAAAAGACGGGTTGCACTCCGGGAGTGCCGGCAGAAGTGAAAACTTGATTATTAACGTTGAGCATGTTTGATATTTTGGAATGGTTAGGGAATAATTTTGCACCAATTGCTTTATCAGTATAAAAGTACTATCATTTATGTGGTAGAATACAATATTCATTTATTGCGCTATCGTACACAAACATGACAATTTATATTACATTAAAAATTTAACACTTTAAAACTATTACAATTATTTTACATTAAAAAGTTTATCTCTCCGAAAAATCAACTTTCATCCATAATTTCAACGACTTTTTCACCATCATCATTACCAGAACTATCATCGCCAATCTCTAAAACTGATACGATAGGTTTATGGTAGCTGAAGTAAGAAACGAACAGTTTTGATTCGAACCTATTTAAATGTCTAATAAAGACCGCATCAATAGTAGTTTTGTATTTCGTTGTGCTAAGATTGCGATCATTCGACATAGTTAAACCAAATTCATTATTTAAAAATTCAATTAATAGTTGATTTTTATCGTCTGCGAAGTTTATGTTGAAATCTCCACTCAAAATCATTGGCAATTCATCAAAGCTTTATAAACTGACAGCTGTCTACTCTCCATCCGTCCTACGCTTTTTCGATCAGGTCACGTGTCCTGACGCGAGTTTAAGATTTTATACCCATTACAGAAAAAGTGCTCAACGCCGCTAAAGAAGTTTCACTTCAAAAATATGAATTGTATCAAACTAAGTTAATGTAATATTTATTTTAGCGCGATTTTCACGATCATCTTTTTGAAAGTCCTAATGTACTGAAGGACTTATCCTTAATTTTTAAATCAATGGTGCATTCTTGTGAATTATACATAGGAGGGGCTTAATAGAGGCTATTATAGAGGACAGAAAATCTTTTGTGGTTTCACCTGTATAGTATAATACCCTCAGATCATGACAAACAAAGCATGATCTGATATAATACCTGTACCTGAGTTTATTACTAAAAACAGACCAAAGCACATTTTCAAAAGAAAGTAGCCTAGTTTTTGTTTTGAGGTTTTCTTATGACAGAAAATTGACTAACCATGGCATGCAAAGTTGTTTTATGGATTGTACAATCATTTACGGATTGATTGTAAATAATTGTAGCATCAATATTGTGTTTCTAGGAACAATAACTTGAATTAGATACATTTTTCTATCAATCATACATATACATATGTATGTATTTTCGTAGTGTGACGTTTATGGACCCTCCCTAAAAACCTGGGTGTCAAAACATATGTACCGTCACCGTAATTTATGAAGCAATGTGACATGAATGTTCTAATTAATTTAATGTAATTTGTTGTGTAGTTACAATGAAATCCATGAGAATTCCAGAAACTAGGCTTTCATTAATTAACGTGTGTATTTTGGACCAGGTGTATAACGCTACTAATTGTTGAATAATCAAGTTTAACTAACGTTAGATCGTATCCTGTTACACAAGTTATGACATGATCATATTTGTTTCATTGCTTATATAAACGTACAAATACAAAAAAATAATGAAATCTATTTGAAAAAATCAAAATTTATGAAAGTAAACCTAAGATTTACCAAACCTTTACTGAAAATTCAAAATATTAGTTGATCATCTTTCATTCCAAACTTTAACCAGAGTTAGTAAGAGATGGTATATGGACTGAGTACTCTCAGTTATCTTAGAATTAACTCTAGTTTTACATTTTACAGTAACAATATTAATTATCATAATAAATAAAGATATGTACACGTTGATGACATTCAAGCCGCACCTTAACCTACTCTGTATTTAAAAAGTAAACAGCAGGTTAATTAGAACACAGCACAGACCAGATAGTCGTGTACGCGCGTGTACGTTTTATTTAAAACGAAAATAACTGTTCGTTTTAGAAGTACCAGTATTTTCCTCTTCTTGCTAACTTGTCTGTCAGAAGCCGTGGAGACCGCTAATTAACTTAACTTGATTTTGTTTGTTAATTATGTTATATTTTGTTATAACAATCAGTAAAATGACAATCATAATTTGTTATAATACATACTAACATCTCGAGAGGTTTTCCATTGGTCGTTGGGACAAGAGCCAGGTCCACAAGGCGGTGGTGTTGGACACTTAAACGACGGTGGCTTGGGTTGAGCAGCGCCATCGGAGGGACAATTATTCTTTTCTACTTCTATATGACATGTTATTTCATTTTGTTTGGTTTTAAATACGTATGTATAAAAATGTATACAGGGTATATCAAGACTGCTACCGAAAACTGAGCCGGGTGGTAGTTTAAGTGACTTCAGACACAATGCAACAGAAAAAGTTGCAAACAAAAAGCGACATTTTTTTTTCGTTATTTTTTCCTATGGCCATATTTTGGTGGTAAATCAATTTTTTCAAAAATAATAGTGTATACCCTATTATTTATAAATAATCTAAGGTATAAAAGTGTTTAAATTATTATTTTAGTAAAAACTATGGATTTACCACCCAAAAATGACGATATTTAAAAAATCATAAAAGATAATTGTCGCGTTTCTTAGTTAAATTTTTAGTTGCATTGTATATGTAGTCAATAAAACTACCACCCGGCTTCGTTTTCGGTAGCAGTCTTGAGATACCCGGTATATTTACGAAATAAATAGAAGTAATAATTAATAGTAGCCAGGCAATGCCAGGTCGGGTGGCTAGTAAAACTACCCGATAAATATCTATAAGATACATGCCAATGATAAAATATTTGTAAACTTATCTCAATAGTTTGCGGTGTTGGTCGCGACTTATACTATTCTCGGATGCTGCGCGCTCCCGACTCTCGTTAAAATGTTACGGCCCTGCCGCCATCAAATGCGGTCTATATGTTTAGGCAAATATATATGCTACTTTAAAATGTCCGTCTATTGCTTTGTGACATAAAGTTGCATTATGAATATTTATTAGACTATCTATCTTATTTTAAATGTAAACGGAAAACGATCGTGCCTAAGCTTAGTGCAGTCTATATCTATCCTAGTTGACACGACATTAATAATTGTCTAAGTTTCATGACCACTGAATACTTCATGATGTATTTCATTCCATAAGAATAAAAAAAAGATATAACAGAACCATACATAACTAGCAAAGGGCCGGCCGTAAACACGATATAAAAACATACCCGTATAAACGCCATACTAGAAATTGGAGTATGGACCCCTCTGCTACCGCGGCACGGGGTAAAGGTTTATGGCGCCCTTCTCTCGCGCGTATTTTTGCAGATCCCGATATACTGAGCAAGACTTGTTTACGATACAAATGTGACGGTACGCAGCCGGATTACTTGGCAGTGTGTATTCTTTTGGGATGTTTGATTAGACTGTAGGAAATATATGAAAGTAAGGTTTTTTGTTTACGAATGTTTTTTTATAAAGGCTTTTTAAAGCTGGTATGGTAACGTGCCTATAATGCTGATGATAAGTGCATTATAATTCGAATAGACTACCAACTCAACAGCAGGTGGGTATCCCGCTGGTCGTATCAATTATGTAGCCCTGGAAGCTACCGGATATTACAAACTACAGTGAACAAACTAGAAACGCGTGTTGTTTTACCTTATAAATCATTCATCGCCAATAATTGATTAGTAACATACAATATCCATTAACTATGTAAATAAAAATGATAATTCTGTTTACCTAGTATCGGATAGTTTAAAATTACAAATAAAAATAATTACGTGAATTGTAAACTGTAGTGTTTTTTTATTTGTATGTATTTTGATTTAACCCGCCTTTTATAAATTTGAGAAAGCATAATCAAAAAAGTGTGTTTACCACTAAATTGTTTTTCCATAGAATCGTTTTAAATATATACCTAAAAGTGTCACAGAATAAAACATGATAAATTATAATCCTAGACCAGACGATTTAATTCCCACTTTGGCTTCTTCGGACATCGGATAAGCCAAAACACATTTACTAGAGTAATATGTATCGTCCTAATCCTGCCAAGACATAATGTGCTAGATCTGTTTTTACGATGTTATTCATGAATTTAACATAAGTAGTACTTTTTGTTACAATCTACTAACTTTTTTACGATTTTGTCCTACCAGAACGGTCAAGGCCTATAATTAAGTAGCAGTGTGTAGGATAAAAAGAAGTCTCTGCTACTTTCCGTCATATTATTTATGTGCATTTTTTATTGAAATCTATCCTAATGGTAACCGACACCGCTCATGGACAGAAGCAAAACCAAACAACACTATGAATTACTTAGCAATGTTTGGTATTCCACAGCGCTCGCCAACCTGAGACATAAGATGCTAATCTAAATATGTTCAGTAGTTTCTCTGGCTAACCACATTTCAAACTGGCACACAACACCGTATTGTATTTACACTGCTGTTTGGCGAGTGAAATAGACATTGCTGTATGCTAAATTAGAGTGTTTTTGGATCCATAAAATCTTGGTTGCGCCCAACAAATGACCCTATAGCGCGAGTCCACTTTCCTCTATCTATAGATATACGTACAGTTCATGTGATGTGAAAGTATTCGTATTTCGTACCACCCGGGGTGCTATTAAATTATATGGGCGCAGACACGAACCCCCACTGTTACATACATAAACAACTACGAGAGAATCATATTTCTTCCATGCAAACTGTGGAAAACACATTTTCGAGTACTTTGGAAAGTTTGTGTGTAAATGGTCATCGATTTAGCGTACAATACTCTCTGTATTATACTGATGCAAAATGGTATAACTAGTAGGTATTATTTAACAGATATGTTACGTCATAAGTCTACTCTACTGTCAAACTGAAATAACTTACATTTTTCCACAGAACAGTTGAATATGATTAGAAAGGCAATAGCCGTCAAATTGTATGAAAACCAGCGTCGTCGTCATAGATAATCTATACATACTCGTATAAATAAAATTTAAGTGTCTGTTTTAAGAGTGAATATAAAAAAACATGTCCTACTACATATCGTTATATACACAATACCTGTGCTGAAAATGATCTTTAAAATTTTTTTGTCTGTCTGTTTGTTCCGGCTAATCTCTGAAATGGCTGGACCGATTTTGACGGGACTTTTTTTGTCAGGTAGCTGATATAACAAGGAGTAACTTAGGCTACATTTATTTTAGAAAAATTCTTTTATTTTAGAAAAATAAAGTAATGTTGCAAAGCCCGCGCGCAGCTCACGCGCATGCCACCACTGGGCCGTCACGTCGGGCGCCTCCCACCACTTCTCCTACCAACGAATCAATATCACATTTACAAAATATTGTATATAAAGAAATTTTTCAATAGTTAATACAAAAAACTGAAAATAAATGTGTAACGGGAGTTTACCACCGCTCGCTAAGAGATGGCGCCACCATAGAATTAGATCACGGTGTGGTTTCGTTACAAAGGTTGACAATTAAAATAAAATGCAAAAAACAAAAAAAAAAACTAATTAACTTTTTAGTTAAATTCCACGCAGACGAAGTCGCGGGCACAGCTAGTACACTATATAGGAAACGTCGTGTTCGGAACACAAAACCTCAACAAATCCAATACATAAAGCTTGCAATAGTCGATTTAAAGTATCGATAAAGATACAATACAATACAATACAATATAATAATTCTTTATTGCACACCAAATTACAGTATTGAGCCTAAATATATTATGTTATGTTTGGTAATACAATTAACGGTCTTATCGCTTAAAGCGATTTCTACCAGACAACCGTGGGATGGAGAATATTGGAAATAGTTGTAGATAGCGGTAAACAATAAAGAAAGAAAACAAAAAGGTAAACTATCTAATAGCATACTAATACTTAAATACCAAAATCAAATAAACTAATACATATTTAAAATAATACTAATAATTATAACAAAATACATAAATAACGACAAGAAAGGTGGCACTATAGACTTTTCAGATAGTGGTTTCGTACCTGATTTTTAAATGCGTGTATAGTTTTTGAGCGTTTTATATCTAATGGTAGTGCGTTCCAAAGCCGGACTGCTTGAACAGTAAAAGATTTATCATAATAAGAAGAAGAATGGCAGGGTGTTTTGAGAAGGAGGGTTTCGGAGGAACGTAAGGATCGGGAATGGGTGTGGTGTAAAAACTCAAAACGGGATTTCAGGTACTGAGGAGCAACATGGTTAAATAGGATATTATATAAAAGTGACAGGATATGAGCATTCCGGCGAAGACGAATAGGTAACCATTTCAGCTTTCTGCGATATTCGGATATGTGATCAAATTTACGTAGTCCATATATGAATCTGATACAATAATTTAAAATATATGGAAATTACAATAATAAAAGATATGGAAATATGTCTTTGTTATAAGACCGGAATTTATTTTATCGATATGCTTAATAGTTTTTTCTGATACAGTTATTTAATTAGTATTATGTATAGACGGAAAATAAATGAGACTAGTATTGAAAACTAATTTGAATTTGTATACTATTTTACAAATCTATATTTTTAGTTTGCATATTACTTATGATCCAGATTTTTTTATTGTCTTCCGTTTTACGAAAATGAATACTTAGAATAAATCGTACTGGATTTTGTAGGAATCCAGTTGTCTCTACCTATTGCTTTTATCGACTCACTCTTGGAAACGTATAAATGAATAAGTTACTATATTATAAAGTATATTCAGATACAAAATATGTTGTTCTCAAGTTGGCAGAGGTATGAAATAAGAACATAAGGATAGGTCGTCAACATTATCAAACGTTACTACAATTTAAAATGACAAAACACTGATATAGGTCTACCAGAATCTCATGGCATAAAATTAAAAACAAACATAATGATTTTTATGTGGCAATACCATCGGTCAACAGCTGATTCAAAACTTGAGTTATGTCATTTGATGTGAATCAGAGGCGGCTCATCCGAAAGAGCGCTGGTGCAGTGCACTCCCACGAAAATTACATACTTAGCTAATTTAATAATTTATAATACATAAATCCTTACATTAGGTACATTCTTTATATTTTACTACGCCTATAATAAGTCTTATTATATTACCTATATAGGTACATGTAGCGTCAATTTGTAACGAGTGGAGCGCCAGCGATTGCGCTCCTATGAAACGAAGTTTAGTACGACTCTTAGTACTGTATTCAATGAGTGCGAAAGAGAGCTACGACTCGCGCTGACGCGTGAAACAAAAGATATCGTATGAGAAATTAGCGTAATGCGCCGCTCACGCGTCACTCAGTTGTCGTACAGCCAGTCGTGCCGTGCGCGCGCCGGCGGGATATCCTACTTATGCGCAGTTGTCGTCCTTATGTATACAAACAACGTCAAGCAAGCTCGTCGACTTCGTCAGTTAATTCGCAGTTTTTTTTTTAAATAAATATTAAAAAATAGCTTGTACGCTTAATCAATTCCATTTTTGATTTTCACAAGAAAGTAATAGATATCTTCGCACGCCAAAAAGAGCGGCGAATGGATTTTGTATACAAATATAATAAATAGTAAGCTCTAGTTTTTCAATTAATTTTTTTGTGAACCCCCATCAAAAAATTTCTCGAGCCGCCTCTGATGTGAATATTTTAAAATTTCTACACTTTCTTAGCGAATATATACAAATTAGTTCTACGATCACAAGTGCGACACATTGTTTACAAGGTTTATCGCTAGATCCGTGAATAATTTGGTTAAATTTAAACAAAATCGTCGATTTTAAAATCGACGTCGTTTTAACAAATAGGTCGGAGTGAATAGTTTTGATACTTCATTTTTTTAGTAAGTGTTAGATATGTACATGTGTTTTATCGTATATACTTTTGATATCATTTTTTGATACTAAACAGTAATGCATTAAATACCTATTTACAGGAGTTTCCAGAAATTTTAGATAAGGAACGGTTTATTATTAATCCTTTATCTTCATCGTCTTCATCAGAAAATGTACAGGAAGAGTATTTAGAAGTAAGCTCTGACTAAAGTGTTAATTATATAAAGAAGATTGAAAATAAAAACGTTTTTTATTTACAGTCTTGCATCTTTCTTATAACATTTTTGGAACTAATAATTATTTGATTAAAACCGACTCGTAATCAAATTACTTACAATTCAGAAATTGAAAGTTGTTTGATTAAGTGAGAACTAATAAGAAAAGAGAATTAAAACGAAACTGGTGGCTCGGTATCACCATTTTTATCTACGTTTTGGAAGTACCAGCGCTCCCTCTATATTATAAATACTCGAAATACACATAGTATTATAATTTAGAACTGAAAAAATATTATTTACCTAATTTCATTGGCTATTAATCTAAAAGTACAATATTGAATGTTTAAATAGTCCATATATTTATACTTAAAACATTATGCACTTTATTTACAAAGTTGTACTAAAAAAACATGTTGGTTTGAAGTAATAATTAATTACAATTACGAAAGTATCAAAATATGTTCATCCAATTACCCCAGTGTTGCGATACGTAAATTCAAATTTCCCAAAATGCCATGAGATTCTGGTAGACCTATAATATGCGAGTATACGAAATCTATAACTACATCGATATAGTTACTATGCACAAGACTACAACACTACGTGACATTTGCCAATTTTCGCTGTTGACATAACAAAAATGACTCGTATGCATTACGTAGGAACTTGGCATTTGCGAGCATTGTATGTACGCGTAATCAGCAATGTATATTTTTGATTTGTCGTCTATCATATTATCGAATTCTTCAAAATGTCGTAATTAATAACTGCAATTTTTGAAAATAATGGTGAAAATCAATAAAATCGGGTTAAATATTGGTATGAATTTCCTCCTCTATTGATATTTGATGCTTTAGTATTGGAACTGCAATATAAAATAGCACAAAGCTGCATTTTTACTCTATTTCGCCGGAGCACCTCTCTCCAAGGCATTTCGACAGTGACTAATTTGACAAATCATCAGTTCCGCGGCAGTGATGCTTTTTATGCACCACCTTGCGACGCGTCAAACGCTTTTATTTCCCTTCTAACTATATTCATCTGTTCTGTGCATTTTTCATAAACAAAATGTATAAACTCACGCCTTTTTCCCAGAAGTGTTAAGCAGAGGTGCACCTAGGATACCCACATTTCGCTTTGTATTTTCCGTCCTACGATACGATAGGGGGCGAGCATATCGCCATATTTGGCCCAAATTCCTTACTCCGGGCTGATAATGAATAGAAAAACCCAATATCACTTTGCCCGGCCCGGAATTCAAACCCGAGACTTCAGCGTTGTAATCGTATAACTACCGACAGTCTTACACTATTTTATTGGCAAATAAAATACACCAAACAGTACTGCAGACAGTAGAATTTTATAAATTTCATACCCGTGCTAAATTCTCGTAGAAAACTCTTAGATATCACAATGTTTTCTTAACCTTTATAAGGGTCAACATTAGCTGAGTCAGAAGAAGGTTCTTGAGATAGAAACTAAGATCTGAAGGAGAAACAGACCCTATTTATATTTATTGAAGACCGTCCCATCTGGCGACCCCGCAATAATTTGTACTAAATAAATACACGCACAAAGGGGCAAGAAGACCCAAAAAAACGAAATAACTTAATTAGCATCATAAAAACAAATAGAAACCGGTATAAAAACATTGTAATGAGTTGTTTGCGCCGGGCCCGGCGAGGCTGGCCCGTTATTAGCCAAGTTTATAATGTTCGGCCGCGCTGCCCGTCGCCCGACGCCCGACCTGATTTTGAGAATTTTATTAAATTCTGGACGAGAACTCCAAGTGATGTACTAAATCTAAATTGGATTCTTTGAAATTTTCACTTATTAAAGAGTGCATTTTTTGTTGAAAATGTTTAATGGAGTAAGAATGGTATTCCCGGCATGTTTTGATCGAAACATTTTTATATTAATGAGATTTTTTACTCAAAGGGTTAAACTGTGAAAACACTGCGGATTTGATATGAAGATGAAGAAGATGAGATGAAGATAAAGTAAGTGATAGCAGAAAATAGATACAGTAGGTAAAATTTAGATCACCCGCCATATGGTCTTATAACGTCATGACAGTAACCGGAATTCCAGCGGATTCACTTGGACCTGTAAATGAAGCCCGTCAAAATGTACCAAACCCAGTAGTGAACTGGCATTTCTAGATACGGTAAATGTTATCTTTAGTTAGACTTTGACACTTGTCGATAATTCATATCAGTTTACTAAAGAGATCTGCAACCAGGGATGTTTTCATCAGCACTGACATTTCCGAGTCACATTTCGAACAAAAACTCGAGCAAAGTTGTTCCAATCTCGCGACGGTTTTTAAAGACTATTCTTTCGACAAGAATGGCCTAAATGAAGTGGTGTGAGGCGCCCTTGAGCTAGTTACAGCAGTCTTTTGTGCCTCGAGCACCTGCGCCGATGTAGTCTTCTAAGGTCAGCTATTGTGGATACGGGAAAAAGAACCACGTGTTTTTCAATGTTTTAAGTGCCGCTATTTGTATATGGTTGATAGTCTTTGGGATTGTGTTCCTTTTTTTTTGTAAAAAATATGTGCATGAGACCACTGAAGATTTAGACATTCCCAATGTGTCACCTGCTGATAGAATCACAAACGTAACAAACGTTCTTTGTAGTACATTCCATGCCTAACTTCGTTAAATAATGTTTTATTCAAATTAAGCCACCATCAGCAGCAGAAAGACCATTACTGAGCAAAGCCATAAAATTAAAATATATCTACAATCAGACTTAATTAATTACTTTATCAACTAAATCCAAAAATTTAAATTTAATTTTTACATATTTTTTTTTATGTTTTAACTCCCCACAAATCGATTGCTTTATAGCTTTCGTGGTCTCGTTGCGGACTCACATTTAATTTATATTTCAATGTGTATCATTTGCTTTAATCTAAGAAACTATTATACTAACTCCTACTAGATAACTTCATTGATGACTTCAACCGCCGACTTCCAACACAAAGATCTTAAGGAAGAACAGCGGCTTATCAGCGAGATCTGAATGCATCGCGAGGCGATGTGCTAATGCTCGCCTTTTAAAGATACGATCGATGGGCGTGGGTCGCCGAGGGCCCTCGGCAGCATCCAGGTCAACGAGCTGATTGGTTGAGGTGCGCTTGTGCTCACAACGCGGTGGAACTTGCTGCTTGAGTCATGTACATGTTTGTTGTTAATGTGTAGTGTGATGATTGATGGGAGAACATATGTTGTAGGTATACGAGTATAGGATTTTAAAAATACCTAGTCAGGTCAAAAATTCTGTCACATGTTTAATATAAAATAATTGACACAAATTTATTTATTATGTAACCATTTATATACCAAAATGAACTTAACAAAACATAGATTCTTATGACACTAAAGTTTATTCAAAATGACCTCCGTGATTTTGAATACACGCCTTCAATCTGCGCGGCCAGTTGTCTATCGCAGCACGAACGAGGTCCATGTCAATATCGGCGGCTGCCTCAATCAAGGATGTCTTGAGTGACTCCGAATTGGGATGAGGCTTTGAGCACGCCTTTTCCTCCAAGTGTTGCCATATCTTGTAATCTAAGGGATTCAAATGTGGACTGGAGGAGGGCCAGTCTTTGTGCCGGATGAAGTCGATTTCACGCGCCGTCAGCCAGTCTTGTGTGTTCTTCGCTCTATGAGCTGGCGCCGAATCTTGTTGGAATACCCAGAGCATGTTATTGAACGTGGTATGAGAAACAGGTTCCAGAAGGTTCGTTAGGACTGTATTTTGATACACAACTGCATTCGTTTTTACACCTTTCTCACAAAAATGTACCTCTGTTAAGCCCCACTAAGAAACTCCCAACCATACCATTACATAGAGTCTCAGGTCCATTAGACGAGCATTCAAACGATGTCCTGTTTTTCTTCGATATGCCCGAAGTCCAAGTCTTCATTTAACACCCTTTTCACCGTGGTTCTGCTTAACCCCATCTGAAGGGCCAACAGTTTCTGCTTACGTTTGGGATTTCTTTGAATTCGCGCCTTCACAGCTTTTATCACTGCTGGAGTCCTAACAGACCGACGGCGACCACTTCTTGACCTGTCATCTACACTAGAGTCTTCATTGTATCGTTTGATGGTACGATAAACGAATCTTTTGGTTATATTCAAATTTTTCAGTATGTCAAAAATTTGAATTGGCGCGTAACCGCAACGATGCAACGCAATAACTGCAACACGGTCTTCTTTAAGCGTCCACTCCATATTTAAAAATGAGTAAAATTCTAAAAATTATACATTTTTATTTTCATGAACAATTCAAAATTCGAATTCAATAAACTTTTTTGTGGCCAGCATTCTAAAAGAAAAGCTTTTACTGTGTGACAATACTTATGACCTGACTGTGTATTTAGTCATTGTGTGTCATTTTATTGTATAGAGCCACAAAGTTATCTGACCCGGTGAGAGAGTCGCTGTAATCGAATTTAGTGTTGCCATTAAAAATAGATATTGCAATAAATGGGGTAAAGTAAGATTTTTCAATCCGATCAATAGTGTCGAGAAAATGACCAGTTTCATCTGCATATTATTTTTCCTTCACACGAATTCTAACAAATCGCTACCCAAAACCCTTAAAAAAGTGTATCTGTATTCTCCTCCACAATCGAAAGTACAATTGCGGGGGGTTAGGCTATATCACAGGCCATATAGCCCACCACGCTGGCCTCATGCGGGTTGGTGGATTTACATACCATAGAAATTCTAATAAATCGCTATGGTATGCAGGTTTTCTTACGATATTTTCCTTCACCGTTATAGCGCGTTTTTATCAATACAAGCATGGCTCCGAAAAGTCAGAAGTGTGACCTGAAATTCCAACCCGCAACCAGCGTGAACAAGTTGGCTGCCGCGTCTGGTCCATTTACCAACAGGCCACCACGCACGTAACGTAAAATGAGACGAGTAAGATACATTTTAGTTTATGATATGTACTTACATATTATATTCTACTAGTACGTACATAATTCTGTTTTCGTGGAATTTATTTTATAAAGCTGAAAACACAAACCTTTGGTGGCAGCTACGCGTTAATACAATTTTTCGAAGGAATTGATGTCGGAAGACGCTTTTCATCCTACGTAAAATTTAATACCTGAAGTATAACGTTCCTAGCATCACTTTTTAAAGCTTTCGGCATTTTTTACTAGTTTTAAATAATGCAGGAAAAATAAATACATTGATTAAACAACCAATGGCGGATATGTCAGCGACTGGCAGCTAGATTGACAATTTCAAATGACGTCTTTATTTCCAGTTTTAGCCACCGGGCCAGATAACTTTGTGGCTCTATAGCAGAAACGCCGCATTGCTACTTACATTAAATTGTCAAAAATATTATTTAATAAATCTTTTTCACCAACATTATTTTGGTAAAATAATGTAAATTTTCACAATATTCATATTAAACAGTATTGTAGTTCAAACCCTATGGATGAAGTATGAACCATACAACTGCATTTTACACTTCATGGTGTATTTTAATCATATCTGGGATTACATTATGCCTGCTTACAATACAAATAAAAATAAAAGTATCTTCATCACCTTACCAAGAGCATCTTTAAATGTCACGAAAACGAAAAATAAAATAAACTAGCTCGCTACTGTGGGTGGGTGATTAATGTGACGATACTCGCTCCTTGCACCACAACACTACTCACTGGATACACGAGCCGCGCCACTGGGTACTCAATACTAATATATTGCTCTGAGGGTTTCGGATAGTTTTTTTTTATATTGCAATGAATGACCAGACGATCATGCCGTTCGCCTGATACGATATTACCACTCATAAACAGTTGCAAAACCAAACAACACCTTACAAAACAATGCTTGGCATTCCACTGCGCTCGCCACCCGGAGACATAAGATGTTAAGTTTCAATATGTCCAGTAGGGTGCCCCTTATAAGACAAAAAAAATTTTTTTACATGTTTGAAATGCATACCCTCTATATTTTTTATAAATGCTAAAACATACTTAAACATGTTTTTATTTTAATTCTAGCTTGATTGTAACTCGTGCCGACCGAGCTTCAAAGTTAATAAAAAATCTTACTTTTTCGTGACATTTTCGCCCAGTGTAAAAATTATATAAATGCAATATACAGGGTGGACAAGAAAACGGCGCACCTGCCAATATACATTATAGTATATGGTGAAGGAATCTTAATTAAGACGGATTTGTATGGTGCTAGCGAATATTAAGAAAGATGCCGAGAAAAAAAAAACTAACGTTACACATGCTACCCCTTAACATGTTAAGCTAAAGTGATTGAACCTTACAACTGAACGGTAGACATTCAACAATAAATAAGCAGAGCTCATTATTTACTTATAAGTCGATTGTGTACATCACGCTCAGGGTACATAAAAAGATATTAAATTAATACTGCCAACAGTCACATACATGGGTACTAACCCCACACTAAGATACAAATCTTGTGTCAGCGGGTATTAGAAAAATAATTATGGTTCACGGAAATTATTTGTCTCGGGGTGGGAACCGAACCCGCGGTCTCTCATTTCACAGGCGGTTCTTACCAACTGCGCCACGGAGGCCGTCGGTGACTCATATGGGCTGGTTAGTTGTCATTAATGACCACCAAAATAGTTAACTGACCTTGTAATGTAAACCGTAATGACCTTGATAGGCAAAGCTGGAAGCGCAGGATCCGCCAAAACCCGCACGAAAACACTGTCACAGTTTGGTAGCACAAATCACTTTTTCTTTTACATTTCACATAACACAAGTTACATCAAAAGCTATCAAATTGGGTAATGTTCAAAGCATAGTGAAATTAATAAAATTTACTCAAAATAACTGAAAACGAATTTACAATAATATGCACACGACTAATACATGCACACGCGATCGCAATCCGAATTCAACTAATAAAAAATAAATTATTATTTTGATTCTTGAAAGATAAAGGCCTGTTCACATTAGATACAGAGCTATCCTATTTGAGTTTATAATAATCCATCTGAACAATTAGTATTACTACTGTATACGTGCCACTGCAGGGCACGGGGTCTCCAGTGCAGTAAATTAGTAGGTAGTGTTTATTGATTTCACAAATTTTATCTCAAATAAGTCTCATATGCAAATTCTATGCTATAATGGTAGACGACATTTCTCTAGGTATAAGAATTTAGAAGAAATTTTATCACTTTAAAGTAACATTATTTTCAAAATACATTAAAATAATTTTAAATACAATAATAAGCAAAGTAAATAGGCAATTTGTAATTGACTGGATCGGCTGATGACATATTTAAATAGCATTATAAGCTCTTGAGCAAGTATCAGTATCAGTCCAATAAGATCTTTTTTTTAACGTAACTTTTATATCGGAGTACTTAATCCAATTAAGTTATATCAAGTGTGTAGTGTGAACACACCTCAAGAAGTCGGTCTTCTTTTGCAAAAGGCTATAAGTTACCGACAAAGAAATTGCCGCCTTTCGGCACGCACTCACAAACGGCGGCGGCGACCTCAAAGGAAGAATAATCGAGCCGCGTTAGATCCGACAAAGTACACTATGACCGGCGGCTTCCTTTGACTAATAGGGCCGAATTGGGCCATCATTTTAAAATATTATTTTTTATTAATCAATGTCATCAGATTATTTTTCAATGAATCTAAATTATTTAGAAAATTTAAATGTTATGTAGGTATTACCAAAACTTTTCTAATTATAATTAAATTCGCAATCTTACATGATTTAAGCGATGACCAGTGTGATTTCTTGGTATCTTTCAGTTTGGATTTGTGACACTAAGGAAAATAATGACAAACAAAATAGTCAATCCATTCACGATGCAACTGCACCTAAAGTTATTATGTTGTTAATTTATTGACGCTTAAATCTAAGTACGTCCCTGTTTAACTGATTGATTTATTTGAAATGAAACAAAAAATATCCTTTTTTGAAGTTAGAGAAGGATAAATTATACAGCTAAGAGTTCATGACCTTACTCATGTGTAAACAGCTGTTAAAGCGAAGTTTAAGAAAGTTTTGATGCTGTTAAAAATGGTTTTCGTGGTATATTTCGTTAACCGTTCAATTAACGACGAAACGAAAAAATACGTATGTGTTTAAATCTTGTTCTTCATCCATTCCAACTGATTTTATGCGAAAAAGTGGTGATTAAACTTAAAACTTTAAACGGTCATAACTTCAAAACGGATAGGTATTTTCCAAATATTATTTTTTTATTACGATATTAATATTATGCCCTTGTACCCAACTGAGCAAGTGCGCCATTTATTTGCGCTCCCTGTATAATGACTTTGGGAATAATAAAACAACATAATCAACAAAGCTTTATGTAAATACACAAAATAATAACAATCAGCCAGTGTAATTCACATTATTTTTAGCGTAGATTTTTTAGAATCTGGATACCAAGTTCTATGTTCTTGCACACCGCGCAACAATAATTGTTTTTGCTATTCTTCAGCAGTAATAAGTCAATTTAAATCTTGCTTTAGTTGTCTTATTTTCTTTCGGCAGAATTATTTACAACTTTCAAACAACTTATTTTCCATTTAGATCCCAAAAAAATCTGCGTTATCGTCCCTAGAACATACATCCTTCTGGAGAAAACTGTCGTCGATCTGTCCGAGATTGAAATTATTTGCTCTTCTCCTAAACGAATTCATCAAAAGTATTATCTAAATGCAAAAAAACAACTGATTAAATAACAACAAGAAATAACACCTAAAAACACACCAAAATGACATACAAACCAAAAAAACTTACCAAATAGCTTTTGGGGTAGGGTTTCCTTGAGACATAGCATTTGCTTGAATCTGAGATTTTATTTCTTTTTAAGTTGGCGATCATTTTTCTTTTAGTGTGATTGTCAACTTCATTATCAAAAATATATACAAAGACTGTCTCCCGCATAAACGCCACAAGTGATTGCTAAACTTACTTATTGTTTAGTTTTTCGTTATCTTTGAACACTTTCAAGGAGCACCAATCTTGACTAGGTGCTTTACTCGTAATCGCCACTGTGCATTCGAGCCAAGGTTTTGACAAACAGTGTGACGATGAATAAACAAACATCTTGTAGAGCATTTTGGTCCTTTGCAATCATTCGGAATTGTGACTAATGCAAACATATTTTTAAAGAGGCTTTTGTTATCCATTGTACCTGATGCATAACTTCAGGAGGCCTGAGTTTTAGTTTATTTGTTGGATCGCCTCCCAAAAACATTACACCTAGTTCAATCAGTTTGCTGTAATCGTGTCTTATTTTCTTTTCTCTTTTTCCAATCGTCTTTGACTAGATTTTTTTTTCTTTTATGCCCTTTTTTTGTCCACACCACCTCTCTCCTCTCTGTTTCTTCAAAATACTTCGTCTTCCTCTGTTTTCATTCTCTCAAATTCGCAATATCGAATAGTTTTTTCTAGGTCTATTTAAATTATTGTCACGGCGGTTGAATATTTCTTGAGTCTTGAGTCTTCTTAAATATATTATCTATTTTCATTTCTCCAAACGTGATACAAAGCAGTAAGTTTCTCCACACAGTTAGGTAATGCCTTTGTGGGTATTCTGGCTTTTTCCCAAAATATAATGCACTCCCGAATCACAAGATTTGTACTTTCAAACGAAAACTTCTCAATTTTACACCATTCATTTGATGGCTAAGCGTTCCGATTAGAAAAATCTTTGTTTTATCACTTTGTAATTTCACTGACATCATTATTAATGTAATAAACAATAACACGCACACTCACAATCTTAAAAATCTCGCTTAAATGACAAAAGAAACGTATAGTTACAGGTCGCTGCGCCGGCACTCGCGTAACTTGTATGGAAACCTTTAAATTGCAAGTCGGCACGGGTTATTGTTTGTAAAACGGGCTTATATTTTTTTCTATGCTATATTGGGTTAATACGAAAGTTTTGAAAAGTTATGCGTTGAAATATATTGTACTCGAAATTTAAGGGACACCCTAATGTCCAGTAATTATTCTGGTTACAATGTCTGCTGTTTGGCGGGAGAAATAGACATTGCGGCGGTACTAACCCAGGCGGTCTCACAGAGACCTACCACCAGTGAGGTGAGGTAGGTAGGGTGAGCCTATCTTCCCATAATTCAGTTTTTTTTTAATTAAACAAATGAGAACCTTTATTTAACTGATTGTATTATTTTAGTTGATAATTGATCAGTTTTTTTTGTGTAAATAAATTATATTTTATCCGTAATACGTAGTAAAATACGTAGTAATAGAACACACCATTATAATTGTATAGAAATCTGAAGACCCTAATGATATATGAGCCTGAACACTGCGATTCCCGGCGCGGGTACGAGCCGCACGCACATCAACTGGCTCTCCGCTACGGCTGAGTGATTAATGTGTCGGAACTCGATCCGAATATACCACAACACAGTGGACACACGAGCCGCGGCCTCCGTCTACTGAATACAACATTGTTCTGAGGGTTTCGGGTAGTACGTGACATTAGGTTCTTTTTTAAATAAAAAGATAAATGTACGAGAGCTTGTGTCTTGATAAAAATGTTTGTCTATGAATTAGCTTTATTAGTATATTAATAGAATGATGGTGAGTCAATCAGTTTGTTATAATTTTCGACAAATTCAAACTTTATTTATATACTGAGCCTATCGCATTGCTGGACATAGACTTCCTCAATTAAGCGCACATGTGATTAACTAAAATAAATTTGTTAACAACGTTCTTGGCACAGCGTGCAAAAACCAGTTGTAAAATGCAAGATAGCCACATAAATCTCAGGATGAAAACGCCTCCTAACCATTTCTATAAGGCATAATTTCGCTCTGAAATAAGATCCACGCAATTCTTAGTAACCTCGAGTCATCACGAAATCCACAGCAGCACTTAAACTCTAAAAATCCATTTACCTCACATAAACCAGTACGTGAGTCCATTCCGTGACGAGTGACAATCTCCGCGGTGCAAAAGGAATGAGGATTCGGGGTTAATGGTGTGACGCCGTGACGGCCGGTAATCCCGGATGATCCCGGCTCCCGGTGACGGGACATCGCTGGTCTCTCCCGCCGCGTCGGGATTTTATTATAGCCTGCAGGGCTGTTGGAGCCGTAAACACATGCGTATTGTTGTTTAGGGTTTGTGGTAAAGTTTGCGTATTGTTCGGTTTATTTGAGATGGTGTTTTGGCAAATAAATGTTTGGGCTCTAAATATGAAGTTGTTGCACTCTGTTAATAAGTTTTAATAATAAAGTTGGAACACTATAACTTATACACAAACAAAAATATGAGAGATTGTTTAAATCACACATTTTATGTAAAGGGCTATCCCATCAAAAACATCCTGTAAAAAATTCCAAGTCTCGCAGCTCAGGTTTTCTACCGCAAAAAGTTGTGAGATGCATGTAATACCAAGTCGATTAATTTATTTAGTCCTTGCTTAAGGGACCTTCTGTATAAAGTTATTACGTAAGTTATTATAATATCAATATTAAAAATTATTAACGTATTAAATATTATTATACTTGAAGTGTCTTAGACTTTTGATAATCGGTCAGTTAGTCAGTGAGTGACAAAATTAAGAAAGTTTAACATGTTACAATTCTTAAACTACTGGTTCAAAAGTAAAAGGGTATACACTACTACTTTTAGAAAAAAAAAATATGTATTGGCTACCCAAATATGACCATAGGAAAAAAATAAGAAAAAAAAGACGCGTGGCACTCGGAGACTGCCGCGGTAAAGCTATTCTATATCAGCCCATATACGTCCCACTGCAGGGCACGGGCCTCCTCTACAATCGAGAGTACGATTGAGAGTGGTTAGGCCATATAGTCCACCACGCTGGCCTAGTGCGGGTTGGCGGACTTACATACCATAAATTTTTTTTATAAATCGCTATGGTATGCAGGTTTCCTCACGATGTTTTCCTTCACCGTTTTAGTGCGTGGTGATTGACTATCAATTTTTTATCAACTTATGTAATTAAAATTATTTATTTATTTTATTTATGCAGTATTTTTTTTTCCTTTGTTTTTTTTTAAATATTAATTGTACAGATATTCACTGTTGTACGTGCGAGCTTCGTAGAGTCGTTTCATGGAGTAAATACAAAGAGGAGGTGCCCTAACGCCGAAACTGAGGCATGAGTCACCAGATTGCGGGGCGAAGAGGGAGATTACGCATGCACAGTAACGCCGATACAACCAATGCCACCTAGAGGCGAGTTGCTGAACTAAAGAGACAAGCGTGATATTTCAAAAAGTCATTAATAGTTCTACTATTCATCGATAGATGCCAAAACTAAATATCGAAAGAGGTTATATTACAATTAATCACGCAATAGCTTTGCAATTCGCATTTAAAAATACTGGAACATATTTGGATCAAAATAAAAATATTAAATTTAAACTCGGTCGGACTTAGGTTATTTTAGTTACGGAATTTCTGGTTTGGGTCTCCACGCTCAAGGCCCGCGATAGAAGCTATGCAATAGTTTAAAAAATAGTCGCTTTTTTTGCAACATTTACTGTTGCATTGTGTCTGAAGTCGCTTAAACTACCACTCGGCTTCGTTTTTGGTAGCAGTCGTGATATACCCTGTATATTACCGCCCACCGCTGCTGCCGGTACCGATGGCAAGAACCAACCTCTTGGCCAAGACGCCTCTCTAAAAAAAATATAAATGAGGTGCATGTCAAAACAGATATTTTGACATGTAACCGGAATGAACTCGCGAAACATTTATTTTTGGAGATTTGTTACGTGTAGTTTAATTTAATTATTTATTATATTTTATTTAACGCCTCGTTCACATATTCGCCCAACATCGGCAACTATAGGCGATGACGGTAATGTGGACGGCTTATTGCCTTTCATTGCCGATATTCGTGTACATTACGACACATATAAGCAGTGTTGCTAACGAAATATTTTTCATTCCCAAATCTGGAAAATGTAGCGGTTCCGCGAAGTATACTAAATAAAATCATACTTATGTTAAAAGTAAATAAGAAACAAATGTCGACTCGTGTAGTGTTTTTTTGTATTGCATGTATATATTTTTATTGTTAATCTTATATTATTGTAATACTAAGTTGCATTACTCTGATCATTTAACTCGTTATTATAAAATGAACAAATTAAATTATAAATTATTAAGATTTCCCGCAATTTAGGGATTTGTTCCAAAACTTATAACCCTGGTAAAATTTCACATAGTATTCGAGGTTTTTCGCCAACTGTCGTTAATCAGAGTGAGAGTAAAGTGAGAATACCCATGTTTGCCTGTCATCGTCGACGATCCGCTAGTTTTGGATTTCTAGCCACATGCTCCGTGGGTTTGTGACAGTGTATTATTATAGAAATTCAATTTTTATAAAAAAATATCGAAATGCAAGCTTCAGCAACAAAAGAATGAAATAAAATTATCAAACTTCATGCATTTAGCATTTTCCGGAGCTATCAGTTACATCCGTATAATAATTGGTTCAGTTTAGTCACTATACGAAATCTATTCAGAAATAAGTACCAATATTTGAAAATTACGATTTATATATGTATGAATCACTCCGCTTATGACGTGCATTACGTTTACTGAAACGCGGTCTTCTCAAAATATTTGTTCATTTAGTGTTACAAGGCTCGCCTACTTCCACTTTAGCTTGCTATTGCGGATTGATATGTCTACAATATATACCAAAAGAAAATAAGAAAACATTAAATATTTATCTGTATCAGCCCATAAACGTCCTACTGTAGGGCATGAGCTTCTTCTACAATCAAGAGTATGATTAAAGGGGCTAGACTAGAGGTGCCTTGGTAATGGACCAGGCGTGACTGCCAACATATTCACGGTGGTTGAGGTTTAAGATCCCGGTGCACAATTCTTTTGCTCTGCGATAAGACGTGCAAGAATTCCACCAAGGCCTCTGCCTGTCGTAAGAGGCGACATAAGGGGTCATCGGAGTCGCTGGGCACACGGCGGGGTGGTGCACCCTCGCGTATAACGACTCCGAGACGTGCGATAGACCCTCATTTCTGTCATGGACTCCCATAACAACTTAAACGGGCGTCCAAAAATAGGGGTAAGTGGGGGTCTTTTGAGCTCCCCGTAATAAAATAAGCTGGAAAGCCAGATACATTGCCATACCCCTTTCGGCTTACCCCAAGATATTGAAAGAGAAGCTTAATTTTTGCATGAACAAAAAAAAAACACTTCCTAATTTTCGGGGTCATGTGAATATTGATAGTCGGTCACCACGTACTGTAACGGTAAAGGAAAACATCTTCAGAAAACCTGCATATCTTTGAGTAAGAATTCATATAGTACGAGTATGTTAAATCTGCAAAAGCACACTAAACCAGTCTAGTGGAGTATACGGCCTGACTCCTCTAAATCGTAGATTGGACCATTTGCAATGATAAGTATGTGGGCCGGCAGGAGGAATTTTCTGTTTTACAAGTGTTGTATGAGTCAGCTTGCCTGAGTACTGGTATGCGTACGTGCGTGTAATGTTTAGGATATCTTCGGTTTCAATCTTTTTGGAGCCAGGATTCAATCGTGCGCTTTGCCTGATGAGTACGTTATTGATTAACGACTATATTATGTTATGTGTTATTGATTTGCGACGAAAATTAAATTGAGCGACAATAAATAAAATTATAGATGTATAGAAAACGTTTATTTCAAACAAAAATATACAATAAATACTTTAAAACAAATAAGTCGAATAATTATAGGACAGGGCGCGCGTGCGTATCAGCTGTATCGGCACCTAGCTTCCTGATGCAACTTCTTGCTTCGGTTTCGGTTTATTATTAAATTCCACACCATTGTTCAATTCTCACTACAAGCAATATAGTGTAAGTAAAAATCACAATTTCTAATTGAAATAATCCTAAATAAAGTGTTTTTACATAACTATTTAATTACACCCGATACTAAATAAAATTACCATATTTTTATATTTTTGACAAAGATGATACAATTGACATCTGTGAATCTATACGTCTAAAAATCTTCATCGTCCATTACCAATTCAAGTTTTTAATCCAATTAATATTTGTAATTACTAACTTCGTTCTTTTATGAAATTCTACTACGAGTTTTACGAGTACATACCTGCTTTAAAAAATACTAGGAATTGCGGGCTTTGCGATTAGTTAAATGATTGACTTCCAAAATGAAAAATAAATTACATAAAATCATATGCCAGCCTTCGTGGCACAGTTGGTTAGATGTCGGTTGTGAACTCAAAGGTCGCGGGTTCAATTCCCGCACCGCCAGAAATGTTTGTGCTGCCCACAAACATTTCTTTCCGGTCTGGGTGTTGTGAGACCGAAAAGACCCACGACACAAGACTCGATCTTAGTGTGGGGTCAGGACTATGTATGTGACTGTTGGGTGTTATTTATTTATTATATTTATGACACCTCATCTCAAAACCAGCATTCTACCATTGCCGATTCACCCATCGATTCGAGATCAGAAACTGCTTACCATCATCCACAACCAGGTATTAGTGGTACTTGTTATAATTCAGAGCTATACGATGAACAAGGGTTCATCCAGCAGAGTTATTTGGTTTATATTTTTTTTATTGCCATTTAGGCAGACGTGCTAGCGGCCCGCCTGATGGTAAGCGACTACTGCTGCTCATGGACCTCTGTAGTGCAAGGGGACCAGCACAACAAAGTCGCTGCCTACCTCGAGGAGAGTACTCTCTTTTAACCTCGTTTGAAGAAGGACAGGTCATAGTGCTGAGGAAACACCGATGCAGGGAGTTCATTCCACAGCTTGCACGTACGTGGTACGGTACGCCTCCAGGTGGTGGGAATGAACTCTACTGCGGAGACGTGTGGTGCGATGGTACATAGGCGACGGTGGTACCAACTCAAACAACTCTTCGGAGCACTCCACATGGAACAAACGCTAGAACACACAGAGTGATCCGAAGTCTCTCCGCAGTCCTAACGGTTTCAATTTGTCCGTGAGATCGGGATCATTGACTATTCGACAAGCTCGTCGCTGCAAGGAGTCAAGTGGGTAGGTAATACATAGTTTTACGACCAGCCCTTTTTTTTGAACAATTCTAAGACTCTGCTCGTGCTGCACTGCCTCTGTTCATCTTATTATCTCTACTTAATATTATAAATTCAAACGAAACTCTCTGTCTGTTATCTGCCTGTTTTTATTAATGGAAAATGATAAAACAGATCACCTGATGGTAAGTAATCACTACCGCCCATGAATATCCAAAACGCTCGGATCATAGATGTGTTGCGTGTCCATGAAATGGCAGAGGAGTGAAAAGGAGAATGGATGGGAAGAAGAAAGGAGTATTGGGCATCCAGCAATCTCATTTACCGAATGCAATGAAAAAGCTGTTATTTCACGTTGATCATTCATGCTGAGCAATAACTGACAACAGCGTGGTTCTAACACTTCTGTTTGTTTGACTGTCTAGTGCCTGTTAAACTTTTACGCCTAAACTACTAAACCAACTGCCTTGCGTGAGATGTGTAAACGGGTAAAGTTACGTTATCTATTACGTTTATAAGGCAAAATTTTTAATCCTAAAAAAATTCAAGAAATGTATCCGTCGTAGTTTGTCGTTGTGTGTTATAAGTCTATCTTCTTCTTCTTCAATATAACCGTTTAGAAAAAACGCTGTTTTTACTGTGACGTAAGTTTGGTTTTTACGATTACAAATACCTAGTTCTGTTGCGGTAAATACTTAACATCCACCATCTTCTACTTATCTGGTTGCTCGGTATCATTTGGTTTTTATAGCTATTCAAAAAACTCGTATCTATACGCGCTTTTTAAATATATGTCGTGGCAACCGCTAATGCATCGACGTCGATCGACGTCCATTTTTGACGACTTATCTATTGACAACATGCTCGAATACGTGGCGAGGTGCGCAAAATTTGTGGCAATGATGCGCAAACGTGTCATCATCAATCATCGGCGAACATCGACGACAGTGTGAACGCGCCATTATACGTAGTTGTAGTAATTATTGTTGTACTTTTTTGTAAAGATTTGTGTAAAGTCCCGCCAGTTCGAATTGGGTATACTTGTAATGACTGTGTGTGTGTGTGTGTTAAATAAATAAATATTGTATATTTATTTCGCCATCCTAAACGTAAATTAAAATAAGTCAGCGAAAAGCCTGCGACTTGCGGGCAGCTGGCAAGACGTTAATACCGTCTGATGGCGTGAAGCAATAATCCCGAGACGCTACATCGGCTAATATAACCCCATCTGTCTGCGCGGGCTAATCCGCCGGGGCTTATCGACAGATCGCCAATGAGATGCCTCCGCCTCCGCCCCGCGCCACGCCGCACCCTCTCGCGCCTTCTACTACTCATATTGCATCTAAGGTCATCACATACATGTTAATTTGTATTTTTGAAATTTGTATCGTCGTAAAATTGACTGATAGCGCCAAGAAGCATATACCCAAATGGAGATTGCATTCCGTATATAAAAGTGAAGCACAAAAATTTGACCTCGAATGGCGTTGCGACTGATTGCTATCCTTTTCTTTCGAGTGACAATGAATGAACAAAAAGTCATTTTCATTCATTCATCAAAAAACATGCTTGTATGAACATCAGTTAAAAGCTAACATGATTTACTCGTAGATATGTGAAGACTGTGCTAAAAATGACGGTAACTACAATGGTTGCGGGCGATTCCTTCCATAACATCTTCAATGTAATTGAATAAGGTTTAAATATATCATTTGAATATATTCATTTGAAGCATATCGGCGGCTCAATAGACGGATCTGGAAGTCCTTGCGACACGATGTCCGTGCTCACAATACTGTGAGCATTAAGGAGACAATTGAGCGGAACGGAGGCTCCAAAGTGTTTGCAAGAGACTTGTCTATTGGGCAAAGCCAGTTGTCTAGGCTGAAAACGGACGATGGCCGCGTGGTATCGACGAGGGCAGGGGTATTAAGAGAGATCGAGAGGTTCTACGGACAGCTTTACACCTCGGTTGCCGAACCTACTGTTAGCTCGGCCGAAGACCCGAGAGCCGAGTTAATCCGACACTTTAGCGATGATATCCTGTTCGAGATTGAGATGGCCCTCAAACAACTTAAAAACATCAAGACGCCGGGTGAGGATTTCCATCCTCACCCGGCGTCACTTCAGAGCTTCTGAAAGCGGGCGGAACGCCGATACTGAAAGTCCTTCAGAGGCTCTTCAATTCCGTTCTCCTCGAGGGCTCAACGCCGGAGGCATGGAGCAGGAGCGTGGTGGTACTGTTCACAAATCGTCTCGAAGGCAGGTTTGATGACTTCCAGCCTCCCGAACAAGCCGGTTTCCGAAAAGGTTTTAGTACCATAGACCAAAAGTGACCAAAAGTGCGTGGTGGCCTGTTGGTAAACGGACCAGACGCGACTGCCAACATGTTCACGGTGGTCGCGGGTTCGAATCCCAGGGCACACCTCTGACATTTCGGAGTCATGTGTGTATTGATAGTCAATCACCACGCACTAAAACGTTGAAGGAAAACATCGTGAGGAAACCTGCATACCATAGCGATTTATAAAAAATTCTATGGTATGTAAGTCCGCCAACCCGCACTAGGCCAGCGTGGTGGACTATATGGCCTAACCACTCTCAATCGTACTATTGATTGTAGAGGAGGCCCGTGCCCTGCAGTGGGACGTATATGGGCTGATACAGACAGACCATAGACCATATTCATACGCTACGGCAGGTTATACAAAAAACCGAGGAGAATAACTTGCCGCTTTGTTTAGCGTTTGTGGACTATGAGAAAGCCTTTGATTCGATCGAGACCTGGGCTGTGCTACAGTATCTTCAGCGGTGCCATATAGACTATCGGTACATCGAAGTATTGAGGTGTATGTACAACAACGCCACCATGTCGGTCCCAGTACAGGATCAGAGCACGAAGGCTATTCCACTACAGAGAGGCGTGAGACAGGGAGATGTCATATCTCCAAAACTGTTCACTGCTGTGCTGGAAAATGCCTTCAAGCTCTTGCAGTGGAAAGGATTCTCGGCATCTACATCAACGGCGAGTATATTACTCACCTTGGATTTGCTGATGACATTGTAGTCTTGTCAGAATCGCTGGAAGACCTTAGCACTATGCTCGAAGACCTTAATCGAGTCTCCCAACAGGTGGGTCTTAAAATGAACATGGATAAAACGAAGATCATGTCGAATATCCATGTTGTGCCCACCCCCATTGGAGTTGGGGGCTCGACTCTCGAAGTTGTAGACGAATATGTCTATTTAGGACAAGTGGTCCGGTTAGGCGGGTCCAACTTCGAGAGAGGTCAATCGACGAATCCAACTCGATTGGGCAGCGTTCGGGAAACTTCGCGACGTCTTCTCGTCCAAAATACCTCAGTGCCTAAAATCGAAAGTCTTCGATAGTTGTGTGTTACCAGTGATGACATACGGCACCGAGACGTGGCCTCTCACTGTCGGCCTCATTAAAAGGCTCAAAGTCTCTCAACGAGCCATGGAGCGGGCTATGCTCGGTGTTTCCCTACGAGATCGAATCAGAAATGAGGAGATCCGTAGGAGAACCAAGGTTACCGACATAGCCCATAGAATTGGCAAGTTGAAGTGGCAGTGGGCCGGGCACATAGCTTGTAGAACCGATGGCCGTTGGGGCCGAAAGGTTCTTGGGTGGAGGCCACGTACAGGCAAGCGAAATGTCGGACGCCCGTCTACAAGGTGGACGGACGATCTGACTAAGGTCGCAGGAAGTCGCTGGATGCAGGCCGCTTCCAACAGGTCATTGTAGAGATCCTTGGGGGAGGCCTATGTTCAGCAGTGGACTTCCTGTGGCTGATATGATGATGATGATGATATCATTTGAACATATGAATCATAAAAAAATCTTTCGAAAAAAAGAAACCAATAATTGAGAAATATATGGGAACTGATTCTAAACTTTAATTCATTTTGCTGCAAAACTTGTCAATAAAACAGGCAGCTCATTATTATAACTGAAACTGAATAGCTTATCTTATGTAATTAATCTAAAATATGATCTACCAACCCTAGTCCCGAGCGTGGTAGTTAGAGATTTTTTATCTCTCGCGACGAGTCTCTGATTTAACGTTACGTCGCACGTTTGTGCGAGATATAAGACTACACTTCTATGTAATACAAAGATGAGTCGTGACTTGTGAATGATAATTACAAACAAGTTACGATGTTGGGTGAAATGGGTAATAAGCTGACTGTGGAACAAGATATCGCAAGTAATAACTTCAGGTATCCTGAGGTAAATATTGGTGAAGAATTACCAAAACCTAAACTTTATTTTTTTTAAATTTTAGCTCTAAAAATCCTCAATCGAAACCAATAAATGAATCAATAAATACAGTACATATAACTTTAATAGATATCAAACGAAATATATTTTGCCAATCTAATATCATCGATGGATGGATGGATGGATGAATATCATCGCCCTATTGCAGTCACATTACGTATTGTTAACTCTTTAAACCCTTTACATTTCATCGCAATCAGTTGAACGATCCAAAAACACATACATGACAAATAAAATATTCAATTTTACAAGATATGTTTGTTAAAATAAAACGTGAACATCAAATAAAATGCTAAATATTCATATTCTCCATTCATAGCCTTTATAAAATGCATGCGCAAAATGAGATATGTTTAAAACCTCGTCTTCAGCGAGCGTAATGTAACATCGCGACTTCACTCGTAAGCTATTCAAGGTTCGTCAGCCCCGCTTGTGAGGGATGCTGTGCTAGGGGAAGGGTAGAAGGGGGAGCAGGGGCGGGGGGATGTACCATCTCGTCATCTGCATCTGTGATGAGCTTTGTGCGCCAAGTCGGAGATTAGATCAGTTCGACGCCCGAACAGGGGAAAAATTTCTTTTCGTACAAATTCTGGGTAGTTTGCTGTTGTGGCGGTTGCAATACGCCAACTTAGATATAGCTTTTAAAGCGGTTGCAATACGCCAACTTATATTTAGCTTTTAAAATAACACGCTTATTAGTTGTAATTTGAACATTATTTAAACACGCATTTCATTTTAAGATTTGACTGCAGATGTTTAACCATAAAACATCTGCGAGTCGTTTTATTAAAGTAAGAATTTTTGTGTACCTTATTGTATAATATTAGTTAAAAAGATGCTGTTCTAAATTATTGTTTCCTAATTGTAATGACCCGTTCACGCCGGGGCAATAAAACTGTATTATTATAGTTAAGTTCATTAGTGGCGGTAATCCATTGCAACAAATGTATGTTTTTTAGACAATAGTACACATGTTTGGGTAAACCTTTCTGTTTGGACAATAGCCCAGATGTTTGGGCCGACCTTAATTTTTAGTTGAAAGGATAGACCCTATTTTAAATATATTTTCTGGAAGATTTATCCCCACCGATCCTCATTCGGGTAGTCCTATAAAAGGGTCGGTTTATTTGAAAGAGAAAAGACAGTCTGCCATCTCTCGTCACGAGCACATCTCGCTCCGAGTCGCATAATTATAATTTTACTCTGTCTGTGAATGTATTAAGTGTTAATTTACAAAATATACAATAGTTAGTTCCTGGAAGTGAGTGCTTATTCTAATACCTACACTTATAACCACCAAACTGTAATAAATTAGCTTTGGCTGGGGACTTGCGGAGTGGTTTGGGTGGTCTTTGTATTAAATTGTAACAGAATGCGTTGAGTTGTTACTTATTTTGACGTTGATGCAAGTAAGGACACATATCACCTAATACTAAGTAATCCTGTATAGGCAGGCTACAAGTGCATATCTTAGGTCTCAAGAAAGTGTTAGAAAGTGGCAAGATTTTATAAACTCCTTACAATGAAACCAATCAAACGGAATGCAACATAAACTTTTCACAGCCACCACGATCACGCCGGTATTCACACGTCACTGCAGACTGTATACTCAAGGATCCACAATTACAAAAACACCCAACACACACCACGTACACCTGCCAGATCTCATGCAACAATAGCAAATGTTCCACGCGTCGGCACTCACAAGCCAGTATAATGGAAGCATTCGCATCCTCTCATTAATCTCTTCATGCATTTCGGGACGAGCGGCCGACGCGTCGGTTATGAATGCACGTCTTTAGCGAACGTCGCCGACGCGTTGGAGCGTCACGCGCATAAATCACGCTCAAATACCGCTGAGCTATTGTTTATAGAACAGACAACTATATTTACATCGAAAAGAGTGCAGTCTAAAGGCATTTATTGATGCGGTACAACGATTCAGCATGATACTACCTTACATATCGTATCATAGCTTCGGGAGCATTTCACCGTTTCGGCTTTAACCAAGAGGTTTTCCAATTCATATTTATCTATAATGTAGTCCATAATGGAGTGAAATTAACCGGCCCTTGTACAACCTGTAGTCCTGGGTCTTTTCTCTAAGTGAAGATATATGTTAAGGAAAACTTACGCACTTATATTGACTACGCTGTCGGATCTAGCATAATATTTCAGTGTAAATGGCTGTACGTTTCGGCGTGTCTGCGGAGTTTGTACACAGCGTGCCATTCCATCACATACTACATTTATCATGCGCTTTTTAGGTATATTAAATTAATATATTTTTCTCGTTATAAAACAAAACAGACAAATGGACGTATTTTCCTGGATAAAATATAATTATATTACACACGCACACGCACACGCACATGCACACGCACACGCACGTGCTCGCGCACGAGCACGCGCACGCGCACTCGCACGCGCACGCACGCACGCAAGCACGCACGCACGCACGCACGCACGCACGCACGCACGCACACGCGCGCGCGCGCGCACACACACACACACACACACACACACACACACACACACACACACACACACACACACACACACACACACACACACACACACACACACACACACACACACTGTGAACAATTTTCGACTAAAATAATGCAACCAATTCAATAAAGGTTCTTATTTGTTTAATTAAAACACAATCAACTGAATTAAGGGAATATAGGCTCACCCTTCGCCATTTGGAACTGAAATAATATATGCTGAGTAAGTCCGCCCACAATGATCAAACGTGCACATATTTCTGACTAATAATGAATACAAAAATCCAATATCACTTTTCCTGACCCGGAATCGAACCCGAGACCGCTTTGCAACCAAACTATAGCACAACTGCTTGACCAAGGCAATTCAAGTAAATATACTATACAAATACAATTTACTTAAAACTATAAATGAATCAAGTCGTGGCGTGTACATACGAGTATATATTGTGCGTGTATACGCAGCGTGACGCGCCACCGACCACGCACTGGCAATGTAATGGCATTGTCGTGCTGCTCGCCCTGTGTTAACTGGACTTGATGCATTCTGCAGGATTGGAAAATAGCATTACTGAATGTTATTGGAAAATGGAAACTGTTGTTTTGTAATTGCCAGCATTGAGGGTTTTTATATGGAACTGTTTCTTGACTGTTTATTGTTGTACAAAGTTAGATTGTCGTTTTAAATTGTCAATGTACCTATACTTCAATTAAGATTGTTTACAATAATTACATAAATAAAAGCTTCGGAAAAAGATAAATCAATATTAGTGCACATTATATTATTTATTCCTATTTTATGATATTGTATTGTAATTGAAAGCAACCAAATACAAGTATATTGCGTCTGTGTCTGTTATTTATTTATTTTTAATTTATTTATTATATTTAAGACAAAATAACAAAAATAAATGGCATGAAATTAGTTGAAGAACTTAGCTTATTAGGTTTGACACAATATAACACAATACAAAACTATGCCGGTAATACTCTGGATCTTACCTTTAGTAACTTGCCCCTGAATATACAACACTCATCTGCTCCCTTAGTAAATCTCGATCGAGCACACCCTGCATTTAATATAGACATATGTGATTTATCAGTTTCCCCTCTTAAGGAGGTAATACACCCAAAATATAATTATAGAAAAGGCAATTATGTTGCGTTGAATGAATATTTTAGTAATATTGCTTGGCAGGAGCTTTTTTCAACTAAGAGTGTAGAGGGCTCAGTGAGTGCTATGTATCAAATAATGTATGATGCAATTGGTCGACATATTCCCCTAACTAAACGTAATAACTCTTATCCGACATGGTTTAGCCGTGCTCTTATTAAAATAATTAATGAAAAGTTAAAGGCACATAGGAGATGGAGAAAAAGCGGAAATAAACGGGATTATGACGAATTTGCTTTATTACGAAAAAGACAACGTTCAGTTCAAGCCAGTTGTTACGATAGATATACAAGTAATATGGAGGATAACATTAAAAACAATCCAAAATCGTTTTGGTCATTCATCAAGAACCAGCGTAATGGGTCTAATTACCCAAAAGTGTTATCGTACGGTGGTAATAAATACTCAGATGGTAAACAAATCTGTGATGCCTTTAATTTATTTTTCCAAAGCGTATTTGGAACACCTTCTACCACCACAATAAATGACACGGGTGTGGTGCGCTGTAATGATAGTATTAGCAAATTACATATAACTGAAAATACTGTGGAATCTTTTTTAAGGGCACTCGATGTATCAAAAGGTCCTGGGAGTGATGGCATTCCAGCAATATTTTGGAGTTCCTGTTCTTCTAGTTTAAAAACTCCAATTACTTATTTATTTAATAATTCTTTGCGTGAAGGCATATTTCCTTCTATTTGGAAAACGGCACATATTTTACCAATCCATAAAAAGGGATCCAAAACGAAAATTGAAAATTACAGAGGCATTTCTATATTGAACACGATAGGTAAGATTTTTGAAAAAATAGTATACAATCACATTTATCCTACAATTACCAGAGGTATTTCTTCCCACCAGCACGGTTTTCTGAAAAACCGATCCTCTGTAACAAACTTGATATTATTTTCTGATTTTGTTTTGACGAATATGTGCGGCGGTGGTCAAGTCGATGTGGTCTACACGGACTTCGAAAAAGCTTTCGACCGTGTAGACCACTCCATTTTACTTAGGAAACTTTCCGAATTAGGCATTCATGGCGATCTATTCAGATGGATAAAATCATATTTGACAAATCGATCACAAGCTGTAGTGATTGGTGGACACCGTTCAGACTTCATTGTAATTCCTACTGGTGTCCCTCAGGGATCTCATTTAGGCCCCTTACTTTATAATGCGTACATATACGATATAACTAATTGTATTAAGTTTTCTCAACATCTAATGTATGCAGATGACAAAAAAATCTATTGCAAAATTAATTCTATTCTTGACTGTACTAACTTGCAAACCGATTTAAATAGCTTAAGTAAATACTATGCGGATAACAATATAACAGTGAATGTACAAAAATGTCAATCAATCAGTTTCTCTCGTAAGAGAAATCCCCTATCTTATGACTACAATTTTAATGGAATTATTATTGAAAGGACCAGTATGGTAAGGGACTTAGGGGTATGTTTTGATAATAAAATGTTACTTAGCGATCACGTTGATGCTATTACGGTTAAGGCATTTAAAAGTCTGGGCTTTGTTATTCGTAGCTGCAAATCATTCAAAAATCTCTCAACAGTCAAATCTGTTTATTTTGCGTACGTACGTAGCATCTTGGAGTACGCTAGTCAGGTATGGTCGCCACAATACTTAACTTACATAAATCGAATTGAGAGTATTCAAAAAAAGTTTATTAACCACCTTAATTACCGTCAGCGAGCTGCGGCTGTGTCTTATACAGATGATTGTCGCAGGCATGGCCTTCTCACATTAGATGAAAGACGTAAATTAATGGATGTATGCTTTCTTTACGATATTGTCAATAGCAAAATAGATTGTGAAGAACTGGTGGCGGGTGTGGCGCTACGGGCACCGTTGCGTCGCACTCGCCACACGCCTTTACTTCATGTGCCTGCTCGAGTGGCAAAATACGCAGCCAATTCCGCACTTGCTAGAATGCCTCGGATTTATAACACCGAATTTGCGGATGCAGATATTTTTTTTTATAAATCTAAATCCAATTTTAAAAAACACATTATACAACTTATTACAGACAGATAATTTAATAACTAAAGTATATGTTCAATGTTGCACAGTATCACGTTTTATTTTACATAAGTAGGTATACCTCACCCTCCTTTTTGTTGTTGTTTGTCTTTTTTTTTTGCAAACCTTTATTACTAGTATCATAATTCAAGGTATTAACAACTCTTATATTTCTTTTGTAATGTTTCTGTGTTTGTATGGTCTAGCTTGAAACTGACGATTTTTTTTTTATGTTTTGGCCTCTCACACTTATTAATTTTGTAGTCTAATTTCATATCTTAATTGTTGCTTTTTTATATATCAGCGCCAATCAACATATTATTTGTCAATAATTTGAAACCTATTATTAGCCTTAATTTTGTGTAAGTACAATGATATGTAACTCTTATTTGTAACGCCGTTGGTTTCTTTAAATAAATAAATTACTATTAGTCTCACAAAACCAATTACTTGGTTTGTCTGTGAGTACATAGTGGTGTTTTACATACTTAATATATAGCGATTATTTTATCCGATTTGATTACACGAACATGGAAAGTCATGATTTAAATAAATGCGTAACATACCGGGTATCTCAAGACTGCTACCGAAAACGAAGCCGGGTGGTAGTTTTAGTGGCTACAAACACAATGCAATTAAAATTTTCGCATAGAAACGCGACAATTATTTTTTATGATTTTTTAAATATCGTCATTTTTGGGTGGTAAATCCATAGTTTTTGCTAAAATAATAATTTAAACTCTTTTATACCTTAGAGTATTTATAAATAAAAAGGTATACACTATTATTTTAGGAAAAAATGTATTTACCACACAAATATGGCCGTAGGAAAAAAATAACAAAAAAAATTGTCGCTTTTTTTTGCAACTTTTTCTGTTGCATTGTGTCTGAAGTCGCTTAGACTACCACCCGGCTTCGTTTTCGGTAGCAGTCTTGATATACCCTGTATATCTCTATACACTCAAATATCATAAGAATACAACTACATGTCAGAACACGCTCGTCCTCAATAAAATTCTAACTGGAAATATGGAACAGTTTCCAATCAAATTTTTCAATTGGTGAATTTGAATTGACAGTCGACGTCGCGCGTTCGGATCTGGGTTATTCAATCGTGGCATGTATTTGACAACTGCAATACGTGCACTGGAACAGAATTTTAAATGGTTACATGTTATTGTAACTAGACGAAACTGGTTTGGTGAAATGGTATCAGTGACTTACATAACTTCCAGATGCTAGGGTCATAGGTATTCCGTTTTGGTGAAGAAAATCGTCGTGAACCATAATATTTGTCTTTTCTTTTTTCGTCCCTTTCTCAAGTAATATAAAGTGCATCGGGAAAACATTGCATCTACTAGATCCCTAATCCCTATTCAGTTTTAATCTCCAAAGTGTAAAGTGTAAACCAATGATAACTTTACGATGGCTATACATGGTACTATTTAAGAAAATCCTGTAAATATTACACATCACGCCACACACATAAAATTATGTTATGTTGCATGAAGCAAAGAATTCACAACTAACATCCGTGAGAATTAGTTGTGAGTCGTAGCACGGCATAACGTAGCATAAATCCGTAGCGGCGACGTAGCCATCGTAGCACGTCTACGGAGATGGAACTTGAGATACGAATACTAATAATACAGGATGTCGTAGACGTTCGAGTTCCCTGCATTTGTGACATGCGGAAAATATTGTATATTTTTAAAGTAAACAGACTGTTGGATGATGCTATGACTATTCCATAGTTCATACAACATTTGACACCTGTATCCCCAAGGCGTGGGTAAAATCGATTGGTTTTTAACATATTACGATATTTAATTTAGATACATTTCTCTATCATATTTAACCCAAATCCGGCTGGTACCTGGATCTACATTTCTTCTTAATATACCCACGACACAAGACTCGATCTTAATGTGGGGTCAGGACTATGTATGTGACTGTTGGGTGTTATTTATTATTTATTTTATTAATCTCTATAATAAATTCTTTAAACTAGACACAAAGCGTAATTCCACTAGGAAGAAGTCGTCAGTAGGCAGTTTACAATTTACAATGCTCAGTATGTTGTAACATTCTCGCAAGGAGTACGAGTACACACGCCACACAGTACATCGTCGTTCATCGTACAGCGGCGGAGCAGTACAACAGAATTGTTAACTACGTTTACAATGCTAAATGTTACAGGTTCACCACAATATAAGACCTTTGTCTACTTTTTACACGAGAGTGTATAGGTAATAAAGTCAATGATACATATTTTTTTGCAGTGCATGCCCTTCCCCCGATGGTAAGCGATACGACAGTTGCAAAACCAAACAAAAACTTGAGTTACAAAGCAATACTTGGTATTCTACTGCGCTGGTCATCCTGAGACATAAGATGTTAAGTCTCTATATGTCCAGTAGTTACTCTGGCTACAAAGTCCTTCAATCCGAAACACAACAGTCCATGCGATGGCCCCACCCATATATTAAACAGCCTCAAAGAGCTTAATATGCGTCGGGAGATAAGTGTTAGGCATTCTAAATAAGGTATTCATATAAATATGCTGACCTGGGCGGAAACCAAAACATCACAAACCGACAAACACGAGTTAATTCGAAAACATAACATTAAACCATCACACTAGACAAGCTTTGAATATCATACCAACGATCCCTGATAAACAAACACAAATAAAACCAGTTATTTATCAATTAAGACTTACCGCGGGCGGCGGGGCACAAGTCCATCACTGTAATAGGCGCTAATAGAGGCAAAAACAAAATACTACTAATTGTAAATCGATGCGAAGCGAGCTTGTCGCGTGATGGCGTACCTACTACCTACCTACGACCTACCTAGGCACTAGACAGGTACTAGGTAGATAGGTAGGCGCCCAGCGATGTGGCGAACTCCACTTAAATCAAGTTAGGAATCGATTTTTAACAGCGCACCAACGGTATGAATTTTAAACGAGCTCTGGCAATATTATATTTCAATGTTTACTTTGATTGGGAAGTTAAATGTCTAGAAGTGTAAAGCATTTTTTGATAAAACTGTCAATAAATTATTTTGCGAATAATCGGATTTGTTGAACTGTTTCAGTTTTACCATATTTTTGCCTGGATACAGCATTTTTAAATTTTGAGAGGCTAAGCTATAAAACAAACTTGCATAAAGATAATAAATAAATGCATAGTTTAGTAAATAACGAATAAAAAATACATTGTATTTTTACCATCGATATTTTAAATTAATCGAATGAATCGATAGTACACAATGGTACATACATCACTAGTAAAAACACGTGTCGTAACCGGAGCGGGGGTTTCATCGTGATTTTTTTTACCCTTTGCTTATCGTCTAATAGTGGCTCATAATTCAAAATATGAAAGTTTTTATCACAACACTGTGGCGTGAATACTTTGCAATCAATTATTCAGACCGTCAAATTATAGAATGACAAACATTTATCTCCAAAATATTGACACGTTTTTATATTACTTTTGATTACTAAAGGACTTTAGCCCCTGCATGTCTACAAATGTTCTAAATTAGATCATTATACCTAAAATAAAATACAAAATTAAGCCCGTCACATACAAAGTCTTGACCCCACACTAAGATCGAGTCTTGTGTCGTGGGTATCACAAACTACGAGAGACTTTTCGGTCTCACAAACACCCAGACCCGAGATAAATATTGCTGGCCACATAAACATTAGTCTCGGTGCGGGGATCGAGCCCACGGATTTCGTTACACAGTCGGCGTCTAACCAACTGCACCGCGGAGGCTGCCAAAATATATGTATAATACACATTTTCTAGAGTACTTATTTGCTGATTACATGCTTGTTTTATAGATATGCTTAAAGATACGTGACGTGGTGCAATTTGTTAGACATCAACTGAAACTAGAGACTGTGGGTTCGACCCCCACCAATATTTGTGCCTCCCACGGGTATTTATTTCGGTTCTAAGTGTTTGTAAGATCGAAAAGTTTCTAGTTTTTTCTAAAACTCATGACACTTGATCGATCTTGGAGTGGGGTTAAGACTATATTATTTATATGATTGTTGGGTATATTTATTTATTATGTGTAATTTTTAAATCAAATGTGCTATTCAGTAGTAGGATAAATTGTGGGTGTATAAATATCCATTACTCTTTCATAATGCTTACAGGAACAGATATTTTTTGAGCCCCTGGTTCAATGTCTAATGACTATTCCAATGTCAGTTTTTTAAGACCCATAAGATATCTGACGCGGCTTAACGACGTCTCAGTTGTAACCTAACCATTGATATGTAATCGACATTTACTGGAACAGTTAGTTGAACTTGGGTTGGTGCGTTGAATATCGTGATACCACCCAGGATCTAAAGGTAAACTCACGGCCACAATCCAAGTTAATAAATAAATATATACACCCAACAGTCACATACATAGTCCTGAGCAAGATCAATTAAGTCTGGTGTCTAGTGTACCTATGAGAGACTAACTATGAGAGACTCTTCGGCCTCACAAACACCCAAAACATGTATCATACAGGTGTTTCGATGTGGGAATTGAACCCTCTCCCTGCCGTTTTTCAGCCGGTATCTCAAGAATTACATGACAGTGGCTGTTGAAATATTATTATTTTAATCAATTCGAGAACTGTTCAAATTGGAGAATTTGCAAATAAACGACTGTACTGCACTTTCAGATACAAGAACATTGTTCCTGTGAAAAATAATATAAAAAAACTTTCAACACTTAATCATATTAATCAAATATGAGGAGCATAAACGAGTCCAGTCTTTGTTTCATTTACGCGGTGAGTACACATGCAGTACTTAAAATTGTAAAAACATCGTTAGCTGGATTTGAACCGGCGACCGCACGCGACTCGGTTGCTTATTATGCCGGCGCGAGGGTGTGTTATTAAAAACCCCTAGCCGACCCAACCCTCGGCAATTAGCGTGTTGTGTTATTAAAGGCAATTTTTATTATTTTCCTTTACTTCTTCCATTCCTATTTGCTGATTAAAGTGCGGTAAGTGGAACATGTTTTGCACGTCTATTGACATGTGGTCATTAAGTTTTCACTTATATGTTGTAGGTCGTTTTAATCTTTTTGAAATACGCGTTTATTTGCTAATTCTTTTAAAGATAAAGGGCTTATTAATAGCCGGTTTTCAAACCTGTCTTAACTATCGAAAGTTATGTCTTCTTGGCCTAAACTGTCAAAAAAACAAAAAAAGTCGTTTGAAAGAAACAAAAATATCTATGAATAAGGCCGAATGTATGAGTAAAAGCGATGTGTTCTTTTTTAACGATTTTTCAACTCAACTCAACAGTGTTAAGGCATTCAAAGGTTCGGCAATTAAATATGTATCTCCCAATAATGTGCATTAACATTATATTGCGACCCTACGTAGTGTAGAATAGGTAGAAACAAAAGACTTAGGCTTACCAGTCAGACAGCTTGCGCGTTACAACCCTCTCAAAGGACCTTGCCTTTCATCTCACGAAATTCAATTGTCTCCTTTCATTGTATTATTTTGGCTGGGTGTTTCCAAGTTCGTGCAAAGTCCCCTCCAACAAACAAAAACTGAACAAAATAAAAAAAAGTATTACGAACGTTCATACATTTTTTCATTTCCATTAAAACTCCCAGAGGATTTGTTATTGTTTAGAGGGAAAATACGAAATTGCTACAAGTACGCTTATGTTTAACAAGTGAATGAAAAGCGGTAGGGCGCGATTCTTAAATCATTTACTAAATAATAATAATAAATCATTTATTAAAAAAAAACAGATCTGCATTAAAATTAGGATTACAACTACACATAAATAAAATAAAATTTTTACTTGACATTGGCTTTCTACGCGATTGTGGTTACCAAGAGCTGCATCTATTCCCAACGTAGGGCAAATCTAACCCTTACAATTCGTTTTCTTTGAGATGCCCAATTTCCGTTTAATTTCAGGATGAAACGTCATGAAAACCACTAACTTGGAAATCATACCAATCAACAAATATTTCATTGAAGTTGCGTCATCCAGCTGGAGTAATGTCTGAGGCCCGCCCACGCTGCCACATACATACTGGTATAAAAATCGCAAGACATTATGTCGTACGGAGTCCGCGCGGCGATAATCAGCGCCCCGCCTCGTCGCGTGAGTTTTAACTTCTTTATACGGAAATTTTCCTCCGCACATATTATGCCGTGGAGGCAATTATCGTGACCACTAGAAATATTACTCTGATATGGAACTATTTTTAAGAATGTTACTAGCAAAAGTAATATAGTTCTTAAAAAAATTAAAATCTTTATAAACTCACTTGACAATTCCAACAGATCAATGTGGAGATACTTTAGGAAGGCCTATGTTCAGCTGTGAACTTTCTGTGGCTGAAGAAAGAGAGAGAGAGAGAGAGAAAGCAAATCTGTGGATTATTAAAGAACGTCGCTCAATATATTTATGTATCTCTTTATTGAATACAATAATACACCAAAAGAAAAACAAAAACAATTGTATGTATATTTAAAGTAAGTACAATGGGTGGCCTTATTGCACTAGGCTATCTATTACAGGCAACCTTTGGATGGAGATAAGAGAAAGGAGAGAGAAAGTATAGTCATTATCTTATGATTGCAAGCTAGGTGCCTCTTTATAATACATAACTATATGCTGTGTTTATGGAATGACAGAAATGCAAATAGAAGTTGTTATAAAAGCACATTTTTTTAAATAATCGCTCAATAAGATGAACCCAATGTCCTCCAAACTCTTATAACGAAAGGAGAACAGTTAAGACACCTAAACTCCGACAAATTATTGACGAGATTCCATACTTTAGAAACCGCTAGAAGTTCTTTGTCTGTAATAATAAATTCATAATGGTTTTCCTGCATTATGCCTTTTGATTATAAGGCGCCGTGCGTGACTAATAATCCACCTTTAATCAAATTAAGTATTAATGTAAAACCAAACACACGCTGGCTTAATGTAATGAAGTCAGAATGTGTTCCCAGCAGGGGTACGTAATAATGTAATGAGGTTTTTTTCACCTTTTCAATTTTGTGACCGTGTTATGTACCTATTAAATCTTAAAGTTGTAGGTTCCGTTCCTTACGATTAAACTTATACCCGTTATGGTCAGAGAACTATGAGGTTCTTCCAAGTAAGTATAATCGAAAAAAAGCTAGTAAAATTATGGTGGTCGAATATCTGAAAGTGTACTGAAAATTCAAGCATTATGGATACAACTATTTCATTATATAAAAGATAAATGGTAATTGTTTTAATTACTAACAGAGACCGCATTGATGTCGAAAACTGGGTGTGAATATTAGACTAGTACCTTACCTCAGGGGACAAAGATGTAAATATTCAATTTCATCAACATAATAGGGAGCTATATTTTTTACATCATTGTATTAGCAACGTAAACAGAATATAAAAGGACGTCAAGCTCAAAAATTACGCTAATAAATCTGATAAAAGCCCAGTCAGCCCGCTTAAAAATATGGCAACGTCGCAGCGCGGCGACACTAAACAACGGATTTACAACATTTATTCAGCTAACTGCCATTTCGACATGTTTTATTAAAGCCGCGATATTAGGCAAAGCTATCAATTCAGTGTTGCCACGTAAGGAGCACGGGTCTGCCGGCGTGCCGTTCATTCTCTTTTATTTTACGAGACATCGGAAAAAGAAATGAAGCAATTATTACCACTGTAACATAATCCAACAACCGCATTCCATACATATACATCGGCTGATTTCCACTGAATATTTAAATTAGCAGCAGTTAGAGCACGCAATGTATAGCGTTCTAAAAGAATATTCCAGATTGAGTTTAAAACTGGTGGAGGTGGCAGGCGCCGCACGTGGCTGGGGAACACGATCGATACTACGTGCGACAACTGTTGCGCTATTTCGCCCTCTCTTTCACACATATTACAAATCACGTTCAAACGTGAGACGCAGCATAGGACCTCAGTACGAGCTCATAGCGCAAAACTCACGCATCACACATCCCCTTTCGCTCGCACGTGGGGAATTCGGTTTAAGATGGAGAAGGACTGAAGATGCGGCATCGCATGCTCCTAAAACGTCACAAAGGAGGTCGTCCGATGAATAACAATGCGGACTGCGGGAATAATGTCCTTATCGACGAATGCCTGAAAACTACGAAAATTACGATGTCCGGGAATGTGCGTGGTGCAGCGGGATTGGGCTCGCGACCTACTGCGTAATGCCGGCACAGATACAGCTATCTGTACAGAGTATAGCACACCTCTGCAGTACTCAGCTTAACATGGATTCAGTAACGTGGCTCGAACATAGGTTCGAGATCGCTTTGTATTTCATTGACGACTTTGTAGGAACGTTCTGTAAATGTTCCGTTTGAATTTGACTCTGTTATGTATGAAGTACGATAAGAATTTTTAAATGACGACGTTTTAGCAATGTGGTAAGTACTTACTTACCTTCAGATTTCGTAAAAAGGTAAATACGTCGAGATTATTGATTTTTCTATCTTTTGCAATGTCTACATAGGATTAGGGCGACAGGGTTGCAAACCATCTTTATTCGTGTGTGTAACACGAAATATGAAAAGAAGCAAAATTGGGAGAAAATGTAATTGGATCAATCACAATTAATTAAATGCTATCTCACTGAAGTAAGTAATCAGAATAAGAAAGTCAACTTAGTCCCGCTGCAAAACCTGATAGTAACTCTATATGGGGTGCTTTTAAAATAAACTTTTTTTAATTGTACTGTAATGAATATAATTGCCAAAAATATATTATTGTTTTTAAAGGGATGGAAGTTTTATAGACATTCTGAAAACTATAATGAGCATAAACACGTTTTAAACATTAAGGGGTGAAAACTCATTAAAATACTTAAATATTGTATATTTTATTCCACAAATTAACATTTAAGTAATCACACAGCCCTATTAAGCAAATTAAAATATTATAAAAACGCAATAACTACCTACTACACAAAATAATTATACTGAAATAAATTTTGTACATTAAATTATAGTAAAATGAGAGAACATTCTGTCACGCAATAAGTTTCGTTTGTTTTTGAATACGTTCGTGTAGAACTTGCTTTATGAAATAAATTGAATTTATACAACCTTCTATTATAAGGTAATATAGAGGTAAAATGCTTGGTTAAATAAAAATCAACACAGCTGTAAGGTTTTTAAATATCACTAAACTACTAAAAGTAAGAGCGGTGTGGAAACGTCTCATTATCTCTCTCCCACACCTGTGCTTCAGCTTGTAATGTCAGTGACGTCAAAATTTATGTTGTGCATCCTTTTCTGTGACTTGACAACTGCCTCCATTAGCAGTTTTAAACGTTTTTAGCTAGGCTATTAATGAATGAATTACCTAAATTATTTTCATGTAAGATTCTAAGATAACATAATATTCCCGGTCCCCGACCGAAGGTAGACCAAAGAAGCGCTGTCTAGATGTCATCAGGGAAGATATGAGGGTCAATGGCCTCACTGTTAAGGATGCCGAAAATCGGGCGAAATGGAGGAGAATTCGCCGGAAGATGGACCCAGGCACCGACCGGGATAATGCTAGGTAGAAGAAGAAGATTCTGAGACAACATAACCATTTGTGTGAACCACAAGCATTTGTTTCGGGTCTGAGTGTTTGTGAGACCGAAAAGTCTCTCATAGTTCCTGATACCCACGACACAAGACTCGATCTTAGTGTGGGGTCAGGAATATGTATGTGATTGTTGGGTGTATTTATTTATTTTTATTATCAGTTTTTTCTGAATTATATATAAAATAAAGGAGAAGAGGGGGATGCGGTTAACACTGTTGAAAGTTATAACTACCCTCGACCGTGATGATGACAACAGATAGTGTACATTGTATCACAGCATCCAAGTCTTCATCTTAATGTTATCTTTATGTACGTTTCGCAGCGATCCTCCTTTCTCTTCTTAGCGAGCGATTCTTACAAAGTAGGTTTTACGTAACGACCCTCCACTTCCAACGCTGGATATTTTAGTTGGCGTTGAAGATATAGTTTATTTCAATGTACACGTAGAATTTTCAGGATTGTTATAATGCTATTATACCATTGCGGAAGTAATCATGAACTATTGGTAACGTTTTTTTTTTTCACTTACGGGGCATGCTGAGAACGTATCTCTTTGGCACGTTTGCGAATGGTAGTAATTTTTCATTACGTGTTTCTTTTTAAATTTCTTTATATTTGTTACTGTTTTCTTTTATTTGTTCCTTTTATTTTAATTTAGTGTTTGTGCTGTATGTGAGGTGTTGTAATACGTAGTAATATTATCTTAATGGTTGAATTTCCCGGGAATTCTACTTTTTTCTTTAATTTTTTTCTTCAATAAAACGCTTTTGTGGTATATTCTGTTGCTACGACCCACTGTCCTGTATGGTTATGAAAATATGATATTTTGGAAGAATATTTAAACTAAAAGAAACTAAGATTATAACACACACAAAACTCCATAGCAATAACAACCCTACGTAAAAAATAAACTACTTCTTGAAACCTGTCACCTCCGCAGCCATTCCTAATCCATCTCGGAGCTAATTAAGCAAGTAAAGCAATAATACGTTGACAAACAGACAGCACGGTACACGGTTACATGAATAATAATGCGGCCGAGGCGCCATTACTGCGCCGGACGCGGCCGCCACGCATGAATTTACATTAGGGACGTCTTTCATTTCTAATCGCTGGTTGTATATGAATTAAAATGGACGAGTTGTGGACTGAATCATACTTTTGGATGGAGACGGACCGTATGATCGGAGCTGGGTGGTTATAAAATGATACGGCAGGTAGAATATATCAAAATATATAATAATAATATAGCACGGGTCTCCTCTACAATCGAGAGTGCAATTGAGAGTGGTTAGGCCATATAGTCCGACAGGCTAGTCTGGGTTGGGGGACTTTACATATTATAGAAATTCTAACAAATTCGCTATATTATCCAAGGTTCCATCGCGATGTTTTCCTTTACCGTGAAAGTGCGAAAAGTCAGAGGAGTGCTCTGGGATTTGAGCCAGCGACCACCGTAAACATGAAGGCAGCAGCGTCTGGTTCGTTTACCATCAGGCCACCACGCACTTATAATATGGAGCAAGCAGTTCGACACGTGCAACCATTATCTTCCTTAGATAATAATCACACTAATGCTAAACATAAACCCCCGTTAAAAATTTTGCAGGGATTTGTTTGAATAGGCTATTGTCTTTCATCCGGTACCACGAACACCCAGAATAACATCCAACCAGAGTAAAAGTCGACTTTTTGCTCCGTTTTACGGTAAGCATATACGTATGCTACATTCTAAAGAGTTCATGCTCTACGTGTTACTAGATAAAATAGACATATTCACTATGCAAATCGAGAAAATATATAAGCAATTTTTATGACACAAAATCCTAAGCCATCAAAAACCACGCCACGTTTGCACAGAATAAAGGCAAACTATAACGTTATAATACTCAAACCACTTAATAGCTATAAGGGAAGTTTTCCCTATAAAACATAATACGAACTGCGAATTAAAATTTAAATTGTGGTCCGGTGGGTCGCGCTCAAAAAGTCCACATAAAGTTAAATTGAGTAGGCGCGCGGCCGGTGAATAGTTCCCCGCTCTACAAACTGTGCTCCGTTTAATAACTATTGCTGAATTTTTAATACAATAAAGTAAAATGTATTATGTTTCGTGGTATGGAACGTTATGTTGTTAAAAGCATTTGTTAGTCTAATTTCTTTCGGGTTTAAAACGCGTTCGAAGAATTAATTATTTTGTAGTGTGTTTTAAATTGCAATTTCAATTAGAATACCCTGTACTGTGTGGTATAAGATGACATTGGATACTGTATAACTGAAAGAATATTATTACTTCCATGAATAAATTTCATAGTTGGAACATTTCTTCGTATCCATAGTTTTAAATAATTTCAAGCAATCAACCTATCAAAGCAAAATTTATTTTTACATTGTTTTATATTGTTTAGCAAAAAATAAAGCAAATATTCTCTACATGTAGCAAATCCCAGCATTTCCTTAATGTGTATATGAACTCACGACCCACAGTCACAAGGGAACCACTCACGTATTAAGCCACAGCAGTACATTAGCGCAACCCTTACAGTGCGAAGTTAGCGCCCTCGGGGGTGTGACACGGAAACCGAACCGGCAACCCTCGCCCCCGCGTCCTGTTCATTGTTATGTCGCACTGGGGGAGTAGCCGAGTTAAACTATAGCCTTTAGCGCATTATTACTTTGTCCCCGTTCCGTTTCTTTGTCGACATTTGAGTATTAAAATTGCGAGATTCTTTTCACGTTTGAATCAAAGTTTGATTTGTTCAGTTTATATGAAGTCTAGATGCTTCTTGGTCTTAATTTAATTATAGAATGTCATGCATGTAACCCTGTATTTCATGTAGTGATACAAAATCTAGAAATTTTCCCTCTACTGGACCCTAACATGTCACTTGTAACAAACCAATCCCTTCATGTATTGTAGTTTAACATAAGCATGTACATAAATAGGTACTTAAATATACGTAGTTCTTTCACACCTCCTTACTATCAAAGAGTGTTGACTAATCTGCCCAAACACAACGGTTTATCATGGAGGAATATACGACAACTGTGTATTTTTTTCTAAGCTCATAGGTATCAAATTCTATACAAAAACATCGTCTCTGAAATGTGTAGTGAGGGCAATACACGCGGCCCATACATTAATATAGCTCCTAAATGTGCCTACAAGAGGCGTAGGCAGCGGTTAATGTGATAAGAGCATATCGACCCGCCTCCGACCATCACACGCCTACCGCTGAACCACACATTAAATGTCCCACGTGGATCACACTGTACTTTTAATGGGCCACTTAAAATAAAGTAAGTTACTCAGTCGGTTTTTAAAACAAAGCAGAGTTTAAGTCAAAGTTAAATAACTGTTTGCTTAATTTAATAAACAGCAGTGTAAAGGCACTGCTGTGTTCCGGTTTGAAGGAATTTGTAGCCAGAGTAACTACTAGACATAATGAGACCTAAAATCGTATCTCTCACCATTGATAGCAATAAAAAAACACAGACATATTATTTCCTGTAACCTTAAATATCATTAATATCTAATTTTCCTATTTCATATCTTCATCAAATACCAGGTCCATAATCGATCACGGACGGTTTCCCCCAAGTGACGGCGAGGTAATTAAATCGACCTGCGATGTCCGATAAATTTGATTCGCGCCGTCCGCGAAAGGTCACCGCCGCGTCACTGAGATGGATTACCGGCACCACGTGACACAAACATTAATTTATGCCGCACTAAATTCACCTTTATTTGACACCAATACTTCTTGACACCCTGTGTTCTTATTGAAGATGGTTCAATATAAAAGTTTTGAATTTTCGCAAAAGTTTTCCATAGCAGAGGTATATTTTTTTACTTCTGGTAAACGAATAAACAAGTCACCGGATGGTAAGCGATTCTTGCCGCCCGTGAACATTCTCATGATCATAGATGTGTTACGTTCCCATCAAATCAAAGGGGATCGAGAAGACTAAGGATGGGAAGAACAAATAAGTATTTAGTGGAGTATTTCTGAAGTTTACTATTGGGTGATATTTATTACTTATTTAGCAGGGACCCGGCAATCCCGCTCTGCAAAAAAAAACGCTACAGCAACGCTTTACATCGATTTCGAATTTGCCTAGAGATGCTGAGTCATGATTGACAACATCGTGGCTCTACCACATGGAAAGTAAGCTTATATTTTTTTGGCAGTCGATTCGAGTTAATGAAGAGGAATATCATGTCCCACTTACGCCCAAAAATAGTAAGAATGTTCCAAATCACAAATATAATACTATAATGTATTCTGACAATGTAGGAAAAGGTATTGGAATATTAATAAATAAAAGTAGTAGTCATCCCCTAGTAAACTACTGTATGCCAGGGATGCCTTATAAACATATTGTTAATACTCTGTCGCAAAAAGTTTATAATGACAACATTTGTATAACAGTCTGCATTGGAGATTGTCAAGGTCTAAAAAAGCGGGACATTACTGAGAGTTTTGAAATATTATTGAAACTCAAATGTCCCAAAATCATATTGTGTGCCTTCCCATATTTAAATAATGTGTCAGATAATGTAAATAACCACACTCATGTGTTAAATAGGCACATGCAATTTTTAATAAGTCACTATAGTGACAAATTTTTATTTTTTGACACCAATATATTTATTGGTAAATATTTTAAACAGACTAGGGATACATTGTATCTACCAAATAAATATTTACATTTACTTGCTACACCTGTAGCTAATTTTTTAAACACAGTCATAAGTAATATGACGAAGACCACAGGCACTACCACTTTTAGTAATGTTACTAAAATAAATGTGGTAAATAATAATTTAAACTTTTAACTTTGACAAAAGGAAGCGGTGAAAATTATATAGTATTATCTCATCAGAATATAAACCGCTTTTCTGGCAAAATTTTAGAGATTGAACTTTTTATTGACACATTTAACATTAGTATATTATGTTTCACAGAGACCTGGTTGAAGGCGCACCTTATGAATTTCAATGTGAATGGTTTCAGGGTCGCCAGCTCGTTTAACAGGATTTCGGCGGAAGGTGGAGGTTCCTTAATTCTAGTTCGTGATCATATCACATTTAGGGAAAGAAAGGATATCTCTTGCCTCTCGGTTGAACGAGTGTGTGAGGTCGCATGTGCGGAAACAAATTCCTATGTCATATTGTGTGTCTATAGACCTCCTTCATCAAATATTTCGCTATTTTTATCAACAATGGAGGATATTTTAAATAAAATTAAAAGTAATAAAAAAGTTCTAGTCTGTGGGGACTTTAATATTAATTTACTAGTTGATTCGGTTGATAAGTGTAGGTTTGTGTCTTTATTCGGCTCATTTAATTTTACATGTTTGTTCTCGGAGCCTACTAGAATTACGTCTGAAACTTCGAGTTGTATTGACAATATCATAACAAACTTCGAAGTACTTGAAAAAGGTATAAAGATAGGGGTTAGATCTGACCATAAATGCCAATTAGTGAAATTAGAACATGCTGTAGACAAAACCAGTAGATTAATAACTTTTAGGCCGTTATCTAAGAAAATCCTCGGTCAATTTAACAGTAATGTACAATCAAAAATAGATACTTTTACACTTGATGGCAGTCCAAACGACATGTACTCATCATTATTTAAAATTATACGTAAAGAGTTTGACCAAGTATGTAAAATTAAAACTATTAAAATTAACTCTAAAATAAAATTTAGTGCTTGGGCCACTAAAGGCATTAGACGTAGTAGGGAAATTTTGTATGAGTTATATGACAAAAGGTCCTATACACCTGATGTCAACTTTAAAAAATATGTCGGATTATATTCAAAATTATTTAAAAAAGTATGTATGCAGGCTAAATCAAATTATATAAGTGAAAAGCTTAGATTGTCAGATAATAAAATAAAAACTACCTGGCAAATTATTAATACTGAAACTGGGAAAAATAAAAAAAATGACAACAAAATTGCTCTCCGCATAAATGACGACCTTATTTCAGATAAATCTACTATTGCCAATTATCTTGATAATTTTTTCACTAACATACCATTAGACTTAACTAAACATTTAGATTCATCAGTAGATTTAGCGGAATCTTTTTTAAAGGAAAATGTTCCTGGAAATATGTCTAAGTTTAACTTTCAAAAGGTAACCAGTTGTCAAATAATAAAGGCTTTCAAGCAAATTAAAATAAAAACTACAGAAGATATATGGGGACTGTCTGTTAAAGCTATAGAAGCTATTATTGTTAACATTGCACCGTTATTAGCTACTATTTTTAATTCCTGCCTAAGTGACGGTATCTTTCCCGACTTAATGAAAATTAGTAAAGTCGTACCCATTTTTAAGTCAGGATGTTCGAACAATCCGTCGAATTATAGACCCATTTCTGTACTACCGGCTCTTAGCAAAATCTTCGAAAAGCTTTTACTTAATCAAATGCTAGCACATTTTGATGAAAATAAGTTAATACATAGGAATCAATTTGGTTTCACAAAGGGTCGCTCAACTCAAGATGCCGGGACATCACTAATCACGTCGGTTTTAGAAGCCTGGGAGGCATCTCAAGATGCTCTAGGAGTTTTTTGTGATCTCTCCAAGGCTTTCGACTGTGTTGACCACCAAACACTTATTATGAAGCTAAGGTACTACGGAATCAGTGATACGTCACTTGATCTCGTAATGTCTTACTTGTCGGGTCGTGAACAAAAGGTTTCTTTGGACGGGCTCACTTCGGTAGGATCAAAAGTTAAAATTGGGGTTCCGCAGGGCTCCATTCTGGGCCCCTTTTTATTCTTAGTCTACATAAATGATCTTCCTTGCATGGTTCAGAAGTGGTCAGACATAGTTTTATTCGCTGACGACACCTCTATAATATTTAAAGTTAATCGGAAAGACGATAATCTAGATACACCTAACAATATTCTTAATTTAATTTCGGATTAGTTTTCTGCTAATAATCTACTATTAAATGCTAGTAAGACTAAATGCGTCCGTTTTGCTTTACCGAACGTGGCAAGCGTAAACACGCGTATCGAATTAAATTCAGAAATTCTAAATTTAGCTAATTCCACAATTTTTTTAGGGATCACTCTAGATAAAAAATTACAATGGGGTCCACAAATTGAGAGATTATCAGCTAAACTTAGCAGCGCAGCGTTCGCGGTCCGAAAAATAAGACAACTAACTGACGTTGCAACGGCTAGATTGGTATATTTTGCTTATTTTCATAGTATAATGTCATACGGCATTATTTTATGGGGATCAGCGGCTGATATCGAATCGATATTCATCTTACAAAAAAGAGCAGTCCGTGCTATTTATAATCTAGGAAGCCGCGATTCTTTGCGATCTGTTTTTAAAGAAAGCAATATACTAACCGTGTCATCTGAATACATCTTTCAGAATATAATGCACGTTCGTAAAAATATTAATAAGTTTTATAAGGTCAGTGACACCCACACCATTAATACGCGGAATAAAAATAAACTAGCAATACCCTCGTTTAGACTAGAAAAGTCAAAAAAATCTTTCTTGGGTAGTTGTATTAAATTTTATAATAAACTTCCCAATAGGATAACGCAGCTACCGGACAAACTATTTAGGGTCCATATTAAAAACAAACTTATGACTAGGGGTTATTATAATATTAAGGAATATATTGAGGATAAAAAAGCCTGGGATTAGGTGTTCTCTTGCACATTGCGACCTCCTGGGGCCCTGAACTATTCGCTTATTACACCACCTAATTTAAATAATTAAAAATATCTAAAATTGTGAACTCAAAAATTAAGCTATATACAATCAAATAAATCAATTAAATTATATGACGACCGATCGAAAAAATCATATAAAAATAATAATTAATATGGCAAATCCTTGTAAGACAAGTCACAAATACTTATTTTAGTAAATTGACCAAAACCAAGCCCACTGAGTTTGACTCGCTGGATCTACTCAGAAATGGGTCGCGCCGCGTAGTATCCAGTGGTAAAGTAAAGCCCGCTGAGTTTGTTCGCCGGGTCTTCTCAGTCAGGGCCGCGTTGGATCCGGCAGTAAGCCTAAACATACGGGACGTATCGGAAATACTTATGGTCGTTGTCTTAAGTTGGACCCAAAACAAGCCCACTGAGTCTTAGTCGCTGGATATACTCAGGACTGGGTCGCGTCGCGTAGTTCCAGTGGTAGTGTAAGCCCACTGAGTTTGTTTCGCCGGGTCTTCTCAGGAAGGGCCGCGTTGGATCCGGTGGTAACTATAAACCGCTACGCACCGTTGTAATATTTATGGTCCACAAATAATATAATTTAATTTGACTAACGTAAATAATGTATTTCTTTGACAAATAAATTACTATAAAGTAAAAACTAATACTTTAAATAAAATATGAATAAAAACTAAATAAATTAAAAAAACTAATCATAAATTATAAATAAAAATAAAATTAATTTAAAAATAAATAAAATTAATAAATAAATTGATAAAAGCAAGAAATTAAAATAAGTAATAATAAGCATAGGAAATATATTGTAAATAGAGATTAAGTTCTATGTGTATTGACTTGTCATAAGAGCTCCTTAATTGCCTACGTGATCAATAAATACATTTCATTTCATTTCAAATACATTTCATTTCATTTCATTAAATACATTTCATTTCATTTCATTTCATGATAATGAGCTGAAACTCAACACTCAGAATATTTTATGATTTCAGAAGCAAGATGAGCAATGTGTTTCAAAACTGTCTTTAAAAGTTACATTCATCATAAACAGTACGGGTATATTTTTACTTTGCCCTGTAATTAGGAGCTGATTTATTCTGATGCTTTCAGGCCCTACATATTTACGCAAGAATGCAATTTTTTAAAAATTTGTTAATACCTTTTGATATTTCTTTTGACTTCTAATTTTGTTAATAATTCGCTATGTTTCATTTTAATTTTATGATTATTCAATGCGTGTTGCGATACCTGCAGGTAGTGCATTCCATGTTATCAAATTGTAAGTGTTTTAGATATACGAAACAATGTTACCATTGGATGTCCATAAATAAATAAATTCATAATTATAGCTATGTGTAACCCCGACGAATACCAAACCTATACTCTTTGATTAAACAGTATTCCGAACATTCAGGGATGTTGGCTGTTCTCTTGGCAGGCAGGGCTGGCAGCGTCCGTGGCTGGCGCGGTCGCGCGGCCCGCTGCCAAACACTTTTTGTGTTAATGTCTCGGCCTTCTGTACATAACCAAATGTATGCCAAAACCAAGCCTTCTTCATGCTAATGCTAGGCCTTAATAATAATTCATATTAGATGTATGAGATAGTGGTATTCTTATTGAAGCGTCAACTTAATGGTTTTTGTCAAAAATTTGATGGTTTGTTGTAAAATCCGTAATAAAAAAAATCAAAAGACTTTGTTCAAAGAATAAGGCTATTGAAAACTAAAAACATTCCATTATACTGTGTAAAAGTGTTTTTTTGGGAATTACAGTACAGGAAAGAACCTTGCAATATTTAAACATAAACCACACGAATGTAAATTGACATCACATCAACCACATACGTCTTGAAGTACGATATTCTCTCTCATCATAGAATTTACTAGATAGTTAAGTAAACCATAACCATAATATAAATGACTATACAAAAATACAAAGTAACAAAGCAACTGAAGATTATACATATTTGCAAGCGGCTGGTCGACGAGGTACAGCCAGTACATGATACGACCGGCAGGAAGCCTGTGAATGCCGCTCGCCACTCGCAGCACATTCGCAGCACTTTTACATATAGATTTATTTAAAATAGCCTCAAAGCAAACGAGATTACCGTTTAAACATCAAGGAAAAACACAAGAACGATACACTTCGACCTAGCCGCTAAGCCACTGCCTAGGTAAACTAAATTACAGGTTTCAATCGAGGACAATTTATTGAGATGTAATTAATTGTAAAGTATTCCTGGTTGAAAGGTTGGCGAAGACTTTGAAAGGCTGTGGAAATCTTTGGAAGATGCCTTACTAATTGATGACAGGATTAGCAAAAGGCATATCATGAGGTGGTATAAGTTGATTTAAAAACATAAACAAGAGCAAAACACAGGAATATTGTATAAACAAAGTATTTATTATTAGGGATAACTCGTCTGTGGACCGTGAGGTTCAGGTGTTGACTCCCAGGACCGGCTATTCACGTGGCTTTCGGTTTGACAACGGTTGTATAAATTTCCTAAATGTGTCTTTTTTATAGCCCTCAATGGCGAGACGAGCATGCCATTAGTATGGTAAGTGATACAACCACTCATGGACAGTAGCAAAACCTAACAACTCCATGAATTGCACAGATTGCTTGGGATTACACTGCGCTCACCATCTTGGAACATAAGATTCCGAGTCTCATTATGTCCAGTAGTTACTCTGGCTACAATGCCCTTCAAACCGAAACACAACAGTGCATTTACACTATTGTTTGACCGAAGAAATAGACATTGTGGTGGTATCAACTCAGGCAGCCTGTCACATATGAGAGACCTTCCACCAGTAAAATGATATGGCGATACGTTCTCTACCATTTCCTTGATTGTGTGGATGTGACGGAATACAAACTTAAGATGAATAATCACCTCCTTGCGTCGTGCTCCTCAATATTGAGGGTCGTGACCTTCCTTATGCATCGTTTTCATGAATAATCAAGGTAATTTTCAAGAATTCAAGGTTTTCATGAATAATAAATTACATGAATTCATTCAATTTACACTGATATACATCCGCTGTTTATGGCTCCTAAAAATAAACTTTAAATTTATTTTTATACTTTAAATACGTAAAAAACCCTATTATGACCGAAATATAGAACCGTGAGTACATTCGCTGAGATTCAATGCTCCGTGTATGTGCCTAATGATCTCGAACGGAGCTCATTATAATAACATGTTCCTTCATCAAAATCAACTATGTACATATATTCTTATGAAAATTACTTTCATATTTCACTTCCGTATATCTAATACGTACTACGTATTTAACGTTTTATGAATATTGACCTAATTTAATTGCTGATTTATTCTATTAATTAAGGAGCCCGAAAATTCTGATTATTTAAAATTAATCAGAAGCCTCACAGACATAAAAAAAAATTAGAAGGTACAGGGCATCCATTTGGCACGTTTGTGAAATATTGTACCTTTATTTAACTCTTTTTTTTTTGTTGTTGCCGTTTTTACCTTTTGTTCGTTATTTTTAGTATCCTTCTATACTTTAGCTGTATGTAGGTATTATATTGTAATCATGTGAATAAAAACTTATATCAATGTTTCTTTAAAAGAAAATTACATACCTAATGTTGATCAATTATATTATCATTAAGATAACGTTCTAATTTTTACAATTTATTATAACCTCTGATTAGTAAAATCAGTACTAAAATAGAAACTACGTCATCATTAATAAATCTATTTTTGATGTGATTGTGTTTTAATTTGTAGTGTCATTAAACTATTCACTATTTTGTTATAGATTCGTTTCGATACATAAAAGCGATTAACCCAATGTTTCTATTTTAAAACTATCCAACAATAGAAACAGATTGAGAAGATAAACCAAATTGCCTCATTTCCTCTGTGTGACGTATGTAGTCGCCGTGTCGGGGAGACTGAGCCGTGCATTAGGCGAGGCGACGCAACACGCGAACACTTGCGCGTGGCCGTGTCGACCACTGATACACTGATACACATCAGGCTATATTTTATTGTGATTCAATATGGTTTTTGCTTCGATTTATATATATATTCTATAAAATATATAAGCTAGATTATAAGTAACGGCCTAAAAAACGGCAAGAGAAATAAGAGCATTGTCCGTCCCGTGACCACGAAAGCTGTAAAGTAATCGAAACGTCGGGAACTCAAAAAATGTAAAATTAAACCAAATCCGCGATAAAATCCATAAATAATAGTTTTATTTCAATGTGTAACATTCGCTTAAATCTAAGAAACCATTAGAAATAAGAGATAGTATGGTCCAAAAACACATTCAATCTTAATTTAAAGGAATAAGGTTTATTGTTAACTTAAGTTGATTATAGTTTAAGACTTTTTGCTACATCTCGTAGTTCGAAATACAAATGTATCCCATCAAAAACATCCTGTAAAAAAATTCCAAGTCTCGCAGCTCAGTTTTTCTACCGCAAAAAGTTGTGAGATCCATGTAATACCAAGTCGATTAATTTATTTAGTCATTGCTTAAGGGACCTTCTGTATAAAGTTATAACGTAAGTTATTATCATATCAATATTAAAAATTCTTTACGATGTAAATAAATAGATCGGTCGGTACTTCTTGTCACGGTTATTATTTGTCGTTGATACATCGATTGAACTTGATATAAATGCGTACTTAAATATATGTCTGTTTCTCAAAAGGGGTTGATAATTAATAGAAAAATCCAATGTCACTTTGCCCGACCTAGGTTTCAAACCCAAGACCTCAGCTTTGCAATCATACAACAGTGTAGTACAACTACGCTACTACGTCTATTCTGGATATATTTACATACTTTTTTTTAATTCTGGTTCCACAAACATTGAATTACACTTAATGGCAAGTACGGCGAAAAGTATTTTATTAATTACATATTATTTATTATTTACATTTTAATTACGTATTTTTAATCACACATTTGTGTTTCAAATAGGGATTTTTTGGTCTACGAATGTTGCAAAAGTAACGACTGGATGTATAAGGCAGCAGACCAGACGTTGTGGCACGCTTTGGAGGAGGCCTATATCCAGCAGTGAACTGCAATACAATAGCAACAGATAAATAATAATCGTTCCTGAAAGGCACAGACTTACCATCAATATCACGTCATTATGGCACGGAATAAATCACACGTGGTAATATAATGAGTCGGTTACATTTTCAGTTGAACCAGGTTAAGTGAGTAATAATCCCCTTTAGCTCAGCGGAGAGCGCGATAAGCCCCTACAACTATTTTCCAAATGCGACTAATCTGCTATAAAACCAGACAGGTTTAAGGATAATTTCACTGTTTTGAAATCTCATGAATCGTATGAAGGAGCAAGCTTACTGCTATATTTCACATCAACTAAATTATTCAAAATATTACCTTTCAAGTTCGGAAAAAAATTCTATTCTGTAAATTGTATTTTCCGTAAAACGATGTCTCATAAATATCAGCGCTTACATAAAATTTAGGTGAATGTTCCAGCGCCACGAATTCTCCTTTAATTTTCCTTTTTCTCGCAACAAATGGACTGTGAAGATATCTCCGCAATACATCAGAACAGTTCCATTCGAGAGCGCTGCGTCCATAAATTACGTCGAGAAAGAATGTCTTGTTACTAATTCGTGTAGTTTAATCGCAACGCGACCTCTTAAATAATCTAACAAAATGAAAAGTTAATAATGAACATGGCTTCGGAATTCGTAGCGCGGAGTACTGCGGTGCGGCGAGGGGCGGGGGAGGCGCGGGGGGTGAGGCACTACTAGCGGGTTGCAGAGCCCAGAGCCACGCATGCGCCACGGCAACACCGCCGGCCTGAGGGCTGAGGCACGCGGGGAGGGAAGGAAGGCGATAATAAAATAAGGAGCTCCCCCTTCCGTGCGGCCCGGTCTCCCCGCGCCGTCGCCGCACCGCCACCGCCCGCAGGTTACAAAATCAGATACTATAAGGTTTACTAATAGTGGAGCGTATAATATCGCGAGGGAGCCGGGGTCGACAAATGAAACGTAATTTGACGCGTTCGATAAATACGCACCGCCGGGTTCGCCTTTGTACCGAATGGAATGGTTAAACTGCCATTGATCTTTCTGGAATATTCATAACTTATGATGTGTGCCACATCACTTGGTCGAAATGGATCGTCTTTCATTGTTGCCGAAATTGGGTTGTTTGATAGGATACCTTTTTGCTATTTGTCGTGTATAAGTCACGTATTTAGGTTTTATGAATACAGATCTGTATATAAAATATATCACATACTGAATGAATCTAGTTTTACAATGCCTAGACATCATTTGGTTGTAATATCCGTAATCACTCTACAATTAAGACAAGCTACCTAAGCTAAAGCAAACACAATAAAACATTCTCCTATCTAATATTCAACCAACACCAACTAGTCCTCAAATCTATCCCGAAGCATTCCAAGCCGTCGTACAAACGAAGCCAGCGTAAGGTAAGCCTCCCGGAGGAATAGTGAGGGCGACTTGCTCTTTGTACCCGCTCAGGAGGTTTTGTCACACAAAGGAATCCCAATTGAATATTCACGCAAACAGCGACTCGAAACAAAGGTGACAAGTAAAGTTCTCACAATGGACGTTAAGATAAGCTTCAATTGAGCGAGGGAAACGTTTGACAAAATAATAGTGTTTGATAAGACGGTTTGTAGTACCTATTTAAAAATACATACAAATAGGGGTGTGGTTTGAACAAATTGAACACTTTTTAGCTCACAACTTTATTTTTAAACTAATGAAATTTACAAAGCCACCTTTCATTTTACACTGTAAATATCGTAACGTCTTCCTTCATACTACCTATAGATAATATAGCAATTGTTTTTAAACACATTAATAGACCAAAGACAACAGTGCGTTCAGAAACTTCCTACAAACATAAATAAACTCACGCCTTTTTCGCCTTGTGAGTTCCGTCCCATGTGGTGTGGCACCAAAGGAACAAAATTAAAAATTCAACTGTTGGTAAATGTTATAGCTTGATAGGATACTTGTTTTACAAACCAGTATGCAGCTATTCTAAATGCATGCAACTTTACACCATTCTATAATGGTTAATATTTTCCGTTTTTTCATTCGTTCGTTCACGGCTCATGCTGTATTGTTACGTCCTTATTCATAAAGAGTTTATAAACCTATGTTAGATATCGAATGTATGTAGTTCCTTTAAAACTGTTACAACTGTTAAATGTATTGGTTAAAAACTTAGCATAACATGTTTCTACATTGCGTTGGCTTTTGTAATATCCGACTGCAATAACGCTATTTCAATTTATACACAGCTATACAGTTATAATTTTCATTTAACTTTTATCTATTATATGTATTTTGGCATTCGCGACGAGTGGTATTCGCTTCTCTAGCAACCACTATAATAGGAATCAAGAAATCAGGACTTTTGAGCCAAAAATTGAATCAGTTTAATTTCTCTTATTAAATCTGTTTCATTATGAATATGGTAGTTTTTTCAAATCAAAAACGGACAGTCAGGAACGACGACCTAACAAACAGACTTTTGAATTCAGTTTAAGCGAAGACAAAACATTCGATTACTTAAATGGGTCTTAATATTGTCTATGAATAAACTTTACTGGTGGTAGGTCTCTCATATGTGAGAGGCCATCTGGGTAGGTACCACCACAATGTCTATTTCTCCCGTGAAACAACACTGCGTAAATGCACTGGTGTGTTTCGGATTGAAGGACATTGTAGCCAGAGTAACTACTGGACATATTGAGACTTAACATCTTATGACTCAGGATGACGAGCGCAGTGGAATGTTGCTACTGTTTATGAGCGGTCGTATCGCTTACCATCAGGCGAACGGCTTGCTCGTCTCGTCATTCATTGCAATAAAAAAAATAAAAAATAAATACTCGTAAGTGTTTAAAGAACCTTTAAGAAGGCGTGATACTACATGCTTTTGTAATTACTTATTAAATTACTAATTGTATAACATGAACACTTCAACCTAAATATCGATGTTAATATTTGTAATAAAAAATGTACAACCTTCATTCGACCTTTTAACCCCAATTTCACCCTATTAAGGACGATTTTCTGTGAAATCTTAATTAGACAATGTCTACATATTGCGGAATCCACCTGCCAAATTTCAATTTTGTAGTGCTTGACATTTTGTCCTTGAGTGGAATTTCGCTATTAATACCTACACTAAGTGGCCTATATTAATATTAGAAAAGGGTGTGGTAAGTGAATATGAGTTGTCAATGTTTTAACAGTAAATGTCTTTAAGTAACAGAGCCAATTTTTACCAGAGTATTATTATCATTTCTGCAACACGAATATGAATACAAACATCAAAAGTGTAGAATATGTACAGAAGGAAAGAAACCACGTATACAATTAATATTCTTTCTCTATATACCTTACAGTATAACTAAAGGCCCATTAACATGGAATAGTAAAGTATGTCGACATACATACATACATGAATTATACAGCAAAGATATAATCACGCAGTCCCAGTGCGCCACGCATCAGATTAGATATAAATTCATAAAGGCAGCACTCAGCGGCTGACTCGGTTGAGTTGAACAAACTTTTAAAGGCGTCCGTCTCAAATTGAATAACATTTCCCAAAGAACGTAGTCTGAATATTCTCCGAGCGCAATTCTATAACTTTACGCGTGGCCCAAGTTATAGGGATGAAGCTAATACAGATTATTATCATTATAACCTTATGGTGATTGTCGTTTTCCTCAGCGACATGAAGTCTACTGTTGAAAAACCGATTCTAAATATTTCCGTAGTGATCTGAGAAGCAGCCTGCATTGACTTTCTGCAACATTAATTAGACCGTCCATCTAATGGAGTGTTTTACTACACTACGGGAAAATATAATAAGCATTTAAAGTGCCCAAAATAAATGTGCTTTCCTTTTCCAAACATACGACACACTACACAGATATTATCTCATGGAGACTTACGGACGTTATTCAATTTTAGGAACATAAACTCAATTTTTTAGACTAAAACTAAACATATCAATTCCTAACACTAATTTTCAGTCAACCAACGCCTCGTTGCTATAAAGATTAAAGACAATGAAATCTTCGACATATCAGGTAAATCAAACCGCGATAAAATCACTAGGAATCTTTTTACAATTATGTAGTTTAATTCATTTAATAAAAGCATAATTCTCCCAACACTTAGACCAGTCGGTCATTTACCATTTAAAGCTTTCCCCACTTTCGTTTAACTCCCCGGAGCCCCTAGCCGCGCAGCATTTGTAAGTTTTGACAATATTTCTGTACATCGCTGGCTGCATTGTGCGAGCTCCGTCCCATCTGGCAGGCGAGCGGGGAATATAATCTCAGCTAATAATAAAATACGAGCTTTTTAGGTAAGAGGGACGTAAAAATGTTATCGTACTATTGTGTTTTATTTTACTTTTGTATGGCTATTTGTATGAGTGCGTGGTGGCCTGTTGGTAAACGGACTAGACGCGACTGCCAACATGTTCACGGTGGTCGCGGGTTCGAATCCCAGGGCACACCTCTGACTTTTCGGAGTCATGTGTGTATTGATAGTCAATCACCACGCACTAAAACGGTGAAGGAAAACATCGTGAGGAAACCTGCATACCATAGCGATTTATAAAAAAATCTATGGTATGTAAGTCCGCCAACCCGCACTAGGCCAGCGTGGTGGACTATACGGCCTAACCACTCTCAATCGTACTCTCGATTGTAGAGGAGGCCCGAACCCTGCAGTGGGAAGTTTATGGGCTGATACAAAAAAAATATTGCTATTTGTGTTATAATTTATGAATTGAAAAGTAATAGAATAATCAGTAAATAAACAAACTTAAATAGGCACACACATACGGTTACTAATTAGCTTAGGCAATGCAGCTACTAGAAAATCACTACCACTCGTGAACATCCACAATGCTTCTGAAATAGTAGGGATGTTGCAAACGGACTTCAGACTACCTACATCATCTTAGTGTATTCTTTAATATAAATTGGTGTGTTATTGGCACGCATATGTATCCACCGGTCTTGACGACGCACCGTATATACAACCCCACAAGGATAATACTCTTAGGATAATACTATGTCGCAGGCGACGGTTACGAGTGCAATCTACACTTACATATGTACGCACACAATTAACTAAACATATTTTTAAATACAAAACTTTACAGTAATTTATTTTAAATAGGTAATAATAAAAAATACGACCTTACAAAACTTAGGCTTCGGGTTTGAATTCCAAGTCAGGCAAACCCGTATTTAATTTTTCTAATCATTATCAGCCCGGTGTCAGGAATTTGTGCCCAATATGGCGATAGCAAAGACATACAAGACGAAATTCGAGTGTCCCTGGTACATCTGCCTACACCTTCTGGTTAAAAGGCGTGAGTTTATGTATGTATAAAATAGATGTTAATATGTCCACACAGCCAATCGGCCCGGTGCTCAATCGGCCAAATAAACACACTCATTAGTCCAACTAACGACTTTATTCCATTACCGCCACTCCGGGGGATTAACAGTTAGTTAATGATTAAAAAAGCAATTTTGAACGAAAAAGCCGCCGCCCAGAAGCCATTATACTTATCTAGTTTAATTAAATGCGCAAATAGTTAATATTCAAAAGCGTCGCCCGCTCCGCGCCCGCGCCCCGCCCCGCCGACGTCCGCCGCTGCAATTACAGCGTGAGTCGTTTGCATGAGAAAACCACCTCGCATAATGTTCATATCATGTTATATTTGCGATGGAGTTGGACGTAAATGTCGGTAGTTTATTGTGGAGCAGACCTGCGGTTAATGCACGAGGATAATGGTTGCGCGATATGGCCATCTTGCATGCGAGGAATTGATTGACATCGGTGCAAGGGTTGTGTGACCTCTGAACGGAAGCATGGTGTAGTAAGAATTTGCCAATAGGAAGTTTTAATAACAGTTAAAAGTGAAATATAAGGTCTTATTCATTTATTTATCTTAGTTACAAAAATAAAGATTCAAAATCAATAGGTATTTTAGTATTTCTGAAGTACAATAGCCTGATAGCTCCGGTGGCGCAGTTGCTTATGCGCCGGCTGTCCAACGAGAGGCCGCGGGTTCGATCCCCGTACCGAAACAAATATTTGTGTGTATCACAGGTCTTTATTTCGGGTCTGGGTATTTGTGAGACCGAAAAGTCTCTCGTAGATCCTCATACCCACGACCCAAGATTTAGTGGGGTCAGGACTATATACATATGTGACTGTTGGGTATTTTTTTACAAAGATATTTATTTACAAAGATACTTGTAAGTTTATTACTATCCAAAAATAATTAAATAAAAGAGAATCAAGCTCTTATGTTAGATGGAGCCTCGACCATAGCTGAAGCAGAGTCTCTAATTAAAAATGGAATCGAGATGCTAATCAAGCTATTAAAGCAGCTAACACCAGTAGCAGGGTTAATATAGATGATCACCCATACACATGCCTATCTATTCTATACACAACATAAGCTAATGGAGGTGTAATTAATAAGTTTCCACAGCTATAAGGTGCGGAAGCGAGGCACACCAACTCCAGCAATTACGGGCAGCGCGTGTTTGCACAGGCATTCCCCATGCAAATACACTCCACCAAGGAATTTGTACACTAAACCGACTTACAGCTAGACATAGCGAGTTAATAGTGATGAGTCGTGCGATTAAGGAAGTGAGTAAAAGCAAACTATTGCGTCAAGTGTGAGTAAGATTTGGTGAACTCATAAAGATTACCTAGATGTATAAACATTGTCATTCGTGATACAAGGTCAAGTCGAAAACACTGAAAGAGTAGGCTTAATGTCTCATGAGTCACTCACAATTTGCTAAACTCTTTCCGTGCCGGTTACAAATTTAAAACGAAACCTCGCGAATTAGAGCCTATATTTAGAAGCCACTAGTATTCAAACCAATAATAGTAATCTATTCTCTTATTATATTCTGTATCTGTATCAGCCCATATACGTCCCACTGCAGGGCACGGGCCTCCTCTACAATCGATTACCGATTGAGAGTGGTTAGGCCATTAAGTCCACCACGCTGGCCTAGTGCGGGTTGGTGGCTTATTATATTATTCTGTTATAATTTCTACATTTAATTTGCTAGATACTACGTGACAAAAGCATTGAAGACAAAAAAAACTATTAAATTATAGTTCCTGTATTTTATATTATTGTATGCCAATATGGCAGGCCATAGTTGTACGGATAAACAAATTATAACAGTTTATGTAAACCTATTATATATATGTCCACAATAAAAATATTTAACGTTTATGTGGAAATAATATATAGCTATAATGTCAACGAATAAATGTTTCGTTTGAAATAAAAGACACAATAACATCTCAAGCGGTTAATTTGATACAATGAAGAGCAAAAAAGCAAAGAAAACTGGCTTAACATTGCACCATATAATTCACAAGTCTTAAAGAAAATTCCAAACTCATTATAGATGAAAATATGATAAATATATGATGAATGAAAGAATAGTGAGCTTCAAAGGAACGAAACCTCTTAGAAAAACGCTAAGAAATAAATAGAAGAAGAATAGAATAGAAGCTAATAAATACTATGCTATTTTACTGAAAGTACTGTAGGTTTCCACGCTTACGAAATAGGGTTTTCACATAAAATCTTGCATAAGACATAATATTATGATACCTCAGTACAGATGTCGTACAAATTATCAGCTGTTAAAAACATCTGTATGAGCCTATATTTACCTACTGCAGAGCACGAGACTCTCTACAACCAAGAGTTCGATTTACCGGGGTTAGGCCATAATCCACCATATGGCCTAGTAGGAGTCAATCGTCATGACATATCATAAATAAATAACACCCAACTATCACATACATAGTCCTGACCCCACACTAAGATCGAGTCTTGTGTCGTGGGTATCAGGAACTACGAGAGACTTTTCGGTCTCACAAACACCCAGACCCGGAAGAAATATTTATGGGCCGCACAAACATTTCTCTCGGTGCGGGGATCGAACCTACAACCTCTCGTTTCACAGGTGGCGTCTAACCATCTGCGCCACGGAGGCTATCAAAATATTGTTAAGTTCTTTATAGTATGTAACTTTTAAGTTTCCTCACGATGATTTTCTCTGTCATTAAAGTGGTTACTATCGATACACACATGTCTCCGAAGTGTACCTATATCTTAAAAGAACAAAATCTATTAAAACCTTTTCTAAGAAATAAAAGGCTAATAAATACTCAGCTATTTCTTTGAAACTAGGGTCATCAGCGCTTTCGTCGACTGCTTTACGAGACAGGGTTGTCGCGTTAAATCTCGCACGTGGCTTTATATGCGCCTGGCCGCGCTAGCCCCGCTGTCAAATGAATCATAAAACCCGTGGGTGCTTGTATAATCACCTGACTCTGATTTACTAGGATTTTCGAGTTGGATTTCAGATTTATAGTTTGTTATCTTAGATCTTTGCTCTTAGGAGGGGTGAAGGTGACTTTGATGTATGTCTCAAGTATTTTTGAGATTTTGAAATTTTTAATTTAGTATGTAAGTTTGTATTGTATATGTTTGTAAAATAAATAAAATGAAATAATGTTTATGTTCTAGAGTGGAGGCCATGTACAAAATTCGTATGAAATTTTGGACGCTTTTACAAGGTGGACGGATGACCTGACTAAGGTCACTTCCAAATGATCGATGTGCAGCAGTGGACTTCCTGTGGCCGAGATGATGATGATGATAATATTAAAGATGATTTACATGTAATATACGTAATCACAATGTATGGTTACGAAAAAAATAGGTTTCATTTGCAATACTTGCCATAGGTCATGTTAATATTATAATAATATAATAAAGCTAAATACATTTCACATTTAAAAATTTGAGCCATTGACTTAAAGAAAAAATAAAGTTTTTAAAAAGAAACTTGATTCTCTAAACTACATGCCAGTTTTAAAAAAATAGACTTATGGAGATGGTGCATCATATGTGTTGTAATATATCACCATCACGATAAACCAAAGCAGTGTACTAAAAATCCAATGAGGCAGCCCTAATTATCTAGTACAATTTTCCAAAGGAAACCTTATGGTTCGGCTCCATACAGTTGTATCGCGACGCACGCCGTTTTAATCAGTCGTCTGTTATGCGGACGCCATGGAGAACTTTACATAATCGCTGCAATTCATACAGACCTATACTTTAACCTACAGTTAATGTATACTTTCTACGCTTTCTTTATGTTTAATTCATGTGGAGTAAAGTTTTTGCGAGTACACTACAATCCCCACATACTTAAGCAAAGTATTATTATTCTTTATTCCCATCTTTACAATTGTTTTGCGGATTGAAGGACATTGTAGCCAGAGTAACTACTAAATATATTGAAAATTTACATCTTATGTCTCAGGATGACGAGTGCATTGGAATGCCAAGCATGGCTTGGTAATTCACGGTGTTGTTTGGTTTTGTTTTCCATGAGTGGTCGTTCACCATCAAGCGAATGGTATGCTCGTGTCGCCATTCATTGCTATAAACAAGTAACAACAATGAACTTCTTTGTTTAATTTACAAATGGAGCAACTCCATTTGATAATATATATATATATATATATATACCGGGTATCTCAAGACTGCTACCGAAAACGAAGCCGGGTGGTAGTTTTAGTGACTACAAACACAATGCAACCAAAATTTCGAAAAGAAACGTGACAATTATTTTTTATGATTTTTTAAATATCTTCATTTTTGGGTGGTAAATCCATAGTTTTTGCTAAAATAATAATTTAAACACTTTTATACCTTAGATTATTTATAAATAAAAGGGTATACACAATTATTTTAGGAAAAAATGTATTTACCACCCAAATATGGTCATAAGAAAAAAATTACAAAAAAAAAATTGTCGCTTTTTTTTGCTACTTTTTCTGTTGCATTGTGTCTGAAGTCACTTAAACTACCACCCGGCTTCGTTTTCGGTAGCAGTCTTGATATACCCTGTATATATAAACTGTTACATAAGTTCTTAATGACAGTACTTAATTTATGCCTGTTTTCATATAGTTAGAACTCCGTCTCCTCAATTTCTTTAAAATTTAACATATCTAAGAAGTGCAATCAAGTAATATTTTTGCTCAAACTTCAAGTAAAATCATGATATTCGGAAAGATTCTCACAGACCTCGGGAGTAATTTACATTAAACTCGTTATTTAAGTGGAGAGCACTTCAAATGCAAGTCGCAGCGCGAATTCTAATTCGGCGCGGGTGTTGCCAAACTGCCAGAGTGCCAAGCTGCCAAGCTTCCAGGCTGCCAGGGAGCCACCATGCCAAATGGCAGCGAGCTTTCAGACTGAATGCTGTAATGTTGGTGCTCGGGTTCTCGCCGCGACACCGTGTTCAACTATCTTACCGTGGCAAATGATAAAGTTTGTGATTCTGTTACACAATCTCCCTCGCAAGTCGCATCTGATTATTCACTAGGCACTTTTTTTCTAATACGCTTAAATTAATTCAGAACTTATCTATAATCTGGAATTTACCAGATTAAAGTACTTATTAACGAAATACCAATAAATTTAACAATAAAATATTTCAGTAAAAAAATACTATCAGATATTTGCAATTCAAATAATTTTACAACCGCGCAACCCTCTGCTCAATATCCGCGGGTTTTACCGCGCATCGCTCATTACAGTATCGTAGCGCTACGCGCCCCGTAGCGGCGCGGTCAAGGTCAGACGTATGGGAATCGACGCGACGCGACGCGTCCAACCAGAACTTGCCCTGCGAAATAACTACGCCGTAGCTGGAACTACGACGTAGCTGCAACGCAGAAGTGCCACGTTCATACTACAAATTGTAGCGATTTTCGTAGCTTTTTCACTAAATATTCTGACTGCGCTGTATAAAATTGGCATTAAGAATAATAAAAAATTGTATTAAGTTATCTTCTATCGCAATAAAATCATTATGAAGTAATTAAAATGAGAATTTAATGTCATAAATCATATCTTCCTGAATTATATTCAATCAAATAGATTTGTGTGTATGCAATAAACTTCGGTATTTTTGTTATGCACATGTGTGTGTGTGTGTCATATGTGAGAGGCCATCTGGGTAGGTACCACCGCAATGTCTATTTCTCCCGTGAAACAACACTGCGTAAATGCACTGTTGTGTTTCGGATTGAAGGACATTGTAGCCAGAGTAACTACTGGACATATTGAGACTTAACATCTTATGTCTCAGAATGACGAGTGCAGTGGAACGTTGCTACTGTTCATGAGCGGTCGTATCACTTACCATCAGGCGAACGGCTTGCTCGTCTCGTCATTCACTGCAATAAACAAAAAAAACTTTTTTTTACCACATTTTTTTCTATATTTTTTACCAAGGGAAGAGGGAAGGGTTATTGGGCATACGAAAATTTCACTCACCGAACGAAACGCGACAATAAAGCTGTCACTTCACGTCAAACTCCTGGAAGTCAGTGTTACCGCCTTGGACGAGCCTGCCCATTCACTGCTGATAACAGCGTGGCTCTACAACTCATAAATTAAAATGGCCTTAAATATGTTCGCCATATTTAGCTGTTTAAGCAAACATCTATCAATATGTTAAAAACGTAACAACTTACTACCTTAAACAGTGAATGTTTTTTGTTATTTAAATTTTCCTGCAGTCGCGTAAACAGTTGCAAAAGTGTCATTCAAATCTATATCAATTACAGAGCATTACTCGCAATCTAGCGGAATGTTCTCGCGACGGTAGCCGACGCGTTAAATAAAATATTGCGAGTGACAGGGGGTCTGACCCTCCAACCCAGTGACCCCCCGCGATACACTGTGATTACACAAACCAATTGACGCTTCAATCGTTCGTGCTGTATTCGTGATTATTTATAGCTATTTATTGGTTTGTTTGCTCGTTTTGGTATAGGAAACTGTTAGCGTAATTGGTTGTGATATGGACTGTCTTATCCATAATAAATTTCATTATAATCTGTTTTTATACTATACATGCTAATAAATTGATTTTAAAACAATTGTTAAATAATTTGTGAAATCAATTTGCAATGGGCAGAAAAAAAACCTGACGTAAAACCCCCCAAAGTAACTAATATAAGATTTCGTGAAATATAAATTTCATGCAATGTAAACCAACAAATTGTAAAAACAAGAAAATTAAAAATCTGACTTGGACTTTTTAATATTAGTACCCTCAAAAAACATTGTACTACTCGCACTTGTACAGTTGTCAAGTAGTAAGACATCGTCGACAATGAACAAACCATAGTTCAATGTAACGACGTCACCAACAGCGACCAGCGACCATTAATAACGCCCGTCGTCAAATCAACATACATTATAATAATAATTGTTTACCGTCTTTTTCATAAAAGCAATGAAGTTTAAAAGCTGCCGTCGGGAAATCAACGGGCGGGCGCCGCACGCTAAATATTCATGAGACGTATTCAAAGTCGATTCTACAAAATTATTTTATTTATCGACTCACTCGAGTGAAAATTGAGTTTGGAATTTTGCATGAAATATGCGCACTGCGCGTCCGACACACGACGTTTATTAAAACGCCCCGAGAATCTCAAGTTAAAAAGAATTTTTCGAGGACCGAGAAGAAAATAAAGCCTGTTTATTGACTATTAGATTTATAAATTGCATAATTTATTTGATGCAGTAGTATCATAATATCGAATAGCAAGAGACAAAGATTAATTTATTTTTAGTTGTACATCTATCTTATGGAAAAGCGTGTATCCAATTCCCAGCATAATTGTGTCGAGTGACGAAAAATAATAACTTCTCACAGGTTGAATATCAACTTGCACCGCACTGTACTTACCGTCAACCATTGCAGCCACTCTGTCGTGCCAGTATAAAATAATAACCGTAATAAAAAGTTATAGTTTAAATTTTGATTCGTTCCGTGCACGAAATCTCCATAACCCAAAAAGCGCCCGAGCACTCACGATAATCGCCGAACGTTTGCATAGCTAAGCGCAGTCTACGCAGGCTCCTTCGTAAAACCCAACGACTTGTGTTCAAATCCAAATGTTACAACATTATTTTTATTGGAATTATTTATTTCTAAAATGGCTTTATCCTGTGTCTCGAAATACAAAGGTTTTAGGATAGGTTCTTTAGATATATGTACGAAGAAGTTAAACGTTGGAGATACTGCTAATATTACCACATACAATTCATCGAGTTTGTTTTCAATCTATATTAAATACATAAATAATACACCCATCAGTCACATACATAGCCTAACCCCACAATACGATAGTGTCTTATGTTGTGAATATCGGAAACAACGCGAGACTTGTCGGTCTTACACACCCAGATTCGAAACAAATCCCTGAAGATCACACTAACATTTGTCTTGATGCTTGCTTGATGATCGAACCTGCGACCTTTCGTTTAACCGCGTCTAACCAACTGCACCACGAAGGCTGTGGATATTAAAAAGTAAGGGGGGGCTATGATAAGCACAGAATAATGCGATCGCTATGAAAAAGGCAAACAAATCGAATTGCTCTTTCTTGGAAACCAACCCGGATCCTCGCGGTTCACAAACTTCTCACAATGTTTTGTGTTTATTTTATACAGTAGAATAGCTCAGACCGCAGTTTTGATAAACTTGCCTCTACTTTCTTTCTAGATTACACAAACCACTAGATATTAAACCAGGGAACAATAATTTTCTACGCTATTCGAGCCACCCACACAATACCTTACTTCTGACATTACAACCGAAGAATCCCCTATATTTGTACGTCTACATGAATCATGTAGGAGAGTCTTAAGTAATCTTTGAAGTTATAGAAACGCGATCATTACAGTTTTACGAAGCTTATATAAATAAAAGCTTCATTATTTTATATAGGCATAGTGTTTCAAAGTTTCTGGATTTTACGTACGAAGTGGGATAAGAGACTAAAATGAGAGTACAGGGTTGTTATAACATTTAAAAAAAACAGATTTTTTTGAAGCGTTAGAGCCACACTGTTTTTAGCCATGACATGAATGGGCAGGCTCATCCGGGGCGGTACCATTGTCTCACACGAAATCGACGTGAAACGACACCTTTATTATTGCGTTTCGTTCGGTGAGTGGAATTGCCGTATGGAGAATACCCCTTGCCTCTTCCCATCGTTTTTACTTCTAGCCCTCATACGATTTGATGGGCCGGCTAAACATCCATCACCCAGGTGTTGTGGATGTTCATGGGCCACAGTGATCAATGATCATTTACCATCAGCTGACCTGGTGGAAAAAAAGTACATTTATTATATAGATTATCGTTTTTTCATGAAGCTTCTCGGCAGTTATAATTGTTTTACTATATACACTACAACACATTCGCAAATCCGCAAGCAACAACTAGTATCGGTATATACCAACATATAAAATAAAACATAATAATAGGCCGATATATCCACAGCGAGGAATTCCAATATTCGAGACGAATGCCTCTGATGCGGTGAACTGAGCTAACAATACCGCCGTCTCACTGGACCTTATGGCCTAGATAATAAGATTGAAATTGATGCAAATTTTACGTTTAATATTACGTGTTTACCCACCGACATCGCATGTGGATCTAATATAAATAGCTGTGATGACTCTACAATATTGCCACAGATGAAAAATATTTGCACAAAACAATCGAAACTGAATCGATTGATTTTGCCACGATTGAAATGTCTAAGAACATTAATACGTGATAACTATGATATAATGGTAGCATGTACTCCGTGAAACTAACTAATAACTCTATTTAAAGAAAACCCATTCAAGTAACACGATATGATTGGAACGGAACTAATCGGAAGCATACCAGATACCTGACCTTTACGTCATCATCATCATTTACTACCCACAGTTGGCCTAGGCGTAAGCCCAACTGTAAAGAGTAATCTTTATAATATGTCACTTGACGCTATCTTAATTTATGTGTAGAATGTCTGAATCAATGTCAAGCTCTGGAATGAACTCCCTACTTCGATGTTTCCCGAGCGCTATGACCTGCCCTTCTTCAAACGAGGTTTAAGAGAGTCATATCCTTACGGTAGGCAGTAACCTGGCTGTGCTGGATCCCTGGCATTGTGGAGGTCCATGAGTGACGGTAACCGCTTACCATGCCCGTCCGTCAGCAAAAGGCCAATAAAAAAAATCGACTCTCATCAGTATATACTCTATCTGGATTGCACTTTGCTTACCATCTACTTTTGTCACTGTGCCAATGCGTTACCCAATACACAAATGTCCTACTATTTTCATTCCATAATTGAACTGAATTGATGTCTACGAAGTATAATCACTGATTGCATCGCTGCCTGTCTTTTGTAAACATAGAGTACAGACAATGAAAAGGTCAATGGCATGTCAGGTATGGGTATGCCTGGGTATGCCTCTGCTATGCTATGGGTAGTTTTCTGCATCTGTGTGTTAAATGTCAAATACAGAATTAACGAATCCATATTATTCTCTGCCCATCACAACATACCACACAATTAATTATTACTATTATTTATTAATAGCACCCAGTAATATTAAACTCTTATTTTGCGGATTAATATTATTCATTCAACTCAAACTTCTTATTTTTCATCTATCGCACTTATCTCTGTTTAATATGCCTTGAACCTATATTACTGCTTAGACAGTAAAGTTTAAATGAAGATATAATTCATTTAACGTGCATTGCTTACTTTTAAAACGTTAATATATTAAATTGTGTCCCTAATCTTCGAAAACTAAGATTATTAATTGCCTTTTGATGTAGATCTATTATGAAATAAACAAGACATTACCACAAGACAACAAAATTGGGTAATATTATTTTTAATTAAAACCTTTATAGGAAGGACTCGTCGGCATGTCAACTAAAAAGCAAAAAACATGTCATCCGCATAAAAAGAGGTTTAATTTTTAGAATTTGGACGAATCATTTTCTAACAAACATGCAAAAATTTGCCTCATGTTCTATTCTATTCGTAATGGCTTAAGCATACCCTTGGCATTAGTTCGTATATGTTTTGTTAGATTTAACTCTACAGGCACAACTCAACGACAATAACCCTTGAACAGTAAATTTATACAGTTGACTCCATTCCTTACAGCTAAGAGGTTGAATACGCACTGTCACTTAGTAACAGGGTGCGAACAAACTTGGAGTCCCGACAGCCGACGCCATTGTGAACGGGTTAGCGCATTTGAATAACAATCAACTGCCACCTATTTGTAGTAAATTTTCCCAATGGTTACAACTCTTTGAAAGAGCCAGTTTCAAAAGGATTGATGTATAATGGTCTGCAACACTTAAGTATAAGCTCAACTAAATTATTACCCTAAGACCTTTTAATAGGGGCCTTGAAACAATACAAAATTGAACATTAGAAACATATTCAATTGTTGAACTACTTCATAAACAAATACACTTAAAACTTAGGTAGGTACTATTTCTAGCAAAAAATAAATTTGAGGTTTCATGTTTAGGAACTAGGAAATACCTAAGTGAATTACCATTATAGTTCAAAAAGAAAACGTATAGGACCGCTTCCCGGGGGCGATCGCCGGGGCGCACTTGGAGCTGACGCTGAGTGCCACAGCATGCGAACCGTCAGCGGTAGTGAGTTGAACAGGCGGGCTCCTACCGGGTCACCCGAAAACAATGCGACAGCCGACCAAATATCTTTGTCTTCTTCTCCGAAATCACTATTTTCATGTATACCATCGTCTCCTCCTTCTTATCTGAATTATGACTCAGAGCGTTCTACTTCTCCTCTATCTACGATACCTTTTGAAAAAAAGTGGTCGAAAGCGATGTGCAACCGACACATGTCGAAAACACTGCACCCGTTAAGACTCAACGTGCGCGAATAAAATGGAGTAGGGAAATTAATACCTTTATCCTGCGCAATTACTACATAATAACCCAGCTAGAGACTGATTCTAAAAGTTATCTACCCCTCCTACACCAAGTATTTACAACACTTGAACATTTTCCGCACATACAAGTTAGCAAACAAAGAGTTGGTGATCAACGTAGAGCCATAATCCGGTGCAAATTATTAACTGATGAAGAAATTAAACAAATCAAAACGGAAACAGAAATGTACTTAAAGAATCACCAGCCGAACACCTTAGTTCAAAATATAAAACTAACAGGACAGAGAATGAAATGGACAAAGGAACATAATGAAACAATAATAAGGTTATATTACACTTTTACAGAACTAGAAAAAAATAAGACTGCATATAGAAAACGTTTACACCAAAGCGTTATTAACAAATTTCCTGAACTTGCACATCTAAGTGAGCAAAGAATTGCAGACCAGAGAAGAATCATACTTACTAATAGATTTATAGACCAGGATAGGCTCAACATTATTAAACAAGAGGTTGGTAAAGAATTAAGTAAATCGTCATTAAATATAAACAACTCAGATAATAGTGATAGAATAGAATTAGTTATAACACAAGAAGAAAACAGAGACTCAAATGTAGATGACCCTTTATTACTTAATGAACTGCAGAATAACATAGATAACAATAGCGATACATCTTTAGTACATAACACAATAGTCCAAAACCAAGATATAAATGAGATATTTAAAAACGCACTCAACTATTTTGATAAAACTAACCCTGAAAGGCGTCCATATATACCCAAACAAAAGAGTTCAAAAAAGTTTAGCTCAATTATTAATTATATTAACGACATATTAATTCCCCAATATGTTAAAGATGATACAGAATTTGACATGTTACACACTGTGATTTATTGCGCGGCATGGACAGCTGCAAAAATGAACGGGTCAAAACTGGCTCTCCCACCGCTGGAGTCTTCAAAAAATTTAAACTCAAAACCTTCATGGCAAAAGAGACTTGAAAAAAAAGTAGCGGACTTACGAGCTAACATTGGCAGACTAACAGAATATATAAATGGAAATAGAACAAGAAGAATAAATAAATACGTAAAAAATATATTAGACACATATAAAATACACACCACACATGAAGAACCAAATAGAGATTTACACCACTTTTTAGATACGTTGAAACAAAAACTCTCACTAACAAGTAGCCGGCTTAAAAGATACACAGCATGTTCACTGAGAAAATCACAAAATAGTCAGTTCCAAAACAATGAAAAGAAATTTTACCAACAATTAACTAAATATACAACTAATTTGACAAGCCCTAATACAGCTAATCATGCGCAAAGTAGAAATAGCTTAAACACCGACTCATTGAGGCAGTTTTGGGATAACATTTGGGGAAACTCTGTAAACTACAACCCTAACGCAGAATGGATACAAATAGAAGAAGCTAATCAATTAAATAAGCAACAAATGGAGTACAGTTTTGTTCCTAGTGATACATTTCATAAAGTTTTATTATCAACGCATAATTGGAAAGCCCCTGGATCAGATAAAATACATAATTTCTGGTTAATAAAGCTCACAAAAATCGAAAGTGTGTCGAGCAGGGTAGTATACCTTATACTCAGAATATCCAAAAGATATTCGTTGAAAGTCATACAGGTATACGCGCCGACCTCGACACACCCAGATGAAGAAGTAGAGGAGATGTATGAGGACATAAGTCGGGCCATACATACTTCCAAAACCTACTTCAATGTTGTTATGGGGGACTTCAACGCAAAGTTGGGCAAGAGAAGCGATGCAGAGTTGAAAGTGGGGCAATTTGGACATGGGCAACGGAACCCCAGGGGTCAGAGGCTGGCCGACTTTCTGGAGAAAGAGGGACTCTTTGCGATGAACTCTTTCTTCCAGAAGCCGCCTCACAGGAAATGGACCTGGCTGAGTCCTGACGGTTCTACGAGAAACGAGATAGATTTCATCTTGACGACGAATAGACGGATATTCAGAGATGTCTCTGTGATCAACAGGGTAAAAACCGGCAGTGATCACCGAATGGTTAGGGGCACCTCTGAATATCAATGTCCAATCGGAAAGGTGTCACTTGATGAAATCTACGCTCCGACCTACTCGCGCCCATATCCAAAACCCCGAGAACTTTCAACTCGAGCTAACAAATCGCTTTGATTGTCTAGGAGAAAACCTTGCAGTGGACGAGCTAAACAGCGGTTTGGTAGAAGCTGTCCATACGGTGGGATCTAAGTATTTTAGACCTCGCCGTAGAGATAGACCACAAAAACTCTCGATCCACACTCTTGACCTCATGGCCGAACGTCGATCTTTAGCGCTGCAGTCTTCCGTTGACGCCGAAGCATATCGGCGGCTCAATAGACAAATCTGGAAGTCCTTGCGACACGATGTCCGTGCTCACAATGCTGTGAGCATTAAGGAGACAATTGAGCGAAACGGAGGCTCCAAAGTGTTTGCAAGAGACTTGTCTATTGGGCAAAGCCAGTTGTCTAGGCTGAAGACGGAAGACGGTCGCGTGGTATCGACGAGGGCAGAGGTATTAAGGGAGATCGAGAGGTTCTACGGACAGCTTTACACCTCGGTTGCCAAACCTGCTGTTAGCTCGGCTGAAGACCCGAGAGCCGAGTTGATCCGACACTTTAGCGATGATATCCCGGACATCAGCCTGTGTGAGATTGAGATGGCCCTGAAGCAACTTAAAAACAACAAGGCGCCGGGCGAGGACGGAATAACTTCAGAGCTTCTGAAAGCGGGCGGAACGCCGGTACTGAAAGTCCTTCAGAGGCTCTTCAATTCCGTTCTCCTCGAGGGCTCAACGCCAGAGGCATGGAGCAGGAGCGTGGTGGTACTGTTCTTCAAAAAAGGTGATAACACTTTGCTGAAGAATTACAGGCCCATCTCGTTCCTGAGCCATGTCTATAAGTTGTTTTCGAGGGTCATCACAAATCTCGAACGCAGGTTTGATGACTTCCAGCCTCCCGAACAAGCCGGTTTCCGAAAAGGCTTTAGTACCATAGACCACATCCATACGCTTCGGCAAGTTATACAAAAAACCGAGGAATATAACTTGCCGCTTTGTTTAGCGTTTGTGGACTATGAGAAAGCCTTTTATTCGATCGAGACTTGGGCTGTGCTACAGTCTCTCCAGCGGTGCCATATCGACTATCGGTACATCGAAGTGTTGAAGTGTATATACAACAACGCCACCATGTCGGTCCGAGTACAAGATCAGAGTACGAAGGCTATTCCACTACAGAGAGGCGTGAGACAGGGAGATGTCATATCTCCGAAACTGTTCACTGCCGCGCTGGAAAATACCTTCAAGCTCTTGCAATGGAAAGGATTCGGCATCAACATCAACGGCGAGTATATCACTCACCTTCGGTTTGCCGACGATATTGTAGTCTTGGCAGAATCGCTGGAAGACCTTAGCACTATGCTCGAAGACCTCAATCGATTCTCCCAACAGGTGGGTCTTAAAATGAACATGGACAAAACGAAGATCATGTCGAATGTCCATGTTGTGCCCACCCCCATCGGTGTTGGGGGCTCGACTCTTGAAGTTGTTGACGAATATGTCTATTTAGGACAAGTGGTCCGGTTAGGCAGGTCCAACTTCGAGAGAGAGGTCAATCGTCGAATCCAACTCGGTTGGGCAGCGTTCGGGAAACTACGCGTCTTCTCGTCCAAAGTACCTCAGTGCCTTAAATCGAAAGTCTTCGATAGTTGTGTGTTGCCAGTGATGACTTACGGCACCGAGACGTGGCCTCTCACTATGGGCCTTATTAGGAAGCTCAAAGTCACTCAACGAGCTATGGAGAGGGCTATGTTCGGGGTTTCCCTACGAGATCGAATCAGAAATGAGAAGATCCGTAGGAGAACTAAAATAACCGACATAGCCCACCGGATTAGCAAGTTGAAGTGGCAATGGGCAGGGCACATAGCGCGGAGATCTGATGACCGATGGGGTCGGAAAGTGCTCGAATGGAGGCCACGTAGCGGAAAGCGCAGCGTAGGACGTCCACCCACAAGATGGTCCGACGACCTGGTAAAGGTCGCGGGACGTCGCTGGATGCAGGCTGCCTCCAACAGGTCTCTGTGGAAATCATTGGGGGAGGTCTATGTTCAGCAGTGGACTTCCTTTGGCTGATGGATGGATGGATGGAAAGCTCACAAATATTCACCCTTTTCTGCACAACCATATAAACAAATTTATAAAAAACCCTGACGCTATACCTTCCTACATCACTTCTGGTATCACCTATATGCTTCCTAAAGACCCCGATGACTTGAATAATCCTGCTAAATATAGGCCGATTACATGTCTCCAAACAATTTACAAAATTACCACAGCTTGCATATCACATCTCATATATGAACACGTTGAAGCTAATAATATTCTTACTGAACAACAGAAGGGATGCAGAAAGTTTAGTCAGGGCTGTAAAGAACAGTTGGTTATAGATTCTGTAATTTTAAAGCAAGTTCAACAGAAAAAGGGAGATATGTATAGTATGTACATTGACTATAGAAAAGCCTATGATTCAGTGCCGCATCCGTGGCTCATCAAAGTGCTAAATATTTATAAAATCCATCCTACATTAATTTCATGTTTAAGTAACTTTATGTGTAAATGGACGACCCGATTACATTTTCAAACGCTCACTAGCTATAGAACCGATACGGATCAAACGTGGCATATTCCAAGGAGATGCGCTCAGCCCATTATGGTTCTGTCTTGCCTTGAACCCTTTGTCAAACATGCTAAATTCGATGAACATGGGTTATTCTTTAGGTACGATAACTTCTCAAACGGACGTAGTTGAAAATTATTCAATAAGCCATCTAATGTATATGGATGATATCAAAATATATAGCGCAAGCGAAGCCGATTTGGATCATTTAGTAAATATAACAGAAACATTTTCATGGGACATTTCTATGCAGTTTGGAATTGAAAAGTGTAAGACAAATTGTATCAGGGCAGGACAGTATCATCGTTATCAGTATTATTTGCAGGATGGAGATACAATTGACCCATTATGTGAGGGTGAATCTTACAAATACCTAGGATACCATCAATCAAAATTAGTTCACCATAAAGACATAAAATCTCAAATAACACAAAAATTTAAGCACAGGTTAAATTCAGTATTGAAAACGCAACTTAATTCTAAAAATACTACAAAAGCAATTAATACCTACGCTATCCCTATACTTACCTATTCTTTTGGCATTATAAACTGGACGAAAAAAGAACTCCTGAATTTACAGAGAATAGTTAATACCACCATGTCCAAACATAGGAAGCATCACCCACGAGCAGCTATACAAAGACAAAACTTACCACGAGAAGAAGGTGGGAGAGGAATAATTAATATTGGAAATCTTCATAATAAACAAATAGCAACCCTTTGGCAATATTTTCACAAAAAAACAGAAACCAGTCCCATACATAGAGCAGTTAAATTAATCGACAAAAAATTTACTCCATTAAACCTCCAGGATTCTAACCCACAAAAAAATGAAACACTAACTAATAAACAGTCTCTTATTAATCAATGGGCCCTAAAGTCTCTACACGGTAGACATTACCAAGATCTGAGTCAAGTGAACGTCGATAAAAAGGCATCGAACGAATGGCTCAGACGAGGTGAACTCTTCCCGGAGACCGAGGGGTTCATGATAGCCATTCAAGATCATTGAGACACGTAATTATAAAAAATACATTATGAAATTAAACAACCAGGCTGACATATGTAGACGATGTAACAGTAACACAGAAACAATCCAACATATCACAGGTGCCTGTAAAGCTATAGCCCAAACAGATTATAAATACAGACACGATCAAGTTGCAAATATAATTCATTTCAAACTAGCTACAAAATATAAAGTAATAGTCCCAAATAAAAAACTCACACCATACTATAAATATACCCCTGAAACTGTCTTAGAAAATACCAATTATAAACTTTATTTCGACCGAGCTATCTTAACCGACAAAACCGTACATTTCAACAGGCCTGACATCACTTTAGTTGATAAAATAAACAAGACTGCTACCATAATTGATATAGCCATACCTAACACCCATAATTTACAAAATACGATATCTGAAAAACTCACAAAATATATAGATCTAAAGAATGAAATCGCGCGCATGTGGCAGTAACAAAAGGTTTCCATAGTTCCCATAGTAGTCTCCACCACGGGAGTAATCCCCAAACAGTTGTCTCAGTCACTAGAATTATTAGACTTACCTCAGCAAACTTATATTCAAATACAAAAAGCAGTTATTTTGAACACCTGTAGGATAGTCCGAAAATTTTTGCAGTGCGAGCTATCACCGGAACTTATTCCCAACATAATATCAGACCAATCCAGCAATCATTTGGCCTAGGCCCGTGATTGCTATATAATACCGGTTATTTATGACCGAGTTGCTAAGCTAATATAAATAAATAATAATAATAATAATAATTTATTCAGAATAAAAAAAAAATTACAAGCCCTGAGTACAATAGTATATTGCTAGCTACAGTAGTTAAAGACATAACTGTGTCGCAGGTAGCAACGCCCACCTCCAGACATACATAATTACTTAAAACAAAAACAAGATTTATATTAAAAAAAAAACAATTATTATTTTCCCATAGCGTTTATGCACATGGGTAAAATTTATCAAATATTTTTAAACGTTTGTCCCGCTACTCTATAATGGACATTTTAGTTTTCTCTACTTACCAATAATTATTGTCTTCGCACTTAGTTCATATTTTCATCCTCGACTCTCACAAATTAAAAAAAACCCGTCTGTAGTTTTATGAACGAATTGTAAGATATTTCCTTAACCAATAAGCGCATTTTTTTTTAATCTTTCAATCCATTTATCAACGTTTTATCAGATATCTCACTAATTTAATGTACTTTGTTTTCTAGTTTATCTCTAAACCTGTTGGTTAAAAATGATTTTTCAATTTAATACACAAAATAATTGTGTTAATGATAATATTTTTGTTGCCTACCTTCTATAAAATAATCTTAGAGTATTTATATATAGAGGGAGCGCTGTCATACATTCGCGATTTGAAAAACGTAGATATTTTCTTGTTCGTAATGTTGGTAGCGCACCTATATTAGTAAAAATTTAATTAATTATTTAGCAATAAATTTCTATAAATTCCTTTATTAGCCGAAATTATATTTAGCTATTATCCTTTTAAAACGAGTTTGAGTGGAATTAAATAAACCTAAACTATTTATTTTTAATATTTTTTTCAAATAATTTATGTATGTTGCACAGCCTGTTCCAATATTAGCCAATAGGAAGGCAGAAAAAGGTGGCCCGGCACCACCATTTTTATCTACGTTTTTGAAGTACCAGCGCTCCCTCTATATATATATACTCTAAGAAAATAATGTATGTTTTTCGCCATCGGTAAAGATCTGCCATCTAGTGACACATGGTACACAATAAAGAAACGATCAGTAGTGCATTCATTAATGTACCGATAGATGTCTACCACCCAAGAATGAAAGTCAATTCGTGATATATCGATTTTAACTAAAATCGATCAAGTACCATTTTAACAATCCATTTTATGAATCATATTTACAGATAGTTAGATTATTTTTTTAAGAGTTTCCACATATAATATTCTGCTCTTTAGTTAAATGTGAAACAAATATACAATGTGCATGAACGATGACCAATGAACATTTTGATTTAACAAGACTAACCGAGTCCTGTACGCCTCGACATGACAGGGACGTACTGTGTACAGTGATTACAGCGGCCGTTACGTGCTTTATTGTTATTGACATCATGCGCCACGTGCTCCTACTACTAACTTGTAGCGGCCCTCTTTGTGCTAGCTACTTGTAGATAACTTTTACTTTGTTTCCTCTGTTAACCATAATAAAGAACGAATGTATGTAACATTGATATTGATACGTAATGGAAAAATATTATGCTATGATTACATTGACATCATGCCGACCAGGGTTGAAAGAGGAAGTAAGAAGGGGTAACATCCTAGGAGAGCATTAATGGCAGTGAGAATAATAATGCGCTTATGATAAAGGTCGGTGCGTGGAGGGTTAGTGTAAGGCGGCGGCGGTGCGTGGTGCGTGGTGGCGGCGGGAAGCCCGCGCTATTTCGTTAACGGGTCGGCTCGGCTCGCGGCGTCTGCGGGCGGCACTGCGGCGCGCCCTCGCCGCCGACCGCGAACTAGGGCAGCGGGTGACGGCGGGCGTCGGCGTCGGGCTCAGCCGGCGGCGAGCGGGAGCGTGCTCGCGCGGCGCTCGAGCGCTCGCACTCGGCGGCGCGTCGCGGCTCCGGGGTCGGCTCCCCGCAGTGACGCATTGCAGGTGCGCGCCGGCCAATCGGCGCGCGCTGAACGCCGCTCCACGCCGCCGCACCCGCCCAATATAAAACCGACTATCCTTTGCGGATCAAATTTAATCCTGTGTCGTGCGTCCCGAGACATGGACTTGGACGTCCGCGAAACTCGCGTCTGAACGTTTCCCGCCTCCGGTCGAGTGACACGAACCGCCCCTGCGTTCGAAACACGGATATGAGAGTGCGACGCATCGAATAGTCGATTCGGAACGATTCGCGCCCGAGCTCGAAGCGAATCGCGGTCGCGAGTTTCCCGGCGCGGCCGCTCGCGCGAGAGAGGGCGGCAGTATCGTTTCAACCGTCGGTCCGTGTGGTCGCTTTTGCGGCGTAGTCTGTGATTTTTTAGTGTAGCTCCAGATAATCCAAGTTAATCTACGATGGTGAGTGCCGTTTTTGCTGCGATGTGTCGTGAGTGCATTCGGGCTATTATTACGGTCCTCCTGCCGGTTATATTTCGGTTCCGCGACGAATCGGTGTTTATAGTGATGACGGCCTCCATTATATTATTGTGATGGCCGTTTTTTGCCGCATTGCGGATTGGTAACGTCCTCGGAGCCGGAACGTCATCGCTACATCGAAGGATAAGGAATCCTCGAGGCGAATTCCTGTGCGAACAGGGTTTTGATTTTACGGTGGAACGATAGCGGGTCGAGAAACGTCGGTCGCCATAGTCCCGTAGGTGGTGCCGGTGCCGTGACGTTGTCGGTTGATTTGTTGGTAGCCGGTCGGCCGGTGAGGCAGTGACGGTGTAAGATGGCGCACCGCTCCGGTCCGCATTAAACAAGTGGTTGGTCGGTTGGGAGCGGCGGCAGATCGATCGGCCGCTGCTGTCAAACGCCCGTTGACTCATCGCTAGTTCGCTTGTATGTTTCATACGCAATTCGGTAGACGTGTTGTATTTCTTCGCCTGCCGTTACGAGCTGCACACAACCATGGTAATTACGTGATCATCTTGCCTGCTATCTCGTGCAAACATTTTGTTATGTTATCGGTTGTTCGCGAACTAGCTATGTATCGTTGTTGGTCCTTCGATATCTACAATCAACGGTCTTCGGCGATCATCTTCCTTCAGTAGTCGTAACGGTTATCACACAAGACTTCGTTGTTCTTATTAGTATGTCAGTATTCGTCGGTTATTAACGGTCGCGGAGACATAGCCCAATGCACTATCGAGATCACCGTTGGTAAACATTGTCTGTATGTATTATTCATGAAATACGCATATTAAGTCGTGTAATTATGTTTTGTTGGCATTGACAGCTTTATGTTTTAAGTTCTAAACAAGATTCTCAAGTTATGTGTAATTATAGCAGTGACCTGCTATCAGAACAAATTATAACCTCAAAATAGAAAATAAAAGAGCATTCCATAGAATTAGTGAGTTTTTATAAAAATTCCAAAATGTTAGCAAGTAAACAACATAAGTTTAAAAACAATTAGTACACTTTCAACATATTTGGCATTAGGAATATAAAATTTGTCCTTGTTATTGTGTAAAGTCCACTGATTTATCTATTAACCTTCAGTGGTTTTGCAAACAACATAATAATGAGATGAGAACAGTGCAGCCCCACCTCATGCAGAGAACAATGGCTCGCAGTAACCATGGTCACTGATAACAGCTCTACAAATACCATGTATTTACAGCCAAGTGTAGCATTAACAGGGAAAATTACAATACAATAACATTAGTGGGTAGAATATTTTGTTTTGCATGTTTTTGCTTTTGAAATAACTAAATAATTTAATTAGTGGTACTATGTTACTGTTAAGGTTAATTATGACTAATAATACCCAACAATAGAATCATATAATGTTTTATAAATACATTTCTATCATAGATTTTTATCAACCCGCACTGGGCACAATATTCATGTTTGATATACCCCTAAAGATTTTAAGAGGCTTATGCTCTGTGTAGCACACATAAGGAGCACATAGTTATGTTATTTTATATCTTACAATAATTAACATGAAAGATTCTGGTTGTAAGAGTATAGTGGTCATCTGAGATACATTCAGCGAATCTATTAAATACTACTATATAAACTTCAAAAACAAAGAGCCTGTATATAAAATTATTATCTCAGATAATTAACTACTGTTAATTTCCAAATCTTGGAATCCTCTGATTATAGATTTTTATCTAGTTTGATTCTAAGGTGGGATTATTCATTTATATAAACATTAGTTTGAAGAAATAATTAGTTTGAAAATGTTTTGTAGTTGATAATGAATTGTTTTAAATATTTACCCATATTTTACATTTAATAGAAGCGTTGGTACTTTTTCTAAACATACCCTCATTAGTTGAATTAAATATTCACAATTTCAATTACTGACTTTAAAATAGCTGTACAAGTATGTAATTTATACTAGCCTGCATGTAGTTATTTGCCAAATATTCATTATCTTTAATGTTTATCAGAGATATTCTATTGAAATGCAGATTAAGATTGTAATTTAGCCAAGAGTGACTCAATTGGTAATTTTATAGCAAAATCCCCTGTCATATAAATAATGTATGATTTATCAGATATGTTTCCATTATTATAAATGATGTCAGTAGGAAAAAATATTCAAAATGTAAATAGTTGATGAGCAAGTTAGCTTGAAGATATTACATACATGTTAATATTTCCGAAAATGTATAAGAGTGTATGTGTGCACTGAGGCCGCTCTAGGTTCGATTCCTAAGTTGAGCAAGTTTGAATATTTTTTGTCTTATTGCAAAAAGAAAAGCTTGTCCTTTGGTTCATACTCTCAGACTTGCGTTTTATTATATGCGGCAGTGATAACAAAACGTGAACCTTGCATCTCTACCTACCACTAAGGGAATACGAGCGTGATTATATTTCTCTTTGCTCTCGACAGTTGTGATCACTTTGCTGGCCTTAAAAGCCACTTGACACACATTACCTCGAAACTCGGTGTGCGCCGTGAGGTGGGTGGGGCACTAAAGTTTTCTCTCGGTATTAAATTTTATGAGTGAAAAATGTAAAATAAAAGCTAGGCTATAAATCAATCAAGCTTATTCTCTTTATGGGGTCAAATAAAGGATGCAAAATAACAAAAAGTATTTCATTACACGTCAGTAGCCAAGAATCTATCACAATAAGCCAATTTTATTGATATGAATACTTGAGCCGAAACTGCGTCAACTGTGAAATCGAAAAGTGGGATCGATCTCTGCTACGCCAACACTTGATGTGAGAACCTGATTCCCGATCCAGAGATTAAATGTTTATAACCCACACACATACTGACAACGCCAATATCCCATTCAAATGACTATCTGTGGTAATGTAAAGAAAAGGCTGTTAGCGAGACTAGATTTATCCATCAAACCAATCGAAGCACTAAGCAACAGTACTAAAACATGTTGTTCTTATAATTACCAGTTTTTAATATTCTGTTGATTGATAAGCTAGTGGGCTCTTTGGACAAAAATTGTGTCACACAAAAATATTTTCAATTTTCAGTGGAACTGACAAAATCCGCGATCGCGTAGCCTCTTATTATCTTGGTCTTGATTGATAAATATATTACAATCTTATTTGGCTACAGTTGATTCATTTTACAATTCAAATTATTCCTATCAATATCATATCATCGGAACACATAGTTTCGTTACAGATAACCATATCATAAATTGTGTCACGATAATTTTTCGTCGGAGCATATTACTCATTTCAGTAGGTATAATTTAGAACCAAACTCCAGTATTTACTGAAAACATACAATGACATAACTTATATACCCTCCGCATTTGTGGGTCATATAGTACAGGCAACGAAGCATTTTTTCCTGCATAATTTGCCAGGAGTTTTTTGTTTTCATGAAGAGGTGGCATATGACCCCACTAAGTTAAAAATCCAAAATACGTACAAAAATGGCGTCCGCTAGAGCCGCCATTTTGGAAAACGCGTTTGAAGCCATATCTCCGGAACCGTCCACTTTAGGCCCATCATGCTAAGCACCTTTCTTGTAGAAAATTAAATTTCCCATCGTTTTTGTTCAATTTTTTTTGTACCATTAACTGTTCGCGATTTACAATGTTATTAATATTCGTTTCATGCCTTTTTGCCGATATCTTTGTTAAAAATTGTTTAAACAAAAAATTGTTAATGACTAAACTTTTAAATCAATAAATTCTTAACAACTTTTCACCCATACTTTTTTTCTCTAAAATCAATATTTTAGAAGTTATCGCGCGTTGAATGGTGTACTACCGAATCAAGGTCAATGGAAACGAAGGATGCATAGCGTAATTATGAAATCCAATGATTTCTCCATGATTATCACGTAATTAATTAAATACTGATGGCATAAGGGAACAAATCAATGAGGAAATAGTAAATTTTGTTAAAAATCCATGTAAAATTTATTGTAAAAAAGGTATAAAATGAAAATTAATAACATTGTAAATCGGGAACGGTTAATGGTACAAAAAAAATATTGAACAAAAAAGATGGGAAATTTAATTATCTACAAGAAAGGTCCTTAGCATGATGGGCCTAAAGTGGACGGTTCCGGAGATATGGCTTCAAACGCCTTTTCCAAAATGGCGGCTCTAGCGGACGCCATTTTTGTAAGTATTTTGGGTTTTTAACTTAGTGGGGTCATATGCCACCTCTTCATGAAAAAAAAAACTCCTGGCAAATTATGCATTGCGGACAAGAGTTACCCGTTGCTTCGTTGCCTGTACTAATAATCGGAGGCAAACAAGTGTTGTTATCAATGTTTTCATTGCACCCAAAGTTGATCAACATACAAGTTATAAACAAAACATGTAGGATGGAAATAAAGGATAAGATAAACCGAAGATCGGGTTCAGTGTTTTGCGGGGCAGCATGTCTACCAACGCACTTCATGATACCGAACGTGACGTCATCTTGATAAGCTCCTAAAAGACTAGTATGTGAGAATGTGCAATTAAAGAAGGAACGCTTGGTGTTATAACCGGTGAACCCATCAAGAATAGGGCATGGCGTGGCGAGCCGTAATACTCGCGTCCTAGCTAAATTGATTTATTTATGTGGCTATAAATTTCATTATCGGCACTTACATTAGAGCGATAAGTGTTCCAATGCAGTATTTTGTATCTGGCGTTGCGTTTGCCGCATTGTGACGTGTCCGCGGTGTAATTACTCGTAATCTGCGCGCGCTATCTTATCAGGCCCGGCCGTGTACGCGGTGTGCGGCGCGTCGTTCAGACGGTCTTCTGCGTTTGGTACTTGTCTACGATGGTCGTTATGGCTGTACGTCTCTCAACAATTTTGCAAACTAATTTAGCATCTTATCAGTTTTCCTAATTCAGATCTCACGATTACGCAAATAGGGTTTATTTTGAAGTGGTTTTATTATAGTTTCTTATGGACTTTAGTGTTGCCTAATCGTAAGTGTTAGCTGAGGCAGTGTTAACTTGCGAATGTGTTTGTATGTTGCAGGCCGATCAACTGACAGAAGAACAGATCGCCGAGTTCAAGGAGGCGTTCTCACTGTTCGACAAAGATGGCGACGGCACCATCACAACCAAAGAATTGGGCACCGTGATGAGATCCTTAGGACAGAACCCCACAGAAGCCGAGCTTCAGGACATGATCAACGAAGTTGACGCAGATGGTGAGTACCCTCACTTCTAGATCCTTACACGTTTAATAAATTATCACAAGATCGTGAATAATAGTGTGATAATAGGTATTTCTAATATAAAAATATCGCTGAATTAATTTTGATGATTCTAATCGAAAATTAAACTTGGTAATCAAAATTAATCGGGTTTTTGTTACACGATGATAAAAAAGATAATCACCATTAACTATCGCTGATACGTATTGCTTGAAGTAAATCGAAGAAAAAAATATTCAGCCGGTCTTGCAGAGTTATTAGATATTCTAGAAATGACAGCGGCAAGCCTTATAGAGACTTCCACTTCCTTATCACTTTGGAAGCCGTCAGAAATCGAGTCACGTACAGCCTTGCGCGAAATGTGCCCACTTTATTATCTGGGGGATTTTTTTCATACGAATTGTAAGCTTCTATCTTCAATTGGAGCGGCTTTACGGCGCCCATTATTTCAACGTGTGTGGGTTTCGTACATATATACCTTTTCTTTGGAATATATGATTTAATGTAAGGTATCAGCTATGTGTGCTAAAGAGAGTACGATGGCTTCGTCGAATCACGTGTACGCATCGTGATAATCGTTTTATTTGCGGTTTTATTACGACTATTTTGGTACCTTTCTGTTTCCTTAGCTTTTTCCTTAAATCCAGCTGTAAATGTAAAAGTTTTAATGTAATTTTCCTTTTCCATTTGATTAACGCCTTATTTAAATAGTTGTCAGCTGCGATAATACAGAAGCTATCGACATTAAGGACAACAAACAACAAAACTTGTACTTTTGTAACTTAACAGACAAAATCTTGCCTCGGTTCTATTTTTTTTATAATATCGCCATGTAAACATGTGAAGTACATGACAATGGTAGGAACGCGACGGACTGCGGCGCTTATGCCACATAATCGGAATGTTATCAGGCAACGCATTACTGTGCTGATAACGCGACGGCCGCTGCCTCTCGTCCCGCTTCGATGATTAAATACACATCGTTTTGTGTGTATAATGAAAGTGCAGTAACACTGATTGTCGCTAAAAACAGAGATAAGTTTAATGGAAAACCCTGGCTGAGTGTAGTTCACAACCAAGACTAATAAATTGCGAAAAAGCATCAATGATTCCAAAGTGCATGGACAGTATCATCTATATTTTTAGAAGCACAATAATTTAAACTTCATTTATCTGTAATAGATTACATTCACAACGCAATACACTATTATTCGCTAAACGAACAGAACAGTGCAATGACAAAGTCAAGGTTGAATAATACACGTGTCTTAGCAACGCGTTATTTCCATTCTAATTATTTTTAGAACGCATTGAAAGTGTAAGCCACGATTATAAAGATAAGACTATCATTCGTGGCCTACTAGACTTTAATTCTTCGTATTAAAAAAACAATACGAAACAATAAATTCGAAATTTCAAAAAATTCAATGTTCAATTTCCTCCCAAAATGAATGATGATCAATTTCTAGGCAAATATGTTGATATTTCCTTATAAATAGACTAGCTGTGCCCGCGACTTCGTCCGCGTGGAGTTTAACAAAAAAGTTAATTAGTTTTTTAAGTTATTTTTTAAATAAATGAAATTTTCTGAAACAAATGTAGCCTAAGTTACTCCTTATTATATCAGCTACCTGATAATAAAAGTCCCGTCAAAATCGGTCCAGCCATTTCAGAAATTAGCCGGAACAAACAGACAGAAAATAACTTTTCTAAAATAAATGTAGCCTAAGTTACTCCTTGTTATATCAGCTACCTGACAAAAAAGTCCCATCAAAATCAGTCCAGCCATTTCAGAGATTAGCCGGAACATACAGACAGACAGACAGACAAAAAAAATTATATATCATTTTCGGCACATGTATCGTGTATATAACGATATGTAGTAGGACATTTTTTTTTTATTTTCACTCTTAAAACAGACACTTCAATTTTATTTATATGTATAGATCACTTAGTTTGCTATTATATTCTAGTCGCTACGTTTAGTCACGTGTGGCAGCATGTGCCCCATAGAATGTTTACATTTATCTGCTGTCAAAAGAATGAGCAAAAGAATCACGGAGCGTACAGCCCCGTGTCGCATTTAAATTGCATAGAACACATTTTATCGTTCAACATCGCGTGACATTCTCTATTTATTTTATCATGCGATCTTCGATCAAATACAGGGTATATCAAGACTGCTACCGAAAACGAAGCCGGGTGGTAGTTTAAGCGACTTCAAACACAATGCAACAGAAAAAGTTGCAAAAAAAAAGCGATAATTTTTTTTTTTTGTAATTTTTTTCCTATTGCCATATTTTGGTGGTAAATACATTTTTTCCTAAAATAATAGTGTATACCCTTTAATTTATAAATACTCTAAGATATAAGAGAGTTTAAATTATTATTTTAGCAAAATCTATGGATTTACCACCCAAAAATGACGATATTTAAAAAATCATAAAAAATAATTGTCGCGTTTCTAAGCGAAATTTTTAATTGCATTGTGTTTGTAGCCACTAAAACTACCACCCGGCTTCGTTTTCGGTAGCAGTCTTGAGATACCCGGTATACACTAGATACACAGTTCCCTGTAAAAGTTCTGTTAAAAAGTGGCACCGATGCATGACATGAAAAAAAGTAAACAAAAAGATCACATATTCCAAATATATTAACACAAATTCCACCTTATTCCTGGAGCTTAAAGTAGCTTTTCACATAATAATATTGTCTAAAGTTCTGCGACGTTTTAGAAGCAACGGTCTGTGCGTGACTGAAGGCAAGAGTGCTTAAAGCACTCTTTTTTGGTGCCATTTTCTCAACGCTCATGTTGTATCTAGTCTATATTTGATCGAAGCATGCGATAGATAATTTATGCATGATAAAAATTTAAGGCTTAAAATATTTATTTGAATAATATAATCAATGTTTGTTTTTACACCTAATTATCTCAAAGTTTGCGTAAATCATTATTAATTATTTAGTACAATTATTCAATTAATTCTATTTCAAATATGTACCTTCTTGCGGTGCCTGTGGTTATTTCCAAGTGTAAACAATTGTTTTAATATGCACATCGCTCACTGGAATGTCCTTCCCGTTAAGAACGCCTAGCGTTCACAACTTTGTGAGTAACACACATTAGAATCATCATATTGTTACGTAAAATAATATTTTATATAAAAGTAAATTTATATTTACATGTAGCCAAATATTTTTGGGTGGCGGGGGTACAGATCGAATAAACCACCCGTTCTTTTGTCGCCTGTTAGTTATCCAAATTAATTTAAATATTTAATTTCAACAATGTTTCAATAACCAACCTTGTGTTGTCAAAAAACATAGATTTATGTGTCATCCATAAAACTCAATGCGTCTATAATTAAACCATTATTCACTTGTATTTTTCATAATTATAGCTCGGCGTGTTGGCATTGTACTCGGCTGAATTTATTGCAACTGAAAGCTTAATAATTATGATAATTAGTTACGTTGACGTATAAATTAAAGTCTATTAAATATACTCGCTGAAATAGCCGACGGAATGAAACTATAGAAATTAATGCATATTCTCGTTCCTAAATTAGAATGCCTGCCTCAAAATGTTGAGAGATGAGATTATTTTTTGCTGTTCGTCGGCTTGTACCACGAGGTGCAATACTTCTGAGCCAAAAAATATGGTTGCTGAAAGAAACGTTAAACGTTTGTTTTGGATTTTAAACTCCTAATTTGTATAACGCCAACAGCTGTTTACTGAAGATAGAAGCACAAATAATAAACATACGATCGAATTGCATTTGTAAATAAGCAATAGTCTCGCATTACAAACAACTCGAAATGTGAATTAATTACTCGACCTTTGATGTAAGCTTGTGTTACTTAATGCCAATGTGTTTATTTTTATACAATTCACATTATTCACTACAAGATTTTACAATAACATTCTTCCAGTTATCACTTTGTGAAATCCGACGTTGCGAGTTTATGTGCAATATTTGTTCCGTATCTGGGGTTTGTCACTCATAATTGTACGTGACAAAGTCCTTGTTTATTGGATTAAAACATTTCTGTTTCCGAGTCATTCAGATTTACTGATCATTTGCAAAATAATACGTGCGTCTTGCTATCATCCGTTATCTCTGGGAGTCAAACAAACGAGTCCCGGAAAACAAGGATTTATCACGATAAGAATCTACGCTTGTTCAGAAAAACAATATTTGCGTTCGTATATTTGCATAGAGGCATATTACGCCGTTGTATCTTTGTACTGTAATTGTTTCATTTTGCTTTTATCAAAGCCTGTCGTATACAAATAGCGTATCATGTGATTGTTATGTTAATTATTTTAATTCCACACGTGTATATAATAATGAATTTAGAAATTGTCACCCGACGGTGACAAGTTTACTCGCTGCTTTTGTTGCTCTGTGATGAGTTTATGTGTTATTTCGGGACTAAATGATTCACTAGTGTTTTGTTTGCAATTCCTCTTATTATTTTTGTGCGGCTTCAAAATAATTTTGTGTTCCTGAGAGATTAGCCGATCTTCTGTACCCGGTGTGCATATGCAATGGCGAATCAATGGATGAAATAGTCTCCTTCTACATACCTTTAAAGTATACATTTGTAACGCTTTAAACTAAATAACATTTAAAGGAGATCGGTCGATTTCCTAAGGCAATTTTTCCTAGTAGTGAAAACATGACGGACACAAATGAGACCTAGAATTAAATAATAAAGATTCAATATTCTTTAAAGATGATATAGTCTTTTTGAGCTACAATTTTTTTTTTTTTTTTTTTATTGCATTGAATGGCGAGACGAGCAAGCCGTTCGCCTGATGGTAAGCGATACGACCGCTCATAAACAGTAGCAATATTCCACTGCGCTCGCCATCCTGAGACATAAGATGTTAAGTCTCAATATGTCCAGTAGTTGCTCTGGCTACAATGTCCTTCAATCCAAAACACAACAGTGCATTTAAGCAGTGTTGTTTCACGGGAGAAACAGACATTGCGGTGGTACCTACCCAGATGGCTTCTCACATATGAGAGACCTACCACCAGTTAAAATATGGGGTATTTAACATATATCCTCTTAAAGTTTTACAAAAACTACCATATTCTACTATCTTCACATATATCTTATTTGGACAATATTTTATATTTTCTGTAACTATGTAAATAATTTCGTTTAATAATATTGTAAAATGTATTACATAATTATAAACACGTTAAATACTTTTCGATATCAAGTTGATTAAGAAAGCATTTCTGGGGGTAGAAATATCCATTTCAAAAGAAGGTAAGTCATTCTAAAAAGGGAATGATGACGGTAAAAATGTTGGTATTGATAATAAGAAACACATTTTTATAATAAAAAGTTCTATTGAACTTGTTCCTAAACAATATCTCATGTACCTGGTAGTAACAATACATTGTCGAGGTGCTTTGCAGGAGGTGTGATATTATTTTGGTACCTAGCCCAACCAAGGTACCACATAATAGTCATTACATGTGCACAGCATCCCACTGACCTTTTGATTGCAATGCAATTACAATAATGTTGTATGATTGCATTGTGGCCATTTTGAGAGCTGTCGATCCGAATATAAACAAAACATATTTTTGTTCTGTCCTAACCAATAACGCACTAAGTGGTCTGGCATACTATTTATCTTTTAAAATCAATTGATGTTTTAGAATTCTTTATAATTGTAAACATGTCTTGTAAGTACATGTTGGAACTAAAATAATGTTATTAATATTATAGAGAGATAGAGCCTTTCCCTCATAAAATCCATTGAGGTATTGCGTAGATGCACTGAGCAAACTGCTAGTTTTGGGAATATAACAATTATAATCTTTTTAGAGTAGCCAAGAGTTGTCGTAAATAATAAACTCAAAATAACCAATACCACAAAAGCACATTCCTTTCGCGAGAAAGCACAAAGAATAGAATTTGACAAACATTAATTATAAGACAGATGTCAATTCTGATAATATTGCAAAGAATGCAAAAAGTGGTAGAATATTTTATGATATCCTTTTTTTTACAAAATCTGATCTCGACGGTGTAGGATAAAAATAAATAGAGAAATGAATCTAAAAAAATACGCCTGATTTTTTAGTCATACTTAATTTCTTGTCCGTAGTTGGACCAAATCGACTTATCTCCTTTATGTCGGATTTTCAATTTTCTCTAAAGCCATGTTCGGTTTAAAGAATGCGGCATGCATAATTAAGCGGCTCCGATGTATTTGAAAACCAAAACGGGTTACCGTGCCTAACCAGAAGATAACTATCTTACAGAGTAAATCGTCTTCTACAGCTATTCAAGTATTGAAACCCCAAAGAATAATTGCAAAGCAGCCATAACACTTTACAGGCGAGATTACATTCGGATAGTTTTCAATTTACATAAAATCTTATCTAGGCAATCGGCGAGGTAATACAAAACCGTTAATAAACATAGACGTTACTGCCGATAATTTGCCTAGGTTTTATAGCGCTTGTTTATTTTACTTTTTTATTGGAATCGTTTAGAAAGTCTATGGAATTGCAATCGTACTGCCTTGTGGATATAGCACTAAGTTATTTGTTAACTATTAAAATTGACGTCTGAAATCAATGTATTGGATTCTTAATTTAAAAAAGTTTTGTTTTTAAATACATAGCAAAGGTAACTCGTGAAACTAAGTATTGTTTATAAATGATATGTGACGCCGGCGACACCGACTGACCGTGACATTGCCCGTTTATCAGTCCCAGTATCCACCCACGGAGAGCGGAACTGTTCTCAACTTGTATCCACAAATTTTCCATAGTATATCGCTTTTATCTATTAACAAAATGTGGACTGTTGTGTGTGTTTTTTACACATTTTGCAAATGAATTTTACTCATGTCCTGAAGGCCGGTCATACTATAATTGAAGTCGAATATTTCCGGAACATCCAGTTCCGAAAAAGATTAATGAATCATATGCCACGAAATGCCCAAGCCCTAACCATGGCTATAATGTGAGCTGTTATGTGTCGAGCAAATTGTATCTTGTGTCCTCTTGCTTTACGAGTGAGCCTCAATCAGCGCTTTAGGATGTTTTCACAAGTGTTAATCACGCGGTAAACATGTCTTCGCGTTGTATGTATGTTTGTACACTTGGCTTGAATGCCTTTTTTGTTTATTTTCCTTGGACGCCGCACAAAGCGACCTATATAAATTGCCACGCGGTTTTCACACCGCCCTTCACTACTTTAGCCGGCAATTAACAAACATACAAAAATAATAATAAATCATTACAGTATTTTTATACTGTTTTCCAGCGGCAAGGAATAAATAAACATTTCTTGATAATAAAAATAGTCAATTCAGCTTCCCAAGTGGTAATTATGATCGTGGAATGATTGAAAACAGTTGTGTTCACCGAGATATAGCTAAGACAGTTGCTTACACACAAGTTGTAAAGTAAACACCATATTTTTGTTTGTTCTTTGATCTTAATCTCGATGATTATGCGTTTTTAAAAATAGACCGCTAAAATTAGGAATTGTATGTATATTTCAGAAGCGTCTGAAAGTCACCTTTCGTAATTAGTTAGGTATACTTTTTGTAGTTTTGGAATGTTCATTTTGAATCATTAACACTAGTCTTTAGCTGTCAGCTGATAGTCATGGCCTTTTTGAATGCTGAATTCAATCCTCTTCCTCCTAATATTTATGAACCAACATTCCCTACGATTCTGCCTGAATGCGAATACTGAGCTTCAAAATAATGATAAGCTCGCGCGTTTATTCCCGACAGATTTAACATTTTCATTAGTGTTTTTCATGGCTTGCCGAGCTTATTTCATTCTACACGCCGCCCACAAATGATAGTTACTGTTAATGAGGTGTTGTTAAATTCAAAATAAATGTACATTTAGAAACACACGACTCTTAGAACAATTGCCTGGCTTACAATGACTGATCTTGAAGCTAATGTATAATTTGTACAATAATTGTAAAGTTGCGCGCAGTAGTTAAACACGGCGCGGCAGGGCGGGCCGGGGGATGCGGACAAAGGGCCGTGTGATGTGTTATGTCCGCTAATTAGCACAACAATGACATCCGTAACACAATGCCCGCGGATACTGGTTCGCGGTGTGCGCACTATTGTAAAACGCTTTTGTGCGCGAGCGTTCGTCGCCTCGCATAGATTTACCGTGCAATTGGAGTAGGCTAAGGTTTTTTTGTCTTGCGGCCTTGCCGCGCCGGAATAATTACGTTCGAATGAACTATTCAAATCGGAAGGTTATTGCGTCTGTTATCTCAAGCAAAACGTACTTCCTTGTTCTAAGCTTACCCGATGCACATTGCTTGTAAGGCAAGAAATTATTTTATAGGGTAATGTTCTCATACATTATAAATTCAACCTACTATGTTTACTGTTGCTGAAAATTATTCTAATCATAATTTCTGGAATGGCAAATTCCTATGATTTATAATATCGTCTGCCTATGGGACCGTTGTTCCATTTTATGGATAGCGCATTGCGATATTTAAATTCATTGAAAATTGATAAAATTGACGCGTAGCGATACGCACCTTACCGTCATGATCATTATCAAGGATATAGATACAATAAAATTAAAAATTCGCTTGATAATGACCCGATTTTATTTCGCGTTTCAAGAACGCCCGAGCTATCTTTTTTTCTGTAATCTGATAATTGGTGATCTAATCGTGTGTTTGGCAAAATTTCCAACAAAGTTTATCGTTACAGCCAGCGGCGTGCACAGGATTATGACACTGGGTATGCGGCGGAGTACTCAGTCACAAAAACTTTTTCTTTTATAGTTTTTTAGCATAGCCACAGCCACGCGACGGATCTCTAAGTCGGAAACCATGCCAACATAACAAGTCTTAGATGTACTACTATTCATGTCCATCTTCTACGGCAACGCAGACAAAACAGCGATCGATCGTCGCGGCGGAAGAAATTCTAATAAGTAAAATAAAAAAAAACTCACCTAGTCAGCTTTAAATTTTCACATATTCAAGGTTCCGGTTAGTTGAGATTACTATACCTATCCCGATGTAAATAAACGCAATATTTCGGCCACCTCATTCATTCATTTGATAAACATACATTTTTAACACAAACCTCGCAATCAAATAACATTTAAAAAAATAAACAAACACACTAGTAAAAGCAAATGACTACAATTAATATCGAAACTTAGTAATAAACTGTTAAATGTACACACTTTCAAATGTTAAAATGAAAAATCCGTTAAGAAATCTATTTTTTTTTTTACAAACATACTAGTATAAAATAGTAAACAATGCAAAAACTCATAAAAAAGCAAAATGGCCCCCGCGAAACACAAAACATTTCTATTTAAACAAATAAAACCTTACTAACCAAAAATGCATAATGTGCATAGGTGATTTATTAAATTCCAGCCTATTAATTTTACTCGGATTATAGGCAACGAACATTTACGATTACTCCCGACAACTGCCGAACTCCCGAGGCCTGCCGCAGGAGTCGCGGCTTTCAATATTCATGGGTGTGTGCGTTTGCGACTGTGCACGGACACCAACATTACTACACACATGCAAACAAATGTAATGCGGGACGCGGCGGCATGACTTGGTTGATAAGGTACATTATTTTGCTTTGCAGCGCCTCTTGCTTTTCGCGTGGCAACCATAATGTTTGCGTGATTGCAAATAGGTGCTATTTATAAAATATTAGGCGTTTTTAAGTTATTATATTTTGTTTATTCATTTATTTACTATAAATTAAAGTCATCTAAAACGTACGAACGTTATAATAAAATATCTGTGAATGGCAAGTAAAGCACTGCATTTCTGCCTACAAGGAGTGCACCCCCCTGGTTACAGCTGTACGGACGATGGGGCTTTGTGCAAAATAACTGGACCAACACAAACGACATATTGTATGTACGCTTGAATAAGAAACGGGTTTTAGTACTTTTGCAATAACTTCCGTGGGAATATAATTACTAGTTTCAACTGACTGCTACATTACTTCAATTTTATTCGCCCGTATAATATGCCAGTTGTAGAATAGTAATGAGTATATACGTTCGTTCTTCATGTTGCAACGAATCACGCAATCGAGTTAAAATATCTTTGGGATAAGTTGTTATTTGTATGATTAAAAATAAGTATATTAAAGTATTAATCGAATTAAATCCAATGAAAACCACGTCAAAATACCAGTTATTTTATATTTACGGCTCATTATTCCGCCGTACATTCGAAACCAATTGCAATGGTCGATGGCTTCGGAGTATTCTCTGAAGTCCCTGCCCATATTTGTCACAATAGCGCGTTGGCACATCCGGCCAGGTAATACTGTCGCCACTCCACGGCCTTTTGCGAATTCATTACATCGAAATGTACAGTTATAATATGAATTATGAAATCAATTTATGTCTAACATACATATTCTGTATCAGTCCATATACGTCCCACTGCAGGGCACGGGCTTACTCTACAATCGTAAGTACGATTGAGAGTGGTTAGGCCATATAGTCCACCACGCTGGCCTAGTGCGGGTTGGCAGACTTACATACCATAGAAATTTATATAAATCGCTATGGTATGCAGGTTTCATACATATTGTTTAAACATACATATTAAGCCCGTTAAAAAAAAATTGGGCATTTCTAAAAACGTATACAACCATTATGTGCATTCATTGTCATAGTGTTCTATTTTGTTTATTTAATTATTCGCTATTTGTTCCACACTAGTAAAATATGATATTGAGTGGAATGTAAATAACAATAAAAACTCCAAAATAATATACATACCGGGTATCTTAACTATTAAGAGTGCTACCGAAAACGAAGCAGGGTGGTAGTTTGAGTGACTACAAACACATTGTAACTAAAAATTTTGCAAAGTAGCGCGACAATTTTTTAAAATTATTTTTAAATATCGTCGAGTTCAGGTGGTAAATCCATAGTTTTGGCTAAATTAATAATTTAAAGTCTTACGTACCATAGCGTCTTGAAAAATAAAAGAGTGTACATGATTATTTAAGAAAAAACGATGTATTTACCACCGTAACAGGACGATAGAAAAAAAATTGACACAATTTTTTGCACAAAATTTTGTTGCATTGTGTCTGAAGTCACTAAAACTACCTTCTTAGCTTCGTTTTCGGTAGCACTCTTAATATACCCTGTATAATGACGTCATGTTTTGGTATTTTTCCATACAAAATACAGAATTTAGTGCACCAACTAATTAGTCCCTATTCGTATATTGTGGTTAGCAACATCGAATAGACCGGAAAGTGGGTGATAATACGGCGGGCAGTTTTCCTGCCTCGTTGATAAAAGCCTGGTATGAGCACGACGGGATGCCGTGGTGTCGTTCCCTTTGAGGAAGGTTTCATACTTATTCGTCCAGTTTGTTGTTGAAAGGAGTTTATATTGATGCTAAATTGTAGTGTAAGTCTATTATAGGATAAGAGCTTACGTTATTACCAAGTGGTAGACTGGACCGGGTATAATATTAGCCTGTTTAGAAAATATACGCGATAATTTTAGGAGTATGGAAAATAAGTAAAGCTTTGCTTAAATAGGTGCGTCTGGAAGGGTAAAATTCAGTGTAGAAAGATTTATCGAGCACTAAGTATAAAGTAGCAGATGGGAAATCGTATCAAGCGCGCGATTAATAAAAGAAATAAAAAGCATTAACATCTCATTCGTAAATATCGTATTAATATTGATAATAAACCCTAATGACCAGATGATTAGGTTGAAAATGGATAATCTCATCATGTGTATAGTCGGGACTATACATTAGTGACAGGAGCGAGTGTGCGGCGGCGATGTGACCGCAGAGTGCAGACAACGCGACATAAAGTATAAACGAGCTCGTAAATCTCCATCGATCGGGCTTGAGAACATAATCAACGGTGTGCCGCGCTGCACCTACATGCCAGCTAACTCACAGAGACGTGACTACACACACATTAACGCATTATTGCACATATTGTATCTTAATCTATAGTTGTCTAAAATGCCTTAAATTAATGACAAGTGCTGTCTTTTGTGAGAACATGTGTGTATACTAAAAGATAATATAATTTAAAAAAAAAGTTCCAGGATTTAGAAAGTACAAGCCACGCTTTAATAGTTCTGTTTAGTGTTAAAACGTGACGCTATAGTCTGCCCATGACTTTAAATTTGATGTAAAACAGTACACTGATGGTCGCAGTACGTAATCCCGTAGTCATGTGACTAAAACATCAGCATGCCGGCGCGATCTGGGCTTTTATGTCTAGGAAATATTAAATATCGGAACAATTGCCAGATCTGTGCGGCGCTTCGTGGAAGCAGTTAGTGTATAAATGCGTCGGTAGTGAGCACTAAACTGATCCCGCGCCGTGGAGCTGTGGAGCCGTGACTACGGAGCGAACGAAATTAATGCATGTTTACAGCTGTTTTTAATTACTTCCTACTACACATATAATTACATACGGCGATTCGATGGGCGCCCGTTTTAAAATTTCCATATTGATACGGCAGCCGCGTGATAATTTAAATTTAGAATGTTTTTAATTAGTGAGTATTGGTTGTGGGCCGCTCGATACATTGTGACATCGGGCAAGTTTCCATTGCGTCGCCCGCGCCGTTCCGTCTCAGCAACGCTATTATAATTAATCCCTGTTTGGACGAGCTTTCAGAACAATATAGAATCCCCTGGAGATGTCATAATTAAATTGTTTTGTATGACCTTTAGAAATCCTTAAGGCTATAAGTGATAAATAATACAGTCAACTGATTAGTCAATTTTAAAATTATGATTTGCATGTTGGTAATCTTCTTCCCGGACTCGTGTATCAAGGATGTTGACACTAATGTTGGTAGTACACGAGGTATGTGAGGAAGTCCGCCAGTGCGTGCGTCGTCACGTCGAGTTGTAGTCACTGGCGGGATCCGTGCTATGCGGTGCGCCGTTATGAAATGTTTACGCTCCTGTCGCGCGTCGCCAGTCGCCCAATACGAGCATACATGCATATGCTTGACGCATGTCAAGATCAATGTCAAGTGGATAGTTGCATCGGCACACTGCTCCGCGAGCGCGCATTTACCATGCGCCACCCGCTGCCCGCTAAAAAATAATCTCATAAAAAACGCTTAACAACAACGCTCTATTACTTATTTTTGTCGTAAATAGCACTACTAGCCAAAAATGTAACGCGTGCTACGACTCCACCGTCCATCAGAGCGCGGCACGCGGCACCGGCGTCAACCGACATATTCGCGAAGATCCGCCGCCGCGTATCATTGACCCCGAGCTTCAGAGCATCTGGAATGGTCTTTTATGAGTTTTCGAGTGGTCTGCAACGCGACGAGCGTGTCTGGCAATACCGTTAGCGAGACACTTAACTGCAAACCGCGAACCCGCGGAGACTGCACGCCGCACGACACGCCGCCGCGCCCGCCGCACCGAATATTTATACAACGCAAAGGCGATAAATCAAAGTAACAGTTCTCTAGTTGGCAAGAGTTTTGCGAGTGATGTCACGGTCGCAGCGATAAGATGTCGTTCACACGCCAGAACGAGACGGACACGGGCGGCTCCTCTGCCACCGCCATGCAGCTATTTCTGGAACAATGCTTTCGAGCGTTAAACTCCACGCAACGTTACGAATTATCGCCCACCGAACTCTACTCACTACACACTATCATTTTTTTTGCGTGAAAATAAAGCAAAAAAATGTGAAAAGCAGCCGTACTGTCGCGTCCACTTTCTATTGTTATTTTCTTCATAAATATGTATTCTCTGGCACTTATGAAAATAAGCGCTGGTCGATCGAATGATAAACTCGAAACCGTCCTAACTATATGTACAAAAAACTAAATGAACACTGGCCTCGAACACGAACATACGGACACACATAGATCCAGTTGACTGATTATTTTATTCGTTCGCGCACCGTTGTTGATACGAATATGTGGAACCGTTCCATTGATCTGACGCGTACAAACAAATAAAGCATCTCGGACTGGACGTATAGCCATTATATCGCGGCGGGATAATAGCATCTATTGGCACGAAGATTATTCGCGGGGTGGCAGCATAACGACACGTCCTGGTCAATAACACTTAATGAGGCAATGAAGTAGACCTCGGCCGGCCACAAACATGCTGAGTGGCTGTCAGCTGTCGGGTTCGCACTCAGGATCGATAAAGGCGCAAGCCCGCCTCTAATTGGACCAGCTTGCTCGCTGCAGCGCTCTACTCCTACACCGGTGTTTACGCCGTGTGTTTAGATTATCGTCCATGTTTCATATTCGCTATTTTTCACCTGTAAACTGCTTCCTGCGCTTTACTATAATTATAGACGTGGTCACGTGAATGTTGATCGATACGCGCTTTGATCAGCGGGGCAGTGCCGACACCGAAGGCCGTTTTTCAGCTCATTTTACTTCTGATATGATTGAAACCCGTTTAATTTTCACTATCGCGCGCTGCCTTGTACGAACAGGTGAAGTCCAGTAATCCGAGTTAACAAATTACAAGTAGCAGAACAAACGGTAAAAAGTTTACAAAACGCTTAGCAGCGGCCGTGCTTCGCAGCGCCGAGTGCTTCCTGTTTCATCATTGTGCTGGCGCGAGTGTGGAGCGCGATAAATTGTAAATCGCAGCCTGCTTATCCATCCTCAAAACGTTTCTAAATCACTACACATGAGACATTTAATTTTAAATGTGGATCGACAATTTGTTGTCAAATATACTTCTTAGTTTTTCTTGTTCCAAGTATAGGTGCCATTGGCTTGCAAAATTACGAGGTACTGGACAATTCAAATCGAACTTTATGTATTAAACTTCGTTCATTCTGCCGAATGTCAAATTTATTTTATTATTATTTTAATTCTTTGATCTCTTGTGACAAATCAGTTTATTAACCTAATTATCACTTAATGTATAATATAAAATCCCGCACTGCGGTAACGTGGCGTGAAGGCACATGATTATGTAATTAAATCTAGAGGTGGATGCAGATCTGTGGCAGCCGCCCACATAAGGCTCGACCGGTAATTAACGCCTGATGTGATGGCGAAGTGGGCGAAGCAATTAGACGGCGCCGCGACACTGTCTCGCCTCTACACTCTACAGCGACTCGATACCGTTGCCTTGTTGATTCAGTGGAATAATCAAATGGTTGGTTACTAATATTTATACAAGATAATTAATACGAGGAATAGACTCGTCCTCTATTGCATCTAAATCATATTCCCACTAAGATTAATAATCATCATTCATTGCATGTATGATATCAAAGTCTATAGAAATACAAATCTTATTGTCATTGATTTCATTCTAATTAAACGAATGTGGTCAATTACTTTTGAGATTGAATCAGTACTTGAGCCAATCTCATCCATTAAGGAGTAAACTGGTAGTACATTATAATTGAGGGTAATAAAAAACTGTGCACTTTCAATCAGTCGCTGCACGGGTGACGTTTGAGTGCAATCACTGCTCGTTTATATCGACAACGTATGTCGTACGTACGCGAACCAACATTAATGATCCGGTCCTATGTGTTTCTGCATTATGTAGTAACTAATATATATACTCGCATAGGTCTATTTCTGCAGTTTTTGTTTGCTGTTACTTGTCGACATTCAAATTCATATCGTTTGATGTGATTTCAATCGAAAATAAAATATTGCCTTGCAAAAAATCTGGTTTTCTCTATCGTGGGTGGCGCGGCGTGAGCAACAGAATACATCAATAACAAACACGAGAGCAAAGACTTCAAATGAATGTTTACCTCGACCGTGAATTGAACTTTAACATCTTAGTTTCAATACCACAATATCTCAGCCAAATAATTAAATAACAAATACTCTGATAAATTGTAACAGTAAAAGTAAAACGTACGTCTAATATTACGGCTGTTTCGTGATGTTGGTAACGCATGCGCCACGTTTACTCCGAACGGGAACAATAAAAATAGGTTAGCAACCGGTCATACAACTCGGCGGGTATCGATCCGCGCCGAAACGCCTCGACACCCCGACAGACGACACCCTCTGTTATATGTAGGTTTTGTTATGGGCTTATGTCGAACACACAAAAGTCTGCTGCATTTATTGTTAGATTGAAAAGTAGCCTTAATACTTCGATATATTGTAGATATTTCATGGGCAAGTAGAATACAAGGATGAAAGGAAACATAATAAGGCCATAGGCTACGTGTTTTAATTTAAATTTGTATTAAAATTAGTGACCATTAATTTTCCTCGAGTAACGTGATCCCAGAATGAATACGAGTGTTGAATACATCGTCGGCTCACAACCTCTTAATGAACGGGTCGGCTTCAACGCACATGAAAGAAATTGCTATAAATATATCTAAATTTATGTCTGTACATTCATTGCAAGTGGCATTAACCCCTGCGATATAAGCAATTTGTATGTCCGTATTTGTCCCAATTTGATGTCGATCGCTTCGCTGAGTGTGGATGATGTCAGCCATTAGCGCAATGACTCGCGAGCCCATACACATTCCGTTCGCACTTAGTGTCCAATCACAAGGCTGTATGATGCATGTATAACTTGTATGAATCAGTAATTCCTTAAGCTACGCCTTTGGCCTTTGATGATGTAGGTTTCGTAAAATTCTTTAGATCCTTACCGAATACTAAGAAGGACGTTGAGATTTTAGACTTGAATAGTATAATTGGTTTTGGTGCTGCTTTATTTCCTAAAAGATTGCAGTCCGTTAAGTTGTTTAATCTTGTTGACAATTCTATTACTAATTAATATTAGTAAAGTCCCATTATTCCCCCGCATGTTTTTGTTATTCCCTGTATATTCTTAGTTAAAATTTCTGGTCACAAGCGAATGATCATAGATTGCCTTTCTCATGTCCGTCGGCTGTCAATTAGTCACGTCGAGGAAGTCGGACGTCCCTAAAACTGCTCTAGTTTCTTCAATGAGCAAATTGTCTGAAGTACGGATGCTGGCAATATCGCATTGGATGATAAGGATGCGGCCGGTGTTCATAATCTCATCGCTTCACGCGTTAATTCCCGTTTAAAATCATTGTTTTCGATATTGATGGTACAATTCTCATTATCTGCAATGGAAGTACTGAAATATTGTAACCAATATAAAGTTGTGACCCGTTTAGAATTGTCCGTTTGTAATTAGGCACTTTATTTATTACTTCAAATCCTATTTATGTTCTATTTAATTATTTTGGTATTAATGCAATGTTTTTCCGGGTATTATCGGTAAAACAACATCCTCAAAGTTATTAGAAGGCTTGCGCGGCCGCAAACTGTTTTGTTATTTCAACAATAATATTATCATCATACATAGTTCGATGACCATTGTGGTACAATAATAATTATGTCTGAAAATTTCAACGATTTTTTCCTGAATTGATAAATAATCTATCAAATATCATTAACCATGAAATAAAGGTAATTTGCGTTTAAGACACACTGACAATAGCAGTTATAAATACGTAATCAACTGTTATCTCCCCTATCTCTTCAGCCACAGAAATCCACTGCTAAATATATGTTTTTACGATAAGTAAAACTTTGACATCCCTCCCGTATCTTCATTGATCGGTGTCGTTTTTGAACAACACGAAAATAGTCAAGTTCGTCAGCATTTCGCTGTATAACAGAGTAACTAATTTAAATTTACTAATGGGTGTCCATTAGCGGAGCATAATGAGAAGTGCTCCGGCCCTAACGTAAAGGAATTCCGAAGCGTCTGTTTTGTATCGCCGCGTTTGATGCAAATCGAGATTGATCGAAACTTCTGGGTTTCGAGACGCGGGACCGTAAAACAAGGAACGAGTATCTATATACATGGTTGTATCTTTCATCCAGCCCTTATCGTATCGGCGAAACCTGACAATCCAATGGTACATAATTATTTCAGTTGTTATAATTCTATGATAGCTCACATGGCATCACTCTTTAAATATATTTTGTCTCCCATCCGAGTCTAATGGGGTTTATGTGTTACTAGCGGCCCGGCCCAGCTTCGCCCGGGTACCAATAGTTTTTTTTCAATAATATGTACGTTTTATTATTATACATATAAACATTCCTATGCAGGCACGCTGCCGCCGCGCCGCTCCGGCCGGCCAGTACCGCCGCAAGCGCTACGTCCCGCAATTTTAAATCTGTAATATCTTCGAAAATATTCATTTAAATCTTGTGCTGTAAATGACCACATAGATCTATATTAAATCAACAATGTATTTAAGCTATTTAATTGGATAAGGATTAATGCTGTATTGGTTAAAATCGCTTCGAAAATTAGCCATTATTTGTCGTAAAAAGTAAATGACAAAAAAATGTTATTGTGGGATATCCATAAGAGATAGACATATACCATCGCGGAGTTTTCTGTAGACCTTTTCAATGTATACAAATATGTAGTACATTATTTTGATAAATCTCGTAGGGTTCAGCCTGCGTTTGCAATGTAAGCAAAGTGTGAAAAATATTGAAAATTAACGACATCACATTAGGAACCTTAAAAATAACAATATTTCTCCACTATTTAATGGATGTTATTATACATGTAAACCTTTCTATTGAATCACTCTATCTATTAAAAAAAACCGCATCAACATCCGTTGCGTAGTTTTAAAGATTTAAGCAAACAAGGGGAAATAGGGACAGAAAAAGCGACTTTGTTTTATACTATGTAGTGATTAAAATATTTGTAGACTTAATATAGTCTAATTTCTAAAATCTAGTGTACATAGTTATATTGAGGTCAGCAGCATTTATTACAGATAGATAATATAATGCAGCGTTTGGAGTGGGTACTATTTGTCAGAGTGTTGATATTTCTGAATAATGCATCTGCAGATACAAAAGTCCATTAATATGTAACACTCATTGAAAGTCTTTTTGTAAAGTCTTTTTAGTCAATGAGCTATTGCCAATGTGTCTAGATTTCAAACAAGCCGTGTAAATACGACGACAGGGCAAGATATATCTACCACTGGCACTATCGAAAATAATCTAGGCAATTAATCGTCTCAACTACGGCGAAACGTAATTATCGATCAATCAATTTCAATTTAATTTCATTATGCTTCGATGATCTTGGGTCTGATGGAGATCTATGTATTACAGCCATTGTAATTGTTGCCGGTTTAGTATGAAGTCTCGTTTAGAAGAATGGTATAGCTCCAACTAGCGCGTATGATGTACTATTTTGGTCTTCACTGTATAATACGAGTTGCGGTCACGGGCGACGTCGCGGTGTAACGCTAGCTTCCCTGGTGTATAGTCTCAGATTGGCAGGAAGTTGCGGTCGCAAGGATTAAATTATACTGTAGTGATGTGCGCAATTAAATGAGGAATTTACCGGGGATTCACTGGAATATCTTTACCGACTCAATTTTGTTTTTATATAGATAAAAATTCTCTGGACTGAGTGTACATTTACACAAATAATAGATTGACTGCTCAAAATTCATGTATCATAAAAGAAACATGTCAAAACAGCTGTAAAATAAAGTATATTACGTTTTTCATCCATCTGTTGTACAATTTATTTGTATTGACGAATAAATTTACGAACTACTAGTGGTAATGCGGAGTATTTATATTTATTATACTACGGCAGGTGAAGAGGAAAACAAATTAATACAGACAATAAAGTGCGAATGGACACTGTAAATTAAATAAAAACAAGAAGATTGCTCGTACACACTACACGCGGGTTTCCGTGCGTGTTGGTCGGCCGCCAAGTGGCGCAGCGCGGCTGACCACTCTGTACCAACCCGTCCATCGCTCATCACCATGTATACCTCGCTTTTGGAAGAAAAATACTCGGGAATCCCCATTTTAAGAGAGACCAAATATAGTCTTGTCTCGAGAAGCTTCGTCTCCTGCATTTTTAAAGACCTTTAAATTTCACGCTTTCAACTACTACAAGGTATTGTAGGAGTTCATCTGTGGCGAAGATCATCTCCCGCTGTATGATTTGTATCAAAAAACGGTGCTGTACGTAGATAGTTTCAAGTATTTTTTTAGTACACAATTTTAATAGATTCCCAATACGTGTGCTAATTTAATTCCTTAAAGACTTGCCGGACAAAAACAGACTATGTGTTCCCAATCATACTACATTTGTAAAGTATAAGTATTACTTTACACACTCACTTTACGCATTTGTGTACAATTCTGACTACATCCCTCAAGTGTACTCGCCAATGTGCAGCTAAAAGACTTACGAGTCCATGCGCCGCCCCCTCGCATTGTGCGGATCGCTGACCCAGTGGCGCGCGGTCGCCGGTCGCAGCCGCCGCGCCGCGCCGTGCCCTTTGCGTTGTGAATCACAGGCCGATATAGCCACAGCACACACTGTCTATTTTGCACACAATCGAATTGAGGATTACTTTTTTGCCGACGGTTTATTGACGGAAACGCTTGCGCCATTTGGAACGCCTGGCTTGATAGAGAATGGAGATGTCGGGATTTTAATGGCTGGTTCATGCGCGACTTTGTTGCGGTGGGATGTTTTGAGAATTAAAAAGGATTATTGATTTGATAGATTATATTTTGATTTTACTAACTGGTTTATAATTTGAGTCGTACACCTTTAATTAGCGTCAATAACATACAATTTGAATGACGAAGACACACAAAAGCATATCTTGATTCACCTGCAAAAACCGTAGCCAACATTACAATCGACGTTGGAATACTTCGCATGATGAAGACGCAGCGCGGCACTAACTTACCGCTAACGGCATAGTAAACGCTGTGAGTAGTGTGCGCCGTATAGATACAAATCAGCGGCAGATAAACAGTGTTGACATCCCACGTAAGCACTCGGCCGTCTGGAATCGGCGTGAAATTGCGAATGAATTTGCATATTCCACTGGCGTGCGGCCAGCGAGTTTGTCGCCAATACGAATGGCCGAACACGCTCCGAGACAAGTGCCCACTTAACTTATGTGCCGCGAGTTTACTCCACCCCACTACGAAGCTTCTATATGCTTGATTGCATGCAGTTCAGAGTATGTAAATTAGCCGAGTTGAAGGCTTACATTGTTTTTATTCTTTCACGTATAGCTGAGCGAAGAATAATATTGTTTTGTTTAAACTCTAGATTATATTACTTACATTATCCTCCTCACACAAAATATAAGTAATTACAAGAACGATTTGCTCAACGACAGATGAGAGCAGAAGGCCACGCTTGTCTGCGGCCAATTCTATTGTTACACTTCCTAGCAGTTCATAATTGAGTCGCATTGCTCATCGACGCCCAGTTAATTGCACCACGTGCCACCATTGTCACTCACATTTTATCACGTTTGCTTTCAGCGCTGAGAATTCTTTTCGTAAACCTAGAAAATTATCTATACAGGGTATCTCAAGACCGCTACCGAAAACGAAGCCGGGTGGTAGTTTTAGTGACTACAAACACTATGCAACTAAAAATTTCGCATAGAAACGCGACAATTATTTTTTATGATTTTTTAAATATCGTCATTTTTGGGTGGTAAATCCATAGTTTTTGCTAAAATAATGATTTAAACACTCTTATACCTTAGATTATTTATAAATAAAAGGGTATACACTATTATTTTAGGAAAAAATGTATTTACCACCCAAATATGGTCATAGGAAAAAAATAACAAAAAAAATTGGCCACTTTTTTTGCAACTTTTTTTGTTGCATTGTGTCTGAAGTCGCTTATACTACCACCCGGCTTCGTTTTCGGTAGCAGTCTTGATATACCCTGTATATTGTCATATAGATTTTGGGCTCCATTACAAAAAGTAACAGTAATTTATCGGAATTGAAAATAGGTGCTGCTGTATTTACATTTTTTTGATTAGAAATACTTTAATTCCACGATGATAGAACTTATGAGTACTCATAGATTTTTTGCAATCTTCGATCCCGTACCGACATTGACACTTATTGCTTACGAAAGACAAGTGGCGTGGCTGCCGCCAGGTTACCGCTATGTTTGGATTTCCGACGAATTAATAGCCTCAGTTGATCCACTATAATTGTGTTCATTGCATACTAATCAATGTTTTACAAGAAATCTAGACACTGTTTAAACACAATGATAAATAGATCGAGGTCCGTACAATTTATCCAATGTAAAACTTTAATGATTTCATTGTACGACCACCTGGGTATCGCGAGAAAAAAATCTAAAAAGATTGGCTTTCCTTGATCAGTGGATATGTTTATTGGATTCGAATTTTATTCATTCAGATACTTATCGACAGTGCTAAATCCGCCAACGTTTGCTTTAAAAACTCAACTAAACTTATCGGGAATATCTTTACCAAGTTTTAGTATCTTAATTAGTTTTTGCTGCTATTAAGGCGGGGCGAGACGGTCTCCGATAGCCGATGTATGGCTTATACGGAATGTAGGAACGCTGGCGGCTGAGCCCTGAGTCACGCGTCCTTGCCGACTCATTCGTAAGGCTTCGGCTGTATCCATCACGTCACTAGCTTTTTTTAACATTCACGCGCAACTCGATAATTTATTACGAGCCTTTTAAAGATCCAACTTTGCTCCACGTTTGTTCGTTTTTGAAATATGGCCGTTTAAATGATTTCTTTTCTTGTCAACGAAATCTCCAGCACAAAAAGCAAATATTTTCAATTTAGCCTCTCGCCTCGGGTGTTATTGCCAGTCATTATAATTGATGGTGAAAATTTACGATTAATAAATACAGGGTCGGTTTACTGCCCGCTTTCGCATCAGATATTGCTAATCTTGGTCAGTGAAATTGTTGATAACTGTTGTCAATCTGTCGTGTGATGGATTCCAGAAAGCTAAATTATGGAAAAATCGTTTTTCCTCGTATTGTCTAATGAAAAGGAAAATACAATAACAATGGCGCTACTAATATAATAAGTTATTGCTATCTATTATGGTTAGTCCGCGTCCTTGTGTAAGAAAGCTGATTATTTATTGCTATTATCATCAATGAATGCCAACCCGCACTAGGCTAGCGTGGTGGACTATATGGCCTAACAACTCTCAATCGCACTCTCGATTGTAGAGTAGGCCCGTGCCCTGCAGTGGGACGTATATGGGCTGATACAGATAATCAATAAATACAGATGATCCAATAGCTCAAGTGATCTAAATACATTCTATTATGTAACCAAGTCAACAGGAGCCCAATCTATCCGTCGCTTACCGAGTACTTTCTGAAATAATGTATGAGTTATCGATAGGACGTCGCCCTCGAGAGCCGGTCTGTTCAGTCTAGAATATGAGCATGATATAAGACAATGCGTGCCGGTGAGTTCAGCGCCGTGTTTAGTTGTCCCGTGGGCGTGACGTGTTTACGCCGGCTGGACGGCTGCAAGCCGCGGCTTAATCGAACCCACGCCCTGTTTACACGGCGCTTTTAGATATACAACGTGTAACAGGATTAATTCACAACCTCAGACACCCCAACTTTAAAATATTATTGCAATCATAGTTTATGCTTTGAAATCGTACTATCATAATTACAAAATCTTTTATTTATGAAATTAGTTATACCAAATGTAGGCACTTAACATGGTCACCTTACGAGTTACAAATAAGAGTGTACTACTACACACGCTCGCCGGACACGCACACATGTACACAAGACACATTCACACGAGTACCTAACGCCGGTCGCCGACCGCTGCGCCGCGCCGGCAGAAACAGCTGACAATATACGAAATACAAATTACAAATTACGTACGTAACTGATTACTGGGTGGTTTGGTAAACAAATTATTATTTATTTAATCTGTAAGCATAACATTTGTGTTTTAACTATAAAATCTAAATATTTTACTTACTAGATATAATGCGTACGAACCCAACATAAGACAATATTTTGCATGAATCGGCTATAAAATATTATTAATTTCACTTCCCCTAAACTTAGTTCCTACAGGCGGGCAGGATACGGGCGTCATTTATTTTGCATTATTATTGAATAAGATAATAAGATAACGCAATATCTAACAACGAATACTAGATTGGGAATCACAACCTAATCACAACACAAAAAAATACAACAAAATTAACTTACGTGTTACATGGCACTCATGAGGCGATTTCTTTTTAAAATATGTTCGACATGTCCACCACCTTGATACACTTTGATGCACATTTGCGTAATTGTTCACGTAATTTATGTAAAACTTCAGTGTCACTCTTCACTTTTAGGAATTTGCTCCACATTACCCTCCTCATCCTGGATCCTCCACATTAGTACTTTCACTGAAGTATACCAGAGATTTATTACGTCCCCACAAAAAAAGTCAAGAGACGTCAAGTCAGGTCAGGTGACCTAGGAGGCCATTGCACAGGTTCGCCGCGACCTATCCAGCGCTCTCCGAACTCAGCATCGAGATACCGTCAGACATGCCAATGATACATTATCACCACACAGTGCCAAAGTTCTCACCATTTCAGTGTATTTGAATATTCGAATACCGATAAGACATCGCGCGCGAAAGTTATCGAAATATCTACTTAACACTTAAACACAAGTAGACACAGATAACTGCGGTGCACGACTAGATTTTTTTCACATATTCGGTGCCCATTTAGGGATTGCAATAACGGGATATCTGACACACCGGGATTCCGCATACATTGTAGCAAAATTACAAACCGAATTTAATCACCATTTTAACGTTCCCCGAAATTATTTTTCATAGAAATACCTATTTGTTGTTTCTTTTCATATTGATTTTGTTACATTTAATTTGTTTCATTTAAGTGCATGTATTGCGCGGGATTTGGATCGCCCGGCCTTGCAAATACCGGGAGTAATTTTTTTCGCGGCGCATCCCTATACCGCCGCGCGCGCCATCGTTTGTCGGATGGATCAAATTGCATTAAACAATAGCTGCATCCTGCTCTATCTAGTTGTAGTTAAATGTGCGGAAAAGAGAATATGATAGTTATTTATTTTGGTAGCTTATTACGTTTATTGAGGCCTATCGTTGTGTGCGTTTGATTAATGATAGATTGCTCAAATAAACTTTATGACTATCGAAATAAAGTTCATTTTTGTTCATTATTTAGTTTATTAGAGTATTCGTTTAGTGATTCATTTAAAAATGATCTTATGTGCTGGAGTTACGTTTCAATTTCGTTTGTTCGGAGTACTAAACGAAGGAGTGTCTGTAATTTACTTGGTCTTAACTAATTATTTTGAAAAAAAATACCTACCAAAAAAAATGTTGATATCGGTTCAGTAGCTGATTCTGAACGTACTACTTTCCGCTTTTACATTTAAATCTGTTACATGTTGTAGTATAGGCTTTTTTTTTGTTTTCGCGTGGAAAAACGGTTTATCGCTACCGCTGCCTGGGGGGAAAGGCAGGTGGTTATGTTGGTTTCGCCGGTCTTACGACTCAACGTTGAACCACCCGGAATGGATGTTAACATCCAGGCGACCGTTGAGTCGCGTCCCTAACAAAATTCCTACACCGGCATACCAACCAAAAACCCCACGGTGAACCTCTTCAGCGCATTGGAGCGGGTCCGGGTTCCTAAGGCTTAGGCGCCCTAGCCTCGCCGGATCCGATCCTGCACGATGCCGCGACACGACACACCCCACATATTTTCTTCGCGTAGTCGCTATTAGTGGACGTTACGCAGCCCCCCGCTGCGTGCCCGCGACTACCATTGCCTCCATTAGTCGCCTCTTACGACAGGTAGGGGATACCGTGGTGGAATTCTTAAAATAGCCCCCAGTCCACAGAGCAGGAGTCACCGGTTAATCGTCCCCCCGGCGTCTCCTATGTCTCCTGGTGCGACGAGAGGGATCGGATCGATCTCACTCCCTCCCTGCTCTTTCCTTCTGCGAGATCACCCTCTCGCAAAATTGGGACATCGCCCTCCAAGATCTCGGGCTGCTAACCATGGATGACACCACGGCCGACAGCGAGAGGTCCCGACCGACGATCCCAACGAGAGCGCTACGCTCACCGTCCCAGGCTGGACACACCTCCAGAGTGTGCTGAGCCGTATCCCGCGGACAGTTGTCACAATGGTGACACACCATTGATGTGACTTATACATTATGTGTCGGAAACAAGCGGCTTAATTGATCATTAAATACGGTGCGAATAGACTTAAGATTTATGCAGTTGGTTGCAACTTGCAATACACCTAATGATTAAAGGTTTTTCTAGGTAATGGATACATACAAACGCACTAGCAGAGTCATTAATTTAATAACAGATGTATAAAATACTCAACAAAAGGTCAATGCTTGCTCATACTGTATAAACAATTTGTCTATTCGTTGTTTGCTAATTTAGTGGCAGAATTTATCATGAGCGTATATGATACATTAATTAACATGAAACATGAGGTGTAAACTGATATCAATTAAACCGGTGATGGTGTCGTTAGCCGCGGGCGCAGTAATTGTAATGAATGCGAGAGGCGGACGCACAACTCATGACGCAGCGCTGACCAACTCAAATGTCAGAAGAGATGAATAAAATAGCTAGAACAGCTGTAAGCATACGGAACATTCTAAACCACACTTATTTATACAACTTTAAAGTAAGAACAAAAATCGTTACATCGAAATAAGAAACCATCATAAATAATGTCACTGTTATCTAACCTATCTATCGAATACTAAGGCATATTAAATGGAAAAGTATTTTCAAATTAGATACTCAAATATAAGCACGAACATCAAATATACTCGAAAATGCGCGGGGAATTCAACCCCATTGAGGGCGAATCGTCCGATCAATACGGCTTCCGTGCGGCCCGGAACTGGTGCGCGATGCCATTCCAGATAACTGCAAGTAATTGTCCCGGCGCGCCTGCCACCTTCGTCATTTTGTCATTTCGAAAACGTGCGCCATCCAACCAGTATTATGCTGATATTTGCTATTCAAAAAAGTTGGAAGACAAGAATGTAACTAATAATTATCATATTCCAATGATTAGAAGTTAAGACGCCACAACAAAACACTGACTGTAATACAGTATAGTAGCAAACCACAATAATTTCTCAACCGAAAATAGTATACGAAAGCCGCAACGGAACGCCAATGGAAATAAAATCGCTATAAATATCAAAACTTTATCGTGATCGATATCCAACTGATTATTCTAAATTCCGGTTGAGTACTTGTTGCGGAATATACGATGTTGGCAGCACCGTCCACCCTGCCGCAAAACTGCCATTAGTTGCCATTAGTTAAGCTAAAAGCACCGCTCGCGTTATCAACTGCGCCACAAATACAAACAGATATGATTCTGCATGTGCAAATATATTTAACAGTCGCCATCACGAGACCAATTGCGTGCACATGAAAAGGAAGTGGTGATTCAGACAGGTCAGATGGTAATTTTTTAATACTGGAACTACAAAGGGAGTTTTATAAAGATGCGTCGATGATGTGTTTATTGTACGTGAGTATATTCGATCGTAGTCGGTACGCGGAATGCTGTGTGAACCTTGCAAAAAACAACAAACACTGGATCGACGGCGCCCGGTCGCGCCGGCCCGCCCGAGTTCAAGGCGACACAACCATTGTTGCTCCCACACATCTAGCAATTATATTACTTATTGTGAATCCACTTCTGCTTTGAATATACTTTTTGATGGTATGCGATAATGAAAATAAAGCAATGGAAGGCTAAGAATAGCTTGTTAATAAACACACGAGTTAGCGACCAGTCGCAAAATTATAACATCAATGTTTAATGGTTCATGATATCGGGTATACGTTCTGATGATATCGGGACCAGTTGAGATTGAGCATTCTTGAAGCATCCAACACATGGTAATTATATGTATATGTATAGGTTATTAAATCAAAGTTGTGTCAGAATTCGTGCAGACAAATCCTATTCACCTTTTAAAAACCATCATAAATTCGTACGCCCGGAAATTTAATTGTACATTTTTATAATCAATTGTTTATATCAATTTCAAGTATTATAACCTTAGAGGGCCCTATTAAGAGTGCCCGTGTTAGGGATGTTACTTAAAGTACAATCCAGACTGAAGATACAATTAAAACATCCTTCATTAACATTCCAGCACCGATTGTAGCACCAAGACCATTAAGACAATCCCAGCGATGAACTGTCCCGTCCAGGTGTGATCTAGATCGCATGCGAGCGAATGCAGAGTGCATTGTGTGGCGAGCGAGCGGTATAAATAGCCCGCGCACCACCTCGGAAAGGTTAAGCCCAGAATTAGACAGGCCAAACTTAACTCTCACTTATTTTTGCATCTCTCCCCGACTCCCACTGCCTGTATCCCCCCTCAGCCGTCGCGGAGCGTTCACCCACACCGTGCCTAGCTACGATGACTAGTGTTGCCAGGTTTAGTTTTTGAAAATTCGGGACAGGACATTAAAAAAAGCGGGATTTTGAGTTCTTCAGCGGGACGCATATCAAAGAAGAGGGAATGAAGGAGGAATTATATATTTTTTTGCTTTCACAAATTATTATTCTCCCTCTTTGTAGCAGCATATACTTGTACTTATCACATCGAAAAACGTCGCGTCTCTGGAGGCTCTCAAAGACAATAGCCGTTTTTGGTTATTACTATAATAATGGAAGCGCAGCTCAATCAGACCAAGTACCATATCTCTCGAGGCTTCAATTCATAAGGCGCCATGGTTTCTTAGCATTCATACAACTATGCATAAACTCGCGCCTTTTTTCAAGAAGGGATAGGCAGAGGTTTCTTTACTTACTCCAAATATTTAAAAAAATTACTCACAATGATTTTGCATTTTCCTCTAGCGTTTGCTATGGGTTTCCATTGACTTATTCTTTAAATTCTATATTTTTTCGATTTACCAGAGCGATTTTTATTTTCAAGGTGAAAATTTATATTTTCCGACACTTCTTTGCACATGAATTCTGACAAATTATGCTCGCTATAATGCTCGAATAGAATTAAGTGAAGTTAAGATGCGTTTTTCTTTTAAATTACATCTAACATTTGCCATTCGTCATTGGAGTTAACTAATATTCATTAAGACTTAAGTTCACTAACAGTATTTCCTTGCACATGTGATACCATCTAAAATAATAAAGCTAGGAATTCGTGAACAGACCGCGAGAACTTATTCAAAATCCTATATTTTTTGTATACAGCCTATGGAAACAACTTTCAACTTCACCAAACCCCTGAAAAGCGGGACACCTGGTAACACTATGTAAGACTGTGGGTAGTTTTGAATCTGAGCTGGTAAAGGTGTTACTTTAGGATTAAATATTGTTAATAGTAGTTGAGAATTTTATGCGACCTGCGTAATACTTCCTCATATTTCGAATGAAACACGATGACATAATACAGGAAATGTCTTTTTTATTCAATTGCCAAGTAATCACAATGAAGCCACATTATTGTGTTTTTACTGTGTTCCTAAATAAACGTTAGTCACTTTTAATGTGTCCTTCTGATAAATTGCAATCACGAGCCTATTAAAAAAGTATTAAAGTCTGACGTCAATTAATGTCGAAACACATTGGGCTCATATTTTTCAATGAACATTTTAAAATAATACATTTATTTATGTAAACACATCGGTAGTAAGCACGAGTTAGTGAATATTGTAATAAATGATGCCATTTCCGGTATTAGCGCATCCGCCGGTGCCGCACATCGGCTTTACCGAATGCCTCATGATGAATTTAATTCAACACTAAATTATTTATATGCTGTTTCATCAACAACTCTGTGTTTATTTCACTCGACCGTATAAATATTGTGAAACAATGGTCAAATAAAATTATATCTAAGTGAATTATCCAGCTGAATTAAATTTCCTCGAATTGTAACATCTTAATGTAATGTGTTGATGCATTTTATACAGCTCTTTGAAAATATTTTTTGAAACTGTTCTAATTTGAGAACGTATAAGTCCTGTATCGTTACTAATTGCTTGTCAAATGGGACCCACCGCTACTAAAAGCGCCAATAACTCAGAAGTACGGAAGGCATTGTAGATTAATAACATCAACAATGAATTTCTCCAATATTAAATAAAAAAATAGCAATCGGTTCATAGCTTAAAACATAACATACAAGCGGAGATAAAATCTCTTCATGGTGAAATTTTGTTAGTACACCTCAATTCTTAAGTATTTAGCCTGGTGTATTCGTCAGCGCGTGAGCGTTTTAAACACGGAAATATTCCGTCCGTGCCGTGGGCTCTGTTTGTTGATAACGTGCTGGCGTGTCACCTCATAGTTACATGTACTGCATGTTTTTAATACACTCCATTGTAAAAAATCGTATTTGTATATTTCTGTTTGAGGATTAAAAACGAGGTAGTGTTCCCAAGATATGCTGAGATTCAGTCTCGGCGTGAATTCTTTGTTGTACGTAAGGATTTCCGAAAAATGATTACTAAACACTCTTAATTATTATGTCATGTCAGTTTTTTCCTTAATTGTAAAAATGTGACAGAAGAACTTCTCGTGTGTGTTTAATGTAAAATCACGGTGTTAAAGGGAAAACGTGCGCCGGGATTTCCAGCTCACTTTCATCGGAATCGCTGGTAAAATTTTAAGTAGCCAATTAGTGGCTTTAGAAATTATTTGTTTACACTTTATCGATTCCAGCATATAAGATGAAACGATAAATACTATCAATAATATTGACAGTAAATAGACAAAACTTACTACGCATATTTAGTTAACACGAGGAAAACAAACAACATAATACACGCATAATCGACTTGCTTCGGTAAAATAGCAAAAATTCTCGGTAATGCTACATTACATGCCTGTTCAGTGTTGATGAAAGGTCAGGCCGGTAGATTAACGATAAAATTCACGATCTGACAGTGTTTCGCGTATTGTTTTAAATGTCGTAAATGTTTCGTACGCTGACAGGTGGAGGTTTCCATCACTTTTTTTCCTGGAATTCTATTAACATACCATCTATACAGGTTGTTATTGACACATTGTACTTTGTTGGTATAACTCAATGTAATACCTCTAAACTGGCAACATTTATTTGTGTATATTTAGTTTTAGTATGTTGGTAACATTATGTCTTCAATCACAAAGAGTTAATAAAAGGTTCGTTACGTTGTGTCATAAAGTTGCTTTATTTAATTATTCTATCAGGTTATGGGCCCAGGCACATAATCCTGTAGTTTAATTAAATTTAAAAATACTGCTTCGTCAAGTAAACATCACCACAGGGCGTCGTGAAAAATCACTGTCGGCGGTGCCACGGCACGTGGAGTATTTTGAGGCTAAGTCGCCGGCCGGCGGGAAAGAAAACTACTTGGTAATACAAGGAAGGGACGAGCAGGAAGGAAATCTACGAAATGGAAGAGAACAAAACGCTTGGATCTGATATCAAATTAGAGGGAATCTCAAATTGGAATGTTTGGAAGTTTCAATCCATAATTTTATTACGCAGTCAAGACCTACTAGATGTGGTGCAAGGTACACGTTTGAAACCTGAAGATGTAGCTGGAAAAGAAAAATGGGAGAAGCTAGATGCAAAAGCGCAAACATGGCTGGTGACAAGAATGTCAGAAAGTGCGATGATGCATATATTAACCTGTTCGACATCTGCGGAAATGTGGAAGAAGCTCGCTAGTGTATACGAGCAAACATCGGAAACTAGCATACATATCGTTCAACAACGCTTTTTTCAGTATAAGTACGAGGAGGCAACAGATATGGCCACATTTCTATCTAAAATCGAAGAACTAAAGAATCAGTTAAAACAGATGGGAGAAAACATTTCAGAAAAATTCATCATAACAAAAGTTTTGATGTCACTTCCAGTTAAGTACAAACATTTTGTCTCCGCGTGGGAGTCTGCACCAGATAGTAAACAAACCTACGATAATCTGGTAGCAAGATTACTAATAGAAGAAGAGCGATTAAAAGACAAAGAAGATGAGCCTCAGCAATCAGCGGCTTTCATAGTAAAGAAAGAAAAGAAAAACGTTAAGTGTTATAAATGCAATAAACTGGGACATTTCCAAAGCGAGTGCCGTAGTAATCGCAATGATAAAAGTTCGAACAGTGGAAATAGGCAGACGAAAAAGTGTTTTTACTGTAACAAGTTAGGACATTTAAAAAGTGAATGTTGGTTTAGAAAAAACAAGGACAAAGACAGTAATCCGGGTAACGCATTCGTTGTGAATTCAAGTGAACATTTTCAAAAGTCACAGTGGCTAGTAGACTCTGGCGCAAGCCAACATATGTGTCGAGAACGTCATCTGTTTACAGAGTATTCCTCACTATCGAATAAATCTGTAATCGTCGGAAACGGTAATGCGATTAGTGTACATGGTTGCGGAAAGGTGGCGCTGCAAGTTTATGACGGGCGGCAGTGGATAAATACGACCATAGACAATGTTCTCTATGTTCCAGAACTAAAAACAAATTTATTATCTGTGAATTGCGTGACAGATAGAGGTTATGTTATGATTACCGACGATAACGTGTGTAAATTGTACAAACAAAACAAACTGTGTGCGTTGGCCAAACGTAACGGCGATATGTATTCCTTAGACGTACGTTACCAATGCGAAGAAGCAAATATGACTCATGTGCCGACGAGCCTAAAAGAGTGGCACGAAAGACTAGCACACCAAAATTTGCTACACGTGAAAACTGTTCTCAAAACTAACAATATTTCAGTTGAAGATGATACAGAGGTAAAGTGTGAGAGCTGCTTGCAAGGCAAAATCCATCGCTTGCCTTTCAGCGCCAGTAAAACAAAAACAACTAGGCCATGTGAACTCATACATACTGACACATGCGGGCCTATGGAGGTGTCCTCCGTGGGAGGCTGCAGATACTTTATTGTCATGAAAGACGATTACTCCAACTTCAGGTTGGTGTATTTTGTTAAAGGGAAGAATGAAGTGAAGATGTGCATAGAGAACTTCATTAATAAAGCTGAAAATACCACAAACAATAAAATACACTATTTCCGAAGTGACAATGGGTTGGAATTTGTAAACAAAGAGGTGCGTGACTTGTTTGCTAGACGTGGTATCATACATCAAACGACTGTGCCATATTCACCAGAACAAAACGGCAAAGCAGAACGAGAAAACCGAACTTAAGTTGAAGCAGCGAGAACAATGCTTTGTGCAAAAGGGCTACCAAAGAAGTTATGGGCAGAAGCTGTTCAAACAGCAGCATATGTATTAAACAGAACCAGTAAAAGCAATGAGCCTGACAAAACCCCGTTGAAACATGGACTAACAAACACTTTGATATAAATGAATTGAAAACCTTTGGCACCCCTGTTTTTGTTCACATCCCAAAGAAAAAGAGGTGAAAGTGGGACTCTAAAGGAGAAAGAGGAATTATGGTAGGCTATGGAGAAGATGTTAAGGGCTATAGGATATTTTTCCCAAACAAAAACAGAGTGGATATTAAAAGGGATGTTGTGTTTCTACAAAAAGGCAAGGAGGATATAGAACAGTTACTGATGCTAGAACATGATACAAATAAAAGCACTGGTCAGGATCAAACATCTAGTGAAGAGAAGAAGGAAGAAGGAGTTACACAGTTCAATGAAAGTGTGGAGCAGAGAGATATCATATCCTCTTATCCTCTACCCGGTTTTATTTTAATAAGGAACGATCGACTCGAAAAGAATGGCGGTGGTGTTGCTATATATCTTCGTAGTAATATCTCCTACAACATTGTCGCCACGTCGCCTTCTCCTTACTCTGCTTCAGCTGAGTATCTTTTCTTAGAGGTTTGGGTCAAGGGAGCCAAAACTTTGATTGGTGTAGTTTATTGTCCTCCTAGTATTGACTACTTCTCCAGTCTCGAATCGATTCTGGAATCTTTAGGATCAGAATATGAACATCACATCATCATGGGCGATTTCAACACTGATCTCCTTTCTGTTTGTTCTGCACGTTCCCGTAAACTCCTCGATATCCTTAAGTCAGCCAGCCTGCACGTCTTGCCTCTGCAAGCCACTCACCACAATGCAGATGGACATGATACCTGGCTTAACCTCATCCTTACCTCTTCTCCTTCCCTTGTCACATGCCATGGTCAATTTTTGGCTCCTGGTTTTTCCCATCATGACCTTATCTTTCTGTCCTATAATTTAAAACCTCCTAATCCTCAGCCCAGGGTATTGCGCAGGCGTTGTTTTGGACAGCTTGATACTGACAGGCTATGCAGGGATGCTGAAGAGCTAAATTGGGAAGATCTGATGGCTGCTTCGACAGTGGACCAAAAAGTTCACATATTAAACAACAAAATACTTGCACTGTATGACAAACATGCACCCATCAAAAAAATCAAGTTGAAACGTTTTCCAGCTCCCTGGATCACTCTTGGTGTTCGCAAGGCGATGAGGCGTCGAGATCGTGCCTTTCGCAAATTTAAGAAGGATCGGTCAGAAGCCAATTGGAGTTCTTATAAAATTGCAAGAAATCGGTGTAACCAGATGGTCCGTAACGCTAAACGCCGCCACATTTTCGATAATATTTTTGCCTCTTCTCCAGCCAATATCTGGAAGTTCCTTGGGACACTAGGTATTGGCAAAACTAACAATTCGGAGTTTCCGAAGGGTATTGGTTTGGATGATATTAATCGTCACTTTTCCAGCGCTACTTCTCTTGACCAACATACCAAACATCGTACTCTGGATTTTCTAAACAACCTTCCCAGTCTTAATATTAATCCCTTTAATTTTACTCCAGTGGCACCTGATGAGATCAAAAAGGCTATACTATCCATCAAATCCAATGCCACGGGTTGTGACAACATCAGCCGTCGCATGGTAATCCCAATCCTCGAACCTCTTCTCCCAGTAATTTCCCATATTATCAATACATCCCTTGAGACTGGCGTATTTCCGTCGTTATGGCGGAAAGCTTACGTCATTCCTCTTCCTAAAGTTGCTAATCCCACAACCGCCAACCAGTTCCGTCCCATATCGATCCTACCTTTTTTCTCTAAGGTGCTTGAGGCCTGCGCTCACAAACAACTATCCAAGTATGTGCATAACAATAACTTGTTAAGCCCTTTGCAATCTGGATTCAGGCCTGGCCACAGCACCGTTTCCGCCCTCCTAAAAGTGACTGGCGATATTAGAGAGGGCATGGAGAATTCCAAAGTCACTGTGTTGGCTTTGATAGATTTCTCCAATGCCTTTAATACCGTCAGTCATGATATCCTTCTCGCTATCCTCTCTCACCTAATGTTCTCATCAGCGGCTCTGGATTGGTTCTCTAGTTATCTTCAGGGACGTCAGCAGTCAGTACGTGTTGACGAATCATCGTCCAATTGGTGTAGCGTGGACTCTGGCGTTCCTCAAGGCGGCATACTATCTCCTATGTTATTTTCTATCTTTATTAATCTACTAACCCGAAAACTTCAGTGTGCGTATCATCTGTATGCCGATGACTTGCAAATTTACTACCAGGCAAATGTCAACCGTTTATCTTCAGCAATCGACTCGGTGAACAGGGATTTGACCCACATAAAGAACTGGTCAGATAGTTTTGGGTTGACAGTTAATGCGTCCAAGTGTCAAGCCATATTAGTTGGTAGCTCTAGGATGCTCAACAGACTGGATCCAACAACTCTCCCCTCTATTATATTTAATAATTCAGTAATTGTCTGGAGTCCAGTCGTTAAGGATCTTGGGTTACTGATTGACTCGACCCTGAACTGGAGAGCTCAGGTAATCTCTGTCTGCCAGAAGGTCACCGGAACTCTTCGTGCGCTCTATCGCCTCAAGAATTTCCTTCCTGTCAAAACCAAAATAATGCTTGTGCAATCCTTGATTTTCCCTTTAATTGACTATGGTGATGTGTGCTATTTTGATCTGAATGCAGAACACCTCAACAAACTTGACCGGCTTCTCAATAACTGCATTCGATTCATTTTTAATCTTCGTAAGTATGACCATGTTTCTTCGTTCCGATTTCAATTAAAATGGTTACCTATTCGCCAGCGTCGCTCGCTACACGCTCTCTCCACGCTTTTCTCTATTCTTACGTCCTCTTCCCCACCTTCTTATTTAACTCCAAATTTCCAGTACTTAGGTAGTAACCATGATAGGAACCTTCGATCAGCTAACAACCTTCTCCTTAAGTGCCCCTCTCATAATTCAGACTTTGTTCACTCTTCCTTCTTTATTCAATCTATCCTACTTTGGAATTCGCTCCCTCTCGAGATTAGGACATCTACGACACGTTTAGGTTTCAAAATGAGAGTTCGAAAACTGTTCCTAGACAGATTGGCAGAACTATCATAACATTTTGTTTTTTTTTTTTTAATTTATATATCTATATATATATTATTCTTAGTGCTTATGTATATTATATAATTTATTTATGTATATAATATCTTGTATTTATGTATATCATATTTTATATTTGTGTAGGTATAAGTATTGAGTATATATCCTCGATTTACGTCTCAACCAATTTTTATGCACCTTCTGAATTTATCTCTGCACCACCTGAAGGTTGGCTGTTAGAAAATGCCTTTGGCATTAAGCCCCGCCTGTATACTATTTGTATATGAAGTATGAAATAAATAAATAAATATCAGCGAAGACAAACAGCCTAGCCATCTGATGAAACTTTAGATTTATCTACTGAAAGTGACAGTAGTACATATGTGCCGTGTCTAAGTGATGAGGACTCCAGTTGCGAAGAAGATGAAACCTTCCAACCAGCAACACATCAGAGGAGTAGACGTATAAGAAAACAGACCTCATTTTATACCTGTCAATGTGTTTCCGCTCAGTCAAATGAACCTCAAACATATCAAGAAGCTATGCAAAGGTATGATGCTGGAAAATGGCAAGAAGCCATAAAGAAAGAACTGGATACCCTGAATGAAAATAACACCTGGGACCACTGTGAAAAACCTGTGAATGTAAAGACTGTAAGTAGTAAGTGGGTGTTCAAAACTAAAAATGTAATGGTAGTGTTCAATATAAAGCTAGGCTAGTAGCTAGGGGCTTTGAACAAAGTAATATATTAGATCCATATGAAATTTATGCTCCAGTGGCAAAACTATCCACTTTAAGATTATTTGTGTCAATAGCTACAAAGTTAAATTTACCTATTTATCAGATGGATGTTACTGGGGCCTTTTTATATGGAAATATTGATGAAGTTGTTTATTTAGAGTTACCAGAGGGTGCCTATAGTGGGAACAAAAATATTGTTAAGCTGAACAAATCGTTGTATGGTTTAAAAAAATCACCAAAATATAGGAATGATAAATTTAACTCGGTAATAATGACAAAAGGTTTTGTAAGATCCCAAAGTGATACTTGTTTGTATACAAAATATACTGGTGTGGCCAAAACATATGTTCTATTGTATGTTGCCGATTTGTTAATTTTTGGTAATAATAATAGTGTGATATGTGACCTTAAATTATTGTTAAGCAAAAAATTTAAGATGAAAGATTTGGGATTTGTGTCAAACTTTTTAGGAATACAGATAAAACAGGATTTAAAAAATAAAGTCACCAAATTAAATCAAAAGGAATATCTTGAAAATATTTTACAGAAGTTTGAAATGCAAAATTGTAAAGGAATGTCTACCCCTATGGATCTTAACTTTAATATAAAATTATTAGAAGTAAATAGTGATTCTATTATTGATAGAAATCTCGAAAAGAAATGTAGACAAATCATAAGCTGTTTATCCTATGCAGCCTTAGGAACAAGACCAGATATTTGTGTAGCTGTGTCCATTCTAAGCAGATATCAGAATAAAGCAAACAACTTCCTGTTAACTGCTCTGAAAAGAGTTTTAAGATACATTAAACACACTATTAATTACAGTCTCATATATAAATGTAACAATGATTTCTTAAAGGGATATTGTGATGCTGACTGGGGGGGAGACTTAAGGGACAGAAAATCAACAACTGGTTTTTGTTTTATGTATGCAAACTGTCTGATTTCATGGTGTTCAAAGAAACAAACTAGTGTTAGTCTGTCTTCCACAGAATCTGAATATGTAGCAATCAGTATGGCTGCAACGGATGCTTGTTGGCTTATAAGTCTATTAAATGATTTTAATATTGAGAAAGTCTGCCCTGTAGTGATGTTCAGTGATAATCAGGGTGCTATAATGGTCGCTAATACAGATAGTGTTAAGAGATTGAAACATATAGATATAAGATTCCATTATATTAAAGAGTTGATTAAAAAAGGAAAAATAGTTATAAAATACATTAAAACTGAAAATCAGATTGCAGACATGTTTACAAAAGCCCTAAATAAAATCATGTTATGTAAGTTTATTAATAAGTGTGGTGTATATGACGAGGTATTACCTTGAAGGGGGGTGTTGGTATAACTCAATGTAATACCTCTAAACTCGCAACATTTATTTGTGTATATTTAGTTTTAGTATGTTGGTAACATTATGTCTTCAATCACAAAGAGTTAATAAAAGGTTCGTTACGTTGTGTCATAAAGTTGCTTTATTTAATTATTCTATCATACTTAATTTAACCTACATGTTACTCATTACCCTGGGGAACATTATACATAATTTGAAAAAAATATAAAGATATTTTTTGTCAAAAATCGTAAATTTTGTTTTCACGATTTTTGGATATCCCACATAGATACGAGTATTTTACCGCGTTACTGAACTTCAGTTTGGTTCGGGAACTTACCGGAGTCGTAAAAAGACTCTGTATTTATGGGATTGATCAAAAGTCTTGGAACATAAAATCACGATTTTTGACAAAACTATCAGACAGTTTTTGATCAAACTTTGTACAATATTACCTATAGGGGTTAGGAACATGTGGTTCAAATTAATTACTATATGTCAATATCACCCCGTATATTATGCCTAGGGCGTGATTCGGTTATTTGTTAAAATTAACTCGCTCTTGACAAAAGTCATTCAACTTTTATTAATCTCCAATAACTCGATAAAGACCTTTGTAAGTAAAGTAGAACGAAAAGCCGATTATTCAGCATTTATTGTAGGTATTTTTTTTTTACCAAGTTATTAAGTCCAAAGACATTTATTTGTACGGAGAGTAATAACTAATATGTATACGATGTATACAAAACTCGTGATAGCAATTCAATTGCCCAATCCATAAAAAAGTTGAACGATTTCAGTATGTAGCGATTCCAAGCAACTATTTATTACTATAATACTATTTATAGACTATTTTAATGATCTTATTTGTTTATTTATTCAGTCTTTCTATTCTCATGTCAAAGCGTTGTTATCCATTTTGTACAACGATTACTAATGTTATCACTGACTATAGGCCCGACCCTCAGTCCTTTGAGGATCCGTCGTGTTACATTTTTTTTTATCTGTTGCTAATGTTTTGTTAATATAAATTCCAGGCAACGGCACGATAGACTTCCCCGAGTTCCTTACGATGATGGCGCGCAAGATGAAGGACACGGACAGCGAGGAAGAGATCCGCGAGGCGTTCCGCGTGTTCGACAAGGACGGCAACGGGTTCATATCGGCCGCCGAGCTGCGTCACGTGATGACCAACCTGGGCGAGAAGCTCACCGACGAGGAGGTTGACGAGATGATCCGCGAGGCGGACATCGACGGCGACGGCCAGGTCAATTACGAGGGTCAGTACACACCTACTATACTGTGTTTGTCGTGTCATGCATGCGCGTACGTCGGCGGAGCCAAACGGAACATAGATCCTAGAACCTAGATCTTCGAAGGGAACATTTTGGAAGAATTCTCGCCCTTATAGACATTAAACAGAGTACGAAGGTCGTGTCCTGCGGCGTAAATTCCCGCAGCTCGTAAAAATCCGTGAGTGTGACACGTCGCAAATGGCCCGCGTGTACGTGTTCGTTTTGCTCCACTTACCCGCGTTTGGAAAGCCGCCATTATAGCGCCGGTGCTGCTTTCTTCGAGCATATTTCACACACAACACTTGAGGTTTTATTGCTCCGTGTTTCCTGTCCGCCGGCCGGCGGGAACCTGTTCTAAAGCTACTCGCAAAATACTTAGGCTATTTCATTGAGGACAATAAACCTCGCAAGTTGTATGTGCATTATGTTTGAGATGCAGGCCTCTTTTTTTATACATTTTGGCTTCGGAACTGCTGGATATTCAGTTGAAAAAACGGATGTCCACATTCGCTTCTTATCGAATCCAAGATGTATGTTTTTAGTGATGACAATTTGAATCTTTGTTTCATACAATTTAAGTGATACGGCTATTATAGCAAAAGACCGCGTTCGAAACAAAGATTCACCGGCGTGTGCTGTGATTGATCAACGTATAGACGTGAATTTTACACACATAATGTTACACTCGTACCACCCTCTATATGTGAATAATATTGTGGCGGCATCCAGTGGCCGCACGACCACGACCTAGCATGTAGATAGTGCCCACTGCCCACGTGCTCACACTAACACCGTCACATTAACTCACTCACCGACAGAATGACCCTCCACACCGTAACAGCTCGCACTTGCTACCACACATGAATGTAATGCGAGCAAGGCGCTGATCTAATGCTGATACAGTCGGTACCCGGTAGTAGTGTAGTGCGTGTGCGTGTGCGTGCGCGTGCGCCTGCGCGAAGCGGTAAGTTAGCGCTTGAGCCCCGCCGTGCATGGAATGTACTCGTGTGTTCCGAGTGATGCGACCGAGCGTTCTCTCTCTTGCAGACTTCCATGCACTCGCCCAAATCATATTCGCTCGCGGCGACGGCAGCCGTTAGCGCACGGCCCGCCGACACGCTTGTGATAGTAGTACAATTACTAACCGTGAGAAAAGACTCTGCGATAACGCTGTGATCTCGAAACAGTTTCCCCTAGTAGTGTGTAGCGCTCGACGGCCCGGCGGTGCGGCGGCGTCCGCAGACAATAGGTATTACCCTGTGTTAATGTGAATGGTTTGCTACTCGTCATTAACCGCTCCCCGCCCGTCCCCGCCCGTCCACCGCCGCTCCTCTCTCACACTCTCGTTGGGATCTCACACTTGTCTGTGGAACGTGCATCTGTGTCACTCAGTACTCACTGCTGCAGCGCTGCCGGCGCGGATCGGATGCAATTTTGTGCACAACCGCGACAAAATTACACTCGTCCGCCGCTCGGGGAGAACGCTCAGCACTTTCCTCTTGATTGGTGCATGTGTCTAATGTTTGTATAGAGTTTTTCTAATCGGAAATACCACCTGGCGCTGGTCGCCGCCGCGTCGCGCCGTCGAGACGAGCAGCATCCCTCCGCCGCCGCGTCACTCGCCCGCGTCACTTGTTGTATGACTGTGCTCACGACATGCTGGTACCAGAGGGTGGTATTTCGCACGCTCCCTAGTAGTGGCATGGCAGGAACACCACACTTGGGCCGGCGCCGCGCCGGGCGCACGGCTCTCGGTACGCTGGTTAGTGTATACACTCCAGTAGCCGTGCGGCCGGCTCGGCGCGCTGTCACTTCCGTTAATTCTAGTGGATGCGTTTCGTGTCTGATAGCGGTTCCGTCTTATTAGTGCATCTCTATTTTCTGTCGGTCACTTGGTTGTGTTTTGATACTCTCTGTGTTAACATTATGTGTTAGTATGCGCGCCGCCGTCGCTCGGCCCCTCGCCGACCTCACTAATGAAGTTCGTTGTTTGTTTTCAGAATTCGTCACCATGATGACGTCGAAGTGAGCCGCCGGCTAGTGTGTGTGTAAAAAGCAGAGAATTTAAATATACATTTTGTTTCATGACACACAATATTACCATCGTATTGGACCTGCATTTCTCTAGTGTTTGCGATATAAATTAATATTGTCATCGTTTCAGTTTAATGATATGTAAGGCGCGGCGCGGCGCGGCGGCGTCGCGTGCCGCCCGCCTCCGCCTCCTCTTTTTATTTAGATTTAAAGTATTCCGTTAATTTTACTATGTAAGAAAAATTTTAACTGTAGCGGTACAAAGGGAAACGAATAGGTGTGCGTCGCAATGTGATGGTATAAGTCTCGGGTTCGTGTCGGCTCATAATTTATATATGTGTATATTTCTAGCGGATCTGTATAATTATGTATGTGTGCGTGCGTGCCTCTGTTTGCGTCGCGCCCTAGTGTATGCGGTGCTAGCGTCCGCACCTTTCCGATACATTTTAATGTAAATTTTTTTCAAGTATGAGATATTTATAAAGTACGTGAGGAAATAAAATTTGAAAATCCAAAAAAATGCAGCGTGCCGTATGTCGCCGACGCCCGACGTGCTGTTGCGTGTGAGTCGCGGTGTGTGACGTCACGCCACTGGCGCACCACTAGCGCACCAGTCGGGCGGCGGCCGGCGCGGCCCCGTCGCCTCTACTGACTACTCCCTGTACATTGATCATAATAAATGTTTAAATTTAACTAACTCAGTAAACGAATAAATTAGATTTATCGGTACTGCATTAATTGTATGTGTAAATGACTTGATAAAATATTATATTTCTATTGTTGGTGAAACTAATTCTATCGAAATGGTAAAGTAATCCGCTCTGTTATTCTCTTACCACGTTTGATTCATTCTGTTATTAAATTTTACAAAAGACATACTGAAAATAAATGTTTCTTCATTTTTAGGTCAATAATCATCGGTGTTTCATTTAGCCCCCGTTGTGTTGTACCCCTTTGCTTTCAGTTGTCGCCACACCCCAGTCCCGCACATTTACTCATACGCCCTTTCCACTATCGATTAAGTTATTTTATTTTAAGTAATGTAAGGATACTTGTTCTTTTTTGTAAAAAATAATATACGACGAAATACCATGTTTTATTATCGAAATGATGATCCATACACAATACCTGATAATATAAAGCCCTATAAGAAAAATACACTTTTAAATTTTAGATATATTAATTTTATTGTTTTCTTTCAAAAAATAGCTTGATAAAAAACTTAACGAGATTTAAGTAAGATTACAACATCAAAAACTTCGAGATGAGAATCGACTAAAATTGAAGTCAAACATCACTAGTAGTGTATTACTGGCATCACTAGCATTTAGTGGTGTACCCATATCGATATTGTTTATATCCGTCTACCGTGGAACTAAGAGTCAAAGAAAATAATAATTTTAACTAAAGTTCAGCTACTTATAATCCAACGGAGACGTGCATTATAAATAAAACTACTCTACTACTTTACATAACACTCTTTCAATCATAGTAATGTCTTGATACAAATTACGATTATTTTTTTTCTTATAAATAGTGGCATATCAGCTTCCACTTGTAGCACTGATAACAATTCATTTTACTATGGAAATTACCGATATGTAACAAAATGTGTTCCAATTTAACTAAAGTAGTAAATTTTGTGAAAACATGCAAGGTTCATTTTTAAATAGTTATTTAAAAAGAAAAACATTTTTATTAAATTCATTAAAATTATCAGCAAATTCAAGTAGCTTTACGTTGATGTTTATGATTTCAACTAGCTCTACGGATCAAAACTAAAAGGAGATAATAATTTATCACTATCCAATAAAATCTGTTAGCGCCAGAATAAAGAAAAGCATTCACGTTACAATACATTTTATTGAAATGGTATAAATATTTTCACTTGTAGGTATATGTATCAAACAACAGCATATGATTGACGGTTATTTAGTTTTAGGGCTATATTTCACCGGGACACCATGGTGGCGCAACCAGTCGCGTCACCGTGGTGTCCGTAAACTTTCAAACTAGACACCACACAGACACCAGAGTTACCACACAACACTTGAGACAGAATCAAAATGGACCTCGAAGAGATAGCATTACTGCTGTATGTACGGAGGAAAAGGGAGTTCAAAAGAAAAAACAGACAGTGGGGTTCATCCTTATTTAGCCGATCGCTGTAAGAAAGGACAATTCGTCCACATATACGACGATCTAACAATATATATTTTTTAGCAATATGAAATCAAAACAGCAGTGCACACGTGTTGCATACATTGCACTGAGGTGGGGTCATCAGCTCTCATCTCGGCCGAGTGAGTGAGACACCATACAGCGCTATAGTAAGTAATGGTGGCGCTACCAGTAACATACTGTGCATGCGTCCGAGCCGGTCGCGCCGCCAAGTTGGTTGCGGAACCAAACGGACACCAGGTGTGTAACCCTCTATAGAGCTGTATACATATTGTTGGTAGCGGCGGCTGGTTGCGCCGCCATGGTGTCCCGGTGAAATATTGCCCTTAGGGGAACCCTTAACCATATATTGCAAGGTGTAGGTACTTTGATATCCATAGCACACGCCTCACAGATTACTAACAACCGTTCTCTATAATCTATCTATCTATAACTATTCAATAGATATTTGGATGAGTTTTATATTTCAACGAACAAAGATAGAGGTATAGATATTGTGCATATGTTTATAAATAGCTAGGCAAGATAAATATATGTACTGACCGAAATGGCAGAACTTTTAAACCTTTTATTAAAGATAGGTAGGATATAGAGAATGGCCGTAAGATTGCAAGTACTGTTATAACTTATTTAAGGTTAATAGAGGCCGCAGCATTAGCAAAGTTTACTAGGATATCTTTCAAACATAACAGATTGGCCGAGAATGCAGTCTTGAGACAGGCATACAAATTATCGTATAGGAAGTTTCGGACGTATTGCATAGTATTCATTATATAGGACTGCATAGATTCCTACGATACGGATCAGTGGACGCACTTTTATAAATTCCTGTACAAAGAAAAGAATACTATGGTATGTTTGATGCGATGCGTCCGATACGTACGAAGCGATTGTGGCAGCCTGCCTCTGTACAGAAGTGTTATTTGGTGTTGGATGCGTCGGCGATGTGTTGCAAGGCGAGTGCGAGCGTGCGCGTGGGTCGGCCGGTCATGCGGCGCGGGTGCAGGTAGGGCGGCGCGGGCGCATGCGCCAGCTTGCCCACGCCGGTGATGTCCAGGTGCACCCAGTCGCAACACACGAACTTCTGCAAACGATCACACGTACGGGACAAGTTAGACAACGCCTTTTTATACATACATAATCGTCACGTCTGTATCCCATAGGGGTAGGCAGAGATTATAGATCACCACTTAAGGCAGTAAGGGTCAGGTCAAAAGTACCCTAAACCGACGAGAATGCATGAAAAGGTGGATGAAGCGAAAGTAGTGTGTCAGGATCGAGCCTTTTTATGATATTTAATATTATAGGTGGCAAACGAAGCTTAGGAAGCTAAAAAGAAGGGACACTGCAGACACGTTATGTTTTTGAAATTTTATTTCATATCGTTTGTAGCATAATACGTACAACGACGCAACAACAATATGGCTTAGGTAGGATTAAAACTGAAGCGTTATTTATATTTAAAGCATAGTAAATATCCTTATCTACTGAATTTTACACGTAGCCACAGAATACTAAACATACAGGGTATATCAAGACTGCTACCGAAAACGAAGCCGGGTGGTAGTTTAAGCGACTTCAGACACAATGCAACAGAAAAAGTTGCGAAAAAAAAGCGACAATTTTTTTTTGTAATTTTTTTCCAATGACCATATTTGGGTGGTAAATGCATTTTTTCCTAAAATAATAGTGTATACCCTTTTATTTATAAATAGTCTAAGGTATGAAAGAGTTTAAATTATTACTTAAGCAAAAACTATGGATTTACCACCCAAAAATGACGATATTTAAAAAACCATATAAAATAACTGTCGCGTTTCTTTGCGAAATTTTTAGTTGCATTGTGTTTGTAGTCACTAAAACTACCACCCGGCTTCGTTTTCGGTAGCAGTCTTGAGATACCCGGTATAGTCAAGCTCCATACAAAGCGCGCTAAATCAACGCACACAGACAGCGTTCACCGACACGATATTTCAAACCAGTCGAGACCACTGCGAGCGCGAGTGTCACCCACTTCGGGAACGCAAATGGTGAGATGTTTTGTGCAAAGATGAAACAAATTTGTATGTGACTGTTGGGTGTTATTTATTTATTTATTTTATAAATGAATAAAAGTTATTACACTTGTATACAGGGTGGACAAGAAAACGGCGCACCTGCCAATATACATTATAGTATATGGTGAAGGAATCTTAATTAAGACGGATTTGTATGGCGCTAGCGAATATTAAGAAAGATGCCGAGAAAAAAAAACTAACGTTACACATGCTACCCCTTAACATGTTAAGCTAAAGTGATTGAACCTTACAACTGAACGGTAGACATTCAACAATAAATAAGCAGAGCTCATTATTTACTTATAAGTCGATTGTGTACATCACGCTCAGGGTACATAAAAAAGATATTAAATTAATACTGCCAACAGTCACATACATGGGTACTAACCCCACACTAAGATACAAATCTTGTGTCGCGGGTATTAGAAAAATAATTATGGTTCACGGAAATTATTTGTCTCGGGGCGGGAACCGAACCCGCGGTTTCTCATTTCACAGGCGGTTCTTACCAACTGCGCCACGGAGGCCGTCGGTGACTCATATGGGCTGGTTAGTTGTCATTAATGACCACCAAAATAGTTAACTGACCTTGTAATGTAAACCGTAATGACCTTGATAGGCAAAGCTGGAAGCGTAGGATCCGCCAAAACCCGCACGAAAACACTGTCACAGTTTGGTAGCACAAATCACTTTTTCTTTTACATTTCACATAACACAAGTTACATCAAAAGCTATCAAATTGGGTAATGTTCAAAGCATAGTGAAATTAATAAAATGTACTCAAAATAACTGAAAACGAATTTACAATAATATGCACACGACTAATACATGCACACGCGATCGCAATCCGAATTCAACTAATAAAAAATAAATTATTATTTTGATTCTTGAAAGATAAAGGCCTGTTCACATTAGATACAAAGCTTTCCTATTTGAGTTCATAATAATTCATCTGAACAATTAGTATTACTACTGTATCAGACCATATACGTGCCACTGCAGGGCACGGGGTCTCCAGTGCAGTAAATTAGTAGTTAGTGTTTATTGATTTCACTAATTTTATCTCAAATAAGTCTCATATGCAAATTCTATGCTATAATGGTAGACGACATTTCTCTAGGTATAAGAATTTAGAAGAAATTTTATCACTTTAAAGTAACATTATTTTCAAAATACATTAAAATAATGTTAAATACAATAATAAGCAAAGTAAATAGGCAATTTGTAATTGACTGGATCGGCTGATGACATATTTAAATAACATTATAAGCTCTTGAGCAAGTATCAGTATCAGTCCAATAAGATCTTTTTTTTAACGTAACTTTTATATCGGAGTACTTAATCCAATTAAGTTATATCAAGTGTGTAGTGTGAACACACCTCAAGATGTCGGTCTTCTTTTGCAAAATGCTAAAAGTTACCGACAAAGAAATTGCCGCCTTTCGGCACGCACTCACAAACGGCGGCGGCGACCTCAAAGGAAGAATAATCGAGCCGCGTTGGATCCGACAAAGTACACTATGACCGGCGGCTTCCTTTGACTAATAGGGCCGAATTGGGCCATCATTTTAAAAATATTATTTTTTATTAATCAGTGTCATCAGATTATTTTTTTAATGAATCTAAATTATTTTAAAATTTAAATGTTATGTAGGTATTACCAAAACTTTTCTAATTATAATTAAATTCGCAATCTTACATGATTTAAGCGATGACCAGTGTGATTTCTTGGTATCTTTCAGTTTGGATTTGTGACACTAAGGAAAATAATGACAAACAAAATAGTCAATCCATTCACGATGCAACTGCACCTAAAGTTATTATGTTGTTAATTTATTGACGCTTAAATCTAAGTACGTCCCTGTTTAACTGATTGATTTATTTGAAATGAAACAAAAAATATCCTTTTTTGAAGTTAGAGAAGGATAAATTATACAGCTAAGAGTTCATGACCTTACTCATGTGTAAACAGCTGTTAAAGCGAAGTTTAAGAAAGTTTTGATGCTGTTAAAAATGGTTTTCGTGGTATATTTCGTTAACCGTTCAATTAACGACGAAACGAAAAAATACGTATGTGTTTAAATCTTGTTCTTCATCCATTCCAACTGATTTTATGCGAAAAAGTGGTGATTAAACTTAAAACTTTAAACGGTCATAACTTCAAAACGGATAGGTAGGTATTTTCCAAATATTATTTTTTTATTACGATATTAATATTATGCCCTTGTACCCAACTGAGCAAGTGCGCCATTTATTTGCGCTCCCGGTACATATAAAACACCAGATTATAATAATATAATGTAAATATCATTAAAAAAATACAAATATTATACAAAAGCAATAAAAAAACTTGAAGAATAATGACAAACACATTCTCAATGACTTCGTAAATACAATTAAAATTTATTTGTTTTATTATTGTGTTTTATATATTTTATTTAAAAAAATAATAAACGATACGAGTGCTATTAACACGATACGTGTTTTCGCATAGGCCAGAGTTAACAACCCTACCGCGAACGCCGAGCGTAGTGTGAGTGTGGCAATAAAAGTGAAGTACATACACAAGCTTAAATTCTTTTAGTATTCTGTGACGTAGCATTCAGTATGATGGGTTATAATGGTGACATCAGATGCAATAGTCATTTTGTCGTGCCAGTGCATAAACAAATACATATAACCCTGTGAGTAATGCTGCAATCAAACGACGCGGAAAGTAAATCGCTATTCCGAAAATAATTTCACTAGTAATTTGTCGATAATTTCACTAGAGGCATAGGCGGCCAAAAGAAACTTAACAAATTTCAAACAGCTTGTTGGGTTCATAAAATAGTCGACATGTTAGTGTGTATTATGCTATTCGTAAGAAATTACCTGCAAGAATGCCGCGCCGAGGCATGGCGTAGCCTTGCCAGCGCCTTTGTTGCGCAAATCAACTGACGGATCATCTAGGATAACAAAACATTAGTCTGTAACTGATAGTCGATTGTAAAGTACATAACATTGTATTGTGAACGGTCAGGTGCTTTCTTCATTACTGGAGACGATTTTATCATTTTAGTTATGCAAAGCACTTAATTCACAACTTAAAACAGATAATGAATTTGGTCGGCCTTATTCTAAAATTGGTTTTAAAACTGTCAATGAAGGTCGTAAATATAATAATAAACATAATTCCTAACAAATCAGGAAGTGGTGAAAAAGTGGCAGGGGCGAAAGTAGAGACTAGTTACAACATCAAACCAAGAAATTGTATCTACTTATTTGGAAAAACAAACCCGCACTGACATTTTAAGACGGACTACAAACTTGCATCAGTAAGATATTTATCTTCCATATCATAGGAAATTTTAGTAGGACTGAAGTGGACAATAATTTATTTAAACTGCTGCTATTCATATCCCTTTCTGATTGATTTCGTTGCGGGTTAAAGACAAGTGAGTCATTTATTTATTTATTTATTAAATGTACAATGCAAACTTACAGCATAAAGTGCCAACATGTTTACATTAAATGAGTTTAGTACTATTCTTAACACAAATAATTTTAAACATATAAATTGAAATATGTACCAGTAACACATTATAAAGTAAATATAAAGAAATACAAACAATAACACTTAAATAATACTATTTAAAAAAGCATGAGCTATTTAACAGAAGACAATAAAAATCATAACATATAAAAAAAAACAACAGATTTTTTAACCAAATTGTTCAATTGCATAGGTAACGATTTTGTCAAGCTTGTCACAAAAAATATCAACACCTTGGACCTGTTCAGTAAGTGCATTTAAGATATTTATAGCTCTGGCTGTTGGAGTATTGGTAGCACTACCAATACCCGGAGACTCGTCGAGCTTTAATGCTCGGTGTCATTACATTGCGTGCCACTGTTGATCCTGGCTCACAGGAGTTGCAGTAGTGGGTGTAAGGGCGGGACAATCTCCTAGGATTGAAATGTAGGATTTCCAACCGAAAATATTTAAAACTGATATATTACTTGTAATCTGCTTCTCATAATAATTCCACAAGGGGAACCGCCACGGCCTGTCTCCCGTGGTGGCGCCGGCCGCCTTCATCAGCTTCCACGCCTCCTCCGAGTTACTGAAGCAACCGAATGCGCCGCCACCCGTCGCCAGTAACACGCCATCTGATGATAATGTACTAATTGTGAACACTATTATTGAATACTGCCTCGATGCCGTGGTTGTACGACGGGATGGTATGATTACATCGCTGAGACATCGAGTTCGAAACCTGGGTCGGTCAAAGTGATATTGGGTTTTCCTGTTTATTATCAGCGATATAATTTATGGCAATAAACTCGCCCCCTAAAAATAGTGAGACGGAATACACAAGTTAAAACAAGGGTTTCCTAGTTACACCCTTCTGGCGAAAGCTCGTGAGTTTATTTATTTATTATTCCTTTGCCACTTTTTATTTTACAAAAAGATATAGCGCATATCAGGAAAAGCTATAAAATGAATGTTATAAATTAATATCATGATATGTAAAATTCGGTAACCCGCACTACACCAGCATGGTGGACTATATGGCCTGACCACTCTTAATCGTATTCTCGATTGTAGAGGTGACCCCTGCCTTGCAGTGAGACATATATGTATGAGGTGATACAGGATACAGCCAATAGGTGTGTATGCATTGAGATATTATACTAGAGTGGACATCGGGAACAAAATCTCTGCATATGGTGCGTGCACACGGGTACACATTGAAGCGAGAGGGAAGATAATGTTACTTCGTAGGGGTGACAGAGACAAACATAGAATGTACCCTTCATTTTGTTACATTTTGTTTGCAGTGTCCCCTCTAGTACTAGTATATTATCTCAATGTGTGTATGTGTGCGGTAGTTACTTGTGAGCGTAGCGACGTCGATGACGAGCGAGGGTTTGTACAGCGCCTGTCCGTACACCAGCGCGTCCGACATCATCAGCCGACCCTCCATGTCCGTGTCCTCGATCTGTACGCAACGTATATTGAATCACTCAAAATAATACTATTCATACAGGGTAGCAACTAGCAAGACTGCTACTGAAAATGAGGTCAAGTGGTAATGTTAGTAACTGTGCACGACACGAACTAACTAACTTTGGTTAAAAATAAATAATTGTTCCTGAAGCGTTTTAATTTTCCCAAACCTCACACTATGTGCCTACTGCGCATGCGCAGTGCGGCTCCCGAGGAGGTGAGGGGGTGGGGGGCGCCACGGTCACGTGGTACAAGCGGGGCGGGGTGTCGTGGAACAAAACTGTCCGCACCCAAAACCCAGCCGCATTCACGCCCCGGGAGTCCTTAGGGATGGGTGCATGGTGTGAGGGTTGCGCGGGGATGAGCCCCGCATTGTTGTATGGAAATTGAGATGATTGTAAGGAAAATGTAAAAACAAGTGAGAAATAAAGATTATGACGGGTGCTGAAGGGTGAGGGGCTAGGGGGGGTGAGCGTGGACAGAGAAAGGATATAAAAGAGGGGCGGTTTGGCCGTATCGGCAGCTTCGCGCCGGGCCCCGCCAGAAGAGGACCTCTCCAAAGGAAGACAAGAAACGAACCGCTGCTCCACGCTCGCCCGCCCCTCGCTCGCTCGCCCGCAGGCCCGTCAGCCGTTGAAGAGAATTGGTGTTTTGAAAATTGAACCAAAATCCCTACGAAATCTATCACGCACAGTAACTACAGACACAAGACAAATAAAAAATTGCGAAATAACGTGACTAGATTTATTTGTGATGTTTTAAATATCATCGTGCTTGGATGGTAAGCCACTTGGATGGTGTGCGTACCATAGCGTCATTAATAATGAAAGGCTGTATATTGTTATTTCATAAGTTGAAAAAAAATCAATAAACCACCATAGCCTTTCTTTAAAAAGGTTTAGTTGCATTGTCTGAGGTCACTAAAACTACCACCCGGCTTCGTTTTTGACATCAACAGTGGCACACATAAAATGGACACCGAGCTCCGGAGCTCGGCTAATCTCTCAGGGACACTAGCTTGACTTTAACCCGCATCGAAATTAATCATAAAGAAATTTGTTTTTCTGGAATTGGAAACCAATAATTGTCCACTTCCCTCCGCAACAAAGCGGATGACAAAATATTGAATTGAGATGTATTATCTTCTGACATAAAGAAGAAAAAAATACATTATGTTAATAATTGAAATGAATATTGTAATGTATAATTGACATTTATGTCAGTTTTTCTAATAAAATGCTTTATGTCAGTCGCGTATCTTTTCTAAAATAAATTATAAATATATTCCTGCGGGTTCTAGACCGGGAATATCACATATAAAACAATAGAAAAACTGACATAAATGTCAATCATACATTACAAATATTAAAAGTAAATATGGCTAGTAAGTAATAGAGCAACAACCTGTATTGAGAGTCCGTTGAGCGCTTTGACCACATCCCCCACTTTCATGCACTGTCCGCTGACCATGTTCTCGCATATCGGTATCACGGCCACCACGTTAATGGGCACCTTCGAGTAAAATACATCATGTAGGTACAAAATACAATACAAATACATTAGAGTTCAAATATATATTTGATGTGTATTAACGCCCACACACATCTAATCATTTACAGTGCAATATTGTAGGTAAAGAATATAATATCCGGCTCGAAGGACCATCAAATATAAAAATTTTTAAACGCTAACATAAATATATCTACGCGGTTTTTATTTTAAAGTCGATATTGACATTACTGGATGCACCAATGACATGTAACAAACTAAATATATGTATAATTACGTCCTACTGTATTTTGAGAGGACCACAGCCCACCACTGATCTAGTAGGATTTGACCTAATTTCTACACCATATAAATTCTCATAAATATGCCGGTAATAGGCAGGTTTACTCACAATGTGTTTTTTTTTGTTAAAGTGCATGCTTACAGCTGTTCTCTATAATCTATCTATCTCTATATATATCTATCTTTTACTAGAGATTTCATTAGATATGATTGTTGCATTTTATGTTTTATTTATCAACTAGCGGCCCGGCCCAGCTTCGCCCAGGTGCATATAGATTTCTCTACAATAATATGCACGTATTATACACATAAACCTTTCTCTTGAATTACTCTATCTATTTAAAAAAACCGCATCAAATCCGTAGCGTAGTTTTAAAGATTTAAGCATACAAAGGGACATAGGGACAGAGAAAGCGACTTCGTTTTATACTATGTAGTGAAGATAGAGAGGTATAAATATCGCTACCTTGGGGTAGAAATCCATAAACCCTACTTTACAGGACGAGCAAAAAACAAAATTTTAAAAATATTTTGGCTAATAACCTTTTTATTCTTATAGGTATATTGACCGTATTAAGTGAGGTTTGTTATTTTTTTATGTTCTTTGCTCCAAACCCTTATTATATTATCAGTCTCTTAGTTTAAAAGTTAACGTGGATCATCATTACATCATAAATTCCAACAAAAACGTAAAAAGTCAACGAAACACGAACGCATTTCCTAATGTAATGCAATACGGTGATACTACAGCGAGTTCTGGAGTTGACATTAGTAACTTGTTTGCCGCTTATTTTCATTCCACTTTTCAGGAACCGGCCTCGGTAGTTTATGGTGAAGCCGCGCCATCTACTACTGTGCCATTTTCTAGCAATTCAGCAAGTGTCAGCACAATAAATGTAAGTCAATCACAGGTCTTAAAGCTACTCAAGGGATTGGATCTTACAAAGTCTGGGGGACCTGATCATATACCTCCGATATTTATAACTAGTTGTGCCGATAGCATTGTCGTTCCAATATGTATTTTATTTAAGCGATCGCTATCGGAAAGTTTAGTGCCTAATATCTGGAAATCCGCATTTATTACGCCAATATTCAAAAAAGGTAATAAATGTGACGTAACTAATTATCGTCCAATATCCAAGATTTGTTTATTTTCTAAAATCCTTGAGCGAGTGGTACACACCGAATTATACGTGGCACTGCAATCTAATGTCGGTACTGAGCAGCATGGTTTCATTAGAAAACGGTCTACCACTACTAACTTGATCCTATCTCACGACTTTATATCTGAGGGTATGGAACAAGGCGCTCAAGTCGATGTAATATATACCGACTATAGCAAGTGTTTCGATCGTATTGACCATAACCTACTTCTGGAAAAGTTATTAACAGCTGGAATCCACGGTGACCTTTATCGTTGGTTTTCTTCCTATATCGATAAGCGAACACAAGCCGTGGTACTTCATGGGTACACTTCTGGCTGGAGCATTATTCCCTCGGGAGTACCTCAAGGTTCCATATTAGGTCCCCTCTTATTTACCTTATTTATAGCTGATGTAAGATACTGTTTCCAACACTCGTACATTCTGCTTTACGCTGATGACATGAAGGTTCATAAAGTAGTACGGACTATCTCTGATGCACATGAATTACAAGAGGATTTAAACAGATTCGAATTATATTGTATAAAAAATAAACTTCAACTTAACATCTCAAAGTGTTCTCATATAACTTTCACACGTCAGAAATCAATAATATGTGTAATGTATACATTAAATAACCAACGCATTAATAAAGTAAATTCTATTAAGGATCTAGGTATTACAGTAGACAGCAAACTTTTATTTGATCAACACGTTGAGAATATTGTAAAAAATGCATCAAAATGTCTTGGATTCATTACTAGAGCAACGGCATCTTTTCATTCTCTTAAGCCAATAAAAATATTATACTGTTCAATCGTACGCAGCCACTTGGAGTACGCATCCCAGGTTTGGAACCCCCAATACGGGATCTATAAGTCTCGTATTGAGGGCGTCCAAAGGAAATTTTTACGTTACCTGGACTTTAAGGCGAAACAATGGTCCGATGATTATGACCATCGTTGCAAAAAGTACCATTTCTTACCCTTGGACTACAGACGGAACATTAATGATCTTTGTTTTTTATTAAACATTGCAAACTGTTCGATTGACTGTCCTGATCTTTTGGCAAAGCTCACAATTCGAACTAATCTGGTCGGATTTCGACAAAGACCATTACTACAAGTACCTTTTGCAACAACAAAGTACAGGCGTAACTCTTTTCTCCTGCGCAGTGCACATAATTTTAATATAATTTCTCACGAGTCTAATATTGACCTATTTTGTACCAAAGCAAGCACAGCAAGACAACTATTAGCTAAAACCTTTTTTGATAAATGAGTATAGTTAACGGCATCTACTCACAGCTGTACTCAATACCTACACTATATAGTTATTTGTTCAGCTACAATCTTTTTTGTGATAACTGTATTTTTTATTTTAACTTTTTATACTTGTTCTTTATATATATATATTTTCTTAGCCTTATTTATATTGTTTATTTTTTTCTTTTTTCAATTATGTCGACATTAGTTTATTATTTATATGTGGTGGCTTGTCATTAGCAATTAGACAACTTAGTTGAGTAAATTTATATAATGTAATTAGTCTGTAAGCATTCTTAAAATAAAAAAAAAAAAAAAAAAAAAAAACCTCTGTTTAGACGTTGAAGTCATTTAGGCCATAAAAACCATGATTTTGCGAATTTGAAAGCGTCATATAGACCAACTAGCGGCCCGGCCCGGCTTCGCCTGGGTGCAGATACTTTTTTATTTTACTCCACACCAAATACGTGTTATTTTTCGTATAAGCTCTTGTATACCTAAACATGAATTAGCTATCCTACTGTCCTGCTCAATTCCGTCCCATCCCGTCTGTTCATTCACTTCCCGATACGTCCCGTCCTTTCTCTTAATTAACCATCCCGTCTTATACCGTGCATTTACATTTCGTCCTATTAAATCTGTCAGCTATCCCAGTCTTCTCCCCTACCTCCCACTCTATTATATCCAGTTTCTCTCTACTTTCTAAACACTTTATCGATTTTGATTATCCATGCAATATCCCATCCCTTATTTCACCCCCACTATGCTGTTTTTCCAAAAATATTATGCCATTACTCTTGTTAGTAATAAAGAGATGAAATATATAAATAAATATATATAAATATAATAATACACACAATTAACGTAGAAACAATTATATTTAACTGGTTTTTCAAGACACAGGCAACGCCTAATTTGAGAATCCCTGCAATATTCTCCATAATTATATAACATTTTTATTTTATTCAGTTCAGTTCAGTTTTTATTTTTATGATTTATTTTATTAAAGATTTTTCATTTTCAAGTGAAATTCTATCTTGAAAAGAAGTAAAACTTAATACATGTGAATATTATTTATTTAATTGTCCTATATTTATGTAGCATCATAATATACTCTTTAGTTTACAATAAATTCCTGAACGTATGCATAAATATTTGACAATCAATTTAAATGTCAACCACTTTTCATTACTGTCATTAATTTACATCTTTAAAATCTAAAATACGCCATAAATCGAATATTGTGGCTATGTGTTGTCGATTCGAAACCTTTATTTAAATACGTTATTTAATTTTAGGGAAGAGTTTACCGTATCGACGCTATGAACATTAAATCTTTGACAGTTACAAACCCATGAACATTTTGTATGGCAAAATGTTTTTTCCTTTTTTTTATACTTTCGTCAATTCAATCGAGATAAAAACTATCCCACCTTTAATTTTGAACAAATAACACATATCTACAAAATTTCATTATAATCAGTTGAGTGGTTTAGGAGTCCATCGCGGACAAACAACGTGACACGTGAATTATATATATTAAGATTTATAGAGCGGAAAATTAAACATATGACTGTATTCATAACTCATTTTAAGTAAAATGGTTTATACGACCTTTCTACCCCAAGGTGTCGATATATTGTATATAGATAGCTTGCTAAGATAAATATATAATATCTATCTTTGTTTAACGAAGCGTAGAATTGTACCGACATATACATAGATAGAATTTAGAGAATGGCTGTAAATAACTAAGTTCATGTAGTAATATTGAGTGGTATATATGGTCTAGTGGTGAAGATTTGTAATTAGCACTTAACTATTCATTGTACTTAATAATAATAGATATTATTTGTCTGTAAATCTTCCTCAAATAAATAAAATAAAATAAATAAAATAAAAATATACCTTGAGTACTGCGATAGTTTTGAGTGCAGCGAGGGCGACGGCCGCGCCCGCCATACTGCCGCGGTTCTCCACCATGCTCTTACGACGTTTTAGGCATAGACCACCGCTGAAATAGTAGCATGTTATTGTTAGGCAACGTGTGTCGAAAATAAGGTTCTACTTTGTTTAGCAAACGGAGGTTTTAGCTTATAATGTGATACCATAGCTTGCCTCTGTATTCTGCTTTTTGGAACTATGTTTTGCCAAATATTATATTATTTTACTTCATCATCATCATCAGCCTATTCCTATATAAAGCCTAAAATAATTTTTAAAACTGTCTATGAATAATGCCATCAGCGTTTACTAGATTAATAAACGCGTGGTTAGACGCCTGTGAAACGAGAGGCCGCGGGTTCGATCCCCGCAACGAGAGAAATATTTGTGCAGACCACAAATATTTCTCGTGAGACCGAAAAGTCTCTCTTAGTTCCTGATACCCACGACACAAGACTCGATCTTAGTGCGGGATCAGGACTATGTGACTGTTGGGTGCGTCGATATCAATGTTACACTAGATAAGACGTTCTTTGTAACAAACGTGTCCCACCCAAGTGCGGTGCATGCACCGCACACGAATCAGTCTGCCGCGTGACAGCTACGCAGCAGTACGCTTCTTTGTTTAAACTTTTATGTAATTTATTTTGATGTTTCCCCGTCAAACCGACAGCAAAATTTTCTGAAGTTGCAATATAATTAAAGAATACAACGTAAGTGATATAATATTGTAGAATAATGTCGATAATACAGATCTTTTATTTATTATTGGATTAAAAATATTTTGAGCTCTTTAAAATACAAGGTGAGCTCCTTAAGAGCGTTTATACCTTCCGCGCGCTTTTTGGCTTGAAAACAGGACTTTTCAAACGAATTAATAGCCACCAAAAAACAATTTCAAGGAAAAATACTTAGTACTAATTTTAGAAAAGCTTGTCATCTAGGGATATTGGTAGAAAACATTATAGATTGATGGATAATTTGTGAGTACTATAAGGATTACTGAACACAAGTTTCGTTATTTAGGCATTAAATGGCAATTTAGAAGCTTAAGATATCCGAAATCACTAAATATAAGATGAAAATAAAAATATTATCAGACTAATAAGACCCTTATGGAGGGATTTTGCTGAGAAAAATAATCTTTTTGTATTTAGTTCCTGAAAAATAAAAATTTAAACAATGCGAAATTATTCAGAAACTCTCGTCAAGAACATTTTTTTTTTCACCAACTTATCGTACATAATTTTTTATAGCAATTGCATATTATAATAGAAGAACATCTTATCAATAAATTACCATTTTTATATTTCCATAAAATTCGTTTTCATGTTTTCTACAAATATTTTAAAAACCACTATAAAACACGCTGTCCGACCTGCATCAAATCAGACCGCCGCAAGGCCTTCTAGAGGGAGGACGCATCGTTCGTCGCTCCGGCCTGGCTGCAGTCGATTTTTGCCGTGCGTAGTAAAAATAGCCACGCGCGGACTGCGATTGCCACATCTTAGTACTTTAGTAGTAAAATATTTAATTTTTTTTATTACCTACAATGATTTTGTAGTGAGTATAAATTATGTTTCAGATAATATAGTGGGATGTAATTCCAAGGCTAAATTATGTTATGTATTGTAATATAAAATTAAATATATTTTGTAATTGTAAGGGGTTGTAAGGCCCCTAACTCTATTCATGTGTTCGAACACGAAATGATTAATAAAACGTCCGTAGTGTCTACTGATTGAACACTGATTTGAATGCAACTTAACAATGTAATTGTTAGCGACGCAGTCGATAAAAAATAAATTATACATAATCTGTGGCCACGCGGCGCGGCAACACCTGTTTAATCTGTGATGTTTCCGTATCCGCCGACGCCGCGTGAGTCGTCGTTTTTATGTCCGCACGCAAAATGTTTGTTACCGACTTAGTATTAATGTAAAGTGCATTAAATCCTATTAAATCCAATTCACAAAAGTTCGACCAAGTTATTTTCCTCGTTCCTGCAAGTAACAATTGGTCACTTCGAACCGGATAGGTTTCTCCACAAATATGGTGAACACGAGGAGAACCGCGAACAGGAACGAGGAGCATCAGGACGTCAAGATTCCGCTTCCAGAGAGCGCACCATTGCCTCCAAGATCGAAAAAGTCTTCAGCATCGTCGGTGCTTGCAAGAACAAAAAGGTTAGAATTGGAGGCCGCGGAAGCCAAAGCAAAAATCGAATTGGATTTGATATTTATCAAAAACAAAAATGCTCAAAGATATTCGTCAACCCTACCGGCTGCCGTCGACGCGATATGCAATTCGCACTACATGGACGACTATATAGATAGTCTGCACGATGACGTCACAGCAATAAAAATGGTAAAAAACATAACTAATATACACCAGTCAGGTGGATTCGAGATTCGTAACTGGACGAGTAATAGTATAGCAGTGTTGAGCACTATACCCGAGGCGACCTTGGGCACCGCCGCAGTGAAGTTCAAAATCAACCAACAGTACGACGGTGAGCGTACTCTTGGCCTTATATGGTACCCAAAAGATGACGTCTTGGGATTCGATGTATCCTTAAAGCGCATACCGGAGAATATTATTCACGACAAGGAGCGACCGACTAAGCGCCTTATGTTAAAGGTAATAATGTCTATTTTCGATGTGTTAGGTTTCTTATCGCCATTTACTATTCAAGGTAAAATTATGTTGCAAGATACGTGGCGTCTTAATATTGGATGGGACGATTACATTTCAGATGATATTTATTGTAAATGGCGCAAGTGGTTAAAACTACTTCAAAGCATTAGTGAATTACGTATACCTAGGTATTACCAAGCTGGACAAACTACGTGCGAGTCAAGTACATTTTCGGACCGGATTCACCATCCGGACACGAACCCAACGCCTTGCGACTCGTGGGCGTCATCCGAACTCACTGCGCCAGCGCCGCCCGCTACGAGCGGCTACGAGAACGTAGCGGATCCTGCGATCGCTACGTCACTCGCCTATGACTATGTCGCGCCGAGAAACATCGGCTACGACAACCTACAGTTACATGTATTTTGCGATGCGTCGAGCAAAGCAATGTGTACCGTTGCATATTGGCGCTGGAATAATAATACTAATAATATTTGCGTTTCATTTATAGCGAGCAAATGTCGAGTTTCGCCTGTTAAACCTATAACCATTCCGAAGGCTGAACTTGAAGCAGCTCGCCTGGCAGCGAAGCTGGCAGATAGTATAATAAAGGAACATAGACTAGTTCCGACTGCAAGGTATTTTTGGTGTGACTCGACTACAGACCTCCACTGGATTCGGAACAATACACGTAAGTATAAAACCTTTGTAGCTAACCGCTTAGGCGAAATAGACAATTTGACTCGCATTCATGAATGGAAGTATATTCCTACGAAATTAAATGTTGCTGACTTAGGCACCCGGGAGGATTTTGATTATTCCGTATTTGAAGGTGAGTGGTTAACCGGGCCAACCTTTTTGTACAAAGATAAAAAATTATGGCCTCAGGATTTAGTCGAATACGACTCATTGGATTATGATTTGGAACATGTAGCAGTCGCACATACGGAACCATTAGTAACCCTGCCTGTACCGGACCCTTCTAGGTTTTCTTCATGGTTGCGTTTGAAAAGGTCTGCTGCCACAGTGTTGAGGTTTGTCGACAAATGCAAAAGACTTGCGGGTAAGTTGGACTGCAGTGTCATGGAACGCGCGGAGTGCTTGCTGTTGAGAAATGCTCAAGCAGAGTCATTCGCCAGCGAGATAGCCGCACTAAAAGTAGGAAAACCTATATCTAAAAACAGTAAATTACTTACCTTAACACCCTTCTTGGACGAACGCGGCTTATTGCGGGTTCGTGGGCGGATTGACGCCGCTGTTAATGTAGACCTGGAAACGAAAAATCCTGTAATTTTAGATGGCCGGCATCCTGTATCTAAATTGATAGTTCGGCACTTCCATGTGATGGCAGCTCACGGAAATCAAGAATCCGTGGTCAACGAGTTGAAGCAAAGGTATTGGTTATTAAAACTCAGACCTACCGTAAAAAATGTTGTGTCTCGGTGTATGTTGTGCAGGATACGTAAAGCCAAGCCGCAAATTCCTGTTATGGGCGACTTACCTTACGCTCGTGTGGCCCACCACAACCGTCCATTCTCATTTTGTGGGCTCGATCTGTTTGGCCCTATGACTGTCGCTGAGGGCAGACGCCGAATTAAAAGGTACGGAGTATTATATACATGTTTAACCGTTCGAGCCATACACATTGAGATAGTGACTTCACTCACAGCAGATTCCTTAATTATGGCTTTGCGACGTATGGCGGCAAGACGCGGTTGGCCGCGCCATATGTATTCAGACAATGGTACAAACATGCGGGGCGCTGATAAGGAGCTGCAGCGTTCCGTTCGAGATTTGGACACGGAATTATTAAAAAACGAAGGTATAAATAACGGAATGGATTGGACCTTCATTCCTCCCGTTAGCCCCCATTGGGGTGGGGCATGGGAAAGGTTAATTCGAAGCGTAAAAACGTCCTTAAAGGTAATTTTAAACGAGCGTGCACCTAAGGACGAGGTCTTAAATACATTAATGGCTGAAGTCGAAAATATGGTGAATAGCCGTCCTTTGATGCACGTCACAGTAGAAGCGGGTGGTGTAGAGTCACTCACACCCAACCACTTCCTTCTCGGTACATCATCAAATTTGCCTGTCATAGGTCAATTTGATGACAAGGACCTTCAGCTGCATAAACAATGGCGTAAAGCTCAAAGATTGGCTGATATGTATTGGCGCAGGTGGGTAAAGGAGATCCTGCCTGATCTCTTACCGAGAAAGAAGTGGTTCGAGGAGAAGAAGCCGTTGCAGGTTGGCGATCTGGTCTTAATCGTAGATCAGAATTCACCGCGGAACGTGTGGCCGAGAGGTCTTGTTACTAAGATCTTTCCAGGTAAGGACGGTCGTGTCCGCTTGGTGGAGGTGAAAACTAAGGCTGGACTTTGGCGGCGTTCTGCGGCGTGCGTCGCTCGTATCCCATTAGGTGAGGAGTGCTGCACCAGCACTGGGGTGGGGAGTGTTAGCGACGCAGTCGATAAAAAATAAATTATACATAATCTGTGGCCACGCGGCGCGGCAACACCTGTTTAATCTGTGATGTTTCCGTATCCGCCGACGCCGCGTGAGTCGTCGTTTTTTATGTCCGCACGCAAAATGTTTGTTACCGACTTAGTATTAATGTAAAGTGCATTAAATCCTATTAAATCCAATTCACAAAAGTTCGACCAAGTTATTTTCCTCGTTCCTGCAAGTAACAGTAATAATAACGAAAATATGATTAGTATCTAAATTTGTATTGTTCATTGCTTGCACAGTAATATTATTTGTCTACTTATAATGCAAATAAAATATTTTTATGATATAATATTACCAATATATAAATCATAAGTTACATTTCAATTGAATATTAGAATTTTGAAGCGCACGGATCAAAGTTGGTTGAGCTGACTGTATAGCGAGCCGACGCGGCAGCTCTACGCACACAGCTTTGGTTGCTTATGTGTGCGTGAAATTAACGAAGAAATACCTATAGTTGACTTTGCGCGCGAGGTGTAAACGCTCTTAATCGTATGTCTCATTTCCGCGCATAAAAATTGCCCGTCGAGTGAGAGAGACGAACTTTATTAGATATAGATTATTGAAGGGACATCCATATCAGTCGACCAAATAGGCATAAACTATTCGAATACATTACAAATACAAATATGTAGGAAGAATGTAGTTGCAAATTGATGTCAGTATTTTATTTGAATTATATTTTATTAATTAATAACACAAAATATGTGTATATGTATGTTTTGAAACAGTGGATAGTAGTTTTGAAACAGTGGATAGTATTTAGACCCCATTTCTTAATATGAATTACTTAATGGACTATTAGAACCCATTGATTGTTATTGAAGACTAATATCATTTAAAATTGTTTTATATTCTTACGCGTCGGTTCCAAAAATAGGAGATCTCTATATTTGTCCAGAATTATTGGAATGGATATAAGTGGCTACCATCAGAACATACCTATATTTGTTCAATTCATTTTTGACACGAAGATTTCAGATATTCCAAATGCGGTAGTCATTTTTGAAAACTTCTGTTTTACTATTCCTTCTGTCTAGTAGTCTCGAAAAAGTTTATCAGTTTGTTAAAAAATCATAAATGTTATTATAATAAATGTCAGACTGATTGTACACTGATTGAGTGATTGTCAGACACTTGTAAGAGTATTTAATTTAATTTACATCATTTCCATGAATTATTCACGTAAATAAAAAAAAACCTTTACAAAAAATATTATTGTTATGACGGTATTGATACTTAGGCAGTATCTTGGGAAAAGCTATTATTGGTATGAACAGTCTTGTCTGTCTAATAATCTTTGATGATAATTTGTTATATTCAAGTAAACGTACTACATGTCGCTACTGAGCTTTTGACAAATACGGGACAAATTGTCTCTATGACGCGCCTCGTCTATCGGTAGAATATAAGTCAATGGTTGGGTGTTATTTATTTATTGTACATACATAAACTCACGCCTTTTTCCCAGAAGGGGTAGGCAGAGGTGCCAGGACACCCACATTTCGCCTTGTATGTTCCGTCCCAAGATGTGATAGATAGCGAGCCTATCGCTATATCGGGCACAAATTCCTGACTAGGTTGATAATGAATAGAAAATCCAATATCACTTTGTAACCATGTAACGTACTCTTGTACAGTCAGCAACATAAGTCGCTATACTCCATCGGTTTAGGTACTTAACTAAATGTAAACAAACCATAAAAAAGGTTATTTAACATTACCATTTCTCATTTCTAAATTAATTGAAGACAAAAATGGTTGCCTGTAAAGTCGGTTTTACCGGCGAAGATTTTACGTGACAACGTCTTTTTCTCGGTAGAATATTTATTGATATGAATATAATTAAATTGCACAATAGGAACAAGGAATTGAATGAAAATAAGAATTGCACAAATTTTAACTATAGAAATATATTTTGTTTACTAAAACATTGTACATGTAATGACGAATCTAAGCACTCCATATTTTCACTACAGACACAGCTGACGATACTTTAACCACACGTGTGAACTTGTATTGTGACGCTTTCTTGTTTTTCCAACGCCAAGAACGTTCGAGAAAGACAAAGACAGAGACACAAGCATGCGCCGATTCAATGCGCCTAATTCTCTAGTGCTGCGCGCGCACCGTTACGTTACCGGGCGTTACACTTTTTCATAAGTGACTCCCAGCCGCAACCTAATTTAAGACGTTGTCACGTCAATAAGAAAAATCGTATTTTGCCTGCTCTCGATTGTCGAGCTCGTCAAGACGATTCCTCTGACTCCAAACACGGGGGGTTTACTTTAAGAAATGACGGAGTTATGCCTGGACAAATATTTTAGGGGAGAGAGGGAGGAATTTGGGGATTTGGTTGGGGCCAATCTGTAGAGCTCACCGAGCCGGTTCCAAAGATACCAAACTCGGTGGGTCTACGATCTATATTGGCCGAGATAGGATTGGGGGGGGGTGAGGTAAATTTTCGGGGTGGGGGTAAGGGAGGGGGGGGAGGAAGGTTTCGTGGGGAGGCTAACTTAAATTTATTTTTGGAGGTAAAATATTTTTTTTGGGGGGGTAATTTTTTGCGTAATTTGGGATTTCTGGCGGGGTCAATTTGTAGCCCTCACCAAGACGGTTCCGAGGATACCAAACTCGGTGGGTCTACGACCTATGTTGGCCGAGATAGGATTGGGGGGTGAGGTAAATTTTCGGGGTGGGGGTAGGGGAGGGGGGGGGTAGGTTTCGTGGGGAGGCTAATAGGCACTATTTCGGAATAAGGGTGGGGGAAGGCAGGGGGGGGGGCTATGGGACAATTTTGGAAAAAGTGGGTGAAACTGAAAAATAATTCTCTAGTGCTGCGCGCGCACCGTTACGTTACCGGGCGTTACACTTTTTCATAAGTGACTCCCAGCCGCAACCTAATTTAAGACGTTGTCACGTCAAAAAATGTTTACGTAAATGTAAAACTACATTGCATGTTCAAATTTATTATAACGATTATAATTATGAATATGTGATCTTGGAAACAATTAAATGATGTAAGATCATAATTAAATTATCTAAATTAAGTTGTCTAATTTTACATAATGCAATCTGTCTACAAAAAAGACCCAAACAGTCAGGCTTCCAAAACATTTTCATAAAAGTTACAAGAAATATTATGCTACAAAATCTAGAAGTACGACTTTACTGTAATGCGACCATTTAAATGAAAGATAATGCGGTAGGTCGGATAACTAGGCATCATCATATTATTATGTTATCTATTGCAGCCAATTATTATTCATTGCGTTAATGTACTTACTGTTTTCGTGAAGTGGTGAAGTGTTTGGAAGTGTTCATCGTTGTTCTCTACTCTGTTTTAGTTATTATTTGTTATAAACTGTTGTTAATTGTTGTTAATACTTGTTACTTGGTTGACTAAGAAAATATTCGTAAATTGGACATTGCAATAAAATGTTGAACAACCATGTTCTGGTTTGTTTACATTTAGTTAAGTACCTAAACCGATGGAGTATAGACACTTCACATTTTTTGATAACCCTTTTGTGAATAAAAAATTCTAATTCTCTGTAGTCGTTAAATATAATCAAGTAAAGTCATCTTTGTCGAGAAGTACCATATCATATTGGTAATTATTATTATTTTGTATGATAAGACCATTCGAAATCTCGTAAATGTGTAGCGAGTTATGTTGCTGACTATACAACTACCCCACCAAGGCAGTCAGTTATTACCTATCGAAGGTGACTCCTTTAGCTGCGATGAGTACAGGCGGCTGCGTACTAGCGGCGTTCCTGTAGGAGCACTCGAGGAACATGGGCGTGTCGCAGGAGCCGCGCGCCACGGCCAGGAAGGCGCGCATGCGCTGTGACTCCACCCACGCGTGGTCGTGCGCCGATACCTGCACGCCTAGCGGACATAGCACGTCCAGGGCCGCCTGCCACATACATATTATATTTTTATAACAAACATTAATATTGTAAACATACAGCGAGTATCAAAACGTTTACATGAAATTTTATGAAACAATTTTAAGCTAATAATCATATACACAAAACTTACGCTAAAATATAAAAATAGAAACGAATAATTATAAGATGAAATGTAATTAAACATGGATAAAATTTCAATAAAGAAAGCAGATATAAATTATTCAAAATAAATATATTTTTTTAACAACATGAAAAAATAAATACAAAACATAACAATCAAGCCTGAACACCAAATACCCACGTGGTATATTTAAATATTAGATGAATTTTGTTATAAAAAATATCGACATAAACCCACGTCTTATTCCCAGAAGGGGTAGTAGGCAGTGTATGTTCCGTCTCACGATGTGATAGGTGGCCCATCGCCATATCGTGCACAAAGTCCTAACTTTGGGCTGATAATGAATAGAAAAATCCAATATCACTTCACCCAACCCGGGATTCGAACCCGAGACCTCAGCTTTGTTACCGTACCCTAATACAACTTCGCCACCGAGGTAGTATTTAAACCCGACCATGCGACCATGTGAACATGGTGACTGCCGCGACTGGTACATTACCAACAGGCCACCACGCGCTTTATCCAGTGGCGGATTTACCAATAGGCTAATCAGGCTGGAGCCTAGGGCGGTAGATTCAGGGGACCGCAAATCTGGGACAATCTGGCTGTGCCCGCGACTTCGTCCGCGTGGAATTTAACAAAAACTTTATTTTTCTAAAATAAAAGAACTTTTTTAAAATAATTGTAGCCTAAGTTACTCTTTATTATATCAGCTACCTGACAATAAAAGTCCCGTCAAAATCGGTCCAGCCATTTCAGAGATTAGCCGAAACAAACAGACAGTCTGACAAAAAAATTTTAAAGATCATTTTCGGAGTAGGTATCGTGTATATAACGATATGTAGTAGGACATTTTTTGTTATTTTCACTTTACAAACAGACACTTCAATTTTATTTATACAGGGTTACAGGTTAAGTCGACCTAGATCCTTCAAGAGGTTGTAGTTTTCATTACTCCTGACTGATTTAACTATGAGACCCTGTACCCTTAACTTAGCCGTTTCCACGTAATTTGACTGAAGTTTTTTCTTTAAGATATCGTTTTTTTGTCTATTGGTCCATTTCTTTATGTTTTCTTGCCATAAATTTATTTGTATTTGCAATTTTTATGAAGTGTATAAGTTACTTTATTTTATTCAACACTAAAATTACATTTTACTGAACCGGCTGGGTCGTGGGAGACTATTGAAGTTGTAACTTAAAATAAATTCGTTAAAAATATTTTTTTCTTTCCTAAATATTACAAAAAAAATCTATGCCAGTTATGCTGCAGATACGTTTAAGAGAGGTGGACATGTGGAACATGAACTGTAATCATTTACTTTCTGCAAAAATAGTAAAAACGATATTTTGTACCAATATTGTGTTTTCTGACCCAAGTAAAAAATGTATGCTTAAAGTACTGTTATGTTTTGCTACTACCTGGGAGCCTTTGATCAGTATTTTTAAAAATATTGCTTACTATACCCTAGCTTGTTATACCTCGCTGGATAGCCAGTTAAACGTAGATATTATTAAACGTATCTGCAGCATAACTGTGATAGTTTGTTTTTTGTAATAATTAGTAAAGAAAAAATATTTTTAACGAATTTATTTTAAGTTACAACCTCAATTGTCTCCCACGACCCAGCCGGTTCAGTAAAGTGTAATTTTAGTGTTGAATAAAATAAAGTAACTTATACACTACACAAAAATTGCAAATACAAATAAATTTATGGCAAAAAAAACAAAAAGAAATGGACCAATAGACAAAAAAAACGACATTTTAAAGAAAAAACTTCAAAGTCAAATTACGCGGAAACGGCTAAGTTAAGGGTACGGGGTCTCTTAGTCAAATCAGTCAGGAATGATGGAAACTACAACCTCTTAAAGGATATAGGTCGACTTAACCTGTAACCCTGTATGTATAGATTAGACGCGTATTACCTGCGCGAGATCCACCGGCGTCATAGTATTAGCGGGCATGTCGGACAGGTACCGCGCCCAGTTCTGCGCGTCCGCCCGCGCCGCGCCCGCGCTCCACCCCTCCCCCGCCACCTCCCCGCCACCTCCCCGCCGCCCCGTACTGAGACACTACGGCCGATGGAGAGCGCTCCGTTGGCGATTTGAACTCATCGAAACTACGGACAGGAAGATTTTGATGCTTATTCAAATGTATTAATTGGATCAGTAAATATTATTGAAATGTTTGACGGAAAAAAACAAACTTAAAATTGGAATAAAACACACAATTACTCTTAAATTAAAAACCAAACCTAACAATTTGTTTAAGTCACATCGATTATAAGCAAATTACACAGAAATTGCAATATAAAATAATAATAAAAAATAAATAATAAAACTATTGCTTAAGGCTTCTTAGAGATGTTATGGGTAGTTGAGTCAATCTAATAGAGCTTGAAACATTTCACAATGTTTATTCCTCTGCTCTTTTGTAGTAAATAAAAAGCATTCCATTCTTTGTAGTACCCTATTAAATTAATCTAGTCCATCTAAAGATCGCCTGGAAGAAATCGCACGTAGCCATAAGGCCGCAATTGTAACCTTATTGTAACCATGTCTTCAGTGCAATGTAGGTATTTTTTTATTTGTTTTATTGTTCTGTTGGTATACCAAAAAGAATACAAATAAAAAATAAAATAAAACACAAACCTCCAGGCAGCAAGCTCGGCCGCCTCCGCCGCGGCGTCAGGCACCCCGGCCGCCTCCACGTGGATCTCTCCACACCCGCGCTTCTTTAACACGCGGACGCCAGCGCCGATACCCCAACGAACATTCTCCTGAAACACACGGTCCCAGAATGTTATCGAGTATTTCAGCAGTTATTGCATACATAAACTCACGCCTTGTTCCCAGAAGGGGTAGGCAGAGGTGCGAGGGCACCCACATTTCGCCTTGTATGTACGTATGTTCCGTCCCACAATGTGATAGGTGGCGAGTCTATCGCCATATCGGGCACAAATTCCTGACTCTGGGCTGATACTGAATAGAAAAATCCAATATCACTTTGCCCAATCCGGGATTCGAACCCGAGACCTCAGCTTTATAACCGTACCGTAGTACAACTACGCCACCGAGGCAGTCGAGTCGAGGCAGTTCAGCAGTTATTATTAGTCCAAATACGCCTCAAATCCCAGGGAACACCACTGACTTTTCAGTCATGTGTGTTAGTAGTCAATGACCACGCAATACAACGGTGAAGGATAATATGGCGAGGAAACCTGCATAACATAGTGACTTGTAAAAAATATATATATACGTAAGGATGTTTCGAACTATCGTCCGGTATCAATATTGAACATATTTACAAAAATTTTTGACTGTATTATTTATCCGTCGGTAGCAGCATTTGTCAAACATAGGGTATCTAACGATCAGCATGGTTTTCTTAAGGCGAGGTCCACGGTTACTAATTTAGTAACTTACATAAACGACGTCTCAAAATCTATTGACTCCAAAAAACAGGTTGACGTAATCTATACAGATTTCACCAGTGCTTTTGATAAAGTCGATCACAACACTTTGCTACGAAAACTGAAGAGATTTGGGATTCATGGTCCGTTGCTTCTTTGGTTCCAATCGTATCTCAAGCATCGGGCTTTGCGGGTCGTAATGAGTGGGTACAAGTCTGAATCTTATATTGCCTTTTCCGGGGTTCCCCAGGGATCACATTTGGGGCCTTTACTTTTTACTCTCTTTATTGATGATATTCCAGATAATTTAAGACATAGTAAGTGCCTTCTTTTCGCTGATGACTTAAAATTATATAAAGTCATTACACGCACTCAGGATTCACTCGACTTACAGACAGACATCAATGCTGTAAGTCATTGGTGTTTATTGAACAAGATGACGTTGAATGCTGGAAAATGTACACATATCAAACTGACCAAGAATAAAAGGTTAGTTCCCACTCGTTACTCTGTTGGAGAGGAGGAGCTTAGTGAAGTTGGTAGTGTCCGCGACCTAGGTGTTATTGTGGATACTAAACTAAAGTTTACAGAGCATATCGACAAAACTATCTCCAAGGCATAAAAATGGTAGGCTTTTTAAAGCGAATTTGTCGTGATTTCACGCAGACGCAAGCATTACTTTGCTTGTATAATGCCTTAGTTCGTAGCACTCTAGAATATGCCACTACCGTTTGGAGTCCCGAATATCAAATACATATAAGCCGTATCGAACGAGTCCAAAAGATTTTTACAAAATTCCTAGCTTTTAAAGACCCAAGTCGCCCTTATCGTGCAGATTACATGTCCCGACTCAATCATTTTAAACTGGATTCTTTAGAACATCGACGAAAGGTATTCGATGTAGTGTTTTTAAATAAATTATACTGTTTCCATTCGTTTATTTTATTTTTGACAGTTCACGCCTATAAAGTACGACATTACAGTAGAACAATATTTTGAAATAAAAGTAGATACTTTCTTGACGGGTAACGCCCACTTAGAGTTGTGCCATTCGTAACGAATGACCACAGATAACAAAAACGATTTTGAATAGAATCAATCAATCGGAATCATTTGAAATAAAATTACATTAAAATGCTAATGAAAACAGTTAAACGTAATATAGTACCCAATATTAGGATCGAATGTATTTGCTGCAAATTAATTAATATGAATAAAGGTATACGTATTGAAGTGACTTTTAATAAGAGTTTAATTTAAAATAATTACAATGATTACAACGAAAATAAATGTTTAGTACCTACTTGTAATAAACAGTTAAACCATGTTGGAATTCATAGTACTTTAAGGATTAAATAATTAAAACAACTAAAAGGTAATTTGTTAATATTTTTATTTATAAACAATCGTCTGTTTCGTCGGAATCGGCGCCGTCGTCACTCGTATCCCCAGTAACACTAATTATTAATGAGTGCATGGGTAAGTTGTCAAATGCGACATCGCGATCCCAATCAGACATTATTTCTTTCTTCGTCTTATCTACGACACTCGCCCAGTTATGAGGCGTCACATTTTCACACGCATTTTTAAGCAACTCCAGCATTTTGTTTGCGGTGAAAGGAGGAGTTGTATTTATTCTCGCAGCATATCCTTTCACTTGCGCCCATATTAGCTCTGTGGCATTATACTGGCAATGATATGGAGGAATCCTAAGGACGGTGTGCCCATGTTCTGCAGCCATTTCATCTATAACGTATCGTTTAGGCTGCTTCCTCATTTTTAATATTTTAAGTAACTCTACTTTTAATAGGGACTCGTCCACCTCCTCGCCATTGTTACGGAGCCAGTTTATTATTTCATTTTTTTTTACTGGCTTGCGTTGGCATTTTGTTAATTTGCCGAGAGTGATAGGACGCATTATCTATAAATATTGTTGATGGCTGTTCGAGTGACAATAACATTTCCCGAAACCATTTTTCATATACTTCGGAATTCATTTCTTCGTGGTAATCCCCTGTTTTCTTTGATTTAAAAGCTAACATAGCATCTTGCACAAATCCTTTTGCGGTTCCTGCATGACAAATTATAATTCTTTCACCTTTTCCCATTGGCACTGCGGTCGAGGAGCTAGCAGTGTTGTCAGTCCAAGTTTTTGATACCGTGTGATTCGCATTGAGCCAAGTTTCATCGGTGAAAACAACATTCGACCAGTCTTCTATTTTTTTAGCTTGTCTTAAAAATTCGCATCGATACAAAGCAACATCATTGCGTTCCATCAATATTTTTCTTTTGTCACATTTTTTGTATTGGAATCCAATCCTATTCAATACCTTCGCCAAAGAAGACTTTTGACCACGGAACAAGCCACTAGTTTTCAGAGATTGTACTAGGTTATGTAAAGTAGGAATCTCTTTTCTTTGGTAATAATCGTATATAGGACGACGAATAGCATCACCATCAAAACTGTCAATTGCTGTCACTTTAAAGGGCTGACGTTTTTTCTTAGGTGTAGATGGCTTGTTTTGTTCCATGCCACTACTGCCGTAGCCTTCTTTAATTATTTTTGAAACTGTTGGAGCAGTAATACCTAATGCTGCTGAAACACGGTCTCTGATTTGAGTCACTGGTATAAGAGGTCCACCATTACGGCTTTCCCTTTCAAAGTACTCATGAAGTCGCAACACAAACTCCCTTGTTTGTCCTTTAAGCACCTTTCCTTTAGGCATTTTGAAAGTGATGAAGGCAGGTACGATGTTCTCAATTCAACCAAATGTAGGAATTCACGGGTAAAACAATACGGAGGAATATAAATACTCAACTCGACGTATGAAAAATGTGAATTAAAATTCAGCGAACGGAAAACTAGCACGGGCGCGGGCGTCTCGTTGTGAGTGACCACAAAATGGCGGCGCGCGTCACCTGTCTGCCCAGTGTTGCCGTTTCACAATTTGTTTTTAACAACATTACTATTGCCGACGGAAGTGATAAGAATATTAACTTAACATGAGTAAATGGTTTATTTTAATATAATTATTAAATCAAGTAACTTAAATATCCCTGAAGTTTTATAAAACAATGCATGGAGCAAAAAATAAAATATGTATTAAATCGATTAAAACTTGTTCAAAAATAAAATCGTTTGTTATAAAAAATTGATTCGATAACGCATCAGGCCATCACTATTTGATTCAGTACTCGATGTGTCAAAAATAAAATAAACGAATGGAAACAGTATAGTTAATGGTTTCATTGATGCTCCAATTTTACTTGCTCAACTTCAGATAGTGGTGCCTAGGAAAATTCCTAGATTTCCATTGCAAGAAACTTTTCGGAAAAAGTCCTATAGGACTAAAATAACTTCTCCGTTGAACCGAGCTATAGATACATATAAGCAATATAATGACATTGATATCTTCAACGTTTCTGTTAAAAAAAAAGCAAGAATTTGTTATTGGGAAGTTTAAAATGTAATGTAATAGGTTTTGATATTTCTTTTTTACTTATTTTTGTTGTTGTGTGTAATTATTATGAATTGATTTCATTCTTGTTCCTAATTATTTTTAAGTTATTGCGTACTATTTTTTTTATTATTTAAATTTCGTTTGCCGTATTTTACATTTGTTTTGTATTATTTTAATTTAATAATTTTAATGTGATTTAATTTAATATTTGAAATTTAATTTAATATTGTCACTAAATAATTTTCTATTAATATTTCTTTTTGTGTAATTTTCTATGAATGCTGTACGCACCTGAAGAGACGGTAACGCCTTGTCCAAGACTTTGATGTTATAAATCTGTGTATATTTTAGTGTTATTGTCAATGGTGTGTCCAAAATAAATAAATAAATAAGTAAACTCCGCCAACTTGCACTAGGCTAGCTTGAAGGAGTAGGTATATGGCCTAAACCTTCTCAATTGTATCTTGATTGAATACAAGGCCCGTGCACTACAGTGGGATGCATATGGGCCGATATCTCCTGCCTAGCCCTCCTCTGTGGCCCAGTTGATTAGACACCAGTTGTGAGACGAGAGGCCTCGATTTCGATCCCCGCACAGATATAAATGTATGTATCTTACTGGTGGTAGGTCTCTCATATGTGAGCGGCCATCTGGGTAGGTACCACCGCAATGTCTATTTCTCCCGTGAAACAACACTGCTTAATGCACTGTTGTGTTTCGGATTGAAGGACATTGTAGCCAGAGCAACTACTGGACATATTGAGACTTAACATCTTATGTCTCAGGATAGCGAGCGCAGTGGAATGTTGCTACTGTCTATGAGCGGTCGTATCGCTTACCATCAGGCGAACGGCTTGCTCGTCTCGCCATTCATTGCAATAAAAAAAATGTATAGGCCAAGAATATGTCTTTCTGATCTGGGTGTTTGTGAGAATGAAAAGTCTGTCGTATTATCTGATATCTATGGCACAAAACTTAATTGGCCTTAATTCAGGGTCATTACTTTGTATGGGGCTGTTGTGTGTGTTTATTTATAAGCATCAATAAGACTAAAAAAGTAAATGAAAACTAAATCATTCGCACCCTTGTTTCGTCGAGTGATTCGAGCTCGTTATACCCAGGGTCCTTGCATCCCAACGATGCAATTGCGATGGCCGAATACTCTGGTAGTATGTCTGTCACTGCGAAAGCCTTGCCCAGTTTCATTTTAGGCGCCAGGCTGGAATATTTAAACAATTTATTTATTTATTTATTCTTTACTGCACACAAAAGAACAAAATATTACAATATTTAACAAATAAAATTAAAGAGTACAGTTGGCGGTCTTATCGCCCTAGGCGATTTCTTACAGACAACCTTTGGATGGATAAAAGAAAAGGATAAGAAGAGAGTATTACAATTCGTGTACTATTTTTGGTGGTGGTCATCTTTAAAATAATACTCAATGAATCATTACCAATTTTAGTTAATTTTAAAATATAGTACCAAGATATGTTTCTCTTTAGAAAATACAACATCAAAGGAATAAAGGCCGCAACATACTTCTGAGACTTCTAGATGCGACGCGTGTTATGTCAAATCAAATTATACTATTCTTTATGACCACACTATGTTGCATGCCGTGTTTGCAGTGTGGTTCTGGTCATAGAAAATAGTATGCTTCCGACCTTTTAATGATTAGTCAAGTATTGTCAATTGTTAATCAGCACCTTATTATAGAGAAAATCTACAGAAAACATGGGCGTCTTTATTGGTAGAATTTCTTACTATCTGTGGAAGTACTTACTCATTTAAATGCTGGGCTAGCTTGCCCCCAGATTTCTGGTTCACTTCTTCAGCAGCTGGCGACAGTTCAAACTTTCTGTTGCCTTTGTCATATAAGCCCAAGACAAGTCCTTTCTGTAACATAGATATTAATAGACAAACATTGGTTATGCAAGTCAATACTCAAATGTATAGTAAACTTGTTATAAATAGACATATATTCAATTAGAAACATAAAACATTAAAGTATGCCTTTTTAACTCCAATTCATATTCAAGTTGGTCTATTGATCTGTAGATACTAAATATTTTTCACTGTCATAAGACTAGGGATGAAACGGATAGTGATTCGGCCGGATACCGGATACCGAATATTCGGCTAGCTACGACGCCGGAGCGCCGGATATCCGGCTACCGGATATTCGGCCGCTTATAGCGTTACAATTTGATTTGAATATGCACGCGCGATCATGATCGGAAATATTCGTACGCGTTCGGTGTGATCGGTACAACTCGGGGGCGTTCGAGTGTAATCACGCCTAAACTACTAAACTGATTTTGATGAAATTTGATACATAAATAGATTAGACAATGAGAAAGGAAAAAATAACAAAGAAAAAAAATTATATTCCGACGGAAAAGCGTGATATAGACGAGTTTAGAACGTAAAGAATTCAACATCTAGTGATATATACCATGTATATTTATTTATTTTATTATCCGGTATCCGGCCGGATAGTGCGCTACTATCCGGTATCCGGCCGGATAGTGAAAATTGGCCGGATAGGCCGGATACCGGATAGTTACCGGATATCCGTTTCATCTCTACATAAGACCAGGTAAAATAATACTCAATGTATATACATAGTAGATATAGATTATTGTAAAATGTTAAAAAGTCAACGCTGTATGCCTAAGGCTTAATGTAGGTACTAACTTTTCTAGTATTTGAAATCATTTTACCTAAGAGAATACTAAATAGATTTACCTTACTCCCATCTTGTTTACTATCTGCACACACAGCCTCCTGTGATGGACATGCACATGTTCTCTTAAAGATTTTATAAGGAATTGCAGCTTTCTTCAGTTTCACACTTGTTAGTAATTTTAAAAGATTCATAATTACAAAAATACATGAAAATAAAATAAATGCATACAAATAATGAAAACAGTGAGCCAACTAGATTACTTTAGTTGAAAATGTTAGTATTTAAATTGGGAATCAAAGAAATAAGGTTTATTAATCACAACAACAGATTATTTAATAGTATACTCTACTTTTATTTTTGTGAAATACAGGGTATATCAAGACTGCTACCGAAAACGAAGCCGGGTGGTAGTTTAAACGACTTCAGACACAATGCAGCAGAAAAAGTTGCAAAAAAAAAAGCGAAATTTTTTTTTGTTATTTTTTTCCTTTGGCCATATTTGGGTGGTAAATACATTTTTTTCCTAAAATAATAGTGTATACCCTTTTATTTATAAGTAATCTAAGGTATAAAAGAGTTTAAATTATTATTTTAGCAAAAACTATGGATTTACCACCCAAAAATTACGATATTTAAAAAATCATAAAAAATAATTGTCGCGTTTCTATGCGAAATTTTTAATTGCATTGTGTTTGTAGCCACTAAAACTACCACCCGGCTTCGTTTTCGGTAGCAGTCTTGAGATACCCGGTATAAAGGCACATTTATATTTATCATAATTGTAATTGTTTTGAGAAAAATATTAGAAACTAATGGACAAAACTGGGCTATGTGGCCTTACCACTGTGAATCATACTCTTGTTTGTAGAGGAGTAACCCTACAGTAGTAGGACATATTATATGAGCTAGTACAGTAATATGAACCAGACTAGTAATTATTCATTTTATACAAATTACAGTTCCCATATGCTCTACATGGAATATTAATAAAACAAAAGAATATGTATTATCTTTTATTGCCAATATTAATTTTGAAGGTAGTAGTTTTTGGCACATGCCTTATTGTTAGTGATATTCTAGTGTCCCTTTCTATAATAGAACCTTTAGCATATTTATCTGAACACATCTGTAAATTCACAACTGAATCATCCAAAACATCTTGGTTTACTTCCTCTATGCAATGTAAATAATGATCAAATAGTTTATCTTGTAAAACTAACAAACTTCTTGGTTCTAATAAAAAAGAGAACATTGGCTGCATATTATTATTATCTGTGGCAGGTTGTAAAAACTTTAATATGGTGTGAGACCCCACAGAAATAGTTGTTATTGTAGGATAGAATAAATCTCCATCTAAATGTGGCATTATGCCTTGACCAGTCCGATATTCATTGACTAAAACATGGTTTGGTCTTTTCCCATTCATCAAATTGAGGCAGTGTATTCTTTCGAGGTACACATCCAGCCAACCTGGTATAGTTTCAGCGATCATTCCCTTACTATGAGGTAAACCTCCCCAATTTTGCAGTCTTCTGTTTGAAAGTTGTGTCCATTTAGGTTTCGGCGCCGCATAAATGTTTGATAGTATTAGCCGTTCCTCTGTTTCTGATATAAATTCTGATATGTAGAATGCAGTTGGGTCGATCTATAGCAAAAAACGTTAAGTTATGACACAATAGTACTATTTAAATACATTAATACGAAAATGTGTAATCACGATATATTTTTAATATTACTCACAGTGGACACCTTATACTTTTCCATATTTATAGACTTATTTGACATACTTAGGCACTCAATGTTATCTGATTTAAGTAAAACAAATAAGCACAGCTAAATAGTAAATACAGCTACAGCTCACTGATAAATCTAAAAATAAAAATTCGTATTAATTGTTGACAATTGACATTTACACGATTTGTTGACATCAATGATTAACCCCTGGACCGTCGAACGAACCGCGCTCAGGTTCGTTCTGGTTGACATGTTAAATGTCAAACGTAAAGTGCAGTACGTTATGTTTTTGCATTTCATCTACTTACAAGTTTATATTTTATTAAAATATAATATGATTAAATAACGTAATGTAAAATTTTAGTTAGCTATTTTATATTGTATTTGTATAAGCTTTGGTATACACAAGTTATTTGCAATGATTATACTCATTGTTCTGAGGATTAAATCATTGGTTATTTGTATCTTTAACATTGATTATATATAGACGTAGATAAATGGAAGTAAATTTTTATTTTTGCTAACTCGTTTTCTGATTACTAATAATAATACATGAAACATAAAATATATTTTGGTAATAAATGTTATGCTTTCTTCAAAATAATTGATAATAATAGAAAGACTTCGCCAATAAATAAACCCAAACCGAGTTAAAAAAAATAAAACGCACACAATCTTTGCGTTTGGTTTTTATTACAATATTTATGATTATTTCTAGCCCATACTGTAATAATTCATTTTATAGTTTAAAATATATATGCATTTCGTAAAACAAAATTATAATAATGGAAATATGGATAATGAAAACATAATTATTTCCAACCTACTGAATATATTTTAATCCTCTACCAGTTGCAATAACAAAACATATACAGCTAATCTTATTTGACAGCAGCATTTAGAAGATAAAAATGTTATTTGTTAACAACTTTTTTGTAAATATCTGTTAAATGTGTGTATGTAGAATGTGATCAGAATGGGCGGATGTATAGGCATAACTAGAAGCGGTAGTGGGCCCATCGAGGAGTCTTCGGGAACAGTTTCACGGCCTAATTCTGGTACGTAGGTCACGTAGTGTCGCCGTGGTGTGCGAATATGCGGAGTGCAGCTCTGACAATGGTTTGTTGCAGGCGGGCTTAGGAAGAACCAGTCTCTATGCCACGAGACGATCAGATGGAAATCCGACGTGCCCCTGACTGAGGGTCAGTTGCGGAGTAAAAGGGACGAGTTTTGGGACACAGCACCGGCGTTCGAAGGTCGGAAGGAGATTTGGGACGCGCTGCGAGCAGCGGCAGTGGCAGCTGAGGCGATGGACTTTCAACTGGCGCAGGCTATACTAGACGGCGCGAGCGTATCCGTTCCCAACGGATATCTCACAGAATGCTATGATGAATGGGGGACCAGGTATCAGGTATGTACTGTGAACACTATTTCTTCTACATCCAAATGATTTTATTTTAAAGTACAAACAATGTGTTGCCAACCAGGCAGCAGTTTAGAGGTCAAATGTTATGTATTGGCAAATTATATTTTTATGTGTGTTTTGTTTCATAGTCCATACTAAGTATATGTTTCAATATTGCTCATAACAGATTAATTTAATGGCTTAGTGTTATCTTATTTTATTACCAATTAATAATCTCCAGTAATAGAAATCAAATTGTTTGCTTGAAAATATTCATAATGCAAAGGCCTTGTACAGTTGTTTACTGTATCAGCCCATATACGTCCCACTGCAGGGCACGGGCCTACTCTTCAATCGAGAGTACGATTGGGAGTGGTTAGGCCATATAGTCCACCACGCTGGCCTAGTGCGGGTTGGCGGACTTACATACCATAGAAATTCTTTTAAATTGCTACGGTATGCAGGTTTCCTCACGATGTTTTCCTTCACCGTTTTAGTGCGTGGTGATTGACTATCAATACACACATTACTCCGAAAAGTCAGAGGTGTGCCCTGGGATTCGAACCCGCGACCACCGTGAACATATTGGCAGCCGCGTCTAGCCCGTTTACCAACAGGCCACCACGCACTTCTAACAGGCCACCACACACACACACAGTTGTTTATAAAATACATAAATCAAATAAGTGACTCTATACTTTATGTAATTAACAACTGATTGTGAAGAAAAATTATGTTATTGCTCAGTGATATGCACCAAAAGATATAAATAGTGCTACAAAGCATAGATATATACAATTATTTTATAACATATACATATTTTACTATGAACAAAGCATTCTAATAACATAAACTGCACTTTAAACGACAGCTGCCAAAGGTAAAACCTGAAAGTAACTAGTGTCCCATGCTCTGCCATTTAATATGGCTGTGCCAAGGTGAATACATTGGTCTGCCCATACAAAATATTTCAAAAAGTATAGATGACAGATGATAGTTGTAATTTCATCAAGTTAGTTTGTCTATAAAATCATTAGACCTGACAATAAATTGTGAATATTTGTTTATGTTTTATGTCTGACACAATAAGTTATTCTGTAAGGTTACATTAAACATACTTATAATCAGGAAGAATTTTTAAATCTGGTTATACTAATACCAAAACAATTTTTTTGTTTACTTTATAAATGTATGATATGCAATTTCAAAATATGTTTAAATAAAATAACACATATGTGACAATTTGAATGAGGATATTCAAAGAGAAAAATAATTATTGTCTGTGTTTGAATTATTTGCCAAAACATATGAGGCAGATAACCAATTGGCAGTTTTATTTATAATAATAAACTCTTTATTTTAAATCTCTAACCCGACTGCCTCATTGGTGAAGTAGTACTATGGTATGATTGCATCACTATGGTCTACAATTTAAATCCCAGGTTGGACAAAGTGCTATTGGATTTTTCTATTAATTATCAGCCTATCACATCATTAAACATATAGACACACCTCTGCTTACCCCTTCTGGGAAAAGGCATGAGCTTATGTATGTATGCAGTGACCCCAGTTTTTGAGGCCCGCCATAGGTTTTAAATACTGCCATTTGCATAAGGCTTGTGATGGCCAATGAGAGTGTGAGCATGTATGGTGGGCCTGAGTATAAATTAGGGTTGATTTAGTATCACTCTGGACTATCTGGTTATGCATATAGTCATAATTTGATAGCGTTTGAGGCTGTTTAGATTTAATACCTAAATTCAAAAGTTCACTATTTAAGATGGCTTTATTTATGACTCTCTAGCACTGTGGTTTCTTTATGTACCTATCACATAGTTTTTAAACATGTGTCACATTTCTATACAAGCCTTTGTATTCTTTAAAACCTGTGTATAATTGAGATAGCTATTTCTAGTGGGGCTTTTGTTAGTTTTCCTCATGTTGGGATACAACTCATAATAAACTCATGTATAGGTAAAACATTAGCATTTCACACTGATTAGGTATCCAATTACTCTGGTAGTACATGATAAAACATTTGCGTAAACAGGATATTACACTATGTAACTATAGTATGTTTATGAAGTTTGATATTTCATACAACACAAATTCTATGTTAAATACATACATTTAAAGATGGTATTCTACCTCTACAGTCCTATCTATGTCTTTTATCATTCTATTTTTCACCAGTTATTATTTAGTAAAGATTATCAAGCAGTGTTATGTGGCACAAATTATAGGAAAACATTCCTATGGCAAAGTTAAACATCTTGACTATATGTTTACAATGCAAAAATAGCTATCTACTTACATATCTATTAAATAAAATTGCGTTAGATTCCAAGACTCGTTTTTAAAATGAAACATCAGAGAATATGCACAGCAAACAATAAAGAACACAGTTCTAATTTGAAATTAAAGTAACAAAAACACCCGTAGACAATTGTAAGTTAGAATGATAGCTTCACATTTACTTTCTTCAATATTATCAACCGCCATTAATTAATGATTAATTCATTGTAGTGAACCAACACAAATGTTTTTTCACAAGTGGTATTTCAGGAGCAAGTTGGCAAGGTTTCTTTGAAAGAGAGATAATAATTAATCAAGTTAGTTGTTAGTCTGTTTATGCAATACTGGATGCAACTACCATGAATGTATTATAGTCAATATGTGACAGTATACGAAAATAATATAAAAAGTGTGATTCTATTTTACTATGAAACTTAGTATTGGTGCGAAGATTTTTGTGTAGGGAAAATCATATATGTATTTCCAATAAATATAAACATAATTGCGACCCAGTATTAGGGGAAATGAACTTGAATTTCAATAAAACATTTGTCTTTGGTTCTGTGAACAAAATGTAGAATGTGATAATAATTTATTTATTTTATAAAAATATCTCGCTCAACAACCGCCCGCCCGCAAAACAGGAAAGCGTTTAAGGATAAACCATAAAAAATGATTTAGTGAATTTTAAACAGTATTGGTATCGGAATCAACAATATTATAAAATGGGCATGCTACTTTGATCCTTTTTCATGTGACTTTTCATGTCAGTTGACTGTCTCTCGATAAACTTGTATGAAATTTCGCGAACTAAAAAACTCATTCAAGGTGGTGTGAATCGAACTCAGGACTTCACCGTTCACAACCTGTACACAATGCCAGAGATCAATGAAGAAATATTAATTCCCTCAAAAAACAAAACCCAGAAATACTATTGCCCGTTTTTTTTTACTGCGCCGCGCCCGATGTTAAACGCCATGTCACGTCGCGTCGTCCAGAAATAATAAACAAAATTTTGGGCAGAATGGACTTGATTAGATTTAATAATAACATTCAGACTTCATTCTGCGCATTTACCATTGATCAGTTTTACATTATTTAAAATCTAATTCACCAAATTGTATAGAGCATGGAATAAAGGAGGATGTTTATCACGTAGTAATGGAATGTGTCTGGAATGAGGAAGAAAGAAGTCTGCCTAAATTCGAAAATATTTTGGTCTACTTGAGTTAGAGTATGCAATCTGATACCGGCTCAACCTATCTGATGTAAATACTTATATCACCTTTGCAAATTATATGTTAAGCGTAGATAATGCTTATTAATTGAGGCTATCAGCGCAAAAGTGGTGTAACCCCAACCTACATCATTAGAATTAAAATTAACTTAAATTGTTTTTGATGTAGTTTATTTTGTGAACATTATTTTAAATGTTTTGTTTTTTATTTACTCTAAAAACTGTAGAATCTACATAAATTGTGTACTTTTATATTATATTGTAACGAATGTATTTTACACCAAAACCGTACTAAAAAATAACTGTGGGTTACACCACTTTTGCGCTGATAGCCTCAATTATGAGGGTGGCATTATTATATGTGATAAAAAACCTCTTTATTATTGTATATATCTGTATCAGCCCATATACGTCCCACTACAGGGCACGGGTTTCTTCTATCACGAAGAGTACGATTGAGATTGGCTAGGCCATATAGTCCACCACACTGGCCTAATGCGGTTTGGTGGACTCACATACCATTGATTTTTTTATAAATCGCTATGGTATGCCAGTTTCCTCACGATATTTTCCTTACAGTCTTAGTGCGTGGTGATTGAACATACACAATTACACACATGACTTCGAAAAGCCAGAGGTGTGCCCTGGGATTCGACCACCGTGAATATGTTGGCAGCTGTTTGTCCGTTTACCGACAGGCCACCACGCATTTTATAAATAAAGAAAAAAAAAACGTAATATACTCAAAATATATTGGGTGAACGAGTGGAAAGAAGTTAACTTTGACTCACGACCTTGTCGTTCATTACTATGCAACCTTTAAATTAATTAAACAACGCAGTATACTTTACGTCAGCCCTGGACTTAATTTTATTTTTGTTAACATATTAGTTGAATAATCATAATCGATTAGCTGGAAATTAGCACAAGTCAATAATGCATTCTGTATCAGCCCATATACGTCCCACTGCAGGGCACGGGCCTCCTCTACAATCGACAGTACGATTGAGAGTGGTTAGGCCATATAGTCCACCACGCTGGCCTAGTGCAGGTTGGCGGACTTTTTTATAAATCGGCTATGGTATGCAGGTTTCCTCACGATGTTTTCCTTCACCGTTTTAGTGCGTGGTGATACATAATGTTTCCACAATAAAATAAAATAAAGGCGTCATAGAATCGTCGCACAAGCCGCCGTTGGTGTTAAAACCACCAGTTATAGTAATGTTGAATCGACTTTATATAAATGTGTGATAAGCGCAATAATATACAAAGTACATATGTACATACATATGTTCTAATTGAAACATTTTTGCATAAATCAATAAATAAGTCGATATAGTTCAGGTAGAATTTTTTCACACCATTTAAAATAAATTTTCTTCCCAGGTACCGATCTACTGCCTCTCCCCTCCCATAAACATGGTGAAGGAGGCCAGCGGGCGCGACTCCCCGGCGGAGTGGTCGGAGCCGGTGGAGGGCGGCGCGGAGACCTCGCTGCGTCTGCGACTCTCCAGCACCTGCAAGGACCTCGACCTGCCCGTCTACTCCAAGCATACCATCGCGCAGTGCAAGAATAAACTACATGTCAGTATTCATATTTATTATATCGCACCTTTAGAATTAAAGTGACCTAATTCAAACATTTTCATTTTGGCTTTTAATAATATTTTGGCTCAAAATTACATATCGACCCGTTATTAAAGAACGACCTATTGACGCATGAAAGGCAGATAAATGTATAAATCGGTATTCTAGATGTGTCTTCTACAAGTACAAAATCGTTTTTGTTTCCCAAATTAAATTTTTGTTTAGTTAAGTCTATAACTCTAAAGGTGCGATATTTATTTAAAAGATACAAAAATTGGGTTAAAATCTTTGTCACTCGAAACTGAGATTCGATTTGGTTGTGGATGAAACTGTAACTGTATGTTCTGTTTCTCGAATGGTGTTAGATTTGCCATCTGTCCATCTCCAAGTCGAGCTAAAAAGCGGCACAGACGTACCACCGTACCATCCTTTTCTCGAAGCAACTCAGACCATTTTCAACCCCTCATAACTTCGTTGTGGTTAAAGCTAGAAGCCTGAATTTTCAGTTACTAAGCAGGCATTGTGTAAACAAGGTATATTTAAAATTTCATCCAATTTGAACCAGTAGTTTAAGAATTGTAACTTGTCAATCTTTCTTAATTTTGTCACTCACTGACTGACTGACCGATCAACAAAAGTCTAAGGCACTTCTAGCAGACATAGAACCTTCAAATTTAGAAAATGATTAGTGTTTAGTGTCTAAAGTAAGGGAAAATTCAAACATTTCATAATTTGTGTCTAGTTTTCTAGATACACCAACTGCGTGAATAACTTTGTAATCCCATATAAATGTATAGGATTACAAAGTTACATTTGCAGTTAATGAATCATTGTACCCGTATATAATGGAATAATAGCTGTAGATAGGTATCTAAATATATGAGGCATAACAGAAGGGGGGTATAGAGAGGGAAAGGGTGTATTCAGCCCATGAAACTGTACAACATTCCTCTCGAAAAACATGACGAAGAAAAACTTGCAAATAAATAGATAAAATAGCTCGAAAATATCAATTACCATGAAAGAAAGAACACTAATAATCAAATCCGCTATATTTGTGATAAATTAATACCTACAAAAATAAGAAAAAACCATAATACAGAGGCTTTAAGAAAATCGTTATTGATATTCTAGAAGTGAAAAGTACCGAAAAGGAAAAAGTAGGACTCTACAAAAAGAAGTGAGATCCCATAAAAAACATCCTGTAAAAAAATTCCAAGTCTCGCTGCTCAGTTTTTCTACCGCAAAAAGTTATGAGATGCAAGTAATACCAAGTCGATTAATTTATTTAGTCTTTGCTTAAGGGACCTTCTGTGTAAAGTTAGTACGTAAGTTATTATCATATCCATATTAAAAATTCTTTACGTTTTAAATAAATAGATCGACTTGGCCAGCAGCATTATGTATAAATTGTACGATACATTATGTTTTCATGCTAATGTGATAAATGTAACCATTACGTTTGCAATCCTAATCTGGATTAGGCTGGATTTATCATTAAAGAAACTAATATGATATAATGATACTCGATCTCCCATTAGTTTACGCCTGCCCTAATGTCAACCACAAATAGCCTTCACTATTTCATATAAATACATGACAGGAGAGCTAGCTTATCCCCACGTCTGATACAAATTCTAGTACCAGGCAACACAAATTCAAGTGCACTATCTCGATGACTAAAATACTGACACAATAATATATCCCGTGCGACGCGACGTTAATGTGCATTATATAAATCACATGATCTCATTGAGCCGTCTGGATACATTGAGATGAATTTATCACCGTGACAATACTCGCGGTTGGACTGAACTGGTGTCATATGATACTTCATCATTTGTACTGTGGAATATAATTGCGGAGTAATTTCCTTTGATTGGAATAGATGAAAATATAATACGCCTGCATTCCAATTCCCATAGGAGTAGGCAGAGAGTATCAATCTACACGTTACTCTATCCTGGCATATCGTTTTCACATCATCTACTTTCATCAATTTCTCAATCAAACTAAACTTCACTAATCACCCTTGTTTCGGGTGTTATCGATTTCGAGTACTTTGTACTTTTTAAAAATAATGTTTAGATGTTATAGGCCACGTGACAGATCTTTATCTACGCATTCTGTGAGCCCAAATGTACCTAACGACCTCAAAGTCCTCTCTTTGAAGTAAAACAGAATCACATTAAAAATCATTATGCAGGTGTACTCGTATAAGATCGCTGTCGTCGCGTATAAAAGTTTCGCAAGTTTCGGGTTGCAGACGGTCAAGGTTTGGCACTGACCGCTGCGCAACCCTAGAAAGGGCGCGGCTTGTACACGTAGTATGTTATTAATTCACTAGCTGGTGTTCGCAATTTAAAATAGTTTAATTTATTAACAATATTTTACAATATCTATGGTAGGTATGTGACATAATTGCTTAAATAACGGTATAAGTAACGGTAGAGTATTTAAAAAAATATATACATATTATCATTTTTGATAATTGACAGCCTTCGTTGCGCAGTTGGTTAGACGTCGGATGTGAGTTCGATCATTGCACCGAGACAAATATTTGTGTGATCCATAGGTATTTGCTTCGAGTGTGAGTGCGTGTTTGTGAGACAGAAAAGTCTCTCGTAGTTCCTAATACGCACGACGACAAGACTCGATATTAATGTTTGGTCAGGACTATGTATGTGACGGTTAGTTGTATTTATTTATAATTTACGTAAAAACGAATGAACAAGTAATAAAACATAAGATGGAATATATCTTGTAGTTTTTGCTCAATATGTTTACAATGAGAGCCCTATACCTTAATTTTTAAAAGTTGAAAGAAAGAAAAAATATTTACTAGATAGATAAAAATGGCGACAATCTCCAATATTGTGGGACATGATTAGGCGCAGAAGCATTTACAAAGGAAACCATGTAAATGTGTTGTGAAATATTTATCTTCGCGTGTACTTGGTTGCAACACCAGTCGTTGATAGTGGTGGTAATAGAAAACCCTTCTACCATTGTTCACGCGTAGGTTTTGCGAAAAACGTGTTATTCACCTTACTGGGCAATAAATTTAGTATGAATGATAAGAACGACACCAAACGCCGACTGTTTTATAGCAGTGTATCTTTTGCCAATTGATTACCATTAATAACTTAGATTATTAACAAAGTATAATCGTAGCTTCATAATTATAATAATATCTAAATACAATAAACTAGATGATCATCCTTAGGACAGGCCTATCTTCAGCAGTAGACTAAAGAAACAAAGAGAGAGAGAGTGTTAACATTTTTAATAAAGCTGTAACCCTATACCCATTCTTTGGACAATATTTCTTAACAAGAGTCGATGTTAGGCCATTATCAAACAAGTGACTTAAATTATAAGCCAAACGAATATGCAAAGTGGGTATTAAAAAGATAAATAAAATATAATATTTTATTATCCTTCCAAAACATTACCTTGAGCAATATAGCGTAGTATTGTTCAGTGACGTCACCCGTCAGAAAATAAACATCAAAAGTCCAATGGAAGGCAATCAGTGGCAGACATATTTAATGTCGTATGACGTCATCGTCCATCCAATCACGCCCGTATTCGATCACACGGCTATGAAGTATAGTCAGCAACATAAGTCGCTGAACACTTCACATTTTTTGATAACCTTTTTATGAATTAAAATTTGTACGTACTACTCTGTAGTCGTAAAATATAACCAAGTAAAGTCATCTATGCCGATAAGTGCCATACGATATTGAAAATAATTATTATTTTGGATGATAAGACAATTCCAAATCTCGTGACTGTGTAGCGACTTATGTTGCTGACTGTACAACTAAACAAAACAATGAGCTCCTTTGGTATTTTGGATAGATGTTTTTTGGAACGAAGTTCCTTATCGCGCGTTGTGAAAGGGGGCTAGACGGAAAAAATTCTCACGAAAAGTTGGCACGACAATTTAAAACATTTGACAATCGTTTTTTATTTCTTTATTTGAAAATAATGTCATATATTTTATTTAACTCTAATAGAGGCAATAAAATATCCAGATACATATTAATATGTTAAAGGCTATAGTAAAAACTAAGAATACGCTGAAGCCCAAAATTAAGTGGGAAACGTTGCGACAATTTTTAATTTTCATCAAATGTCATAAATCAAATTGGTACAAAAGAAACATAAATTGCATAAATACATATGTAAAAAAAAACCATAATGATGGTGATACCCAAATGATTCTTTTGATGGTGACATATCATTAAAATTACGTAATAAAACCGTAATACATTGATTTCCGATCCTCCTTAATAAATTTATTATTATTTACAATTTTAATTTGTTATCCTGCTGTCAATCATCAACCCTTCATTTGACTATGTATCTTTGCCAATTATTACTAAAATTTAGCTTACTGATTAAGTTTATATAACATTATATTTGTTTATAATGAAAGGTATTATTTTGATAACTTAAAAGAACTAACATTTTATTACAATTCCTTCACTAATTAATGGAAAAGAAACTTCGTTCCATTCGGGTGTCCTTGACACCTCTCAAGTTTTTTTATTTCTTAATTAGATTCGAGATTGCAACTATCCTAAACCTCGTAATCAGTTTTCATCTTTATCAGCACATAATATTCGTTCCACTGTAGGACACGGGCCTCCTATGTCCCGTATTTGAACCTTTGAATATTGAAATTTCACTTCATACGAAAACAAATACGTGTGAATAAAATAATGATTAAGGCTGGTAAGTTATATTCCAGTTATGTGTAAAATTTATAAACATGTTAGTCCATGTCATTGTCGCGAGGCCGACTATTAGGCCACACCTCTGACTTTTTGGAGTCATGTGTGTGTCGATAGTAGATAACCACCCTAAAAAAGGTTTAGGAAAACATCGTGAGGAAGCCTACATACCATGAGGACTTGTAAGAGTTTCTATGGTATGCAAAGTCGACCAAACCGCACTAGGCCAGGGTGATGGACTATATAGACTAACCACTCTTAATCGTACTCTCGATTGTAGAGGAATCTTGTGTCCTGCAGTGGCACATATATGGGTTGGTACATCCACAAATGGCCTCCTAATATTTCATAGAGGGCGAGCCTATCGCTACAAAACATAATAACATTTCGGTACATTTTATCTCCGTAATCTAATAAGATATGAAGAATAATAATAGAAAAAAAAAATATGAACAGGAAATCCTCTGCAAGTCAATTAAATTATTATAATTTGTAATTTTACGAGTTGTAAACACAGAAAGTGAATGTGCGCGTCACCTCAACAATGCTGATGTCTGCACTGTTTCGCAATATTTAATGGGTTGTTTTGCTGCGGCGCGCGATTTACAAAAATCAGCGTGTTCATACTTATTTGTGAGTTGTTTTCGTAATAAAACTGGTTATTGGTCTGACACTATCATATGTATATTGTGTTGTTATAAGCAAAATTTGATGTCACATGTTCTAGAGAGGCAGAAAGGTCACAAGTTCGACAGATATTTATTTATTTAAGAGCGTATACACCTTGCGCGCAAAGTCAACTATAGGTATTTCTTCGTTAATTTCACGCACTCATAAGCGACCAAAGCTGTGTGCGTAGAGCTGCCGCGTCGGCTCGCTATACAATCGGCTCAAACAACTTTGATCCGTGCGCTTCAAATATTCAATTGAAATGTAACTGTAATATAATATCATAAAATATTTTATTTGCATTATAAGTAGACAAATATTACTGTGCAAGCAAAGAATAATACAAATTTTGGATACTAATCATATTTTCGTTATTATTACATTGTTAAGTTGCATTCAAATCAGTGTTCAATCAGTATACACTACGGACGTTTTATTAATCATTTCGTGTTCGAACACATAAATAGTGTTAGGGGCCTTACAACCCCTCACAATTACGAAATATATTTAATTTTATATTACAATACATAACATAATTTAGCCTCGGAATTACATCCTATTATATTACCTGAAACATAATTTATACTCACTACAAAATCATTGTAGGTAATAAAAATAATTAAACATTTTACTACCAAAGTACTAAGATGTGGTAATCGCATTCCGCGCGTGGCTATTTTTACTACGCGCGGCATAATCGACTGCAGCCAGGCCGGAGCGACGAGCGATACGTCCTCCCTCTAGAAGGCCTTGCGGCGGTCTGATTTGATCCACGTCGGACAGCGTGTTTTATAGTGGTTTTTAAAATATTTGTAGAAAACATGAAAACTAATTTTGTTGAAATATAAAAATGGTAATTTATTGATAAGATGTTCTTCTATTGTAATATGCAATTGCTATAAAAAATTATGTACGATAAGTTGGTGAAAAAAAATATGTTCTTGATGAGAGTTTCTGAATAATTTCGCATTGTTTAAATTTTTATTTTTCAGGAACTAAACACAAAAAGATTATTTTTCTCAGCAAAATCCCTCCATAAGGGTCTTATTAGTCTGATAATATTTTTATTTTCATCTTATATTTAGTGGTTTCGGATATCTTAAGCTTCTAAATTGCCATTTAAAGCCTAAATAACGAAACTTGTGTTCAGTAATCCGTATAGTACTCACAAATTATCCATCAATCTATAATGTTTTCCACCAAAATCCCTAGATGACAACGTTTTCTAAAATTAGTAATAATTATTTTTCCTTTAAATTGTTTATTGGTGGCTATTAACTCATTTGAAAAGTCCTGTTTTTAAGCCAAAAAGCGCGTGCAGGGTATAAACGCTCTTAAGGATACCCAGTGGCAATTACATTATTTCATATTTAGTAACAATTTAGTAACTTGCTAAATGCGCCACCTTCAGGCGTCACAATGAACAGTGTAGAGAAAATAACTGCTAAGTAATTCTAAAATTAAATAAACAAATCTATAATCGTAAATAAACCTCAATTTGGTAGCATCTCTGTCGACGCTTTCTAGGAAAAAAGGCTTGATATTACGTATTCTAGATAGGGTTATGGTCAAGGGGCGCCAGAATTCCACCACGGTATCCCCTGCCTGTCGTAAGAGGCGACTAAAAGGGGTCATCGGGGTCGCTAAGCACACAGCGGGGGCTGTCTGCTCACGTCGGGAGTGACCCCGAGATGGGCGGCAGAACGTGTGGCCTCGTGTCTGTCGCGGACGCCCATCTCACCATGGGCGTCCGAAGTAGGGAAAGAGGGGGCATCTGCGCCCTCCCAACATGTGAGGAGCCATATTTGGCAGTGCGCCGGGTGACACGGCGAGTTAAATGGGCGCCATTCGCCTGTCCACATCGCCTGTCACCCATAACGCGCGTGATGGCCACCGAGAGGTTTTAGTCGGTATGCCGGCAAAAGATCTTTTTAGATCTCGGTAGGGACCCAGCCTGATAACAGGCTGGAAGGCCGGAGACCCCGACACGCCCCTTCCGATCTCCCCCGAGTATCGGAAGGAAGGCTAAAGGAGCTTTACTCTCGTTAAAAAAAAAAAAAAAAGACTGTATAGAAGCATCCCACCCACGCACCAGCCACTTCAACCCCTGTCTTCCTTTTAGGATAAGTCTTTGTTCAACACAAATATTGGATCTAATATAGACCTCAAAAACCTTAAATTCGTCGATCCCCAGGCTCAAGAGAACATAGAACCGTGGCGGCAGCGGTGGTTCTATGGCGGCAAACTCCTCGGCGACCGTCTGCTAGTCGAAGAGGCGAAGATCACGCCGGGCTACGTGGTGCAGGTGATCGTGAGCACGGACCCGCAGCCGCCGAGCTAGTGCCGCATCAGTGCATTTACACCACTCCGATGCGCGCCAATATTGATGTGGAACTCCAGCTTGAAGGTATTACGCGAGATGCAAATAAAAAAAATGTTTTTTGATGTCTAAGTTATTTAGTTAAGTGTAGCCCGAAAACTTTGTAAATTCACAACGGATTGTCGATGTCTGAATTATTCTGACATTTCAGGAATGATTAAAATCGCAGGTCGTATTAATCAATTTAATTTTTTTTTTGTATTAGTCTAAATCCAATTTTATTTTATCTTCTGTTTATACTTACCTATAAGTGAGGAGTTCCATATGACTACTCGCTTGTCAACTAGATGGCGCTACGTGTGCTTGAGAACAACCCTCGATGTAATTTGGCAAGCCTGTATAAAGTGGCTTGACGCTTACAACGCCTCACATTCAGCACGTCATGTTCGTGACCAATGAATTGTAGTGAAAATTGTTAAATTTTAAATACCGTTTTCAATTGATATAGTGTATAAAAATTTCAAATTAAATCCACAGATAATTTTTTAAAGTTTTTGAGATAACTGATAGATTGATTTCTTCAGATATACTTTTGTCATGAAATTATAATGGCCATTTATGGAGATTTTATTTATTAGAACATTCAATTCTGAAGATTTATTTTGCTCCTCGTAATGGATATCTGGGCTTACCAGACATAAATTATATTATTGGTCATAAAGTATTTAAAAGTAAGGGTAAGAATGCATAATCCATAATTTTTTGCGAGTCCTCAAGATGTAAAAGCGTTAATAATTGAACGGCGGCACGGTCGGCGCGGCGTCATTATCAGTTATTACGGTCTATTTCCGGAGCCCATCGAACTGCATTTCATTGATTTCAGCTCGTAAATGCTGCTACATTTACCCAAAACTATGAGTCATTGGCTTCGAAAAATGTAGATAACGTAAGCAGGACTTACTTATTAATCCATTCGGGAACTTAAAATAAAATTATTTTTCGATATTTCATAAAAAATATTAACGATAATAACATTTTCATTGTTGGCATTAAAAGCAATCCCACCTACGTATCTTAAGAAATGAGTCACCAAAACTCAATAATAGAAATGATCAATTAATAAAAATCTAATTTCCTTTCTATTGAAATGCTTTGTATACCATCCATGTCCCACCGAGGCCAATACAACGGCTGCCTTACCTATTAAATAATAAATTTCCACCATTAATGTATGGGCTCTTACAAGCCTTGACCCGTACAATATTTTTATACGATGACACACCGCTGACGCGTTCATCAATCATTCCGAACACATATTGGAGCTGTGCGTCTGGTACCGAAAAAGGTACGGCGAGTCACTAACATGCTCCTTGTCACGTTCACGTCTACGTGAAACTTGAGCTTACATTTTTATATCCCAGCCCTAGACTAAACGACTTTTCTGAATAGGACTAATATAGTCAAATCCTGAAGCCAAGATTTAGTCAGGTAATATTACACTACTCTCGCCATCCTTTAGACATAAGATGTTAGGTCTCAATATGTACTGGTGGTAGGTCTCTCATATGTGAGAGGCCATCTGGGTAGGTACCACCGCAATGTCTATTTCTCCCGTGAAACAACACTGCTTAAATGCACTGTTGTGTTTCGGATTGAAGGACATTGTAGCCAGAGCAACTACTGGACATATTGAGACTTAACATCTTATGTCTCAGGATGGCGAGCGCAGTAGAATATTGCTACTGTTCATGAGCGGTCGTATCGCTTACCATCAGGCGAACGGCTTGCTCGTCTCGCCATTCAAAGCAATAAAAAAAAAATATGTCCAGTAGTTACTCAGGCTATAATATCCTTCACACTGAAACACAACAGTGCATTTAAACTGTTGTTTGGTGGGAGAAATAGACATTGCAGTGGTACATAGGCGGTCTCTCACATATGAAACCACCAGTATAATTGAGTTTATAAACCTACTTTAGTCGAATGTTTAGGCTTCACTCAAACTAAAAGTCGTCTATGAATATCATTGTACATCAATACAGTACAGGCAATATTGGTAGATATACCAATATTGCCTTGGGATCTTGGATAATGCAGATTTAGATCAATATCCTTTGTTATTTATTATAGTCAAGGTTTTGGGTCTCCGCAGCGTGATGCTGGAATTTGGATTATTTTGTCGAATGGAGAACAGTAGTCGACCACATAAACTGCGTTGCATTTACCATCAAATGTAGTGTAGGCACTTTGGTTATGTTATAGTTAAACATAAGTTATAGTCACATAATTTTGAATTTCGGAATTTTCCTTAAGTTTTAAGTAATGCTAATCTCCATAAATGGCATTTATAATAATCAAACAGAAATACAATCATTTATTTCATAATTAAATACCATAAAGTGTATCTATACGAGTATCGAACATAAACAAAATCTCTCGCCATAAAACAAATTATTAGTCGCTGGTCAAATTCTCAAAATTAAAATATAACGTTATTTAAATGTAAAGTACCACAGCAGCTCGATAATCGTTAATGCTATATATTAGCATGGAGAAAAAAATATCCTAAAATATGTATGTATAATAATGAACAAATTAAATGTAGTAGGCATTGTATTATACACTTTACTAAGAATTAAGTGACATTCGCTGAATAATGTGGTGCAAGTTTTAGTTTAATTGATAGAAATTCGAGAGCAATTGCAGAACTATATCATAGAGATTAAAAAAGCAGCGGGATTTTTTTAAATTTTCGTTTCATTTTTTTCAACAGTACATAACATAATTTTGATATTAGAAATTAGTGCATATCTCAAATACTGTAATTTAATATGAATGTTTATTTTTCTCTTTATTTTCCCAAAACTTGGTACGTTGTTCAATGAATGTTGCCATGCATACAGTAGTGTTACGCGCCGCTCAGTTTGTATGTTTTCATGAGTTCTGAATGTTTATGGGTTACGATGTCGATTTCGGTTTGTGTCAATGTTAATGCGGTTACTAAGTTGTGATTTTCAACATCGGTTAACGTGTCGTCCACAAACCACGCCGTTTATGTGCATGCACTGTTTCTGTGCAGCTTCTTGTGGCTCGATAGTTTAATGCGTGGTATATGGACGGCACCTAATCGTCACAAATTATTATGCTTTCCTGTTTTGTAAAAGTAAAAATGCTGAATGTAGTTTAATAAATAATCACTGAAATTATTACTCGTAATATAGAGATTTTTTAAATTTAATTTGTTGTGGAGATACAGTTTGAGGTTCACTTGTAAATTCTTGTGTTTGATATCGATAAATATTACTCTATGAAAACTTTTTATTTACACATATCAATATCAAACTACATTAATTTAAACATTGTTACCAATAATCTTTGCATGTTATGTTTTGATTTGTTGATTAATGATTCACATCAAAATATGAATTAATATCTCTACAATGTTTATTGGTTACAAAGTAATAAATAAAGCTCCACTGTATACCCACAACAAAACATGGATAATTAATAGCATAATACTGTATCATCACTATTATAGATTTTTATATTTTTTAGTTTTATAAATACTTGTCGATTTATTTATTTAGAGATGTCGATATGTTATCTACAGTTGATTTCCGTAGATGTTTTTAGTATATATATCGCTAGTATTGAGATCTAAATGGCTGATACGGGAGGATAAATGTATGAATTGTTTAAGGTTGTGTTGGTTTTGAAGTCAGCTCATGAGTTACTTGTGAAGATTTTCAATAAACAAGTAACGTGGAGGTTACCGATACGACAAAATATAGTTAAGCTTTAAATTATAATCGAATCGATGTGTTGTGGCATTTTTGACGATTTGTTTTCTAACAGTAACAAATTGACGTAAGTTTTACTAATTTATTTTTCTTGATAGCATTGGTTATTAATCTATTAAACAAACCGATATTCATTTTACACAATTTGAAATATATATTATAATATTCCCAATTAAATCTAATGTTGAAAATGTCACATCACATCCCTAGCAATTGTATAATGAAATAAATTCATATCAGCCATTTGCGTATGTACATTTATAAAGCGACTGCCATTATTGTGATGTTGTGAGAGTTTTCTTAATAATTACTTATTGTAACTATATATAATTTTCGAATGCTAGAAATAATTTGCGCATAATATAACAGTGAATGCGTGGGGGCGTAAGAGTATTTTTGTTTTATGCAATTATTTGGACCCCGCCGAGGTACTGCATTATATAAAAACTATAGTTTAATATTAATATGTATAAAATTGATAAAGTTATATAAAAAGTGGAGAAAGTCGGGATAATTTTACTTATAACCAGATATAACCTGGACAGCGCTAACCATCAAGTGCGAATTTAATTTACCGTGACAATATAAACAAAAACTTCAATCAGACTAACCTGTAACATTACTACTAGATACTTATATTTTTCTGTATTTATAATAATATAGTTTGGGAGATGTTGCTCGTGAGGTTCTCATACTGTATCTGTTTTTCTTACGTCTTGTGAATATTGAAAAATGTATCCTTTTATGTAAGACGATTTTGTTTATTTACACGTATTTTAGTTGTATATTTAACGGATTATTTGCACATCAGATAGAAAGCGCAAAATTTATAGTTAAGTCGTTTATTGAATAATTATTGTAAGTTAGTTTTCAAAATTGTTTATCGTGATAAAAAATTAAAAAAATATTAGATATATTTAGCATTTGTGGGTAATTTTATATTTTATTTCAGTACAAATTGACGCCCAGTCACGATGAACTGATTGTATTATAATATAACGCAAGTTAGAAACTTTACCAATATTGTTGTTTTTGCGTCTCGTATATTGCTCGCTTAAATTATCTCTCATTTTTCATCAACAGTTATGACCTAAATACTTTTTTTATTTTGAATAATATTCATTATAAAATAATAATATGTTATTGGTAAAGTTCCCAACGTTTGCGGTATAATTATGTGTTAGAACTCAATACTCAAATATATGTGGACGATACAACAACGTAATCGCTAGACGCCCATATAAAGTACTTAGGTTATCGATAAAATATCATGTTTAATGTAAACAATAAAAGGAATATTTCAAATTTGTAACTGTAAATTTCTATTGTAATATGGTGATGGCCTAATTTGTTTTCTCTCTTTTGTCCCCGTGCCTTATTTGTTTTCCAAGTCGATAGATTCTTAAAATCGTTTGTTTTTATTTATACAAATTAGGAGTTTAATTTTCTGTATCAAGAAAGCTCTATATTACTAGAACACTTCATTTATATCCTGCATGTGTATGTTTACTGGATGTTTTATCGATATTTTTGTCACTGGCTTGTATTTAGAAATCTATCGACGTGCACCATTTTTAGTGAAGTTTTGTTTTAGAACGAACACAATTTGTTATTTTGTGTTTTTGTTATGTTTCAAGTTCTCTATTTTTTATACGTAATTTTTATCGATCGGCCATTAATTTTATTTTAAACTATTAATTATACGGTCTAGTTAATATTTCGAAATATGTAAGTTTTAAAATACTAACGTTTAGGTAAAAAGATATTAGTGTTTATAAATTATAGTTAATTTTGGGAAGAGGCTTATAACTGTATACCTACTTATTATCCTCTATACATGTTTATTAATTTAAATTCAATTTAAAAATATAAAGTATTTTGTTGTAACCGCTGGTTCTGTCTTGTCGATAAATGGATATTTAATATAGACACAAGATATTTGAAATATCAAGTCATTTATTGTCATCGACCCAGGCCAGTGTGTTACACTGCACTCAGGATATCGATAAATTTCCTGCTTATTTATTTCGGTTATTTGTTTATTAAAGTTTTAGGTACGTCACATGAATTAAGTTTTTAAATTGAAGTATCGATCTTGTAATTATGCTTCATGTATTTCAGAATTAGTAAAAAGAAGTACCTTGTACAGATTGTCATATTAATTATTCATTGCGAAATATTATGTAATTTTATTGACAAATAAGTTCTAATTATGGTCTACTGTGCATATATCAATATCAATACAATACGATGGAATTATTTGTGGTGCTAAAATTACAATATATTGTTATATTATTGGCCTGTTTCATGGACTTTCAAAATTTACGGCCTTGTTTAAAAACCTATTTTAGCTTTCGAATATGTTGTCCTCTTCGTTCATACTGATTTCAAAAGTCGTTTGAAAGAGACAAAACATTCGATAAAAGAGGTTTTGTTAACTATTTATGAATAAGGCCGTTATTCTCTCAGCGCGGTGTAAACTTGACTATTTTTCTATGATGGATGAGCAATTATACAAGATCCAAATAGAAGTCCCTATTACTTGATAATAACAACTAAAATGTTTCAACTTGTAACGAAACCTTGTAATTGATTTCTTTCTATGGATCTATATTAAACATTATAAAGAAATATACCACATATATACGAAATGGATAAATTAAGGCCTACATTTTAAATTTGTGAAATATCTTATTCAATATATTATGTATTTACTTGAGTGCCATGAAAAAGGCCATAAATATACTCGGACGCTTATCGATACTTTTAAACAATAGGTCGTTGTGACTAACAGATACGGGTAATGTCCAAATCTCTTCACATAATATATATTTATTATCGCGTTGGCGATAACTAATTTCACTTTATTTTAATTGGTATTTATTGTAAACATTCATAAATATTTTGCAAATATTTATTATTCCTCTGTATCCTCTTAATTTCTATTAAAACTTGTATGGGCTTTTTATCTAGGTTCCAAGCCATGCAAATAAGATTTACTATGTAACGTGGCAATGTCAATGGCTTGAAAATATTTTCGTTGTATACAGGGTGATTCGAAATTAATCTGATAGTTGATTCGATAGTGTGATGAATAGTTACTGGGATTTGGAAAAAAGAATATTAGGGACCAGATTATTTTCAAATATCCTTGTAATATTTAATGTTTTGATTTGAAATGAAAAGAAATACGGATCACACTCATTATATTATGTGTAGATGGAAAAATCACCGCGTGTAAACTAAGGCTAACTGTATTTGTGTTCGACCCGACTTATTTTATGCCTTTTGAAGATTTCTTTGCTATTTTGGTTTTTTATTCCGAGAAAAGTTTTTTTACTGCCCCCGTGTTTAGCCACTTTTTTATATCGATAAGTCGGGTTTTTCCTTAGCAGACTATCTCGGCTGTAGAGAGGTCCGCTTAAGCGTTGCGATTGCCCCAGTGCATGTGTCATAGGCTGATTTTACTCGTTCACTATGAATCGACACTACGCTTCTATCAATTTCCACGTTCCTAATACGTATACCGACTTTAAAGTAAGCTTTCATTCGCTGCCACCTATTTGCAGGCAGCCATGTTGTGTCGTACATTACATTCGGATGTATTCGGTTATACTCGACTACCGTCGTGTATGTTCGACTAAAATTGGTTACGCTCGTAAATATTCGTGTTTGAGTCGTGTCTTCATATAGGTGTCGGTGAATGCCTCAATATTTATGTGTCGATTAATAGTGAACTCTCATACAGTTTTGTAAATAAGAACCAACCGTTTTTCAGTGTGTAAGCAATACTAGCATTTTAAAAATTTTCAAATAAAATCACTTTGTGAATAACATGTGGTTGTGTTGTTTATTTTCCTTCATGCGTGTTCATTAATTATCTAAAATTAATCCCATCAAAAACATCCTGTAAAAAAATTCCAAGTCCGCAGCTCAGGTTTTCTACCGCAAAAAGTTGTGAGATGCATGTAATACCAAGTCGATTAATTTATTTAGTCCTTGCTTAAGGGACCTTCTGTATAAAGTTATTACGCAAGTTATTATCATATCAATATTAAAAATTCTTAACGTGTTAAATAAATTGATTGACTTGGCCATCGCATGAAAACATAATGTATCGTACAATTTATACATAATGCTCCTGGCGAAGTTATGGAGGGTTGAAAATGGTCTGAATTGCTTCGAGAAAAGGATGTTACGACTGTGCCGCTTTTTAGCTCGACTTGGAGGGGGCACTACCGTGCCCCCAGATTTAATTTTTACCTAAAAATTTTGATGTATCAACTAAAATACTACGGCGCAATATTCTCAATATGAACAAAATGACATAAGGAATTGTAAATCAAAACGAAAATTCTAATAGGGCAAGTTTTATTTTATAAAGATAACAATAACTATGTATTACTTATAACAAAATAACTGCGTGATAATGCAATAGTTGCAATCAATGTGTACTGGTAAATACAATACTGATATGACTAAAACTGCTTAAATTATAATATCCTGTAAGTGTTCAGTATTACATCAGTCTAAATACTAATTAGTCTTAGGAACACATAAATGAACCACTAGTAGGCTCAATTTAATATTTTCACACCATTTCTAACTGTTTCTAACATTACTGACTTGTTTTATCATAAATTGCGTCTCCGATAACAATGAACATGTTTACTGCAGCACACACACTCGTTGTGATTGTATGCAACGCGTCTGAGACTATCGCATTATTTGGACGCTGTAGGCTGTATTTTCAGAAATGGTATATATACGCTGTTGTCATTAATGACAGCATGAAAGACAGGGGGGTTACTTTATACTCCGACACGAAGTTTGAATATTCGAACTTTGAACATATAAGAAGTTTTCCACTTCTAAAAATCAACTATTCGCTGTGAAACTCATCATTCACTTCGAACTTAGTCTAAGATTACGACGGACGATACAGGATTCGAACACTTTGTACAGTATTAAGGCATATTCGTACAGTTTTACGTGCGATTTTCCAACATTCGTCGTCGTGTACAGAGTTAACCTCCAGGTGCGTCCGGGGAGGTACCAGTCACATAGGAAATCGACGTGAAGCAATAACTTTGCAGTCGCATTTCATACCCCTTTGCTCTTTCCATCTTTTGTCCTTCCCGCTCCCCTCCCAATTAGAAAGGCCGGTCATACATCTATGATCTAAGCGTTGGGGACGTTTATGGGCGGCAGTGATAACTTAAAATCAGTAAGTCTGAGACGAAAATTTTATTGCATAGTAGGTACTTGATTTTCTCCCTAAGAAACAGGAGGAGACTGGGGATGTCCCTTGTGCATGTGCAACGGCATGTGTCAGTTATATCTAATCAAATTAAAAGTCACTAAAGACGAATGCCCATTCATATTATCGGTAAAAAATAACGACGTCCTCCATTATTTAATAGTGTGAAAACATTGCACAGAGCCTTGTGACGTATCCCTCAGTATATATTACTTGGGTATATACTTGAGCAGTTTGATCTCGTGCGTGAGCCAGATGGCGAGCGACAGCAGTACTAGTGAGCCGGACTGGTGGCTCGCGGCCAGAGGTGTCGGCACGTAGTATAGGAGGGTTAGGATGCCTAGCGTCACCTGGAAATACATTATATTAATTACAGGTATACAATATGGGAGATTGTGAATGAATTAATTGAAATGAATGTATTCGTTTTTGTTAAAATATTTCTAGTTGTTCGGTTACTTATAAAATACCGGAAATATCGAGAGTGCTGCCGGAAACGAAGCTGGGTGGTAGTTTTAGTGACTACAAACACAATGTAACTAAAAAATTCGCAAAGAAACGCGACAATTTTATTTTATTATTTTTTTAATATCGTCGAGTTTGGCTGGTAAATCAATAGTTTATGCTAAAATAAGAATTTAAAGCCTTGCGGACCATAGCGCATTTAAAAAAAAGGGTGTACACTATTATTTAAGAAAAAAACTATGAATTTACTACCCTAATACGACGATAGAAAATAAATTATAAATAAAAAGGCACAATTTTTTGCACAAAATTTAGTTGCATTGTGTCTGAAGTCACTAAAACTACTACCCAGCTTCGATTTCGGTAGCACTTTTGATATAACCTATACTGGGTGGAATCGCTTATCGTCCGGAAAATTTAATAGTCTATTGTGTATGTGAAATTAACGTTATATACGAGATTTATCATTTAAAACTACAAACTACCCCATAAACAACATCAGTACAAGATATCCCCAAAACGCATATTATCTAAATCACCCTACACTTAAAAGTGCAACGACATGTCAATACTCAGGCGCGGAGTGTATGAGTCACGCCACACAACAGCTGACTGTCGCGCATCGACCTTGAACTTACTTTGCGCCTATTTATCGGTATTATTACTCTAAATATTACCATATAACATTTTGATTTATTTAGAATTTTAGTGTGTTAGGATCATTTAAGTAAATTTAGTTGTTGGTAAGTTGTTAAGATTTACATTATTATTTTCATAACGTACCTACTATCTTAGAAAAAGCTGCATATGTTTTTATTTAAACGTTTTAATAAAGTCGAGAATAGACGACTTCGCTGTCGTAGGTCACGGATTCTTGCATGATTAGGAAGTCTGAACTTACCATGATCGAGTAGCCTCGGATAAGTCGTTAAATAGTTCTTGTGCTGGGAACTCGTGGATTCATCATTCATGATACCATTCCTACGCAAAGACTGCAGATGTTCTGGATCTGCATACATCCTTCTTGCATGACCCAAGTTTTCATTGGATCGAACATAGCATGTCATTATTGTCACATACTCACTGTTCGTGTAATCACTCATTTTGACCGCAAGAAACTAACCAATAACCAAAATAATTTCGTACAACGTCACTCGGTACCGAATTTCGCACGACTGAGTTTGTGGCAAGATCCCTGTTCGGTGTCGGCGGCGCGGGAGCGGGCGGCGCGGCGCGGCGGCACGCTTGGTACTTGCGCTTGCGGCGGCGCGGCGGCGAGGGCGGCGCGATCAAAGGATTTTATTACTTAGATTTAGAAGTTTCTACTCGAATTCATATTGTATAAAGTAGGGTAACAATAATGTGTATTTATGAAGATTTTTTTCATTTATGTCATCTTTCTCTAAACAACGTTGTTTTATGAATAACTTATTCTAAATTAGTAACTAATAATGGTCAATTAATTTTACACTACATAAACAAAAACATAAAAAAATTAAAATAAGTATGCCAAAGTGTTCTAAATCATGTACTTGCCATGCACAATTTTTTTCGTGACGATAAGCGATTCCACCCAGTATATCTGGCATTTTTTTGTTATTTTGAATTAACACGTCAAATAAATGAGGAATACATTGATAATTACAGATATATAGTGCCATGGAATATGCCACAATGTTTTTTTTTTCAACATCGTTAACTAGATCTCTAGTGTTATCTTTATACCGTCACATTTCACATAATACAATGTAAACCACAGTTCCCTCACCTGCGTCCAGGCCATAGCAGCGACGGCATTGGCAGCCCTACGCGCCGGCACAGACAGCGGAGCCCTGCGAGCCAGCACCCACAGCAGCGTGGCCGCCGCCAGCGTCAGGGAGCCCAGCACGCGGTGGTCGAACTGCACCGTCGTGGGGTTCTCAGTCATGTTGCGCAACCATGGCGAGAATGATAGGATGTCGGATGGTATCCAGTCGTCACCCATCTTGGGGAATGAGTTGTATACTAATCCAGCGTCTAGGCCGGCTACGAACGCGCCTGGAAGTCACAAAATGAGTCTAAAATTAGTTTTTGTTGGAAGTCTGTCTACAACAGATTAATAAAGTTATAACGACATTAACTACAAAACAAAATTAATACAATATTTTAATAGGTAAATACAATTCACAAAAATGTTGAGGGTAATGCCTGTGCGGATATCACACACTTGGTGTGGTCCGTACCAAACTGGTAAATTGGTTGTTATCTTAGCACTGCAGTCAACGTTGTAATATCAATGCACTATATTTTGCAATATAAGGTTACACTTAATATCCTTGAATCGATGTAGCATAATTAAAATTAAATAAATAAATAAAATTCCGAACGCGCGGAAAAAATGGTTAACCAGTCAGACCCTACCCGCGCTGATATACGTTGCTATCTGATGAGACCAGCTGTTTTTCGCTATTCGCTCGCTTTGATTTAGTACGCACTGGCTTATAATTAACATACGTAGTTACTGTATATATGTGTCTTCTATCTTTTGTGCTTGTCTGCTGTTCTTTGTGTGTACGTGTGAACTGTCGCTTACGACCCTTCAGACTATTTTTGTATAGTGTGTGTGGTGAACAATAAACTGTGAACTATCTGTGTACTAGCTTTTACTTCTCTGCTGTACCCTTACACACTTCACGCCATCGACCACAAGGTACCCCCACATCTTTTTATCTCCACATTGGTGACCCTGAGGAAAACGCTAGAATGAGCGACAGCAGTGATTCCAACAATACCGTCGAATCACGGAAAGGCGGCGAGACTGGCAACGTTACCCGTCGGGCTAGAAAGGTACGCCCGACAGCAGAGCGACCTTCATATGACCTTCCAATTAATTTGAAGGTACCGGCATTTTCTCCCGATGAACCGGAAATTTGGTTTGCCTTATTAGAGGGTCAATTTGAAATGTATGGCATAACTGACGACTGTTTCAAGTTTTCCAACACCCTCAAGAATTTGGATGTCGCAACAGCCAAGGAAGTAAAGGACATAATAATAAATCCTCCACTTCGAAGAAGGTATGAAAAACTCAAAAGTGAGCTTATTAGACGACTGACCGCCTCCAAGGAGAAGAAAATGAGACAGGTTCTGACTCATGAGCAACTTGGAGACCGAAAGCCATCACAATTTCTTCGGCACCTTCAAGATTTGGCTGGCCCAAGCTTTCCGGACGATTTCTTGCGGACCATTTGGTGCGACCGTTTGCCTCGAGAGATTCAAACTGTTCTGGCTTCGCAAACCACTCAATCTTTGGAGCAGCTAGCAGAATTAGCTGATCGTGTTCAAGATCTAGCTGCGCCTTTCAACGTGGCAGCAGCTTCAGCGTGTGCCTGTTCCTGCAGTGGGACTTCATCCAGCGAGGTCGCAGAGCTGAAGTTGATGGTGGCACGTTTAGAAGCGAAACTGGAGGAGCGCGGACGTGTTCGTACAACAGCTGACCATTCTAGACCACGGCGCCAGCGATCTTCGTCCCAGAGTAGAACGCGGTCAACGTCCAGCTATCGTCGGGCTCCAACCTGTTGGTACCACCTCAACTTTGGATCCAAGGCGCGGAGATGTCTACAGCCGTGCGACTACAAGCCAGCAGGAAATGCCATGGGCAGTCGTTAATGGCGACTGATGATTGCCCCGCTTCCCCAAGTCGCCTCTTTGTAACCGACCGCCATACGAAGACGCAGTTTTTGGTCGACACAGGCAACGACCTCTGCGTTTTCCCAAGGTCGCAACGGCGCCAACGTCGAGCACCTACTAGCTACGAGCTCATCGCAGTCAACGGGACGACCATCAGCACGTACGGCTACACGGACCTCAACCTGGACCTAGGACTTCGCCGGGTCTACCCGTGGCGATTTATCGTTGCGGACGTAACTAGACCTATTTTAGGAGTAGACTTTTTGTGTCATTATAGTTTAATTGTTGACTGTAAACATCAAAAATTAGTAGATAATACAACTACTCTGTCTACTCCAGCTTCACTGGCTATTGATTGTAGTGTCTATTCGGTGAAGGTTCTGACTGGCAATTCACATTACCATCTTTTACTTTCACAGGAATTTCCGGAGATTACACGACCAGCTGGGACACATCGCACGGTACCTCACAGCACACAACATCATATCCGCACAACACCAGGCCCCCCCGTTTCATGCTCTCCCAGACGTTTGGCTCCTGACAAGCTGAAGGTGGCTAAGGAGGAATTCCAGGCCATGATAAACGATGGTACCGCAAGGCCTTCTGAGAGCCCGTGGTCATCGCCTTTACACCTGGCACCGAAAAAAGATAACGGTTGGCGTCCCAGCGGTGACTACCGACAGCTCAATGCCCGCACAATACCGGATAAGTATCCAGTACGTCATATCCATGACTTCGCCCACAATATTGCTGGTTGTAGGATCTTTACCACGATAGACCTCGTTAAAGCCTACAACCAAATACCAGTTTGCGAGGAGGATATACCGAAGACGGCTATTACCACGCCCTTCGGTATGTACGAATTCCCGTACATGACGTTCGGGTTGCGGAACGCCGCCCAGACATTTCAGCGTTTCGTCGATGAAATGATGCGCGGGCTGGACTTCGTCTACTGCTATCTTGATGACTTTCTCATCTTCAGCGGGGACGAAGTCGAGCATGAAAACCATCTCCGTCAAGTATTTTCACGGCTGAAAACTTACGGAATGGTTATCAATCCCGCGAAATGCGTTTTCGGCGTCCCGGAAGTTTCCTTTCTAGGATATCACATCTCGGCGGAAGGAACCAAGCCTTTGGACGACAAAGTTCAAGCCATTCGCGATTTTCCTCTACCGAAGACCGTCAGAGCATTGAGAAGGTTTTTGGGCATGGTAAATTTTTACCGGCGTTTTTTGCCCCATGCCGCAGAAACCCAATCTCCTCTCAACTCTATCCTCATGGGTGCAGTCAAGGGTTCAACACCTGTTACCCTAACTGGCGAAGCTTTAAAGGCTTTTACGGATACCAAACAGAGCCTATCAGAAGCAGCTCTACTCGCACATCCTAACTGCAACGCCAAATTGGCTTTAGTTACTGATGCCTCGAACGTGGCTATGGGGGCAGTTTTGCAACAGCTGCAAGACAATGCTTGGCGTCCGCTAGCTTTCTTTTCCCGCAGACTGAACCCTACACAACAAAAATATTCCCCATATGATCGCGAGCTTCTCGCGATCTATGAGGCGATCAAATATTTTAGGTTCATGCTCGAGGCAAGGGACTTCATAGTTTACACCGACCACAAGCCTATCAGTTATGCTTTCACTGAGAGGAAGCATAACTGCTCGCCTAGGCAGTTTCGGCAATTGGACTATATTTCTCAGTTCACGACCGACATAAGGCATATCTCAGGCAAAAACAACGTCGTGGCCGATGCCTTATCTCGAATCGATGAGCTGGGGGCTTCAATCAATCTAGCCGAACTTGCTAAGAGCCAAGAGTCCGATATTGAGTTGTCTCAATATTTGGATGGCGATTCATCTCTCCGCCTCTCCAAAATACAATTTCCCGGGAGTTGCATACATTTGTACTGTGATACGAGTACACCAACTGCCCGGCCCTTTGTTACCAAAAACTTTCGTAGGCAAGTATTCCAGAGCTTACACTCCCTTAGCCATCCTGGCGCTACTGCTACTGCGAAGTTGGATGCCGAACGATTCGTTTGGCCGGGCGTCAGGAGGGACTGCCGAGAGTGGGCTCGTACTTGCTTACAATGCCAACGTGCAAAAGTCACAAAGCACGTGTCGGCGCCGGTAGGGAAATTTGATTTACCCCGTGCACGCTTCAAGCACGTGCATATAGATCTTGTGGGACCCCTACCCATATCCCAAGGACACCGCTACTGTCTTACGGCCATCGACCGGTTCACTCGTTGGCCCGAGGTGATACCCATACCGGACATCACGGCTGAAACAGTAGCCAAGGCCTTATTATCCGGTTGGATATCCCGATTTGGGTGCCCAGAGCAGATAGTGACAGATCGCGGACGTCAATTCGAGTCCGCACTGTTCCAATATCTGGCAAAAATCGCTGGGTTCCAACACAAACGCACCACTGCATACCACCTAGCCTGCAATGGTATGGTTGAGCGCTTCCATCGGCAGCTTAAAGCGTCAATCACGTCCCATGTCAGCCAAAACTGGACTGAAGTCCTGCCTCTAGTGATGCTGGGAATACGCAGCGCACACAAAGAGGATCTCCAAGCTTCTTCAGCTGAGCTGGTCTATGGAGAGCCGCTAAGACTTCCTGGCGAATTTTTCGATCCGAGCGCGCCATGTACATCTGACATGTCAGATTTTATGGCGCGTCTCCACTCGTTCGCCAAGAAGCTCAAACCAGTACCGGCCTCCCACCACACCAAATCGAGGATCTTTATTCATAAAGATCTGGTTTCCACCAAATACGTATTTCTGCGTGAGGATGCCTCACGTGCCCCTCTTCAACCGGCTTATACAGGACCGTACAAGGTCTTGGAACGAACCGACAAGGTTTATAAGCTCCTGATAAAGGGAAAACCAGTTACTGTCACAATAGACCGTCTTAAACCTACCTATGTGACTAGCGACGAGCAGGGGTTGGCACCAGCACCACCTCTGCGGCGCACATTCGTTACGCCTGTCCCAGACACTACTCTTTCACAGGACGCAGCGCCACTTTTAAAGACAGTGCCAGTAACCACACGCTCTGGACGCCGTGTCCATTTTCCTGATTTTTATCGCCCCTAGCCAGGTCTCTGGGGGGGAGTGATGTGGACGCTCACCCACATAAATAAACACACATGTACACATTCACATTTAAACATACATTCACATCAAACAAACACGCATACGTACATACATTCATATATACAAACATACATACATACATATTTACACTCGTTCACACATATAAATTACTGACAAAGTCACTGACGCGAGTGACACAACTGGTCGTTTCCGAAATTGTCTGGAAATGCGTTACGGGCTGCTACAATAACTGTGCGCCCGAGTTCGGCTAGCTTCACTGCCCATGACGTGTGGTTCGGGTGCCCGAACCACATCCGAGGGCCGCCGAACTCGACCGAACGCGCGGAAAAAATGGTTAACCAGTCAGACCCTACCCGCGCTGATATACGTTGCTATCTGATGAGACCAGCTGTTTTTCGCTATTCGCTCGCTTTGATTTAGTACGCACTGGCTTATAATTAACATACGTAGTTACTGTATATATGTGTCTTCTATCTTTTGTGCTTGTCTGCTGTTCTTTGTGTGTACGTGTGAACTGTCGCTTACGACCCTTCAGACTATTTTTGTATAGTGTGTGTGGTGAACAATAAACTGTGAACTATCTGTGTACTAGCTTTTACTTCTCTGCTGTACCCTTACACACTTCACGCCATCGACCACAAGGTACCCCCACATCTTTTTATCTCCACAATACTAAAATATACTAAAAATAAAATCCTCACCCGAAACAGCAGTAAAGAACGCCATAGCTTTAACAGTATGTGCGAATGCCGTAACAGACGTCAACTGCTTGAGTTTTTGGTACGTGGCGGCCGTCGGGAAGGGGCGCAGCACCCGTAGGGCTCCACCTAAGAGCCCCGTGTATAAGATGAACGCTAGTGACAAGTGAGCGGCGAGACGGTACTGGGAGACTCGAGGCACGTCTGATGGACCTTGGAAACGGTCTTCTAGCCCTGACTTCACCATGTACCAGCCCATCAGACCCTGGAAGAGTATGAAATAAATATATTTAATACGACAATCATCAACATCCTTTACAAAAAGTCCAAACACGCTAAACATGGGCTGTCTTAGGAATGACTTAGGCTGGTTTTAGAGTCACGCTGACCGTCAGCGCTGACAGCTCAGCGCGTAGCTTACGGTCGGGGGTCAGCGCTGACAACTGTCGTCCATAAAAATTGAGTCTTCGCCTAAAGCGGCCAATGCGGGTTGTGCATGAGGAATTAGAACTTCCGCTATGTATCGATGTACAGTCAGTGAGCCGTTTTCAATGAAGACTAACTCTGTACGATCCATTGAATTTATTCCTGCCCAAAACATAACAGAGCCCCCACCATAAGGTGTGATTTCTTCAAAACAAGCCTCTGCAAAGCGTTCTCTTCGTCTTCGTAGCACTCGCCGACGTCGATCTTCACTGAACAGAGATATCCTGGCTTCATCGGAGAACAATACCCTATTCCAGTCTTCTTGAGTCCATGACTCACAATTTCGAGCAAACCTAAGCCTGGCAACTCTGTGCTCACGGAGTAACTTAGGGCCGCGGGCCGGGCGATGACTGCGTATATTGGCCGCGAGAAGCCTCCTCCTAACCGTCCATAGACTAATATGCACATTTCTTACATCTTCGAGGTTGTTCTTAAGGTCCACATACGAAGACTTGCGATTTCTCAATGCGCGACTCACAAGAAAACGATCATCCCGGTTGGGTACATGGTTTTCTTCCAGAACCAGGCCTTCTCTCGACGGAACCGGTGTCTTGATACCGCTGCCAGGTCCTTTGAACCGTCCAGCGACTCACACTTAGCCTCTGAGCCACGAAGCATTGGCTGCAACCCTCTTCGAGCAGCGCAACAATTTTGGTAGCTTTTACCACTTTCTCTAACATTATTGAGACAGCTAAACAGCAATAAATGAAGCTTTGACAATTAAGAATATGAAATAAATTCATAAAAATTGACTAAAAGTTATGAAAACCGATATTATCTTTTGGAACTTCGCACCAAAAATGTAGGATAAAAAGTGGTTTTCTGTAAAAACGAGCATCAAACGAAAATTTGAATTTAGAACGTACTGTTTTAAACACCACGGCATTTTTAAAACCGGCCAGTAACATGTACAAATGATTGAAATCATTTTGGTACCGTATTTTTTTAAAGAAGATTAAAATCAAAACCGCCCGTTTTTTTTTTTGCAAATGAGTGTATTATCTGAAACATAATTTATACTCACTATAAAATCATTGTAGGTAAAAAAATTATTAAATATTTTAATACCAAAGTACTAAGATGTGGCAATCGCAGTCCGCGCGTGGCTATTTTTACTACGCACGGCAAAAATCGACTGCAGCCAGGCCGGAGCGACGAGCGATACGTCCTCCCTCTAGAAGGCCTTGCGGCGGTCTGATTTGATGCAGGTCAGACAGCGTGTTTTATAGTGGTTTTTAAAATATGTGTAGAAAACATGAAAACTAATTTTTTTGAAATATAAAACTGGTAATTTATTGATAAGATGTTCTTCTATTATAATATGCAACTGCTATAAAAAATTATGTACGATAAGTTGGTGAAAAAAAAAAGTTGTTGACGAGAGTTTCTGAATAATTTCGCATTGTTTAAATTTTTATTTTTCAGGAACTAAACACAAAAAGATTATTTTTCTCAGCAAAATCCCTCCATAAGGGTCTTATTAGTCTGATAATATTTTTATTTTCATCTTATATTTAGTGATTTCGGATATCTTAAGCTTCTAAATTGCCATTTAAAGCCTAAATAACGAAACTTGTGTTCAGTAATCCTTATAGTACTCACAAATTGTCCTTCAATCTATAATGTTTTCTACCAAAATCCTTAGATGGCAACCTTTTCTAAAATTAGTACTAATTATTTTTCCTTTAAATTGTTTATTGGTGGCTATTAACTCGTTTGAAAAGTCCTGATGTTAAGCCAAAAAGCGCGCGGAAGGTATAAACGCTCTTAAGGACATTGTAACCAGAGTAACTACTGAACATGTTGAAAATTAACATCTTACGTCTCAGGATGGCGGGCGCAATGGAATACTAAGCATTGCTTTGTAATATAATGTGTAGTTTGGTTTTGCTACTTTTTTATGTTTATGAGCGGTCGTATCGCTTACTATCGGCGAACGGCATGCTCGTTTTGCCATTGAATAGCCGCGTACTGACTGACCGAGCAGCCTCGCGAGGCCTGCCGCGCGAAGCAAATGCTCGGCTAGTCGGGACGTGCCTCGCCCGAGGCAAACGCACACGCCGTCTCGCCCGAGCGTGCCGCGGCCCGAGCCGAGCGTTGTCGGTTTTTGTCCATGCTCAAAGGCGCCTCGGTACGTTTGCCGCGCTCAATCAAGACGGTTGTGTTTCGCCTCGCTTGTTCGTCGCAGGTTAGCGCCATGGATAAAGAACAGTGTCTTAAATTAATACAACTATACGGTGAATATAGAAAACTTTGGGATGCGCAATGTCCCGATTATACTAATAGAGGATTAAGAGAAGATGCATGGAGAATAAGTTAGAAAATGAACATTCCAATAGCTGACTTGAAGAAAAAAATCTAATCTGTTTTGGTATAATAGTTTCATCCAAAAACATTTGGGTTTCCGTTTTCTTTACTTTACAAGCCGTAAAATTATTAGAATGGCAGTGGTGGCGGTAGCTTTCCGAACGTACTGCCTCAAAACTTCTCTTGAGCAAAACTGGCTCGGCCTTGCCGCGCGAAGCTGCCTCGATCCAAAAAATGTACACATCGAGGCTGCCTCGCGAGGCAACAGTCCCGCAGCAAACGTCTGAGGCTGCCGCGCGAGGCTGCGCGGCTAGTCAGTACGCGGCTAATGCAATAAAAAAAATGTCTTTATTACTAATAAATAAATCGCACAAATTGTTATTTTGATCCAGGATCTTATCCCCAAATCGCAATGTAAATGACAAATGACCAATGTAGACTGTTACGGACAAGTATGTTCTTGATAATGAAAAGCACATTACACATCACAACTGTATGTGTTATTCATCTACATTAACCAGAGCCGCAAGGGTAGATACCTCATTGTTATAGCACCACAATAGTGTTATAAACCACACAAATAAAAAACACAAAATATCTATTATTTACCTGTGCAGCTACCAACGCGCAGTACACCCCCACCCTGACCTTCATCCCCTTGTCCAGATACCCTTTGGCCCAGAAGAAGGCGGCTGGAAGGAACACGGCCGCCCCGATGGCGCGCCCCCAAGTGCGGTGCGCGAACTCCATAAACCAAATCCACTTGAACTCCGACAGGGTTATGTGCTGGTTCTTACTGGAATAACCAAATACGCCTAACAGTCACACACGTGGTTCCGATCCCACGTAAAGATCAATAAAGTCTTGTATCATGGCGAACCTTTGTCTATAAATGTGCTATTTTTAAGTAATGTTTCTTAAGGTCAGCCGTGCCGTGAAATAATTTTGATTTAAATATCATTGGGGAAAATTAACTATACCTACTACAAAAACAAACGAGTGCGGAATATGTTTTCTTGTTTAGAGAAAAAAAAACATAATAGATCTTTTTTCTTTTTGGGTATCAGTAACTATTACTCTCTTGGGTCTCAAAAATACCTGTGGATCACAAAATATTTGTCTCGTGCGAGGATCGAACCCGCGGTCTCTTGTCTCTTCACACTGCTAAATTCACAGTATCTACGTATCAGTCGACTCGCCTGGGATTGTAACATTATGTCACAAAAAAAAACATTATTAAAAAGCATATTTTCCTTTTAATTTATGCTCAACAGCTTGATTGACCCCTTTTGGTAAGTGTGCACAAGTAGATCAACCACCGGCAGGAAACTACAACTATCACCAATCGATACAAATATGTCGGCAAAATTCAAATTATTTAAAAACGGAGTGAACAGGTGATCCCAGAACAAGACACACTTGCATGGGTCACTATGACAGTTAATACTGTGCGACCTACATCTCTATGTACATATTATGTTTTCGATATTGTACTACTAGTCTAGACTTTAGTAAACTGAATTTCATACTATATGAACTCCGGATACTGTTTATATTTCTCGAACTCCTCCTGCCATTCTTGTTCACTAGTAGGCATCTTCTCTCCCAAGAGTTCCCATGTCACCATCGACAGCCCTGACTCCGTCAAACGTGTGACACCACCTGCATATGTTAAAATAACTTTAACTCCCAAGACACTATTTAAATATGATACATTATAAAAATGTTGCCTAAAAATGAAGATCTTAATTTTCTATCCACAGTATTTCTCCTATATCACCTCTACTGAATTGGTGTGAAAATGTGTAGGAGAAAGGAACCCACTTGCAATCTACGAGTATACTATCAATGAATGTAGTACCTTATAAATATGTGCTGCTTTGAAATATATTTATCAACCAATTTATTAAAGGAAAAATAATTGTATAAAATCTTGAATATGTATGCTATTTAACACTTTACTTTAAAAAAATAAAACACAATTTTGGCATTACAACGTTTATTTCAAAACAATAGTTTTGATGATCTAAAATCTAAACACATGACAAACATGTATCTAACACAAAGAATTTGTTTTTCTTTTTTACAAAAATATACAACAGTTGAGATTATAACTTTAAATACCAAATCCTTACTATCAACCAATATTTACAAAGTTATAAAACAAGTAGACAAAATAAAGAAAGTTAAAATATTGTGTAAATTAAAAATAACAAAAAGAAGATACAGTCATAGTTTTAAAATTAAATTTAAAGTGATCAGTTACATTTTTCAATGTATTAAGCACATTTAAGTATATATATGACTAATTTCACCATCATCTAGATACCATTAAAGCTTTAGATCAGAATTCATTTATTAGGATTATATACAAGTTTAAGTTGGCAGTTATATATATTTATTTAATTTGTTCCTGCCCTACTATCTGCCAGTGTAACTTATTAAAATGGTACACACATACATTGTATATCTAAATATAAATTACAGGTAGATTTCTAAATCTTCAGTCAAACTTTTAGTTTCTGTATCAAAAAACAAAAATTGTATTGTCTTGAATTTCTAAATCAAGTATGTTGACAAACAACATAATGTCACCGAAACATAATGAACTATCCTACTTACTGCCATTAGTGGAGCTAAGTATCAGATTGACAATATAATAGATGCTGTAAAGCAGTATCAAGTAACCGGCCACCATACCTAGCACTACTGCTGTGAACACCATTCCACTGCATCCGAGAAGCCAGTAGCCAACCGCCTTGGATGACTTTGGTTTTGGTGCAGAAGAACACAGACGCACAACAATGCCATTTGACTTTAAGATGTTGCTTAACTGTAACAAACAATTCATATATATTAGACTGATGCATAAATAAAAAACTAAAACTAGTGGATTTGATGTTTAATAGAGGTTGCAGAATTTTTGAACTGCCAAAAGCAAATATTTTTAGCATCTTCCATCTCAAGTAGTCACTCATTCACAACAAAAAGTAATAAATTGTTACCACACACAGCTTAAAGTTCACAATAAATAAGTTGGATATGTGAACATACTGTCATTCTTAATTAAATGCACTTATATGACATTGTTATATCTTTCTGCTTATGTGTTATAGAATGTCATGTAACAAAACTATGCTAAACCCAAATAAAAAGCCATAACTGTAAATTATTTCCTTTCATATTTTTAACAAGATTTTTTTTTATAATTTGATTAGATAGAAATATTGTTAATAATGCATATGAATACTCACTCTTAAACCTTTGTAACTGTTGCCTTTGTATGCATTATATCGGGCAGGAGTAATTAATTGTCTGTGCGAGAGACTGTTGAAATTTTTGGTTCCCGAGACCAGTTGGGTCTGCACAGTCCTCAGGGACTGAGTACATCGGCACAGCTGGGCTACACTCCACATCTCTAGACACGGAAAATTATATTAAGTATGTTTTTAAATGAATTATTGACATACTAAAACATATTTCTAAAACTGTTCAGCTCTTATAATGTATAGATTATATTAATGTAACAATGAATAATAAATATCTTAAATATAATGTTGTGGATTGTATAAAAAGTATCAACTATAATTTGATACAAACAAATATACAAAATATCAATAATTAAGATTGATAAACAATAATTTAAATTATAATAATTTATTTATTCACTTAACAACTACTTTACAGGGTTGGTTATAATACAGTAGTTTTGACTATCCTATAATATTCTCACCTCATATGTAATATATCTGTATTGAACTACATAAAACATTTAAAATATTTAGGTTATAAAAAAAACTTCAGAAATACATTTTAAGGAAAATACTGAAATAAACATTATCTACGACTGAAAAATATTTTTTAGATACCTAATAAATCAAATTATAACCATTAAACTTACTAGTTACAAATCTGGAACATCCAATCACTTAAAGCGTTTTAATCGATATTTATCAAGTCTCCACTTTCCTTTATCGCGGGTAAAGGGGAAACAGGGACACGGCTGAAAATAAGCACTAATATTGATAACTCTTCAATTTCAATTTTCAATGCGAATGTTACGGAATAGACAACTGTCAAATACATATGGAGAAAACTTTTTTAAAGTGCACTCATACAAAGATTGTAATAGTATTCAGCCTGTCTAAAAATGATTAATACACTGAAATATAAATTATCAAATATAGAGCCACAAACTTATCTGGCCCGGTGGCCAAAAGTGGAAACAACGATGTCATTTGCAATTGTCAATCTACCTGCCAGTCGCTGACATATCGGCCATTGGCTGTTTACTCAATGTATTTATTTTTCCTGCATTATTTAAAACTAGTGAAAATTGATGAAAACTTTAAAAAGTGATGCTAGGAATGTTAAACTTCAGGTATTAAATTTTACGTAGGAAGAAAAGCGTCTTCAGATACCAATAATACCCTTCGAAAAATTGTATCATCGCGTAGCTGCCGCCACAGGCTTGTGTTGTCAGCTTTTCAAAATAAATTCCACGAAAACAGAACTTTGTACGTACTAGTACAAGTACAATAGATGTAAGTTCATATCATAAACTAAAATTTATCGTTACGTGCGTGGTGGCCTGTTGGTAAATGGACCAGATTTCACAACCACATTTCACGGTGGCCGCGGGTTCGAATCTCAGGGCACCCTTCTGACTTTTCGGAGTCATGCGTGTATTGATAGTCAATAAACACGCACTAAAATGGTGAAGCAAAACATCGTGAGGAAACCTGCATACCATAGCGATTTATAAGAATTTCTATGGTACCTGTGTAAGTCCACCAACCCGCATTAGGCCAGCGTGGCGGACTATATGGCCTGTGATATGGCCTAACCACCCTCAATCGTACTCTCGATCGCAGAGGAGGCCCGTGCCCTGCAGTGGGACGTGTATGGGCTGATACAGATACACTTGTTTAAGGGTTTGACTTCTTTAAGGGGGAGCGATTTGTTAGAAATCTTGTGAAGGAAAAAAACATGCAGATGAAACTGGTCCACTCATTTTCCAGACACTATTGATCGGATTGAGAAGTCTTACCCATTTTATTGCAATATCTATTTTTAATGGCAACACCAAATTCGATTACAGCGACTCTCTCACCGGGTCAGATAAGTTTGTGGGACTTTTGTTTTGCATTTTAAAACATATTTATTATAAAACAGGAAACAAAAGTCATACATAATATTTTACAATAATATATTTCCGTATAATGCGTATAGTGATTTAATCCTCAACTTCTCTGTAATCATTGGATAGTGCTTTAATATTGTGCAGGGCATTTGTAAATTCTCCCTCTTCCAAACCTTCTCCGACATAATGATGAACAAAAGCACGTTTAGCATACATCAAGGAAAACTTTTTACATATTCGCTCCCAAGCTACTCTAACTGCAGAACTGTTTGACACCATAACAACTGCTCTTTGCAATGCCGCAAGGTCACCACCAGGTACAGTGATAGGAGGCTGATGATTTATTCCAATCTGTTTTAAAATGAATAATAATTAGAATTTAAATAATATATATTTAAAAAACGTTATTTAATTTTTTTTATTATATACCTTGAATCCAGTGGGAGACCATGAGACAAATTTTATGGATCTCATACTTTTAATTTGATTTATGCACGAATTAATATCGTTAGGATTGACATCACCACGAAAAAGTAAACAGCACGACATGTAATATCCTTGTCTAGGATCACATTTGACCATTTGATTGGCGGGCTCGAAACACGACATCATGAGCTGCTGCGTGCTCATTGTTTCGTGGTATGCTCTTGAAGCGCTGATGAATGGCGCAAATGTGACCAACGGGAAATGTATCCGTGGGTACGGTATCAGGTTGGTTCTAAATTCTACTAGCTCGACATTCAACGAGCCTTCAAATCTCATGGAAGCTGTCATACAGGAAACTACCTGAAATAAAAATAAAACTTTCAAGTGCATGTCGTGATTAGAGGATTTTGTGTAGTTTTGAGGATTCACAAGTGGAAAAGGATGTAGTTCTTGGAACACATCGTAAAAAGTGATGTCAGATGGGGCCAATAACTCCTATGAGGACAAAGTTCCAAGTTCTGGCAAATGTGGCGTAGAATAAGTTGGTGTATAAGGACCGCAGGAAATCACTGAGATTATGATGCTGCCGATGCGACTTAAAGACCTCTCAGCCCTCAGGGAGATGCCTATGTCTAGCTGTAGCCTTTCTTTGATTACGGATTATGATAATGTATTCATTGAAATAAACATTAGATATCCAACCAAATTATTGAACATCACTAAGTATAGGTAGATATATCAAAGAGAATTACATAGATAAATTGCGAATTTGATCTGAATTATATTGTTTTCTGTTATTCAATCTTTATCATTATAGAAAACAAAATACCTGCGCAATAAGACGGTTTAAATTCGTATAAGTTGGCCTCGGTATTTCTAACAATCGAGCAAGAATGTCGTACAGAGCTTCGTTGTCGAAAATAAAGCAAACATCTTCTGTATTCATACAAGCGTGGGTAGTAAGCACAGCATTATAAGGTTCCACGATAATCGGTGATATTTTTGGTGATGGATATATAGCGAATTCAATTTTAGATAGCTTTCCGTAGTCTCTGACTAGTCCTTCTAGTAAAAGCCCCGTGAACCCGGATCCAGTGCCGCCACCAAATGCTCTAAATATTATAAAGCCCTGAAGGCAGCTGCATTCTTCGGCTGCTATTCGTATTCGATTAAGTGCCAAGTCAATCATCTCACGTCCAACTCCAAAGTAACCTCGTGCAAAATTACTGGCCGCATCTTCTTTACCAGATAGCAGAGATGATGGATGAAAGAGTTGGCGATATGCTCCAGTACGAATTTCATCTAGAAAAAAATGGGAAGTGAAATCAGATCAGATTAAAGAATCAATTTTAACCACATTATCATTATACAAAAGCTCCAGTAATTTTAGAAGAAATTGTTATTACCTATAGGAGTCGGTTCAAGGTCGATCATGACAACTCTAGGAACAACTTTGCCACCACCTGTCTCATTGAAGAAGGCGCCACAACCACTATCATTGTTAGAGAATGCTAGTATACCATCTGGTCTGATTCCATGTTCGAGGCAGTACAATTCCCAACAAGCATTAGCAACTTGAACGCCAGCTTGTCCAATATGTATGTGTATAACTTCTTTCTGAAAGAATTATAATATAAAATTTCCTACGGAGACCGATTTTTATATCAATATTTGTCTTACACCTTACAATAGTCATTTTATAAACTGTATACTCATAATTTTGTGTATTTCTAAATTAAATAAATATGATTTTGGTTTTCTACATCATTTTATTATAAAAATACTTACTCAAATATTGTCAATTTTGACTTTTTGCGTTTATAAATGCAAACCATCTATGAGGCACAGGATTGATTACGGCATTATGGATTCTTATAAATAATGACTATGAAACATCTATGAAAGAAATCTATACTTATTAAAGCAGAAGAGTTTATTTCTAATTTCAGGAACTACTGGTATTAATTGAAAAAATATTTTTTGTTGGATAGGTCATTTAATGCAGGAAATCGAGTGAAAGGTGCGCTCATGGGTGCGCTACACTCCTTTATGAATAGTTGGAAGGTCTCAAAAAAGGCACGACTGGCTGTCCATGGAGGAATGTTAATTCCAACGCTTATGTATGGTAGTGAAAGTTGGGTATGGCAAAAGAAGCATGGAAGTGAAATTAGGGCAGTAGAGATGAGATCGTTAAGGGGAATGTGTGGTGTAAGCTTGTGTGACAGAGTGCGAAATAGCGTGGTGATGAAAACTTGTGGAGTGAAAGAGGATGTAGTGACGAGAATTGAGAAAGGAATGTTACGATGGTTTGGTCATGTAGAGAGGATGGATGAAAGGAGAATTACGAAACAAATACATAATGCGAGTGTGGATGGAAGAGTCGGTAGGGGTCGACCTCACCGAACATACACCATCCAAATCGGTGATAACCTCAACAAGGGTTAGGTTAAAAGTACCCTGAACCGACGAGAATGCACGAAGTCGTTGATGATAGTAGATGAAGCGAAAGTAGCAGTGGCGTAACAATAGGGTGGCAGAGTGCGCAAAATGCCACGGGCCCCCGGCCTTAGGGGCCCCCGGCCCGGCAAGGCCCTGGCCTGACAATACCTCGGGTCAGACGAGACCCTAGCTCGACAGAGCCTCGGGCTCAAGCTCGACAAGGCGTAACCAGAGAAGAATCTAAAATTAATTACGAAATAATCGCCCAAAACTACAAATAAACCACAGAAACTTTAGGTTATGTTATGGTAGAGAACACGAGAATTGGACTCTGAATTGGTCAAGACTAATGTTTTCAGACGAGTCTAGATTTGATTTATACAAGTACGACTGAAGACAAATTCTGAATGACTACGTCGCGTTGGCCTCTTTTAGTGTGGGCGAGAATGCCGTTTTTATTCAATGCCCGCCTGCATGTCATGTCTATATCCACCTCGGACAACTAATGCAAATGGGTAGATACAACTTCGAAAAAGAAGCCGATAGTAGGATTCAGTTTGGGCAGCGTTTAGGAAGTTGTACCACATGTTTTCGTCGGATATACCACAGAGCCTGACGACTAAAGTGATCTTGTAGTGCGTCTTCCCATCAATGATTTACGAAGCCAAGACGTAGACACTGACTGTGGCCACATTCTAAAGATATTCCAAGTTTTCGATCCACTTTTAAACACGAAGTAGAACAGTCAACATCTATAAGAGAACTTGCGGATTTTCATTCATCATCAGCCCGTTGTAGTGCCCTGATGGAAATACGCCTTTCCCAAGGTACTAAGTCACTGAGCCCGGTCTGCTGCTTTGTGCATCCAGTCGCTGCCGCCCCACTTGTGAAAGTAGTCCCTCCATTTGGTCAGAGGGCGTCCCACGCTACGTTTTTCAAGGCGCGATGTCCACCCCAGAGCAAGCTTACTGCAGAGGTTATCTGTTCTGCGACTTATGTGGCCCTCGTTGCGACTTCAACCTACAACTTTCAGAGCGATGAGCTATCAATACAGAAAGTTTTTTGAACTTGCTAGACAGCTTATGAAACCTCTAAACGAATTGATCTCTGGATGAAGCTAGACAAGACGAAGGTCATGTCTAATGAACTCGCCGCTCTGGGTCCAGTTATAATCTATGACGTCTCTTGAAGTTGTCAAAGAATATGTCTACCTCGAGAAATTAATGCAATTGGATATCTACCCAACGGCTTCCTTTTTGAAGTTGTAGATACAACTTCGACATAAGGATTCAGTTGGGCTTTGCAGTATTTAGGAAGTTGAACTACATATTTTCGTCGGATATACCACAGAGCCTGAAATAATTGTTTTCAACTAGTACGGCGTCCCTGTAATGACGTACGGGGCTGAGAATTGGCTACTGCCCGTGGGGCTAATCCATAAGCTTAAAGTAGTTCAACGTGCTATGAAGAGATGTATGTAAGGCGGACTCTCTTTCTGATGGCCAAAATTCGGAATGAGGTGATATCCGCCAAGGAATCATGGTGACCGACATAGCTCTGAAAGTTATTTTTTAGTTTTTAAAACTAAAAAAGAAAAGTTTTTTTAGTAGGCCGTTTTTTATTCTCTAGTCTTCCAGAGGTGTACTGCATTCATGTTCTTCCTAACAATTATCGTAACAACGGCTGGTACGGAGCGAACATTTTCGAAATTAATGGTAATCGAAACTTATTTTTGAAATTCTTTGGTACCAGGAATGCTACGCAACTTTGTAATTCTATTTAAAATTCTTTAGCTCGTAATTGAACTTTGGTGACGTTATTGACACTTGCAGAACAAAAACTCCGAAAAAAATCATACAGTAATTATAATGTTTTTCTATGTATACCTAAGAAGATCATACTTTACTTAGTGATTCATAAAATCTAAATTACAACGTCAAGATTTTTTGACATTTACGAAGGGCCCCATTTAATAATTTTTGCCACGGGCCCCCGATGGTGTAGTTACGCCACTGGAAAGTAGTATGTCAGGATTGAGCAAAGTGGCGGTCTATAGTCTCTGCCTACCCCTATGGGATACAGGCGTGACGATTATGTCTGTATGTATGTATGTCATTTAACGAGGAATGCTATATAGGCTATATATCATCACGCCATGACCTATAGGGGGGAAGCAGTACTGAAAAATCTAGTAAATACGAAGATACTTTATTCGGTTTTCGTGGTCTGATTGGTCGATATTCTAAATTGATAATCGGTATTAAACTTAATGCCGTGGTGGTGCTTGTCAGATATTACCTAATACTATTCCAGGCTAGGGTTAATTTTACTTAGATAAGCACTAAGCACTTGTCGCCTCATTTGAAGCCTAGCCGTTATTTTCCAAATAGCTAGTTACTATTGGTTACAATCTTAGATTATATACTCGTCTAGATTGAGCAATGTCAACAAACGATGCGCTAAAAGTGTCCTCACTTTCGTTGATATGTGTGAGTACCGGTCGTGTAATTATTGTAATCCAACTGTCAAGGTGTGTGTGTTTAGGGATGCCTACTCCAGATTATTAACTTAACTTTTCCCCATTATTTGATATACAAAATAGATTAAATAATTTTTTTTTCTTTATTTAAAGTAATCATACTATTAATTATATTTATAACGCATTTTAGTAAAAACAATAAAGATCTAAACCCATCTCCTAGTGTTTGTTTCCGAATAGAATTAACTCTTTGGATTTATTGTCTGGGCTGTTATTTGATTTCTGTATTTATGTAAAATATAAATCATCATATCAGTCATGTGAGGCTACGAATGGTCTTCTTTTCGTTTCCGCTGTGTAATGTCTCTCCAGCAATTTGCAAGTACGGAATCCGTAGGAAGTCTAAAAATATTATTAGGACCTTGAATAAGTTCTCGCTGTTTCTTCAAAGATGACAATATCAGTATCCCGTTTGTGAAATTTTGAATGGTAATACACATGCAAGGCAAAGAATTAATAAAATTACTATGAAGTGCATGTTGTTTCATTAATATCGTGTAGATAAGTATTATTTACTCATTAAATAAATAATGCCATTCTTCTTGTTGTTATTCTGATCGAAATATTATGTAATGATATAGGTCTACCAGAATCTCATGGCATAAAATTAAAAACAAACATAATGATTTTTATATGGCAATACCATCAGTCAACAGCTGTTTCAAAATTGAGTTATGTCATTTGATGAGAATATTATAAGATTTATAAACTTCCTTAGCGAAAATATATATATTAGTTCTACGATCACAAGTGCGACACATTGTTTACAAGGTTTATCGCCAGATCCGTGAATAAATTGGCCAAATTTATACAAAATCATCGATTTTAAAATCGACGTCGTTTTAACAAATAAGTCGGAGCGAATAGTTTTGATACTTCATGTTTTTTGGTTAGTTTTAGATTTGTACATGTGTTATATCGTATTTACTTTGTTATCATGTTTTGAAACTAAACAGTAATGGATTGAATAATTATTTTCAGGAGTTTCCAGAGTTTTTAGATAAGGAACGGTTCATTATTAATACTTTATCTTCATAGTCTCCATCAGAAGATGTACAGGAAGAGTATTTAGAAGTAAGCTCTGTCTAAAGTGTTGATGAAATAAAGAAGACTGAAAATATAATTATACGTTTTTTATTTTACAATCTTGCATCTTCCATATAACATTTTTGGACTCTAATATTTATGTAAATAAAAATGACTCATAATCAAACTACGTACAATTTAGAAATTGAAAGTTGTTTGATTAAGAGAGAACTAATAAGAAGAAAGCATTAAAACGAAACTGGTGGCTTGGTAGCGGTACTGTCATTTTTATCTACGTTTTGAAAATACCAGCGTTCCCTCTATATTATACATACCCGTAAGGCACGTATTTAAATTGTAATTTGACAGCCTTTTAAAATGACAGCCTCCGTGGCGCAGTTGGTTAGACGCCACCTATTAAACGAGAGGCCGCGGGTTCGATCCCCGCACCGAGTGAAATGTTTGTGCGGCCCACAAATATTTCTTCCGGGTTTGGGTGTTTGTGAGACCGAAAAGTATCTTGTAGTTCCTGATACCCACGGCACAAGACTCGATCTTAGTGTAGGGTCAGGACTATGTATGTGACTGTTGGGTGTCATTATTTATTTATTTAGAATAGAAAAAAATCTTATTTACCTTTTTAAATTGGCTATTAATCAAACAGTACAATTTCCAAGTCATTTTAATGTTTAAATAATCTATATATTTATACTTAAAACACTATTTACTTTATTTACAAAGTTTTACTAAAAAAACATGTTAATTTGAAATAATAATAAATTACAATTATTGAAAGTATTAAAATATGTTCATCCAATTACCCCAGTGTTGCGATGCGCAAATTCAAATTTCCCAAAATGCCATGAGATTCTGGTAGACCTATATTTGTGTTTTATAGTTTCTCCCATAGTTTCAACAAATCTTCCTAGTAAAAAATTGACAACACTGGCCAATGAAACTCATCTTCAAAATAATAAATTAAAAGTTCATGTTTTCTTCAAATAATAGTGGTTTAACAATAATGTTACCGATAGAAAGTGATATTGGTATTTTTATACAGTTTTCCCACACAATTGCGATACAATTCGACAGCACAAACCGGCATAATTAATTATTTTTCGGGAGCACGTTATCCATATGTAGTTCAAATGACACTGACGTACGTGAGAAGCGAGTCTACCAAATTTGGTAGACTTTATTTGAGCCGCGCGGTGAGGTGTGATGTGTCATCTAGACGAGTATATAATCTAAGGTTACAATATTACCTATCAATCAATGTTTGATGGAAGGTCTTAGAAATGGGCACTTATCTCAGACAAAAATGCTTTAAATATATACCTGTTATTGAAAATCTTGAAAACATAAGTAGTCTTCTTTTAAAAGTTAATTTTGTAATTTATGCTTTGTTTTCTTTCAACCTTGGTGAGTTTGTGATAACCAGAGTAGATAATACTCAAGGTCGTCTGCTCTTCCTTTGACCCGAAACATTTAAAAACAGTGCTTCGTTTTCACTGCGTAAACCGAAATTTCAATATTCGAAGCAGCACAGTGATTGGCTGTGGAGAGGGAATAATAAAAAATCAACCAATGATAATCGGTATATAATTTGATTAGCGAATTAGCTGGAATTTGCATTAGAGCAAATTTATTTTTAGAAGTAGCAGAAGTAGTAAAGTAAGTAAACAAGTGTTTTGTCGCATTTTATTTGATTTGCCTTAAATATTATATAATTACTAACTGATAAGATAGTTCTCCGTGATTTAAACACAACAGGAGGTCTTATAATCCCGTTGCAAGTCGAGACTTATCACAGTAAAGATGAATTTCGCCGGAAAAGTAGTGATTGTTACCGGTGCCAGCTCCGGTATTGGCGCCGCTACCGCAGTGTTTTTATCAAAACTCGGTGCGAAGTTGTCCCTCACTGGAAGAAACGTCGAGAATTTGCAGAAAGTGACGCAAGACTGCGAGAAATCAACCAGTACATTTTCCATAACTGCAGATTTGACCAAAGAAAATGATATTGAAAATATTATTAAGAATACTGTGGATCACTATGGTCAATTGGATGTGTTGGTGAATAACGCAGGAATTATTGAAACAGGTACTATTGAGACTACTTCCCTGGCGCAATATGACCGTCTAATGAACACCAATGTGCGCTCAATATATTATCTTACTATGCTGGCTGTCCCACACCTCATCAAGTCAAAGGGTAACATCGTCAATGTGTCCAGTGTAAATGGGATAAGGTCATTCCCTGGAGTCCTTGCCTATAACATATCTAAAGCCTCAGTAGACCAATTCACAAGATGCGTTGCTTTGGAGTTGGCTCCTAAAGGTGTGCGAGTTAACTGTGTGAATCCCGGAGTTATCTTAACACAGTTGCAACGAAGAGGGGGATTAAGTGAGGAGCAATATGCTGCATTTTTGGAGAGAACAAAGGAAACTCATGCATTGGGTCGTCCTGGTAAACCAGATGAGGTAGCAGCAACTATTGCGTTCCTTGCCAGTGACTTGGCAAGCAATATAACTGGTGCCAGTGTGCCAGTTGACGGTGGCCGTCATGCCATGTGCCCTCGCTAAGCTTTGTGTATTTCAAAAGCTGTCTCAAAAAGTGTGCCTTATTTTTTTTATGTTCTAGGGTGTAAGGATAATTGTTATAACATATTTCACAAGTTATGCATTTTACAAGTATTCAATATTTTGTAATAAATTTTTATTGTTTGCAAATTACCTTTTTATTTAACAATCTTTCTTAAGTGTCTATTCCATTTAAATTTATTCAAGTAATAATGAAAAAATAATATTTTGGAAAATATTAATGCATTTTTAAACAAATAGGTTATTATGCTACTCAGTGTATTTGTTTTTTAAAGGATAAAAATGATTAATTAGATGCAAGAAATTCAAAACCATTTCAAATTTTATACATAATTTATTAACATCTAACTTACAACCATTATCACAATTGACTAATATCTAAGTTCTTAAAACTTGTGCCTGCAAATAAATCATCTTAACTTTAAAGTTTGTGACATAATTAATAAAAAAAATATTACATTAAAAACAGGAGGGACAAAGATTGAGTAGTATAATAAAATACTTTCTGGCGAAATAATTGAAAATAAGAGAGACTACCTAAAAATATGTTTTTGGTTCTCATTTGAAACTGTCAAGTGAAATTACGTTAACATCCTCAAAAATAAGATTAATAACTGTTGTGTTCATGGGGTAAGAAGCTGGTTGGCGGGAACTGCATCAAATAGTTTCTTAGCTTCGTCGACGCATGCTTGAATAATTTGTTCGAAGGCTACAGGCCCAAGTTCTTGTATCACAGGCTCCCAATTCGTGTTCATTACTGTATGGAGAGTCTCACCTGAAATAATATGAAACAACGGGTTATAAATCGCAAAAGTAATATTGTTTTAAATATTTCACAACATGATAAACTTCTGCGACCTGTTTGATTATTTTTGTTATCATGAAATGTATTTCAAATCTCACGATCTTCAAAGTGTTAGTAGGATTTATTTTGGTAGTTAGTATTTTTAATAATGAATGTCTATTTGCATTAGGCATTAAATGACAAGTTTATTCCTCTCCTTTTACCCCGATGATACCTGTTAGGCGGCGAACATACTAAATTGATATGAAAAGTACAAGCGCCAACAAAACTTAATTTCCATGCTGTATCGACCATTCCTATTAGTAATTCAAATCAATTATTACTATGTAATATAGTACAGGACTTTAGTACAGTAGGTATAGAACTTTATGTAAACGATTTCTATTGAGCGACTGGAATTTAATTTTGTTGACGTATGTAGAATTATAAATATTAAAGCATTTGTTAGGACAATGACGGCTCGAAAATGACGGCCCGAAATACTGCAAGTTCGAACCATTTATTGAACAATCAGTTCGTTTGCTGGCACAGCTCCGAATAGTTTTTGCACTACGTCTATACAACTCTTGATGATTTGCTTGATCGCAGGCGGAGCAATTTCTTGCATGATGATCTCCCAGTTTTCATTCGTGAATTTCTCTGTTGTTTGAGCTGAAATGTAAGGATCGATTAGGCGTTTTCCTAAGTGTACCTATAATTGTATCTATAGAGGTAGTCGTGGCGTTTTAATATTTTGAGCAGAGAAGGCTTCCTACTGGATGAAAATAGAGATCAGTGGAGTGATTATTTATAGCCTTTTCCCAGAAGTGGAATTAAATAGCTTGATAAGTAGTGAATACCTAAGGCTTTTTACGAGGTTATTTACCTCTTTAGTTCAATGTTTTGTCACCCGCTTTGCACTGAGCGAAGTGGACAATAATTTATTTCTAACTCCTATTAATTTAACTTTCTGATTAATTTCCTTGCGGATTAAAGACAAGTTAGAAATATCTAACTTGTATGGGATTAACTAATATGGGAATATCCCAGAGACTCACCGAGCAATAGTCGGTGTCATTGCATTGCGTACCACTGTTGATCCTGGCTTACAGGAGTTACAGTTGTGGGTGTGAGGGCGGAGTAGTGTATAATGTAATTTAAACTTAGGTGACTTGACTACATGGGAGTATCTCGTACATATTTTCTAAATGAGCCCGTTGACAAATCCATTTCAGTTGACCTACCTATTTATTTAATTTATGCTGTATTGCAGATTGCAATAGAATGTAATTGTTAAGTATTTTGTAATATTGTGTCTGTCTGTGTAGGTACCTTCTATGAGTCCATAATTTCATTTTAATTAGGAATATTTTAATTCCATTTCACTTCACAGCCTCCGTGGCATAGGCGGTTAGACGCCGCCTGTGAAACGAGAGGCTGCGGGTTCGATCCCCGCACCGAGAGATGTGTTTGTGCGGCTCACAAATATTTCTTTCGGGTCTGGGTGCTTATGAGTCCGAAATCTCTCGTAGTTCCTGATACTCGCTACAGAAGACTCAATCTTAGTGTGGGATCAGGACTATGTATGTGACAGTTGGGTGTACTTATATTATATACTTGATCTGAACTATAGGTAATATTTTCTTACACAAAAAAACTTACAAAGTTCCTTGTTGCCGTTGAAGAGGTTGGTGAATCTGAACTGCGCGTGGTCCATTTTGTAGTGGTCCTTGTGGTTGGTCACCACCCAGTGTCCGTTTACGGTGTCGAAGTCGTATTTCACCACGATGTTCAGGTTTGCTGTAAGGAGTAATTGATTTAATCACTATTGTTAAATATTACCTCGAAACAAAAAGAACTGGAAGAAAAAACTATTTATTCTTTGTGACGCTTACGTAAGTTATTGCGTCTTCAACCATACGAGTGTAATATAAAAACTTGAATAAAATAAATTAATACAACTCTTTTTGGGTGATTCAATTAAGGGTTATAAATGATAATACTTATTCTTAAACTATACTTTCACACTTTAATATCAACACAGCATTTAGATAATGACGTACTGTGGAAAATTTAGTCAATATCAAGGCATGTGTAAAGTAAACAGGCCGAGGAAAATGACTTGCCCAAGTTGGCATTGAAGCTAAGGAAACAAGGCAGAATAATTGCTTACACAACAGGGTCGCGGCTCAACGCACTATTGTGACGTCTCAATAAACGACACTGGAGAAGCAAAATTGTTATGCAAGCGAGTATTCTTAAAAACATGATGTTTGTGTGTGAAATGTGAGATGAGATGATCTCATGGGCGTAGCCACGGTGGGGCAGAGTGGGGCGCTTGCCCCACCCTGGCTTTGACCTGTAAGGTACCTAACCGACTCTAAAAAAATAAATGATCTAGGTAAAGTACTAGGCAGGTGAGCAATAAGAATAAGTATTTAGGATAATTCGTTTATAAATACAGATACAGGGTGTTATAGGGTGTAACCTTTTTATAGGAAAAAAATATATTGGGGAAGACCGTGGGTACGGTTTGCTAATTACATATGATTTTAGATTGCTGCCCCACCCTGATCCCATGGCTGGCTACGATCATGGATGATCTTCATAGTTTTTTGTACTAAAATAGGTTTTTGAACAATAATATCACGACAGATAAATTAAATTATGCATAAAATAAAAAACTTCATGATTCATGAATTTATGTTCTAATCTTCATGCATTCTGATATTAGACAAATGGTTTTTACGTGTATGCCTCAAATCTATACATAAATAAATAAATAAATAAATACACCCAACAGTCACATACATAGTCCTGACCCCACACTAAGATCGAGTCTTGTGTCGTGGGTATCAGGAACTACGAGAGACTTTTCGGTCTCACAAACACCCAGACCCGGAAGAAATATTTGTGGGCCGCACAAACATTTCTCTCGGTGCGGGAATCGAACCCGCGGCCTCTCGTTTCACAGGCGGCGTCTAACCAACTGCGCTACGGAGGCTGTCAAATAAAATTGAAGTGTCTGTTTTAAAAGTGAAAATAAAAAAAAATGTCCTACTGCATATCGTTATATACACGATACCTGTGCCAAAAATGATATTTAAAATTTTTTTGTCTGTCTGTTCCGGCTAATCTCTGAAATGGCTCGACCGATTTTGAGGGGACTTTTTTTGTCAGGTAGCTGATATAACAAGGAGTAACTTAGGCTACATATACATTATTTTAGAAAAATACTTATATTTTACAAAAATAAAGTAATGTTGCAATGCCCACGCGCAGCTCACGCGCATGCCACCACTGGGCCGTCACGTCGGGCGCCTCCCACCACTTCTCCCACCAACGAACCAATATCACATTTACAAAATATTGTATTTATAGAATTTTTTCAATAAAGCTAATACAAAAAAACTGAAAATAAATGTGCAACGGGAGTTTACCGCCGCTCGCTAAGAGATGGCGCCACCGTAGAATTAGATCGCGGTATGGTTTCGTTACAAAGGTTGATAATTAAAATAAAAATGCAAAGACCAAAAAAAAAAAAACAAAATAAACTAATTCACTTTTTTGTTAAATTCCACGCGGACAAAGTCGTGGGCACAGCTAGTATTTTATTTAATATTTGTGTGATTCACAGTTATGTACCTATTTGTTTCTAGTCTAGGTGTTTGTGAGAATTTTAATCAGTTTCCTCATTTTTCAATTTTGACATGAAGTTGCATTTTAATTAATTTGCTTATTTAAATAATACTACTTTGATTTGCTACCTACATACCAATGGATTTCATCGCGGATTTAGTACATGTATTTTCATTGCGATCAAATTCGTAGACTGAGTAGTTTTAATTCATTGCATGGATAACATAACTTATTTTGGCTTTTCCATTATAAAGACGAGATTCAATAATACATAAAACATGATCAGTTCATTTATGTTTCCCTTCGAGTTTCGATTCGTTTTCATGTTCCAATAGTATCAATGTTGAAACATTAACATGGAATAAAAACCTTGTACGACTCTACATAGTGCTAATTTATGAGGGTGAAAAAGTAAAGTACTCACTGATTTTGATCTTGGCCTGTCCGTTGCCTCTAATCGGTAGGATAAGGATCTGTCCGTCCATGTCGTAGTGAGCCTTAAGTGTCACATTTGCCGTGAAGTCCAACGCAGCCTTGCCTTTATCAGTGTTGATTCTAAAAAAAAACAAAACAAAAATAGGCCATCTGGGTAGGTACCACCGCAATGTCTATTTCTCCCGTCAAACAACACTGCTTAAATGCACTGTTGTGTTTCGGATTGAAGGACATTGTAGCCAGAGTAACTACTGGACATATTGAGACTTAACATCTTATGTCTCAGGATGGCGAGCGCAGTGGAATGTTGCTACTGTTTATGAGCGGTCGTATCGCTTACCATCAGGCGAACGGCTTGCTCGTCTCGCCATTCACTGCAATAAAAAAAAAAATATATATAGTATAAATATATAATACTCGACCAAAGGGCGAATAACTATGTCAATATTAAAAAGCATTAATTTTAAAAAATAATCACAGAACAGCTCGATGATAAAAAAAGCAGAAAAAGAACAATGATGCGTCAAACGAATTAATATTTTAAAGTAAGCGGGCAAAATGTAGATGCAAGGACACAAGTTCTCAAGTTTACATGCTTTTGAACGGATTTGCGAAGGGCAAGTTCGAATGTGATGAAATTATCAATATACGGTAGGTAAGTGGAATGAAGGACTAAAAAAATATATTTAAGTCAGGCATTAGGGTATGTACAGGTTGAATTCCACTATACAGAATAGGAGGGGAAAACAAGTATCTCAACAAAGTTTTCATACTTATAGGAGTTGACTTTAAATCCCCTCAGTCCAGTGACCACTGTATCTGTGAACGTGATCTTCAGTGCTGGGTTATTCACTTCGACGGTTCCGAGCTGTACTGGGTCTAGGGGAGCGATTCCCAGCTCCGGGATGCCGTCAGCAAACTTGGGTCCAGCTACCGCAATGACTTTCTGTATGCACTCGTTTAGGTTTGGGTCTGACGCTGAGCAGGGGTTGATGAAGGAGGCTGCGAAGAAAACGGCAGTTTAATTTAAATATCTTTATGCTCACGCTTTTTCAACTTGGAGGCTGTAGCCAGAGTGACAGTAAATTGTAAGCTTCAGTTTTCCAGAATTATTTCGGCCCTAAGATATGCTCGATGGACTAAATCTTAGAAGGAATGCCTTTAGTTTGATTTAATTATTTTATGAATATAATTATTTCTTTGAAACTGGAGACAAAGCAATCTATATGCAGTTCATATCGCCATGTCTCCAAAAGGCATGACCTATTCTAGGTCGTACAAACATCTGATAACGAAATGAAAATAGAAATCTTGTCTCTGTTTACAATGTCTTACGAACATAAGTATGGAGTCTTTAAATAATAATTGGGCAAATAAAAAAATGCTAAAACCAACAAAAATAATGTATTTAGCTGTCAAATTAATTTATGTTTTTTATCATTTCGAATTTTATTATGATGCATGCTACCAAATGGTGTAGCCAAGAATAAAGTACTTTTGCTTATGTCAACAACACAAACAGTAGTAGGTATATCGGAATGTATAATATATATTTAGTTCACCGGATTTCTTAGCTATAGGGGAGTTGCATACTCAACCATGCAGTAAGTACTACAAAAATATGTAGTAGAACTAACAAGTTTACAGGTGTACATTAGTTCCTATACATACAATATAATCTTCAAATGATGTGAGCAAAGTCAGCAGAAACTGGATATATTTTTTCCAAGAAAACACAGTGCAGGAAACACAAATAAGTCATAAAATGATGTGTACGTTTGTCTAACACAAGTATTTGTTAGACAAACGTCCAATGTTTATGGTAGTATGCAGTTATAATTCATCTCATAATTCTCAATCACCGTGTATAAAATAGAAATAAATATGAAGATTAGCTCATTGATCGATCTTTGTATAGATATATTCTAAATAGATAAACTATTTAGAATATACGTTGTAGGTATTGCTATAATCAATTTGTATTATATTAAACGATAAGATAATGGTGCTAATTATCAGATGATAGATTTTATTTTCTGGATATTAATAAAATTACAGCTTCTCAAGTAAATACATAACTTAGGCCCTACTTTTGTTTGCCTTAATCACCAAAATATGTTACACAAAATCCATACTCTTGATAGAAGGTTGATAATCTTGCACATTTATTTGCAAGGGCACTACGGTAAAATGCTTAAGAACATATGTATTTACTACACGATTGGCCGCGGTTTGAATGACCGCTCATTAGGTGGTCAAGGGTGTCTCCTAGGCCTACTTGTGTCATGCAATTATCAATAAATACTGCTTGACAGTTGTTTATTACTTTTATAACATGTTAATAGAGCCAATGATCGCGTAACTGCACTCCTAAGGTAGGCGTTCACATATTCGCAACAGATTGCACTTTTTATGATTTGTCTACTCACTATTGTATTTTATTATTTTTAATGTATTATTGTAATATTAATTGTATTATTATTAAGTGCGTGGTGGCCTGTTGGTAAACGGACTAGACGCGACTGCCAACCTGTTCACGGTGGTTGCGGGTTCGAATCCCAGGGCACACCTCTGACTTTTCGGAGTCATGTGTGTATTGATAGTCAATCACCACGCACTAAAACGGTGAAGGAAAACATTGTGAGGAAACCTGCATACCATAGCGATTTATAAAAATTCTATGGTATGTAAGTCCGCCAACCCGCACTAGGCCAGCGTGGTGGACTATATCGCCTAACCACTCTTAATCGTACTTTCGATTGTAGAGGAGGCCCGTGCCCTGCAGTGGGACGCATATGGGCTGATACAGATTGTAATATTACCTGTCTTGACGCCCGGAGGTCACTTAAGGTGTCCACTGAAAATCAACGGTATTTTGTGGTTTGTACCACACCATAGCATACATTCCTACTAGTCACAGCCGCGACCAGTCGTTTTTGTAAATTTTATCCCATCAAAAACATCCTGTAAAAAAATTCCAAGTCTCGCAGCTCAGGTTTTCTACCGCAAAAAGTTGTGAGATGCATGTAATACCAAGTCGTTTAATTTATTTAGTCCTTAAGGGACATTCTATATAAAGTTATTACGTTAGTTATTACCATATCAATATAAAAAATTCTTTACGTTTTAAATAAATGGATGCGAGACTTGGAATTTTTTTACAGGATGTTTTTGATGGGATTTCACGTCTTTTTGTAGAGCCCTACTTTTTTCCTTTTCGGTACTTCTTACTTCTAGAATATCACTAACTATTTTTCTTAAAGCCTCTGTCTTATGGATTTTTCTTATTTTTGTAGGTATCAATTTATCACAAATATAGCGGATTTGATTATTAGTGTTCTTTCTTTCATTGTAATTGATATTTTCGAGTTATTTAATCTATTTATTTGCAAGTTTTTCTTCGTCATGTTTTTCTAGAGGAATGTTGTACAGTTTCATGGGCTGAATACACCATTTCCCTCTCTATATCCCCTCCTGTTATGCCTTATGTATATAGATATCTATCTACAACTATTATTCCATTATATACGGGTACAATGATTCATTAACTGCAAATGTAACTTTGTAATCCTATACACTTATACGGGATTACAAAGTTATTCACTCAGTTGGTCTATCTAGAAAACTAGACACAAATTATGAAATGTTTGAATTTTCCCTTACTTTAGACACTAAACACTAATTATATTCTAAATTTGAAGGTTCTATGTCTGCTAGAAGTGCCTTAGACTTTTGATGATCGGTCAGTCAGTCAGTGAGTGACAAAATTAAGAAAGTTTGACTAGTTACAATTCTTAAACTACTGGTTCAAATTGAATGAAATTTTAAATATACCGTGTTTACACAATGCCTGCTTAGTAACTGAAAATTCAGGCTTCATGCTTTAGCCACAACGAAGTTATTGTGGGTTGAAAATGGTCTGAATTGCTTCGAGAAAAGGATGTTACGGCCTATAGCTCGACTTGGAGGGGGCTCGGCCGCGCCCCCAGATTCTGTGTTTTTTATTAACAATGCCTGTATATTTTGCGACTGTGACCAATAAATCGTATTTCTTTCTTTCTTTCTAATATTCTTTGCACTTATATAAATTCATACAAATAGGTTCACTGATCCTCATCGGTGGTACCTACCCAGGCGGCCTCTCACATATGAGAGACCTAACATCAGTAATTATAGGACAATATGTAATGAACCATGTATCCACTATGGTTCAATGCTGCTTGTAAGGCAAGGAGGGACCCAGGAAGTGTCACCGTTTCCTTTTACGACACAAATGACAGACTTCCACGTCAAACCTTTATTAGTTGCACCATCCTATTCCGGGCTTTAGACTGTAGGATAATGATTGGTAAATGCTAGTTGATATGTCATTACGTGATTTGTAGGAAGTTTTGAAATCATCCGCTAAATATGTAAAATTAACAAATCAGATTTTATGCATTTAGATTGCCGATTAAGATCGTAGGTTAAAAAGTGGTATCGCAACGAAAGTGTAATCAAATCACTAAGCCCCATTCACATGGGAAGATTTTCTCGCTACGAGAATTATATGGCATTATCCTATGACATTATCGCCATAGATTATCGTGTTCTGACAAATGCTTACACAATGCAAGTTTTTAATGTCCTTGGGATAATCACATCTATGAAGCGAGAAACTCTCGCCGTGTAAAAGGGACTTTATAATATAAATAAAAACTAATAGACCGTTGAACTATAAAAAAGAATATAAATATGTACGTTGGGCATTCTCTTATATGCCTCGAATCGAAACACGTTTACGAGAATTAAGTAACTCTTAATAGATACCTTAAAGATGATATGGAAAGATTTTAAGACCATTTTAACCTTGGTCGTTCGCGAGGTTATCTTCAAACAGTATTTTCAAATAGCAGGTTAAATACATCGACTTCCTATTAAGGGCATAGGTCCCTCTGACAGTTACCCAACAGTCCTTGTATGTCGAACAACTTCCTCAAAATAAATCTCAAATTGAACCATATAACGACTATGTTAAATTAAGTAAGTTAATACTATTGGATATAATTACGTGTGTATTGATGGAAATAATAGTTTTAAGTAAATATAATATATTGGCAGGATAAAGTTCTCATATTTTGGTAAGGGAGTTTATGTCTGTCTGATCTGAAACCGATCGATGCTTATACTTGGAAACAGTTTGCTGTTTGATTGTAAAACACGACATCCTTGCGTTACTATGGTTCAAGTATCACCAACTAACTACCTAGTTGTTTTAACGTAACATTTTTAGTATTTTTTTACACTTGCACGGCATAATGACTGCACTGCACGTGATGGTAAGCGCAAATGCCGTCCAGGCAGAGTATCGAATGGTATCAGACGGTGGTCCCTTGCCATTCGATACAATTATGCCGGCCTGCTAAGATGCCTCATTACAATACGGTGGAAGGACCCAGGATTGTAGGAAGGAGGGAACACGAGTAACGGCAGACAATTCCACAGCTTGACGCCATATTGATTGAAAATTCTATAACGTAGCAAAAATCTTTAAAACTCATCTTCAATATAGCGCTGTAGCCACTATATGCGGTTTGCAAAACATTCTTGCAATATTATCGTAGAAATTGATGTGTAAGGATTGACCGCAGAACAGGTCCTCGGCGAGGTCCCATCACACATTAATTTGGACTAAACGGTTGCAATCAGAATAATTAAAAAGGTCAGAAGGTGGGTGAATGGACCGCCAGGGTCAGATAGTGTGATCATTTGAATTTAATATAGACCTATGAAAAACTATCATCAATGATGTATAGAGGATCTCTATCCATACATGTGTTAAAGAATAGCTGACTTACGCCGCTTTAGCAATGATACTGAAATAGAAGAAGTATATAATTTAATATTCAATGAACGTATCAAAAAATTACGTCATCTGTCAGATAATAATAAATTTAATGAATGACTTGTCCATGTTGCTACTTGGCGGATCTTAGCATACCTATGAACCTTTGTTTCGACCTTAGAAATATGTTGGAACATAAACTCATTTGCAAAAAAAACGGGCACCTAAGCAATGAACCATTTCAAATGTTACTATTGGTTTGTTTGATAATTATAGGTAGTTTTACTTTCACAATTTTGTAAATTAATAAGCAAATAATCGTTTTCGTCAGTATTATCATAAAATTTTGATAAAATTTATGGGTTTTAATGCTAAAGTTCACTAGTAGTGTATGCTCGCTAGTAGTGCATATGCTCGTGAAGTAAAAGTTAACAAAGATTTTTGTTTGTTTTTTCTTTAATAAAGTAAAAGCAGACAAATGTTTAGTATCGAGTGTGACCCCCTCTAGCTGAAATCACAGCTTGAATTCGTCTGGGTATGCTAGCGAGGATATCCCGGATACTTGCTTGCGGAATACGTTCCCACTCCGCGGTAATCACATTCTTCAGCTCTCTGATGGTCTGCGGAGCCGGTTGTACTGATCTCACGCGTCGTTTCAGAACATCCCAGACATGCTCTATAGGATTGAGCCTGGTTCTGGAAGAAAACCATGTACCCAACCACGGGATGATCGTTTTCTTGTGAGTCGCGCATTGAGAAATCGCAAGTCTTCGTATGTGGACCTTAAGAACAACCTCGAAGAAGTAAGAAATGTGCATATTAGTCTATGGACGGTCAGGAGGAGGCTTCTCGCGGCCAATATACGCAGTTATCGCCCGGCCCGCGGCCCTAAGTTACTCCGTGAGCACAAAGTTACCAGGCTTAGGTTTGCTCGAAATTGTGAGTCATGGACTCAAGAAGACTGGAATAGGGTATTGTTCTCCGATGAAGCCAGGATATCTTTGTTCGGTGAAGATCGACGTCGGCGAGTGCAAACATTTATCTGCTTTTACTTTATTAAAGAAAAAACAAACAAAAATCTTTGTTAACTTTTACTTCACGAGCATATGCACTACTAGCGAGCATACACTACTAGTGAACTTTAGCATTAAAACCCATAAATTTTATCAAAATTTTATGATAGTACTGACGAAAACGATTATTTGCTTATTAATTTACAAAATTGTGAAAGTAAAACTACCTATAATTATCAAACAAACCAATAGTAACATTTGAAATAGTTCATTGCTTAGGTGCCCGTTTTTTTTTGCAAATGAGTTTATATTATATCGGTTAACTCTTTCAATAATTACCCTGCCACAAACGGACGCATATAAAATCATTATAGAACATTTTGCACTGTTGTGTCTCGGATTGAAGGACATTGTAGCCAGAGTAATTACTATTGGACATATGGAGAGTTACCATTGTATGTCTTAGGATGGCGAGCGCAGTAGAACGCCAAGCATTGGTTTCATTGCAATTCATTATAATAAAAATAGAAAGGTTGTCATGATCTATTAATACGAAATCTATAAGATATTTAAGCTTAACCTGCAGTGTAAAATGCACTTATTTTCACACTCATTTATTGTGAGGACAAAGTAACTAAATAGCAGCTGTTACTATCTACAATTATTGATAACAATATTGAATGAGCTTTCCCGTAATATTCAAATAAACACTAACTGTATCTTTTAATAAACATTGAAGTTTATTTATTTATGTCTTTGTTACTATTAGTTTTAATGCAAAGTAAAATAATAAGAACAGTCACACTTAGATTCGACTCCATAATAACATACATTTAAATAAAATAATGAAGACTTTGCACTAACACCACTACTAGAAACAAACATATTTTGAACAAATATATTTGTACTTTATATTAGTCTCACCACAAAGGTCGATCACGCGACTTTGCAGTTTAAAGCCGGCTTTCCTCCAACATCGCCAAGTAAACTTAATTGTTGTATAATATTATTTAACCCTTACAATATTTAAGAAGGTTAACATACTTTAGGTTCAATCTGCATATGTAGTGCTATACTGTATAGTCGATATACGTCCCACTGCAGGGTACGAGCCTCCTCGACAATCGAGAGGACGATTAAGAGATCTCTGCAGAGGTAGAGTTAGATAATTCGTTTCGTCATTTCATAGACCATAATGATCTGTTATTATGAAATTCCAAATATACACACAATTAGAGGAAAACGCCCATAAATTAGTGTTTTTTTTTTTATTTTGTTTGCTTTTTGTTAAAATAGTCTTTGTTTTTATATTTCAGCACCTTTAAAAAATAAAGTGATGCAAAAAAATATTTTGATATTTAATGTTTCGTCAATTATACGCTCCCGAGTGTTCTTAAGAATTTTTCACTTTCAAGTGGTTTCACAAAATTTTGTTTAATTTCATTTTGTGTGACTTAAGGTATTTTTATTGTTATTGTTGTTAGAGCACCTGTCTTGTAGAATATAAAATGAGTGACTTACCTTCCACTGAAGTTGCCAGAGCGGTAACAATGTTTTTTTTTTTATTGCAGTGAATGGCGAGACGAGCATGTCGTTCGCCTGATGGTAAGCGATACGACGGCTCATAAACAGTAGCAACATTCCACTGCGCTCGCCATTCTGAGACATAAGATGTTAAGTCTCAATATGTCCAGTAGTTGCTCTGGCTACAATGTCCTTCAATCCGAAATACAACAGCGCATTTAAGCAGTGTTGTTTCACGGGAGAAATAGACATTGCGACATTAGAGACCTACCATCAGTAAATGATTGAAAATAGTCACACCTATCGTTCAGTAAGTCACGCTTTGGGTGTGACGATATCTGTCGTCTTTTGCAACGTTAAGCGTTACAGGCACACAGGCTCATATAAGCGGAAGCCGGGACAAGGCAAAAAACGGTCAACCAGTACCCAAAATGATCGTTTTATAAATATGCAAACTTTGAGAAATCGTCGTCCAACGGCTATTCAGACCCAAAACATGTTCCATGAAGTCCGTAATGTTAATATCAGTGAGCGTACAGTGAGAAAACGCTTAAATAAAGTTGAACTGAAGTCTATAATTCCGCTCAAAGCCCTAAAACTTGAGGTGGTACAACAAGTAGCCAGATTAGCTTTTGCTCATCGACACCGCGATTGGAAAAATGAGTGGAGCCATTTTTTGTTTAGTGATGAAAGCAGTTTTTGTGTGAATTGCATAGATGGAAGGGAGAGGACCTGGAGGTATCGAGGAGAACGCTATAATCGAGCAAATTTTACTGAAAGAGGTGTCTTATGGTGGAGGGTAAATTTTGGTATGGTGCGGTATAAGTTTGGGAGCACGCGCGGAGTTTACTGTTTTTCCGTGTAATTGCATTTGCTTCATTAATTAAAGTATTTTTAACTCAATTATTATAATTTGTTATAAATTTTGCATCACTTTAAATTAAAAAAAAAAATAAAAACATTCAGTTTTTACAATATTTTGTAAGAAATTCAATATTTAACGCGTGTTCCTCTAATTTTGCCGGCGTGGGTATTTTATGAATTGATTCTTATGAAGAAATATATCTGAGGTACAGAGAGACCCTGAAATTATTGGTCAAACACTTGGTCGTTGCAATTACCGCGTGTGTAATGTGCCTTTACCAATCCATGTAGCAATACCTGTATAGTAAACCTGTATAGGTTTGCGGTTTAAAACGATAGCATTTTTATATTTGGTGCACTATTTATATAATAGATTATTGATAAATTTGATCAGCGTATCGATAGTTACGTTAATCGTCTTCTTAGTGAACCCAGTTAGAGGATTTTTTTGGGTTCACTGTCTCTTAATTATTTTATTTCTTAGTTGAATTTTGGTATCGTCCGTACGTCAAAGTCGTTTTTGTAAAATTCTTGATAAAATCAGAGTCTCGTCATTGAGTACATTTTCAGTTAACAAAATTAAGATGTTTATGTTGACCTCACACGTTGCTACTGTTATTTTGCGTCAATGAAAAAAAATAGTTGTATCTTGCACCATTGACAATGAAAAGCAAAGATTGAGCAGGAAAATTAGCCTTGACACTAGCTGGTTTAACGCTTGTTAAAAAGAAAATCTAGACAATTCTATGTCCCAAAAACTTTACACGAATAAAATTCGCCGCTTGAAAGAAGGACAAACCTACTTTTTTAGATTTAAAATCGATATTATGCGGCTTACTGTGGTCTATCGAATTACCTTGCATTGGCAGATAACATGTTCGTCCTTGACCGCGCGACAAACCGTTCACATGGAATATTAAAAAGAAAGTTGTGCAGCCCGGTGCCACAATTTAATTTGCACTATAACATAAAACCTCGTTTGTTTTGCAACCAGTCGTTTGTGCAACTGCAATGATGCATTGCATGTCCATTATCTACCAATAACGTGTGTATTTCAAATCACCAAACTATAAAAAATAACAATTCTTGCTTTATATAAAATGGAGCTACATAGATTTTACGTTTCATGTATACTATTAATAACTATGTAATTAGAAACCTTCAAAGGTTCTAAAATTATAAATAGATAGTGTATACTATTAGTCATTTAAATTATATAGAATTGGCACTCTAGGAAGCGATAAAAGTAATTATATCACTGCATCGATATCAATGTTACACTAGATAAGACGTTCTTTGTAACAAACGTGTCCCACCCAAGTGCGGTGCATGCACCGCACACGAATCAGTCTGCCGCGTGACAGCTACGCAGCAGTACGCCTCTTTGTATAAACTTTTATGTAATTTATTTTGATGTTTCCCCGTCAAACCGACAGCAAAATTTTCTGAAGTTACAATAAAATTAAAGAATACAACGTAAGTGATATAATATTGTAGAATAATGTCGATAATACAGATCTTTTATTTATTAATGGATTAAATATATTTTAGAGCTCGTTAAAATACAAGGTTAGGTCCTTAATCGTATATCTCATTTCCGCGCATAAAAATTGCCCGTCGAGTGAGAGAGACGAACTATATAAGATATAGATTATTCAAGGGACATTCATATCAGAGGACCAAATAGGCATAAACTATTCGAATACATTACAAATACAAATATGTAGGAAAAATGTAGTTGCAAATTGATTTCAGTATTTTATTTTATTCATATCTTATTAATTAATAACTCAAAATATGTGTGTTGTATGTATGTTTTGAAACAGTGGATAGTATTTAGACTCCATTTCTTAATATGAATTTCTTAATGGACTATTCGAACCCATTGATTGTTATTGAAGACTTATATCATTTAAAATTGTTCTTACGCGTCGGTTACGAAAAAAGGAGATCGTTATAATATTTGTCCAGAATTATTGGAATGGATATAAGTGGCTACCATGAAAACATACCTATAATTGTTCAATTCATTTTCGACACGAAGATTTCAGATATTCCAAATGCGGTAGTCATTTTTGAAAACTTCTGTTGTACCATTCCTTTTGTCTATTAGTCTCGAAAAAAGTTTATCAGCTTGTTAAAAATTCATGAATGTTATTGTAATAAATGTCAGACTGATTGTACGCTGATTGACTGCTTGTCAGACTTGTACACTTGTTACGCCCAAATACTGGAACGCAACTTAAATATAACTTGCGCTTAACTACGTTAATCCCGATTAAATGTACTGGCTAAGTGGGTAGTGCGCTGTTAAGAGCAACTTATTATTTGATTGACGTTCCAGTATCCGGGCGTAAGAGTATTTAATTTCATTTACATCATTTCCATGAATTATTCACGTAAAAAAAACCATTAGAAATATATTATTTCTATGACGGTATCGATACTTAGGCAAAGCTATTATTGACATGAACTGTCTTGTCTGTCTAATAATCTTTGATCATAATTTGTAATATTCAAGTAAACGTCTAGATGTCGCTACTGAGCTTTTGACAAATACGGGACAAATAGTTTCTATGACGCGCCTCGTCTATCGGTAGAATTTAAGTCAATGTATCACTGTATTATTCAAAATTTTACTGGTGGTAGGTCTCTCATATGTGAGAGGCCATCTGGGTAGGTACCACCGCAATGTCTATTTCTCCCGTCAAACAACACTGCTTAAATGCACTGTCGTGTTTCGGATTGAAGGACATTGTAGCCAGAGCAACTACTGGACATATTGAGACTTAACATCTTATGTCTCAGGATGGCGAGCGCAGTGGAATATTGCTACTGTTCATGAGCGGTCGTATCGCTTACGACTGGCGAACGGCTTGCTCGTCTCGCCATTCAATGCAATAAAAAAAAAAAAAAAACAAATAGTCTATTATTTTATAACTCATCACCCTACAATTATTTGCCAAATTACTTGTATAAACTATATGGATTAGATTAATTATCATCGGATCTGAGTCATTATTTTTTTATTAAAATATACTAACAGCAAATCAAATTGCAGCAATGAAAAATCAAGTCTTAAACCCACGTTTAACTAATCCGACAAGTCACATGGCAAAGGGCCGGTATAGCTCCGAGGTGCAATGAGACAAAACACGTGCGCGGCCACCAGCGCCTAAGCTTACATCATTGACCTTACTCTCTTTAGCATAATTAATATTTATTCGTTGCCCAACACGGGAACCTTCTGTTACACACATCTCGCTGAGATATTTGGAAATTATCATGAGTTATATGTATAGTAACATCAACTGGCGCAAAGGTTAACCTTCGTTTTATATGCTAGAAGTTGAACATTTTGTTGGTAAACGCATCTTCGATACAGGAATCATTTCAACGTTTAAAAAAATAGATGATAATAAATAAATTCACCCAACAGTCAAATACATAGTTCTGACCCCACACGAAGTTCGAGTATTATGTCCTGGGTATTAGAAACTACGAGAGACTTTTCGGTCTCACAAACACCCAGACCGGAAACAAATACCTGTGGATCATACAAACATTTGTCTCGGCGCGGGGATCGAACCTGCGACCTCTCACTTCACAGCCGGCGTCTAACCAACTGCGCCACGAAAGCTGTCATAGTTGTGTATCATTTATTATCCCAAAAATTATACCTACGTATCTGATTTTCATGCATATTTTTACTGAAATTGCTACCAATTTTATATTTGGCTATGAGGTACATTGAGATCCTAATATCGCACTGGGGCTTAGGCTTTAACCGACTTCACATAATTTCGCAACTCTTATGAAAATCTTCCAGATTTGGAGGCTTCTTAAGGTGTTTTCCTTCATCGTTACAGTAAGAGATACCTAACTATTATTTAACTCTTAAACAAACTAAGTTATGTTATACATATTCATGCAAACGAATTACACAGCTTTCGAAAATCATTATATTCTTGTATTCATACTTAATTTGGGTAGTGTCCCCAATGGCTTTCTTGTTCTTATTGTTTTTATGTGCTACAATTTTGTTCTTTACTTTCCAATTTAATTTAATTAATTATGGGCATAAAATTAAATAGGTAGCTGTATGGAGTTAGTTTTATTGAATGCTGTATCTGCTGTAGTATAATCATATACTTATACAATTATATTTTATAAATGTTTTCGTATTTCAATGCATTGGTACGCGATTATTAGTAGATCTAATAAATGAAATAAAACAAAGTTAACCAAATATCTATGAAAAGTTCTAAATCAATTCAAAAGTTTGAAGCTCTAAACAGCAAAAAACTTTTTAAGTAATTAATATTAAACAATAAAAATATTTTGGTTCTTCCACAAATCAAAATATTTTAATTGTTAATTAGTTGGGTAAATAGTTGTACCGCAAATATTTTAGTATTGTGCTTTGCGACGCTATTAGTGCTTGGAATTTTCTCAGGCTGAAGTTAATTAGCAAATACAAACATTACTGTGACATCGCAAACATGACTGGAATTATTTTGGTGGTTCTCGTGTGAAATAAGACTTTGAACTTGGAATTATACGATATGGTTCTAATGACTAGCGACTTATTTGTCATCATTTTATGGTACAGATGAAATTTGGGTCCCACAAAAAATCATTATATATGTTCGTCTATAATACGAGAATGCACATTTAGCAAAATGGATACCTACATTAAATTGAAAAGTAATAAGTTGAAGAATGTTAATCATTTGAATTGATTAAAAAAAATGTTATTTTTTTTTAAATTAAATAAATTTTGAACTATCTAAATTATCATAGACTAATTTTTAATTTCAAATACTTTTATACTTCTCTTTTGCGAGGTTTTATAACCATGAAGACGCGATGCCCGACACTCTATCACCAATATGTTAGTGTAGAGAATGTGAGCTCGTTGAAATTGTTAGTACGAGCGTTGCGACATATATTTCATTCTTTTATTTAGTTTTATTTGTCTTTATTTCATAAAGATGTTAAAATGTTATAAAATGATTCTGTAAATTTAAAAAATGCAGTAATTACATTTTGAATCATGAAAAGCCTTTTTGGGTATATTGATATAGTTATTTTTTAAAGATTATTTCTATTATAATGTTATTGCATTTATGTGAAATAAGTGTGCGATAGTTTGAGAAATAATCAATTTATTTTTGCTTAACTCCATAAAATCAATTTTAAAGTAAAATATTTATTTTTTATAAACATTTTTATATTTCTGAAATTATTCTCCGATTAAAACTATCACTATGACGAGTTAAGATAAAATTACTGTTAGAAAATATAATTATGAAAATTGGTGACACTAATCTGTATTCTTTGGTAAAAATAATATTTTTGCCATTAATAATTAATAGAATAAAACTCTACTACGTGTTTATAAACTGCGCCTTAATTATTTGCCCTTAGCCTTCATACTAGATATAGTGCACCGGTGTACATTACATTCAAAATAGTACAATTATGGATACTATTAACAATCAATAAATGCATATTACTTTAATATTCACTGAATTTTAAATAAATATTAGTTTTAGAACCATACATTTCCAATTTTAAAAACACCATATATTTTTCTGCCATAATTATCATTAATTCATTAATATTTAATAATTTATTATGGTTTAAATGTGTTTAAATGATTTCTACATTTCTCTGTCTATTTCATTGAGATACTAACTAAATACACAGCTAAAAATAATAATTTCAAAAACTCAAAAATAAAAATCACTTACGTAAGTTCCCAGCGGAGACGTATGCCACTAGGGCGAGTACTACAAACACTACTTTCATATTGAATATAAAATAAAATAAAATAAATTAAATTAAATTAGATTGACAGTGTGACCTCTCGGCGTCGACTCTACTACTGTCCGTTTGTCCGCCGCTATAGCCTTATATACATTGCGTAACGCGGTCCGTCTGTCCATCCACTCATTATTCAACATTTTTCTATCGCTTACTTTTATATCGTTTGAGATTATTTATTAAAATAATAATTATACAGGGTATATCAAGACTGCTACCGAAAACGAAGCTGGGTGGTAGTATAAGTGACTTCAGACACAATGCAACAGAAAAAGTTGCAAAAAAAGCAACGTTTTTTTTTGCTATTTTTTTCCTATGACCATATTTGGGTTGTAAATGCATTTTTTTCCTAAAATAATAGTGTATATCCTTTTATGTATAAATAATCTAAGGTATAAAAGAGTTTAAATTATTATTTTCGCAAAAACTATAGATTTACCACCCAAAAATGACGATATTTAAAAAATCAAAAAAATAACTGTCCAGATTCATTGCGAAATTTTTTGTTGCATTGTGTTTGTAGCCACTAAAACTACCACCCGGCTTCGTTTTCGGTAGCAGTCTTGAGATACCCGGTATAACTAAAAATTATATCAGAACACATAATAATGTAATAAACATACCCTTCCGCTTTTCTTCGGAGATTTGGAAGGGAAGCATACCAGCTTACTACTCTTCACAAATAAAATGTTAATATACAGAATCAAACTTACTTAATATTTTATGAACTATTTTATGAGACCATAAAATAGATAAAATAAAATATTTAAAAGATATATATGATGCATTAATTATGCATGACCTTTCATACAATGCAAAAATATTATCAAAATGTTAAAAGTATTTAAATATGTTCAGAATATTCATTTACAAAAAGTATAAAAAACAATACTTATATTATTACAAAATGTCAAACCATCGTACCTATATAAGTAGTAGGTACTAAGCAAAGAACACGTCTAAATCTATATCTATAGTATTAATAAAACCATAAAATCTGCAACTTTGGTGGTGCACTTGGCTATGAAATGAAATGAAATGAAAATGAAAATAAACCGATAGTTTATTTGTTTGTATTTAGGTTAAGTCTTATTAAAATAGATAGCATATATCTGAGGAGTTCAAAATTGCACTTACTTGTCAAAATATGCGTATCCACGTTTCCACCGTGCCTTGATACGTTCGGCCGGTCGGCTTCTATTTTTGTCGTAAACCATTAATAGATCATATAAAGTAAACAAACATTTCTGATTAATATTTCCTTATTGCTTTAAATTACTTAAGATTCAGTGTTTCGTGTTATCGCAATGACCTTGTGTAATCTCGACACCTTTCCTCACTAGATTCAAAGTCTCCAAATCAATAAAAGAATAAAAGTCCTTGCTTGGTCATCATTATATCATATGATTTGGAAATAGTTGAGATTAATTAGCCCAAATTATAATCTAGGTATATAATATTAAATCTAATATATTTAGTATATAATATTAAATCTAGGTAGGTAGGTAGCAAATCGTTTTATGTATATATTTTTAGGTATGAATAAAATGGCAGGGGTAGGCGGAGTTACCGACACTTAGTCGAACCTAAAGCTGAACCCGGCACGATATTAGTTCTGGCCAAGGCATATAAAATGTTGTATAATGGAAAGAAACTCACATAAAGTTTGTTATATTAGTCGATATTTACCTGAGAATCGAACCCAGGACCTCAAGATTCCAAGCTCATACAATTTCCAACTAGAAGAATGACGTGACGATAAACTAATGGTTTCTTAGATTTACGCGAATGTTACACATTGAAATAAAACTATTATTTACGGATTTTATCGCGAATTTAGTTCGTGGTCACAGGGCGGACAGTCCGCCCCGTGACCACGAAAGCTGTAAAGTGATCGAAACGTCGGGAAGTTAAAAATGTAAAAAATTAAACTAAATTCGCGATAAAATCCGTAAATTATTATTCGAATACTGAATCACTTTTTGTTTGTGTCCTTAAGTTATAATAATGAATCAAACAAGGTGAAAAATGTAAAAAAACTTTTAAATTGTTATTCATTGACCATTCTAATTACAAAAATAATTGATATTAGCTTTATCATTTAATATTCAAGTTAAGCCAGTGACTTATTATTGTCCAGCCTACATTATGATGTCAATAATAGTTCGTTAAACCAAGCAAGTCCTTTTAAAATATTTCTGTAAAATAAAAAGTCGTGTACGAGGTAATAGAGCAGTGGCTAATTTAAATTTAAACAACAAGGAAAATATCACAAAAGTTTGTTCGGTATCAGATTGTAGGTCGTATAGTCATCTGAGAATATGCAGTGCCGTTCCTACGACAAAATCAAATCGATCAAATCGACATCCTTTTGTTATACTTTTTTATCCAAAGTTCATTTAGGAAAGTTCACTACAACATTAATGAATATATATTTTTTTAATTTGAAAAAAATAATTAAATACCTTAAATAAATTAATTAATGTGCCGTACTCGCTTTTGACGCCACGCGCGCATCCTAAAAATGTCACGCGCAGACCTATTTTCAGCGTTAAATTAAAATTATAATAATGGAGATAGAGTTCCGGGAGTAAGGAATTTTTTATTGGAAATTTCCTCCTCTTTCAGAATCTTTTTGAAATTTCTTAAATATTAATAGTTTATTAAATATTGGCAATAACGAAATGCCATTTTTTTTTCATCTTTAATTGTTTATAACTTTTGCAATTTTTTATGTGCTAATACACGCTTTTGGCACATTTTTCTAGACGTCATTCCGGATCCAATGAGCTATCGCACATAATTTTAAGAGCAGTATCTCTATTTTGTACCATTTTCAACTTGTCGACTAGACTAGTAATTTTAGGTTTATTTTCTCTAAATCCGTGGTGCTCCCTAGTCGAGTCGACGAGTCTGTGATTTACTTAGATGTTGAGAGTTGCCAATATTTCTAATGCAATATTTTTTTGTTGGTTGCAAAGTTCCACGTCTTTCTTAAGAAAGTAAACAATTTGAGTAATAGGAAAAATCCTCTATGGATTCTCGTTGTGAAGATAATATTGAACCATTGCCTCTGGTTGTGAAATGAATATATTTATTTCGGAGTATGTACTCAATATTGTATTTGCTTAATTTCGGAAAACGATGATTACATAAATGGATATCAGGCAGTAATATTTTCCGGACTGGAAATAGCATTGATAGAAATAAGAAAATAATTTTTATACGACACTGTTTGACGGACGTATAAATAGATTGATTTTCCCTTTTTTTTGGGTCGAAATTGTTGAACTATATGGCTAACCAATCTTAATCGTACTCCTGGGTGTAGAGAAGGTCCATGCCCTGCAGTGACACTTATAGGCAATACAAAAAAGATTCATCATTCATAGTTAGTTCATGCATTAATTATAAGTGCCACGTAAATACCGGCGAATCTCGTAATGAGGTTTTTGGTTTGTGTATGTAATGCACTTTTCGTGACTAACGTACAGATTGCAGCATTACATTATGTAATCTGGCTTATGTTCGACATTGGACATGACCTACGTGTGTTCAAATGCGACTAGATAATGAGGCGACTTTTCTTGTCACTAAATAAATCTTTTGTAGTTGGAGTTGAAGTTTGAGACTCTGAGTGCCTTACTGGTTGTAAGTTTGTTAAATGATGTCGATTTTATATCTGTAATGCCAGTGTTTTTTGTTGGTGTCTTAATGTAGGAAATCTATATTGCTGTCTTACCGAACAGTCTCCTCATAATTAGTATCTTAATACTATGAAAGCGCCATTGGACTTATACGCATTCTCTGTCTCTTTTTTTTTGTTATGATTGGCGAGACGAGCATGTTATTCGCTCGATGATAAGCGATACCGACCGCTCATGGACAGTAGCAAAACCAAACAACACCATGAATTACAAAGCAATGCTTGGCATTCCACTGCACTCGTCTTCCTGAGTCATAAGATGTTAATAACGTCTGAATATGTCCAGTAGTTACTCTGGCTACAATATCCTTCAAACCGGAAAATAACAGTGCATTTACACTGCTGCTTGACGTGAGAAATAGACATTACGGTGGTACCTACCACATATGAGACACCTGCTATCAGTCAAGTCTCTAAGGTAAAGTAATAGATATAATAGTACGTATTTTTTACTGTTTTTTTAATGCCATAGGAGTTGTCTTCTGATAATTTATAAAGAGTATCACATATATTTGTGAACTCATGCGGTTATAATATAATTCTGTAACAAATTAAATTGCAATCTTGGTGTCAGTAAAATTTTAACAGATACCGAGTATATCAAGACTGCTACCGAAAACGAAGCCGGGTGGTAGTTTTAGTAACTACAAACACAATGTAACTAAAAATTTCGCAAAGAAACACGACAATTTTCTTTTATTATTTTTTAAATATCGTCGATTTTGGGTGGTAAATCCATAGTTTTTGTTAAAATAATAATTTAAAGACTTGCGTACCATAGCGTGTTTCAAAATAAAAGGGTGTAACACTATTATTTAAGAAAAAAACTATGTATTTACCACCCTAATAAGACGATAGAAAGAAAAATAACAAAGAAAATATGTCACAATTTTTTGCACAAAATTTCGTTGCATTGTGTCTGAAGTCACTAAAACTACCACCCAGCTTCGTTTTCGGTAGCAGTCTTGATATACCCTGTATATGTAGATAATATAAATTGTGGTAAAAACAATATATTATGCAAAATATATTTTTTTATATTACCTGATAGGTTTGACGTTAGTTTCACACTTGAAACCTAATTATTGTAACAAAAAATATTAACTACACGTGACTACATTTTTTACTCAAAAATATAATTGGATAATTTGATTTATGGACTAAAGACCAGTCACATCCAAATTGATACGTTTTTGTTAGGGGAGTGAAGATATGAATATACACATATTATAGATAGATTTATTGTTCAGCATATACCGGGTATCTCAAGACTGCTACCGAAAACGAAGCCGGGTGGTAGTTTTAGTGACTACAAACACAATGCAATTAAAAATTTCGCAAAGAAACGCGACAATTATTTTTTATGATTTTTTAAATATCGTCATTTTTGGGTGGTAAATCCATAGTTTTTGCTAAAATAATAATTTTAACTCTTTTATACCTTAGAGTATTAATAAATAAAAGGGTATACACTATTATTTTAGGAAAAAAATTAATTAACCACCCAAATATGGTCATAGGAAAAAAAACAAAAAAAAATTGTCGCTTTTTTTTTTTCAACTTTTTTTGTTGCATTGTGTCTGAAGTAGCTTAAACTGCCACCCGGTTTCGTTTTCGGTAGCAGTCTTGATATACCCTGTATACTTATCGTGTATTTCTTAGCCTGATAAAAATTCTAGTTTCGGTAACACATTTTCTCAAAGCGGTAAAGAGCAGTCTAAATGCACTGTTGTGTTTCGGATTGAAGAACATTGTTACCAGAGTATAAATTGAGACTTAAAATCTTATATCTTAAGTTGGCGAGTGCAGTGGAATGCAAAGCATAACTTTGTAATTCTAGGTTTTGCATAGTTTTGCTCACAGGTTTTGCTACTATTCAGGAGCGGTCGTATTGCTTACCATCAGGCGAACGGCAAGCTCGTCCCGCCGTTCATTGCAATAATAAAATAAAACGGAAAATACACATCTCACGTGCCAATCCACGTTGCCACTAGACTAATAAAGACGATAATGCGATATAAATTACTTCTAATAAACCTGAGTTTCCAAAATTAGCTGTATACATTTTGTATAACCAATTGTAAAATGTAATGACTACGATTTCGGCGTTTGTAAATCAATTAAGGTGTATTCTATTCGGTTTGGGCACCAATAAAATCTATGAATGGTGCGTCAATAAACTAATATATGTCCGAACAGTACCCGTTCTGGCACGTACACACATTTCCCAAACCCCAACAAGCATGATGAGACTGTCTATCGCAGTTAATTGAGTGCGACAAATAGCATCAGTGTGACGCCAAACCATTCACATCTACGTCAGTAAAAGGGTATTATTACGTTGGTAAGTTTCGTAGAACTATTAAGGTTAACAGTTTGAAAATTGAGAACAAATGGTTCCTTACGTTATCCTATTTTGGAAAATAAAGGGAAATTTTCATGATTGAGAGGAATTTCATTTAAATTTACTATGGTAACTTAGGGGTTGATTAACTTTAGTATTAATAACAAGAGAAAATAAAATCGCATTTCAATCAGACATCATTTAACTGAGACATTTCTAGCTATGTTATATTGTAAAACAAACTTCAAACGAAGTAGCATTGATTGTAAAATTTATATTTAAATGCATCAAATATTTTGTTAAATGCTTCTGGCGGGTTCATCCTATCAAGAAAACCATTAGTCAGATAGTACAGTAATTTGCATTTTAATCTATCATATTAAAAAAATATGATTAATCGACATTTTATTCACGAGTAATATATTATTGTTAATATAGAATGCTGCGTAAAACTTACTTTTTGAACCGGTCCCTATATCAATTTCTGCGCATATTATTCACTGTTTAAACTAAGAAATAAAAGGATATAAGATTTACATTAATATATTAATTAGCATTGGAATATTATTATTTCCGTTTCGATTTTAGTTCTCAGCAAAGCTGGTAAGCTTTAAAAAGGTTAAAGTGCGGGTGGATATCAGGTTCTTCAGACCTCTATTGAAAATCAGCAGGGGCATTTAGATTAAATAAATAAAATAAATCATGATTTTTTATTATTAAAATATCTAAGTATCGAATCATTGAATATCACGCAGGGATATAGTGATAGAAATATGTAAATAATTGATACGCCTTTTTTAGAACTGTCATTTTCCTGGTGTTTTCCTGTCGCGCCAATTCTGCGCATTGTCGTGATGCATACAAGGTACAGCCTACGTGACATAAACAATGTTTACACATTATCTATGAATTAATATCTAGACGATTTTAAATTCATAATATTTAGTTATAACTAGCTGTGCCCGCGACTTCGTCTGCGTGAAATTTAACAAAAAAGTTAATTAGTTTATTTAGTATTTTTTTTGGTTTTTGCATTTTTATTTTAATTATTAATTTTTGTAACGAAACCATACCGCGATCTAATTCTACGGTGGTGCCATCTCTTAGCGAGCGGCGGTAAACTCCCGTTACACATTTATATTCAATTTTTTGTATTAGCTTTATTGAAAAATTTCTTTATATACAATATTTTGTATATGTGATATTGATTCGTTGGTGGGAGAAGTGGTGGGAGGCACCCGACATGACGGCCCAGTGGTGGCATGAACTGCGCGCGGGCATTGCAACATTACTTTATTTTTCTAAAATAAAAGATTTTTTCTAAAATAAATGTACCCTAAGTTACTCCTTGTTATATCAGCTACCTGACAAAAAAAGTCCCGTCAAAATCGGTCCAGCCATTTCAGAGATTAGCCGGAACAAACAGACAGACAGACAGACAAAAAATTTTTAAAGATCGTTTTCGTCACATGTATCGTGTATATAACGATATGTAGTAGGTTTTTTTTTAAATTTCACTTTAAAAACAGACACTTCAATTTTATTTATATGTATAGATTGCCTACGTGACCAATAAATACATTTCATTTCATTTGATTTCATTTCTACATAATTTACCTCAATTGTCAATACTTCAATCATATCTGAAATAGCGAGAGAACTTTCGGACTACAACCAATATTTTTGTTGATTCGGGTTGCCTTTAGGAAATAGACGGAATTACGATCGGCGAACTGTGGGTTTTTTTAACACGAAGTCGCTGGATGCAGGCCGCTTTCAACAGGTCGATGTGGAGTTTTCTGGGGGAGGCCTATATTCAGCAGTAGACTTCCTGTGGCTGAGATGATGATGATGATGATGAACTGTGAGTAGCAATACTGACATAATTGTGGACGAGAGGAGAAGTTGATAATTTCTTATTCTTGTAATAAAAGGGAGACTGAAAGGACAGTGTCACTGGCGTTCCAGCCTGGACCTCTTATGGATATTGTGATTGGGTGATGTCCTTAATGAAATCTACGCCATCATACTAAAACGCTTCGTCTGCTGTACTGGATATCCCTGGACGGTTACTCTATGGCTGATACGAATCCCGAATGTTCGAATCTTCGACGTATGATGTAAGTTAAAAGTTATTCACTTCTACAATTCTATTCTCTATGCAATTTATCATTCTCTCCAAATTTAGTCTGTGGTTACGACGTTCGAAGATTCGAAATCCGTTTCAGATTATAGAGTAACCCCTTAGGAGGCGCGCCAAATTAGTTATCCCGTCCGAATAATGTAACATCTACCTACCCCTTTAGAGTAATCGGCGTGAGTTTATGCATTTACTTAAATCATGACGTTAGTTGTTATTAAACGTGTTACTTAATGTGCCTTTGCTCTCTTTTTTTAAACTAATGGGGAGTTTCACGAAAACAGGTATTCTAATTCTTTAATACATTAGAGTGAGTCGTTAAGCGTTTAGGCACAAGCTCTTGGTCACGTACGCTGGATTACAATTCGCTAATAATACTAATCTCATTACTGTACGTAGTTTAATATGTTTTTAAGTGGTAATTTAGGCTGGTCGGGATTAAACTGTTGAAAGCGGTTGATATAAACATGTTTTACGAGTATACGTGGTGAATCGATGGTTACGTCGCAACCAGTTTGTTTTTGTTTTGTGATATGTCTAACATTTCTTGTGATGAATATAGGCAATATATGTTGTGAATATAAATAACTACGTGGAATTATGTAAAACAGTAATTACCTTTCTATTCTGATAATTCATTTTATTTGCAAAATATTCGCCAGAAACACATGCTTTCTTTATTTTATTACAAAAGGGTTTAGTTTTACGAGTAATACAATATGGAAAAAGAAAACCTTGTGTAAAAAATGTATATATGTACAGGCTGATCTTGAAACGCAACGCACTTATGTACATACGTGGATTACTGTCTAGTAGTGTGACAGTCAATCACCATGCACTATATCGGTAATTAAAAACATCGTGAGTAAACCTGCCTACCTAAAGTCTAATAGCTATTTGAAAGAATTTTCTATGGTATGTAAAGTTACTGCATTTCTTTACTTTATTTCTGCTTCACCTAAAGGTAGACTGTTAGAGAATGCCTCTACATTAAGTCCGCCTGTATACTGTTTTGGTATATTAAGATAATAAAATAAATTTAATTTAATAAAGTCCTCCAAACCGCACTTGGCCCGAATGATAGATTATAATATGGCCTAACCTCTCTCAATGGTTCTCTCGATTATAGAGGAGGCCCGTGCCCTGCAGTGGGACGTATATGGGCTGATACAGACGCTCAGTCATACTCTCGATTGTAGAGGAGGATCGTGCCCTGCAGTGGGACGTATATGGGCTGATACAGTTCAGTACCCGAGTAAATTACTGCACTGTCTAGCTCGTAGTAGCTATTTGGGCAGATATCTAAGAAAATTTTAGCACCAGCTTTAGTTAGTCCCAAAAGACCCCTTCTGCTTTATACAGTGCATCTAAAATTAAGAGGATATTGGCGACCACCTCCATTGTGATATTATTAAACATGGATATATTATGGACATATGTTTTAACGCCATCTGTAAACAATTCAAGTTAAAAGAAAAAAAACTTCAACAGAACATTACAAGATGTCGCTGTAATAAAAATCTGTGCATGGCATTTGCATTATCATAATATCATCATATATTAAAAAATTTGTAAGAATAATGATCGTACAACTGAGGACCGTCGACCTGTCCTAGCCAGATTAATAGTGGCCAGATTGTTGAATACTTGGCCTAACCGGTAGGCGACAACAATCTCCTCTCAATTTTGTACCCATGATTGTACCTGTCTCATTAGACGTATATATGTTATGAGCCAAGTGATTAATCGGGCATTATTCATAATGCCCGGGCAATATGAAAATGTTATAATCACATTTATAACCAATCAAATTATCACATTGCCCGGGCATTATGGATAATGCCAAGTGCCTATTGGGCAGAGTGATGTAAAGCGAATCAAAATCAAAACAATGAGCCGAAGTGGTAGAATTTAGAATAGGGCAGCACGAGGGGGTGGGTTGGGAGGAGTGGAGGGGGAGGGGGAGTGTCGCACCTCCCCTGGTACCACTTGTTGTCAATACAAATTAGCTTCTGCATCGTCTCCGGCGCTACGGGAAGTTCAGCCCCTTCGCTCACCTCCACAGCTTCGGCTTGCTGGTCGCCTCCGGCGACCAGCCTCAGCCGCTACGGCTCGCACGGCTGCCTATCCTTCGTTATAGCGGGCGGGGGCTGCTCTCCCTCCGCGCCTCCGGCTTTTTATATACACTCTAGGGTCGGTAGCCAAAAGACTACGTGAAGTCGGGGTGTCCCGAGTCGGTTTTGGGGCACAGTCGACCTAACTGATCCATAAAGTGGGTACACTAATTTTCTTCTGAAGATAATGTTTCGGACGTTAAAAAACAACTAAACATAAGCAGGTCAATTCAACCTGTCTTATTTATGGGTCTATCGCAGATGCGACAATGCGGCAGCCCACCACGTAAAAATTCACCTATTAATCACATTGCCCGATCATCATGTAGCCATATTCATAATGCCCGGGCTATGTGATAAATAGGTGAGTTTAGATTGTAATTAATCACTTGGCCCGATATGGCTCGGCAATATTCATACTGCCCGGGCATTATGAATACTGCCCGCATTAATCACTTGGCCCATAACATATAGACTGATACAGATATACAACGAAAAATAATAGAAGAATAGGTAGACTAGGTCTGGTCTCTATAAATACGTAGAATACTAGAATGTCCCTTGAAGTAAAAGATTTAAGTAAATGTCCCTTAGTATTAAAGAGTAATGTTTAAGACACATGAAATAATATAAATAAATAAATAACACCCAACAGTCACATACATAGTCCTGACCCCACACTAAGATCGAGTCTTGTGTCGTGGGTATCAGGAACTACGAGAGACTTTTCGGTCTCACAAACACCCAGACCCGGAAGAAATATTTGTGGGCTGCACAAACATTTCTCTAGGTGCGGGGATCGAACCCGCGGCCTCTCGTTTCACAGGCGGCGTCTAATTGGTTAGACGCCAACTGCGCCACGGAGGCTGTCAATTTAAGTTCTCATCAGTTTCCTAGTGTGATCTTTAATCCAAGGATCCAAAGGTATGGATGTAGACTTCGTATGGATGTTTCGGGAAACGATTCCCAAAGTCAACGTCCCACTTAGAATAACAAGTTAGTAAACAAACAAAACTACATGTTTGTTTTGAACAACATTCTAACAAGACCTGTTGGGCGACATCATTTAAATGTCGTTTGTGAGTTGTTCAATACTATTTCGTAGTATTTAACGGAATCATTTGATGTAGCTCTGTTAGTAATGTGCAACAGACATAAATGGCGAGCACGGGGGTCTTCTACAACAGAGAATGCCTTTGAGAGAGCTTAGGCCTAGTGCGTGTGACGATCAACACATGCTATAAAAAATATTTTTATAATTTATCGCAATTCTTTTAGCTAAATTTAGAACTACAAATAACATTTAAAATATATCTATTTAACTTTATTATTGTTTGAAATAAACTTTTACAATATTAACAATGGGCATTTATGCTCGTTATCTAATAATAATAACATGTGCATTATATTAATACGTGAAGAGTGAAAAACTGTTCCAATATTTTGAGAACAGTATCAAAACACCGCATTCGGACTCCAAAAGACTCTTTAAGATCTCTATGCCATACTGGTTCGTCACTAAATTTTTCTTCATCGTTACAGTGGTTAATTATCTATCAGTACACACGTTCCAATGAATCGGGAGAAAACTTATAGAACTGTCTCGACATTCAAACCTACGTCCGCCGCATAGAGTATAGTAATTTGGGGCTCTACTATGAAAATCCGAAACGAAGTTAGAATCTTCGGACATCGAAGTTTATGACGATACGAATGTATCTACTTAGACTTATGGTCGTTTCGGATTTTCAGAGTAGGGCCCTGGGTAGTCCGCCGCGCCGCGCCGTCTCGGCAGCCGCGTTAATGGAATGAAATACTTTTATAAAAAAGTCAATGATTACTAGCATTTGTCAGGTTAGATCTGGTTTAAAAACGACCGAGGAACATTGTGACCATGACCCTTGAACTTGACCTTGGCCTCGCACTGGCAGCTGCATGAATTATTCGTTTGCTACCTACCTGACTTGCACACAGTGCATGCAAGAACAGTAGAACAAGTCACTAACATAATAATATCAAACATTTCTTTGATAATTATGACTAGTTGATTTATTACTATTTATTATTATTATTTATACAACTATGATATTCCTGTGGGTTTCATGACCATGATCCTGCTTTCTTAACCGACCTTTCGCGCTTATCGGCCACATGGCGCACACCAAGGTTACCGTGAAATAATCATTATGAACAGGTATAACCACCAACACTAAATAATAAAATATATTATTGCTATGAATGGCGAGACGAGTAAGATGCTAAGCGATATGACCGCTCATGGACGGTAACAAAACCAAATAACACCATGGTTTACAAAATGGTGGTATTCTTTGTAAAATGGCGGCCTTTCACGTATGTGAGACCCACCACCAGTGGTACCACCACCATAAATCGTATTTCTTTATTTTATTTATTTCTTTCAGTGAATATGTATATATATTTAATAGTACTACAATGTACTTTATGCCTCGTACCGCGCGGACAATTAAAAGTATTTATAATTATATTATTATTGGTTTTTTTTTCTCTTCGTTCAGCGCCGCGCAGCACTACGATACACATACACATTCACAACCACAGCCACAAACTCACACAAAATAAACAAAGTTGTTGTTCTTTGTTTATTTAATATTTATCGTTGTCTAAGTTTGAATATATATTTTACTTTTTGATGCTATTCAATTTGTATTCTATAGTTAAATATTTAATAAAAAAAATTCGTTGTTTAGTCCGATTTAAGGTTATTGTGTCATTTGTTTAATATTAGTATTCATTGTAGTTTTAGTATTCATTGTATTATTAACGACTGAACGTCCGCACGTCATGAAGGTCTCTCATCGAAAATCAGCGTTGCAGTGCTGCTTAAGTGGTGCTGCAGCATACTAGCTGAATGAGAGCTACCTTTGCTGGCGCAATATTTATTTGTTTTTGTTTTACCTTAACTGTTTTATGTCAACTCCTCTGTTATTTATTGTGCCAGTAATAAATATTCTTTCTTTCTTTCTTACAAGTACAAGTGTTTCATCAACATCATCATCCCATCCCAACTATTGCTGGACACGGGCCTCTCCTATGGCAAGCCACTGGGCTCGATCTTAAGTCCATCATCTCCAACCGCTACAACAGCCATCTTTCGAATATCACTCCACTTTGCCGAGGCGTGATAATAAAGTATTTACAGTATACCTATCTATATACGTATAGGTCAATCGTTAACGAGGTACTCATATTTCATTTGACTATAGCGTGTATTGTTAAACCACATCACAAGCTTTAGGCGTTCATAAATATTTCTGACTTACTGGACGTACCTCGACTACATTCAACACGTTGATCCATAATGGGAACAATAAGAAAAAGTGTCGTTGCGATTATAATCGCTCATCCACTACCTTAAAAACATAACGAAAATGTCAGCGGAGAGTTCGAAGAAACGATTCTTATAAATTTTCCTTATTGCTCGAAGAATTTTGCCGTCTTTCTTTATTTTTTTGTACTAAATAAGATATTTTTAAATTATTCCATGTATTTCTTGGCTTTTATGTATTTCTGTGGCATTAAGTCCAAATGCTTACAGAGGAAACAACATTAAGGCTCAATTGCACAAACTAACTTTGCCAATACCTTTGCCCTTGAAACTGTCAATTCCATACATTCGCAAGGTCAAATACATCTCCAATGTATGGCGATGAAATTTTCATAGACAAAGGTATTGGCAAAGTTACTTGGTGCAACTGAGCCTTAAAATATATATAAGTACATATTTACATTTCAAAATAGAGGAGTTAAAGGAAACCTAGTTCTTTTTAAAAATGAATTACCGACCTATTCTTTTCTTTCTGAATGAGAATTCAATAAAATTGTGTTTATTATTGCAAAACATTTATCAAGACAAACATTATCCATTTATTAACTTGTTATTTATACTCTTTCATTAATTTAATCCATGCTTCCGCCTCTTTTTCACATTATTGAATCGCCTGTCGTTTCAAGCGCGGCAATGTTGCGTGTTCTTATTTATTTAATAAATACGCACAGGCGCATTCTGTAACAATTGAATCATTGACATACGAATAGAGGAGATACATATACTCGTATAGCAGAACTTTTCTCAACGGGTCATTGTGAGTATCATCAGAAACATCTTATTACGTTAATTAAACTAATAATTAATTGATTTTTATCGATATTATTAGTATTTCACACAACTATTTGTTTCAGTGCGGCATCGGACTCGCGACCTCTCATTGCAAAGGCGGCATCTAAACAACTGCTCCACGGGGCCTGTGACACCCTATGTCTGTAATAAGTTAATAATAGGTACATACTGAATAAAAAAATACAACTTAACAGTCACAGAAATAGTCTCGAACGTAAAGTAAGATACAAGTGTTGAGTCGTGGGATCAGAAATTACGAAAGAAAATACTGTCAAACAGACCCGCAACAAATACTTATGGAGCAAGCAAACATTGGCCGCAATTTGGAGACTGAACGCACTACATTACGTTTCACAGCCAGCGACTAACATACTACGCCACGAATGATCTCAAAGCTGCAGGGTATCACTCAGTCAGGCAAAATAGAGATGTGTATAAACTTTCAATGGGCAACTTTAAAAAAAAATCCGCTTTATTGGCTAAGTGTCAATATTCTGCATCTATATGCGTGTTGGAACAATCGCTTATTATATTCGTCGCTCTCTCTTTCTCTCTCTCTCTCTCTCTCTCGAATCGTTCCCTCAATGCTGAGGATCGTGACCTCTGTAACTTGATCGAGTCTTGGACGGCTGATCGCCAGGCTTTACGGTCCAGTCGTCTATAGTCATGGCTAGTGTCCTGCTTATTTGATCAGGCCATCGAGCTGGTCTACGGCCTAGAAGTCTGGTTCCCTCAACATGATAGATCGTTTCAGATTTTTAGGGTTTTTCCGCGCCATATGACCGAAGACCTGGAGTCATCTTCTGATAACGATGTTGGACAGTCGCTCCTTTATTTTCAGTTCCTCCACTATTCGTAGCTATATATATTCTTAGTAAATGTGATCTCAGGTGTACGGAAAATGATGTGGAACTATTTAAAAAGCAAAATGTGTTTTTTTATTGCTTAAGTCCGGCTAACAAGCAAGCAGCTCATCTGATGGTAAGTGATAACTGCCGCTCATGAACATCTATTATGCGTAGATCATAGATGTGTTTCAGGCCTATCAATCGGGATGTGAGCAGGAAGGAAAAAGGATGGTAAGAGAAAAGGGGTAATGCTCATTCGGCAACTTCACTCATCGAACAAAGCGCGCTTCACTTCGATTTCCCGTGAGACAGTGGTAGCGCCCCGGATGAGCCTGCCCGTTCATGCTGGGTCATGACTGAAAACAGCGCTATTTCCACTTCCAGAATACTGAATACTGCAATAAATATGTGACCAGTCACTAGTGAGTAGTTAGCACTGAGAAGAACTTCCAGTGCGGAATGACCTGAGTATCCCGGCGCGAACCAAACGGTTCTCAAATTCGTTTTTGTGCCGCACCGTCAGGCTGTGGAACTGTTTGCCAGCGCACGTGTTCCCTCCTTCCTACAATCCTGAGTCCTTCCGCCGCGGTGTGAAGAGGCACCTTAGCAGGCCGGCATAATTGTTTCCATTGGCATGGGACTGCCGTCCGATGCCAATGGATACTCTGCCTGGGCGGCATTGGCACTTTCCATCAGGTGCAATGACGCCACTATGCCAGGCCAGTATAAAAAAAAAACTTCACAGAATGTATGCCATATTATTTATCCACTGTACAATACGGCCCTAAATCCAGCTTTTTTTGTTTTAAAAACATCAGAAGATGTCCCATAATGCCTTATTTTCCCGTCCGCATTGATATTTAGAACGAGACGAGATAAAAATTATTTTTTGTTTGATTACTAATGTCCCCAAAGAGGTTCACGTGTTTCCAAGTTCCGGTTCTCAGTGCTATTTAATTCATACCAATGTGGATCCTTGCTAGCAAAATTGACCGTGATATTTAGTTCTGCCTGTACAAGCAATCTGTGTTTATCAGGCAAGCGAAATGTCGGATGCTCGCCTGCAAGGTGGACGGACGACCTGGCTAAAGTTGCAGGAAGTCGCTGGATGCAGGCCGCTTCCTACAGGTCGATGTGGAGATCCTTGGGGAGGCCTAGTAGTGGACTTCCTGTGGCTGAGATGATGATGACGACAATCATGATTAAGTTCGACAAAAAGCCTTATCTGTGTGATTGCGTTTGTCCATTGATTTCACTTTAGTTACAAAGGCTATTTAATTGTGTATTTTTTATCTTCGAAAGACAATACCGTTATAGATAAAATAATTTCTGTGCACTTGATAGATCAATATGAAAGACTATATGCCCAAAATGTTTTCTTAGATATACGTGAATTTTACACATTGAAATATTGCATTATTTCAAAGAAGGTTTTTATTTTAGCCAATATTTTTTATTTAATACTTATTTTTGTGGAAACAAAACTCATCCTATCGTATTTTTCTTTCTGAATAATTTGAATGCATGTTGAAGACAGGCTAGTGTCTCTAAGAAACTCATTGCGGAGCTTGGGGTCAATTCTTTGCGTGCCACTGTTGATACTGTGACAGAAGTAATTGCATGAATATACACATCATTAAAAATGGACAAACATGAGCATATTCTCCGAGAACACATCATACATAGAAATCTCTTCAACGTTGATATTTTCTGTAGTTGACTGCCTCGGTGGCTCAATTGTACTACGGTACGATTACAACGCCAAGGTCTCGGGTTCGAATCTCGGGTCGAGCAAACAGTAGCCCAGAGCCAGGAATTAGTGCCCGTTATGGTGATAGGCTCGATCTTATCACCTTATAGGACAGAATACACAATCCGAAACGTGGGTGTCCTAGTAACACCGCTGACTGCCCCTTTTAGAAAAAAGGCGTGAGTTTATTCATGTATGTATAATCAAAATGCACCTTTGATGTATGGTCATTAAAGTGCAATCGTCAGCGGTCCAGTGGTATAAATACTTGGCGCGCTGCGTCGCCGCGACATTGTGCGGAACAATTGAACACATCTCTTCGAAATGAGGACGGTGCTGTGCTTGCTCGTCTGTCTGTTTGTTTACGCGTGCGACGCTGGTTCCGGTGAGTCGTTTGTATACTTTTTCGACCTTCTTATTATCTACAGCTATTGGTTTGTTTTGTCTTTCATCATTTGGATGAGATGGAATAAAGGATCTGGGTCATGTTAGACTTCCATTGAGAATCTGAAATCCGTAGCCCTAAGAATAGGGTAAGATATTCTCAAACTTACGGGGTAGAAATAATAGAAAGGATCATAAGTTTCATCAGTACTTGAGGATATCCGCTGCCAGAAGGTTAATTTACATGAATGGGATTTAACTTTAATTTAACCCCGCTTGGGTTCACATCAAATGTTAGAAAATCATTGAATCAAAATCAACAATATTGAATCTGTTTTGCATCTGCTCTATATTCTTCTGGATGCGCTTGTTTCTTATCCGTGACTTATAGTTCCTACCAGTTCTTCTTTCTACTTCTCAATTAGTTTGGATATTTGATGGTTAATACTTTATTTTAAATATTGAAAGTCGCAAAAAGTAACTGAAAAGGAAATAAGAGTGGTATATTTATTCTGCTCTTTGTTAATTCCCTCCTTTGAGCGTCCTATTTTAAGAGTTACTCTTAATTTATTTATGCGGTTTGTTAATTGATTATTACATTATCAGATCGAAAAACCCCCGTTGTAATTAATTGCATTTTAATGCTTATTCATGTGTGCCAGAAGGTAGAGAACAATTAAGATAGAAATCTGTTAATTAAAGTGCGTCAGAAATTAGTCTTAAAATTTATTGGTAAACCTGCGCTGACTGATGCATATTTTTACTGTAAACTAAATGAGGATAAGAATCGTAAGAAAGTTTACCGTTCTTATTCTTCGTGAAGGAAAACATCGTGAACCTGCATACCATAACGATTTGTAAGAAATTCTATGGTATGTAAAGTAAGCCAGCCCGCACTAGGCCAGCGTGGTGGACTATATGGCCCTGTGATATGGCCTAACCCCTCTCAATAGTACACTCGATTACAGAGGAGGCCTGTGCCCTGCAGTGGGATGTTTATGGGTTGATACAGTACAGTACAGTATCCTGTAAGTGGTAGAATTACAAAAGTCAGTGATATGTTTATCGGCCGTAGCTCTATCGTTTTAAAAATTACATTAATATCTACATATATCGTTTCAGTTTCTTCCTCTACTATTTCGTCTTGTGATATAGCAAAAGATCGAATAAATCTCTTTCCTCTACTTTCTAGTGTTATTGATATTTATTATTGAAGGTACTCAGATATTTTTGGGTGCTGACGTCAGAAATTTGTCGACATCGGCACTGCTTGCCATTGATATAAAACTGAATCGTAGGAGCATTGGATATTTTCTATTAGGTAATCATCGACATATTATAAATAAGAGTTGTCCTAAAAATCAGTGACTCAGTTATCATAAACTTTTTGATAATAATTAGTAATATTTGGGATGTTGTGATGTATTGATGAATCACGTTAACCGCAACAATTAACTGCGGTTTAGCGGTTAAATCTATGACGACAGTTCAATTGTTACCGGGGTCACGTATACATATGTATCCTGACATTCATTGGTTTGAATAAAATTATGTAAGTACATATTTATATTATTTTATTTAAACCAATGAATGTCAGGAATCAGGATTATGTTTTTTTTTTGTGTCGTTGGCTAAAATGACTACACTTGGAAGGAACCCTACTGTCATCAAGATAAAGTATCGGTTGACGAAAGAAGATATCTTGTTGCTCGGGACAATTAGGCCAGAGTGTACATCGATGGACCCATGAATAAGACTTCCATGGTCGATTATGTCTTTCATCTGATGTACAGCTATCAAAATCTATATAATTTACGTAGATCCTACAACCACGATTAATTTTGGTTAGGACACATTTTTAAAATTTAGATATCTGTACCAATGGTTTATAAAGCCTTATTTATACCGGAGAGTTTCTATAGGCGAGAATCGTATTCTATTATAGTATGACATAACCGCCATAGATTTACGTGTTCTGACAAATGTTGAAACCATGCAATTTTTTTTATATCACTGCATAGTATAAAACAAAGTCGCTTTTTCTGTCTCTATTTTTCTTGTTCGCTTAAATCTTTAAAACTACGCAACGGATTTTGATGCGGTTTTTTTTAATAGATAGAGTGATTCAATAGAAAGATTTATATGTATAATAACATCCATTAAATAGTGGAGAAATATTGTTATTTTTGAGGTTTCTAATGTGATGTCGTTAATTATCAATATTTTTCCGCTTACATTGCAAACGCAGGCTGAACCCTACGAGATTTATCAAAATAATGTACTACATATTTGTTTGTATTTGTACACATTGAAAAGGTCTACAGAAAACTCCGCGATGGTATATGTCTATCTCTTATGGACATCCCACAATACCACAATAATCCACCATAACTTTTTAAGACAAATAATGGCTAATTTTCGATCAACCATAACCAATACAGCATTAATCCTTATCCAATTAAATAGCTTAAATAAATTGTTGATTTAATATAGATCTATGTGGTCCTTTACAGCACCAGACTTAAATGAATATTTTCGAAGATATTACAGATTTAAAATTGCGGGACGTAGCGCTTGCGGCGGTACTGGCCGGCCGGGGCGGCGGCAGCGTGCCTATATAGGAATGTTTATATGTATAATAATAATACGTACATATTATTGTACAAAAATCTATTAGTACCCGGGCGAAGCTGGGCCGGGCCGCTTGTTCGTATATATATGAAGCTTAAGAGATTCCGCAATTACATAATTACTTTTTACTTATGAGTAGATATTGAAAAAAACTGATTCACGTGTGTCGTCAATTTCGATAACCTTAAAATTCACACATATAATTGAACCGATCTTATAGCGAGATGTCGACGTTCCGGGTTCGATATCCTATTGTATTAAAACCGGAAAGAAAGAGCTAATGTTAAGGTGTAGAGTTGAAGGAGAAATAAGGAGGAAAGGTCAAGTGCCGGTAAAACATATCCATACCTCATCGACAACATTTTTCGATTTAACTCTTGAATATCTTAATAAACACTCATGTATAACGAAAATGCTTTATTGTTATCATTGGTACTACACTAAGTATCATCAGATGCGTAAATACTTTGCGATGTTATGGCGATAGGCTCGCCCCCTGTAATATCGGGGGACAGAAAATACAAGTTAGCACCTCTGCCGGTTACTTTTAAGAAAAAGGTGTGAATTTATGTTTGTATATATACATGTACATATTTTGTCGTGCAACTATATAAAAATTGCGAATTCATAAAATTTCGTTCATATTGTACAAAATGCCTTGAACTAAATGCTGACCCAGTTTGTCCACATGTGAGTGATTCAAATACGGCAAAAATCTGCCGAGTTGTATTTCTACTTACTTACTTCTTACTTCATCTTATCTTAAAGAACGATTCATTTTTCTTCATGACTCCCATTCGAGATCCCTGAGGTCGTCTGAGAATCTTAAGCTGAGAATGCCTGTGCATACCACGACAGCAATGGATAATTCTTTTACTGTCAAAGCAGTTCGGTTGTGGAACGCGCTTCCTGTTGTGGTGAGGCAGGCGCAAACGCTGTCGTCATTTAAAAAACTGATTAAAGAGCACTACCTTTCCCTTTAAAGCAGACTTCACTATTACTTCTTTTTCATTAAATCATTTGGAAATTGTAGTATATTATAATTTATGTATGATTTTGTATTATTTATTTTTATGTATGTATGTATATATATTTATGTATGTATATATATGGATATGTATATGTATATTAGTAATTATGTTTAAGTAGTATTATTATTTAGCTTGAAGTAATTCTTTATTTGTTACACTGCCCTCTCCCCCTCTCCTTCATTTAAATCCATCCCATGGTTGTCTGTAAGATATTGCTGTTGAGCGATAAGACCGCCATTTGTACTCTTTGTTATTATTATTTCTGTTAAGCTATGTTCTTGTTAAGTTTGTGTACAATAAAGATTTAAATAAATAAATAAATAAATTTCTGCAACGATTTGCCACAATGGTTACTGGTTGGCGGGCGTATAGTACCTAGCAGGTTGGATTCGAGAAGAAAATTTTAGGACTATATCTTGAAATCATTGTGAAGAGGTGAATATTTGTAGCTTATTTGAGACATGCTTCCTACCATGACCATGCTATAAACAAATTAGGCATAAAATGACTATAGACTACTATAATTTATATTGTATCATATCTCTGATTAAATGCGTCTGGTGACCGTTTGCTACGCGTATAAAACGCGAATCTCTGCCAATATTTAAATTTCATCCAAAGTAAGCATTTAAAAAATAATAATCATTTAGTGCGGGTGGGAAAACAAACTTTTTAATAAATACTATATAAGTACATATGTCAAATTATTATTTGCAACTATGAAAGACCCTATTTGATATTGTTGAGCTGAACTCTACCGCGTTTCCTCAATATGTTTTCCTTTTACCTATATTGTTCTATAAATATGAATAAAATATGATAGTTATGTCCATATTAATAAACCCAATCATCTCAGTAAAACAATTACAGAATAATTAGGGCCGTTTATCACGGGTGTTTTTGATATATCTTCCAATTAACTACAATAATTGATTACGGTGATCATTTTCTTAACAAGGTCTTTATCTGCTTTAACCTGTGAAATCGTTTACCTGTCACATATCATAATTAATTGTAATAATAGTCTTATAACTAAAATACACCAATCAATTAGTACTGGTGGTAGGTCTCTCTTATGTGAGAGGCCGCCTGAGTAGGTACCACCGCAATGTCTATATTTTTCCGGCCAAACAACAGTATAAGTTCACTTTTGTGTACCGGTTTGAACCTTGTGGCCAGAGTAATTATTGGACATATTGAGTCTTAAAATCTTAAGTCTCAGGATGGCGAACGCAGTGGAATGCTAAGAATTGTTTTGTAATTCAAGGTCTTCATAAGCAGCCGTAATGCTTACCATCAGGTGGCTTTCAACTTTGCTTGATTAATTGTTCACTCCCGCAAAATCTGTAGCGGAATACAAACAGCCTAATTCCTCCATAGAGTTTAAAACCTATTTTAAACTAAATTCAAGAGTATAATATAAAGATGGTTTTAAATCTGTCTATGAATAAGGCCGATAGTAAGTACAGTGATATATATATTATATTGGCACGAGGAACGAAGTTAAGAAAAGTTAAGATTACATTGAATATGTGATTTTAATATTATTTCTTCTGTATGCTCTATTTACTAACATTTAACTTCTCTATTCTCCATAAATATTTTTTATGTTATTAGTGACTCTTGAACTTTACATGCAATGCAATAAAAAAAACAATGACACACATGTACTGTGCAGAAAAATAATGGAAACTACACTTCCCTTTAATTTATTCCCTTTATTTTTGCGCACGTCCGAGTCTTGTAATATGTCTTAAACTAGGAGAAGCTATGCAAAGCAAGTACTAGTAAAACAAATAGCGAGCAGTAGTTGTTATATAATTTCTGTATTTAAGAGAAAGCAAAGAAAATGGTACAATTAGTGTCACAAAACCAATTGCTTAGCTAGCTGATAGCAGATCATTTTAGATGTTTTTAATATTCCATATATTTTTATAAATCCTTGGCGTGATTTTAATTTTATTGTGGGTCTAAATAAGGGCGAACTTAACACAGTGCTTAAATTCCTATCCTGGGTATATACGGATTATTCAATCTGAAAAATCAACGGAAAGTTGTTTGCCAGACCTGGGATGCGAAAAAGGATCTCAGGGTCCAAAATTCATTAAAGCTGCCACTAGACCAATGAGGCGAAAGCCTTTTTATTAAATATTCTTCTATACTAGAACCCAAATGTGAATTCTAAGTCATATATTCGATTTCCGCCAACTCCCTAAACGACGGCTTGGTTAAATATTATTTGATTTCCAGAATCTCCCTTACAAAGAAGTCAAGTTATTCTAGTAGGCCATTACAGACTTCTAAATGACAGAACAAATATATAAATAAATGAATTACCTTCCAGCGCCGTTCATCCGACCATGCCACGCATCAGACAGCGGTTGTCTGAGGTCTTCAGCGCAGCAAGCGGTGCCAATCCTGGCCGCTGGTCTGCCAGAGTTCGGCATCCAGACCATGGACCCCATGCACGTGGACCGCGTGATGACCAGCCAAGCCGGCCTCGATATGGACTTCAGGAATACTGTCGTTAAAGGACTTAGGAACTGCGAGGTTGTCGGGTTGAAGTGAGTTTGTTTACATTATGGATTTACCCTCTCTGTCTATCTTTCGCTCTCTTTAGTAAAAGGAGTAGATTGATGAATATAGGGTTCCCCATGGATCGCCGCATAGATATGTTGGAAGTGGCCTGCATCCAGCGACTTCCTATAACCTTAACCAGATCGTCCGTCCACTGGATAAAACATGGATTGACTAAAAGCGCAATGAAAATAAATGAAAAGAAATGTATTTAGTAATTAAGCAAGTCTATTGGTAGCAGAATGATGACACCCGCTTGGACGTCGACGTTTGACCATAGTGCAAGGTGGTAGAAAATCCAGAATGTGGAGCCACGCACGTCTATCGGTTTTTTATCTAAATATGTGACTCCGGATTAGAGAATGTTGGCAACATTCTGTTTACAGACGAGAGACAAAATGAGGTTGCGCTGTCATCATCATAATTATCACCATCCGTTGCATATCGCATTGTAGTAATGTTGTAGTCCCAATACATAAAAACAAGTCATTTTCAGGTCAACATAAATAGTTATATAGTCAAAAACGATATCATATTTTTAAAGAACTACTTAATACAAATATGGTATGTGGGAGGGGGAATGATCATGCTGTGATATTGTTGTCCGTTTAAATGTCATTCAGATAAAACATTTATTAATAGATTTTAATTGTATTCCATTAAAAGACGATCAACTTAATATAATGTTACATAATATTAATTAACACACCCAATTACCTTAGATACGATAATCTGTAAAACAATTATGAAATAATTCTGTCGTAAAACTGTCGTCCGGAAATCAAATTCATTATCTTTTTAATCGCTTACTTCAGCTTAATCATCGAAAACTGTTCACAAAATTGTTAGTCATATTATTATATTTTCTAAACTTCCCGTAATTATATTATTGAATTATTGCTAGCATAGAGGTATTACTAACCATAACTACACTTTTTTTATGATAGTAATTTATTAAAAAAACATATAGTCGAAATGAGAGCCTCCTCTTTTTTTCAAGTCAACATGAAGAAACAATAGTATCTTTAGTAACTCTTGGAAGAGAATGAAATAAAAATGGTTTGTAAAAATAACCGTCTAATCTGCTCTTTGGACTACGGGTACCAAGTCCACATTATACACATATTTTAATGGATTCAATAAATTATTTTCATTTTCATTTTCATTTTCACAATACAGGATACAGTAATTGCTCACTCAATCTTGCATTTGATGGACTAGTCAACCTAATTAAAGTTATTTGTGACGTTAACAATTATATCTACATACCAACCGTCAATCAAAGCTAATTGACACGTGAATATAAAATAGTGAAAAAAATGACCGAAGCAAGGTCAAAGATACTATCACAGACTAACAATAGAGAGCTTGATATCAGATTGTATAATTTTCCCATTTAACGATGCTGATGAGATTATATTAACGGCATTTAAAGCAGATGACATTGCATTTACAAAAACAGATACCACCTTTGTCGCCATTTTCAGAAACAAATGGTCAATATCTTTTCATAGGTCTAACCAGTGGCAATTTTATTAGGTTACTCTATCAATCCTAAGTGACCCATTTGATGCAACTTCTTGTTACCTTCATAAGCTCATTCGTTGATAAGTATAAAATATTTATATTGCCAAATCTTTTGTGGATTTTGAAAAAGCTATGCTCCTCCTTATTTTCTGTAATAAAAAATAATAATTATTGCCGAAGCATATTTATACATATTATGCTCGCACTAATAGTATAGGTAAGCGCAGTCCCGGACAACTGCCTACAAGGTGGACGGAAAACCTGGTTAAGGTTGCAGGGAGTCACTGGATGCAAGCAACTTCCAACAAATCGATGTGGAGACTGGAGATCCCTGGATAGGATTATGTTTAGCAGTGGAATTCCTATAGCTGAAGAGAAAGAGGGAGAGAATAACTATGACGATTGAACCTTGTAAAATTTAGTGAGCCTGCTTCATAATCCATCTAACACCTCAACTCTTCGATTGAATATCATTACACTTTTATCCAGATCTCTGACCTAATTAGGAATGGTGATCATACCTTTAAATGTAGATATAATACGATTTTATAAGATATGTATATTTGTACAACAGACGTAATGGCCCGAGGACCTACTTGGACCTGAAATGCTCCGTGACCATGGTGGGAGACTATACTCTTAGTGGCAAACTCCTCATACTGCCAATTGAAGGAAACGGCAGATACAAGATCAAGATTCGTAAGTACCTCCATAGTTATTCCAATATATTGATTTTAGAGACTTTAATTAATTGATTTGAATACAAAACTATAAGTGATTTCCTGTTGTGTCGTACTTAATTTCTTAGCATCTTAGACTTCATTAATCCTTCAATAAGTACTGAAATTATTCATTTCAGTTCAATATAATCATTTTTTTAATTCTTACCTTATTGTATATTGTATCTGATTTATTTAATGATTCCGTCATTGTAAATTTCTACGGTAATTGTTCCAGGTGACATCTACGTGAAGATTATGTTCGAGGTCGGTGAGAAGATGGTGAACGGCCAGAAGTACTGGACCATACAGAACTGGAAGCACTCGGCCGACGTGCAGACCAACGTACAATTCCAGTTCCAGAACCTCTTCAATGGAAACAGGCAATTGTGTAAGTAACATAAGAGATTTTGTAATTATAACATAATACTTGAAGGGTATAATCCAATCTTGGGAAAACAAAGTTTAGTGGTTCTTACCTTGGATTGATCTCATTTAAAACTAAGGATAAGCCCTTCAGTACATTTGGAGTTTCACAAAGATGACCTTGAAAATCGCGCTAAAATAAATATTAAATTAATTTAAAAGATTTCGTCTAAACGATGATACCAAATAATATAATATAATATTATCTTCAATTTTATGAAACTTTGGCAATGGTTCTTAAATTTATTTAGTGCCTGAGAATATTTATACATATTGTAACGAATTTCATCTAAAAGTCACAAGGTATTTGACTAAAGATTTAGGGATGAAAGTAGACATCAAATCACAATTTTAATCAAATACAATTATTCCGCAAAACATCGGACTTAGTAGACTTAAAAGACAGGTTTAAAAATATTAGGTATATAGGTTTAAAAATAGGGAATAGCTCTATTTTATTATCTCAAAAATTATCAAATTGTCATCTCGCAGGAAGCTATGATTACAGACAAAGGTCAAACTAATTAGATCTTCTTGTTTCCAATATACATATTACCATATGTAATTAGTCTTTGGAACAACCATACTACTTCTTCGATTAATTATTGTTATTAAAAATATTATAAAAAAAATCTTGTAACTTGAGATGTACTGCAAAACTGTACAAACAATTTGACTACAGAATCAATTGTGATGTTTAAATGAACATGGGTATATCATATTGTAATAAAACTCATTTAAATAAAGAGAAAAAAATACATTTAAATTTAATATGTTCGGTCCAGATGACTACAACGTGTTGTAAAATTTTTCGAGGAAGGTTAAACACCCCAGATCTATGTGAATGGTTGTGCCGACTGTATATCCACGACAAATACTGCAGAAGCCTTAAACATCTGCTTTTTGCAGTACCAGGGTCTCCCACGTTATACCATGCCAAATCACCAGGGATGCTGACCACGCTTAATTCTCTCCAAGACATCAATTCTGAATGTGATGTTTGGGGATGAATGGGCGAAGTAATCAACCGAGTGCCTAAGGTTCTGCGAGCGAGTTGCTCGACTGGTTGCTTACATGCATAAACTCACGCCTTTTTCCCAGAAGAGCAGAGGTGCCAGGACCCCCACATTTCGCCTTGTGTGTTCCGTCCCAAGATGTGATAGGTGGCAAGCCTATCGCCATATCGGGCACAAATTCCTGACTCTGGGATGATAATGAATATAAAAATCCAATATCACGTTGCCCAACCCGGGATTCGAACCTAAAACCTCACTTTTGTAACTGTACCCTAGTACAACTACGCCACCGAGGCAGTCTGGTTACTTAGTTTTTTAGTTTTAAATAATTAATGTAAATGGTGTCAACCTTATTAATTTTAAATAAATTAATAAAATAAATGTTGTTACTTCGACTTAAATATTACTTTGTCAGATTCATGTTCTTATTTCTTACACCTATTATGCTTTCAGCTGACACCATCCACGACTTCGCCAACTCCAACTGGAAGGAGATCTTCCAGGAGGTAGCTCCGCCGATCGTCCAGGCCATCGTGTCCAAGATCGTGAACGAGTCCGTCAAACTCTTCGACAGGGTTCCCGTCAGCGAACTTTCCTTAGACTAAGATATACTTTATGCTAATGTTACACAATAAAGACTGGTGTTTATAAACTGAGATTTATTTACTCGACATCATTGTCATATTTAGTAAAAACTGAGACATAAAAAAGTTGTTTGAAGTCACATGAGGTGTATGATTTCCATTGGGAATCTTGATCATGAATGAATTAAGGTAATCGTTTTAGTTTTATTCTTTTTCTTGACATGAATGAATCCGTCGACACTGGAAGTAATATTCTCAATGAAGCAGAATCAGTTCTCATAAACAAAAAAAAAACGATTTTGCTTCACTAGTCTCTACAATTAAACCGTGAAATCCGCGTTTCCAAGAATGTTTAAATGACGATAAACAATAGCTTTAGTTTAATTGATGTCATTAATTACTTTATGAGTAATGACATGTTTCGTTTCTATTATACAGGGTATCTCAAGACCGCTACCGAAAACGAAGCCGGGTGGTAGTTTTAGTGACTACAAACACTATGCAACTAAAAATTTCGCATAGAAACGCGACAATTATTTTTTATGATTTTTTAAATATCGTCATTTTTGGGTGGTAAATCCATAGTTTTTGCTAAAATAATGATTTAAACACTCTTATACCTTAGATTATTTATAAATAAAAGGGTATACACTATTATTTTAGGAAAAAATGTATTTACCACCCAAATATGGTCATAGGAAAAAAAATAACAAAAAAAATTGGCCACTTTTTTTTGCAACTTTTTTTGTTGCATTGTGTCTGAAGTCGCTTATACTACCACCCGGCTTCGTTTTCGGTAGCAGTCTTGATATACCCTGTATGCTGTTTAAATTGCTGGACAGGTTACATCAAGTATCCAAGAGGAAAACAGCTAGAGGTTTAGTACCTATTGGAGGAGGCATTTGTACCTATCGTAGAAATTTAAAAGTGTGAAAAATTTATTCATATGTAAGTTTTTTTTTTCTTTTTTTTTTTTTATTGCATTGAATGGCGAGACGAGCAAGCCGTTCGCCTGATGGTAAGCGATACGACCGCTCATGAACAGTAGCAATATTCCACTGCGCTCGCCATCCTGAGACATAAGATGTTAAGTCTCAATATGTCTAGTAGTTGCTCTGGCTACAATGTCCTTCAATCCGAAACACAACAGTCATGTCAAATCACATGATAATTTAGAGAGGAAACAATATAACTAGGGTACATCTAACTAATGAGGACCCCATGTGAAACATTTCTCTATATATAAACCAAGATTTTTGACTGTATCGCTGTATGGAACAATGATACCATCACAGGAAACAGATGGAAGTTGGTCCTGATCTATTTTCGATATCATCCTAGGGCTGCCGACAACAATGACCTGAGTTTTTGATGGATTGACCTTCAGTCCGTAATCTTTACTCCATGAACATATATATTGGATGTCAGAATTGATGGCTCCAATCACATCAGTTATCTTGTCCAAGGATGCCCGAGTATAAATTTGCAGATCGTCTGCATAAAGGTGGTAGGAGGAGCGAAGATTATTGGTAATAGAATTAATAAAGACAGCGAAGAGTAAAGGAGATAAAACGCCGCCCTGAGGTACACCAGCAGATACAGAGCACCAAGAGGAAAAGCATTCCTCAAAGCAGATGCGTTGCTGGCGACCATACAGGTAACTACGAAACCAATCAACTGCTGTTGGAGATATGTTAAGAGAACGCATTATGCCAAGTAAGACATCAAAATCGACGGTGTTGAAGGCATTACTGAAGTCTAGCAATGCTAAGAGCTTGCCTTCCTCCATGCCCAACCTAATGCCATCCGCAATATGAGTTAGAGTGGTAATTGTGCTATGCTCAGGACGAAACCCTGATTGGAGAGGATTAAGGAGATCGTGTTTCGAGAGGAATTCATTCAGCTGGGTATGGATTAGACGTTCAAGGACTTTGGATAGAAAAGGAAGAATTGATATAGGACGGAAATCTGCGAGATTGGATGCATTGGATTTTTTAGGAGTTGGGATAATATGTGCTTTTTTCCAAGCAGCAGGAAAGATACCAGAGGAAATAGAATCATTAAGGATATGGGAGATGATAGGAAGGATGTCGTCTAGGATAGGGAGAATCATATTGCGGCTGACACAGTCGCTTCCCGTCGCATTAGATGAAATGAGCATAATGGTCTTTTGAACATCTGTCTGTATCTGTATCAGCCCATATACGTCCCACTGCAGGGCACGGGCCTACTCTACAATCGTAATCGATTGAGAGTGGTTAGGCCATATAGTCCACCACGCTGGCCTAGTGCGGGTTGGCGGACTTTTTGAACATCACAATCAGCAAATTGTTTAATGACAAAAGCAGAACATGCGGGAGTCTTGAGGGTCGAAAGGAACTTTATAGTGTTATCTTTCATCGCCTTATCAAAGAAAGGCGATGTACGTCGCTTAAAGGACTCTTCGTCGCTTATATTACAACAGCGCGAATATGCATTTTCTTAACTTTACAGGAGAAGCAAAAAACTTAATTATTAATAATCGAAAATAAATAAAAAGCAGATTAATTCTCAAGGACCATTTATTAGATATTCTACAAATAATTAAATGCATAAAATAGTAATAGTCTTATAAATTGATTAATTATTGCAGTTTGGCGCTGTTGCCTTCTTAAATATGGCATTTTCTAGCACATAGGCGGTGTTAATTATAGGAACTTAGATAAAACTATAGTACAAAGAACAAATTTTGTAACAAAATGAATCTAAAATTTAAAACAAAAATATCTTCACAAACACAAAATAATACATTACGAATAAAAAACAATCAACATTAACAAATAGGGTTAATATTACCCAATCGAAAATATAAAAACGTAAGGAAGCTAATGAGGTAAAGAGTCATAATAACCATGGCAATTTTAAGCTCTTGTAGATGCTACCACTTTCGTTCTGAGATCGGTAAACGCCTATCATACAATTTCGGCAAGCTATTGATGGAGTTTTTTGGTACTTTCGAACGCTGCGGTAATATCTTTGGAGCTTCATCGTAATTCAACTTGTACCAAATGGTTCCATCGGGTTTGTAAATAAGGACACTGATGTCAGTCACCGTTGGATCTCCAGATCTTCTCCCTGGCCTTATAGACTTGTAAATTTGATCTTCGGGCTTTAAAAAATCCGTGAAAAATCCATAATCCAATGAAATAGCTTCGTACGGTTTTGGATGAACTCTGGCAGCCTTAGTTAGCGCAGAGTATTGGCTCGGCAGATAAATTTCTTGTCCCTTAAGCTTAGTCTCTATGGAGCTATGGACTGAGTCACACTCCATTTGTGTGTGTCCTTTTACTAAAAACTTTTGAGTGACCTCTATGTTTTGTTCTATTGCCACTCTTAGCAAAGCATTGCTGAGGTAGCTATTTCTATTTTGAGCGCAGCATCGATCCGAGTACAATATAACAGGAAGTTTCTTCTGAGTCAACAGGTGTAAGACGCTATCCACAATACAAGAGGCAAACACTGAAGCTTCAAGACCTCCGTTACTCTCGTCAAACCAATAACATCTCACATCATGGTTAGCTAGGTTATATGTGGTAAAATTGTGGACACATAATTTGGTCTTAAAATACAAAGCGCTTGCCTGCAGACTTGGAAACATTTTTACAGCCTGAACGTCTTGAGTTAAAACATGATATACACCTTCAATAGCCAAACTTTTGTCTGCGGATTTTTCAGCCCTAGCGCGGTTTTTGAGATCAGTGTGCTCCATCCAAGCCTGTTGTGTTACGTTACCCACTTTAAACGAGCAACAAAAATCGCACTGATCCTTCTTTGGCACGTACAAACTTAAGTTACTTCTCAGGAACTCATTATTGAAAGTACGAAGACACAAAAAACTCTTCATGTCGTTCCTGGCAATAACTTTTATATGCATCATAAAGTTCAGAAATATTTCTGAATGTGGGCTCCAAGTACAGTCGGCTAGATGTTTGTCGGCAGTAGTGTGACGGCATCTTCGGGATTCTTACTAATACAACACTTTTTGATACATTTTACCCTCAATTACTACTAATAAATTTATTAAGGACCACATAATTTAAGTTTACTGTTGACTACTTCGAAAAGTTTAATAAAAACACAAAAAAATATGCTTACCCAAATGTCCGCTGCAAAGAATGTATGGCGATTGATGCACATTCGCGGTGTTGTTGCCAAACGGGCCAATCACCGGTATTCGCGGTGATACAAATTTTGAATTCTAGCTCGTGATTTTCTCGTGATCTTTGAACGCGATTGGTGCAAAAAACGCGGGATTTTTTTTCTATGCAATGACATCAATAAGTCAATAACGGAAAAAATGCACATTCGCGGTGTTGTAATATAAGCGACGTCTTGTCGAGGCTTCCCCACTCCCAGTGTTTTCAGAAATTTCCAAACCGTAGCTGGATCTCCGTTTTCAATAGAGTTGTGAATATGTCGGCGTTGGGCATTCCTACACACCTTACTGCAATGATTTCTAATGGAGACGTACTTCTGCCAATTCAACTCATTAGGTCTACGGTTGTACCGGGACTTGGCCAACGCTTTTTTAGATAGCAGTTCTTTAATATCAGGTGTTAGCCAAGGAGCCGGTAGATGTTTGAGTTTTACAGGCCGGATTGGTGCGTGCTTGTTAAAAAGGTCAATATTTTACTGTTGAAAATATCAACTTTGTCTTCGACAGTATTAGCAAGAAGAAGGGAACTCCAGTCAATGCTGCCGGCATCATTGCGAAGATCCACAATATTCATGCCCCGAAAATTTCTTTGCAGGAGGATTTTGGGTAGGGCTTTAGGAGGACGGAGACGATAAGACAGGAATATTAGGTCATGGAAAGAAAAAGCATCAGCAGGATATTGTCCATCCTTAGACACATGATTTAAAGAGGAAACAAAGATAAGGTCTAGGAGAGAAGGAGAACAGGAGAGTGATGGGTCGCTGAGAGTGGAAGAATGGAAAGATTACAGGATTTAATAGTATTAAGAAGGGAATTAGAACGACGGTCATTTTTAAGGAGACAGGTATTAAAATCACCCATGATTATGGTTTGACTGTACATAGGAACAAGATTTTCAAGGATAATTTCAATAGAAGAGAAGAAGTCAATGTGGAGCGAGGGACAATAATATACACCGAGTAGAACTTTTTTTAGGAAGAATTCCACCTCCAGAAAAAGATGCTCACCAGCATCAGATGGTGGGGGTTGCGGAGATACGCTAACTATCGTATATCGGAATTGATATTAGTTATTACTTTCGTTATAAGTGTTACATAATTCTCTGCTCCCCTGTCAGGCTTGAGCTCGAGGCCCTATCGAGTCAGGGCCCTGTCGGGCCTGAGACCCTGTCGGACGAGGCCCTACCGGGCCGAGACGCGGGGCCCCCCCAGGCTGGGGGCCCGTGGCATTTTGCACACTCTGCCACCCTATTGTTACGCCACGGTACCACGGTGAACATGTTAGCAGCGGCGTTTGGTCCATTACCAACTCAATCATAATCAACTCAATGGTTTCTTAGATTAACGCGACTGATAGACATTGAAATAAAACTATTATTTGCGGATTTTATTGCGGATTTGGTTTAACTTTTACATTTTTTGACTTCCCGACGTTTCGATTACTTTACAGCTTTCGTTGTCACGGGGCGGACTGAGGTATTAGTCGTCCGCTCAGTGACTGTTACAATTTAACTACCCTTAATTTGGAATTATTAAATTAAAAAGTTAATTTAAATAATAATAAAAAAATGTAAAAATTAAACCAAATCCGCGAAAAAATCCGTAAATAATAGTTTTACATAATCAACTCATCAAAATTATGTGATGTTATTACTACTATATGGCCTAGCCACTCTCAATCGTACTCTCGATTGTAAAGGAGGCCCGTGCCCTGCAGTGGGACGTATGTATATGAGCTGATACAGATACAGATTATACTTAATATTTCGCCATTGCTAGTACAGTACTAATAAATGCAACATTGTTTATAGGAACAAAACAAGATGTTTGAATTATCGAATTATCGGCAATTATAACAACTTCAAAGTTCTGAAAATGTCCGGTGAACCGGACACACATCACAGTAAACATTTCACGGTCTAATGGACCGAGCCAATATGAGTAATGTACGTAAAAGTAAATAAAAGCTAGAGATAGATAAATCGTGTAATATTTAATCCTTTAAAATTCACTTGAAGAACGTTCATGTATGATGAGTTTGTTTAGGAAGAAAGAGAAACGTGTTGCATTACACAACAACATACTACTCTTATGTGCGTAACATCAAATTATCTTAAAGCTAGAAAGGTAATTTAATTAATAAATAAGTAAATATCCTTGTCGCATCGTAACTGAGACATGAAAACTATGTTTTAAGATGTTTAACTATTGATATGATTTATATTTGTTGCATCATATCCTAAAATACTGACTATTTTAAATAACACGTTATAGTCAAATATCTACAAGGAAGAAAAAGGATCTTACAAAGATAGGATAAGGTCGCTGGTAGCATGCTGGTAGCATGATCCTTAGATGCGGCCCATGCACTGCAGTAGACTTCCTTTGCCTGTAGATGGTAGAGAAAAAGAAAAATAACTTGTTAGTAACAATCGCGTGTATATTTACCATATTACAATGCGTGATGTAACGTTCTTCCGAGAAACACATAAACATCAAAGCGAACTCAATTAGCTTTTTTTTTTATTCCAATGAATGGCGACACGAGCATTCCGTTCGCCTGATGGTAAGCGATACGACAGCTCATAAACAGTAGCAGAACCAAACAACACCTCGAATCACAAAGCAATGCTTGGCGTTCCACTGCGCTCGCCATCCTGAGACATAAGATGTTAAGTCTCAATATGTCCAGTAGTTGCTCTGGCTACAATTTCCTTCAATCCAAAACACAACAGTGCTTCTACACTGCTGTTTGACGGGAGAAATAGACAATGTGGTGATACCCAACCAGGCAGCCTCTCACATATGAGAGACCTACCACCAGTAGCTGAGCAAATATTACACCTGCTTACGTAAAAACTTGGCATTAACACCGAATTAACGTCGTAACTAGATCATTGACCTATAGAAACTGTGAAAGAAGATAAACACTCAATATAAAACGGACAGGACTGTTCTAATAGTCATTTCATTCAGTTTTAAGGTACCTTATTATAAAATTGTTTTTACAAGTCATTTTGACTGATATGCTGGTGCAATCCACATATACCTATTTGTTTCGAGTATGTGCATTTGTGAGACTTAAATGTCCCTTGTAGTTTCTGATTATTTGACTCAAGACTTGCTTCCACATTTAGACTACAAGCACCGGCCCGGCTTCAACTAGGTGCAGATAGTTTTTGAGTCCACAGCAACATATCATTTCGCGTACTAACTGTTGTTCATTTCAACTGAACGTGACGTCCTTCGACTATATTGCATTTCCTGTCTCGTCCCATAATATCCCGTTCTGTCCCAACTCATTCTGTCGCATGACGAAGAGTATGCAATCCTGTCCTCTCATTAGAATATAAAAGCATAGCAAATAATCTTGATTCATCCCACGGGAAAACTACATTTTTTCGGGATAAAAGAAACCTATGTTCCTCTCCATGGTCCATTATATCTCTATATTAAATTTCAACAATATCGAATTATTTTATTTAAAATTATTTTATTAATTTTTGTGTACAATAAAGAATTATAAATAAAATAAATAAATAAAATCGATTCAACCGTTTTGGCATGAAAATAAATTTTTCGCATTTATAATCTCAGTAGGCATTATTTCTATTGCTGAGACTCCATCCAAGCAAGTTCAAAGTTGCCTTAGTCATGGGTCATTACAGCACATAAGGAATCATATTAGGTTAATTTGCTTAGTATACGACAGACCGCAAATTACTACCATAAAAAAAAACAATGAGACTCGAGCGGCATTTCCTGCGCAGCCTACACTCCGTGACTTGAAGATGATGTGTCACAGTCAAGGCCGAGGTTTTCAAATAGTTCAAGAGAGGTTTTTGTCATCCGTCGTGACATCTTGATTAGAGTCAAAAAGCTATTTTACGCATCTTATGTCGCAAATCCAATTAGTCTTTTCGTTTAAAGTGGCGGTCATGTCAAAGGAAAAACTTAGGTTGCTTCTAGAAACAATTGCTTATGAATTAAAAAAACGTGGTGTCTTCAAGGATTGGTACGATTTTCAGTTTTATTTCAATAAAGCATATCATAATATGAGGCCTCTGTAAATATCACAGATTTTTTTTTGCAGAAGTATAGTAAAGGAGCTTAGAGCTTCTTCCCTGATGATAAGTGATTACCGCCGTTAATTTTTTTACACTGACACAGCGTAATGACTGCATTACATCTTAGGGTAACCACAAATGCTGTCCAGGCAGAATATCGAATGGTTTCAGACGGCAGTCCCATGCCATTCTATACAATTATGAATCATGAATATTTGAGACTATTAGCTTATATATTCGTTGCAAGCCTCTTGAAATGAGAGGGGGAATAGAAGAAACAATTAGAAAGAAGGATGAGGAACAATATCACTCACCGAACCAAACACGACAGGATAGCAAAGTCGTCGATTTACATCAGTATTCCGTTTTCATATCATAAAAGTGGAGTACATATTTGTTAAAACTACCTATATGATTAAACTTCTTCTAGTTAAATCTACTTATTGCACAAGTAAGGAAGGTTGTCTTTGCTCTTGAAAGTGGCAGAGACCTTGCAATGATATTACGTGCACAAGTGCATTCGCTCCGGTTATATAATGGCTAGTCAATATGTAACTACTTATGAATCATAGTTGCAAACAAACATAATAGGTATCATAAGACACATTTACTAATAGGCTGCCCCGATATAATTTTTTTGTCTTAAATGTCCTTAAATGGAGTCAGTGTAAGATTACTTTTTAATAATATTGAAGAAAAATTTTGATAATTTTACGAGCAGCTAGAGCAGATATTGTGAATTTATTTTGAAAACTATTGTGAAGTGTTTTATAAGCAATATTTGATCTCTTAATAATTTTTAACCGACTTCAATAAAAGGAGGAGGTTCTCAATTCGAGTGTATGTTGCTTTTTTTATGTTTGTTACCTCGTTTCTCTGTACTGTGTAAACCGATTTCGATCATTCTTTCTTTGATTGAAAGCTGGTGCTTGTCGTTTGGTCCCATAAAAATATGGTGAAGATCTGATGAATATCTTCGGACCTGGAGAGGGGAACTCCTTAAAATTAACGATAATTGCAATGGTTCTTTTTGCATTACGTTCATTAGAAAAGTTAAGATACAGTGAGAGAGGAAAAAAGGGGTGGGGGTGCAGGGAGGGGGGGGGGGAGAAAAAATAATAAACATGTGAATATTCCAATATCTTTGGCAGCTTTTAGCCGATTTTAGCGATTTTATTGTCATCGGAAAGAACATATTCCTTGTGGAGACCAAATCTTTTTCATTTAAATGCCTATCAACACTAAAAAGATAAAAATAACTAAAATTTTTAATAAAAAAAAAAAAAAAAAACCGTCTTCAAAACAAAAATCCACTAAAAACCAAAAATAAATAAAATAATAACTACCACTCCAAAGCAAAAAAATTATATTTATTTCATGGAGCTCGTGCATGTTGATTAATTTGCTTAATGACTTGACTAGCCAACAAATCAAAATATATGCATAACATATTGAAGGCGGGTCGCCCAGTACCAAACATATAGATATTTAAATTAATATAAGGCATAGGTCCTATATGTTTGGTACTGGGCGGCCCGCCTTCAATATGTTAGTGTGGTAGTTATTATTTTATTTATTTTTGGTTTTTAGTGGATTTTTGTTTTGAAGTCGGTTTTTTTTTTTTATTAAAAATGTTATTCATTATGGATTTGTCATTTGATAAACCCTTTTTGCTATTAGGCCTTGAAGACATGAATGACAATGAAATAGCAAATATCTTCTCATAAAATAATATTATTTACTTTATTATTTTGATCGAACATACAGCTGGTGTATATTTTATTTCTGCCCATACTAGGAGTACAATTACTGTAAAAACTTAGTTGCCTAAGCCTTGTTACAGTTCCCTTCGCCTTGCAATCCTTAAGTTTAGTGCGAAGGTCTATGGGGAAACGATTTGTATTGCCTGATAGTATTTTATTTTTATGATCTTTACAAGCGGTAGGTCTCTTATATGTGAGAGGCCGCCTGGGTAGGTACCAGCGCAATGTCTATTTCTCCCGCCAAACAGCAGTGTCAATGCTCTGTTGTGTTTCGGATTGAAGGATATTGTAGCCAGAGTAACTACTAGACATCATGAGACTTAACATATTTGTCTCAGGATGGCGAGCGCAGTGGCATGCCAAACATTGCATTGTAATTCAAGGTGTTGTTTGGTCTTGCTACTGTTCATAAGCGGTCGTATCGCTTACCATCAGGAAACGGTATACTCGTCTCGCCAATCATTGCAATAAAAAAATAATTTCGTAATTTGACAAGTGCAGATCAAAAATAAATGCAATTATACCAAAATGAAAAAAACTTTGGTAGACTCAGTGCCAATAAATTATGTTTACGGGGCAATGACCTTTTTAGGGTCTCGGTGAGAGAGAAATAAGTAAAAACCCTTCAACGGTTATACCGGAAAACGGAATTGACATTTCTTGGGAGACGTCACAGAATGTTAAGGTTTCAATGGGCTTTTGTTCACTAATAATGTCACCCGGATATTCATAAAGGACCTTAAGGAGTCCAAATAAACATTATATGACTTTACCAAAGTAACTTGAATAAATCTTGAACTTAAAAACATTATTTGTGTAATACGATATTCATTTACATTTAATTTATACAAACAACTTTGAGATTTTGGACGATACCTAATATTTACGTTACACTACTTCAGATTTTTCTTTAGTTATTTTTCAGTTTATCTAATGCTAAGTTCGATAAACTACCGAATCGTTAATATATTTATTCATAAAAAGTCTTATATCAATAAAATATTTTAAATAGCACGCCCTTTTTCCAGAAGGGGTTGGCAGATGAGCTACCAGGACACCCACGTTTCGCCATGTGAGTTTCGTCGGTGTGATAGGGGGCGAGCCTATCTCTACAATACTAGCCTACTTTTATACATACCGAAATATGTATGACGTGGACGTTTTATAGCTTTGTTAAAGCTCGTTAATGATATTGTACCAATACGGCGTATTATCTAAAGTGGCACCAACATCATCATCATCATCAAAAAAAAGTCAGAAAGTCCACTGCTGAACATAGGCCTCCCCCAAGGATCTCCACATTGACCTGTTGTCGTCGGCCTGCATCCAGCCACTTTCTGCAAACTTAGCCAGGTCGTCCGTCCACGTTGAGCTATGTCGGTAACCTTTGTTCTCCTACGGATCTCCTCATTTCTTAGTCGATCTCGGAAATACCGAGCATAGCCCTCTCCATCGCTCGTTGAGTGACTTTGAGCCTTCTAATGAGGCCCACAGTGAGTGAGTGGTACCATAGTCTCATGAATTGGTGTTGAAAAGTAACAGGGGGTAACTCTCTGGTCCAAACCAAAACTCGAATATTCGGATACCGAAGTCAGTTTTTCAGTTCTATAAATCAATACTTTTATCTATGATACCTATTATTCACCCAGACCCAGAAATTAGGTCATGGTTACAATAGTGGATTTAAAAGATTATAGGAGATCCTACAGCTCAACTCTGCTACCTCTCAAGTCATTTAAATAGATTATGTTTATTTACTAGACCTCGGCGACCTTCTGTGAGACCGTTTTCTCTGAAATCGGGCACAATTTTCCTTATTTACATGGCTCGATGAGACCATTGTAAAGGTGCTAATTTAACATCAATAAACTTTATTTAAACCCTTTTATTGTGATAATTCATAGAAAACATCAATTACATTAAACCCACGCGTTAAAAGGATTCGAAATTAGTTACCAGGGGACCATAAATGATTAAGAATAATACCGAAAGAAATTCTATGGACTTTTGGACTTTAATAATCTAAAAGAATTTCAAGGGTAAATTGACAATCTAAAACTAGGTCATTGTAGTTGACGGGATCTAGACCACTCTCAATGAAAGATAAATTTTGTGCCTTGAAGTGGGACCCATGTGGTCTGACATAGAAAAGAACCCCAAAAAACAAATACAATTTCACCATAACTTCTTGGTCTTCTGGAACTAGGGCTCAATCTGTTTAACCAAAAGCGATTGACCTGTCTGAAATTATCAATATTATTCTCTATCTCACTTATCATTTACTCCCACTTAGTCTAGGGTTACGAAATACGCTAGAGGATTCGAAACTCTGTGGAGTACCTACGCACATTCTTAGAGTTTTACGTACGATGTTCAAACATTCGAACCTCGTTTCGGATCATAAGGTAACCCAATGTTTAATAGTGTTTAATAGTTATATCTTGATAGTATATCTGCATGATGGAAAAATAGGAGAATAAAAAAAAACGTATTTACTACCGCGTGCAGTATTATTTGCATCATGCCTATATTAAGCAGGCGACACCAAATCATTTCCACGATTATGAAACTTCTATGTTTAAGTTCTTACAATTTACCTGGGGATGTACCTGATAATTGACAGCTAACAAAGTCCGAAACCACTTATATTTTATTGCCGTCAAATATTGATGCAACCTCTATCGCAAATATTGCACTCAATTTATTGATATTTTGCTTTTCAAGTAGGTTTACCGTCATTTATTTGGATTTAATGTGTATTTTAATATAGGTTCAGAACCGGTCTTAAGAAAGAATATTGACAATATTAGTATAACTTATACACTACAGAAGTTTAGGTTCGGACTAGGAGTTTAGATCTCGGCTAATTTTTCCAGGATTCAATACCCGAGACAACATCTGTCAAATCCTGGGATTTGTAACATTCCCCAATCCACAGATAATCTTAAATCCTGGGATTGAAAAAGAATCCCGGGTTCTAAATCCCTAGTTGGAACCTTATTTAGCCTTAAACAATTTCGGCTTGATCGGGGTGGTCTACCAGAAAACCGACATACAGCAACAGATTTGTAGTCCTGTTTGTTCTGTTTGTATTGGCCAAAACTTCACATCATTTTCGTGCTCCCATTCTTTAAACCTTTTCAACCATTTAAGGACACCTCCAACGCTTCTAGGATTTGGATGTTAAAGACGTTTACGTCCAAGAATTCGCTTCATAAGGCGAGCGGGTTTCTTATGCATTAAAACCAATTTTATTTTCTATTTTGATTGTAACATATAAATATAAAAATAGCAACATATTTATATTTTTTGGAAGAGTCCGTAATAGTGGGAAAGTATTTTTAGCGGCAAAGACATTACGTTGTAATATTTAAACTATTTATATACCTTCTCTTTAAAATTCTCTCATAAGTAAGATATACAAGAAAAAAAAATCGATATAGGTTAAGAATCAGGCAAAGATTTATAGGAGTATCTTCCATCATCATCGCTCTTCCACCTGCTAAATGTACTAGAAAATATTGAAAACAAACTTTTGTGTTGGAGGTGCTACTTACGTAATTGTCACTGTTTGTGCCATGTGTTGTCGAGTCGACCAGTACCTTCCAAGATCAAGGACGAACCAAGAACGTTGTACTACTAGTAGTAGTAACGAATGTAGTTTCGTAATTTCTATAACCAGACCAAGTTTAAGCACTATTGACAGTCTTGGAGAGATTGCCCTACAGCCTCTAATATACCACGGACTATCATTCAAATGAATAAACCGAACAGTCGCACTCATAGTACCTATTGACCCTGCAAAAGATCTACTCGTATTTGTGGTTCACACAAACATTGGTCTATATGCGGGGATCCAAACAGCTACGTCTACTTTCACAACATGTTCAAATTCAATATTCGATTTTTTTTTTAAATTCTTAAAACTAACAGCTAATACATGTAGTAACTTACAAAAATATGTAACAGAAGGCCAATTACAAGTTTTCACTGATAAATACGTTAATATCATTAATAATTGTGACACATAGGTAATTACAAAGGTGTTAAATTGGTATCTTGGTATTGTTACCATGATTAATGTAGCCATGAAAGTATGGACACTGGAATTAAATTACAAAGCAGCTGATGTAGATGATAAGCGCTCTCTGGACATATGTGTTTGCAATCGGATATACACTGGTTGAACCTGACATAAATTAAAAAACTAAAAAAACACGCTTGCATAAAAGATCCAACTAAAAACTAAAAAATAATTGATAATGAGTTTAAGATTCGAAAGAAAATGGAGTAAAATACATGCATTTTCTTGCTATAAAGCGTGGGGTGCTGTAGGATAAGTAATTGTTTACCCTGTGGTTTGGGGGTACAAGAATTCCTCCACGGTATCCTCTGCCCGTCGTAAGAGACGACCTAAAGGGGTCATCGGAGTCACTGGGCACACGGCGGGGACCGTGCGCCCTCGCGTATAACGGACTCCGAGACGTGTGATGGAGCCTCGTCTCCGTCATGGACGCCCATAACAGCTTTATGGGCGTCCGAAAAGGGGTGTAAATGGAGGTAATCTGGGCCTTCAAATGATAATATAAGGCCCAGCAATGGTTTTGCGCGGGGCGGTTCGCGGACGTAAATCGGGGCGCCCTTCGCCCTGGGATATGCGATGCTGCCCACAATGCGTGTGAGGGTTATCGAGAGGTTTTTAGTCAGTGTTCTGGCGTAGGTATTGCTAGGGACCCAGCTCGGCCACAATATCCGCGTGTGTACCGGGCTGGAAGGCCAGACACTGACATACCCCTTTCGGCCTCCCCCGGGGTACTGAAAGGGCAGCTTAATAGCTTTTCCTCTTGAAAAAAAAAGGATAATTAATTGTTGTAAACACCCCACGCTTTGTAACAATAAAAAGTTAGTTTTTAGTTGGATCTTTTATGCAAGCATGTTTTTTAGTTATTTAAACTATAATTTAATTGCTTGCACTAAAAACACTATCTCTACGGCTAGCTTATCAAAGAAAGAAAGCTGCGCGCAAATTACCAACTATTAATTGCTTTATCAGAAAAAAAATTACGTTTCTGAGTAAGATAATGTCATAGGTATACTTTTTAAATTATTGCTTGACATCGGTCCTGGATAAGTATGCAAAGTTTGAATGAAATCTGATCGTTTAAAGTACGGCAAAATCGAGCTCAAAGTAGTCGGCTACATACATACAAACATACATACATACAAACATACAGGTAAAGCTAATAAAAGCGTGTTAATAAATAAATACACCCTAGAGTCACATACATAGTCCCGACGCCACACTAAGACTTACTTGGAGGTAGAAGGTCTCTCATATGTAAGAGGCCGTCTGGGTACCATAGCAATGTCTATTTCTCCCGTCAAACAGCAGTGTAAATGCACTGCTGTGTTTCGGTTTGAAGAACATTGTAGCCAGAGAAACTACTGGACGTCATGAGACTTAACATCTCATATCTCAGGTGGGCGAGTGCAGTGGAATGCCAAGCATTGCGTGGTCGCTAAACGTGAAGTAAAAGTCCAATTTAAAATTCATTACACTGTTGGTTCCCCGAAAAATAATAAACACATTGAAATTAATTTAATTACAGTCAAAAAATTGAATTTAACAGAAAAATAGTGATATTATCTTATTTCAATTTCCGTGCATAAACATTTTTCGGTTCAAAGCATGGAATAAACAACTTAATCATTTATGTTTGATGTTAATAATGACATCAATTATGTAACATTGCATAAAATAACTTAATGATTATTCTGACATGAATCTAATACTTATAATTTCGCACTATAGGGTTCAAACTGCACATTGACCAAAGTATAAATACGGAGGAGTTAAACTGAATTAGTAATACATATGTTAAGGGTCAGGATCTACTATAAATAGCTGTAGAATTTCTGTAGAACATAACTTTACCCTAATGATTTCGGAAGTACTGTAGGAACTAGGACCAGTTTTACAACCAATAATTTCCTACGACATTTTTCAAGGAATAATTAATAAAATAAAACCTTTGTAAATTTTATTTCCTTGAAAATATTATGTTTTAGATATAACTCATTTTAAAAATATAAGTTAGTTGGCGTAGGATTGGGTTCGCATATCAGAGATCGGAGGTTCGAGCCTCAGATATACTAGGTATACTTCTATATTTAAGTTCTTGATGGCTAATGCCCCAGTCCGCTCCGTGACCACGAAAGCTGTAAAGTGTATGTAACGTAATCGAAAGGGAGGATAGTAAAAAAAAATAATGTTAAATTAAACTTTCTTCGCTATAACAACCGTAAAAAATAGTTTAATTTAAATTACCTAGATCAACAAAGAAACGATTCCCGCCAAGCTTTATTAAAATAGCCCTGAGAAAACAATACTCAATATCACAAAATTATTTTTAATTGTATTTTCGCATACGACTTCCGCTTAATCCTTCGCCGGGAAGCACTGAGTTCGGCGAGTATATATACTATAGTATAAAGTATAGTATATAGTATGTGATGACGTCACAGTCGTGCCGCATATAAGCCAGCATCTGCATCTTTCCGCACACACACATCACACATCATGTTGAGGTTCGCTTGTTTCTTGTCCGTCATACTGGCTGTAAGGTCCGCTTCGGGTAAGTGACCACATTTCAGTTTTTATTTCCAAAAGAATTAAGATATTCGTAATCGTGGAGAACTGATTAAAAATGCTTTTTTTTTATGAGCAAAAAAAAAGTAAACAAAAAACCTAATAAATCGTTGTGGTGCAGTGGGTGAAAAGTTGATTGTTGATTGAAGAGTACGCGATTAACATTCTCGTGTTGGTATATTATATTTGTGCTATAAACGGTCTTTTGGATTGAAGTGTGAGACTGAAAAGTCCCTAGTTCCATGGCACTACTATTAATTTGGGTTGGGTCGTGAATAAATGGGTGACTGTTGGTTGCATGAATTTTTCGGTTCTATAAACGCTAATTCTAACCTGTAAATATTTAAGTTGATGTATACCGGGTATATCAAGACTGCTACCGAAAACGAAGCTGGGTGGTAAGTTTAGTGACTTCAGACACAATGCAACTTAATTTTGTGCAAAAATTTGAGACGATTTTTTTTTGTTATTTTTTCTATCGTGGTATTAGGATGGTAAATACATAGCTTTTTCTTAAATAATAGTGTACATCCTTTAATTTTTAAAGACGCTATGGTATGCTAGGCTTTAAATTATTATTTTAGCAAAAACTATGGATTTACCAACAAAACTCGACGATATTTAAAAAAAAAATTGACGCGTTACTTTACGAAATTTTTAATTGCATTGTGTTTGTAGTCACTAAAACTACCACCCGGCTTCCTTTTTCGGTAGCACTCTTGATATGCCCGGTATTTTTAATTAATATTTTTTATTTCATAATTTTAAATTTTTATGTTGTCGGCCAGTATTTGAAGTTTCATTCTTTATACTATTTTTTTCATGTTTGTGGAAGTAAAGCCGTACTGTTTAAAGTAAATGTTACAAGAAAAAATAATATGCAATTTGTTAGGAGATACATATATGGTCAGGATAAGGCGACTGTGGGCTGCAATGCATGCAATTTGTTTTTAAATTTTTGTGGATTAAATTATCTCAGTAATTCACATATACTAGGATTTAAATTATAATTTATACACAAAATTACATATCTTTTTAATCTTTATGACAACTGCATTCACATTACAAAATAGAAAAATAACCTCACAACATTATTTTCTAGCGCCCTTCATAAAGCCATGCAAGGACGGGGACAATGCTTGTATCCTCGCGTCGGCCCAAGCTGCAGTGCCCTTCTTCACCCCAGGTATCCCTGAACTGGGAGTCAAATCCTTGGACCCCATGCATTTCGACGAGATCAACGGCGACCAAGGAAGTCTGAAACTCACCTTTACAGATACTACTGTCACTGGCATGAAAGGATGCACCATTGAGGCTATCAAGTAAGTTATTTTTAAAATTGCATTTGGAAATTATTTTACTAGTTTGAAGTTATGAGCACGAAGCTAAGTTACGGAAAGTTCAACATTCAAATTATATACTGAAAAAGACACATGGATGGACATTCAAATGGATTATAGAACAGAAAATAAACTGATCAGGTCTGTAAACGTGAAATGTGATATATCTTGGAATTCATACGTGTCCATTCTTGCGTATTCCATTATCACTAGTGATGTGTCGCATAAATAAAATAATTAAATGATCAAGATGATCTGTTTATTTCTTTCCTTTACTTTCGATCTACTAATAACCGTGGAACTCAGAAAACGAAAATATCCCAAAATTTAAACCGAGTTTCGATTGTTTAATCATTCAGGAAATACTAAAAATTAAGCTTTCGAGGTTTCATAAAAAACCGGCGTTGCAAAGTACATTGCACTTTGTGATAAGTGCAATGTCATCCAGAAAGAATGTCGATTGGCAATTATCTCTTGTCACTCGACACAATTATTCCGGAATAGGTGAAACATTTCACGGTATGAAGGAACGACCCAGGATTAGGTATATAAAAGTCAATATTCTTTAAATTTTATTTAAATTCTAAAGCTTTTATTTTCAGTATCAGTATCAGCCCAAATACGTCCCACTGCAGGGCACGGGCCTACTCTACAATCGAGAGTACGATTGAGAGTGGTTAGGCCATATAGTCAACCATGCTGGCCTAGTGCGGGTTGGCGGACTTACATACCATAGAAATTCTTATAAATCGCTATGGTATGCAGGTTTCCTCATGATGTTTTCCTTCACCGTTTTAGTGCGTGGTGATTGACTATGAATACACACATGACTCCGAAAAGTCAGAGGTGTGCCCTGGGATTCGAACCCGCGACCACCATGAACATGTGGGCAGCCGCGTCCAGTCCATTTTACCAACAGGCCACCACGCACTTTTACATTTAATTTTAATTAAAATTTTAAATTATTGTCGCTCATTGGTTCAAAGCACTTTCTAGGTTTACCTATCTCTAAAAAAAAAACTAGCGATTTGGGAACTATTTTTTTCACAATACAATTCCATAGAAAAATATATTTCTTTGTTTGGTACCTATTTTGATCAAATTGATCATCTGTATACTCTGACAATGATTTAATAAACCGCTTTAATCACTTACCAATACGTAAATTATAAAATAACTCCGTGTAATATTTCTCAATTATGATACAACATAAGTTGATTACCTCTGAAAGTGGAGTTCCTTACACGTGACACGTGAACCCGTGTCAACAATCAGTGGTAATCAACATTTATAAATTACAGCAAATGATTACTGACTTATTTAACTTAAAGATGTCTTTAATAATTCATTATCCTCTTGATTACGTGCTTTCATCATACTATTGTATTCTACGCGTGCGTGTAAGAAAGTGGTGTTTTTATTAATTGCTGTATAAAAGTAAATTACAAAAATATAGATACTTGAAAAGCCTTTTGTTGTAGAAATATTTGTTCCCTTTTTACAGTCATTTTGGTCTAACAGAGTTTTAATAATTTCAAAAAATGCAAAATATTTCTGTCAGGTCATTTTATGAGCAAAGCAAAGTTTTTGTCGTCGATTTGGGACGGTGTTTTGTTAAATCTAAATACTTACATATTAAAGTTCAAAAGATCATAAAACGGAACATCTGAGTTTTTGATTTGTATGATTGCTTCAAGCCGCAATGTTATGAACAAAACATCTTTCTACATTGAAAAATTATCTTGTTATTTTTTAAATTATAGTAGTTTCAAACATTTTTACAGCGATTACTCTCCCTTGGGACAATGATATTATCGCCATTTGTATTTCTGGGACAAGGTCAGATGCATTATAAATAATATCTATTTCAGCTAGTGTTAAATGCATTGAGAAGTTATTTAAATATTGCGTAGAATGCACATGTCTCCTAAACATTGTGCAATATGTTGACAACCTCCGTGGTTTAGTTGGTTAGACACCGGTCGTAAATAGAAGATGCCGGTTCAATCCTCGCACCTAGATGTTTGTGTTTTTAGGATCAGCAAGTATTTGTTTCGGAACTAGGTATTTTTAGTTTCTCGGGATAAAATAATGTATCTGTTATGGGCCAAGTGATTAATGCGAGCAGTATTCATAATGCCCGGGCAGTATGAATATTGCCGAGCTATATCGGGCCAAGTGATTAATTACAATCTAAACTCACCTATTTATCACATTGCCCGGGCATTATGAATATGGCTACATGATGATTGGGCAATGTGATTAATAGGTGATTTTTTACGTGGTGCGCTGCCGCATTGTCGCATCTACGATAGACCCATAAATTAGAAAGGTTGAATTGATCTGCTTATGTTTAGTTGTTTTTTAACGTCCGAAACATTATCTTCAGAAGAAAATTAGTGTACCCACTTTATGGACCAGTTATGTTTACTGTGCCCCAAAACCGACTCGGAACACCCCGACTTCACGTAGTCTTTTGGCTACCGACCCTAGAGTGTATATAAAAAGCCGGAGGCGCGGAGGGAGAGCAGCCCCCGCCCGCTGTAACGAAGAATAGGCAACCGTGCGAGCCGTAGCGGCTGAGGCTGGTCGCCGGAGGCGACCAGCATGCCGAAGCTGCGGAGGTGAACATGGGTGCCTATCTTTTGTTACGCAAGGGCGAAGGGGCTGAACTTCCCGTAGCGCCGGAGACGATGCAGAAGCTAATTTGTATTGACAACAAGTGTTTTAAGGGTAAGGTTGCTATAATAGATATTTCTCAAGAATGGTGCGTTACCTTTTCATAGGAGTGGTACCAGGGGAGGTGCGACACTCCCCCTCCACCTCCACTCTTCCTAACCCACCCCCTCGTGCTGCCCTATTCTAAATTCTACCAATTCGGCTCATTGTTTTGATTTTGATTCGCTTTACATCACTCTGCCCAATAGACACTTGACATTATTCATAATGCCCGGGCAATGTGATAAATTGATTGGTTATAATCACATTGCCCGCTCTTATTGGGCATTATTGATATTGCCCGGGCATTATGAATAATGCCAGATTAATCACTTGGCCCATAACATATCCAGCGTAAACCTCAATCCGTGTCAGATCATCGGGATGAAAATAAGCTCAACGATTTCTGAATGACTCATAAGGCACCTCTGCCTATTCCTTAAAGGATGCGAGGATATGAGGGGGAACGGAGTGTTTTTTTATTGCAATGAATGATGAGACGAGCATGCCGTTCGCTTAATGGCAAGTGATATGAGTTATGATCGCTTATAAACGGTAACAAAACCAAACAATATCTTAAATTGCGAAGCAATCCTGAGACATAAAACTTAAGTCTCAGTATGTCCAGTAGTTACATTGGCTAAAATATCCTTCAAACCGAAACACAACAGTGCATTTACACTGCTGTTTGGCGGGGGAATACATATTGCGGTGATACCCAGGTAGTTTTACACCGGTTTTTACATCTATGCCTCGCTACATTGCTACCCAACTTCAAAATATTGAAAATAGTGGATTACGTGAAATAAACGATACGAACGCTAACTCAATATGCAAATATCTAAATAGGTTTGAAAGCTCGCCTTGACGTCACATGTCATGTCAGTCTTTAATAAATAACTCAGAAAATATTCCACTTGTAAAACGCACTCATATTGTTAAGGGCATTGAAGACTATACATTGTTTTGACGTTTAACTACTTAGGTCATCATATACCGCACGATTTTATAAGAGAAACACAGTAATTGTATTTCGTATTGAAATAAAGTGAAATGTATTTATATTGGCCATGTTGCCAATTAAGGAACTCTTATGACAAGTCAATACACACTTAATCTCTATATACAAAATATTTTTCCTCGAAGGGATAGATAGGGATTCCACCAATGACCTCATAGTTCGTAGGACTTAATTCCGTCCCTCGAAGTGATAGGCAACTCATAAGAATACTCGAAAAATAGGATTTCCCTACGCATTTAAACTCAGGACCTCACGGTTCATTTATTGTTAAAGGTATTACATTATTTATTTATTTATTTATTTATGCTTTATATACATAGTTGTATACAGGCGTATGTAACCGTAGCACAATATAGTAATTTTATTAGTCTGTTTGTGAATTGTTGTTTTATATATTAACAATAATGATATTAACTCACGCGAATAAGCAATGCGGTGCTATAGTAAGAATAATTTTATTCAACTATAATAATGTGGATACGTTTCAATAGTTATAATCAACTCTAACTCATATTTATTTAAAATTCATACATAAGATATTTCTTAAACGACTCCAAACGCTTGTATCTTCTATCCAGGCCAGGGCCTCAATTATAAACATCACCTTATTCATAGACAGTTTTAAAACCTGTTTTAATTATCGAATGTTTTATCTTCTTCGCTCCAAATGAATTCAAAAGTCGGCCGAAAGGGAAAGAATACTGTTTATCTTATCACGGATTAAATTTTTCAGAGTAAAGTCTGAATGGGATTATTAATTTTTACTGGGATTATGTTACTGGAATTACGGAGCATTAAAGTTAAATAATATATATCCCGTTATTACTCAGAGATTCGGATCAAAAAGTAACTTACGCCCGAATACTGGAACGCCATTCAAATAATAAGTTGCTCTTAACAGCGCGTGCCCACTTAGCCAGTACATTTAAGCGGGATTAACGTATTGAAGCGCAACTTATATTTAAGTTGCGTTCCAGTATTCGGGCGTTAATATAGATTAAAATTTATGCGTAATGTACAATCGAGTTTAAATATTACAGAGGCGACTTGGGCAAAAACAAACAGCAGCTGACCATCAGGTGTTCTGTAGACCTGAACGGTAACTACAAGCTTGCCGGACAACTCCTTATATTCCCCATCAATGGCGAAGGAAAATACAACATAAAAATCCGTGAGTTCCTAAATTATATTTACGCAATTTTGCATCTATTTCACTTATTGCTCAAATAATATTGAAAGGCGCAGATTACACCATGACAAAAATTAAAAAGTGAACATATTACATAATGAAATATTTTTAACTTCTTTTGATAATACAATAATTAATGCATATGTTTTCTAAAATGTTTTTTTTATGAAATATGAATACTAAATTGGCTAAGCTAAGCGTTACACAGAAATATTGATGGGTCGGAATTCAATTCAGCCTTATGTCAGTTGTTAAGTTTCCAATCATATAATTAAATGACGTATATGCAACAGACACTAACCGGATTACTTCTACTCTCTAAAATAAAATGCAATTTCACAGTAAAATAATATTATCGTTTAATACTTACAGGTGACATCATCATTAAGGCTCAAACTGAGTTGGAGACGGTGACTGGCGCCGACGGTCAGCCCCACTGGCATATCAGCTCATGGAAACACACCTACCAGACGAAGACAGGAGCACACTTCGATTTCAACAACCTTTTCAATGGCAACAAGGTTCTAGGTAAGGAAATATAAATATTGGGTAGACATTTATTCTAACTCGGTGATAAAAATGGCAACTTCTATTGCACCCTCGAATTGAGAAAAAGTAAACTTACTGTTGTTTTCTGTTTACAGCTCAACCTGTGGATGAGTTCGTGAATAACAACTGGCAAGAAGTTATGAAGGAAGTCGCCCCGCCGATAGTCCGCGCCATTGTATCCAGGGTCGTGGATGATGTGGAAGCTTTGTACAAAGCCGTGCCAGCATCGGAATTATATATTCAATAAGCTGAATGTGATATTTATTAATAATTTTATACTTTGAGGGTAGGCAACTAATAAAATTTGGTTTACGTTATGTTTAATTTGTGATTTCATTCTCAATTTTTCTGCCTGCTTTTCCTTCCTCTAAGATGATGCTTTGAGATGTGATAACCATCACAGACGACTAAAAACCATTTTAACTGATAACCATTTTATTTTTAAAAATATCTTATACCAGGGCCCGAAACCGGTAACGAAAATACCGGTATCTTTGGTATCAACCGAAAAAAATAATACCAGTATTTTTAAAGGTAACCCCTATACGCCAATTTTATTGGATTCCTAGAATTTAACCGGTATCATACCGGTAACCGAAATAAGGGCTACCTCTATGTTTCATGCGCCGTTCCTTATAGGCTGCTAATAAGTCAAAGCGGGGGCAGTGCCTGTGTGTGGTTATACCGCCGCATGGCCCAGTAACCGCCCTTTTTAACCGACTTCAAAAAAAGGAGGAGGTTCTCAATTCGACTGTATGTTGCTTTTTTTTTATGTTTGTTACCTCGTTTCTCTGTACTGTGTGAACCGATTTCGATCATTCTTTCTTTGATTGAAAGCTGGTGCTTGTCGTTTGGTCCCATAAAAATATGGTGAAGATCTGATGAATATCTTCGGACCTGGAGAGGGGAACTCCTTAATATTAAGGAGAATTGCAATGGTTCTTTTTGCGTTACGTTCATTAGAAAAGTTAAGTTACAGTGAGAGAGGTAAAAAGGGGTGGGGGTGAGAGGGGGTGGGTGATAAAATTAAAATACACGTAAATTCTAATATCTTCGGCAGCTTTCAACCGATTTTAGTGATTTCGTTTTCATTAGAAAAAACGTATTGACAGGTTGATCCCAGGAATACAACATGAAGATGTGATGATTATGTTCGGACCTGGAGAATAGAACTCTTCAAAATTTAGTAGGATTCCAATGGTTCTTTTTGCGTTACGTTCATTAGAAATGTTAAGTTAGAGTGAGAGAGGGAAAAAGGGGTGGGGGTGAGAGGGGGTGGGTGATAAAATTAAAATACACGTAAATTCTAATATCTTGAGCAGCTTATAACCGATTTTAGTGATTTCTTTTTCATTATAAAGAACGTATTAACAGGTTGATCCCAGGAACACAACATTAAGATCTGATTATCATGTTCGGACCTGGAGAGTAGAACCCCTCAAAATTTAATAGGATTAAACGGTTCTTTTTGCATTGGCTTCAGTATAAAAGCTAGGCTACAGTGGTTGAGGGAAAAAGAGGTAGGCGCGAAGGGATGGGGGGGGGGGGGAGAAAAATAATAAACATGTGAATATTCCAATATCTTTGGCAGCTTTTAGCCGATTTTAGCGATTTCATTGTCATCGGAAAGAACACATTCCTTGTGGGGACCAAATCTTCTTAATTTAAATGCCTATCAACACTAAAAAGATAAAATAACTAAAATTTTTAATAAAAAAAATAAAAACCGACTTCAAACAAAAATCCACTAAAAACCAAAAAATAATAAATACCACTCCAAAGCAAAAAAAAAATATATTTATTTCATGGAACTCGTGCATGTTGATTAATTTGCTTAATGATGCTAGTCAAGACTAGCCAACAAATCAAAATATATGCGTAACATATTGATACTGGGCGGGTCGCCCAGTACCAAACATATAGATATTTAAATTAATATAAGGCATACGTCCTACATGTTTGGTACTTGGCGGCCCGCCTTCAATATGTTACGCATATATTTTGATTTGTTGGCTAGTCAAGTCATTAAGCAAATTAATCAACATGCACGAGTTCCATTGGCTATTTTCTGCGCCGCGGGCCGCCATGTTGTTTACAACAACTTCGGATAACAAGTATTGTGAAATGCGTCGATAGATTTAATTGTTTTTTTTTTGTAGTGAGTGTAAGTGACGTCAAGGAAACAATTGAATATTTGGAAAATAATGCTCGTAACCTATAAGAAATCATTACTCATCAATTCAATAATCAAAAATGAAAATATTTTCTCCAAATATTTGTTTGATTTCTATGAATGTAACAATCACAAACAGTAGACTCTTCGTAATTTTATAAATACATGTATTGTTGTTGCATCCTAATTAATTCAATTGAAAATGTTTATTATTATCTAAATTTATGTTTGTTCGATTTCATTTTTTGTGTTTATTTACTACCCCTTCATATTAGTTTCATATAAATATTTAAATGAATAATGTGTAAAGTCAATTTACCAAATGTCAGAATTTTAATCAAATCTAATTTTATTTATGATGAATGATTTCTATTACTTAAAACATAATACACATGCTTATGTAAATATAATCCAATATAAGAGGCTACTTAAGATATCATATTTGTAATAGGTATGCACATTTGTATATTTCGACAAATGCTTTTGAATGTATAAATGAAATGAAATAAATAGTTGTTTATATCATTTGAAGGGTTTTATTTCTAAACTACACAAACACTAAAATTTGAAATAAAAAAAAACATCAATTGTATTATTTTGCTAATTTTTTTTATATCACTTATGTGTTACAAAGAAAATTGGCAAAATAATAAAATCGATGTAAACTTAGAAATACGCCTGTGCACGGCGTTCGAATCAAGACTGAATACCACGATCTTTGACTGCCCGGAACCATGTTAAGAAAAATAAGAAACTGTCACGTAAAGCTCAAAACACATTGTAGGTTTTCATCTTACGCATAGAGTAAAGAAGCGGCCATAAATACTAGAGCAACGCGTCTTACAGCGATCTGAACAATGGATTCTTTTGTTGTGTTCACACTATAGGTCATACGCTTAAGACGTGACCACAGACTACATAGAAAGAACATTGTACGTTCCATTGTCTTGATTGGTCAGTTGGCCCCGTACTTACCGCTCTTTACTCTATGCGTAAGACAAAAACCTACAATGTGTTTTCAGCTTAAGGATATAACATGAATTTTGGCTAAGGGTAACCTTTATAATGCGTCATAGCGGTTACCGAAATCTTAAGGGTAACCGAAAATCGTCGATACCGGTACCGTAATGTCGAATGGGTTTCGGTCCCTGTCTTAGGCTCAATTGCACAAACTAACTTTGCCAATACCTTTGCCCTTGAAACTGTCAATTCCATACATTCGCAAGGTCAAATACATCTCAAATGTATGGCGATGACATTTTCATAGGCAAAGGTATTGGCAAAGTTACTTGGTGCAACTGAGCCTTATACTATTTAGGCTCAGTTGCACCAAGTAACTTTGCCAATACCTTAGAGTAATTACCTCTAGAGAGATTCACGCTGTAACTGCACATGAGACATCAATAGCTATATCTAGCAACACAAGAAAATAAGCGCCATATTGTGGCCTTGATTTAAAATAGACCCTATTTCAATGACATTAGGTTGCTTTATTGCTTGAACGACGTCGCTTTGTCTGGCGAAATTCTTTTTTCGCCCAACAACTAAACGCGGCACGTCACATGAAATAGAACATTATTTTGCATCTCATTCTGACATAAAGAAATTCGTATCGGTGTGTCTCATTTTTGCGATGTACAGTACATTTCGGCTCTCTCTAGAGGTAATTACTCTAAGGCCAATACCTTTGCCCTTGAAACTGTCAATTCCATACATTCGCAAGGTCAAATACATCTAAAATGTATGGCGATGACATTTTCATAGGCAAGAGATCATTGTACAATTGAGCCTTAGGCTCAATTGTACAAACTAACTTTGCCAATACCTTTGCCCTTGAAACTGTCAATTCCATACATTCGCAAGGTCAAATACATCTCAAATGTATGGCGATGACATTTTCATAGGCAAAGGTATTGGCAAAGTTACTTGGTGCAACTGAGCCTTAGACTTTTGTAGAGATGTGAGGTTAATGAAAAAAAAATCGATTAAATAAAAATCGATTTTTCTTTATTTAATATTAATCGACTTGTTAAAAATCGATTATTATTAAAAAAAATCGATTTTTGCGAAAAATCGATATTTTTCTCGAAAAAAAAAATCTAAATGCTTTTCATATTCTTTATATTTCTGGGTAGGTACCACCGCAATGTCTATTTCTCCCGTGAAACAACACTGCGTAAGTGCACTGTTGTGTTTCGGATTGAAGGACATTGTAGCCAGAGTAACTACTGGACATATTGAGACTTAACATCTTATGTCTCAGGATGGCGAGCGCAGTGGAATGTTGCTACTGTTTATGAGCGGTCGTATCGCTTACCATCAGGCGAACGGCTTGCTCGTCTCGTCATTCATTGCAATTAAAAAAAAAATATTACAAAAATATCCTCCTCCCTCACGAATTCTATCCAATCCTGCAACCTTTCTATTCTACCACTTTCAGCAACCCATCATTCTCCTAATTGCACTCCTTCTCTCCTAGACCTTATCTTTGTCTCCTCTCCTAACCTCGTTGCAAAACATGGTCAATGTTCTGCTGACGCTTTTTCTTATCACGACCTCATATTCCTATCATATTGTGTTCGTCCTCCTAAACCTTCACCTAAAGTTCTGTTGCAGCGAAATTTCCGTGGTATGAATCTTGTTAGGCTTCGCAAGGATGCCGGCGACATTAACTGGAGTGCGCTCTTTCAGTCCGATTGCCTCGATGCCAAGATTGATCTCTTCAATAGTAAAATAATAAATTTATATGATAAGCATGCACCTTTTCGAAAAATAAAACTTAAACACCTACCATCGCCATGGCTTACCACCGAAATTAAAGAGTTACTGTGTAAAAAAGCATCAGCCAAGTCTAAGTATAAACGCCGTCCCAACGAGTCGAACTGGTTGAAGTACGTAGCCATTCGGAATCACTGTAGTAAGGTGTGTAGGAATGCTCAACGCCGACATATCCATGATTCTGTTGAAAACGGAGATCCAGCTAAAGTCTGGAGATTTCTCAAGATATTAGGAGTGGGTAAACCTACACAAGACTCAATTCCGAAAACCATTGATCTAAATTCTCTGAATAACCACTTTTCTTGTCCATTCTATTTTGACATGACGATCAAAGATAAAACTATTAAGCATCTTTCTACCATTAAGACTCCTGAATGTTCTGCTTTCGTTCTTAAACAATTTGCTGCTTGTAATGTTGAGAAAACCATTACGCTTATTTCATCAAATGCCATGGGAAGCGACTGTGTCAGCCGTAATATGATTCTTCCTATCCTAGACGAAATCCTTCCTGTCATTTGTCACATCCTCAACCATTCCGTTTCCACCGGGATATTTCCTACTGCATGGAAAGAAGCCCATATCATCCCCATTCCAAAAAAACCTAAGGCCTCAGTCCTGTCTGAGTTCCGTCCTATTTCTATTTTACCATTCCTTTCTAAAGTCCTCGAACGCCTGATCTATATCCAACTTAATACTTTCCTTTCCAGTAATAACCTCCTGAATTCGTAGTTACCTGTTTGGACGCCGGCAACGCATCTGTGTTGAGAATAGTTTCTCCTCTTGGTGCCCCGTATCTGCTGGCGTTCCACAGGGCGGCGTGCTATCTCCTTTACTTTTCGCAGTTTTTATAAATTCCATCACTGATCACATTTGCTCCTCCTACCACCTCTACGCAGATGATCTCCAAATTTACTCCCGGGCGCCCTTGAACAACTTGGCTGACGCTATTTCTATTATAAACACTGATATTAAACATATTTGTGACTGGAGCCGGACCCATGGATTGATGGTTAATCCATCCAAAACCCAGGTGATTGTGGTCGGTAGCCCTAAATTGGTTTCCAAAATTAATTGGGATCTACTACCATCCATCACCTGTAATGGCACTATTATCCCATATAGTGAAACCGTCAAGAATTTAGGTTTACTTATTGATAGGTCTCTCACTTGGGGTCCGCAGCTTCGTGAGGTTAGTCGAAAGCTGTTTGCCTCGGCAAGGTCCTTGCGAAGGTTGAGCAATCTTCTACCCATTACCACGAAGATTTCACTTGCGCAAACTCTCCTTCTCCCTATCCTTGATTATGCTGATGTCAGCTATCTAGATCTCACCGAGGACCAACTTAATAAACTTGAGCGTCTCCAAAATCTCTCTATCAGATTCATATTTGGGCTTCGCAAATATGACCATGTTTCAGAATTTCGTACTAGGCTCAAGTGGTTACCCATCCGGTTTCGTCGGAATACTCATATTCTTTCACTTCTATACAAAATTTTGTTTAATCCTCTAACGCCTTCGTATCTTAAAGATCGTTTCGTCTTTCTCCATGATTCGCTTTCAAGATCCTTGAGGTCGTCGGAGAACTTGAAACTAAGAATGCCCTTGCACTCCACTGTATTCATGGACAAATCATTTACTGTCCAAGCTGTCCGACTGTGGAACTCTCTACCAGCTGAGTTGCGACGGGCTGAAACACTGTCGTCATTTAAAAGAAAGGTCAAAGAACATTTCCTCTCACAACAAGAATGTAGCTGAAATAATTTGTCCATTCTCTTCCTGGTATATTTTAGGATAGGTATATAATATGTTTATGTATATGTAAGTATTATAGGTATGTTTGTATATGTGTATGTATATGGATATTTATATATATTTTGTGTGTTTATGTTATATTTTTAGTTATTAATTGTAGATGATTATTATTTCTTTTACGCCTTAGACTGCCCTTTCTATCTCCTGTTAGTATATCCATCCCATGGTTGCCTGTAAGAGATTACCTAGTGTGATAAGGCCGCCACTTGTACTATTATTCTTAATGTATAATATCTTCATAGTATTTCTGTACAGTGCAAAAAAGAATTAAATAAATAAATAAAAAATAAAAATAATCCTCCGAAATTCATATTACCAATTTATTAAAATAAAAATCAAATAAATTGATATGAATAAAAAAATATCATATTCAAAACTAAAAATCAAAGTGAATGTTCCTTTAAACTTTCAAAAACCCAATTTACTACTCTCACGTTCAGACCGATCCGATTCTGACAGTTCTGTTTCTGACAGTTTTGACAGTTGACGTTTGTCAAATTCAATTTGTTAGGCTCAGTTGCACCAAGTAACTTTGCCAATACCTTTGCCTATGAAAATGTCATCTCCATACATTTGAGATGTATTTGACCTTGCGAATGTATGGAATTGACAGTTTCAAGGGCAAAGGTATTGGCAAAGTTAGTTTGTGCAATTGAGCCTTAATGTAATTACAAATAGGGTATATTTAAAAAAAACTGAAATTTGACATTGACAGTGGACGTACAGGTAGTTATATAATGATACAAATTTTCAGTACCATTAAACGTTTTATTTTAATAAAAATGAAATGATGAGCATCGCAATAATATTGAACAGTATAAACTGACTCCGAGTTTTTTCATACGTCGCATAGATAGCACTGTTAATAAAAATCGATTTTTTACGGATAATTTATATAATCGATTTATAAAAAATCGATTAATATTATTTCAAAAAACGGTTGTAAAAAATCGATTATAAGGAAATAATAATCGATTAAAATAAAAATCGAGTATTTTTAACATCTCTAGACTTTTGCCATGCTTTTTATCAACAGAAAAGAATTTGTATCATAAAATATAAGTTCTGCATGAAATTAAGAATTTTGTTTGATATATGTACTTGAGAGGTACATAATCACCAATGGAATTGTCCAATATCCACTGATGGGAAAACTTATGACATATTAATGAATACCTTTGAGTTTTGACTTTAAAGTCAAGAAATTGAAGCAGTACTACTGAAGACATATTTTATCTTATATATTATATCAAGAATAGTCCACAAGTACTATACTTAAGAAACAAGAAATGCTTTCGACTTGGCAGCATGGTCTTGGATCTTAGCCGGTTCCTTACGGAACGAAAAGAACAAAAAAAAAAAAAAAGTTCTGCATGTAACGAAATGCGAACCTACAAGATTCGCGCGGGAACCTTCGAAGTGAAAGGCGCCAAAACCAAAATTGCCTTAAGCTAGTTGCAATTTTCTTTGTATTTTAATAGTATTTCTTGTAACATAACTAATTATTTGTAATCTCGCAAAGTGACAATATTGTTTGAAGAAGATGGGAGGCACGAAAAGGCGGAAAAAGTTCCTCCCGATGAGCTGCCTTCATCGACTTCATCGGACTCCGATGATGACTCCACGAGCAAATTTGAAATCTATAAGGTACCGGGATACTTTAGGAAGTATCCCGAAAATAGCAATAAAAAATAATTTGTAGTATTTTTAAACCATCAAGAGCAAAGGATGTTCACCGATAAAGACAGACTGTCTATTTCCCGCGCTTTACGCAGATATTGCGTCACGGGTGTACTACATCTTAAATCTATTAATAGATTTAAAATAGGAATAACATTTGATTTGTCCAATAATGCAAATGTATTTCTACAAAATAAAAAATTACTGGAGGAACTCGAGCTAAAAGCATCTATACCTGCTGGTGACACAGAGACGACTGGCGTACTTACTTCTGTCCCTCTAGAGATGTCGAATAAAAGAATATTCTCTCTTATTGGTAGTTCTCGTAATGTTATTCAAGTGAGGCGCTTCATGCGAAGAGTACGGGATGATAGTGGTCAAATAAAATACCAGCCTACGCAGACTGTGGCGGTAACTTTTGCCTCCACAGAACTACCTGAATATGTTTACTTGGACTCCTGGAGGCATGAGGTTAAAACATACATCCCTCCGGTTAAGCAATGCCTCCGCTGCATGAAATTCGGACATATTGCAAAAATGGAGAAGTGTGTTCTATCTGTAGTCAGGAACATAGTTTTAAAAAATGCACTGTAGATAGTAAAAACGCGAAATGCGCTAACTGTGGTGGCAACCACACAGCGATATCCAACTCCTGCCCTCAAAAAAAACTTAAATTAGAAGAAAATAAAATAAAAACAAGAAATACTCAATACGCAGGGCTATTTAATGAAAAATCATTCCCACAATTAACTGCATCTAACATAGAAACTCAACTTCAAAATTTAACAAAATCAGATTTTTTCATGAACTTATTGACTCAAGCACTAACTAAAATAATAATTAATCAGAAGGACAATCCTATAAATTCAGCATCGATAAAAGATATACTACATCAAACGCTCCGAAACAGTTCCTTATTGAAAAATGGACCTTAATGTCATGCAGTGGAATGCTCAGAGTATTTTAAGTAATAAGATTTTACTAACTCAATTTTTATATGAGAAGCAAATCCACTTGGCAATCATATCCGAAACTTGGTTGACACCCAAAAAAACATTTGCAATAAGAGGTTACAATGTAGAAAGAAATGATGTTGGCAATGAACATAATGGCGTAGCTATTTTAATTCGTAATAATATTGATTACAAAAGAATTAATACTTATTGTGATAATTCATTGCAAAATATTTGTATAAGAATTAATCTAAATAATAGAGAAATTAGTATCGTTAGCTTTTATTCTCCTACAAATTGTTCTCCATTTTTTGATAAAAATAAATTTGACTCTTTAATAAAGTCTGTCCCGGAACCTATGATATTTGCTGGCGATTTTAATGCCCATCACACCCTGTGGGGTTGTAACTCTGTTAATGCACGAGGTAGAGATATTTTGGATGTCATTGATGGCAATAACTTGATTTTGTTAAATTCTGGTGAAGTAACTACAGTTGGTTCTTTGACGTGGCGTCCAAATGCTCTAGATTTATCTTTGGTCTCTGCATCACTTGCTCTTTCTTCGGACTGGTCTGTACATAATGATCCTCTCGGTAGTTATCATCTTCCTGTAATTATCAAAGTTTTAGTAAATAATAATGTACATAGTTGTGCTACAAATAATAATGGTAGTGTGCATTTGCCCATCTACCCCAATTATAAAATGGTGGATTGGAAAATGTACACACTAAATGTAGATTCGGAATTGTCAAATTTTCAAACTCAAAGTTGCATTGAAACTCCGTTGAAAATGTACACATTATTTTGTGAATTGTTGCATTCTGCGATCAATAAATCCCTTCCGTATTATAATCAACACAATATGATATCTCCTACAAATACACCTAATATTAACTCCCCGAGCAGGAAATTTATTAAACATCCTCCTCTTCCTTGGTGGAATAAAAAATGTTCCGAAGCAGTTCAAAATTCAAGGTATGCTTATCTCAATTTTAAAAATAATCCCTCAGATGAAAGCTATGTTGAGTTTAAAAGGTTACAAGCTCAAAAAAAACTTATTTTGAAAACAGAAAGATCAAATAGTTGGATCCAATTATGCAGTTCTTTTAATCGGTGTACTCCTCTTTCAAAGATCTGGAAATATATGCGGAAATTTAACAAAACATTTTCTAGTAATACTAACGATGATAGTTGGGTATAATGATTTCTTACGAAAGTTTACTCCAGATTATGTAAATAATCATCCTAATTTATCTTCTGATTCTGCAACAAATTCTGTAAATAGTTTTTTAATCAAACCTTTTTCAATACAAGAGCTATTATCTTCCATTTATTCTAGAAAGGATAGTGCTTTTGGTTTGGATGGAGTTTCTTATATAATGTTGAAACGACTAAGTCGCAAAGCTCTCTGCATTTTACTTCAAATATTCAATAACCTTTGGTTAAACAATGACATACCTCAGTCATGGAAATCTGATTGCTTAGTACCAATTTTAAAACCAGATAAACCTCGTTTGAGTCCTAACTCATATAGACCCATTGCTCTTACGTCGTGTGTAGGCAAGGTATTTGAGCAATTACTCAAACAAAGGCTTGAATATTTTGTTGAGCATAATAATATTCTTCCAGCTAATCAATTTGGGTTCCGAAAGGGAGTGTCGGCCCGTGAAAGCATAGGACTGTTTCAATTAGATGTTCATAATAGTCTTGTTAATAAGGAGTTATTGTTGTCAGTGTTTTTTGATGTTGCTGGAGCTTTTAATAGTGTTAATATTAATGTACTTTGTTCCGAATTACTTTCAATTGGAATGCCAAACAAAATAGTTCACTGGATTAAGAATTTTTTAACAGAAAGAGAAGTCTATGCAAAGTATAATGGTAAATATTATGGACCAAGACTTTCATCTGTTGGAGTATGTCAGGGGGGAATACTCTCTCCACTAATTTTTATCTTGTATATACGTCGTTTGAATCTTGTTTTGGGCACTGAAGTAAAAAATCTTCAATTTGCTGATGATTTAGTTGTTTACACCACTGGGAACAATTTGAATAATGTTACAAACATTCTCAACAAGTCTTTGGCATCTCTGTGTGCATATTTCTCTTATTTAAATCTGGACATAAATCCATCTAAATCAAAATTGGTTGTTTTTGGTAAAAGTAGATCTGTAAGTCCCTCTGTGTATTTTAATAATGTCTCTATTCCAGTTTCCTATGATGCAAAGTTTTTGGGTGTGACATTTACCCATAATCTTTCCTGGAGAAGGTATATTGAGTTAATAAGTGCTAGAGCTAATAGAGCCTTTAATATTATGAAAACTTTATGCAGAACATCTTGGGGTGCTGATCCCAAAATATTGTTGTTGTTTTATAAATCTCTAATTCGTAGCCACTTTGAGTATGGGTTCCTGTCTTTTGCTGCTGATAAGAGATTGGTAGACATCTTAGATAATATACAAAACAAAGGCTTGAGGTTAATAACTGGAGCATTTAAAAGCACCCCAATTAACGTAATGCAAGTTGAGTGCAATCTTGCCCCATTAAGTATAAGATTTGGTTATTTGAAAGAAAAGTTTTTATTAAAATTATACAGCAAAACAAATAATCACCTATTTTTAATTTGAAACATACTGCTCAATCTTCTGCTTGTAGCTCCCTATATATTCTCCAAGGCTTCTTACAATATGTAAATTTTCTTGAAAATCTGCATATCCATAAATCTTCCTCTCTTTCATGTTATCAGGGAGATTTTAATAGTAAATTTCCTGAAATTGACATCATTATTGATCACAATTTATTCTCTAAAGAAGATGTATACTATAAATTTTCTAAATTTACCAATTATAGATTTGTTTATTCTGATGGGTCCAAAACAGAGTCTGCTGTATCAATTGCTATTATGATGGATATTTGAATTCTGGCGTTGGTTATAAAATAGACCCTAATGCAAGCATATTCACTGCTGAGGCTGTAGCTATTCTTGCTGCTTTAAGGCATATAAAACATAGTAATGATGGTTGTTATGAATGGGTAATAGTCAGTGACAGCATGAGTGTTCTTGAAAATCTTAAAAACAGTAGATTCAATGCTGACACTAACTATTTAATTCCCCGTATCAGGGAGACTTGTATGGATTTGTTCTTTAAAAATATTAAGCTTGTATTTATGTGGGTTCCTTCTCATATGGGAGTGTTGGGAAATGAGAAGGCTGATTTTCTGGCCAGAACTATTACACATTTTTCAACAACTGTTCCTGACTCGAGTAGAAATCTAAATTTTTTTGTACCACACACAGATGTGGTCCCTATCCTCAAAAGAAGATCAATCGACTTGTGGACGAGGCATTGGAAACAAACAGTTGAGATTCAAAATAAAGGTCTATGGTATGCTACTTACAATGTCGCCATTGGCTCAACACCTTGGTTCTGCAAAAGTCGTTTTTATAAAAGTCGAAAATTTTACACTACCGTTTTGCGGCTTCGTTTTGGACACTGTCGTTTAAACTATCATCTATTTCGTTTGAAATTGGTGCAAAGTCCTTACTGTGACCATTGTAATGTTCAGGTTGAGCAATCTCTGTCTCATTTATTCTTTCATTGCTCATCCTTTGGCATTCAGCGCCTTGTGCTGATGGGTGAGCTGATTAAAATTTATAAAAAAAACGGACTTAATTCCGCGCTCCATCCAGGCTCTTCTTGAAAATGGTTCAACGTACACAGCGTTGTTTGACTTTATTGTTGGTACTGTTGGGCAAATTTAATTGTTCGTAAATATTGAGGTTTGTAAATAGTTTCGTCTTAATGTACATAAGATCTTGGGTTTTTAATTTGATTTCTCTATTTTTATTCTCAATTATTTTATAAATTAAGAAACCACTGTAGATGATTAATAACTTATTACATATTATTAATGCACTCTGAGTATATATTATCAATTTTTCCCTAAGCACTGGCGTTTTCCCATCTCAGTGGAGAAACGCCTTTGTTATTCCGCTCCCCAAAATCCCCAATTCTTCTCTCGTCAATCACTTCCGTCCCATCTCTATTCTCCCTTTCCTTTCCAAGGTGCTGGAGGCCTGTGCGCACAAGCAACTTTTTAAGCACGTCCACGTGAATAACTTGTTGTGCCCACTTCAATCTGGCTTTAGGCCAGGTCACAGCACCGTCTCCGCGCTCCTCAAAGTGACTGGCGATATAAGGGCGGGCATGGAAACCGGCAAAGTCACCGTATTGGCTTTGGTGGATTTTTCAAATGCCTTCAACACTGTCAGTCACGACATCCTTTTAGCTATCCTTTCCCATCTTTTGGTCTCTCCAGTGGAATTAGATTGGTTCTCATCCTATCTTCAGGGACACCAGCAGTTGGTGCGTATAAACGACTCCAAGTCCAACTGGTGCAAGATTGAGTCTGGTGTCCCTCAAGGCGGTATACTTTTTCCGTTGTTATTTTCTATTTTCATAAACCTCATAACCCTTAACCTTCAATGTGCGTATCATCTGTATGCTGATGACTTGCAGTTATACTATCAGGCTGGCGTCGACTGTGTACCCACTGCTGTGGATAGGATTAACAGAGACCTCGAACATATCAAACGTTGGTCACATAGTTTCGGGCTATCTGTTAATCCGACGAAATGCCAGGCCATCATCATTGGCAGCCCGAGAATGATTAGCAGGCTGAATTTTTTAAACATCCCTTCGGCTATTTTTGATGGCTCTGTCATACCTTGGTGCCCTAGTGTAAAGGATCTCGGACTACACATCGACGCTACCCTGAGCTGGCGACCCCAGGTGACTTCTGTCAGTCAGAGAGTGATCGGTACTCTTCGTTCTCTCTATCGCCTGAAGAATTTCCTACCATTTAAAACCAAGGCTATGCTAGTGCAAACCTTAATCCTTCCGGTTATCGACTATGGTGATGTGTGCTATTTTGATCTGAATGCAGATTTACTCAACAAACTCGACCGTCTTCTAAATAACTGCATTCGATTTGTTTTTAATCTTTGCAAGTTTGACCATATCTCTTCCTACCGATCGCAGTTAAAATGGCTTCCCATCCGCCAGCGCCGTTCGTTGCGTGCCCTCACTACCCTTTTTTCTATTCTAAAGTCTCCTTCCCCTCCTTCTTATCTGTCTCCACAATTCATTTACCTCAGTGATACTCACTCTAGAAATCTGCGCTCGTCTAGCAATCTCCTTCTAAAATGTCCTCCTCATAGTTCTGATTTCCTTCACTCTTCCTTTACTATTCAATCCATTCTTCTCTGGAATGCACTCCCACTCGAAATCAGGTCGTGCACAACACGGCAGGCTTTCAAGATGAAGGTTCGACAATTACTCCTCGCCGAAGTAGCAGATTCTCACCACTAATGTAGGTATTTATTTATTTACTTGTTTATATATATGTATGTGTGTATATATATATATTATATGTATGTGTATGTATGTATGTGTAGGTATATATATAATTTATTGGTAAATAATAATAATTAAATAGATATATATTCGTATAAATATTATTATTTATTTCTTCTTCTTCTTCTACCTGGCGTTATCCCGGCCGGTGCCAGGGTCCGCCTTCCGGCAAATTCTCCTCCATTTCGCCCGATCTTCGGCATCCTCAATAGTAAGGCCATTGACCCTCATATCTTCCTTGATGACATCGAGCCAGCGCTTCTTGGGTCTACCCCGCGGTCGAGGTCCGGGAATATTGAGGCTCAGGCACACATTACCGACGTACTCCTGCGGTTTCCTTAGGACGTGACCATACCATCTCAAGCGGGATTCCTGGAGTTTATCAGCCACATCGCGGACACCAAGACTGCCACGGATGTGCTCGTTACGGATTTTGTCCAAACGCGTAACGTTGCACATCCACCGCAGCATCTTCATCTCCGCGACGTGAACCTCCTGGACGTGCCGCTTGAGGGCAGGCCACGTCTCAGAACCATACAGGAGCACCGGCCGCACGATGCTTTTATAGATGAGACCCTTGAGCCTCATCGGCATCCTGCGGTCGCAGAGTATGCCTGAGACCTCCCTCCACTTAGCCCAAGCAGCGCTTATACGGGCTTTGACGTCAAGGTCGATGTCATCGGACTCATGCAGTACGGACCCAAGGTACTTGAACTTGTCCGTCTTCACGGCAAGTTCGTTCCCTATCACGATGCTTTGGGGGTCCGTACTCCCGCAAGCCATGTACTCGGTCTTCGCCACATTTAACTTCAGACCACCGCTCTCGAGTGTCTCCTTCCACCGGTTGACCTTGCGCTCCAAAAGTCGCCGGTCCTCCTCTACCAGTGCAATGTCATCGGCATACATCAACAACCAGGGCGCAGGGTCCTGGATGTGAGACGTAATGGCGTCGAGCACAACACTAAAGAGGAATGGACTCAGCGCCGAGCCTTGGTGCACACCGACATCAATCGGGAAAGGATTCGTATCGCCAACGGCGGTCCGAACGACCCCCGTTCCGGCCAGTGGGAGATCCACTGTAAATCAGTTTGTAACCCTGCCCGATATCCCGAGACTTGCCACCCTTCCATCGCGTCTCTTGAAGAAACGCGACTTGCACCCGACGTCTCTCGAGAACATCTGCAAGCTCTCGGCATTTACCGGTGAGAGAGCCAATGTTCCATGTGGCGAAACGGAGCTTGGTTGGTACTCGCGTCTTTGGCCGCGCCCGTACCCTGCGCGGTAGCCCTTGCCCACTTGTCACAGGCTTAGGGCGATGGGCCTGCGCGTCGTTTTGCGGCGACGCCCTAGCCGTACCAACACTTTTTCCTTTTTCCATACCATTTGATATGACGGAGCTTTTGGGATTACATGGGGCGACCCGCCGTCTGACCCCCACAACCCATAAATTGGGAACCAAAGGTTCGCCATTGCCTCGTTCGTAAGGTCAGCAGAGTGCACCGCGAGCAGGTGAGGTTGGCTTTGGTCCTTAGGTGTTGGTGGCCCACTTACACCCCAACTACAAATATTATTATTTATTTATGTTTTATAAATATATATTCTCTTCTCATTTATTTCCTTATAAATTAATAAGCACCTGCTTCCGTCTCTCTGCACTACCTTAAGGTTGGCTGGTAGAAAATGCCCTTAGGTATTAAGTCCGCCTGTACTATTAATTTGTACAAAGTGTTTAAAATAAATTAAAATATATATATATATACTTTGTAACGTTAGAATTTTGAATATTTACACTCTTGGTTACTGTTGTGGTTACTGTCTTGTGATTTGAACTTTCGTATTCACATTTTATATAGGTACTAGTAATGCTAGATATAGTAATTAATTTATCTCTGAATGGGTTTACAATTAATAATTTAAAGGAAGGTAATTTTAACATAGAGCGTTTGTAAATATTTTAATTTACCCGGCATTGGCCCTTGACTGGATTTATATAATTTGATATTAAATACCAATTTGAGCGTGAAGAATTAAGAATTTTCTTTGATATATGTACTTGAGAGGTACATAATCACCAATGGAATTGTCCAATATCCACTGATGGGAAAACTTATGACATATTAATGAATACCTTTGAGTTTTGACTTTAAAGTCAAGAAATTGAAGCACTACTACTAAAGACATATTTTATCTTATATATTAATAAATAATAAATCTTTATTTAAATAACATGACATGAAACAAATAGTATTACCAGAGGTATCCAAACTAGGCAAAGCCTGTAACTCGGAATACCAAAAAACAATTACAATATTTGAATTATCACATTAGTGGGCCCATTTAAGGACTATTTTTAAACAACATAAAAAATAAAAAAATAAATTAAGACTAAGTTAAAAAGTATGTGATATATATTTCGTTTTGTCCATTTAAGAGATTTATTAATATTAAATGAGTATTTGAAATGTTATGTTAAGCTTACAATTATCCAATATAAATAAAGAGGAGTGGTGTAACATATAGAGAAAAGTAAATGCGTACATATACAAACATATATACATATTACAAATTTTATCATAAAAATAAAAATAAAATTTTTATCATAAAAATAAAAGTTAATAAGATATCAAAATAGTGTTACCAATCGCTCTGTTTCCTCATAGTCAAGAGTTTCCAGCAAACTTGAAATTTTATTTTTAGCTTTCTTAACAGGATCATTCTTTATATTGCAAAATTTTAAAACATTATTGTATATTAATAAGTGAGAATAATGAGGGAATCTTTTTGCAAAGTTTGAGTTGATTGATGGAAGATCAAGTCTATATACTCTACGTGTTAGTAAAATGTCATGAATCGGAGAGTTAAGAGTCAATTTGTGAGCGGAAAGACATGCTTTGAGTACGTAAAGCTGGCGGACCCTTAAAACCTTTATTTCTCCGTAAAGGGCATTAGTGGGGAATCTGAAAGATTTAAATAGCATGACTTTAAGCACGGCACGCTGAGCTCTTTCGACAAGTAGCAAAATAGTTTTGGCTGCGCCGCCCCAAACTCCAATACAATATGTGAGCAGTGACTGACACAGAGCGTAATAAACGAGTTTGCGAGTATCAATGGGAGCTGACCAGCGTAACATCTTCATTATGCCCATAATTTTTCGGACTCTATTTGCAAGGGTGGCTAGGTGACACTCAAAGTTCAGTCGTTCATCTAAGGTAAGACCTAGGTATTTTAAAGTTTTTGATCGCTCGATTGTAACACAGCCACAATTTGATGGGGAGGTGAAGTCGCATGTATGTATGCAATATCAAGAATAGTCCACAAGTACTATACTTAAGAAACAAGAAATACTTTCGACTTGGCAGCATGGTCTTGGATCTTAGCCGGTTCCTCACGGAACGAAAAGAACAAAAAAAAAAAAGAAGTAACGAAATGCTAATGTCACTGTAATGCCGATTGCCGACATAAAATTATTGAGGTTATGTTTTTACTTTTTATTGATATTAGGATTGATTATTCGGATCGATATTATAATCTTATTATAACAGTGACTTATAACATTTGATACCAAAATGTTGTCTCCAGAAATATGGGAATTTCCGCCGCCAAAAGTCATAACAATGTATAAAGAAAATCACCCGTACGAGCGAGTGCTCAAAACTATAAACACGAACACCTTTTACAAAAGTATTATAATCGCGTGTCCTGACGAGACGCGCATACCGATCTTCATAGAAGAAGTGGTGACGGGGGACACCGATTACTATAAAATCTGGGACTGTCCAGTCACAGAATTCATAAATCCCTCTTTCATACAAAGTTTCGTAGAGCATGGCAATTTGTACTGCTTAACAAGCGATAGAAACTGCGTAATAAATAATTGTGCTGCAATCACCCCCGACGGAATATTAACGCTGCACGTCTACGATTACATTTATCGAAGCTTGGGCTTTGAAGGCTCAAAGCAGCTTCACAACTTTTACCAAATCAAAATTGATTTAAAATCGATAAAGGAAGACAAGTATGAAAAAATATATTATAGTTTGAGTAAACTGGAGAAATTTGACTTTTATATATCATGGGAACCTAACAAACCAGATGTATGTCCATCATCTGTCGCCAAATACTTTCATGACAAGGATATAAAAGTAACTTTGGAATCTATGAAGCTGAAGCACATTACACCGACAGTCAGTAGCATACCATCAGTCAAAGATGTCAATATTGAGGAGATGGTAGAATGGGTGGGGATGTTGGCTAAGGAAGCAAACCTTGGAAGCAAAGAGATGTACATCAGTACATATAACCAACCGGAAAGTGAGAATTCATTGAATAGCACCAAAATGTCATTATTAATTGTAAAAGGATTCTTGAACCCAAAAATTGTGCAAGAATTGTGTGATGTGGTAAAGAAACATGTAGAATTCAGGCAGTTGGACAATTACTGGGCATCCTTAAGTGTACAAAGCTTTGACCATTCCTTGTGGCGATGGGAGGGAAACCATCAAGCTATATTTTTAGCTCATGATTCTTCATACAATGTATTCTTTACTCACGGTAGACTGACAGTGTATTCAATTGGACAGATTAAGTACTCATAAATGTTTACATATTAAGAATAGGCAAAAATGTTATATATAAAATATAAATTGTACTTGTATTATAAGTGTTATTAGTCTAAAAAACACCCAAAGGGCTTGGGTGGACAGCCTATTGTCTTGGCATCACTGGATTCTTGGACCTATTTACCCAAAAAGGTCTTTTATATATCAAATTTCTATTTTTATTTTTGAAAAGAGATTTATTGGTTAGTGTGTATGTAATGCACAAAGAATGGTGTAATATTGTACCAGGATGTGAATTAGCAATACTATCTATAATAATATAAGAGAAATACAATCAAGGTTCTGAATTTGTAAGTTTTAACTATTTTTTGACTAATCCCTATTCCAATAAATAAGAATAAAGATGAGAGATGTATATATTTTTTTTATGATTATCTATTTTATAATTTATATCTATTGGAGCTTAACTTATCTTTGTTTTACACTGCCCTTTCTTTTTCCTTCCTTTTATATCCATCCAAAGGTTGTCTGGTAGAGATCGCTTATTAGCGATAAGACCGCCTTTTGTACTTTTTATAGATGTTATTTCTTTACACTGTTATGTTCTTTTGTATGTGTACAATAAAGATTAAATAAATAAATAAAGAATACCATATCCTTTAGACTGAGTTAATATTCAAAAGGGATAAAGAAGTTTGAATTACTGTGGTTGTAAATATTTAGCAGTTTTATAATATTTTCTAAGATCTTTGGGCCTGCCCACATAAAATGATAATTGTAATCCATTTGTTGTTACCTATGTATTTAATGATGAGCCTTAACAAACTTTCAAATACTTATGACCACTATATCTATGCTTATAATTTTTTTTTTTCTCTTTATTAGATTACGGAGGGTTTTATCACATAAAATGATAATGCCACCCTCATAATTAACAAGCAGCTTATTATCTACGCTTAATATATAATTTAACAAGGCGATATAAGAATTTACATTCGTCAGATTGCGGTTGAGCCAGTATCAGGTTGCATACTCCAAACTCATGTAGGTCGACATCTTTTTGGATTTTGAGCAGGCTTCTTTCTGCCTCGTTCCGGACACATTCCACTAATACGTGGTAAACATCCTCCTTTGTTCCACACTCGATACAGTTTGGCGAGTTGGATTTACCTATCAAGTATGTAAAGTTGTTCAGTGGTATATGTCCAGAATGAAGTCTGAATGCTATTACTAAGTCTGATCTAGACAGTTCTGAGCCAATGAACCATATACATTTTGTCGGACAGGGTTGTATCGTCTTGTACCAGATGCCCTTCATCTTAGAACGTTCGTCGAAATACTCGTTCCATAAGATTTTGCATTTTTCACGCACTAAGTACATACAGTCGGTAATTGTAGGCAGATGGTAAGTATTTATGCCATTACCTACAGCACCTTTGGCAAGTCGATCAACTATTTCATTGCCCGGCAGGCCAATGTGTGACGGCACCCATTGAATTTTAACTAATTTACCTTTTTGTTTTAGTTTTTGTAGATAGTCCAAAATGTTGTAAGCAATTGGGATACCTCGAGTATTCGAAGTACACCGAAATAAATGTAGGAGGGCGCTTTTGGAATCAGAAAAAATTACATATTTCCCTTCATTAAATGAGTCAATATACGAAATTGCCTCTGCTATAGCAACTAGCTCTGTATACATTATAGAAACTTTACTAATTATTTCAAATTGGACGAAATCATTCGTTTGTTCATCGAAAAAAGCGAAACCATTACTATTTTCACATTTAGAGCCGTCTGTATAAATTTTATAGAAATCGCAATAATTAAGCTTAATGTAATCCAAGCACGTTTTAAGTAATAAATCACTTCTATATTTGAACTTAGACTTGCAAATTGATTCAATATCTGGTACAACCATCTCAGACAAGTCTATACTGCTGACCCAGGTATCCAAAGAAAACATTTCCAGTAGCTCGCTCGTATATATAGGTATATTTTTAAAATGCTCATTAACTACTACTAACAGGGGTTTATTTTTCCGTCTCCAGATATTCGCACTTAACGCTAAACTCAAATTATTTATAATTGGAAAGATTTTGCTACCAGATAATGATCTCAGCTTCATCCAATACTTCCCAGCGAGGTAATATCTACGTATGCATAAAGGTGGTAAGTGCAGTTCACTTTCCATCACGTGCACAGCTGTGCTCTTTATAAATCCACCTATAACACGCATACACAGGTTCTGGATCTTATTTAATCTGTCCAAATTTGTTTTGCTACTGTCGCCATATATACAGCTAGCGTAATCTAAACGACTGCGAATCATAGAGATGTAGATACGCCTTAAGTTAATAGGGTGGATTCCCCAAACTGACCCAGCTAAGGCTTTAAAAATATTGATGAATTTAAAACACTTTGCTAATACATCATTTATGTGAGGACCCCAACGCAACGACCTATCTAGCCGCAAACCTAGGTATTTTATACTGTCTACAACTTCCATTTGCATACCATTTACATGTAAGTCTACAAACTCCCTTTGGTGCCCTTTCTTGAAAATGCATGTCTTACTTTTTTTGGCAGATATGTCAAGTCCAATATTATAAAGTAGCCTCGAGAAATGATGTAACGCTGATTGTAATTGCCTCTTACCTTCTTCCCTATTATTGCAAGAAATGTAGAGCACAAAATCGTCAGCGTATTGAGAGATGAACACGTTATCTATTTCATTACAAATGTTATAAGTCGCTACGTTAAAAAGTAATGGGGAAAGAGGATCACCTTGTGCTAGGCCACGGTTTGTACTTCGACAATTCTGGGAATTCAAAGTTTTAATCTGCAGGTATCTTTCATTGAGAAAGCTATATAGATATTGGCACATACGAGCACCAATTCCTAATGAATCCAGAATATTTAATAAGCAAATAACGTCCACGTTGTTATAGGCGTTTTCTATGTCCATAAAGCTAGCTATAGTAACTTCATTATTTAAAAACCTTGTTTGTATCCTAGAAACTAAACTTGTTAAACTATCTGTCGTGGATCGACCTCTTCTAAAGCCTGTAGTAGATGGGGATAGTATATTATGTTTTTCTACATACCATTCTAGTCGCCTCACAGTGATTCGTCTAGAACAAGCTAGGTGGACAAAAACATTTGAGTGCGTATGTTGGTTGTTTTGGCTACGGACAGTAATATTTTAAAGGAGAAATGTGTTTTTTTTGTTTTTTTTTTCTTTTTTTTTTTATTCTGTCCCGGCGTAGTTGCCGCATTGCACCTGATGGTGAGCGCAAATACCGCCCAGGCAGAGTGTCTACTGGCATCAGACGGCAGTCCCATGTCAATAGACACAATTATGCCGACCTGCTAAGATGCCTCTTCACACTGACCCAGGATTATAGGAAGGAGGGATGATGTGGACCGTTAAGCCATGGCAGCGCAAGCCAGCACGCGTGGTTCTGGTTAGGAATAGAGAGGAGGCTTTTAGGATAATAGTAATTAAAACACAAATACAATCGATGAAAAATTTAAATATAAAAATGGCAGCTTAGAAAATAAATTAATATATACCCTAATAAAAAACAAAATGAAAGCATATGTACATAATACGACTTAGTTATAAAAATATATAATTATTTAATAACATTTTAAATTATATACTAATAGATAAATTAAGTTCACCTATACACAAATTGTATACAGTGTTAAAAATAAAATAATAAAACAAATAAATGAAATCCTAACCAGATGAATCATCACTCTCACAATCAGACGAGTCAGGTACCAAGTAATCATCAACGTCACATGGCGTTAGACTACTTGATGCCCGAGGTATTGGTATTGAAGGCGGGACTACCAAATTTAGCACTTCTGATGGTAAACAGTCTTTTTTCTTTCTGGGTAGTTCTCTGAGTGAATTAATTACAGGATCTGATGTTATTAAAAGCATATTCAATAAATCTGTATTCGTGGCAATGCGCGACTGTTTCCTAGTATGATGTTCCCGAAATCTACGACAGTCTTTATTTCGAGCCTCTTGAGCTTCTTCGGATAGTTGCCCAATAGGCACAATACAAGATTTAACAACCTCTGTACTATGCACAAGAATTTTATGCACAGTGACAGGCATATAGTACCACGAATACAAACTTAGATAGAGGGCCCTAGTCTCTGAACAAAATTTTCAAGTTTATTTATATTTATTTCGTAACCCGAAGATAAAGTACGTAACAAAATATCGAATTTTTTAATTAAATCAATATCTAATCCTGTAATAGCTGCACTCAAATCTGGATTGGAAAAGAATCGGCGCGCTGTGTTTCCATCATTTGTATTCCCATAGCCCGGTTTCGGTTTATCTACTATAAGCCCCATTTCCTCTTTAAATCTTTTTCTAATATCATCTGAACGTACTTTAACTTCATTTTTATCAATATCACCTCGAACCTGCCACTTTTTTATATTTAAACGGTAACTAATATGCAACAGACATTCAAAACAACGAATCCAGGCATGTAAAGTAGACAAACCAAAACTGTAATGTTCCTCTCTGCTGACTAAGCCTTCTAATTCACTGTTCATCATTTTGGGAGTAGCACCACATATGTAACATTTTTGTGTCGATTTTGTTTCAGTTAAAGCGTTGCAGACTTTTCCGTCAGTCATAGTTAGTAAAAGGTTGTGTTGAACAAAAATTTGAGAATCTCCAATGTTACATAAAGTTGGAATAAGATGAGATATTTCTTCCAAAACTTTGTTGGTTTCTGTTGCAGTAAGTTCGTTAGTCTCCTTCATAAACATAAATTTAATTGGTCGACAGTAAAGTGTCGATGAAGGCCTTGGATTTTGCCAAATAATGTTATGACTATCATCCGTTAACTTCAAAGGAACAAACGAAAATACAAACAGAAACTCATCAGTAGCATCTACATCCTGAAATTTTTGTTTATATGTGCTGTGGCCAGAACTCCCGTCACACCCCCATTTGCTAATTAGCTTGAATGATGAATTAGAATGCATATTTTTTATAACGTCACTTTGCGCCGCTACTAAGCGTTCGGCAGTTTTATTTAAAATCGCTTGAAGCTTCATATCGACGCGAGTTTCCGTCACAGAAATATACTCTCCAGAAGGGTAACAAGACTGTTTTGACTTACATAAACTATGATATGATGGAAACACTTGATGTCCCGCCTTCAATGACCAGTTTCGCGTTTGTTTGTAAGAATAACTCGTACATTTCGAATCTACATAGTAGGCTAATGCTTCGTCACTATTCAATTGTCTACCACCACACGTTTTTTGACTTGCATCAGTTTTATCAGATGAGTGGCTACTTCTTTTGATCCCAGAAGCAACTTTTCTCTGACCCGCCTTACGGCTTGCAACTTCCGCAGCTAAGGTCAATTCGCCGGCACTGCGAGTTTGCACCAATTCTTCAACTCTGCGCTTTTTTGTTTTATAAGACGAGTCGTCGAAATCTTTTCTGGGTCGACCTTGAAGCCTGCTCTCTTCTGGTGACCTGGATGAGCAAGGTCGACGCACAGAAATGGTAAAACTTATGTTGTCTCCTTCTAACCAATCTTTATTATTAATTAAAAACCGATCCAATGACTTATATGATGCCGCCCATTTTTCGGTTAATTTTGACGATATACTAGATATTTTTTGTTTAATAGCCCTTAACGAATCACTGGTTATATCACTAACACCAAATTTAAGACTTATATGTTCCAATAAACGAACATTTCGTTCTTCTTTGGCATGTTTTCGCCATTCTTCAAAAATTTCAATTTTCGAAATGGAGAAGACACATTCTGAAAAATGAAATAAAGTCGTTTAGGTGCGGAAATGCGGTGGAAAATTATATCTAGTTTGAAAGGTGAGTATCACTACTATATACAGTAAAAAAATTAGACTGGATACATTTGGATACAAAAAGATAAATACGATTAAAATTTCGGAACTTGAAAAAAATTTAGTTTTTTTTTAATAATATATTCCAAGTCGTAATGGGCTAAAGTTTCTCATAATAGAATCTTATGGGTGGTAAAATATAAAAGCACTGACCCTCGACAGTAGTATCCATCACCAAAAACACAGTTATATATCACACAAATTGAATGAGATGTTATCTAAAGTACTGCAAAAATGCAACTACTCTAATTATCTTAATGCAAATATTACATTACTTACCTTCATTACTTAATAACTCGTCCCTGTGAAATGTTTTTCACCCTTTCTACTTGTTTTTATGACATTGGGGGTGTTGTTTACGATAAGTGACCACTAATTAGTTGATTCTTGGAAGTGACTTTTGTCCAGCTAGCATGTTCTAGGCGAATCACAGTGCGCCTGGTTAAAATACTATGGAACGTTTTACAAAGACAGGACATCATGGCAATGGGACGATATGATTTATAAGATACTACCTCAGTACCCGGCTTACGTATAGAAACTATAGAGATGTATCGCCACTGCTCAGGAACAAAACTATTGCTATACAGGATGTTCAAAAGATGAACTAAGATACGCTTACCACTAACGGGTAAGTGACTCAACATAGAGTATGAGATGCTGTCACTTCCAGGGCAAGTATCTTTGTGGCGCAAACACCGGTCTAATTCTTGTTTTGTAATTGGCATATCTAATTTTAAATTAACAGATGCGAAACAGGGGCTGTTAGGAAGAACATAATCAGGAGTAAGATTGCGCAAAAGTTCTGTGGCTCCTACATCGTTTATATACAACCTACTAGTCTTTAGTCCCTTGAACCACCTCATTTTCTGCCACATATCGGATTGAGATATTGTCCCATTTATGGAAGAACAAAACTCTTGCCAAGATGCACATTTAGCTTGACGTATTAACTTTTGTGTGATTTTAATTTTATCTTTAAAGATACAATAATTTTGAGGCGTGGGATTTCGTCTAAATGTAGCAAGAGCTCGACGACGTTCGGCAACGGATTTTGAGAGAATTATATTCCAGTACGGCTTAGGGCAAAAATTGCTGCAAGGGTTATGGTTAACTTTATAAAATGGTATGCTACTATCTGCAGCTGTATTGATGCAATCTACGAAACAGTTATATACATTTTGTGGGGTATCAGTAAACGTAAAATCCTTGAATAGGCTTTCTAACTTTTCTCTGTAAGCAGGCCAATCAGCTTTTTTGTAGTTGCGGCGTCTATGAACAAGATTACGATTACTGGTAACATTCGTGGATAACTTAATAACGATGTGATCGCTACCTAAACTTTCGTTCAATGTATTCCAACTTAGATTTAGTGCTATATCTGATGACGCGAGAGAAATATCCGGAGAAGACTGTTTTATCTGATTGTTTGATAATGTAATTCGAGTGGGGTTGCCATTATTTAATGTAACTAGTGAATTTTGTGATATTGCATCAATAATTTGTAAGCCTCTAGTATCTGTTTTGTAGGACCAGTTAGTGTGGTGGGCGTTGAAATCCCCTAGAATGATTGCGTTGTTAGTAACCTGTTCGAAAATATACTCCCAATCCGTTTGAGAGGTTTGTATAGACGGAGGACAATATACAGTTGCAACATATTTGATATGAGCACAGTTATATATCTTAATCATCAATATTTCTATACCTGAATTTATAGAGTTTATGTTGCAGTCACAGCTTTCAATAGAGTTATGGACCAAAATAGCAATACCACCGTACGAATCTGGTCTATCTTTACGATAGCATTTATACCCGCTCAATTTGATGTCACTACCAGGTTCCAACCATGTTTCATTAATTGCAGCTACATGAACCTTCTCCTGAACTAATAGTTGTTGTAACACCGTAATCTTTGGCCTTATACTCTGCGCGTTCCATTGAATTATATTAAGCTTAATTTGATATTGTCTTTTATCCATTATAGAGGCAAACGTAGTCTGATAGTATCTTCAAAATGGGCCAGTCAGTAACATTGTCAACCACTAACAAAATAAACCACTCTACACAGCACTTGATAATTCTATGTATTTTGTGTTGAATCGATACACTCTTCAAGAACATGATTTCTTTTAATCTGATTAAAAGCTCAGCAAAGTCAACATTTTTATGTTTTGTTCCGTCCTCTTGATTATGGCTTGCTGCAGTTTTGGTATCTGCGTTAGGTTCACCATGTTTGAATAACTCGGCTTCCTTGTGTGCCCCATGTTGATTGGAATGGCGTATTTTGTGTTTTTTGGTATCATCTTCATGAATGTTAGCTCTAGTAACTACCTCTGTATATGAAGCTTTCTTATAAGGCGTAATTGGAGTTATGTCATCCTGTGCATCCATTGCGGTGTATAGGAGGTTTCCAGTTTCTTTTACCGCATGCCTATTAGGTATATTCTCACCAGTTTCACTAGAAGGTATATACACCATCAAGGCTTGTCGATATGTACAATTGTATTCAGCCATAATTTCTCGTAGCCTTTTTTCTTTAAGAAACGCTGGACACGTTCGCGCCAAAGCCATGTGCTGACCTGAACAGTTGGCACATTTGAAGCAGGATGTTTCACAGTTAGCGTGGTGGTCGGCACATTTAGGGCAAATAACTTTGGTGGATGGACATCTCTTAGTGACATGACCTAATTTCCAGCATTTTCCGCACTGGGTCACTGGGAAGACATATGAATCAACTCGGACCTTTAGTTCATGAACGGATACATAGGATGGAAGGAAAGACCCTTTAAAACAGAGGCGTATCGTTTCACTAGGTTCCCATCCATCTCTTTCAGAGCTGCGACGTTTAAGGCGATACACAGACATCAATTCTGCTGGTTCTGGACATAAAATATTGTTCAGGATATCTTCTTCGCTTATTTCCAGGTCTATACCCCTGATGACACCGTGAGATACGTTTTTTTTCAAAAGCCCTCTGGATTTTCCATCCTTTTCCAGATATTTCAGTACTTGTTTCAAGCTTTTGAGCAGATTCCTCATTTGTAAGATCTATTCTCACTTTGAAGGGGTTAACATACTTTACTCGCTCAATATGTTTTATACCAGCAGCTTTAAGTATTTTTGCCATACAAAATTGTTTTGGCATTATTTCGGTGCTTGATACGTATATTTCTATTTTATTTTTACCAGTTTTAGGTTTCTTCTCTTTGTTAACAACTGTTGTCCAACCCGAGTCATCTTCTTCTCTTCCTCTTTTAGTACATCTCAGCATTTCTTCCTTCTCCTCTTCCATGTTTATATCATTTTCTAATTCATCCAACATTTCCTGTTCGCTTATGGAACTTGTACGACTCATATTTAATTTATTATAATTCTCGTCTTTGTTGCAATCACTCATAATGAATGTTATCGAGCGCTCGGCTACCGCAGGTAAACATCTGCGGAGCACGCGCCGCACACGTGCAAATTGACAATACACGCGATGCGAAACCGAATAGAAATAATAACACTTGTTATTCTAATACGCGAGTGCTTCGACCGAGTGCCGATGCGAGACTGAATGCTTATAATTAACTCAGTGGTGTGGTTACTGCAGTGCTATAATTATGGTGCTGAGATTTTGGGTTTGAATCCTGAGCTGGGCAAAGTGATATTGGATTTTTCTATTCATCATCGGCCTGGAGTCAGGAATATATCCCGGATATGGCGATGGGTTCACCCCCTATTACATTGTGAGATGGAACACACAAGGCAAGATGTGGATGTCCTGGTTACACCTCTGCCTATCCCTTCTAGGCAAAAGGCATTTATGTATCTACAAATTACTCATGATGATTACTCCTGAAAATTATTCTACCTGAATAGAAGTTGGACAGATCAAATTCTACATGAAATTTGGAGAGTACAATAAAAAACCTTCATCTAAATATAGTTATTTATTGAAAAAAAAAAAAAATAAGCCACAGCAAACATGAGATACATATCCTGCACCTAGACAGAAGTTTCTACAATTTGTTCACTGGGTATAGCCGGGAATGCTATGAAATAATATACATTTTATAGAACCTTACTATCTACAATTTAACATTTTATGCTTAAAGCATTATGACCATATTGGTCGGAAAAAATCCCTGCACCGAATACTATAAGCATCATTGATAGTCCCAAGTGATCATAGCCTTGTTAACCTGTACAGCATAGATTTTGAGGGTTAATTCTCAAACATATATTGGCCGATAGATTTCCCATGCCAGAAATTTGGGCCGATGAGAGGGTGCAGAGGACATTGCTGGTCGTCCTACATCTTGGCGAGGCCGATGACTCCGCAGGCGATGCGAGCGCCGGCGTTGCCAGTTGTCTTGCTGAGCTCGTGACCACCCAGTCCAAGGTCGTCAGGGTCGGCGTGGACTACCAGCGTGCGGCCGACGATGCTGTGCTCACCAACCAGTGAGATCTGGGAGTCTTGGATGCATACCTGTAATTGGAAAGTTGGAACTATTTATTAGTAATTAACACGTTGAACGCCACGCGGTCCACCGGTGGGCCGCGTGGCTTGTTTCGTGGTATTTTCTTAAGAAAATATCACGAAAAATTGTTTTAATCAAATTAAATATGCAACTTTAGTATTTTTTTATTGTTTTGTGTTGATATTAACTTTAGCGAAAAATGATGGAATTGATGATTTCCACTTGGCCCGAACGGGTTTGCTTGAATCGCCCACCGGCGGGCTGCGTGGCGTTCAACGTGTTAAAGAGTACCAACAGGCCTAGTAGTCCATTGAAATGTTACATGACCTTTGCATTTTTTATAGGACGCAATTTTATTTTTGGGATATGTGTGGGCGGTCAATAGAAGCTTAATCTAAGTTTGTGGGGTCGCCACCCTTGTCCCCCGGCCGCCATCTTGGAAAAAGGGGTGAAAACACTTTTTTCGCGTTATCTCGGAAACTATACGTCTTACGAAAAATTTGTAAAAACACAATTTGTAGCTAATTGTATTGCCTAAAAATATGCTTATATACCTTTTTGCCCTAAATTAAAAATTAAAGAAGTTATAAGCTAAAAAGTGAGTAAATTTTTATAAACAATTTATTTTTTGCTCTATAACTTTTTATAAAAAAAATCGCACTCTTTTGCTATTTTTTATTTTTATTAACATATTCTGTGCCACTGATGGGCAAAGGTCTCCCTCAACTCCTTCGACTTATCCCTATCAGTTGCTGATGCCATCCAAGTGCTACTAAATTGGTCGGGATCGTCGCGCCACCTTTTCCGAAGCCTGCCGCGTGGCCTCTCGCCATCCATAGGCATCCATTGATTGGCAATCTTTGCCCACCTCTTCGGGTGCATCCGGGTCACGTGGCCCGCCCAATCCCAGTTTAGTTTAGCTGATTTCTGTGCAACATTCTTGACTCTGGTTATGGAGCGCAAGGTGTTAGTGGGTACTCTGTCCATGCGTGTTACGCCTAGCATCCTGTGCTCCATAGCTTTTTGAAAAACCCGGGCCTGGACCTCTGAAGTTCGGTGAAAGACCAGGATTGAGCACTGTATGTGAGAATTGGTAAGATACAGTCAGCAACATTAGTCGCTGCACAATTAACATTTTTTGATAACCTTTTTATGAATTAATATTTGTACGTACTACTCTGTAGTCGTAAAATATAACCAAGTAACGTCATCTATGCCGAGAAATGCCGTACGGATGTTGAAAATAATTATTATTTTAGATGATAAGACAATTCCAAATCTCGTGACTGTGTAGCGACTTATGTTGCTGACTGTACAAGTCGAAGAGTCTACTTCTAAGAGAAACGGGAAGATTTCCCTTAAGAAATTTCTTCTTCACTTTTTTGCTTATAACGTCTTTAATTTTTAATTTAGGACAAAAAGTTTAATAAACATATTTGAAGGCAAAACAATTTGCTACAAATTATGTGCTTACAAATTTTTTGTAAGACGCATAGTTTCCGAGTTATCCGAAAAAAGTGTTTTCATCCCTTTTTCAAAGATGGCGGCCGGGGGACAAGGGTGGCGACCCCACAAACTTGAGGTTAAGCTTCTATTGAACCCCCAAACATGTCCCAAAAATAAAATTGCGTCCTCTAAGAAATGCAATATTCGGTCTTCAAATTGTAACATTTCAATGGACTATAGATACAATGTTTTATGCATTGGCATAAATATACAACATGTAACAGATTTAAATGTAAAAGCGGAAAGTAGTACGTTCAGAATCAGCTACTGAACCGATATTTACATTTTTTTTTGGTAGGTATTTTTTTTCAAAATAATTAGTTAAGACCAAGTAAATTACAGACACTCTTTCATTTAGTACTCCGAACAAACGAAATTGAAACGTAACTTCAGGACATAAGATCATTTTTAAATGAATCACTAAACGAATACTCTAATAACTAAATCATGAACAAAAATGAACTTTATTTCGATAGTCATAAAGTTTATTTAAGCAATCTATCATTAATCAAACGCACACAACGATAGGCCTGAATAAACGTAATAAGCTACCAAAATAAATAACTATCATTTTCTCTTTTCCGCACATTTAACTACAACTAGATAGAGCAGTATGCAGCTATTGTTTAATGCAATTTGATCCATCCGACAAACGATGGCGCGCGCGGCGGTACATCACAAGGTTTGGCAATTGGCAAGACGGTATAGGGATGCGCCGCGAAAAAAATACTCCCGGTATTTGCAGGACCGGGCGATCCAAATCCCGCGCAATACATGCACTTAAATGAAACAAATTAAATTGTAACAAAATCACTATGAAAAGAAAAAACAAGTAGGTAATTCTATGAAAAATAATTTCGCGGAACGTTTAAATGGTGATTAAATTCGGTTTATAATTTTGCTACAATGTATGCGGAATCCCGGTGTGTCGGATATCCCGTTATTGCAATCCCTAAATGGGCATTGGGCACCGACAATGTGAAAAAAATCTAGTCGTGCACCGCAGTTATCTGTGTCTACTTGTGTTTATGTGTTAAGTAGATATTTCGACAACTTTCGCGCGCGATGTCTTTTCGGTATTCGAATATTGAATACACTGAAATGGTGAGAACTTCCGCACTCTGTGGTGATAATGTATCATTGGCATGCAGGACATTTAACAACAGGCACGGCACCAGTGTAGTGTCCGACAGTATCTCGATGCTGAGTTCGGAGAGCGCTGGATAGGTCGCGGCGAACCTGTGCAATGGCCTCCTAGGTCACCTGACTTGACGCCTCTTGACTTTTTTTGTGGGGACGTAATAAATCTCTATCGGTATACTTCAGTGAAAGTACTAATGTGGAGGAACTAAAAAGTAGAATAGTGGTAGCCTTCCTAAAAGTGAAAAGTGACACTGAAGTTTTACATAAATTACGTGAACAATTACGCAAATGTGCATCAAAGTGTATCAAGGTGGTGGACATTTCGAACATATTTTAAAAAGAAATCGCCGCATGAGTGCCATGTAACACGTAAGTTAATTTTTTTGTATTTTTTGTGTTGTGATTCCCAATCTAGTCTTCGTTGTTAGATATTGCGTTATCTTATTATCTTATTCATTAGTAATGCAAAATAAATGACGCCCGTATCCTGCCGGCCTGTAGGAACTAAGTTTAGCGGAAGTGAAATTAATAATATTTTATAGCCGATTCATGCAAAATATTGTCTTGTGTTGAGTTCGTACGCATTATATCTTGTAAGTAAAATATTTAGATTTTATAGTCAAAACACAAATGTTATGCTTACATATTAAATTAATAATAATTTGTTTACCAAGCCATCTAGTAATCAGTTACATACGTAATTTGTATTTCGTTTATTGTCAGCTGTTTCTGCCGGCGCAGAGTTCGACGTTAGGTACTCGTGTGAATGGGTCTTGTGTACATGTGTGCGTGTCCGCGAGCGTGTGTAGTAGTGCACTCTTATTTGTAACTCGTAAGGTAACCATGTTAAGTGCCTACATTTGGTATAACTAATTTCATAAATAAAAGATTTTGTAATTATGGTAGTACGATTTCAAAGCATAAACTATGATTGCAATAATATTTTAAAGTTGGGGTGTCTGAGGTTGTGAATTAATCCTGTTACACGTTGTATAGACAGGGCAGCAAGTCCTTGAAGTGTTCCGACGTAAGTGGTGAACGCTTCAGTACATCCCTATCGGAGCGTTACTCAAATTATTCGTCTCTCGCAATGCTTTTGAAAATGCTTCCAAGTATTATGAAAGAAAGTTTATTAAATAATAAGATCATATTTTTTTGCATCGATTAGAAGAATTAATCTATTAAATTGATTTAATATTTATTTAGGCGCGATTTTCTTCTTTTTAAAACTCCAAACTATGTACTGAAGTGTCTATCCTTAGTTTTTAAATCAATGGTTGTATTTATAAGTTCCAAGAGAGCCGATAGAGGGCGCTGTATCAACATCGACAGGTCCAACCTGTGCAAAAGTGTAAGTACCTTAGTGACACCACCGTCAGCAGAGGCCTCGATGTTGCCAAGGTCGCCGACGTGGCGGACGGAAGACTCGGGGCCTCCGTGCTCCAGTTTCAAGGGGTTGAAGTGGGCGCCGGCGGACGTGCATCCATTGGTGTTGTCGCCGAACTCGTGCACGTGGAAACCGTGCTTACCCTGAACACAAATATAAAGTTTTTTGAAAATGACAAAGTGACGTCAGTTCACTTGATGCTAGGTAGACGCCGACTAAGGTAAATTGAAATTATAGACAAACGACTGCATTCTATTAAAGGTACTAATTTGCCTTTAGGATTGAGTATATGCGTATTAAGAGCGTTTACACCTTGCGCGCAAAGTCAACTATAGGTATTTCTCAATGATTATAGAATAGAAAGGATAACGCACAAAAGTAGCTATACATATCAAGTTATAGTTATGTTAGGAATATCGACGCTGAATATACATTTATGTATCTGTCTCATTTACACAAAGCTGACTTTTCCCTTTATGAAAGAGACAAATAATAATTCCTTTGTTTCGAACATGGCAATGTTGTGTTCACTAACCACACTGAGACCGCCCCCTAGACCAAAATGACGCCATTTTAGTTATTCATACGAAACCACAGATTAATAAAACAAAAGCTGCGTGAAATGTCAAACTGTGGCGTTATCTGTCAATCGAAGTAAACAAATCTGCACAAGCAAAGAATTTCAGATTATTCATAGTTAATCTCGTTTGCTTAAGTTTGTTCAGTTTGCTTATTCGTTTTATTGTTAAGTTTTTAAAATGACTCAGTATTGCGTTGAAGGATGCAGATCGAATTCAAGGAAAAAGAACCCCAACATTTCTTTTCATAGGTTAGTAACTGTTTTTACGAAATAATAACAAATATGTGTCTAAATTTACATTTGGGTTTGCTTTTATCACTTATAATTGTATATGGATCTTGTTTATTAAGTTTTAGACTCTTCTAGGCGTTATTTAAACAAGTTATATCATTAACAACCGTATTGTTTGTTTACATATAAGTTTAGGGATGAGTGGATTCGATACGAAATTATTCATATCGATATTATCATTTCTAAATATTTTGATGATTAATTTTGATGTTTTTTTTTTCAAAAAAGAATATAAATAGTATATTCAGACCCACAAACAAAGTTAAATCAAAATTATTTTTTAGATTACCTTTAAACATACAAGTCAGAACACAATGGATACTAAAAATCGGAAGACACAATTGGAACCAATAAATACATTTATCTGTTCCTTACATTTTGAAAAAGACTGCATCAATAAAACATTGAATTTAACGAGATTAAAACATAACAGCTTCCCAACAATATTCCCGGTATGTGAAATTGTAATAATTATGATTTTTTACCTAATAATCTTATTAATATCAGATTTGTTAATCAATAACAAAGATGAAATGCAAGATAATTTTGACAATTGGTAGTCTATTTTCTAATATTCTGGAGAACCTTTTAATAAACAGAAATAGTTAAATTATTATTTTTTATAATTGTTTATCTTAACCAACACTTTCATAATCATTGATTGAATTGGCAAAATAAATCTACCTATGTTATTTCATGTTATTTAATATGTATCAAATGTCCTGATAGGTATTTTTGATTTTAGCAAAGAATGGTGCAACATTGTAATGAACAAAATTATTAGATGCTACTGGGTGTTTGTCTGAACAGGTATAATCTTCTTGTAACGGTTCTATTAGTTGGTCATATATTTATATTATGGTAGAGGCTAAAATAGTAACAATAATTGTAAAGTATTAGTATATATTTTAGAATATATCTATACATATAAATAAAATTGAAGTGTCTGTTTGTAAAGCGAAAAAAAAAATAACGAAAATGACCTTAGATTTTTTTTGTCTGTCTGTTCCGGCTAATGTCTGAAATAGCTAGACCGATTTTGACGGGACTTTTTTTGTCATAGTAAGGAGCAACTTAGGCTACATTTAACTTAGAAAAATTCTTTTATTTTTAAAAATAAGTTAAAAACACTAATTAACTTTTTTGTTGAACAAATAAATACAACCAACCGTCACAAACATAGCCTTTTTTTTGTTGGCGCGGGGATACCGGTTTTCCGCTAACGCGGCACCTCGGGGGAAAGTGGAGCGATTATGTTGGGTTCAACGAGATACGACATACCAACCAAATCACGCCTTGCCGTCTTCGGCGCCATTGGAACGGCTCCGGGAACCCCAAGCAAGAACGCTTCAGCTTCTACCGGGACCATTACTGCTTCACTGCAGCTTAATTTGCGGCACGTAACATATGTTGAAGGCTAAAGCCATCTCATTCCTCGGCAACAGGCAGTTGCTTTCTCCTCCTCCTGCTGCCGAACATCTCGGGGCCGCCTTGTTCTCACGTACAATGGGTATAACAACAGCCCCTCACTGCGCGCCCGTGACCTTCACTTCACCATTAGTTAAAATCTAAGGCACACGTGTTTATGTATGTATGTACCGTAAGTGTATTTTTGTTTGATTGATTGATTTGAAAAATATTTTTTTATAATGCTGATTTCTTGCCTTCGTTCGCAATATCCGCTATAATTCCTTTATTTTGCTAATTGTTTCATTTCTATTTTTACATTTTAATTGTTAGTTTTGTGAAGATATTGTATTTCTATTTATATATTTAAGTTTTTAGGTTAGTGAACATATCTTCATTGTTGTTTGCTAAATATAGGTCTACCAGAATCTCATGGCATTTTGGGAAATTTGAATTTACGCATCGCAATATTGGGGTAATTGGATGAACATATTTTGATACTATCAATAATTGTAATTAATTATTATTTCAAATTAATATGTTTTTTTTAGTAAACTTCGAATAAAGAACATAATGATTTAAGTATAAACATATAGGTTATTTAAACATTAAAATGACTTCAAAATTGTACTTTTAGATTAATAGTCAATTAAAATAGTTAAATAAGATATTTTTCAGTTCTAAATTATAAAATACATACGTGCCTTACGAGTGTTTATAATGTAGAGGTACCGCTGGTACTTCCAAAACATAGATAGAAATGCTGGTAAAGAGCCATCAGTTTTGTTTAAATTTTCTCTTCTTATTAGTTGTCACATAATCAATCAACTTTCAATTTCTAAATTGTAAGTAGTTTGATTATGAGCCGGTTTTATTTAAATAATTATTAATTCAAAAATGTTATACGAAAGATGCAAGATTGTAAAATAAAAAACGTGTAATTTTCTTTTTTGTCTTTATTTTATTAACACTTCAGTCAGAGCTTACTTCTAAATACTCTTCCTGTACATCTTCTGGTGAAGACGATGAAGATAAAGGATTAATAATAAACCGTTCCTTATCTAAATATCTGGAAATTCCTTTAAATAGGTATTTAATGCATTACTGTTTAGTATCAAAAATCACATCAAAGTATATACGATAAAACTTATGTACATATCTAACATTAACCAAAAAAAATGAAGTATCAAAATTATCCACTCCGACTTATTTGTTGAAATCACGTTGATTTTAAAATCGACGATATTCTTTATATTTGTCCAAATTATTCACGGATCTGGCGATAAACCTTGTAATCAATGTGTCGCACATGTGATCGTGGAACTAATTTGTATATTTTCACTAAGGAAGTATAGAAATCTTAAAATATTCACATCGAATGACATAATTTAAGTTTTGAATCAGCTGTTGACCGATGGTATTGCCACATAAAAATCATTTTGTTTGTTTTTAATTTAATGCCATGAGATTCTGGTAGACATATATCTGCTTTTTTAGATTATAACTATAATTTAGCAAAAAAATCCGGGGCAGTGAAAACGATTTTTCAACTAATTTGATCAAAGTCAAATCAAGGGGTGGACTAACTTATCCATCACGCTGTGTATTAAAAATTGTGGAAGACACGGAAAAAATTATTAAACCACATTTAAAATCCGGAAGTAAAATTGAAAACTACCATGCGTATATTTTTAAATTTTTAATGGACCATTTTGAATATTGAAATATTTTAGTTTCCGAGAACTTAGAACACGACAGTGAGCATAAACTGCTACTTATTAAAGGCATAATAAATAAATATATCGACATCAGATTTAAATATTACGGGAAAAAATGTACAGAAAGGGTTTCTTCTCGAAATTATTTAACTAAAATGATTTTATTTAGAAACGAGTAGTTATAAATCCATGTGTGTATAATGTGTAATTTTAGTAATTATTCTATTTTTCGGAAATAATTTCAAAATAGAAAAATAATGTAAAAATTTAATTTCTGAGCTTGTAAATCTGCGGGCACGGCAGTGCCCCCTCCAAGTCGAGCTAAAAAGCGGCACAGTCGTACCATCCTTTTCTCGAAGCAGTTCAGACCATTTTTAACCCCCATAACTTCCTTGTGGTTAAAGCAAGAAGCCTTAATTTTCAGTTACTAAGCGGGCATTGTGTAAACATAGTTTATTTAAAATTTCATTCAATTTGAATCAGTAGTTTAAGAATTGTAACTTATCAAACTTTCTTACTTTTGTCACTAACTGACTGACTGACCGATCATCAAAAGTCTAAGGCACTTTTAGCAGATAGAACCTTCAAATTTAGAATATAATTAGTGTTTAGTGTCTAAAGTATGGGAAAATTTAAATATTTCATAATTTCTGTCTAGTTTTCTAGATACACTAATTTCATTTACAGTTAATGAATCGTTGTACCCGTATACCGGGTATCTCAAGACTGCTACCGAAAACGAAGCCGGGTGGTAGTTTTAGTGGCTACAAACACAATGCAATTAAAAATTTCGCTTAGAAACGCGTCAATTATTTTTTATGATTTTTTAAATATCGTCATTTTTGGGTGGTAAATCCATAGATTTTGCTAAAATAATAATTTAAACTCTCTTATATCTTAGAGTATTTATAAATTAAAGGGTATACACTATTATTTTAGGAAAAAATGTATTTACCACCAAAATATGGCAATAGGAAAAAAATTACAAAAAAAAAATTGTCGCTTTTTTTTGCAACTTTTTCTGTTGCATTGTGTCTGAAGTCGCTTAAACTACCACCCGGCTTCGTTTTCGGTAGCAGTCTTGATATACCCTGTATAATGGAATAATAGTTGTAGATAGGTATCTATATATGTCGTCATCGAGTTGATTTTTAAAAACGGAATGCCAACGCCCTCTATAGGCGTTCGACAGAATCTACGCTAGATATTGACTGAAGATGTCAGAGACTTCATAAAGAAAAGTCAGGGACATCACAACGGTCTGCGAGCAAGCAATACGGGTTGTTAAATATCAAGAGAGCGAAATAAGTCATTTTAATAATAACGCTGTGAGCGTGGAGACTGTCTCGCGTTCCGTAAGTAAACATTCGCCCACAATATTTCGAAAGGCTATGGAGCATGATAACGATATACAGCATGAGCATGATAACGATATACAGCATGATAACCACCATACACCTTGTATTTCGTTATCAGAAGTGGGATTCGTGTCGGGTCAAAATAAGAGATCAGAAAGTGACATATGGCGTGCTATGTTTGAACAACAAAATGCAAACATGCGAGCATTGATTGAGACGTTACAAACACAAAAGGTAACCATGCAAGTGAATTTGCCGGAGTTTGACCCGGACAAGACAGACACGGACGCGAGATCTTGGTGCGCTACAGCGGACTTATGTTTTGCCGATAATCCGATGCAAGGAGGCCAACTTATCGTTGCGATTAGCAAAGCTTTGAAAGGGGTAGCGTCAACATGGCTATCACAGATTGCATATCACGGCATAACTTGGAATGAGTTCAAGGAGCATTTCACGAACAGATTTATTCCGACGGAAACTTTAGCGGGCACCCTCATTAACATGCAAAATGACAAACCAAATGACAAAGAGACGTTGGTTGCTTATGCGAACCGTTTGTTGACGTCGCTCATTAATCGATGGAAACAAATAGATAAGGAACAAATTGCAGTAGCAACTGTACTGGCTCATGTCTCCCAGTTTGACTCAAGGTTGCAGCGGTTAGCGTTCACTAGTAATATTACGACAAGAGAAAAAATGCAACAAGAACTTCAAGCATATGTGTATCTGAAGCGTAAAATGAGCACGCCTACTGAGACTCAAAATAATTCTGATATCAAACGAGCAAGGATGACACAAATGGAGTGCTTCAATTGTGGCAAGCCGGGTCACAAGCGATCCGAATGTAGAAGCAAACCGAATTATAGTAGAGGACGACTCCCAGTGGTGACAGCAGGTAGTCAAGTAACACAAAAGCTGTTAGCGAAGCCCTTGGTATGCTACAAATGTGGCAAACCAGGACACATCGCCAGGCGTTGTACGAGCGATGGTAGCTAAGATGGTGGCGTAAAGGACATAGCGCGTATTGAGCGACGGGTGGATCAGTGTGTTGTTCAAAACCCTACAGGCTCTTTAGAGCATAATGGTCAGTTGTATTGTTTTTCTTATGATTCAGGTGCTGAATGCTCGTTGATTAAAGAGAGTTTCGCTGCCAAATTTTCTGGCAAACGATTAAGTAATGTGATAGCTATGACTGGTATTGGTCGGTCACGAATATTCAGCACAGAACAAATATTGTGTTATGTGACGATTAACAATCACCCTATTGAAATATTATTTCACGTATTACCAGGTAATTACTTACAAAATGGCATAATGATTGGTCGGGAGATTTTAAGTTTAGGATTTTCAATAAACATGACGGCGACCGATTTTACTTTACATAGAGATAAAGTTATAAATTCAATTTCTAACGGTGTTGAACAAACGGCTAATTTTAACATAGTTAATACGAGTCTTACGTGTACTGAAAAATCGAAACTTGTTGAAATTTTAGAAAGTTATGCTAAGTATTTTATTACTGGTCTGCCGACTACACGCGTGATTTCGGGTGAACTTAAAATTAAGTTAATAGATCCAAACCGAACGGTACAACGGCGACCTTATAGAATGTCTTTTGATGAACGTAAGGTTCTTCGTGAGCGTGTGAAGGAGCTTTTAGACGCTAACATTAGTTCCTAGGTTCTTAGGCCTAGTTGTTCACCGTTTGCGAGCCCTGCTCTCCTAGTAAAGAAGCAGGATGGATCGGACAGAATGTGTATTGATTACCGCGCACTTAATAATAACACGGTACCAGATCGCTATCCTCTTCCTCTTATCACTGATCAGATAGCACGTCTCAGTGGTTCTTATTATTTTTCTAAGCTGGATTGCGCTAGTGGGTTTCATTTGATTCCTGTGCATGTTGATTCGATAGAAACTACTGCGTTTGTTACACCAGAAGGACAATACGAATTTTTAACGATGCCTTTTGGGCTGAAAAATGGAATTTCAGTTTTTCAACGAGCTATTATGAATGCATTAGGTAATTTAGCGCATGAGTATGTAGTTGTTTACGTAGATGACATTTTAATAGCTTCCCCTGATATAGAGACAGGTATGGAGAGACTAAACACCGTACTAAAAGTGTTGACAAAGGCTGGTTTCTCTTTGAACCTTAAGAAATGCTCCTTTCTTATGACAAAGGTAGAGTTTTTGGGGTTCGAAGTAGAGGCTGGTCAAATAAGACCAAATAAGAGGAAGATACAGGCTCTAACAGCTCTACCTCCCCCACAAACAGTTACACAAATCAGGCAATTCATTGGCTTGGCTTCGTATTTTCGCCAGTTTGTACAACATTTTTCCCATATTATGGCACCACTCCACAAATTAACTTCACATAAAGGCGAAATAGTTTGGAAACCAGAACATGAGAACATCCGACAGAATATAATTTCTAAATTAACCAGTAACCCGATTTTAATGATTTTTGATCCCCGACATGCAGTGGAGCTGCATACTGACGCCAGTAGTTTAGGTTATGGGGCAATTTTATTTCAGACGGTTGACGGCAAACGACATGTTATAGCTTATTATAGCAAGCGAACTTCCCCAGCAGAGAGTAAGTACCACTCTTCCGAGTTGGAGACGCTCGCTGTTGTCAACTCTATAAAATACTTTAGACAGTACTTATACGGTAGGAAGTTCATTGTAGTTACTGAATGTAACTCTTTAGTCTTCACAGACTAAACATGAGCTGACTCCGCGAGCTCATAGATGGTGGGACTTTCTTCAATCCTTTGACTTTGAAGTGGTTTATAGAGAGGGCACGCGTATGGCACACGTGGATTTCTTGTCCCGGAATCCAATATCATCAGACTCAGAACAAATAGTTTCCCATATAGAGCAAAAGCGCATTGAGATGACCGAGCTTACTTCTAATTGGCTCCTTGCAGAACAACAACGTGATGAGGACATTTTGAAAATTATAAGCAATTTACAGGATGGAAAAATGAATGAACAATTAGCTAAAACGTACGTATTACGTTCTGGCATTCTACATCGGAAAATACAAAGAAATGCTAGGACTAAGTGTTTGCCCTATTTACCTAGAGCCTTAAGGTGGTCGGTTATAAACAATTTTCATGATTCACTCGTACATTTAGGTGCTGAAAAGACTTGCGAAAAGCTTTTTGACTTTTATTGGTTCCCCGGTATGACTCAGTATGTAAAAAAATTTGTTGACAATTGTGTAACGTGCAAAATTGCTAAATCGCATTCAGGAAAGATACAAGCCGAGCTTCATCCAATTCCAAAAGTTACTATACCATGGCACACGGTACATTTAGATGCGACTGGTAAATTAAGCGGTAAAAATGATCACAAAGAATACATTTTTGTTCTTATAGACGCATTCACTAAGTATGTGCTTCTTTTTCATACGGCAAACATTGATTCCAAAAGCAGTATTCAAGCAGTAAATCAGGCTGTTACTCTATTTGGCGCCCCGACTCGACTTATAGCAGATCAGGGTAGGTGTTTTGCTAGTAAAGAATTTCGAGAGTTTTGTGAAAATAAGAACATTAACCTCCACTTAATTGCCACTGGTAGTTCTCGTGCAAATGGTCAGGTAGAACGGGTTATGGGTGTTCTGAAAGCTATGTTAACTGTAGTAGAAACCAGTGACAGTAAGTCATGGCAGGACGCAATAGGTGAGGTACAACTTGCGATCAATTGTACTATGAATCGCGTTACAAAAGCCTCGCCATTAGAGCTCTTAATAGGAAAGGTTGCGAGGCCGTTGCCGTTGATGTGTAGTGATGTAGAAAAAGAAATTAATATCGATGAACTACGCGAACAGGCGTCAGAAAATATTCGGAGGTCTGCCGAATATGAGAAGGATAGGTTTGACAAGACCAAAGCCCCAGTGATGAGGTATTTAGTGGGTGATTTTGTTTTGTTAAAAAATGAGGAGCGAAATCAAACCAAACTAGACCCAAAATTTAAAGGTCCATTTAAGGTGATTGAAGTTTTAAGCGGTGATCGTTATACGTTGCAAGCTTTGAATTGTAAACGAAACTACAAATATGCCCATGATCGATTACGTAAGATGCCAGAGGGACATGTACCAGTTGAATTAGATATTCATGAAATTTCCAATGGTGATGTGCAAGTTTAAGTCAATTATAAGTGTGAACACGAGTAAGAACTCTATCGGCCGTATATAGTCGACCTGCTAGTGGATGTTTCGTAGTAGTAGCCCGTTGGAAGTCGGTATCTCTTGGGGAAACCCAAGTAGAACGTGGGTGTGCGGTGAGCGTTCATCCCTAGCGGAGAGGTCGTGGTCTGCAGAGACCGTCCGTGTGCAGTCTGAGGATGCATACGTGCGTTTCACGTGTGAAACGCGTCAGAGAGAGAGTTGTGATGACTCTTCGGCTGGGAGAAGCCGTGGCGATAGAGGTTCTTACTTGGCAATTTTAAGAATTTAATTTGATTTATGATCAGAGTGAATTGTTATTTTTTTTAAATAACGATGGTACATGGCTCTTTACGTTCCAATGTTATGATTAGTGTTTGCTGATCGAAGTAACTAATTGATAATTTTAGTAGAAGAAATAAAATATTGAGTTTATAAAGTTACATTGTTATTTTTTTTTTGTTTGTGTGATAACTATTGTCTGCTAGGGATAGGAATCATGGTCAGGTATGACCGAGCGTGGTACGACAAGGGTACTTGGTGTTGTTTTGTCGACAGGTTAACACACGAGGACGTGTGCTAGCAGGATGGCCGTGTCGTCATCGAGTTGATTTTTAAAAACGGAATGCCAACGCCCTCTATAGGCGTTCGACAGAATCTACGCTAGATATTGACTGAAGAAGTCAGGGACTTCATAAAGAAAAGTCAGGGACATCACAACGGTCTGCGAGCAAGCAATACGGGTTGTTAAATATCAAGAGAGCGAAATAAGTCATTTTAATAATAACGCTGTGAGCGTGGAGACTGTCTCGCGTTCCGTAAGTAAACAGTTATTTCTAACAAATTAAACCGACATATTCACCCACGATCCGCCACGACCCACATTCGCCAACAATATTTCGAAAGGCTATGGAGCATGATAACGATATACAGCATGATAACCACCATACACCTTGTATTTCGTTATATATATAAGACATAACAGGAGGGGGCTATAGAGAGGGAACGGGTGTATTCAATTCCATGAAACTGTACAATATTCCTCTAAAAAAACATGAAGAAAAACTTGCAAATAAATAGACTAAATAGGTCGAAATTATCAATTACCATAAAAGAAAGAACACTAATAATCAAATCTGCTATATCTATATATATAAAAATGAAACCCGTTTCGCGTTGTCACGGCATCACGTGTGAACGGCTGAACCGATTTCAATAATTCTTTTTTTTAAATGTTTGTGGAAGTCCAAGGATGGTTTTTACGGCGAGAAAATTTCGAATAATTGCCAGAAAAGCCCTAAAAACAGCCCTTTTCTTTACCCCTTACAAACGTTTTCTAACTAAAACGTTGAGTCAGTTTAAGCTTTATTGCTATTGTATAAAGTTCAAATTAAATTACAAGCACTCACTGTTGTTTAAACAATGTAGGTATGTTCCTAACGTCAAAGAGTCAATTTGCACTTTATTACCGCTATACAAAATTCAAATTCAATCATATCTATCAAAACAATGTGTGTGATTTTCCCATACAATATGTTCATGGGTTTGTAACTGTCAAACATTTAATTTTCACCCTGTCGATATGGTAAACTCTGCCCTCAAATTAAAGAACGTATTTAAATAAAGGTTTCGAATCGAAAACATATATCCACAATATTCGATTAATGGCGTATTTTAGATTTTAAAGAAGTAAAATATTGACAGTAGTGAAAATGGATTGACATTTTAATTGATTTTAATTGTTTATGCATGCGTTCAGAAATTTATTTTGTATAAACTAAGGAGAATATATCTAGCTACATTAATATAGGACAGTGAAATAAATAATGTTCACACGTAATGGTGGATTTACATGTTGGCTGAGGCTGGGTCAACGTCTACCAACTCCAAGCTATTAACTATGAAAAACATAATGCCAGCCGAGCCAAACACTCCGTTTACACGCTGCCGTTGGTCGAGGCTGGCTGAGGTTGGCCAAGCGTGTAAATGCAGCATAAGAAGTTATACTTACTCCTTTTCAAGATTGAATGCCATTTTTATCACGAATTTTTACAGTGGCCTTTCCTTCGCTATAATTCACTGATAGAAATGTACATCGTATCGGAGTGAGATAGGTTATATTATACCTAAAGGGGGTAAAAAAGGGTTAAAATGTTATGTCTAAGAAAATCGAAACCACTGAAGTTATGTCTATGAAATTTTATATTTCAACTCTTTATTACTAACAAAAAGTAATGGCGTGCAATATTTTTTGGAAAAACAGCATTTTGGTGCTGAAGTAAGGGAAGGAATATTGGATGGACAATAAAAAACGCAAAAGTTTTTAATGTCAAAAATTCATAAGGCAATCTTTATGTATATGTATATGGATGTATATGGAGAGAAGGGACATAAAGTAAAATAGAATGGAAGGTACGGAAGAGGGCTGGGATAGATGACAGATTTGTTAGGACGAAATGTAAATGCATGTTATAAAACGGGATGGATAATAAAGAGAAGGGATGGGACGGACTGGGAAGAGACTGAACAGGCGAATGAGACGGGATTGTGCCGGACAGTAGGATAGCTACGTCAAGTTTAGGTATACAAGAGTTTATACGAAAAACAACATGTATTTGGTGTGGAGTGGAATCAAGAAATATATGCACCCAGGCGAAGCTGGGTCGGGCCGCTAGTTTATGATAAATTGATAACGACAAAAATAAGAAAAAACCATAAGACAGGCTTTAAGAAAAATCGTTAGTGATATTCTAGAAGTAAGAAGTACCGAAAAGGAAAAAAGTAGGACTCTACAAAAAGACATGAGATCCCATCAAAACATCCTGTAAAAAAAATCCAAGTCTCGCAGCTTAGTTTTGCTACCGCAAAAAGTTGTGAGATCCATGTAATACCAAGTCGATTGATTTATTTAGTCCTTGCTTAAGGGACCTTCTGTATGTAGTTATTACGTAAGTTACTATCATATTAATATAAAAATTATTTACGTTTTAAATAAATATATCGTCTTGGCCAGCAGCATTATGTATAAATTGTACGATAAATTATGTTTTCATGCGAGTTTTGAATCATTCCGTAATTCAGTAAAATCTCAAATTTCAAATATCCCGGCACTATACCCATATTTTTCTGAAAATTTTCCGAATGAAAAATTTTAATTTTTCGGAATAATTTCACGACCCAACAGTATGTATGTTGTACACGCGTTAGAAATTATGCCGAAAACAAACTATCGTACGTATGTACGTTTTCAGATTCCTGGTACTTGAAATATGAAATAGGTATTTTTTTATATTGCTTAAAGGAAGCAGTTACCTCTTTTGGACAAAGATATATCCGCTAATTTCATGCGTTCCTGGTACTTTAAATTTCATGAAGTCGATGTGCGCGCACATGGCATAAATTTTACTCTTATAAAGGACCTGGACAGTTTCTGCCTAGTTACTTTTTATCATGTACAAAAACAAAGCAATAATTGAATGAATATAAAAAATCAACTATTAATTTAAGAATATGTCATATTTCTGTAGAAGTTTAGGGAGTATTATAAAGTTTAATAAGATTTTGCATTGATTGATGACCCATTTCCGCCATTGTTGGCCCCGCATAAACGTTTCGTTCGCAGTAAAGCAAGTGTAGGAAAAAAATAATAACTTTGTCTAAAATATTCCTAAAAATAATCTATAAGTAGGTAATACGTCATAATAACTAACAATACAAAATATATATAAAGCAATGTTTGTAGTATATACTTACACATATATTCTCCCCATTTTTACACACTTTCATTGCAACAACTAAACGCTGCAGTAAAATACTTGACACTTGACAGTTGCTTGACAGGAACCATGCTTTGTTTATTTGTTTACATTGTGGCACAATTAAAATACGTCTCGGTGTATATTTTGTGTAACTTATAAAATATTAGTTCCTTTAAATTCCAAATTCGATGATAAAGCATTTATGTTAACGTATTTTTATTAGATTCAATAAATTGACGGATAACCTACAAAACCTAACCTGAAAATAAGATATGTTCTTGTAAATATCTAAAAACCCTGAACTTCCTAGGCTTTGTAACTTTTCTGTATTAATCTTGGAACAAACCTTACCCCAACAATGCAAAACTAATTGATGTAGACGAGATTCGAAGTACTAGGCACAGCGCCATACAAAAACTGGCCATGTCCTTTCCAAACGTCACTAAAGAAATTGGTATAACTTGAAACTACCTTGAATTTTGTTACGAACTGTCACGGAAATTTGGCAGTCAATTTATTATTTTAGGAAAAACTGTATTTACTACCCTCTTACGACGATACAAAAAAAATAACAAAAAAAATTTGTCGCAAATCTATAAAAAAAAGCCCGCATTTTAACACGGGCTAATGTGTTTGCCTTTTACCTTTTTTCGCAAATTTAAGTATAAGGTATTATTTTTATTACCATAAAATTAACTAATATTAGAGTTTTGAACCGATTCTTATCTCAAATATTGAAAAAAATGACTTTAAAGATTTTAAATGTATGAAAACGGATTTTGTTTTCGTCCTAACTTTTTTTTATATCAAGATGTAAAGCTGAAACTTTCAGGGATTATAACTTAGACCAACACCAAGTCAAACAAGTTGTAACCTTGACCCCGACCCGTCCCGTTTGGGAGATATGAGTTAAGGAAATGTGCACATTTAGCCTGCATTTGGACACGGGCTTTATGTGTTTAAGTAAATTAAATTCTTAAATTTGTCTATGTGATAGTATCATATGATATCTAAAAACATCTGCAACTCATAACCTTGACCTTGAATGACACTGTTTTACAGATATGAATAATTAAAAAGTGCATTTTCTGAGTATGTTGTTACATGGGCTCTCGTAACTAGCCTATACCTGAAATTTGCGATCCAAAATAACAGGAGATTTTGTAACACGTCAGTTTCAGGCCCTAAGTTATTACTTTTGACCTTAATCTTGAAGAATTCTATTCAAAAGGTAAAAATCAAAAATTATAGGAATATGAAAATTATAGAATAGAATTATTGAGCGAGAAATACATAGCCTAAACTAGTTGTTTGGTTTGAAATAATCATATTTTCTACAAAGTTTATGTCAATAGTGGATGAAAGGGTGTTTGAAAAAAAAACATTACTCTATCATAGTAAGGTAAAATCCATTATTTAAGCTATTACTTTCTAGTCTGAACTAGAAGTAGACAATTCTAACAATAATTTGGCTTCCTCTGAAAGTGGCTGAATATCACGTTGACTTATTCTAGGTCTAAAACTGGACAGATATGGGTCAGATGAAATTAGTTGGTTATGGATAATGTCTTCATTTGTAGCAATTCTGCTGTTTTTGCGTGAGTGGAAAGTTCTGAAATATTTAAAATCTTTGTTTCGAGCTTCGGATGCCTCCTCAGAGAGCTTCCCTATTGGAATGAAGTTATTGAACTCAATAATATCTGCACCATGTATGAGTAATTTATGCACAGTAGATGGCATGTAATACCATGAATAGAGCTCGACGTATTTATGAGCTGTTGAAGTACAATATTGCCGGAATTTTTCGACATTAACAAATTCTCCACATGTAATTACTTGGATGATGACTTTCAACTGGCTAATTAATTGTGCATCTACACCTGTGATGCGTGCAGTAGTTTCGGGATCGGCAAAAAAATGTCTTGCAGTATTTCCATCATTGGTGGTCCCTGAACCTTGCTTCACAACATCTATGAGAAGTCCCATTTCATCTCGAAATTGATCTTGGATTGCATTTTTTTTTTTAGCCAATTGTTGTTTTAAGTCATCACCTTTAGCTTGCCATTTCTTAAAGTCGAGGCGATAAGCTATATGCAATATGCATTCCATGCATCTTATAAGTGTATGGAGAGAAGACAAACCAAACCTAAGCATATCTACGGGATGACTTTTTTGTGAAAGCATATTGATATTATTCATCTCTGTGGGTTTTGCTTTGCAAATGTCACATGTTGCCGTAGATGTATCGGTCAGTTTCGAGGATATCTTTCCGTCAATCATAGTCATGTGAAATTTGTGGCTAACGCTTACATCTTCAAACAAAGTTGGCTGTAGAGTAGCAATTTCTCTCGCTACTGAAGCCATTTCTTCCTTAATATTTAAATCATTTTCTTTTGCAAACTTGAAATATATTGGCCGACAGTAAAACGTTGAAGAAGCTTTCGGATTTTCCCATACCGCTTCAGCAGTGTCATCTCTTGTCAACTTCAATGGAACAAATGAACACATAAATACGTTGGAATCGTCACCGTCCATTTTTTGTTTATAGTTGCTATATCCAGAAGCACCGTCAAATCCCCATTTAGTGGTAAGAGTCAAATTGCAACTAGTAGAATCAGTTTCTACTGTTTTAAATAATCTTTTAACAGTAATATCTAAAATTGACTGCAGCTTAAGTTTTACTTCAGATTCGGTTATTGTCATGTCTTCTTTTTCAGGGTAACATTCCTGTTTCTCATTTCTCACACAATTATAGGATGGGAAAATATCACATCCTAAATCCTTTGTTTCTTTCCTCAATGTCATATATTGCCACTTAGATAACTTTAAAGAAGTTGCAATACCCAATGCTTTGTCAGCGGAGCAAGCCCACTGCTTGGAGTTCAAACAAGATCGGAGCATCGGAGCATCTTCGGGATGTTTAATTAGATGCTTTATTAATGCAGCGAAGTCGATCAAATTTTCGTTTTCTTCTGCTTTTTTGGCCAACGCATAGGCTAGGGACTCGAAATCGTTTTCCTCAATAAGAGTTGCTGACTTTCTTTTCTTTTGCGCACTGCTTAGTTGTGAAAACATTTTTCGTGGATTAAATACAGTAGTTGATGTCGACACTGACACAGAATGGGGCACAGTAAGCTCCGATGATGAACCGGGTTCGGTTACTGTAGACGTACTAGCAGTCGTATCTTCATATTCCATCTCAATAGGTGGTATCTCTTCACTCCTGAACTGATCATTATTAATGATCAATTGAATACATTCTGGCCAATTGATTTCCGTATCTAACCAATCAGCAAACTTTTTTAAAAAACTGTCTCGTGTGCTGTTAGCTGACTTCCATTTACGTTTCAAGTTAGAAGTATAAGAAGTACAAAACGACTTCAGTTTTGACTTTTCTTCTTCGGTTAAACTAACAGTCACAGAATTTATCACTTTTTTAAATAGCATGTCTCCGTCAAAATTATTTTGTCTCATGAATATAAATATATCAAGATTTGACACAAATCCTTCCATATTGAACAACTCAATAATCGCACAAAAAGATAGTGATACGAATCAGTAAAGATAAGTGAAATAAATTTAGGATGACCACTGTATTTAAAGTATTTGGATATATTACCCTTCCCATCACATTTATTTACACAAACAATAACAACAAAATTCCTAGAATAAAAGGTGGCCGGCAAAACATGGTAAACAAAGGGCTAATTACCCCCAATTAACATTATCAAAAGTCGGCCACATCTGTAGAATAACAATGGATATCGAGTGCAGCTGTATGATATTAGAAAATTCTATTAATCAAGGTAAGTAATCTACGTCACCTGGTTGCTTATATTTTAATGTTATAATGAATTACTATGAAGTCATAAATTAGTTAGGGATTATCGTACCACATTTTTTCCTAAAACTTGAAAAAATCAGCACCTGAGCTCAATATCCATTAGCAGTCAGAAAAATGTAAGAATTTAATTTATTTAAACACATTAAGCCCGTGTCAAAATGCGGGCTAAATGTGCACATTTCCTTACCCCATATCTCCCAAACGGGACGGGTCGGGGTCAAGGTTACAACTTGTTTGACTTGGTGTGGGTCTAAGTTATAATCCTTGAAAGTTTCAGCTTTACATCTTGATATAAAAAAAAGTAAGGACGAAAACAAAATCCGTTTTCATACATTTAAAATCTTTAAAGTCATTTTTTTCAATATTTGAGATAAGAATCGGTTCAAAACTCTAATATTAGTTAATTTTATGGTAATAAAAATAATACCTTATACTTAAATTTGCGAAAAAAGGTAAAAGGCAAACACATTAGCCCGTGTCAAAATGCGGGCTAAATGTGCATATTTGCTTACCCCATATCTCCTAAACGGGACCGGTCGGGGTCAAGGTCAAAATTTGTATGGCTTGGTGTGGGTTCAAGTTATAATCTCTAAAAGTTTCAGCTTTACATCTTGATATAAAAAAAAGTTAGGACGAAAACAAAATCCGTTTTCATACATTTAAAATCTTCAAAGTCATTTTTTTCAATATTTGAGATGCCAATCGGTTCAAAATTCTAATATTAGTTAATGTTATGGTAATAACAATAATACCTCATACTTAGATTTGAGAAAAAAGGTAAAAAAAAATTGAAAAATCCTATGTAAAGGAGCCTCGAAATCCGTCCCACTGTGCGGCGCTGCAAAGCAAAATAATGTACCTAATCAACCAAGTCATGCCGCCGCGTCCCGCATGACATTTGTTTGCATGTGTGTAGTAATTTTGGTGTCCGTGCACAGTCGCAAACGCACACATCCATGAATATTGAAAGCCGCGACTCCTGCGGCAGACTTCGTTGCCTATAATCCGAGTAAAATTAATAGGCAGGAATCTAATAAATCACCTATGCACATTATGCATTTTTGGTTAGTAAGGTTTTATTTGTTTAAATAGAAATGCTTTGTGTTTCGCGGGGGCCATTTTGCTTTTTTTATGTGTTTTTGCGTTGTTTACTATTTTATACTAGTATGTTTGTAAAAAAAATAGATTTCTTAAAATATTTTCATTTTAACAATAGCAAGTGTGTACATTTAACAGTTTATTACTAAGTTTCGATATTAATTGTAGTCATTTGCTTTTACTAGTGTGTTTGTTTATTTTTTTAAATGTTATTTGATTGTGAGGTTTATTTTTTATTAAAAATGTATGTTTATCAAATGAATGAATGAGGTGGCCGAAATCTTGCGTTTATTTACATCGGCATAGGTATAGTAATCTCAACTAACCGGAACCTTGAATATGTGAAAATTGAAAGCTGACTAGGTGAGTTTTTTTTATTTTACTTATTAGAATTTCTTCCGCCGCGGCGATCGATCGCTGTTTTGTCTGCGTTGCTGTAGAAGATGGACATGAGTAGTAGTACATCTAAGACTTGTTATGTTGGCATGGTTTCCGACTTAGAGATCCGTCGCGTGGCTGTGGCTACGCTAAAAAACTATAAAAGAAAAAGTTTTTGTGACCGAGTACTCCGCCGCATTACCCAGTGTCATAATCCTGTGCACGCCACTGGCGACGAGCGATACGTCCTCCATTTAGAAGGCCATGCGGCGGTCTGATTTGATGCAGGTCGGACAGCGTGTTTTATAATGGTTTTTAAAATATTTGTAGAAAACATGAAAACTAATTTTGTTGAAATATAAAAATTGTAATTATTGATAAGATGTTCTTCTATTATAATATGCAATTGCTATAAAAAATTATGTAATTTAAGTTGGTGAAAAAAAAAAATGTTCTTGACGAGAGTTTCTGAATAATTTCGCATTGTTTAAATTTTTATTTTTCGGAAACTAAACACAAAAAGATTTATTATTCTCAGCTAAATCCCTCCGTAAGGGTCTTATTAGTCTGATAATATTTTTATTTTCATCTTATATTTATTGATTTCGGATATCTTAAGCTTCTAAATTGCCATTTAAAGCCTAAATAACGAAACTTGTGTTCAGTAATCCTTATAGTACTCACAAATTATCCATCAATCTATAATGTTTTCCACCAAAATCCCTAGATGACAACCTTTTCTAAAATTAGTACTAATTATTTTTCCTCTAAATTGTTTATTGGTGGCTATTAACTCGTTTGAAAAGTCCTGTTTTTAAGCCAAAAAGCGCGCGGAAGGTATAAACGCTCTTAAGAAGGGCAAGCTGTGGCCCTTCTATATACATCCGAAACGAAGTTCGAAACTTTGGACGACCGAAGTTTGTATACGATACGAATGTACCTACATATACTTATGGTCGTAACCATAGACTTATGGCTACGATGTACGTAATACAAAATCGAACTTTTACAGAGTAGGTACATTCATATCGTATATAAACTTCGATCGTCCGAAGTTTCGAACTTCGTTTCGGATGTATACATATAGTAGGACCCCTGGGCTTCTAGGCTTGTATGTTACTATCGCCGCTAGTAAACAGACGGTTATCTCTAGCTCCATCGTACTGTCCAATTTTTTGTAGTAAGGATGTAAATTTTGATCGATTGTTACTGATTTTAAGCGATTATTTATTTATGAAGAAAAGAAACAAAGTACTAAGTATATTTTGTTAAAACATTTTCTCGCATACTATTGTGCATCGTTTCTATTGTTTTTAGATAGAACTTATTTAGGTCCATTATTGTTCAACAACAAGTCGGCGCGCGTTATCTGAATTTCATAATATTATGTAAATGTTTATCGTTTTAACAACATATCGTTTCTCCATACTCCATACTGATAAAAGCTTTTAATAGTCATGCTTCTGAATATAGCTCATATTCAAGTGAAATTATCTAACTGATACACATTAAGTCCAAGTTTCTTTTATTAATTTGTAGCCTTTGCAAAAATAGAATGCTGCAGGCTAATAAAAATACAGGCTTTTTACTACGGATTTCAAGATAATTGTAAAAGTTAGAAGTAATATTTAATCCTTTGCTGCAATGCTGAGTCATCAAGAAACAACTAGCTGATTGTCTAAACTATATAATTATACGAGCGCAGAGCCCTTCATATTGAGTATAAACTATTTAATATTATCTCCAGCCATCGACACCATTACGCTTATTCAATTGCTTATTCACGTCCTACTTTCCACCCAAGGTTATAATATGAAGGTGGGACTCATAAGCCGGCAAAATGTTCCACACATAATATTTTGTTTTTAATAAAGTGACGTGAACATGACCAGGCACTTTTCGCACCGACACTACCGTAAGCAAAATACCTGCTTAACGACTCATATGAATAACGCATTATCGTGATGCCAAGGTCAAGATAGTATGTGTTATTTGTATAATTAATATGTAAACAATTGTTATTGGTTACATTTCAAGTATTTCGAATAGTACTTAATATTATTGTGTAATAGATAATTATAAATGGTCTTATCATTTTATAGATAAGAATAATACAGGCAGGTTGGTACATAAAACAATATTGTAGTGGCCATATACTTGAGATTAGAAATTGTAAAATACTGATATATATGATACCATATACATAATAACAATGTATGTCTGTGAGTTTTAAAAGTAAATAACTACTTATTAATTACTATTATTCATATATTTTCCTATAAAATTGCATTTGAAATTAATGATAGACATAAATTTTTCGGGAATGAGTATGCTGTCTCAAAGGCATACAGTGAACTTCCTAAAACATAAAGCCACATGCAACTGCTAATTAAAAACAATAGGCATAAAAAAATTGTTATTTAAATTGAAAATATATTTTATATTATTGTACAAAAGCAATTGACAATGATGGTCACATTGCATGTGATACCAAATTAAAAACTTTTATATTTTTTTATAATATATTCAAACTACAGTCATTTTATGGATGGCATACTTAGCTGTCTAGATAAAAGTCATGCAGAAGTAATCAACAATGTGTGTGTGAATACTAAATACACAATATTATGAATGCTAATAAAGTAACTTGTCTGTCTGTTAAATCTTCCCAACTGAATGACCCTTAATAAAATTTTACCAAAGGATTGTTTGCCATCTGGAGATGGACAAAAATATTTTTTATTGCATAATTTAACCCTTGAAGGTTGTATTAGTATTGAAATGTATGGAAAATGACAAAGTACAACAAACACTCTGAGGCTAGGTTTTAGAGGATGTAGAGTAGAGTGAAAAATTAGTTTCATTTGGGGAAACCATGTTCCATACTGCTGATTCCTGATAAAGGAAAATATGTAACCATAGGTACATAATAGAAACAAACATTACACCTACTTGTAAGGAAAAGTTACACATAAACAACACAATCTTCAAGGAAAAATTGACCAATTAAGAAATTGTAATTAATGCACCTCAAGTGTAATTGGTATTTGCAAAATAATTTTATTAAGGAAAACATTTAAATTCCAAGTAATTGAGGAACTTTTAGTACTTAAGGACTAAGGTTCAAAGTGGTTTGTACCTTTGGTTAATGTTAATTATCCATTTGTACATGTATTTGAGTATTATGGTCCTTACAATTTTTTACTTATTTTCAGGTCACACTGAAGGGCAGTCACTATGAACTAAGTCAAGGATTTCGAAAAGTGTTCTGCAATAGGCAGCTTGAATGAGCAGCAATCCATTACAATGTTTACTTAGCTGTCCTTTGGCAGCAGTGGGATTCTGTTGGTTGATAATCATTATTTTTAACATTTATTGAAACTTAACATAATTTAAGGATGCATTGAGAATTTTTTTTCTGAAAATGTTCTAACCATTTATTAAAAAATGTAGAGGTATTCCATATTTGATATTATAACATATTTCCTTAACAAATATTTCTAATATCTACTTTCAAATGCGAGATTAGTACTGAATAATGATGTTTATATGAGTGATATAAATATGAAGACCATTTACCTTTGCCAATCCTTTCACTTCACCAGTCACAATTACTGGGGACTTGTCATCCTGAAGAAAAAAAAAACAAAATTATAATTGTTATCAAAATTAAATTAACAGCTTCAAATGTTTAATAAGATCATAATTTACTCTAGTTATCAGTGTTTTTCCATAATTTATTTCTTGTGGAAATTTAAATTTCTGATTAGAATACCTAAGAAGTAAGATGTGTAAAGTACACATTAAAATATTAAATATGAATTTATAATAAAACAAAGTAATTGAAAGCCATCCTTTAAAAAAGTAAATAACCCACAATGTATTTGAAAATTACAATTTGTAATTGTCCGTGGCCTTACTATATTATGAATTTAAAAACTGGGTAAGTATGTTTGTAACCTTCAGTACTGTATTGTGGTATAAACAATACATATATGAATTATTTTATCTTCATACTTCAATTTGTATTTTGTAAGAGTGAATTAAATTGTGATTGTCTTAAAACCCTTTTTTAACAAGAAGGCACTGAAAGAATTAAGTACATTTAAAAACCCTGGCTCCGTTTGTGGATATATACCATGTATAAAATTACAGAGTTCTAAACACAAACTCTACTAGTATAAAAATATAAGATCAAATAATAATTCAAGAAGCAGAAATATGTAATTAATATGGATGCACACATTTGATTTTTTTATTGTTTTGTTATTATTGTGGTTTTTATCTGCATCTACATAATCAAACATGTTATAAAAAAAGATTAGAAAAATGTGAGAACAGCGTAATGCTTACCTACCCATAATGTACTAAGATTAAGTCATTATGAGTAAAATATATTTTAATACAAGTTCAAAGATCTATACATATTACTATAATATATGTATATCTACTACTTGACATTTAGTTAGTGTAAGACAACACTAATTACTTTTAACCACTTAACATTCTAGAAATATCCGCAGTTTGCACCCGGCTCGATTGCCGATACATAATCAAAGTATAATATAAAGAATAATATACAATGCGTAGGTACATATCTTTTTATAATTATAAAATAAAACATATCTTCTCGCTTTAATTAACTTATGCGTCATTCGTTTACAACGATTAAATACCTTGAGTTGTATATTACGACAAAAAAAAATGTAATTGAAAAAAATTACCTACCTTTTGATCGAAGAAAACTGTTCCGCTAACGTCTCCTTGAAGAACACATACTGCTTTAGCCGGCATGTTGTGTTTTAGCGAAATAAGCAATTTAAAAGGCTGAACGTAATGTTATACAATGAAATCTAAAGTATTTTCTTCTTTTTTCTTGATATTTCTTGCGACACGAAGATACCTACGCAGCGACGAGTCTTTGACAAATAAATTGACGTTCCGTCTGTCTCTGTACTCTGTTGAATTTCCGTCACAGATTACTTAGATCACTCAGATGTATATGTCCCATAGATTAAAATTTGTCCATCGTAGGACTGCGTCTATTGAACATGACAGGTTTTTACTTTTTAAATTTACTTTGACGCATTGTAAGGTTTTTGCGAAAAAAGTATAAATAACAGACTCTGGATAGGTGTCTTTTAAGAAACCTCGCTTCCTTATCCATACCCTTTAGAATTTAATGTTTTAAATTAGTGCGGAAGGATATTATAATGAAACACTTTTGTTCTTTTACTTCTTTATTTTATTTTTAACTTTTTTATGATATTTGTTTAATGCCTTCTGTTGCATGGGTGGCAAACTTTTATTTTGTAACCGGAATACATCGGTGCCTTTTAATATTTTATTTATTGTATTACACCAGTTAAATACTGTTAGTCGTAAAGATATGTCTAGAAAATATTCCGACACAGCATTTTTGTGTTCATCACAATTCAGGAAACCAAATGAATACTTGGATAAAATTATTTTTTTAATTTCTGTTAATACATTTTTTTTCTGGGGTGTTTGCTTCCCTGATAACATTCCCAAAATATCTCACGGCTTGCTCTGATGGGTAGGTTAATTTTTGCTCTTTAACACTTTTGAATTCTTTGATTGATATGTATTTTAAGATAGATGATTCTTTTACATGACTTTCTGCAGTTGTTAAATTTACTTTGCATTGCCTGCAATTATTCTTTTTTAGTACTTGTCTTACTACCCACCCAGCAGTGTAAGCACGTGAGTGAACATGAAGCCTTTCTTGAATTGCGTTTGAAGGAACATTTTCTAGATTAACATTTACATAATTAGAGGATTCAGGTGAGTTCACGTCTGTAAGATTAGTTTCATGTACTTTGTGAAAAAGATTTTTTAAAATTATTAGCTGCTCGCCTGAATCCTCTTCACAATTGAAAGTGTCTGAATGAAATTTAATGAATCTCGTGACTAACAGTGTTTTAAAAGTGTTTTTAAATGTATAACAATTCGGATTTATATTCCGTGAATTATAGGCTCTTATTTGACCAAAAAAGTTTTCAATAGGGTCTGAATTATAGTATCTGGGTCTCAGAACTTTAATACCTTTATTCTTAAAAAATACCCACAATCTTTGAAAACTCTTAATTGTTGTTATCCAGTTCTTTAACGAGGGCACAAATGTTTCTTTATTAGTTTTGCCATCCACATATCTTACATTTTTAATTTTTATTACAGCATTTTTCCAAAATTCATGGTGTGCTGAATTATTTGTTACAGCTTGCCTTAAAGGTTTACCCTTGTTTCCTTTCTTCGGGATATTTGCTCCATTCGCTGCGTCAAAAAGATCATCAAAAAATGATACAGTTTCAGCTGTATTCTGTAGAGTCGAGCTCACCGTTGTTCCATCAGCTAAATGGGCTATAACAAAAGAAAAATAAGATTATTATATGAGAGCTACATTATAAAGACCATGAAAAATTACTTTATAATAGTCTGTCATACTCACAGAATTGGGCAGAGTAAGATAGAGTCGCCGCAACAGTCTTACTGAAAACTTGTACACAATTTTTTACCTGTAACAAATCAAATTGACATGAAATTTTGGTTTTGTGTACAAATTACATGTCACTTTTTATTTTAACTACACGTTTTTTAACATTCTGCCATGAGTACTCAGTTATTTAATGTTACATTACCTTCATCTTTTTAATTTTATCGGGAATCACATGCTCGTCGTTCAATTTATGTAACAGCCGCATTTGAGCATGGTTGCAGTCTGTTTTATACACTGCTATTATGTCATCCCATTTGGATATTTTATTTTCAAACTTCAAGTTTCTTGTTAAAAAATTATTTCTAAGTCCCTTTATTAGATGGGGTGGATCATATATAACATTGATGACATGTCCACTGAGCACTATAACATCATCTGAAAACAAAGAAATGTCAATGGAATTAATTTGTTTTATTGCTGCTTAATATAATATAATAAATCATAATGTATACAAGTAGGTTAATATTGCTAGAGTAGCAATGACTAACCAATTTTTTCGCCTCTTATTATCTGCTCTCTTTGAGTGTCTTGCTGAAGGCTTTTTAAGGCAGATTGAAATGCCGTTCCTTGATCGCTTATTATGGCAACAGGTATCAAGCCAGTGTTACTAATCGCAGTAATCATTACTTTCAAAATTCCTCTTAATTCAGCTGCAGTTGCTGCTCCTTTAACAAAGTAATAGGCCAATGGCTGAAGCCATTTACATATTGCGCCTCTCAATAAAAACACCAAAGCATGGTCTGCAAGTTCGTTTTTTTTTCCATTTGTATCGACAAGGCCTGTTATGGTGTCTGGTTTTCTTTCGTAAGTTAAGCCTGCTTCCAAAGCTATCTCATCAAATATTATTGAACAGTATTTTTTATTCTCCTTTCATGTTTTAACCTGAAAAGATAGTTCATAGTTAGTTGTTTTAGATATTCAATTACATTTATTATTTTCCGCAATTTCGAAGCCTTAGGTTCTATTACGCAACATGTTGTTGCTGCTTGGGATTACGCTAGAAATAGAATGGCTCATCTATCTCACGGAAAACAGACATGAAAATATGCTTTCGCTGTCGTATTTCGTTAGGTGAGTGAAATTACTAGGTTCTCCTTTCATCTTCCGATTATTTTACCATCCCTTTCCCCATTTATTTGGAGAGACCAGCAATATCTTTACTATTAAGAATTATAGATGTTTATGGGCAGCTCTAATCTCACTATGCACTAAAATAAATTACATTTTATTAATTAAATATTACCTCCTCTTTGATAGCTTCAAATATTTGATCATTGATCCCTGTATCTATATTAAGTCCTAAAATCAATTTATGGAGGGTGCACTTTGAGGGCAATATAAATATTTTTTGAAGAAATTGATAACACTTGGGACTTTGCTTCATGATGGATAAAGCAATTAACTTTTCTTCATGTGTGAATCTTCGCCCTTTAGCCTTTTTCGTGCATAGCTTGATTTGCATCCATAAAATTTTTTTGCCTAATGGATTCATTTTGCTAGTCAACTTTTCAAAAGTTTTGTTTTTGCAAAATTTCTGTGCCCTTCTTGCTCTTAAATTATATTTTAACTGCTTCTGGGATTTTATGTATTCGGAATATAGTTTAGCACATGTTGGTGATAGTGACTTCTTAGACACAATGATCCTCTTCTTTCTTGCAACCACCAAATGAGGTCTAATGCAGCAATCTGCATCTGAAATCATTAAAAACGTTATGTGAAGGATATATTAGGATATAGAAGGATAATTGTGGAAACTCCATTGATATAAATATTGAAACTCACAACTAGAATACAAATGCTTTAAAATTCAGAAATAAAATTAACATTATTGTTATATCATCTTGATTAACTAAGAAAGTGTGTGTAAAATCTATAGTATGAAACTATAATATAATATTAAGAAATACTTTGCAGTTTATATACCAATATTTAATAATGTTTGATAAGATCCCCTATCTCAAAAAGTATTTCTACCATAATAGAGGAATGGTAAATTTAATGATTGATTTTTTTATATCATATTCACATGTGAACATAATCAATTTACCTTTTGAACTATGTGGCTGCGAAGTTGAGCATGATGGTTCTTCAATATTTCTGCTGACAATTTGCTCCCCAGCAGTCTCTGTAATATTTTTTTTATTATGCCAATTTTTTCATCTATCTTTTGTGGTTTAATTATACTAGCTATTTGTCATATTTTACTTTAAAATTTAAACTAATTTGTTTACTATTTTCTGGTATATGATGGATGACTGGCAATAAACCATTAAAGTTTCCATCTGTTTTATGGTTCTTTTTATTTTTAAAGTACAATAGCAATTTCTCAGAATGTGCACATTTTTAACCTATTGTTAATACTTTCTTTTCAAAATGTGGATGACTGGTTATAAACTAATAAAGTTTCCATCTGTTTTATGGTCCTTTTTTTGTTTAAACTACAATAGCAATTTCTCAGAATGTGCACATTTTTAGCCTATTGTTAATACTTTCTTTTCAAAATGTGGATGACTGGCTATAAACTAGTAAAGTTTCCATCTGTTTTATGGTCCTTTTTATGTTTAAACTATCTTTTTAAATTGTGGAGGACTGGCTATAAACCAAAATAAAATTTCCATCTGTTTTATGGTTCTTTTTATTTTTAAACTACAATAGCAATTTTTCAGAATGTGCACATTTTTAGCCTATTGTTAATACTCTGTTTTTAAATTACGGATGACTGGCTATAAACCAACAAAGTTTCCATCTGTTTCAATTTCTCAGGATTTGCAAATTATATGCGTGATTTTATCCCCACAATAACTACAGTGATAACAATTCTCTATTTAATTTAATAAAATTTTCAAAATTTAATTGTGCATGTGCCAAATCTACTATACTTTAGGATAACATTTTAATAGTATTTTTGAGCACATACTTATTTCAGTTTCATTATTCAAATATATTCTGCTTATTACAAACAAAACTAATAAATTGAACAATGATATTTAATTAAATAACATGGTCAATTAAACCATAAACATACATAACTAAATATGAGATTTAATGATGTTATATTAACAAAAATTATGTTTAAAAAATCTTACCTCTTTCCAAGTATAAGCTTTTTTCGACGGCTTCAGTCTTACAGTATGTGTGATCACTGTGCTTCCTTTTCCTACAGTAATTATGTTCTAGCAGATTCCCTGTAATCAATTGTTTTTAAGATATAATATAGATAATAAGTAAATTTTATTGCATAATCTAAGAATTGAACATGTATGTAGATATTATGTAATATAACATACCACATATGTATATTAAAATAATTTGATTTTATGATATGATCAATTTAAATCTACCATTTTGAGGAATACCTTTTCAAAAAATATGTACTGGCAGACATAGTATAAAGATTATATGAATATTCAGAGAATATTTAGACTTATTTGTAGAAAATATATTACGTTGATCTTCATTTATGAACGAAGAAGAGTACATTTCAATTAATTTAAGTATTAAAATAGTTATTAATATATAAGAATAATTTTATATCTTACAGATGGGATTCTTTTTCATGAATTCATAAGATATTTAAGCGGATAAATATACACTTACTTGTGAGTTCGCAGTGTGTAATTAGAGCAATGCCACTGCTTATTTCACTTTCAGAAAATAGCGTCGGATAAGCACCAACCCGGAGCCGAGGCCTCAGAGGAGTAGGTGAAATAAATCTTTTCTCAAAGTGTTTCTGGCATACGTGATATTTACGGAGTTCTTCCGGCTTTAAACTTCCCAATCTATCACAATTAATACACTGCAACCACTTTTGGAGTCCTGTCTCACTTTTAGGGAATCTATATAGATTGACGTCCTTTCGCCTACTTGCACAACTCACAACACAGCACACGTTGGACATGTTGCACAAATAATTATTACAGCTTCAAAATTGAGAGGATAAGTTACGGAATTTAATCAACGCAAAACTTCACTCGATCAACTTCAAAACTGTAATGAAGCCGCGCACAATGCCGCGGGAAAGAAAACTATTTGACAGAAGTTTTGACGTAACAATGTAAATAAATATGGCGTCCGCCTAGGCGACGTCGGGTAGAAGTAAGAGGTGGGGGCATCGAGGTAACTGTCATGTTCAATAGCCTTAGCCATAGACAAGCCATGTCGTAAGGCGAATTTTTTTATATGAAGATAACCTGCCGTGATTTCCGTAATTCGCGCACTGCGCAAGAAAATGGAATAACTTCAGTGCGCGAAGATTGTTCTGAAAACTTGTGACTAAGTTATTTTTAAATTAATAAAATGAATATTGTTGCTTAAATTATGATTCAATCATCATCATAAAATATGAAGGACTAGGGATATGACGTATTTAATGTAATGAATCACAGACCAATTAGGTAATGAATGGATTTTATTTATAAATTAAAAAAATATAGAGCCCTACTATATAAATCCGAAACGAACTTCGAAACTTCGTGACGTTTTTCGTTTCGAAACCTACTCTGTAACACGAAGTTCGAATCTTCGGATCGAAGAATGAATTATTCCAATATATCGGCAATACGAACATTTGCAGAGTAGGTACATACGTATCGTCACAAACTTCGTTCGTCCGAAGTTTCGAACTTCGTTTCGGATGAATATAGTAAATAAAAATGTAAATGTTCGGATTGCCGATATATTCGAATCATTCATTCTTCGATCCGAAGTTTCGAATTTCGTGTTACAGAGTAGGGGCCCTACACAGACCAATCAGGGGCCCTACTATATTCATCCGAACGAACGAACGAACGAAGTTCGAAACTTCGGACAAACGAAGTTTTTTATACGATACGAATGTACCTACATAAAACTTATAGTCGTTATTGATTTATGGTCGTAACCATAGACTTATAGTTACGGTGTACGTTATACAAATTCGAACTTTTACAGAATAGATACATTCGTATCGTATAAAAAACTTCGTTTGTCCGAAGTTTCGAACTTCGTTAGTTCGTTCGTTCGGATGAATATAGTAGGGCCCTAGGTTTCGAAACGAAAAACGTCACGAAGATTCGAGCTTCGGATTTATATAGTAGGGCCCGTGCTCTATGGGTTCCTTTAGCTTTACGCACAGACCAAGTCGTAGTACTTTTCTTATTGGTCTGTGACGGGTAGGTAGGGAGCGGAGTGCGGACAGCAGACAGCTCAAGATAGGGATATTCGATATACATCGATGCATTGAAAACATCGATATTTACAATGCGATACATCGAATCGATTATAACCTATTAATTTCATAAAAACTCAAGTTTGACCACTAAAATTTTACCTAATTTTTTTTTCATTTTTGTTGATTTAAAAAAGAAAAGTTTATTATTCAATAGTGGATTGACAATATATAACACGACATAAAAGAGTAGAAATTAATTAATTGGGAACTAAAAGCAAAACATTTCCTAGCAACACCAGAATGGAGTACACGAGCTGTCAGTCATTGCTATTATTCGACATTTTTCACGAGTTTTTTTAGAATAGTGTGTTAATTTCGAATCGTGAACAATAAAACTAAGTTATCATGAACAAAGTAATTCGAGGCGGTGCCCGTGAAATAATATACAAAGTTTTCATGTGGTGTATGGACGAATATAAAGCCGAGAAGTTGTTAACAAATTAAGACGATGTTTACAAATGAAGGGCTGATTGTACTGGTAAGTAATAGTTGAAAATTGTACAAAACACTAAAAAGAACGAACGAACATATGCATAAAATGGATATTCTTGTGATTGCCAATGAATATTGTTTATTTAACCATATTTTTGAGGTTATACAAACATAAACATAACCTGGAGTATTTATAGCACGACTGCCACATTTTGAGCATCCTCACTTATTTTTTCATTTATTAAAAAAATATACACAAGTACAAATAATTCAATAAGACGTAAACTATTTCAAGAAACATTATTTTTAAAATAAAATTCTTTGTTTGTCCACATTAGTCTAAAATACATAGTATAACGGAAACAGGAAAAGTAAAATATATTTGGTGTTTTTTTCTAAATTATTTATTTCTTGATTGTACATCTCGGTGTAATAATATTTTTTCGTTATTGTTTTAGGTGTTTCTGATAGTTCATTACGCACGGATAGCGTAACATGGTGCTGAAAAAGGTGGAATGTTTTCGTCGAAAGAAAAGAAAGGGTCGTCCTGCAAAGGCAATAGATGATTTTGATACATGTGCGATTCGACCAAAAATTTATTTCTTTTATATCGTTCAAAAAGAAGTGCCTACAATTAGTTAAATATAAGCCAAATAAAGGGAATACATTTGTTATGATGAGCGATATTGCAGACTATTGCATCATAAATAAAATATTTTTAACGAAACAGTATTTTTTATTCCCGTCTGTATCAGCCCATATACGTCCCACTACAGGGCACGGGCCTACTCTACAATCGAGAATACGATTGAGAGTGGTTAGGCCATATAGTCCACCACGCTGGCCTAGTGCGGGTTGGCGGTTTTATTCCCTTATAACTAATTAAATATATTTATGGCGATTTCATATGTTTTGTGAGGAAAAATAACCTTTATTATTTCTTATTTATACGGTCTACCGTATAATAATTTAAACAAAGTATCAAGATGGATTGTATCGCCCTAACTGTGTTGCCACACAAACGATGGTGGCGCCCTCATTTATTTTCTACTCTTTTGTGTCGCACTATAATGTCGTTGCGGCCAACGTGTACTAAAAAAATATGTTGGCAACACTGCGCACGAATCAGTGATAAAAAAAACTGTTTATGTCATGTCGACCGGCGAGCTTCTAGGGCCCTACGTGGGCCCTACTATATTCATCCGAAACGAAGTTCGAAACTTCGGACGATCGAAGTTTTTTATACGATACGAATGTATCTACTCTGTAAAAGTTCGAATTTGTATAACGCATATCGTCTATGGTTACGACCATAAGTCAATAACGACCATAAGTATATGTAGGTACGTTCGTATCGTATATAAACTTAGATCATCCGAAGTTTCGAACTTCGTTTCGGATGAATATAAATAATAAATAAATAATCAGATTTAAGTGGATTGTGTATAATTATATGTTTATATAACTACTCATTACAATAAAATCTCATCTTTTTGTGAACTCATATTTTCGATCGGACTGAGCCAAGTAAGTAAGATTTTTTGTTCTTACGTAAATAACAATAAAGATTTTTCTAATACATGGCTTTTATTTTTATTTATTTAATAAGGTTCACCAACAATTGTTTACATTGATTTAGAAGTAAACTGTACATGTAAAATAATCAAAAATTAAATGTAACAATCACTTAAAGGTAAACACCACATGTGCAAAAAATATTACAATTAACACACCTAATATAAACAAAAAAATACAGAAGTTGTACATAAAAAAAAAAACAAAAAAAAACTACAACATGATAAATAGAAAAAAAAGAAAGATAACAAAATAGAAACACAAATTATTAAAATTAATTAGAGATCATTACAAATAATATTCTTAACCTTCGTAGTAAAATTTGGAAAGGAGTCGAAATGTAAGTCAATTTGATCGCTGCAGCTATTAATTACTTTACATAGTCTTGCACAAGGAGAATTTGCGCCTAGCACTGTTCTTCTTTTAGGTGGACACTCTCTGTCCACCTAATAATGGGGTAACGAGGGATCCTATAAGGTACACGGAGATTAAAGCTGTTTAGTAAGGCTGGGCAATTAATCTTGTTTTTAAAAATTTTATATGCAAACTTGGCGTCAATTATCTGTCTACGTGCATCTAAGGAAGTTATTTTGAAGTGTTGCAACCTATTACGGTGCGACCGAAGTTCTTTAGCTTTTCTTGAAGCGAAAGTAAGGTGCCATAGAAAACGCTTTTGCACTCTTTCAAGACGAAGTGAATGTGTAGCGTAATGCGGCCGCCATACCACGCTGCAGTACTCCAGGATACTCCTGACAAGACTATTATAGAGTAAAATTTTAATTTTATGATAATGGAATACTTTACAATTTCTTATCAAAAAACCCATCATTGTTGATGATATTTTTATAATATAGTCCATATTTTTAATAAAACAATGTTTGAATTATTGATGGCTTGCATAATTTTTTTTGTTAAATTAGCATATCTGGTCTGTGTCCCGTGAATTCTATTTCCTAATTTTTGTTGTTATAGCGGCAACTGAAATATATAACCTAAAAAAAATTTCTAAATATTACGGTTCATGAGATACAACTTGGTGACAGACGGACAGCGAAATCTTAGTATCAGGGTTCCGTTTTTACCCTTTGGGTACGAAACCCCGAAAAAGTACTCGATGCGTACAAAATATCGATGTTTTCACCCGATACATCGAAAGACATCGATGTACAGTTCCGATTTATCGAATCGAAAAAAACATCGATGTTTTTCAAAATGGACACCCCTAGCTCAAGACAGCTGTAAACCACTGTAAACTGACAAGTGCCAACCAATGATAAAAGAATTATAAAGGATGACGCACAAATGTAGCTATATATGTCAAGTTATAGTTATGTTAAGAATATCGACGCGGAATGTACATTTATGTATCTGTCTCATTTACACAAAGCTGACTTGTCCCTTAATGAAAGAGACAAATAATAATTCCTTTGTTTCGAATATGGCAATATTTTGTTCACTAACCACACTGGGACCGCCCATAGACCAAAATGACGCCATTTTAGTTATGCTTTCGAAACCACAGACTATTAAACCAAAAACTGCATGAAATGTCAAACTGTGGCGTTATCTGTCAATCGGAGTAAACAAATCTGCACAGTCAAAGAATTTCGGATTATTCATTGGTTAATCTCGTTTGTTAAGTTTGTTTAGTTTGCTTATTAGTTTAGTTGTTAAGTTTTTAAAATGTCTCAGTGTTGTGTTAAAGGATTCGAGTCGAGTTCAAGCAAAAAGGACCCTAACATTTCTTTTCATAGGTTAGTAACTGTTTTTACGAAATACTAACAAATATGTGCTAAATTTACATTTTGGGTTTATTTTTATCATTTATAAATGTATTTGGATCTTGTTGATTAAGTTTTAGACTCTTCTAGGCGTTATTTATACAAGTAGTGTAAATAACAACCTCATTGTTTGTTTACACACAAGTTTAGAGATGAGTGGATTCGATACGAAATTATTCATATCGATATTATCATTTTTAAATATTTTGATCTTTATTTTTCAAAAAAAGAAAAAAATAGTTTATATTTAAATATATATTCAGACCGACAAACAAAATGAAATTAAAAATATTTTTTAGATTCCCTATAAACATATAAACCAGGACAAAATGGATACAAAAAATTGGAAGTTATTGGAACCCTGCAATAAATACATTTATTTGTTCATTACATTTTGAAAAAGAAAACAGCTTTCCAACAATATTCCCGGTAAGTGAAATTGTAGTAATTATGATATTTTACCTAATAATCCTATTAATAATACAACTGTTAATCAATAACAAAGATGACATGCAAGATAATTTGGACAATTGGTAGTCTATTGTCTAATGTTCTGGAGAACCTTTTAATGAACAGAAATAGTTTTATATTTTATTATTAATTATTATAATTGTTTATCTTAACCAACACTTTCATATTCATTGATTGAATTCTAAGTGAGACATAATGATTTTCCTCAGTCAAATAATAGTAATAAAAATCTACCTATGTTATTTTATTTTATTTGGTATGTATTAAATATACTGATAGGTATTTTTGATTTTAGCAAAGAATGGTGCAACGTAATAATGAACGAAATGTATTAGATGCAACTGGGTGTTTGTCTCGACAGGTATAACCTTGTAACGGTTGTAACATGTAAATTAGTATTAGTTGGTCATATGTTTACATTATGGCGACTAAAAAAGTAACGATAATTGTAAAGTATAAGTATATTTTTAGGAATATCAAGAAATAATTACCTCCAACCGTCACATACATAGTCTGACCCCACACTAAGATCAAAATGTTTAATACATCATATTACTATTGTTTATGTAGCAGTTGCATTTTTATTAGTTTTGTTATTTATCATAATATTAATATTTATACATACATAAACTCACGCCTTTTTCCCAGAATGGGTAGGCAGAGGCTGTGCAACCAGGACACCCACATTTCAGCCTCCGTGGCGTAGGCGGTAAGACGCCGTTTGTGAATCGAGAGGCCGCGGGTTCGATCCCCGCACCGAGAGAAATGTTTGTGCGGCCCACAAATATTTCTCTCGGGTCTGTGTGTTTGTGAGACCGAAAAGTCTCTCGTAGTTCCTGATACCCACGACACAAGACTCGATCTTAATGTGGGGTCAGGACTATGTATGTGACTGTTGGGTGTTATTTATTTATTTATTTATTTCGCCTTGTATGTTCCGTCTTACGATGTTGTGGGTGGCGAGCCTATCGCAATATTGGGCACAAATTCCTGACTGTGCTGATAATGAATAGAAAAATCCGATATCACTTTGCGCGACCCGGGATTCGAACTCGAGACCTCAGCTTTGTAACCGTACCATAATACAACTACGCCACTGAGGCAGTCAATATTTATACATAAATTAAAATCTATAGTCCACATTATTCACCGCTTGTATGTTTATGTATGTATGTACCTTATGTTTTTTTTTTGTTTGATTGAATTATTCGAAAAATATTTTTATTCTAGTGCTGATTTCCTGCCTTCGTTCGCGATGTCTGCTACAATTCCTTTATTCAAAATCAAAATCAAAATATTCTTTATAGTTTAAGTTCATTTCATTTGGCGATCTAGTGTTGTTACATAGTTTATTAAGTCTTTTAATTATTTTTATTTTTTTCGAGTTTCATATTTTTTTTATATAAAGCAGCTGTTAAATAAATAATTGTCGAAAGAGACTGACTTCTGTTATACAGGGCTTCCTAGTTCAGGAGTCAGGGTGTTATTATGTTGTAAACATGTTGTAATGAAATAAAGATTAATTATTATTATTATTATTTATTCAAATAGTCTTTCAAAAGATCTTTTGGATTGTTCATTTCTGCTACCACTGCTTCGGAACGTGTTGTAGCTGTGAAGAAGAAGTGGCGCAAGAAACTTCGTCAGCAACACGAACTGTCTTCTTTTTTCTTTTTTTATATCGCCATTTAAAATTACAATAGTTCATGTCACAGAACACAATAATGTCAGTTTATTTAGTTAATTGTGTTTATTTAGTTAATTGTTTAATTTCTATTTTTACATTTTAATTGTTAATTTTGTGTAGATATTTTATTTCTATTTATATATTTAAGTTGTTAGTTTAGTGTACATATTTTCATTGTTGTTTGCTAAATGTCTGTTTTTTTTTAGATTTTAGTTATAATTTGGCAAAATAAATATTGACATGGTGAAAATTGGTGCTTAAGGAAAAAAGTGTGGTATATTCGAAGTCGCAACCGAATTCTAGCTATTAATAAAGTTGTATTTTATCTCACGTGTGTATTATTTGACAAATCCAATCCAATCATCAGGTAAAACTTACCCATCAAATAAATCATAGCATGAAAAAAATATCAAAACATTGACCTATTATTATCAGATTTAATTTTTAAAGACTTGACTGTCAAGTCCTAAAATCCCCTGTTTATACTCAATTGACATGTAAAGCAAAAATTAAAAATGTTATATTAATGTTAGTCGTATGCCACTGTTGATGATCGATATCGATAAAAAAATTTGGTACTAGCGTATCACTATTTTTAGGGGCGGAGCCGCCGCCATGTTTGTGAATCAAAGTGGTACGCGTCACGTGACCTTATGTTCCATCCCCTCTATTCTTTAATCATTGGTGCCAACTGACAAGTGTCGTTATAAGGTTATTTGTAGAATCATAGATTGTAGAATACAACAAAGTAAATAATACATTATAAGGTGTGTATTTTGTATTTACCTTACAGATTCTATAAATCTACTGTTATTACTGCATTATTTGAAATTTTAAACTGTTCAGAACTCACTAAAGCTATGTAACTGGAGGTTAAGCTCTATTTTAAAAAGCTTGTTTTTAATAATTACAAACTTCTGAATACTCCACAGATCCATATATAGCGTATATATTATGTATTGAGAGAAGTGGTCTATTCTTTGATTTAGAGCATTCAGTTTACTACGATACTACTGTATGTTATACATCTATATTATGATTAAATTCTTATTTTCAGCAGGACTTTATAAGTAACGAGAGTAGTTTAATTTATTACTAACTAAACATAATGGAGGAAGATAAAGTCCCTAGTCCTTTAGGTTCAACTGTAAGTTTACTGAACTGTTGGCTGTTGTATTTCTAGCTTTTTATATGCAACATAATCTTTATATTATTAAATAATTTTTCGTTCTGAATGGCATATTATCTATTTAAAATGTTGATGGTACTAATAAAACTGAATTTCTATTATTATATTCCACCTTTAGCTTATTTTTTTGGGAATAATATGCCAGCCATGTAAAAGCTTTAGATGTATTGTCCCTGAAAAATACATAAAGTAAAGTTAAAAGTGCAGTGCATCAATTTCTGTACATCCCTGCAAACCACACACTTTTTGTCTGAGAAAACCCTTAGTCAAAAAAATATTTAAGTCTGCATATTGCAATCATGACAAATTGTTATCTATACATCTATACATATATATATATATATAAATAAAATTGAAGGAATAAATAAAATTGAAGTGTCTGTTTTAAAAATGATAATAAATAAAAATGTCCAAGTACATATTGTTATATACACGATACCTATAACGAAAATGACCTTAGATTTTTTTTGTCTGTCTGTTCCGGCTGATCTCTGAAATAGCTGGACCGATTTTTGACGGGACTTTTTTTTATCAGGTAGCTTATATAAAGGATTAACTTAGGCTTTATTTGTTTGAGAAAATTTCATTTATTTAAAAAAATAACTTAAAAAAATAATTAACTTTTTGTTAAACTTCACGCGGATGAAGTCGCGGGCTCAGCTAGTAAATCATAAACTTTAAAATGCAAATATCTGTAGTTCATGTAGCATTTTTCTTTTTGTTGCAATAGTTTTAAAATGTTGTGCACTTAGTCAAGGAGATGTGGTAAAATTAGGTATTTTAAACATAACATGGAGTATCAAATTAGTATCTGGTACGCTCTATTGTACATAAAATGATTTTATAATTTATTTCACAATGTATGGGTGATTTATTTGATTATGAGATATTATATTTTACCTTAGTTTTGCCATGTTTCTATGATTCTGTATATTTTGCATGCCTTTATATAAAGTATAGCTAGCTAGATATAATTATTATTTGATTACCTTGTGTATTTCTATCCCTTTGGTTATTTATAATAGCTTGTACTTTTCTGTTTTCAGGAAGCCATGAATGATGTCTCCGAGACACCCACCAACCTTCCAGATTTACAAATGGTGAGATCTTATATTTTTAAATTTTGTTTTGCTATATCTATATTTTTATATTTACATTTAGAAATATTTGCTATATAATATAGTTTTACTGTTTCCAGGAATGTCCACTTTGCAAGTCAATCGTAAGATTCTTCTACATCAACTATCACGAGCAGCTTTTGATGTGTTCCAATGTATTCTGTGACTACCCATTTGGCTATAAAAAAATAAAATTGTACACTGCTAATGATTTGCGTGCGCTTGATGAAGAATCGTGTTCAAAGAGCACAATACCTTCAAACCCGACGTCAACAGTTTCATCGGCAGCGTGGGCTGACATCGAACAAATGAACAGTGTATATGAAGTTGATGAATGTCAGTCAGATTTAAAATCAATGAATGAGTATAGAGATAAAAGTATTAAGAAAAGAAAAGAGATAGAGAGTCAAGAACGGTTGGTTAAAAATATGCAGAATATAAAAGAACTTAACGTGGCACTGTCTGAGGTGAATGACCGCAAAGGACAATGCCTAAGTAATGAGAAATATATAAAACACCTGCTAAATATACAGAAAATGTCCGGTTTTAAACTACTAAAGCAGGGAGAATTGAAAACACTTAAAGATAAAGAACCTAATGTAGATCCCAAATTAAAAATAAATATTGATCCAGCTAAAGCCAATGGTACACCATATAAAATTAAGATAGCCACAGAATAAATTGTTGATTTTGTATATTTAGTTTTTTTTTCAACCCCATACATAATTTATGATTCATGTTCATAAAACCTGCATACCATAATGATTTGTAAAATTTTCGATTACCTATGTGAAGTCCGCTAACCCGCATTAGCCCAGCGTAGTACTATATGGCCTATCCCCTGTCGATTGTTAAGGAGGTCTGTGCCTTATAGTGGGACGCATATTTGCTAATAAAGATTCACTACAGATACAGTACGAAAAAAGATTATATGAATGCATAGGTAAAGTGCATAATATAAGTTTTCTTATTAGTGTGTGAATGGATGTAAGTCAATCTAGTGGTCTAACCTTTGAAGTCAATTATTATAAATGAAAATGCTGCGGGTTCGATTCTTGCACCTTTTTTGCGTTATCAAAGTATATTCGTTTTAAGTACAGCGATGTGAAAAGTATTTTGTTTTTTATCCCAAAATAATGATCAGTGCTATTAATAATAAATAATACACATCAAACATTTTCAGATCGGGTTACAATATTTTCTTTTTTTTGAACGAAATACATGAAACATATTCTTTATACTTTTAGTGCAATAAAAACCTTTTATTTAAAATAAACGATAGCTCTCTATTAATTATTGATAAATACATATATTTGCATGGTTACTTATACCATCAACTTTCGATCTAAACATATAGGTACAAACAATACCTATGTAAATAATGGTTCATCAATGAAGAAGCTTAGTTTAATTTTTTTTTTTACTTTGGCCCGGCATGATGGCCACATTGCACCTGATGCTAAGCGCAAATACCGCCCAGGCAGAGTATCCATTGGTATCAGACGGCAGTCCCATGCCAATGGAAACAATTATGCCGGCCTGCTAAGACGCCTCTTCACACTACGGCGGAAGGACCCAGGATTATAGGAAGGAGGGAATACGTGAGACGGCAAACAATTCCACAGCTTGACGGTGCGGCACAGAAAAGAATATAATATATACAAATATACATTATGTCGAACGCGAAAGGCCTCGTCTAATTGAAAGTGAAAAGCAACGATTTAAACGCTTGCATCCAGTACTGCCGTAACATGATTAGATTTCTCTGGTTCAACGTTTATTAGTCCATCTGTAATTCGCAAAATAAGTATTTATGTCGATATAAGAAATATTAATAGAAGAAGATAATATAAAGGTAATTTCTATAAAGCTGAAAATTCGACACAGCGTTCTACGGTACCTACCTATATTATTTTCAAGCATACACCGCCTGCCAGAATTAAGAACAAGCTTTTTCAAAAATACGTAAAACTCTTTGGTGTTTATTAGCAGGCGCTTTTTGAATGAAACCACAGAGCACCATATTCATCTGTTCCGTGGAGGAAACTTACTCGTTTACCACAAAAAGTGCCAATATGAGAGCTTATCGTTTCATTCTTTGAACCAACTGTACTAAACTAACTTAAAAATTGCTGTACTTTTAGTGGGAAATGCGGTTCGGAATACCAAGTTTCATTATTAACCAGGTCTATAATATTACTTGTACGGTACATTTCACACAGAGATTAACTATGTAGTATAACTACATTTTTCTGCTACATCGACTTTAGTGCTCCCTCCATATTTGGAGGTATTTAGGTTAATATTTCACAGTCTCCAATCTCCATGGTGCAGGTCGGTTGAGACCAGGCTGCGTAACGAGATGCTCCGGGTTCGATCTCCGCATCGACTATCGAGACACTTTACTGGCGGTAAATTTCATATTGTGAGAGGCCACCTTGGTAGGTTTCACCGCAATATCTATTTCTCCCACCAAAAAGCAGTGTACATGCACTGTTGTGTTCCTGTTTGTACAACATTGCAAGCAGAGTAACTATTGGACATATTGATAGTTGATACTTAACATCGTATGTCCCAGGATAGCGAGTGTAGTGGAATGCCAAGCAACGCTTTGTAATTTGTTTTGTTTGGTTTTGTTACTGTCCATGAGCGGTAGTATCGCTTACCATCAGGCTGATGTCATATTCATTAAAATAAAATAAAAAATACAAATAATAAATAATAATAAAGTGCAGCTCACAAACATTTGTTTCGGTACTGACTTCTGAATGTTAAAAGACCAGGTTCTCCAGAAGTTTCTGACACCTAGGTACAACAAAAATGTAGAATCAGTAATATGTGTGGCACCCACCCATTATATGATATTTCCACATGGTTTCACATTTGTTCTAATTTGTATGTAAACACGAGGCGTGTTGGTTTACGTGTGGGGCAGGAAGGGGGCGCGCCAGGATGTACGACCAGGAGCTTGAACTTGGCTTTCCCCGACAGATACCAGTCGTTATTTTACAAGCTAGCTAAGACGAATCGGAACACGCCTGATGTACCTACGTAGTTTTCCTATTCCTCGTTGTGAATACCAATAAGCAGTCCATTGTTGGACACAATGTATGATCCTCAGATTCGGTTATCTAGACCCAAGCTGCTCTTTTTTTATAATAAAGTAGCTAAAATGAACTAGCTATTAAACATATTGAGCACCCCATTTGCTATAATTAGAATTCAGATGTGTAGTCATGGCGTTAAAGTGGAACATAATTAAGTAAATACAAACTGCTTGCCTCAACGTTTGTCGAGTAAAATAATCCAGAGCATTGTTCGATGGTTACATAATAAATTGTAATCGCTAGATTTATGGTTATTTTGCATGTAAAACATTCATTATCAAAGCAAGAAAGAACATGATCTCTATCGAGCACAGTATGTATCGCCGCATTTGTTTTAGTAAAGCACCTGAATTTACCATTTTAGTTTGAAGAGTGATCGATAGTGTTATTGAATTGGTATAGCGCTAGTTTTTTTTTAAACTTTATCATAATTTCGTGTCATTACTGATTTTAGTTTTAAATATGATGTTACAGAAGTGTTACATTAAATAAGATAAAAAGCAACACGGCTACTTGAGATTTGGTAAGACAAATTATAGACATTCTGATCTCCAAGTCAATTGGTAACTTTCCTGATTTATAACTGAAACTTGACTTGTATCAATCCCGGGAGTTGCTCGAAATTATGTCGGATCCGTCTTCATCACCTCCTGGGTTAGAACCTGGGCTAACACTGACACTTCTCTCTCTAACATCATAATTAGGCTTAGTTTATACCAGTGGATTAAAAATACGCAGATTATACCTAGTCAGAAGATTCGTCGTTGAGAGGCGGCGATGTTTGCATTCGAGTTGGCCCAGTGTCCCCGGCGAACGCCGTGCTTATATAGAATGTGGCTGATAGCTCTCATCTTACTTTCGTTTCACATTGTCCGCAGATACAGAGGTGTCGAGTGTTCTGTGACATGGTTTGATATTACCATCTCCTGTTCACTGTCAAGGTACTGTTACAGATATTTTTAAATTGTCTTGAATATTGGAAGCGTTGTGGTAATTAAGAGGATCTAGGAAGGAATCCGATTTTTTATGGAGAATAGGGATATTTTTTGAGTTTGTGCATGGTGTGTAAATAGGATAATTAAAATTAAAATATTCTTTATTTAAATAGACTTTCACAATTTCTTTTGAATCGTTAATTGCTGCTACTACCGCTTCGGCACGTGTTGTAGCTGTGATGAAAGAAACACTAAGTCTAACATAAGTCCTATAATGATTATTTTCAAAACGAAGCGGAAAGTTTGCACACAATTAAAGAATTTCGTTGTTTTCATTGAAACATTTAGAAAAGTATGAATAGGTATATCGGTAATTATTATTTGATCCAATAATAAAATAAAAAATACTTGTTATTTCAGCTTAAAATTTAATTCTTGTATGAAAGATTTCCATACTGATTTCCATGAAGCAATTCAGTACATTTAACCTTAGTGTTTGTAACTTTCAGATGCAGTGGTTAACAGTTTGCATCTTGGTGACGTATTTCTACGGCGGCGGTGGAGTTACTAAAACATCAGGTTTGTAAATAATTTACAATATTTTATTAATGTTTTTAATTGCATCCTCCAAAAGAAAACGATGTCTTTAAATTCTGATAGTACATAATTTCCAGTTTTCTACGGTTTTTGAAATCAGTTGATCGTGTTTAAGAGAATATAAATTATATCCATATATATAATATAACTTGAGCTTAACATCTTTGTCTCATGGTGGCGAATGCAATGGAATGCCAAGCATTGCTTTGAAATTCATGGCGTTGTCTATATTGGTACTGTCTATGAGGGATCGTATCGCTTACCATTAGGCGAATGGCAATCTCGTCTCGCCATTAATTTCCATAAAAAGGCCTTATGATACTTAAGTGAAAAGAAACAACAATGCAAAACTAATGATATTACATCAATAAAATAAAATTTGTTTTCCGTTTTCATATTAAGCCTCGTTGCGTAAGAAATAAATAGCGTCAATAGAGTCATCTTCCTTCCTGATTACAATTTCTCTCACGGCGGAGTTAATGCAATAAACTTTTTACTCGACGACTATATTTAAACGTGCCTGCGAGAAAGTCCAGCCTTTTTACTGTAATTACAAACTTAGTTATATGTCAAGTACAGGGTCGTAGTTACGATTTATTAAAGATGATTATATTTTTAACTAACGGCCCGGCCCAGCTTCGCCCGGGTACAAATATATTTCTGTACAATAATATGTACGTATTGTACATTATTCACGGTGGTCGCGGGTTCGAATCCCAGGGCACACCTCTGACTTTTCGGAGTCATGTGTGTATTGATAGTCAATCACCACGCACTAAAACGGTGAAGGAGAACATCGTGAGGAAACCTGCATACCATAGCGATTTATAAAAAAATCTATGGTATGTAAGTTCGCCAACCCGCACTAGGCCAGCGTGGTGGACTATATGGCCTAACCACCACTCTCAATCGTACTGTCGATTGTAGAGGAGGCCCGTGCCCTGCTGTGGGACGTATATGGGCTGATACGGAATTGTACATATAAGCCTTCCTCTTGAATCACTCTATCTATTAAACCGCATCAAAATCCGTAGCGTAGTTTTAAAGATTTAAGCATACAAAGGGACATAGGAACAGAGAAAGCGACTTTGTTTTATACTATGTAGTGATGCAGGGTCATAGAAGACTGCCTTATGATTAGAAAAAGGCGACAGTTTTGTATGGCCTTAGAAAGTTTACCCATAGGCTTTATATTATTTATATATATGTATATATATATTATTATATCTTTATATTATTCTTGACTATCGAAATGCATATATGTGAATACGAATTTTATCTGTGATGGAAAATATAGCGAGGGGAAGTAGCATTAAAAATATCTTTACTAGAATTTGTACAGATGCTATGTCTACACGGTATAGGTCAACGTCGTGGACTATAGGTACATACCTATAGTATAACTCATTACCCTTCAGACTCGGGTGGCTTAGGGTAAGTACGTACATACGTACTTACCCTAAGCCACCCGAGTCTGAAGGGTAATGAGTTCGGGCCGATATAACAACTGAATTTAAGCTTGTCATATCAGCTTACATACGTCAGTCGTCACAAATCGCTATGGTAGACAGGTTCTTCCCGATGTTTCTAAATCGACTACAAAAAAGAGATTATGTATTCGATGTGTATGTATCTAATTTTGTAAGAATTGCACAGTTTTAGGATATGTTAGTCTATACTAGAGTCTGAAAACGAATTTCAAATAATAAAATGTATGTATGTTTGTATGTTTGTCCACGCATATCTCAAAAAGTATAAGTCGGATTTCAATAATTATGGCCTTATGGTTGTTTTTATTATTATTGCAATGAATGGCGAGACGAGCACGCCCTTCGCCTGATGGTAAGCGATACGACCGCTCATAAACAGTACCAAAACCAAACAACACCTTGAATTACAAAGCAATGTTTGGAATTGCGTGTTTGCCATCCCTGTCCTAGAGCTTGGATTAATATCGCGAGAAAGGCAATGTCCCCTATACTTCTGTCTGGCTACGGGCCTGATGCAGTAACCGATATATGTTTTTGCATTTTCTTTAACAAGTGTCGTGCGAAGTATCGTGTCATCGTAAATTCTTTGATTACGCACTAAACTTTGCAACTCATGCAACTGGAAAGTGATCGTTTTAATGACTTGTATACTTTCGCGATGTACTGACAGTTTAGAGATTTGCTTGTCATTCAATTATATTTTGTGGTGTAAAGTTATGTAACTTATAAATATTGTTACCTTTAAATGTTGTTTGATAAGTGAAAGCTAAGTTTAAAGAGGAATTGATGGCCGTTTCTTTGCCGAGTGTCAGTTTTATTCCTAAAAATTTAATAAAAAATCGGACTCTGCCAAGCAAGGTCATAAGTTCATGTATATGTTAACTGGAATATAAAACATTTTATTTAAATTATTTTCTGTATTGGTTTTTGGTAAAATTTTATAGTTTTGTGGAAATAAGTTGTTACAGTTTTCCCATTGTATATTTTTATATTCTCATCCATAAAAAAGACTTTGATTATTCTTTATTACCACAATTGATAAAAAACGACACTTATCATAACTATTTGCCTTTAAATTTCAGGAATTGATCAATTTTGGACAGATGACTACAATGTATTCGATCAAATCTACGGCAAGACATCAGATAAAGATATCTACGGAGCCTCATTACCACCTTCAATAAGCTTCCCAGGTCTCCAAAAACAAACGTTAGAGAAAAAGGAAAGATACGAGCTTGATTATGACAAAGATCTCTATACACTCGAAAGCATACACCACGGTTTCTCAAGTAAAAGCAAGAAAAAGAAACCTGCCTCGTCATACAATTTTATTAGCTACAATGATTTTAAGCCGATAAGTCAGGACAGTGATCCGGAAACATATAATTATTTAAAGCACTTGGAAGATTATGAGAAAGAAAAGACATCCAAGCAACCGGTGTATGGTGGCTTTAAGCCTTACACTAATCTAGGAAACCCTGAAGATTCCGAAGCGTACAAAAGCATCCAAGATATTCTAGACGCTCATGAAACTAAAGGTAAACAGTCTAATGAGGTAAAATATTTAACATATGGTAAAGAGAAAAGGAAGAAGCCTCCTAGATTTCGTGGTAATTCTATTTCCAAACAGAGATGCGTGTCGGGAAGATGCAGAAGTCGAAACAAAGTTCGTGCTGTCAGACCTTATGTGAGAAGGGTTAAACATAGATATGCATAAGACTATCAACTAAAAATTTTTGGTTATGGTCAGAAATATTTAGTGCAAGATATTTAAGACTCTATCGATTCAAAGTTTATAATATAAGCGGTTAATGAATTTATTTGTTGTTGTACCTACACTTGAAAACAAATGCAATATCTCTTTGTTTTAATGGTTAATTATATCAATACAGTATTGTAATAATAACTTTAAGGCCAGTTATGAATTTTACATTACTAGATTTTTTTAATATACTCTTATAAATAACAAATCAGAAAGATATTAATAAGACATGATTTTCCGAATTATTTTCTTAATTTTTTGCAATTGTTAAAATAAACATTCTAAGTTTTAGATTTACGTTTATTTTGCAATACTATTTATTACAACTTAAGTATTATTTTAATTTTAAGACTTATTTTAACTTATAAGCTATGTTCCATTTATTTATTGATTAAAAATAATTATGTAGTCATTTATTGTTTTATTATAATCATAAGTGCGTAAAGTGCCTTGTGGCCTGTTTGTAACAGACAAAAACGACTGTCTACATGTTCACGGTGGTCGCGGGTTCAAAACCCAGGACACACCTCTGAATTTTCGAAGTCATATATGTATCAATATAATACGTAGACAGATACGACATAATATGTACCTATATTCAATCATCAGGCACTATACACGGTGAAGGAAAACATCGTGAGGAAACCTGCATACCCTAACGATTTGTGAGAACTTTGTGAGAATTTTTATGGTATGTAAAGTGCGCCAACCTTAGGGCGATTCACGTAACTTCTTGACGCGCCGATCAAGTTGCGGTGCGGTTACAATTAAGTTTACGTTTTGGTACAAAATGGTATTCTTGTAAATGCTGCGCGTGAGCTGCGCGTCAAGTGTACGTCAGACGTATGAAATTTGTTTGACATTGACATATACCGCATATTTTTAAAAATACATTAGCGAATCATTGGTTCTCTTATTGTTATAGCCGCGAGCCGTATTGCGTGAACGTACATAGATCCTGATTGGTCATTTTTATATTTAGTATTTTAATTCGTGCTTTAGACTTAATTGGTTTTATTAAGTGTTTGATCGGTAATTTTGATTGTAAATTGTAATCTCGATTTTCTTTTTCTTTTTTTTTTGTGATGTTTTTTTTTCCAATTTTCTTTATTATTAATGTACATACCTATGTAAATTACCGTGTAATGTTGGAACTAGGGCATTTTCTTTATATATTTTATATGTATATTTAACTGTGGAATCATATAATTGGTGCTTTGTTTTTGTTTTTGAGTATATTTCTTAACACTGTTTGTTCCCAAATAAAATAAAATAAAATAAAATAAATAAAATATACGCGCAGCAGTAGAATACACTAAAGCGCTCGCGTGACGCGAACTTGACGCGAGCGTATTACGAGAATACGAAAAGGGCTGTTTTGATCGAAACGTAACTGCAACTGCGTCGCAACTGAACTATTGGTCCTATTCACTCTCAATCATCGATCGAAATATGCCGAAAAATACTTCTATTGTACCTTATTTTATTGTAACGTTTTGGTTAAAAAAAGGCTCGGCTTGTTATGTTACAAAGATAACTTCAATATTGCCTTCTAAAGGGTATTTAGGTAATAAAAGAGATTTTACTGTATACCACATGTCATAATTCGTCTGCTTATTGGTAAAACAAGATAAATGCATTTTTTTACAAAATCGAGTTAAAAATGCAGTTATATCATATATGGAATTTATTATTCTCTATCTACTGGTAAAACCCAATAAAAGCAAAGTCCAATATCTTCTGAGATAATAAGTTTGTAAAAGTGATAACTTCTTACATTTTGGAAAAAATATACAAGTATATTAAATATACAATAATAAATATTCTTACAGCTCCTAATATCCACATTAGAAGATTCCATTCCATGATAGATATCTACATAAGATTATACACATTAGAAGCACAGGTATAATTTTTTAATTACAGTAAATAATCATTATTAAAAGAAGAAGTTAAGATTATTTATGTCATATGTATGTAAAATTCATAAAGCTGAAACCATCATTAAAATTAAAACAACACAACACAGTTTTGTTTCCCTGCAATCATTATCATCAAAATTATACCATGAGTTGTTATTTTTTTTCTATAGGTCGCGAATTGCCAATTGGATTCCTATAATACTTATTTTTATTATTTAAATAAATACAGGAATCGAATTCGATCTATGGTATTCATGTCATAAAGGCTTCAAATTGGATTCCTTTATGTCATAAATGCATGAAGAGTTTTGGCAGGAATGTTTGTGCAACGATTCGTCTCATTGTTTTCGTCTTGAAATATTTGAGCTAGATCGTTGGTTGATTTAAAGGAAATTATAACGTACGGCGGCCATACCTAAAGCTAATCTCCATAGTCAGTTATTTTCGATTAAATGTTATCTATTTAATTTCATTAGACCACCTGTAATAACTCCAAGGCTATGCTATATAGTTCTCTGGTGTACGCAGCCTCAAAAGTGAGATTCCTGAAAAAGAAGAAGCATTTATTTAATGTTATATCTGTATGTAGGTATCAGCCCATATATGCCCCAGTAATGGCCTCCTACAATCGAGAGTACGATTGAGAGTAATTAGGTAAACACGCTGGCCTAATGCGGGTTGGCCGACTTTACATACCATAGAAATTCTTGTAAATCGCTACGGTATGCAGATTTCCTCACGATGTTTTCCTTCACCGTTATAGTGCGTGGTGGTTTGACTATCAATATAAACATGATTTCCGAAATGTGAGAAGTGTGTCTTGGGATTCGAACCTGCGACCACCGTCAACATGTTAAATAATTTGGAATATTTATATACATGTGGCCACAAATATTGTAGGAATTGGTTTGGCAGATGACAATATAAAACAGCAGTAAACACAAGTGAGAGGTAGAGATGGTTGGTGGTAGGTCTCTTATATGTAAGAGGGTAGGTACAGTCAGCGACATAAGTCGCTGAACACTTCACATTTTTTGATAAGCTTTTTATGAATTAAAATTTGTACGTACTTCTCTGTAGTCGTAAAATATAACCAAGTAAAGTCATCTATGCCGAGAAGTGCCATACGATATTGAAAATAATTATTATTTTAGATGATAAGACAATTTCAAATCTCGTGAATGTGTAGCGACTTATGTCGCTGACTGTAACACCGCAATGTCTATTTCTCCCGCCAAACACCATTATAAATGCACTGTTGTGATTCAGTGTGAAGGATATCTTAGCCAGAGTAACTACTGGACAAATCGAGACTTAACATCTTATGTCTCAGGAAGGTTGAGTGCAGTGGAATGCCAAGAATTGCTTCCTTATTCATAGTGTTGTTTGGTTTTGCTACTGTTCATGAGCATTCGTATCGCTTATCATCAGGTCAATGCTTGCTCGTCTCGCCATTGCAATAAAAACAAAAGATGCAACAACTTTGTGGTTTATACGATCCCTGTTATTTCCTTCTGATCGTTAATCGTAAGGTATGGACCAATTCTACAGTTATCCCTCCCCTATCCTTTCTCTATCAGTTTCTTCAGGCGATGTGAGTATCGATATGTGACAGACATTGGTAAGTAGGTATATTTATTATAATCTAAATAGGTTTAAATACTGTAATGTACTGGAAGCATACTATATATACATAGTTTTGCTATTAATATGTCGTAGTTCTGGATTAAACATGTTTGAATAATGTATTTCTGGTGTGAATACGTTACAGTTATCATACTTCCTTAGCTCAAGCGTTTGTTCATTTGTATTGAATAATCATCGCGGTAGTTTGTTGTACCTCAATGCAAATGATGAACAAATGATACAAAGAGTTAATTTATTAACTAGTTTGTCGCAATTATTGTCAAAGAGATAGTCATAAATAACACATATTTTTATTATTAATGAATTATTAACGTCTTTGTATTTGCTAAGTGCAGATTTTTTAGTAAAAAAATACCTAATTACCCAGACTCAGTTGTGGCTATTAAATAAAACAACTATGAAGGAAGGGGAAATAAATTATTCTTACTGTTTCATAATTTTTCTGCTGCATAATATTTATATGAATACAAACCGTATTTTTGCCACTAAGCCAATTAGGTAAAATGTCTGCTCTTTCTTATTTTGACTACGAGGTTTACTTGGAGCTTAGTCTTCGATTTTACCGATCAAAATGTGAGTAAATGAAGTTCAAAATGGCGGCTTTTATTGAAAATGGGGATTTTGTTGAGATGAAATGGATGTGTATCAGAAAACGAACGTTTCTATACAAAATGGAAGTCAGAATCTAACCTGGGCAGTGTGTTTTCTCTCCATCTCCTCCTAATATCCATCTCGGATCTCAAGCCGCTCTGTAACATCTTCGAGTCAATAATAACACCGATGAACACCACTATGCAGAATTGTATAAAGAAGAAAAAGTCCAGTGCTGCCCAAAATGGACGTTCAGGTACCTGTTGGAATTATTGTGTAAATAATTAAATAGACCCAACAGTCACATACGTTGTCTTAACCCAAGAGCCTTGTGTCGTGGGTATCAAAAACTACGACAGACTTTGCAACCCCATAAACATCCAGACCCGAAACAAATACGTGTCACAGAAACATTTGTCTCGGCGTGGGATGGAACCCGCGGCCTCTCGTTTCACAGCAGTCGTCTAATCAACTGCGCCATAGAGGCTGTCAAATTACCACTAATTTTTACAAAGCAGAAGTATATCGTGAGGAAACCTGCATACCTAATACAAAACAAAAAACCGGTAAATTGACAGTAAAGTGGATTTTAGTACCATCCAAACTAGACTAAGTCTAAGCCATTTCCGATGTAACAATAAATAGATATTTATTACAATCGTAAATACTATTTAATATATTTTGAACAACGGTGCAATAAACACAAATGATAGGTATTATTTATCTATCTATCAGCCAAAGGAAGTCCGGATTTTTGTTTAGTATTAGGTATGCAGGTTTCCTCATGATATATTTATTCTTTGTGAAAATTAATGGTAATTTAACATCCTCCGTGGCGCGAGAAACAACGGGTTCAATGCCCGCACCGAAACATATTTTTATGTGATCCACGGGCATTTGTTTAGGGTCTGGGTGTTTGTGAGGCTGCAAAGTCTCTCGAAGTTTCTGACACGATCGATCCCACGACACATGACTCGAACTAAATATGTGAATGTGTGTATTTTTTTGTTATTATGTTTTTGTTTCTTGTATTTATATATTTAACTTCAACACATTGTACATAGGCGGACTTAATGCCATTCTTTTCTAGTCTACCCTGAGATGGTGCCGTGATGATAGGAGTATGGTACAAATTTTTATATGTATGTGCTAATTGATTAAATATACACATATTTCTCCAACAAGCCGGGAGTGTACTTTGGGATTTGGACCACCATTTCGGCAGCTCCCGTGCGGATTGTTACCAACAGTCCATCATGCACTAAACTTCTTATTTAACCAGCATAAAATTTAATTTAATTTATAACTTACGAATAATTAGTTAGTTATTTTGTAATTTTAGTTAAAAATTACAACAAGAATGGAATATTCAACACGTGTATTTTTTACATTGTCGTGAAGGAGTGAATAAAATGTTCCTGATAAATGTTTTTTAATTTGCAATGATGGCGAAACGAGCATACCATTTGCCTGATGGTAAGTGATAGGATCGCTCATGAACAATCAATGCCTGACAATGCCTTTGGTCTCTATAGTGTATATACATAGTGTATATATCGGTATATACCGATGGGAGTTAGTCATCCCTAGTCTTGACTAAACATTTAAAGAAAAAACAAAGTTTAAAAAAAATCCTATATTTATTGTTGGTACAAAACTTGATTCTTAGCAATATTTTTTGACAATGACAAGTACCCTAAAGGTTTAAATTTATTTGTGATAAAAAATGGCCAACGTTAAGGGCACACGGCCGTGATTTTTTACACCAAAGGACAATAGGTTTGCATAATTGGCAGTTCAGGGGATTCTGATAAAACAGTTTTGACAGACAAACAAAGGACAGAAGTTCAGTGATCAATGGATCACTTTTAGGGTGAATTCTGTTTTTTCTACGTACGGAATCCCAAAAATATGTATAGAAAATCGGTTATATAAATATGAATTGTGATGGTATTTTGAAACGATTATTAGGTTAACAACACAGAGGTCGGAGGTTCAAGTCCAAGGCATTATATTAGTTAAATATGTCACGTGTTAGCGCTGGAGGCAAACATTGGAAGAAAACTGGAATTTTACGGACATTTTTTATTTTTTATTTATGGATTGCACCAATCCGTTTACAGTCTGCGTCACATTAGTTTGTCCATAAAACCAGTCCTCAAGTTACATTTTTCTCATCAAACACAGTCGATCGTCCGTCAATTTGTCAATTATTTTTGCGTGTTTTTAAATAGATTCGAGTTTGGGTAATAAAGCTGTAGTTCTTGCTAAAATAATAATATAACCTCTTGTGTAGCATAGCATATTTAGAAATAATATTTAGCACCTACATACGATGATACGAAAAAAAAACGAAAAAGTCATCGCTTTTTTTAGCAAAATGTTTAGTTGCATTGTGTCTGACGTCTCATAAACTCTCAGCCGGCTTCGTTTTCCGTAGTAGATTTGTATACCTTGTATAATGCTTTAGTAAGGCGAAGACAACCTAATTAAAAATTGATAGAGCCGAGCGAAAAATCTAATTTAACACATATAACACTCTATAAAAGACGTATATACGACGGTGACTAGTTTTATTTGACGTGCCTTAATGAGGACGACATAAATATAGGTATGAAACACTTTAAAAAAAATAAAGCGAAAAAAACACACATAAAACACACCTGCTTAGCCTTAACTTCACTTGTGCACCTTTACAGAACTATATTAAATAAAATGTCTTTAACTTTATGCAATAAAATAATAAAATGCAGCAAATTAATGAAAATAAAACAATAGTTCTATGTATTTCCTACGATTTTCCATCACCGGTATTATTAAGGTAATATCATTGGTAATATTTATTTATTTGACAACCTCCGTGGCGCAGGCGGTTAGACGCTGCCTGTGAAACGAGACGTAACGTGTGCGATCTCCGCACCGAGACAAATGTTTTTGCGGCCCACATTTTCTTTCGGGTATGGGTGTTCATGGGACCGAAAAGTTTCTCGTAGTTCCTGATACCCACGACTCAAGACTCAATCTTAGTGTGGGGTCAGGACTATGTATGTGACTGTTGGGTGTTATTTATTTATTTTCGTTCTTAGGGATCTCAGTGTCTTTTTAAATATTATGGATGTTGGGGTATTTTCTTGTTCTGGATAATTCTACGACAATTAACGATACGTTTATGTGAAAAACAATAAAAAGATATTATATCGCACATTACAAACAAGATAATGGATATAATGCAGTCATTGATCCTTATTATCCAGATTATCATGTATATTTATAATTGAGAAAAAGAAACAATAGCTAAATATATTTAATGCAACAGTACTAAAAACTACATTCATATTTCGATGACTACATTTGTCCAATATCCCTTTCCTCCTTTAAACTATCTTTCCTTGACCATCGCATGTTTTAGGTGGGCAATCCATCCGATGCGATTATTGTAGATTTAATCTTAATAATAATAATTAATATTTTACCACTAGGATATATTCAGATACTATGCTGGATTTATCCCCTTAACAAAAGGTAAAAAGCGAAAAAATACTCACTTTTCGCGGTGTGTATAAATCTATTTCGCAGTCTACAGGAGACCAGGCCGGATTCATGTTGAGTTTATTTGCTCAGCGTCGCGTCACAAGCAGCGCAGCTGTGGAACAGTTGTGATTTTTAAAACAATATTTAGTCGTATATTTATCCTGACTAATAACTGCGAAACTTTGTATGTATAGATGTATGGATGTATAGCTGTTTGTTACTCTTTTACCAACAAACCGCTTGACCGATTTTGATGAAATTCTGTATAGTAGCTAACACACTGGATTATCGAACCCCTGGTGCAACAATGTTTCACATGCAAGAATTAGCAAAAATTGCAAGGTTGGAAGGTATAAAGAAATAATCTTATATTTTTTAGAATATTACGTGATCATAATTTTTTTAACGGTAAAAGTTAATATTGTGATAGAAGCTGTTCAACTCGTCTATGTCTTGAAATATCATATTTTTATACGATGTCAAAGTTACAAATGTTTTTCATGAAAAGTTGCATTTTTGCAAAAGTGACATTGTTGCACCGGGGGTGCAAGGAATTTAAATATTTAAACTCGAATGGATGGTACGGGACAAGAGAGTACAAGATTGTATGCTCTTCGTAATGGGACAGAATGAGATGGGACAAAACGGCGTATAACGGGACGGGCCGGCATTTTGAGATTAAATATAAAACAGTTAATACGCGAAATAATTGATGATGTGGAATATACTCAAAAAATATGCACCCAAGCGAAGCCGAGCCTATCCGCTAGTTTGTAATATTTTTAGATTTTTTTTTGTGGTTTGTGTCCTTTTAGTCCAACCCGCACTAGGCCAGCGTGGTGGACTATATGGCCTAACCACTCTCAATCGTACTCTCGATTGTAGAGGAGGCCCGTGCCCTGCAGTGGGACGTATATGGGCTGATGCAGTGTCCTTTGAGTTCGAGACTTATAAACTCCGCCAATATTAAGTCTTCTTTCTGTCTTATTTAGTTATCCTTCCACGGCAAATTTACTGCAACATGACTAATGTTGTGTGACTGCCTTGGTAGCGTAATTGTACTAAGGTACGGTTACAAAGCTGAGGACTTGGGTTCGAATCCCGGGTTGGGCAAAGTTATATTGGATTTTTCTATTCATTATCAGCCCAGAGTCAGGAATTTGTGCCCAATATGGCGATAAGCTCGCCACCTATTACATCGTGGGACGGAACATACAAGGCGAAATGTGGGTGTCCTGGCACCTCTGCCTACCCCTTCTGGGAAAAAGGTGTGAGTTTATGTATGTATGTATGACCAATGTTAAGGGCGATGCGGTCTAGAAAGTTCGGTAACTGGCAACATACTATTTTCTGTAACCAATCGACACAATTATACTGGTTTCCTAACTTGCTTTTCCATGATGAAGCGGAAGTATCTAGGATTACGGAGAGGTGGGAACATATAAATAAATAAATACGTACTTATACCAAACAGTATAGTTATAGTAAATTTTTTATAGTAAATATTTTTTCAATATCGTCGAGTTTGTTGCATGCAAAATATTGTAATAATTATTGTAGCCAGAGTACACATTGAGACTTAAAATGTTAGGTTTCAGGATGGCGAGCGCAGTTACCGTCGGTACGTGGCGTAACACAGTTGTGCGTATAGCGATAAATAAAAGTGTTTATAGTACCGCGATAATTATCTCGAAATAACAAATAAAAATTCCTATTCATGGATGTGGTCCATCATGGGCCATCATCTCTAGCTGGATGTAAAACGAGTAAAGAAAATATATGTGAAGATGATGACCTACAATGTTCGAGTGGTGAAGAGTTAAATAGTTATTTACCTGAGTCCGAGTCGCCCGACTCAGATATTCTTATCAGCAATCGGCGTCCGTTGAAAAGATTGCGTAATAGTAGCAACGAGTGCATTGACGAAGGATTTACAACAGTTCAGAAGAAAACACACAATAAGATGAATAAAAATAAAAATAGCAGTGAAAATGACCAATATGAGGTATGCCTGGCATCCCACCAATTATTACCTAAACAAATAGGGTTGGCAAAGCTTTTAAAAGAAGAAAATATACAAAATATGACACAAATTAAGTATAAAAACCCTTATAAAGCATTATTAAAATTTGAAAAGAAAGATGACGCAGAAAAATTAATTAAAAACACAAATCTGAAGGAGCGCGGTTACCGCTGTTATTCAACAAGCGAAGTGGACATAACATATGGAATAGTTAAATATTTGGAGCTTGATGTAAAAAATGAAGAGTTACTTAAATCTTTTCGATGCGATCAACAGATTGTTTCTGTTAAAAGACTTAAACGAATTGCAGAAACAGGGGAATGGGTGGATAGTGAAACTGTTCGTTTCGGTTTTAAGGGCTGTATTTTACCGTCATATGTTTATGGTTATGACTGTAGATTTAAAGTTGAGCCGTTCACTTACCCCGTGACTCAATGTTCCAAATGTTGGAAATATGGGCATATAGCCCGTAATTGTCCGGCCAGATCAATATATTGTCCCAAATGCGGCGGGGAACACAGCAATTGTGACACAAAGAATAATAAATGCATAAATTGCAGAGGTACACATTTGGCATTTAGTAAAGTATGTCCTATATACATAAAAGAAAGAGAAATACGAGTTATTATGTGTAAAAATAACTGCACGTATAAAGTAGCCTTAACAAAACTAAGAGAGAATAAAATACATGTGTCAGGTGATAGCTGTTATATAAACAAACTACAAGAAGATTCAAGCCCTCAAAATACTCAATTAAATGGATCTTATAGACAAATATTAGGCACTAAATTAAAACAAACTGAAACATTAAACTGCCAAATAAACAAAGTACATGAAGAAGATAGTGAACTTGAATCAATAGATAGTAACGGACACACTATAACTGCCACACAAAATGAACAGTTACGAAACAACAAGTCTAAAAAAAGAAAGAGGAGGAGAAATACGTCTAATCAGAACGAAAATGAAAATACAAATAATAATAGATCAAATAACTCAGATATGCAATGGGAAGAAATTAGAGACGATAGAAATATTTTATCAAACATATTCCAAAAGACGAGGGAGATCATAGTGTCAGGAAAAAGCTTTGAGGAGAAAGTACAGCAAGTTCTTAAATTATTTGTTGAGGAAATAATATCATTCTTTGTGAAGTCAGTAAATTGTAGGGAAACGATTTCTAAATTAATAGAACTTTTTTACAATGGATAAAATAGATCGGAATCTGAATGTATTACCTGGTTCGAACTCTTCGCGATTTACCGAGCAAATATTAAATGTTGCTCAGTGGAATGCGCAGAGTCTGACTCCAAAAAAATGTGAGCTTGAATTATTTCTAAATCAAGAAAAGATAGCTATCTGCCTTGTCAGTGAGACTTGGTTGAATACGGACATAGTTGTAAAAATTAAAAATTATAACATTTTTAGGAGAGACAGATCTGACTCTTATGGTGGCGTAGCTATCATTATGCATAAATCTATTAGTGCTCAGTTATATAATATTGAGGTAACTAATAGAGGAATAGAAGTTGTGTGTGTTAAAGTTTTAAATTGTCCCCATTTAGAGCATGTTGTTTCTATATATTGCCCTTCATCGATACGTACTTTACAATGTGATTGGGAATACATATTTTCACGTTTTACGGCTAAGACATTAATAGCAGGTGATTTTAATGCCCACCACACCAACTGGTCTGTCAAGTGTGATCAAAGAGGGTTGCAAGTACTTGATTCATCCTTAGAGCATAATTATATATCATTAAACAACGGAGAAATGACCAGAATTAAATTAGTAAACGGTATTTTACAGGAGTCTGTGCCAGATATTACTTTTGTAACGTCAGACATAGCAATTTATTTTAAATGGCAAGTTACCAGAGAATGTTTAGGTAGTGATCATTTGATCATTAAATATTCAATGCAGTATGTTTCTTCCAAAAAGTTTATTAATTGTCGTAATTATAAGCTAGCTGATTGGAATTTGTATAAAAAAACACTGTTAAGTAGGATGAACTTTACAACTATAAATGAAAACAATATGCAATGTAGTTATGATCTTTTCATCGACAATATTAATCATGCCGCTGATCTTAGTATACCTATGATTAGAAACTGTAGAAATCCAAATCAAACCTTTCAAACGAAACCATATTGGACGCCAGAATTATCTTTGGCAATAGCTGAACGACGATTAGCTTTAAAAAAATTTAGACGGAACCCAACACCCGATAATCTAGTCATATTGAAGGAAAAAGTTGCGTTTGCACAGAGAGTTCACAGACAGGCCAGAGCAAAAAATTGGCAATTATTTTGCAATAACATAGATGGCACCATAACGTCATCAGATATGTGGCGCCGTATGCGTTGGATGAAGGGCTTGAAGAGAGAATATGTTTATGCGCCGAAGGATAAAAAAGAAGAATTATTATGTTCGTTAGATCCAGACTCCGTAAATTCTAGAAAGCCATATTTTAAGTCTAAGAATAATAAACTAGAAAGTGAATTCTCTATCCAGGAGCTCCTTAGATGCATTAAAAAGAAAGATACTGCACCAGGAGACGACCAAATTACATATTCGATGATTTACAACTTACCTTATGCATATAAATTAATCTTACTCAATCTTATCAATATAATATTTAGCTATGCTCTGGTACCCCATCAGTGGCGTGATATTAAAATAGTTCCTATTCCGAAACCAAATTCAGAAAATAACACATTTAGACCTATATCTTTGATATCTTGTATATGTAAGATTTTCCATGTGATGCTATGTAGACGTATCGAATGGTTTGTTGAATCTAATTGTATTTTAGCTCAAACTACTAGTGGATTTAGAAGAAGTAAGTCTTGTATTGATTGTCTGGTTCGACTTACTTCAAGTGCTCAAATTGGTTTTGCCAAAAATATGTCGACTCTGGCTGTCTTTTTGGATGTACAAAACGCTTACAATAATGTTCTTATCAACGAACTTGTCAGTATTCATGATGACCTAAACTTAGGGACTCGAATTTGTCAATATTTGTGGTCTTTTTTAAGTTATAGGTGTTTAAAAATTAAAGACAACATAGATGATTATGCCATGGTCAGATGGACAAGGAGAGGATTAGCTCAAGGAGACCCCATTTCGCCGCTCCTGTTTAATATAATGACTCATAAAATAGGCTCGTCAACTCGAAATGTAAGCATACTCCAATACGCTGATGACTTTGCTATTTTTACACAAAATCGCGATTTAGATGTAAGCACCTTTAACATTCAAAATAGCCTTAACATTATTGTTAAAGATTTAGAATTATTGGGTTTGAAAATATCACCAGAAAAAACACAATGTTGCATATTTAGACGACAAAAAAGCAGACAACAAATTACTTTAACTATTAATGATGTCATTATAACTCCGGTAGATCATTTGAAATATCTAGGTGTGTGGTTGGACAAATCATTGTTATGGACTAAACACATTAACGAAACACAGACAAGGGCTACAAAATCATTAAACATCCTTAAAATACTTGCAGGAGCTTCTTGGGGCTTACATCCCACACACCTTCGACGCTTATATATCGCCTTAATACGCAGCAAGATAGACTTTGGTAGTTTTCTTTATGGTGCAGCAGCAAAAACGCACTTAGCTAAGCTTGACAGAATACAAAATGTAGCAATGCGCACTATAGGAGGTTTCATTAGAACCACACCCATAAATGTAATGGAGTGTGAGCTATATATTCAACCGTTACATTTTAGACGCCTGTACCTAGCTACAAAATATTGTCTGAAGTCACAATCTCTCGCTAATAATGTTACTATATCTCTTTTGAAAGAACTTTCCATGTTGTGTGTGTCCCGATACTGGCAGAGAAAAAAGAAGCCACTTCTTGTAGAAATCTTCGATGAAACGAAAACTGAATATGTTAATAGTTGCAAACCTTTAGATATGTTTAGACTAGATACTTGGGTAACAAATATTAATTTAGATTTTATTAGAACCGAAGTAGATGGTACTCAATTATCGAAAAAATGTGTAGATAAGATTATATTTAAATGTAATGTAATCGAAATGTTTAATTCGGAATACAAAAACTGGCACAGACTTTTCACTGACGGTTCGAAAACAAGTACCGGCACTGGAGCAGCTTTTTATGATCCTATATGTAATGTTCAAGGATTATTTAAAATTGTATCTAACTTTCACTCCATTATGGCGGTGGAACTCTTTGCGGTCTTAGAAGCTATATCCTATATTATGACTTCGGATATTAAGAAAGCGGTTATTTTTACTGACAGCCGAAGCGCTTTGCAGCATATTGCTCGATGTGCCTCTACTATTAGAGGTGCTTCGGTAGCATATGCCATCTTGGAGAAAATCCTATTTCTTAGGACAAGGGGTGTGGAGCTAAGATTGCAATGGGTTCCATCGCATATCGGTATTCAAGGTAATGAAATTGCTGATAAATTAGCTAAAGAAGCGATTCTAAATGGTGCACCTATTTATATATTTCCGGAATATACAGAAGTTCTTAACAATTACAGATATAAAATTTTTGAAAAATGGAAATTATATTATAAATCTACAGCTACACAAAAAGGAATATGGTATAATACAATTCAGCAAGAACCTATTCGGATACCATGGAGTACTAATTGTAATTTAAAGAGAAGTCAGATAGTTTTAGCACATAGATTTAGGTCTGGGCATTTACCGCTAAATAAATTTAAATACCTAATGAGACTAGTAGACTCCCCTAATTGTTTATCATGTGGAGTATTAGAGGATGTGTATCATTTCTTAGTAGAATGCATAAATACCGAACCCTTAAGAATATCCTTGATGAATCAATATAATGTAAACCCTTTCAACTTAGGAGTGTTTCAAAGCATATTATCAGAACCAATGTCTAATATAGCCAAAACTGTGTATACGTTAATTAGTAACATAAATATTTAATTGTACACGTATTTAGTATTAGATTTACAATTTAAGGTTGATTGTAAGATTCTTTTTTGTAATCATAGAGCTGGCATAGTCGCAGAGCGACTCAAAGCCCTGAAAAAATAAATAAAGAGAAAAAAAAAAGGATGGCGAGCGCAGTGGAATAACAAGCATTGCTTTGTAATTCAAGGTGTTGTTAGGCTTTGCTTTTGTTCATGAACGGTCATATTGCTTACCATCAGGCAAACGCCATGCTCCTCTCGTCATTTATCGATATAATATTTTCTTTTATTACTCACGCTTTACATTATTTTTGTTAAAGTTTTATAGAAAACTATAAAATTTAGTCAGTCCCTTATCCCACAGTAAATTGCCTATTTTAAGGTAATGTGTTTATTATGAAAAAATCATATCACGCCATAATTAATCTTTGCCAATTAGCTTTTGTTTAAGGTGACTAAAAATGTACTTACCTGTAATTGGGATTCTCCTAAATCCGGAACAGTTGCTTTTTCAGACAAAACTCGTGTTCAGAAATGTTCACACACATAAATATCGTTACAACTTGGAATGTATTGAATGCTGATGAAAGTATTTGGTATGTATAGAAACAGGGCCACATTTAGAACTCATTGTAGTGTCTACAACCCACAAATATAAATACTTAGTTCTGAAACACGTGTGCTTCATATACACAACAAACAGCACAACATAATATACAACACGAATACCTAATGATAGAATTTATGTCCGCATAAACACTTTAATGATAAAAATACATTTTGTACTGACTGCTATACTTATGACGTTGTTTTAAGAACACCTGCATTAGTATTTTTATTGGTTATTTAAGAAGATAAAATAAAAGTTGCAAAATTCACTATGAGCATATACACGCGGTCTTCTTGACAATGTTTGGATGTAGGCGCCTTAGTTTTTATTGTATTGGACTTCTCATTCCTTGTTAAATCAGACCGTATACATCCCAATGCAGGGCACGGGCCTCCTCTACAATAGATATTACGATTAAGAGTGGTTAGGCCATATAGTCCCTAAATCTGCAACAATTCAATGGCATTTATGTTATAGGCTACTCAAAAAGGGAGAGGAGGGCTTGTATAGACAAAGGTCAGGAGGCTAAGAAGGCGTATGGAGCCTCCAGCAATATCTCTCACCTAACAAATGACAATGGGAGTTATTATTTCTCGCCTGTTTTTTATGAGGCAGTCCAGCCAACCGCCAAACTTTTATTTAACAACAATGGTCTGACATTTAAAATTTACAACCCATTAACACTTATATACATCCTTGTTCTCTAAGTAATAGCTATTGTCAGAGATGCAATTATATTCCTTTTTGTTGTTCGTTTTGTAAATAATTTTGATTATTTTTCCGACCCAAATATCGACCAATAGAATTGCACCATTCGACGTCACGTGGTACAACCTACATGGTATTATACTGATAATTTTTTGAAAATTTTCTCTGGTAGTTGCTATATATAAAAAACAAAACATGATCCAGTCAAATTAACCACACGTCAAACTGACAGGTTGAATTCAATTGTGAAAATTGGAGATTTTGCATGAAAATGAGTTTGAAATTAAAATTTGGGACGGAAAAATAATCCCCCAAATACCACACGAGCTTCAAAATTATCTGGCATTTCCCTCAAGGTTCCCTGCAAACAAATAAAGTCGTCAAGTTTTGACTCCTTCATTTTTTTGCAACGAACCTATCGGGAAATACCCGATAATTTTGAAGCTCTTGTGGTATTATAAGTGAATATATATTTTAACAGTTAAATAAATTATAAATATTAATGGTAATTTGACCACGATTTGCAAAGGTTCGGGTCTACCTGCTTGCGGTGTCAGATGATAATATGTTTTTGAGCCGATGTTTTTTTCTGATATAAAACATATCAGAGGCCAAATATAAATAATATAAACAAACAATGCATTAATTTGAAGTAAATCTTGTATTGTCAATTACATCGAATAGAATATGTATACAATTCAGGTACTGTATCAGCTCGTTTACGTCCCATTGCAGAGCACGGGCCTCCTCTACAATTGAGGGTGGTGAGGCCTAGTGCGGGTTGGAGGATTTCATATACCATAGAAATTCTTACAAATCGTTATGGTATGCAGGTTTCATCACGATGTTTTTCTTAACCTTTATAATGGCTGGTAATTGACTATCAATACACATTACTGTGAAAAGTCACAGGTGTGCCCTGGGATTTGGAACCTGGCACCACCGTGGACAGGTTGGCAGCCGCGTCTGATCCGTTATCCGTACTATATACCGTATTATTGAAGAATTATATACCGTATTATTAAAGAAATAATTCAAGCGCTGGTACATATTAAAGCTTGTATTTTATTTTCTGTAAAAATCAACTATATTTATACAAACAATAAAATACACACTTTAATATGTAGGCACCTCACATGAAAATCAAAGAAAACAAAAACATACGAGTATAATCGTAAAATGTAATAAAAAACAAACATTTTGAACTGCATGACAAATCACCAGACAACGGAGTTAAGGAAATTATTCTTACTCATCCAATAAAGTCTTTACCTTGGTTATTTTTTTAATGGCATGATAAAGTAAGCGGCACGTGATAGTAAATGTAGTGCTATATACTGTAACATTAATTCAACATTACGCAGTATATTGCTGGACGTCATCATCATCTCTCAATAGTTATACTGGTGGTAGGTCTCTCATATGTGAGAGGCCATCTGGGTAGGTACCACCGCAATGTCTATTTCTCCCGTGAAACAATACTGCGTAAATACACTGTTGTGTTTCGGATTGAAGGACATTGTAGCCAGAGTAACTACTGGACATATTGAGACTTAACATCTTATGTCTCAGGATGACGAGTGCAGTGGAATGTTGCTACTGTTTATGAGCGGTCGTATCGCTTCCCATCAGGCGAACGGCTTGCTCGTCTCGTCATACCTTGTAATAAAAAAAAAAAAATATTTCCTACTTTATACAAGAGGTCCGGCTACGACCAAACATGTCAGTGGTGTTTTACTGGTGTCATATATGTGAGAAGCCACCTGGCTAGGTTCCACCGCGATGTCTATTTCTTCCGTCAAACAGCAGCATTGTTGTTCCGGTTTGAAGGATATTGTAGCCAGTGTAACTACTGGATATATTGATACATTACATCGTATGTCTCAGGATGGGGATCGCAGTGGAATGCCAAGCTTTGCTTTGTAATTCATGATGTTTGGTTTTGCTACTGTCCATGAGTGGTCGTATCACTTACCATCAGGCGAATGGCATACTCGTGATCATTGGACACTGTCGACCATGAACATCGCGCCACAGCTCTAGGATCATGGATATGTTGCTGGCCCATCAAATCGGGAGGGGAGCAGGAAGGAAAAAGTATAGGAAGACGAAAGGAATATCCCTTTCTATCAATTTCTTTTCATTGCTGGAAATAGGTCTCCTTAAGCAAGCGTTAATTATCTTGTGATTTTTTTTGACACGCGGTAAGTTTTACTCTTCTTTCAGTACTGTGTTTTTATACTGGTCGTCGAATTTGTTTTAAAATATCAGTTTGAAATGATGAGAAAAAATGAATTTACTGATCTCAATGCAGTACTGTTATTTTAGAAACCGTTTAATATGGTAAACTTTCAATTTCATTGTTTATTAACTGGATGAATGTTTAATGCCCAGTGGGGGGTTTCATTATCATCAGTAAGTGCAATGCAATGCAAGAGGAAATACTGATTAGTATGAAATGATATTCTTTCTCCAATTGTACTGGGATAGTTCTTTACACTTCGTCTAAGGTACCCTATAACACAGAACAGAAAGAATACCATTCTATTCGATAGAGCGGTAAATATAATAAATAAATAACCTTTTTGAAATATACACACATATATAAACTGACGCTTTTCTCTCAGGGGCGGTAGGCAGAGGTGCAACAGGACACCCGTATTTTGCCTTGGTGTGCTACGACCCATGATGTTTTTTTTATTTGTATGAATTACGAGACTAGAATACCATTCACCTGATGGTAAGCGATACGACTGCTCATGGATAGTAGCAATGCTTGGGATTCCACTACGTCCACCATCCTTATAAAAAAGATAATAGACAAGTCTCAATTTGTGCAGTAGTTAGTCCGACTGCAATATCCTTCAAACCGGAACGCAGTAGTGCGTTCACACAGCTGTTTGGCGGGAGTTATAGAGATTGCGGTGGTGGCCACCCAGGTGGCCTCTTCCATATGAGAGACTTACCACCGGTGGAGTTAAAGTAGTGACGAATGATGTTGAGACTACGGCTCAGTGTTGACGGTAAGTGATGATGGGCTCATGGCTCTTATAAGCCAACACTGAGCCACTCGGGAAATATGTTAAGAACCAACAGCCTTTGAGCCGTATCTTGTATTAATAGTTCTTCTTTTTTTGCTAAGTAATAGATGCATGGATCAACACGACTTTCTTATTGTGTAATTTTATAGGTACTGCATTAACTTCTGTGTAGCTTTGCACTAAATCGTTTTTTTATTGTTCCTACCTTCTTAAGGTCAGGTCATTGTTCACTGCTCTTAGTACGCGTTTAGTAAGATATTTTAGAATGTAAGATTTTATATTTTTACCAAGTTTTACATTTACTTCTATAATAATTCTGGTATAAACTAAGATCTAGTTTTTGCATGTACTCAATGTCATTATATTTTGGCGAAACCCGTGGGACCTAGATGCCTCAGCTCACATATACATATTTTAATAAAAAGTTAATTAAATTTGGTGATGATGTATAATATGCTCTTAGTTCTTAAATATTTATATGCAAGTTAATTTACGAAATATGTGTAAATGTATATTTGGCAATATTTTACTTATGTAACCATATGTTAAGTAAATGGACATGAATTGTGTTTTCGTGTGCTAATATTATTTCTCTCAATATTTCACCAAATGTTTGGTTATAACTCATAATTTTGGCCACGTAATAACCCAATAAAATGTATAGAGTTAATTATAAAACCAGTTGCTGTTGAAATATTGACAGAATCTATATTCGACGGATATTTATATCTATTGATTGTCTAAGGTATTTTGGCTTGCGAATGTTTGTCATGCTGTTGTTAAAATATTAACAGGTTTTCTCCATTTAACGCATTGTTTGAGATATGGCTTTTGAATATAAATAACAAGCACTCTACTTTTAATCTAAAATTATTAATATATCCAACATAATCAAATGTGAAAGGAGAAAATCTGCTTGCAAAAGCATGACAACCACGCATTCGCACACCAAAAAACCTTAGACGATCTGTACTGGGTTTATTTCTTTGGACCTTCCATTACTCAACATATTGTAAAATAAATCAAATTTGTGTTAAATTAATTTTATTAGTAAAACCTTAAAAATAATTAAACTACAAAAATGTCTTTATTAACTAATTTTCTTAAGAGAAAATTAGAAACGAAGACGGTTACTGCATTTTCATCCTTATTATTTTAAATTAAACCCTGAAGTATATTATGCCAGAATTTTAATTGTGTATGTTGGTGGATTGCTTCATATTTGATAAACGGAAAGAAAGGATCCTAAGAAAAATAACAGAACACATTGACAGCATCCATAGATAGATAAAATATAAAATTATCACGTACTTAAAAGATAATTTGCGTCCTCTTATCTTTTAACAGGTGATAATTTTAGGAAACTATGTTTTGAGTAATATTGATAATTAATAGTGTACAGCTGTAACCAATAAGTACTGTAAGTGAAAATGGTAGAGATGTGGTTAAGAAGGAAAAACATGAAAAAACATGTGGAAAGAATACGTACATGTTAAAACAATCCAAATACATTAATTCATAACAAGTTTCTAAAGAATTCTAGAACATCCCTAGAATTGTCTAGAGCCTTGTAACCTGGCATTTTTCAAATGGTCGACTAAAGCCTTCATAAGACCAGGATTTGTATATCTGTTACACATTTGGTTTGAGTTCACTTAATTTAAAACAACAGTAGTAATATCATTGATATTTATGCATGCAAAATCACTTTCATATTAATTTTAACTTACCTGTAAGTTAGTTGTTTTTGAACACATTTATGTTAAAGAACCAAAGCAAAAAATAAACGCCTGACATATTTTTCGTAGCAATAGAAACATGCAGATATTCTAATAGAATTAACAAGACTGAAAGAACTATCAAAGAGACATAATTTATCCAGGCTCATCTCAATTGAACTTTCGCTTGTAGAGGAGGCCCATGCTCAGCTGGTGTTAATAGCACACGTTTTTCATTTTTGCCACAATTATCTCTTTGGTGCACAAAACGAATTTCCAATTCTAAGTGAAATCGTGATTTTTGTACTAAAATATGAAGGTATCCTTGGATCTGAAGCTTAAGTTTTAGTAAATGAAGTTAGGGTTGGTATCGCTCTGCCGTCCGTTGGTGACAGGGTTGAACATACTCCTGGTCTTCTTCTTATTGTCTTCTATACTTTGGAGAAGGAAGGGCGGCGCCGTCGACTGTCGGTGGTGCCTGTTGTCCAACTCTCGAGTCAACTCCTCTACGAACTGCCCACCCGTCTGACTAGAGGAAAATATTTGTTAATAACGTTGTGGGTTATAATAATAATATTTATTTATTTTTGTCAAAAGAAACATAGATGTGATAATACTAGAGTTATTACGATAAAAATAATAGCATAGCTGTTGAATATTGCAATGTTATCATGAGTCCCCCAATTAGGTCAAGTCAATATCTTGGCTATTCCAACTATTCCAACTCGCACTAGGCCAGCGTGGTGGACTATATGGCCTAACCACTCTCAATCGCACTGTCGATTGTGGAGGAGGCCCGTGCCCTGCAGTGGGACGTATATGGGCTGGTACCTAAAATAGAGAGCTCCAAAAGCTTGCCGAAGATTTAAGGCTGGAAATACTCATCCAAATGATTTCATTTAAGTAACAGGTATTTGGGACGGTCAGGGTAGATTGATCCTGAAAGATCCTGAAGAGAGTGAGGTTGCTGGAAATATACTGAGGAGTAAAAGGATATTGGGTTTCCGACAATCTTAAGGACAACATGATCTTAACATTAAAGCCATCGCTCCACAAATATTTTTTTATTTTTCCACCTTATTGCATATCATGTAAGCTTGTAAAGTTTGTCTGCATTTCAATTATCTATGTACCGAAATAAAACTCGTCTTGATTAGTCATTGACATGCAAGTTTTATCAACCAATACGATTTGATACAATACATTTCTTCCGATAGCAAACTTCTATGGCAAAACCCAAATTATTCAAGTTCATCCTCAATCACTTACATACTCTATTTTGTCTGAGTAGACCAATATACCATGACCTGTGAAAAGTACTGGGCTTTATCTCGTGTACTCACTTAATCTAATCTACTTAAGAATTTTATCATCGAGTGGTTGTGAGTACGAGATGAGTATGTGACTGTAAATAATGTGATTCACATGTTTACAGTTTAAATTAAATATACATGGCATGCTCTTGATATAAAGAAGTTTCTTCGCTTCAAATCGGAACACAACAATGGACATTGCGTTGGTACGCCCAGGCGATCTCTCACATATGAGAGACATACCACTACTTCTAGGTAAGCGGTCTTCGCGTTCTTAGAGTTCTGCAGTATCAGAGGAACACCCAATACTCTGCCTATCATAAACTTTATTTCATAGTACTAACGTTTAGTCATGGAATAGAACGGTATTAACAGTTCCGTACCGTTCGGACGGCCGTGCGCTCTCGATGTCCGGCTCGCTGCCCATGTACATGGAGTAGCCTCGGCGGGACAGCTCCTCGTCAGCCGTCAGACCTGGGTTGTGGAACGCGTGGTTCTTGTCCGGGTTCATCTTCAGCTTTCTGTAAGGGAAATTTATTTAGTTAATTTTGTGTAAAAATTTACAAATTTAGTCATATTGAGACTTAACATCTTATGTGGATGGCGAGCGTAATGGAATGTCAAGCATTGCTTTGTCATTCATGGTGTTGTTTGGTTTTGCCACTGTCCATGAGCGATCGTGCCGCTTACCATCAGGCACATGGCATGCTCATCGCACCATTAATAGCAATATTTTTTTTAGTAAATACATACATAATCGTTATGCCTGTACCCCAAAGGAGTACACAGAGACTATGCATCGTCACTTTGGTCAATTCTGGCATATTAGTTTAGTTTCATCCACTTACATTAACCTTATCATGCATTCTTGCCAGCTCAAGTTAATATTTGATTAGGAAAGCTTTGATCTCTTCTAGACTATACTTACTTTTTTCTAGGACCAGTTCTTTATAAGAAACACCATTGATCTATATCAAGAACTTCCCTGTTATCGGTATGTTTTATCACGTAATGCATTGAGTGGTCATTATTTTATTATAACTTTCAATCAAGCATCAAGCATGCAAATATCATTATACATTCTGCGCATCAATTTTAGGCGGTAATCAGAATAATTTAGCTATCTTTGAGTAAGTTGATGACTCAAAATAAATTACCGTGTAGAGGTGAGTAAGGAGGTACATGATACACGACGGATTGTACACACAAGCTTTAAAGACATTTTTATGGTGAAAAAATATGATCTCATTATAGTAAAGACCCCTGGAGTAAAGATTATGACGAGTGTGTAGGCTCTAGTTATGAGACACACTATATAAAACACAAATACTTAAACAAATACACCCAACTGTAACATATACTAAGATCGAGTCCAGTGTCGTGGGTATCAGGAACTACGAGAGATTTTCCGGTCTCACAAAAACCCAGACCCGACACAGATATATCGTAACAAAACAAAACAAAACCACCACAGTAGCAAAACCAAACAACACCTTGAATAACAAAGAATTCTTGGTATTCCACTGCGCTTGCCATCCTGAGACATAAGATGTAAAGTCTCAATAAGGCCAGTAGTTACAATGTCCTTCAATCCTAAATACAACCGAGAATTTAAACTGCTGTTTGTGGTACCCACATACGGTCTCTCACATATTAAAGACCTATCACAAGTAAATGACTACGGCTGATTCTTAAACATTTGCGTGCATTAAGAGTTCATAGATTTTCTCAACACTAAAACCATCACACAGAGTGATAAAATACAGAATAAAAACTACGAGTAATGTTTCCAATAGCTTCAATGCGTGGAACTAAATCATGCATGAAGCATACTTACTGGACCCGCAGTCTCCCTGTGGCTTGCATCTCGTTGACCTTCTTCCTCAGCAGATGGAGCTGCACGAAGAGTACCACTACAGCCACCAGCAGAAGGCCACACACGCTGCCCAACACCGCCACTGCGATCAATGTCTCCTGGTTCTCGAATACCTGCAGTATTTATTTATTTAATTATTTGTAAATAGTAAAAAAAAATGTTTTGGAGACAATACTAAACAACATTCGAATGAACGATTCAAAATGGGTTAAGACGGTTACCACTTGGGCTGGTCCTGCCGGCAAAAGGAAAAGCGGAAGACCACAGGAAAGATGGGCAGAGGAAATTATAAAAATTGCTGGAAATAATTGGATAACAATTGCACAAAATAGGAAACAGTGGAGTAAAAAGGAGGAGGCCTATACTCGTTTAGAGGTTCCTAATAGTTAAGAAATTCAATATTTATTTATTTTTTCACATCATCATCATCATCATCATATCAGCCACAGGAAGTCCACTGCTGAACATAGGCCTCCCCCAATGATCTTCGTTTTCGGTAGCAGTCTTGATATACCCTGTATACACCTCAACACTTCGATGTACCGATAGTCTATGTGGCACCGCTGAAGAGACTGTAGCACAGCCCAGGTCTCGATCGAATCAAAGGCTTTCTCATAGTCCACAAACGCCAAACAAAGCGGCAAGTTATACTCCTCGGTTTTTTGTATAACCTGCCGTAGCGTATGAATATGGTCTATGGTACTAAAGCCTTTTCGGAAACCGGCTTGTTCGGGAGGCTGGAAGTCATCAAACCTGCGTTCGAGACGATTTGTTATGACCCTTGAAAACAACTTATAGACATGGCTCAGGAGCGAGATGGGCCTGTAGTTCTTCAGCAAAGTGTTATCACCTTTTTTGAAGAACAGTACCACCACGCTCCTGCTCCATGCCTCCGGCGTTGAGCCCTCGAGGAGAACGGAATTGAAGAGCCTCTGAAGGACTTTCAGTACCGGCGTTCCGCCTGCTTTCAGAAGCTCTGAAGTGATTCCGTCCTCACCCGGCGCCTTGTTGTTTTTAAGTTGTTTGAGGGCCATCTCAATCTCAAACAGGCTGATGTCCGGGATATCATCGCTAAAGTGTCGGATTAACTCGGCTCTCGGGTCTTCGGCCGAGCTAACAGTAGGTTCGGCAACCGAGGTATAAAGCTGTCCGTAGAACCTCTCGATCTCCCTTAATACCTCTGCCCTCGTCGATACCACGCGGCCGTCTTCCGTCTTCAGCCTAGACAACTGGCTTTGCCCAATAGACAAGTCTCTTGCAAACACTTTGGAGCCTCCGTTCCGCTCAATTGTCTCCTTAATGCTCACAGTATTGTGAGCACGGACATCGTGTCGCAAGGACTTCCAGATCCGTCTATTGAGCCGCCGATATGCTTCAGCGTCAACGGAAGACTGCAGCGTCAAAGATCGACGTTCGGCTATGAGTTCAAGAGTGTGGATCGAGAGTTTTTGTGGTCTATCTCTACGGCGAGGTCTAAAATACTTAGATCCCACCGTATGGACAGCTTCTACCAAACCGCTTTTTAACTCGTCCACTGCAAGGTTTTCTTTTAGACAATCAAAGCGATTTGTCAACTCGAGTTCAAAGCTCTCGGGGTTTTGGATATGGGCGCGAGTAGGTCGGAGCGTAGACTTTTTTTTTTCACATCAAATTATTTGTTATTATAAACTAAGTTTTAAATTTAAAAAAAAATGTAAATAAACCCTACCAAATTGTTAAAATGAAAATTGTATATGTTTAATTATTAAGGAAATAAATGGCTTTATTATTATTATTACTAAACAACAAAGTACAAATGGCGGTCTTATCGCTTCAAGGCTGTTTCTACAGGAGAACTATGGGATGGATATGTAAGCAGGAAAAAGAAAGGGCAGTGTAAAGACAATAGAAACAGAGACATAAATAATATTATAAAAACATATTAATACACAGAAACATAATATGTACCTATACCTTCATATATTTAAGAGTAGAATTCTTCGTCATTGGCTGAAAGGTATAACAATGTCCAGTGTAGCACGACGTACGAGAAATATAAAAATAGTGTACTTAGCGTTTCCTAATAGTATCTAGCAGTGATAGAATTGTATATTAACAAGCTGTAATGCTATACTTTTGTACAGTTTAACCCAACCCATAACTCTCCAAAGGGAATATCAGAGATGTGAATGGCCAAGTGTCGCCGCGTCCCGATGGTAGAGATATAGTTTGATGGTTATCTACTGTATAATCTTTCTTTATACTCCATTGCAAAAAAATAACAGTTGACGTTAAACATAACCCGAGACAGAATTTTATAGAGACCAACGGAAAGCAATGATTTAAAGCTAGGCGCCTAGCAACAAATTAAAAGCAAAAACATTTCAATGTTACATGGATTGATTCCGAAGGGCGAAGACCAAAGACGTATTGAGAAAATAATTTAGATAATTTTACAATTTATAATCCATCAAGTTACTCATTGTTTAAAAATAGCATTCCTACTCCTCCACTACGTAATCCTTAATTAATTAGATATGACATACATACATATGAAATACGTTCTGTATTTAAAGAAAAAATTGGGATGGTTTCAATTGAAAAGGGTGCTCCTACTATAGCTAAAATAAAAATGAGTGACGTAGTTATAAATTTATATCAGTCTTTATTCTTCAAGGAAACATATACATAAAACCTGTTGAGTTCATGTTAATTTCTATATCCCGGAGGTTGGCAGAATAGGGCATATGCATGTCAATTTTTTTATATTTTTAATCAATTCTGTATGTTATTACATTATCGGAAAAAAATATAAGTCTTTGAAAATATCAATCAAAAAAGTACAAAAAAATTATCAAAACTGCTATTAGTTTCGAAGCATTCAAACGCCATGTTGGCGCGAACTCGCTGTGACGTCAGAGGTCACGATATGAACAACGTAGTATTTGGATTAAGTTTCTTTCATGAATTGCTACAGAACTGTATTTCGTGACAAAATAATCCATTTTATTTAATAGTATAAAGAAAGTACAAAATAACTCATAAACAAACGTAAAACAACAAGCTAAAACTTCATAAGAACGTGACCATTGTCACTTTCCTTTTCAAGCAATAGATGGATATTAGGCAGATGGTATATAAGCATACATACAAGCAAGATAAATAACACCCAAACACAAGTATTCATCATACCAATGTACCTATGTGTCGGGGTGTTCTTATGTAAAGATCATACGTTAAATAATTGTAAATCGGCCCTTAGGAATCTACGGGTAAATCTTTAATTCGTAAATTATAACGTGTGGTGTTAGTTATAATTAATTTTTTTTTTTTTTTTATTGCATTGAATGGCGAGACGAGCAAGCCGTTCGCCTGATGGTAAGCGATACGACCGCTCATAAACAGTAGCAATATTCCACTGCGCTCGCCATCCTGAGACATAAGATGTTAAGTCTCAATATGTCCAGTAGTTGCTCTGGCTACAATGTCCTTCAATCCGAAACACAACAGTGCATTTAAGCAGTGTTGTTTCACGGGAGAAATAGACATTGCGGTGGTACCTACCCAGATGGCTTCTCACATATGAGAGACCTACCACCAGTTAATAATTAACACAATGGATTTTATTACCGTCATCCGACTTATGCCAAAAACTTTTAACTGATATTTGTAAAATCACATCAAGTTATTTTATTTTTAGTTTAAGTTTAATAAAGTCTATGTATAAGTAAGTATAAGTATGTATAAGATCGCGTTTCGGAAAAAATGCGCGGCATATTTAAAATGTCATTTTTTAAGTATTTATTTTACCGATTTAGAGTTGATAAATTTAAAAAATATCTTTAAGGTATATTAATGAAGATTACAAAAAAAATATTTTGACTTATTTTAAAGTCTGGTGCATGTTCCCTATTGTCATTGATGATAACTACAGTTCGCCAAGTTTATGCGTGGACTGTTTATATTTATTGATAAGCATCGGAATTTTCAAAGAGGATTATTGCTTACTGGCCCTAGCTTGGTCGAACCCAGATAAGTGCAGGCCATTGATATAAAAAACCCGTGCAGGCTGAACAGTTAAGGTTATCGTTAATTGATGTATTTAAATATTTCTATATTATATATTAATGTATTGAAATATTTTTAAATAAATATTTCTTTCTTTCTTTCTTTCTTAAACTGTTTTTATCGTCAAAATTTCATTTTTATGAAGGTAATTCTTCGTTCCCAATGGAATTTATTCTCAGAATTGGTTTATCAATATCGATATTGTTTAAACGTCACTTTATTATCTCGAGGATTTTGTTAGATAGCACGTACACACCGGACCGCTCTTGGAATGTTGTGAAATTTAACATATTTATAACGGAATACCTGCGGTAATACTGAGATACCGATCAGCGGGATATCAAGGAATTTTGTAATTGATCGATTACTTTTAGAACGCGCTTAACCTGCACAATTCATTATTATGGATCATTAACTGCATAAATAGCATGCCGTACAGTATTAGTCCATCTACATAAATACGTACTACTGCATGGCACGGGGCTTCACAATAATTGATAGTACGATTGAAAAGGGTTAGGACGTTACACATTATCAAAATAAGTTTTGTGCTCTACTGATAATAATAATTTACGCATGCTGATTTTAGACGTACACCGCACATATCTTTTACGTATCCTCCTGTCTCCGAAAAGGTTACGAATCTCTGATAATTAGCATTAAATTACTATCTATAATTACTGCTTTCATCATCAATTTAAATGAATTAATAATTGCCTTTTTAAATTCATGATAAAGGCTCATTTCATTTATGCATATCATATCATAATATGTGTAGATGAAATTATCATCATCATTATAATCTCAGCCACAGGAAGTCCACTGCTGAACATAGGCCTCCTCCAAGGATCTCCACATCGATATAAGATGAAATAAGATTGAATAATTATAACCCCTGTGCGTAGCTTTATTAAAGTACCCTAAGGGTACTACCCTTGTGAATCAACTGAACATAATATTAAAGGATTACTGACATAAATAAGACATCGTGCATGGTACCTTTTTGGCAAAGACCAAACGTGACTGGCAACATGTTACGTTGGTCACAGGTTCAAATTCTAGTGCACACCTCTGACTTTTCAGTCATCAGTTATGTATGTATTAATAAAATCAATCACCAAGCACTTAAACAATGAAGAAAAAAAAGTGAGGAAACCTGCATACTATAGCGATTTTTTAAAATGTTATTATAAAGCCCGCCAACCCGCATTAGACCAGTGTGGTGAACTACACGGCCTATACCCTTTCAATCGTACTCTTGATTATAAGAAAAAGAGGCCCGTGCTCTGCAGTCCGCTGAATTTAATTTCACGGAATTATTTCATATTTTTTCCAACTCTGAAGATACAATAATTAGAATATTATTTTTGATAATGGAAATACCTAGGTTTTAGGCCTTTAGTCTAATTCTTTTGCTTTGGAACATCCAAAAGATTATATCGGAATTATGATTAAATCTAAGATATTATCTCATTATCGTCATGATAAAAATATTTACTTATAAAAAATACATTATAATTGCTGTTAATGTGAAAAATAAACTGCAAAACATGGGCATTGACCTTTCACATAACTAATAAATCCTTGTATAACCTACTAAACTAACCAAAAGTAATAATCTGCGGCATGCAGTAAGCACAGCTTTGGCATATTCGCTACGGTATAAATAAATATTTTCCAAAAATTCCAACATAGTCTATAGTAAAGGAAGAAGAAGAAGTTAGAATAAATACCCCTTATTTCTTTCAATTAAGCAAAGTTGGGTGAGGCTGTTAGTAAACGGTTTATTATTATGAATTGTATTTCAATAATAACAATTTTTAACTCAGCAGTTTTTAAAGTACCCTCGGTTTTTCCATGTCGGTCGCACTGTCATAAATGGAAACACGGTTAATAAATGTTCTTTGATTTAAAATTGAAATATATTTGCAGTAGCTTAAAGATTTGTAAGCTATATTTCCCGGTAAACTATTTTCGGATTAACAACTGAATACAAAGTAATGTAACCTGTTGAAAAAAATTACATTTCACATCAACTTAGATATTAATGCACTTTAGCCTATTTTATCACGTATTCACAGAGCTTTCACAGAATTTTCGCACAAAACATCACTGAAATAACACATTAATTATTATTTGTAATAATGAAAGTTGACTCACCATTTTTAAGTGTTTAGTGGGCGCATATTCGAAGCGTTTCCGTCGACGACGCGGACGCAACTGTCCTTATCACGATATGCCACTGATAACGATTGGACCATCTCGCGTGGTCCGCTTTATTCCCTTATCACTTTATTGTCCATATCACATAGTTAATAATTAAATACTGAAAGTCCATGTCGTTGTTTTGGGTTCGGAATAGGCACTTGTGTAAAAATGATTCAGAAAAATGTACTGGAATGCTTACGTCTGTGAGTGACTAATGAGAATGAAGTGCTGTCATTTTTACAACTTATGTAATTTGCTAAGTTACTTTTGCTTTTGATTCCAGTTTAAATATAATTGCTTTTAGACAAATATAGTAATTCTCCATGTATAAGTGTGATTTTGAATTTTTTACTAAACTAAATAACTGTAAATGTGTCTGTAAATGCAACAAATGTGTTTATTATTATATTAGTTAGTATTTATTTTTTGTTTACCAAGACAGACAGGCTTAAACGCCAGCCAATGACATTTGAATTAAAAGATTTGAAAGAAATACCCCAAAATTATGATCTAAAAATTATAAGTATTTTAAATTGATAATTCAAATATTTCGAAATTTCCCATTGTTAAACAAAAGTCCGATGCTCGTGATAATGATTTCATGTAGATTAGATTTTATTAGATAAGCTTCCTTAATATAATGTCATACATGCAAAAACATAGTGACTAAACGAGTAGATATTTTTATATTACTGACAGCACTTGCACGCGTACAAATAAGAATCAAATACATGTATGTATTACTTTCTTTCAACTTATCTTTTTTTAACATAGACGCTGTAATAATCGGCGGAATATATTTTTATGAAGTAATTTCGCACACAGCACGGCACACCTCATGCAATAACGCTTCGGCAAATGTTGATAATCCCTCTAACAATTTAATCTAGGTCAAACTGAGTCCACACTAGATAGATGCCGCGAGTATTACTAAAGATAAAAAGGTAGAATATCTTTGATAACATGGGATACATACGAGTACATACAGGAACATATTTTTGTTTAAAATTCGAAAATCAATATTTTGCGTTGACTCGTAACTTCTGGAAATCTCGAATGTAATATTACTAAGTCGTCGTTTTTCCACAATTTGGTACTACCCCGGTCTAGCAGGCCTATTTCTACTATAGCCTAAGGTAAATACGGTATTGATAGACCACCAAGAAGATTTGCAGCTTATTTAAATTCATTAATAATGTATTTCTATTATCTCAATGGTTTCTAAGGACAATTTACAGCTTATTATCATTTGTTAAAAATTAATCTTATCTCAGTCAATATTCCATTCTATTTCTTTATCAGACATCTATGTTAACCATCAATTGGAATGTAGTCACTTTGTCATATCCGTGGAAATACTATGACATATCTAAAATAATGAAAAATATGAAAACACCGTAGACAGGAAAACACAGATTCGATCATCACAGATCGGTGAATACTCGATTGCTAATCTATCTTTTGTTTTGAACTGTCAAATACTCCGAATACAATAGCGATAATTCAAATGTGCGTAGATTTAAGTTTAAATTTTTTGTTTCGTACCTGATATGATTTTCTATGCATACTTATATTGTTTTGCTTTGATATAATGTGTAGTTTTTATTATTAAATGATATGACATGGATCTAAATGTTGAAATGTTTTTGCTTCCCATATATGGATACAGTATGATACTAAAAAACAAATAATCATGAACCATTCGGTCAAGCAGATATGATCTCTAACAAAGATATTACATTATAACTTTCAAAGTATTTAAAACCTTATTGAATTATAATAGGACTGTATTTGTAATAAACGTGCGTATAACTATGCAGTTGTTACCATCTTCGATATTGTAACAAAAACTATTCTTAAACCTTCACCTTTTCGTTACAAAGCTGTCATGAATCTTGATAGCTCTATAATTTTGGTATTACGTTATGTAGATTAATGGCATCTGAATCAGCAATAAATCCCATGAAGATACAATTTACTAGAATATAATTAATGGGTTCAAGTGTTGATATTGCAAGCAGTTTTATTATGGTCATAAAACAAAGTCGATCAATAATATTACTCGAGGAATTACCTGTATTATTTTTAAGTCTAAACACCAAGGGGAGTTCCCTTGGTTACAATCTTAAAATAATTAGCATTTAGCAAAACATTGTTTTCTAACCGTGGTGGCGGGTTTAGGCAAGGGATTTCGGAATCTATTATTTCTAAAAATAAAATGTTTAGAAAATGAGATGCATGCAACACAGCAATTTTGGTTCAATCAAAATCAATATTTATATATGTTTTGATAGGAATGCATTGTTATGTGGAAACTGTATATAATTTGAAAGAAAAATCCAGAAATTGCAGTTAATGACGTCATAAGAGGCATATTTACAAAACTCGTAATTCTCGAAACCCTACCCATAACACCAAGTAACATGCAAGTCAATAAAAAAATGGTATTGTTAAGGAATGCATTCCTACTCATAGGTTATTAACTGACTATAGAATTTTTGGAGTACTGCCAATCAACCAGCCGACCTCGTGACCTGATGCAAGCCTTGCTGATGCTTCCACACAATACATCCTAAGTATAGTGACTCATGAACGTGAAGTCCAGTCACGAATGCATTGCTACTGATGGTTTAATTTGTTATATAATCCATAATGGCTTATTGATTTAATAGGATTCAGTGGTAGGTTTTCTTTTGGATGTTAATTAAGATGATTATTTTGTTTGTTTAGCCTCATTAATTTGAATTTTACATTCTTACATAAGATAATGTATCTTTTTCAGAAGAGGTGGGCAAGCAACACACTCACGTTACATTGTCAATTGAATTTTAATTGTGCTTTTTGTACTATCTTTTTGTTTTTAATAGATTTTTGTAAGAAGGTTTGTATTTTAACAATAAGGGTTCCATGGTCAGTTTTCTCTTTATTTATTTTATTTTGTTTTTTTTTTTATTTAGATGTTTCAAATTATGCATTTTTTGCATTGATACCCCGTGGATACAAGCCTAGACCCCTGTTCAAAATATATAACTGTATCTTTAGTATATTTTAATCTTTCTTTGTGTACAATAAGGTATTATTAGAAAATAAATAAAATAGTCCCGGGCTTAAGACATGCGAGCGTTCTTAAAAGACTGTTGCTTCACAGATGGAAAGTAGTATAGTTGAGACGGCTTTTATATTTCTATTAAACTCGGAAAGAATATTTTTTCTCCAGAGTCCCTTCTTAGAGAAAAAAAAATATCTTTTAAATACTGGTAACTCTCATATGTGAGAGGCCGTCTGAGTAGATACCACCGCAATCTCTTTGTAAATGCAATGTTGTGTTTCGATTTTAAGGACATTATAGCCAGTGTAACATACGGGACTATGGGACATATTGAGACTTAATATCTTATTTCTCAGGATGACGAGTGCAGTGAAAGGCCAAGCATTGTTTTGTAATTCAAGAATTATTATATTTGGTGTTGTTTGGTTTTGTTACTGTTCATAAGCGGTCGTATCACTTATCAGGCGAACGATATCCTCTCATCACAATTCATGAAAGCAAAAAAAAAAAATACAAAATAAGACTGATTCTAATCCAATTTTGTAAACAAATAATCAATTCATTGAAGTTGTTAATGCCACGAGGAATGTGTGACCAGCTGTGAGATAACATAATTATTTCCCATAACTATAAACATTAGTGTCAGTATGCTTCACTAGATGGCAGTATCTACCCAATTTTTGTAATATTGATTTAGATACGAATTAATTCAGAGCAATTGTTTTTAAACCTAGGCATTACAAATATAAATGATGTTGACAGCCTCCGTGGCGCAGCTGGTTAGGCGCCAGCTTTGAAGCGAGAGGTCGCAGGTTCGAGCTTCCGCATTGAGACAAAATATACATGTGTGATCCACAGGTATTTGTTCCGGTTATTAGTGGAACTGAAAATTCTCTCAAAGTTTCTGATACCACACAAGACTTGTTCTTATTGTGGGGTCAGGATTGTGTAGGTTACTACTGGGTGTGTTTATTTATTTATTAAGTAATATATAATTGGAAATATTATTTGTTAGGTTAAAATTGATCCATATTAATTTCGATAATCGTTTCTGTTGATAACACATAATAAGCTGTCTAATAAACCTGCTATTCAACCAAATATCTTGGAATTCATTGCAATCGAATGAAAAGTGTAAATATTTTGCCAATAAGCTAATACCACCATATTATGTATATGTTTCTCATCCATTTCCATACCTTTCCAGCAACATATACGATCCAGTTTGATGTTTATGGGTTCCTTCTGTTAGGTCCATGCAAAGAAAGAGAAAATAAAAAGCGATACATCTTTGTTTGCAACGAGACCGACCAAAAACCTCCAGATAAACTTGCCAAATGTTTTATGTACTTTAATTCTGATATTTATAAATGTATATTTTTGACAGCCTCCGTGGCGCAGTTGGTTAGACGCCGCCTGTGAAACGAGAGGCCGCGGGTTCGATCCCCGCACCGAGAGAAATGTTTGTGCGGCCCACAAATATTTCTTCCGGGTCTGGGTGTTTGTGAGACCGAAAAGTCTCTCGTAGTTCCTGATACCCACGACACAAGACTCGATCTTAGTGTGGGGTCAGGACTATGTATGTGACTGTTGGGTGTTATTTATTATTTATTTATTTATTTATTATATGGCCCATGTAGTGTATAAGTATGTGTGAGCATGCCATCCGCTGCACCCACCCAATCATGTGACGCGGCCTTTCGCACGGAATGCCAGCCGATATTTGTACTGTACTCTTTGGCCGATATTGAGCATCTTTCAATAAGTGACTGGTCGTTTGTAGTGATAATTGACTCCGATTTAGTAAAAAAATATATATATATATATATATATATATATATATCTATGCAATTTTATGTGTGGCAGAATAATTTTAAGACTATTCCATTACATTTTAAGATTATTTATTTGATTATTGTATTTATTATTTAAAATAGTCCTTTTGTTTTCTGTTCTTTTACGCAAGACTCGATCTTAGTGTGGGGTCAGGACTATGTATGACTGTTGGGTGTATTTATTTAATTATTTAACTATTTCAGAATCAAAACTATTTCGCAATTGCTGGCCGCGCCTCTACTTTATGATCCATTAACTTAAATATGAAGAGCATGGGCTTGGTTTAATACCACGAGTCGAAATGCCGCGGATGTCTCGGGGCTATCAGCAAGTATAAAAACTAATGTGACAGTTTGAAATATGATCCGTCGCTTGAATGTGAGTGATGGCGCCTGTAATTATTTGACTGTATGTTGCGTGTGAGTTTCTGGAGGAACGTTGGTGTTGTTATTTGTGTAAATAGTTATAGAAGGTTGGGGTTAACTCGAATTCCGGTTAAGAATAAATAAATAATATGAGACTAAGGTCTGTTCAGTAACGCCCGAATACTGGAACTCCATTCAAATAATAAGTTGCTCTTAACAGCGCACGGCCCTCTTAGCCAGTACATTTAATCGGGATTAACCTAGTTATGCGCCATTTATATTTGAGTTGCGTTCCAGTATTTGGGCGTAAGTATAATTATTGGACATTTTTTTTTTTATTGCAGTGAATGGCGAGACGAGCAAGCCGTTCGCCTGATGTTAAGCGATACGACCGCTCATAAACAGTAGCAACATTCCACTGCGCTCGCCATCCTGAGACATAAGATGTTAAGTCTCAATATGTCCAGTAGTTGCTCTGGCTACAATGTCCTTCAATCCGAAACACAACAGTGCATTTAAGCAGTGTTGTTTCACGGAAGAAATAGACATTGCGGTGGTACCTACCCAGATAGCCTCTCACATATGAGAGACCTACCACCAGTGAAACTAACATACTATTGAGACTTAACATCTTATGTCTCAGGATGTCGAGCTTTGTAATTCAATGTGTTGTTTGGTTACGTTACTGTTCATGAGCTGTCGGATCGCTTACCATCAGGTGTTCCAATATAACCAAGTATTCGGTGATCAGGCGAACGGCAGGCTCGCCTTGCCATTCAGCTCAATAAAAAATGGTTTATATTAAGACATTTTCAAGCACTAATATTTAGGCTAATATAACGCGAGTTCATATTTTAATATTTTTACGAGCAATAATCTTCCAATAAGGATTTGACCGACTAGGATGGGTGCCCTTCACTTACAGCCGTTCTCTATAATCGATCTATCTTTAACTAGAGATTTTAATAGATATTTGGATGCATTTTATGTTTCAGTGAGCAAATATAGAGAGGTATAGATATGGTGCATATAGTTATAAATAGCTAGGCAAGATAAATATATATGTCTACCTTTGTTTAATAAAGCGTAGACTCGAAACGACTTAGTAATAGTAGCAATTTTAACCTCTTGTTAAAGATATATAGGATATTGAGAATGGCCGTTAAACGCACTATTGAATTCCTTCGATACACATACAAATATAATGGTCGTCTTAATAAAATTTAAATTTTTTGAGTAATCGTGTTATTGATTTTTTTAAATTAATCAGGATTTTCATAACAACATGTAATGTCAACATGCAGTAAATCTTCAATAATAAAAAATTAAATAGTACTTTTTTATTGTTAATAGGTATATTTAATAGGTATAGTCTACTCTGGGTCAAAATACCAAAATTATACGAATGAACACAAAGAAAGCTATAGGCATACCTTAACGATGATACAACCAGAGCAGAATTGCTTAAAGTGAATCGCGAGCCAAGATGCAAGGTCACATCAGGGTCAAGCGTGCATCGAAACTAAGGTACATCACAATTACAAACGAATTAACCCAAATGTATTTTGCAAAAGGGGTTATAACAACGTAACGATGTGTTCAAGGATAGAAACCGTTTATGCAATTTTATATTTTTAATAACCGGAAACTTGTAGGGGTGATCATAATGGTCGTGGCTAAAGATTATATGGAGATAAAACGGTGAAGATTTTTTTTTGTATTTGTAAAAACAAATGTAGCGTATTATACTAAAGGGTATCTCCAGCAATCGAAAGCAACCGAAAACGAAGCCGAGTGCTAGTTTTAGTGATATACTCCATATGTAGAATATACTCTGTGGTGATAACAGACAATGCAACAAATAAAATTGGTTTACATAAAATTGCAGTAGTCGCAGTCTGGGGTAGGGTTTATCCCTGTGTTATCTATTTTATAATATTATGATCCGTTTTATAATATATCTCAAAATTCATGGCTAATTTTACGGAAACAAATAAATGGGAACTTGTGAAAAAGTGCATAATCTGGAGGCACTTCGTTGTGGTTAAAACAAGAAGCCTGTATTTTTAGTTACAAAGCAGGCATTATGAAAATACGGTAAATTTTAAATTTTATTTAATTAGAACCAGTAGTTTAAGAATTGTTACTTGTAAAACTTTCTTAATGTTATCACTCACTGACTGAGTGCCTGACTGACTGGCCAATCATCAAAAGTCTAAGGCACTTCTAGCAGACATAGAACCTTCAAATTTAGAATATAATTAGTGTTTAGTGTCTAAAGTAAGGGAAATTTTAAACATTCCATAATTTCTGTCCAGTTTTCTAGATACACCAACTGCGTGAATAACTTTGTTATCCCTTATAAATGTTACATTTGCAGTGTTAATGAATCGTTGTACTCGTATGTAATGGAATAATAGTTATAGACAGGTATATATGAGGTATAACGGGGGTGGGGGTATAAAGTGGGAAAGGGTTTATTCAGCCCATGAAACTGTACAAAACTCCCGTAGGAAAATATGACGAAGAAAAACTTGCAAATAAATAGACTAAATGACCAATTATAATGAATGAAAGAACACTAATAATCAAATCCACTATATCACTACATAGTATAAAACAAAGTTGCTTTCTCTGTCCCTATGTTCCTATGTCCGTTTGTATGCTTAACATATTATTTTACAGAAATCTATTTGTACCTGGGCGAAGCTGGGCCGGGTCGCTAGCTATTGATAAATTGATACCTGATTGTTTGAAAATACGAAAAAATCACAAGACACAGGCTTTAAGAATAATCGTTATTGATATTCTAGAAGTAAAAGCTACCGAAAAGGAAAAAAAGTTGAGGTATACAAAAGGAAGTGAGATCCCATCAAAAACATCCTGTAAATCCAAGTCTCGCAGCTCAGTTTTTTAACGTAACAAGTTGTGAGATCCATGTAACACCAAGTCAGTTAATTGATTTAGTCCCTGTAAGGGACCTTCTGTATAAAGTTATTACGTAAGTTATGAACATATCAATATTAAAAATCCTTTACGATTTAAATAAATTGATCGACATTTTTTTTACAGGATGTAACATGGTGTAATATTTAGCATTTCAAAATTAAAAAAGAATCTCTTAAATGTAATTTCAATAAAATTTTGCAACATCGCTGAAGGGCAGAGAATGGAGGCGCCGGGTATCGATCCCGGTACCTCTCGCATGCTAAGCGAGCGCTCTACCATCTGAGCTACGCCCCCGGTCATCACCGCATGCATCACCGCAATATCTATTTCTCCTACCAAACAACAGTGCAAATGCACTGTTATGTTTCGATTTGAAGGAAATTGTAGCCAGCGTAACTACTGGACATATTGAGATTTATATCTTATGTCTCAGAATGGCGAGTAGTGGAATGCCAAGCATTGCTTTATAATTCAAGGTGTTATTTTGTTTTGTTACATTAGTCATATAAAATATCTTTGTACTACGATGTACACGAATGCAACTTATTTTATTTTAAATTTATTACCGAGAACGTTAAAACTAATTAGCATGCTTGATACCAAGTCTAAATAGACAGATAATTTTTGGCGGCATTAAACCAAGTTCTGCGAGAGCCGAGCCTAAACAAGTACATGAAACAATAACGGTAATTACATAAGATCCGTCGACACTCGACACATACTTTACAACACGTCAATATTCAGCTAATTGATGGCTATGTGAGTAGTTAAACAATGATTTTAGCAAGGATATACTGCTTCGGTCGCGTAGTTGTACTACATATGATCATAATGCTGAGGTCTCGTGTTCGAATCTCGGATTGGGCAGTGATATTAGATATTTCTATTCATTATTAACCTGGAGTCAGAAATTTGTGTCTGAGATGGCGATTGGCTCATTCATATCACATGGGACGGGACATACAAGCCTCTATCTAAACCACCTCTGCCTACACCTTCTTGGAAAAAGGCGAAAGTTTATGTATACATAATTTGCATGTATGGATAAATGCTATCTCACAAGACTAGAATAAATTGAGTACGTAAGATTGGACGGTGCACATTATATAATATTTTTGAGTTATATACCTATAACATCTTCTGCATTTCTTCTTTTTCAAACGTTGTTTTGAAACACTGGATTTTATAATTAAATAAAATAATATCTTAATGTGGGTGTCCTGACACCTCTGCCTACCCCTTATGGGAAAAAGGCGTGAGTTTATGTATGTATGTATATCTTAATAATTATACTGAACTCCTTGTATAATCCCAGGTCCGTAGAAACTCTGTGTAAACCACACTACATTAACTCGTGCCTAAATAACAAACAATACAAATTGTTAGCTAGTAGCTACCTATTGGATTATACTGAATGTTTGATGAGTCACGTTTATGAATAATAGTCGAATGTTCGAGGTTCGATGCTCGGTGCGGGACCTTGTACAAGGCCGATCTAAGCCTAGGGAAAACATGTCTACACTTGATTAACTTATTGTGTTGTTGTCAAGGTGCGTTGTCAAACTACTGATTGTAACATTCATGAGATTTTTCGACGCAAGAATTATATTTTCGAGGTAATAATGTATGTAAATGTTATCGAAAAGATATCTGACATTGTAATTACCTTAATAATCGTTTCTATGGTGATGTCAATCACCACGCACTATAACGGTGAAGGAAAACGTTGTGAGAAAATCTGAGTACCATGGCGATTTTAAGAAAATTCTACTGTATGTAAAGCCTGCCAACCCGCACTAGGCCAGCGTGTTGGACTGTATAGCCTAAACAGACACGTGCTGTTGGTTGTAGAGGAGGCTCGTGCCCTGCAGTGGGATGTATTTGGGCTGAAACTTTTTTTATACAAAAAAGTCAGGTTCTTGTGAAAATTCAAAATTTGTGTAATTTTTTTATCATCTTAATATTCATCATCATTCATTAGTGTATCATATTATCAGTACTATTATATGCAGATTCACTTAGCATTCATGAATTCCTTTATTATAATACGTGGAAATTGTAACCAAAGCACTTTTCGTGAACACTGGAGTGCGAACGTTTTGAACGACAACAGTTTCTGGAGATTTTTCCATACAGGCTGCCAGGCTCTTGTATTATAATTTGTAACGGTTCATACAAGTTTGAATTACTATTATTTTTGTTGGCAACCCTACTATTTATACGTAAAAGATTAATGGATTCCCCGACAGCTAGTTGATAGCTGCTAATTATAACACGTGTGCGGAGTTGATTAATGCGTGTTTACAATAGTTTAGCTTCATTAGCTGCTGTTAGTCGCGGCATTGTGTTTATCATGGACTATCTGGCGAGGTTTTATCGACAGATAGGGCTGTCAGTATTGACAACTTATTTTTTAAATGGGAGACATTTATAGGACGGAGTTAATCCTCTTTAAAAGGTCTTAATGAAAGAAGGTCTTAGACTAAATAACTAAGATAATGGAGTGGTTTTTTGATTACCTAATTCAAGTTATTTGGAAAAATACTCAACATTGTTAGAATTTATCATTATCAGAGACAACTCGGTGGTCAATATTGAAGAAATAGTACACCAGAGTTCTCTTTTCCTTTTATTTTCACTTATTTTCTTAGAGCACTTGAGCTACGACTGCTCCGTTTCACAATCAGGAACCAACTGAACATTTCCCAACAACTTGCAGAATATATATCGTGTTATAACATTTTAAATGAGGGTTGTTTCAACATTTTAGTTTGATGACGAATAAAAATAAAAACGAATATTACAATTACAATTACAATAATTGTTATTAATTAATCAGTTCATTTAATCATTTTTTAAAATAATTTTTATAAACCACCGGTGACCGGCAGTAATATTTTTACCAATTGCTTACATTCGTCCATCCTGACTAAAAGGTCACGCCCTCGTGATACATACACACATACATTCTTATCATAGTTATACATAACAATCAAAAATAATCACAAAGATTCAATACAATGAGGATTTTATCATAATGGTATTACTGATTTTTTTTATCTAAAAATGGTAAATATACATAAATTAATTTACATAGATTCCGAGTGAACACAACTTATATAATAGCTGTTAATGTATCCTCCTTTGCCATGCTAAAACACTGCTGTGTCTTCCTTTACTATACTAAAACACTGCCGTGTCTTCCTATACCATACTAAAACACTGCCGTGTCTTCCTATACCATACTAAAACACTGCCGTGTCTTCCTATACCATACTAAAACACTGATGTGTCTTCCTAAACCATACTAAAACACTGCTGTGTCTTCCTAAACCATACTAAAACACTGCTGTGTCTTCCTATACCATACTAACACACTGCCGGATTTTGTAAATGAAACAATATACATATATATTCTGAGCTGAGCTGCTGAACTAGCTACAATCGATAGAATACTATCTGCGGGTGAATAATATTTACGATAAGTAATTCACTCTTCAAACATATTATCGTCATCATCAACTTCTATTTCATCAACAGGTTGATATACTAGCCAGGGATGAATTTTATCCACTGAGTATACACCCACATATTTTTGTTTGCCTTTTTTCTTGGTAATTGCAGTATCTTCAATTTCATATCGATCATTTGGCAACACTTTCGTGATCCGGTAAGGACCCAGACACTTGGCTATCAACTTTTTGCTTTTACCTTTTTCACTTACTTCTCTTTCAACCCGTACCAATTGCCCAACAGTGAATTGTCGTGGAGGAATTCTTGAGTTATCAAACTTTTGCTTTTGCTTATGTTGGGTATTTTTGATCTTATCGAGGCTTTCGTTTCGAATTTCTTCTAAAGAACTTGTGTGGATATCGTCACATTCTGGAATTGCTACAGTTAATCCACTTTCGGTTGACCCTCTGAGCCGTAATCCAAACAACAACTGAGCGGGTGTCTTACCTACTGATCTATTGATTGTATTATTAAGGCCCCATTGAACTTGTAGCAAGTACTCGTCCCATAGTTTTTCATCCTTGCCCTGAATCATGGACGTCAAAGAGTCTAACACGGTTCTGTTGTAGCGTTCTATTTGACCATTAGCACGGGGGGTAGCAACTGCGTTTAGAATATGTTTAATGCCTTTTTCCGATAAAAAACTTTTAAATTTAGAACTTGTAAAAGTGGTGGCTCTATCCGTTATGAGTCTAATAGGAACGCCAAACAAACTAAAATATTCTTTAAAAGCCGAAATAGTGGTATTGGTTTTGGTATTTTTAACTGGTTTTAAAATAATAAATTTTGTAAAGGAGTCTATAATGCCTAAAATATATTTATTTCGTTTTTTACTCTGATTAAAGGGACCTAGGTGGTCGGCGTGTAAGGTGTGGAAAGGTTCGGATACTTTTGGTATAGGATGGAGAAACCCAGATCTCTTACCCCCAGGTATCTTTCCATGAGCACACTGAATACAGGCTTGACAATACTTTTTCACCATTTTATTCATTTTAGGAAACCAGTAATTAGTTTTTATTTTATCAAGGGTTTTTTCATATGAAAAATGACCTATATCGTCATGACAAAATCTTAATACCTGCCATCTTACACCTTTTGGTACGTACCACTTAAGTCCTTTATCAGTTATTTTGTAAATTAACCCCTTTTTTAAAGCAAAATTTTGTTGTATATATTTTAAAGTACTGGATTCATTTTCTTCTAAAATTCGTTTAATTCTCTGAGTTTCTTCGTCACTCATTTGAACTGTTGCTAACCAATCCACTGTTATATGATAAACCTGTAAGTCATCCGACCCAATGCTAGGTATATCGTCTTGTACGGGGTTTCGGCTTAATGCGTCAACATGGCTCATGGAAGAACCTGGTTTATATTTAATATTAAAATCGAACTCTTGAATCATACTCCACCAGCGAGCAACACGAGGTATCATATCTCTCTTGGTAAAAGTAGCCCTTAAAGAATTGCAATCGGTAATTATTGTGAATTCTATTCCTATAAGGTATGATCGAAATTTTGTTAAACTATTAACCACAGCCAAGGTCTCTAACTCATAAGATGAGAAATGTTGCTCTTCTGGTGAAGTACGTCTACTGAAATAAGCGACTGGTTTCATGCCGTTGTCTTTTTGTTTTTGTAACAGCATTCCACCCACCCCATGTTTGCTCGCGTCAGTATGCAACTCGGTAGTAGCATTTGGGTCATATAACGTAAGGATTGGACGAGATATTAATTGGGTCTTTAGTTGGATAAAGGCATTTTCTTGTTCTTTTCCCCACACCCAAGGATTGTTCTTTTTGAGTAATTGGGTTAATGGTCGCGCTATAAGAGCAAAGTCTTTGATGAACCGTCTGAAAAAACTAGCTAAACCCAAGAATTGTCTCACATTATGAACATCTTTGGGGGTGGGAAACCTGTTTACAGCACTTATTTTTGCTTCTCCAGGCCTGATACCATTACCGGAAACCTCAAAACCAAGGAATTCAATCTTTGAATGAAAAAACTTGCATTTGGAAAGTTTCAGAGTTAATCCCGCGATCCGGATTTTGTCAAGGACTGTTTCTAGTCTAGCCAAGCCATCTTTAAAAGAGATTGAAGGTACTAATATATCGTCCATGTATACAACTACGGTATCGTATCTCAAATTACCGAGAACTTTATTAATTGTCCGCTGAAAGACAGCCGGAGCATTTGTTAATCCGAACGGCATCCGGTTAAATTCAAACTGGCCTTCAGGCGTAACAAAGGCAGTTTTTTCTTTGTCATTTTCGGTTAATTCTATCTGATAATATCCTGATGCAAGATCTAAGGTCGTATAAAGTTGAAATCCAGCTAATCTATCCAATTGGTCTTCTATTCGTGGCAAAGGGTAGTGCTGTTTGATAGTTTTTCTGTTTAATGCCCGGTAGTCTATGCAAAGGCGTTTTTCACCGTTCTTTTTCTGTACTAAAATTATCGGGCTGGCGAAGGGTGAACAAGACTCTCTTATTATACCACATTGAAGTAGCTCATCAGTCATATCCCTAACTTCCCGTTTTTCACTATGCGACAGCCTATTGGGTCTGTATACTACTGGTTGTGGGTCAATTAAATCTATATTCATTTTTTCAACATCTGTGCAACCTAATTCTGACAACCTAGCAGCGAAGCAAGAACGATAACGATTTATAACTTCCAAAAGTTCTATTTGTTCAGTTGAAGTTAGGGTTTCATTCAAGCACACATCGTTAAGGCTAAAAGGACTTAAACTATTGTTAATATCAATATTATTTACATTTAGATAATCTAATTCCCGTATTTGCAGAGCCTGGGCTCGTGCTATAAGCTGATCTTTGTTGTAGACAATAATACTTGAAGAAATATTATCAATAAACACCACACCTTTGCCATTGTCTAATGAGTATACACCTCCCTCTATTATATGTTCATGATTGGGAATGGATCTATAGCTTTCAATAACAAGTATAGGACCCGTTACACCCTGCGATGAACAGACTTCTATGTAAGAGCCCCCTGGTCTGATGGAACAATTTGTCTCTGCGTATAGTTTAATTAGATCTCTATTTTCACGACAGATGATAAGCTCATCATCTGTCTTAATTATTTTTATCCCCGGAGAATCAGTAAAAGACTGACCAACCAGTAATGGATACTTTAAAATGTGATCTGGAACTATAATTAATTTGACTACGACTGAAACGTCTTGAATTTCTAAAGTAGCAGAACTATTACCAATTGCATGGACTATTGCTCCCCCGAACCCCCTCATAGCAATGGAACTGAAACTATCCCAATTTTTTAATAATTCTACAGCATCACTATATCTAATAAGGGTACATTCACTCCCGAAATCTATGTAACAAAGTTTATCGTGACCGTTAACTTTTACAGGTTGTACATATTTATCATTTGACTGAGAGTTAGCAATAGAAATTTCTAAGACTGATTTTAACTCCTCCTTTTTGCGGTAACACTCATTGGCTTCGTGACCTACTAAGGAACAATTTGTACATTTCTTAATAGGCTTAGGACATTTACTCATGACATGACCTTCTTCTTTACAATTATAACACTTGCTAATTCCTTTATTATTAACAGGAGTTTTGTAATTTGTAATTTTCTTCGTAAATATTTTCTGAGGCTCGGGTCGCCTAATTATGCTTTTCGCGTTTCGTAGGTATGCTAAAAGTTTATCTGGATCACTGAACTGTGCTGCTTCTGCTCCTAATCTTACGGATCTATCATCTATGCCGAATATAATACACTCTACAGCTCTTTTACCTTTAATACCACATCTGTTCAACAAAGCAATCATCTCGTAATAATAATCTTCTAAAGATTCCCCAAATTTCGCTCGCCTATCTAGCATATCAGTCAACATTTGCCCATAATTTTCGTCAGCTGGAAATGCGGCTTTAAGTTTTTCTTGCCACTCGCTCCAGTTATAATTTATGGTAGTAAGACCCTCATACCACCTTTTTGCATTACCAATAAGTTTAGGTATAGTGTTATGGATTATCTGTGGATCCGACCAACCGTATATAATAGCAATTTCGTTGACTTTGTGGAGCCAAGTCGTAATACTTTGATTTTTAGAGGCTGGGTCAAATTCTGGAACGACATTGAAATTACTCAACTTTTCACGACCCTTGTTAGCTACTTTGTCGAGTAATTCCGTAAATTTTGATATAATTATTTGAGACTCACGAGTATCAGCACTCCTGCTAGGCGAACGCAAGCTTCGGGTGCGACGTGTATGCTCTGTTCTTTGATGATCTCCCGTCTGCGACGTCCGGGTGCGATTTTTTGATCTTGACCTCGGTTTGCGACTACGGTATTCTCTACTTGTTCGGTCCTTGCTTGGGCTCCGAACTCTTGACCTCGACCTGCAACTGCGGCTGGGGCTGCGGCTGCGGGTCTGACTGCGGCGGCGCCGGGAACATTCCCAGTCCCTGCGACGCTGGCTGCGACTACGGTTTTTACTGTTTCGCCTTGGAGTTACCAGACGGCGATAATTAGATCGACCCAGCACCGGAGACATCGGCCTCGGTGAACTTCGAAATCGTTCGCCATCGTCGTTACTATCCATTTGTTGCGGACCTGATAACAATAAAACACGGACAAAACTCATTCCTTTAAAATAAACCTGTGAATTATACGAAAAAACGACTTGTGTTCGAGTCATTACTTATTACTATGAACAAGTCTACAAGAACAGGGAGACAATTAATTATATATATGTTAATATCCGAATTATGAATCTGAACTATTTTCGAATACATACTTTTTTTTTATTATTATAATCGGTCCAGTTTTAATAGGAGTTCAGCATCGTACTCACAAAAGTATAAATATATCAAAAATAATTAAAATGTTAAACCATTATAGTTATATATTTATTAAAATATGAGGTTATCGTGTAAGCAAATAGTTCATTAAAACCTCCATCCTTGTGTTACTTATTTATCTGTTTACCGACCATAAGGATAAAGACCCTTTCCTTATTAAGTTTTATTGATAAATAATGACAATGTTCTTTAATCCAATAAGATCTTGTAAAATGAATTTTGTGGAATGTTTTTCAAATTTCCATTACACATAAAGTAGAACACAGATACTACATACAACTGATGCATATATATTTTTTAAATAAGCATAGCTACTACATAAATATGGACACTCTTTTAACTATCAAACTTGGAAAATTGTAAGCGGTACTTACGTGCGTCGATCTCACTTCTGAACTGAAGAAATAATACACCAGAGTTCTCTTTTCCTTTTATTTTCACTTATTTTCTTAGAGCACTTGAGCTACGACTGCTCCGTTTCACAATCAGGAACCAACTGAACATTTCCCAACAACTTGCAGAATGTATATCGTGTTATAACATTTTAAATGAGGGTTGTTTCAACATTTTAGTTTGATGACGAATAAAAATAAAAACGAATATTACAATTACAATTACAATAATTGTTATTAATTAATCAGTTCATTTAATCATTTTTTAAAATAATTTTTATAAACCACCGGTGACCGGCAGTAATATTTTTACCAATTGCTTACAATATATACCTTCAGGAACCTTAAAACACCGTGTTCTCATAAAAAGAGTGTATTACATATTTAGAGCATAAAACCTATAAGATACAAAAATAAGTAGAACAAAAAAGAAACAACAGATCATCTAGGCACATACATTTTGACGTATTCACCTCAAAGGCATTGGTACGCTTACGACTAGTACAGTAATCTCAAAACCACTAATCTGCTCTGAAGGTAAGACGCAGTCGTAGTTGGGCCTCTATGGCATCTAATTGTGTCCATACCACAGCAAATCTTTATAAGTTTATTTATTTATTTATACTTCTTATTCTTAGTATAAAGACGGATTTAATGTTTGAGGCTCTCTGCCAGTCGACTTTTGGAGGGTGCAGAGAGAAGACAAAATAGGCGCTTAAATTAAATTAATATGATTACTGTGAGTTTATATTGGACAGTCTGTTTTTCGTTGACAATACGTAGGTAGGGTATATTTAAACGCAGCGTCAAGGCGCGAACACGTATCGAGATTACCATCGGCCATTGTCTCTCAAGTATTGTTTTGCGCCGCGTTTTTATGTTCTCCTTTAAATATAACCCTGTGAAGTGGTAATTTTATGTTTTGTTAAATGTTCACGTGTTATTGCGCATTACTGAAAGATATATCTTTGGTGTGAAGTATGATTGCGTCTTGAGTGGAGATATGGTGCTTAAACAGCGGGAGTCGAGGATTGTGTTGTTTACCCGTTGGAGGTCTTAAAATTATAAGATTACGAACTAATATATATTATGTAGGTGATGATATAATGATATCCTAACCAATAAATAATTCATAATGCTTACTGAAGACTGTCCCACCCTCGCACCCACCACTGTAACTCCTGTGAGCCAGGATCAACAGTGGCACGCAATGATATGACACCAAGCATTGAAGCTCGGCTAGTCTCCAGGGAATGTCAAACTTGTCTTTAACCCGCAACGAAATAATTCAGAAAGTGAAATTAATAAGAGGAGTTGGTAATCATAATGTTTAGTTGATATCAAGTTGTTTCCATAAATATGTTCAAAAGAGTTCTATTCACTGCTTTTGTGTGGACCTGGATCAACCTCATTTGAATCCATATTATATTGTTCAACCTGGGAATATAACAAAGGTTCGTAGATAACATCCCCACATTAGACTGACGTAAGACCGAATTTCACCCATTAGATCGATAAGAATATGTATAAAGCATGAGATTGACTACTTATTAGAAAAATGTGTGGTGGCCTGTTGGTTACGGACTAGATGCGGCTGCTAAAATGTTCACGGTGGTCGCGGATCCAGATCTCAGGGCACACCTGTGATTTTTCAGAGTCATGTACATTAATAGTCAATTACCCCACACTATGACGGTAAAGGAACACATCATGAGGAAATATGCATACCATAGCGATTTGTAAGAATTTCTATGGTATGTAAAGTTCACACATACATGTACTAGGCCAGCTTAGTGGACTTTATGGCCTAACTCCTCTTAATCGTAATCTTAGACAGCCTCCGTAGCGCAGTTGGTTAGACGCCGCCTGTGAAACGAGAGGCCGCGGGTTCGATCCCCGCACCGAGAGAAATGTTTGTGCGGCCCACAAATATTTCTTCCGGGTCTGGGTGTTTGTGAGACCGAAAAGTCTCTCGTAGTTCCTGATACCCACGACACAAGACTCGATCTTAGTGTGGGGTCAGGACTATGTATGTGACTGTTGGGTGTATTTATTTATTATTATTTATTAATCACACTCTCAATTGTAGAGGGGGCCTATGACCAACAGTGGGACGTTGACGTCAAAAGTGAGATTTACTTATCTACTTAGATATAACTAACATTTTCATATTAAAACCCATTAGATAATAATTCCTTACTCGGTACCCACGAGCTGGAAAATTATTCATTATCGTAGTATTATAATTAAGCTAACATGTAATCTCTATACTTCACTCGTAAACACATTAACGGTAATTGTATAAATATGCATTAGTTTCAGACTCAGCGCTGTGAATCTTGATTGTAAAGATAGCGAATTAATCTATTCTATAACATTAAGATGAAGAGTTTGTTTGAATGTGGTAGTCTCACGAAATACTTGTCCGTGTTGTAAAATTCTTTTGTTTTTTTTAGTGCATTGAATGTGAAGAATTATATGTCATTCGCCTGATGGTTACCAATACGACCACTTATGGGCAGTACCAAAACCAAACAATACAATGAACTACAAACCATTACTTGGCATTCCACTGTGCTTGCCATCCTAATAGATGTTAAGTCGCAATAGGTCCAGTAGTTACTCTGCCTAAAATGTCCTCCAAAGCTGAACACAGCAGTGCATTTACATTGTTACTTGGCGGAAATATTAGACATTGTGGTGGTACCTATATAGGCGGCCTCTGACATATGAGAGACCTACCACCAGTGCTAGTATTGGATAGATTTATCGAGGAAGGAGGGGGTATATAAGGCAACCCGCTATGTCTATCACCAAACAAAAGCTGTCGCTTTACGCCGATCTCCTTTATGACAGTGGTACCGTTCCATACGGGCTTGCCCATTCATGCAAAGTCATGACTGACAAAAGCGTGGCTCTAACACTTTAGAAAAGGACACTTTTAAGTCAAGTGTAATATTTTGCGGGACTTTTATCGCGGAAAATTTAAAAGCGACTGAAGTCGCGAGAAATACTGGATACTATAATCTTGTAAGCCTGTTTTGGATTGGTGTTAAGGCACTCTAGGTTTTAGTACATGTCTATTTGTTTTGCATGTTATCCTTTGTGCGAGCAAAATTATCATGATTGAGTAATTGTCACGCTGGATGCCACATGTTCAAAGTTAGACCACCAACTTACTTGACTCATTATTTTTGTTTATTGTAAAGGTCCGGCACACGAGCAAAACGGTCACTTTATGGTAATTGATCACTACCGGGTCCCGGCTGGAGCGTTCTTGCTTGGGGTCTCGGGGCCGTTTTAATTGCGCTGAAGAAGGTAACGCGGGGTTTTGGTTGGTGTGCCGTAGTGAACCCAAAATAAACGCTCCATTTTCCCCCGAGGTGGGGTGTTTAAAATAATTCAGTCTCGATAAACTGTTTTCGGAATTTCCTTAACAAGTCGTCATAGTATCTGTCATAATTAATAACTTGCGCAGTGAAATGTCTCGTGTAGCAAACAAACGCAATATATTTTCGAAACAGTAGTTATACAAACGATAAATTATCCAATTCATATGATATTTATATATCCTTATATGTATTTATATTGTTACTTGTTGCAACTTTTGTATATTTACGAAATGTGTGGCTGTAATCAGCAAGTCCTTTCTAATCTTTCTAGTGTTGTGCCAGTGATGACGCAAGTAAAATTGTGTATTGTCCGACTGAATTGCTAGGCATTAAAAGTCTATAAACCATTGTGTTTGGGTTCCTGCATCTTCGCAATTTGATTCAAGTTGGTTCGGAGAGTATTGGTAATGGGTGCGTTATGTAGATCTTTTGCCAACATTATGTATGTATGTTATGTTTTTTGAACATATATTTGTTTGATATCAGGAAGCATCTTAGTAGGATGTCATGATGTAGGTATCGAATGGCATGGGACTGCCGTCTGATGCCATGCGTCGACCACACTGCGGGCTTGACACCTGCATACATTGGTTGTAATCGCTTTATTATTTATTTTATTTAATTATTACCAACATACATGAATATCGAAATCAGATTTTATCGTATCAAAAGATTGGGCCAGAAAAGGAAGTGAACTTGGACGCCTTTTGCCGCCGTCAATCTGTTTTATTTATACTTGATCTTAGGTGGACCGGTGCGTTTCCTACTTTTGATTGAAATACCTGTCACTTTTCAGTATTTTATGTACCTAATTTATAAAATATATAAAAAATACAAGGTCAACAAGGACGGCTAAACAACATAATAATGAAATAAAACTATTTGGTCAACACTGATTTTGCCACACGAACTTTGATAGCTAATTTTGTTTTATCAATCTACCCTCATCATTAAATCACAGTTTTCATTTGTCTGTTAGCCTCATATTTGTTGTGATACGGTAATACTCATAACTAGTACTACGGCGGTAAATTAACAGAAACGCTCACAAGTAAATCGTCATAAAAGTATTTGTAGTTGAATTTGAATATTTTTTGTGATTTATTAATCCTGTGAACATGTCGAGGAAGTGTAAAAATAACCCTAACTCTTTTTGTTATATCTGCGGAGAACTTACATTCAAAAAACAACGACGAAATTTTACGAATCTTGTGCTGGAGTGTTATCACCAATGTTTTGGTTTTTCTGTCGCCCATCAAGACAATTTCTGGGCCCCTCATGTCTGTTGCATAACGTGTGTGAAAAATTTAACCGACTGGAAGAAAGGTGCACGAGCTATGCCTTTTGCTGTACCCATGATATGGACTGAACAGCGAGATCACGTTTCGGATTGCTATTTTTGTCTCACTGACTTAAGAGGTATAAATTACAAGAAAAAAAACACAGTTATCTACCCTAACGTATCTTCTGCTATAAGACCAGTCTCTCATTGTAAAAAAATGCCAGAACTAATACCAGTTGCAACAACGTCTGTTGATAACGACCATTCACAACCGTCTACTTCAAGTCGGTGTGTTGACGAGGATGATGACTTTGAGTTTGAAGGAATTGAAAAGGAGCCACATTTGATAACTCAAGGAGACCTAAATGATTTGGTTAGGGATTTAAATTTGTCAAAAAAGCAGTCGGAACTATTAGGATCTCGTCTAAAAGAATGGAATTTGCTACATCATAATACAAAAGTTAGCTATTTTCGAAACCGTGATGAACACTTCAGAACGTATTTTTCTCAGGATGGAGATTTGGTGTTTTGCAATAACATAAATGAGATCATGAAAATGTTGGACATAGATTTTGAAATCTCTCAGTGGCGTTTATTTATTGATTCTTCGAAGGCAAGTCTAAAAGCAGTTTTATTGCATAATGGAAATATGCTTCCGTCTGTTCCTGTGGCCCATGCTTCAAATATGAAAGAAACCTATGAAAATATGAAAGTTTTACTTGAAAAAATAAATTACAGTACATATTCCTTCAAAATCTGCGGTGATCTTAAAGTTGTTGCATTATTACTTGGACTTCAGCTGGGTTATACAAAATTTTGCTGCTTTTTATGTGAATGGGATAGCCGAGACAGAACTAATCACTATATAAAAAAAACATGGCCTATGCGTGCATCGTTAGTTCCTGGCCAAAAAAATGTAAAGTATTTACCCCTTGTAGAGCCAAATAATGTGCTTTTACCACCATTGCATATCAAATTAGGATTAATAAAAAATTTTGTGAAGGGAATGGATCGCAGTGGGAGTGGATTTTTGTACCTAAAAGAAAAATTCCCTAAAATAAGTGATGCAAAAATAAAAGAGGGTATTTTTGTTGGCCCTCAAATCAGGGAGTTAATAAAAGATTCAACATTTGAAGAAAAATTAAGCGGTTTAGAAAAATGTGCATGGAACGCATTTAAAAATGTTGTTGCAAATTTTTTGGGCAACCACAAGAGTGACAGCTACAGAGAGTTGGTTAGCGAGCTCTTATTGTCATATCAAGCATTGGGTTGCAACATGTCACTCAAGATCCATTTTTTAGACTCGCACCTGGATTTTTTTCATGACAATTTAGGGGCTGTCAGTGACGAGCACGGCGAGAGGTTCCACCAGGACATTTCTAGTATGGAAAAGCGGTACCAGGGAAAATGGAGCCCAAATATGTTAGCGGATTACTGCTGGACAATTAAAAGGGACCAACCAGAAGCTAAACATTCAAGAAAATCTTAAATTATTAAGTAATTTATATAAAAAAAAAGTTTGATTTACGAGATCTGTATTTTTTCTTAATATTTTTAATTACTCAATAGAATAAAATCCTTGGCTAGCAAATTTTTTTTAACTGTTTATTTTTTCTTACAATCACCAACTAAAGTAAAAAATATCAAAAAAGTCCGTGTGGCACGAAAAAGTTTGAATTTTGTTGACCATTATTTACGGATCATCGAACTCAAAAAATGTAAAAATTAAACCATATCCGCGATAAAATCGTAAGAATGACCAAGAGCGTAATAATAGTTAAAGGAAATCGTTGGATGCAAGCCACTTCTAATAGATTACTGTGAAATTCCTTGCAGGAAACTTTTTGGTCTCAGAAATATTTGTCTCAGTGCGGGAATCGAAACCGCGGCCTCTCGTTTCACAGCCGGCGTATAACCAACTTGCTAAACGGAGGCTGTCATTTATTATCAGGTAAGCTATTTACTTACCGGAACTATAATAAAATTGCGCGGCGATGACTTACAAGATGACTCCTCAGCGACATTAAAACCATACGACGCGACAAAAGAATGATACCAATAATTACAAAATAAGTCATTACTATGTCGCAATACATACGCACAGACATACAGACGTAACTCGGTAACATGTAAGGCTCACAAAAGGCGTGAGAAACTGTTACGGCAATGTTACTGAGCATGCGACTTGTTAGTGCAACGCCCTTTTAGACACGTGGTAATGGCCAATCATAATTTCTCTGGATGTTTGTAAGACCCATAAGTCTCTCGTAGTTTCTGATATCCACGACATAAGACTTTATGGACCTTTAAGTAGGGTTAAACGCCAAGTTTATCTATTTTATTCTTATCATTTAGAATATAGTTAGTTGCTTAAGTAAATAAATAATAAATAACATTTGGAATTATATAACGCCCGCCATCCTGAGATATAAGATTTTAAGTCTTAATACGTCCGGTAGTTATTCTGGCCACAAGGTCCTTCAAACCAGAACACAACATTTACACTGCTGTATGGTGGGAAAAATATACATTTAAAGTAAATATACTAAAATTAGTCTAGTCAACGTGTTGGGTAAAGCTCTAAGATACGCAATGTTAAGAGACCTCTGTCTATTAGATTTTTAAATATCTTCATTACGAAGAAGCATCCAAGATTAAAACATTTAAATAACAATTTGCCTTTAAATCAATTTATCTCACGGTACTCACATGATCTTTTGTGATGATAATGATTGCGATATCTCAATTTCAGGCATTACGCTGATTGTAATTGACCACACAATGCAACTTGGCGTAAGTGTATTATTTGTTCAACAAATTATACTGTTTTTTGACGATTGTTACACAATTTGATTAATGTAATGGCTTACTGAAATTTGGATGCAGTCACGATTCTTCTTTATCTATTCTTTTATGACTTGTATTGGTCAATAATCGGCTCGCCACTTCGTGGGACGAAACATACCAAGGCGAAATGTGGGTATCCTGGCACCTCTGCCTACCCCTTCTGGGAAAAAGTCGTGAATTTATGTAAATATGTGGTCCGTAATTAAGTTTAACAAAAACGTAGTCGCGATTTTTTTGTATGATTCGTGTGTTGTGCTGTCGATAATGATTCTCTGTGGAAGTAGTAGAGCCATGCTGTTACCAGTAATGACAGTATGAATCGTCTCGAGTTGACTCTTCCGGAAAATCGACGTGAAGTGACAGTTTACCAATTTGTCGGACCTATGTAATTAAAATATGTAAGAAGCTGATATTAAAATGAAAACTTTTTCGCCCTTAAGCAGTCCAACCTGCCACCAATTTTCTGTAATGTCCTATTCTATTGCTATTCATTATCTGGAAAAGATCACTATTAGAGATAACAGCGCCAGTTGTTCACTATTTGTAAGGTTTCTTTATTATTTTTTGTTATTTTGTGATATGTGGTGTTCAATAAAGTATTGTGTATCTATATCTGTACCTACTAGCCAATAGATTGATTTTTGGCACTTCCAAGTGATAGGGAATAAACCATCGACGACGTAGTCGAATTTCTCATTGTAATTTTGCGTTGTGGTCATGTTGGTTTCCGCAATCCTGTTGCATCTTCCATGCTTGACATTCATTAACCTCGTAATGCATTCTGCTCCGTTTATGGCCAACCAATTACTCATTGGCAGTCCCATAATATTTCTCATTAAACCGAAATGACATTTGTATAAAAGTTATATAACCGAATCAAATTGTGACCTTTGTAATGAGGACTCACGTGACCTTACAAATTCTGTTAAAGAATATCCAAAGTTTAAGCGTTTTCAGTTTAATTTTAAAATATCTAGTCTATGTTTGCGATCCGATCCGATCGATAGACTAGATATTTTAAAATTAAATATTAAATTAATAATTGTAAAATAAGGGTAGTTGAATTGTAACAGTCACAGAGCGGACGTCTAATACCTCAGTCCGCCCCGTGACCACGAAAGCTGTAAAGTGATCGAAACGTCGGGAAGTTAAAAATGTAAAAAATTAAACTAAATTCGCGATAAAATCCGTACATAATAGTTTTATTTCAATGTGTAACATTCGCGTAAATCTAAGAAACCATTAGTATATTTATTAATATTTCAAACAAAAACATAATTAACTGGCTGTTAATTTTAATAATTAAATAGTGTAAAAAGCATTTATTACAACCAAGTCTAATAATTCAATAAGTGAAAAATATTGATTTATAATATTTTAAGAAATGATTGATTTACTCGGCAAACAGGCCGCCATGAGCAAGCATTAACTATTTAGTGAAAAAAAAACTTTTTTAATAGTCCACACGATTGTGCTCCTATGCATATTTGCACCTTTTATCCCAATATATTATTAGGTCGAATTGTCACCTTATGGTAATCGATATCCAATCAGTAATAATGTCCACTAAACTTCAACTCGTGTTAACAAAAAAAAAAACTGTCAATACAGGGTATCTCAAGACTGCTACCGAAAACGAAGCCGGGTGGTAGTTTTAGTGGCTACAAACACAATGCAATTAAAAATTTCGCATAGAAACGCGACAATTATTTTTTATGATTTTTTTAATATCGTCAATTTTGGGTGGTAAATCCATAGTTTTTGCTAAAATAATAATTTGAACTCTTTTATACCTTAGAGTATTTATAAATAAAAGGATATAAACTATTATTTTAGGAAAAAATGTATTTACCACCCAAATATGGCCATAGAAAAAAAAATTACAAAAAAAAATTGTCGCTTTTTTTTGCAACTTTTTCTGTTGCATTGTGTCTGAAGTCGCTTAAACTATCACCCGGCTTCGTTTTCGGTAGCAGTCTTGATATACCCGGTATATTTCATTTATTTATTGCCACCTTCAGCTTCCATACGCAGGTCAGGTGTGCGAATCACATGACTCGATACAATGCGGTGACAATTTATGCAACACAAATTGGCAATATTAATGTAATACATCGAATATGTTTGTTGTTACTCGGTTCAAACTGACATCGCTGAGGTGGGATGAAAGACAACAGATCAGGCAGGTCACTATCTTTTTTTTATTTATATGAATGGCGAGACGAACATACCGTTCGCCTGTAAGCGATACGACCTCTCATGAACAGAAGTAAAACTAAACAACACCTTGAATTACAAAGCAATGCCTGGCATTCCACTGCGCTCGCCATCCTGACACATAAGATGTTAAGTCTCGATATTTCTCTGGCTACAGTTTCCTTTAACCCGAAACAAAACAGTGCATTTAGATCTCTTTCTCTCTTCGGCCACAGGAAGTCCAATGCAAACTTAGGCGTACCCCAAAGATCTCCAAAGATCTAGCTCTCCGGGTGAATTTAGTCAAAGGGAATTGATGATTTGGGGTGTTGATAAACGTTCGTAGTCCGTAATACCTACGGAACAAGATTTGATTTATCCTAATGTGGGGTCAGGACTACGTATGTGATATTAGGTATATTTATTTATTTAACACGGAGGTAAACTCTTACTTGAATTATTAGCGAGTGGCGCAAGATAAAGTCAAATGGTACAGAAAAAATACATTTTATATACATTCCCTGCTTGACATAATTATGCCGGTCAGCGACACACAGGCGTGTTCAGTTCGCTTTTGTAAAATGGGTTAACTTAAAACATATTGAATTCTGTCTCTACAGTAAAAGTAATTTTAACCATTACGTTACATACTTCCAAAAATATGATAGATTGACCTCTTTTTTCTTAATATTCGTATTAACAAACAAAGGATGCCTTAAATTCAGATATGACCAACAAGCGAGCCGGTCATTAGGAGCGTAACGAAATGGTGTAATAAATAATTATTTGAACAAAAGTCGGATGCGATATTGTCCAGGATATGTTGGTGTAAATAAGGCGCCAGGGTCGCCTACTTAGCTTCGGGTAGAGTGGCCATCAGTTTGGAATACTGTGGGATTGAGGTTAAGAAAATGTTTTCTTTTTCTGGTTAAACAATTTACTCAAGACGAAACGTGGGTGTCTTGGTAGCATCTCTGCCTATCATTTCTGGAAAGAGGCGTGAGTTTTTGTAGGTATATATATGTATGATATACATGAAATTATTTGTGAAAATGTTGTCTCATACATGTTTTTGGTTTTGATTTATCCGAGTTTTGATCATCATGAAATCTTGAAAATTGTGTCTTAATAACTTGAAATATTATTGGTTAAAATATAAGAACGAAATACTGATATTAACGAAAGAGTATTTGAAATGTTACAATTTTATCGTAGAAATTCTGTTCGAATCACCAAACAATAGCGCTGCTTCACCAGCGCTCGTTGAAATCTTTTTGACTAGCAAAGTTTAATATTTTTGGGTAATAAAATAGTATTTTTTAATGGTGACAGAATTGAACAATTCATTTGATAATCAGTAGTCTTGATATATGAAGATAAAATGCACAATTAAAATTGAAATTAACACATATTTACACAGATAACACATGTTTTTGTATTTTATTTTTTAACACAGCGGACTTTGTCAATTACTGCGTGTACAACAATCTAACCCTCATTTACACTTCAAAACTACATCAACTCACGTATCAGCTCTTCAAAACTCTCCATAAAAACGCATAAAAATATCTCAAAAAACCCAAAACCCTGGTCACCCAAAGTTATTGTCAATGATTTGCGCAAGCGCGCTAATTGTTCTATTATCCGCGGACAGCGGCCGCCGGATGTTAGCACACTTCGGACGTACGTTTGTTCCACGTCCGATCGCTGATACAGACACCCTAGTTACGTAACACTTTTGTTCATGCAAACGAAATTAGAAAGATGAAGACAAAGATGTAGAATTACAGAATTTTTTCACAAATTATCATGTTTATGGTTGCAGGCTGTAAAGTGATGTTAATAAAATATGTAGACTTTCACGAAATTTTAAATAAACCTTGGCAGGCAACCTATATCTAAAGTAATAAACTCATTTACAAAAAAAACGGGCACCTAAGCAATGAACCATTTCAAATGTTACTATTGGTTTGTTCGATAATTATAGGTAGTTTTACTTTCACAATTTTGTAAATTAATAAGCAAATAATCGTTTTCGTCAGTATTATCATAAAATTTTGATAAAATTTATGGGTTTTAATGCTAAAGTTCACTAGTAGTGTATGCTCGCTAGTAGTGCATATGCTCGTGAAGTAAAAGTTAACAAAGATTTTTGTTTGTTTTTTCTTTAATAAAGTAAAAGTAGATAAATGTTTAGTATCGAGTGTGACCCTCTCTAGCTGAAATCACAGCTTGAATTCATCTGGGTATGCTAGCGAGGATATCCCGGATACTTACTTGCGGAATACGTTCCCACTCCGCCGTAATCACATTCTTCAGCTCTCTGATGGTCTGTGGAGCCGGTTGTACTGATCTCACGCGTCGTTTCAAAACGTCCCAGACATACTCAGACAGTGGCTACAGTGCTTAACCTTTCTATACAATGCTATACTATGTACAATATATTTTTTCAAATTTAATGTGTTTATATATATTACAGATTATTTTGTATCTTTTCAGACTTCTAGTTTTTTAAATTTATATATTTGCAATAATTGTATAGATTAGAAAAATGCTATTCGATGTACCCCTTTATATTCTGTGTAACCCATGTCAAGTAACAATGTACATAATTTGAATATTTTACGCTACAGCCTACTTTAAGTAATTAATACAAAGTTCAAGTTGAACCAGGCGCCTCATAATTTGTAATAATAGGTTTAATGGCGATCATTTGAAGCGAAAATTGCAGCATAATTGTGATTTAAATTGGCGAAGAACAAAAAATGTGGAATATCTCCTTTGTTTTGACTTGTTTAATTTGCGTAGTTAGCGTATTCTATTGTAATAGACTCTCCGCAAATTAAATAATAAGTAACGGATAAATATATAGTCATGATTGTACTGGTGTTTTTGGTAAATTTTGATGTTCCTATGAGTTCCTATGAGTATATTTTTGATACGAGGATACGGGTAATTAAGTATTTATTTATAAGAGCATAATTTGAATATTTAGTCTTTTAAATAAAAAGGTTAAATTGTTCTTAAATTTGGACTGGTAAGAACATAAAGGACCACCGTATGTGATAATGGAAAACTAATATTTGTGAAACTGGTAAGTGCCTATGTATCGTTTCGTGTACTCATCCGCTGATATTGTGTTTTTGGATTAAAGGTTTTAATACAATAGTTCGGGCAAACGAGCAATCAAGTCACCTGATGGTAAGTGATCACTACTGCCCATAATCCACATCACTGGGATTATGGATGTGTTGCCGGCCCATTAGATCAGAAGGAACTACTGGACATATTGAGACCTAACATCTTATGTCTCAGGATAGCGAGCGTGGTAGGCATTTTGCCACTGTTTATAAGCGGTCGTATCGCTTACCATCAGGCGAACGGCATGATCGTCTCGCCATTCATTGAAATAAAAAAAGAAAGAAGGGGCGGGGAGTCCTCTTCCTTATTCTTTAACGTCACCTCGGTGTATGTCGGCCAATTTCCTGCTCAATATTCACGATTTTATTCCTGATTATTTTTTATTGCATCCAATAGCGAGACGTCAAACGAGCATACCATTCGCCTGATTGCAAGCGATACGAGCGCTCAAGGACAACACCATGAATTACAAAGCATTGCTTGGCATATCACTACGCTCGCCATCCTGCGACATAAGATGTGAAGTCTAAATAGTTACTCTCAGTACAATCTCTAGCACCTCAAATTAAATAAATAAATAAATTCATTATTACATATGTACGTAAAAATGACCCCAATACAAGATACGAGTCATAAGTGGGTATTAAGTACGAGTGAATTTTCGATCACATATACATCCGGACCCACAACCAATACTAATACTACAAACATTAGTTTCAGTGCGGAAATCGAACCACAATTTTAATTAATAAATATTATTTACTTCCAAATCAACAATTGTGACGTCAAAAATCAACGCATTTACATATTAACGATTTTGATATGGAAACAAAAGCTAGTTTTTATAATACATTCATCAATAGCATTAAATTCTTTATTTATTGTATCCATTATAATTTATTATAAATAATTTTGTCAACCGATGAACGGAGAGTGGGCGGCATAAAGTTGCTCTAAAATATGCTTAATTTTGTAACGAAACAAGGCAAGTGCAAGTATTATCAGTGGTTATGGTTCCGTACATAATATTATTTAAAGCAGGTGAGAGTAATTTATTTTAATATTCCTTTAACGACTATATTGTATTCTTTAGAGAAATGTAATATCATAAAATTTTTGCAGGTGTTTATATTCATATAGTGTTATTATCTATTTATAAGACTTCTTTTTACTAATTCTAGCGACTTAATTAGTCTTTAGACTTACTTCTCGTTCTCCTATTTATTATATCCAATCCGAGGTTGCCTGGAATAAATTGATTAGTGCGACAAGGCTGCTTTTTGTACTTTTTAATTTGTTTTGATGTAACTGGTTCTGTGTATGCTGCAAGGATAAACTCATAAAACAAATAAATAAAATAATTTAAGCATTGAATTCTCCATATTTTTTACATTACATACAAACATTACACATTAATTATTTGGTGCTTATATTAATTATTCATAGAACACAAATGACATAACCCAAAAAATTAAAGGATCTTTTACAAAGGATTCAAATCACACCATTCAAACATGGAGATCACACACTCATCTCGTGTATGTGTCAAAATCAACAATACCATGGAACAACTGAAGATCTAGCCGTGGGTAGGCATATCCTTCTCATATCGGATTCCGATTATTATGAGGTTCAAAATAATATTCACAGCAATGCCTCTCGCCAAACAGAAGTGCAAACGCACTGTTGTGTTCCGGTTTGAAGAACATTGTAGCCACAGTAACTACTGGACATACTGAGACTTAACATCTTATGCCTCAACATGGTGAGTGGAAACTGAACAGTATTATTGCTTCCATCCAGTATGCAATATACTAGCACGCCATTCATAGCAAATATATATATTATGTTATATTTATTAAATGCACCACCTAAGTTATCAGAAAAAATAAAACTATATATTTTTGGATTGATGTTTGTAAACGATCTTGTATTATTCGTAGTTTTTCTGAGGCCACAAAAAGTGACTTATTGAATTGTTATACGTTTCTTCTTGACTTGACTGAGGCTAGTAAAGTACTAAACAACTATAAAAAAGTTGCATCGTGACTCGTTCAAATATTTGTCAGAACTCGGAACATAATAAACTATGGCGGTTATGTCATGCGACAAAGTCATGCGATTCTCGACTCGAAAAGCCCCCTGCTTGTAAATTGATTTATCCTACAGTAGGACGTATTTATATTATATATTATGTTAGTATATTCGACTGGAGACCGCGCCTCGACAAGCGTAGTGTAGGACGCCCTCCAACGAGGTGGAGTGATGATATCCGAAAGATGGCTGGTAGCGATTGGAGACGTTGGGCTGAAGATCGAGCCCAGTGGCGTGCCATAGGTGAGGCCTATGTCCAGCAGCGGACGCGAATAGGCTGATGATGATGATGATGATGATGAGGACGTATTTGATCAGATCAGTACTCTTCATATCTACTTGTATCATATTATGAAGTCAATTAAAACTGATGACATCATATCCAATATTTTGATACGCAGAAGAATGCGGTATGAACATCAGTACTTGTAATCGTTCACACTTGCCAGGTTTTTACACGGATGTAAGGCTTAAGTCAATTACACAAATCGTTTAAGACATAATTGCGTAACATTTCGCATGGTGGATTAACAAAGTAATTTATTAATAAATTTAAAGTGAGCTAAAAACTTCCACAATCAGGTCACCGAGGGGTTTTGTTAGGGACCTGACCCGGTTGCAATATCTACAAGCCTGCTGAGTTGGAAGGTCAGGGATAAGTTAAATATATAATAGCTCTTTAAGCCATGTGTGGGAAAGGAACACCTAATAGGTTTCCTTGCTTCTAAAAGAAAGAGTCTTTGTAAAAAGAGATTAAGTACCATGAGTTTCGACTTGCCACAAGAGCTCTTTAATTGCTTACATGACCAATAAATAAATAATTCATTAATTTCATTTCATTTCATAACCAAAAACGATAAATGAATTTCTTTTTATTTGATTAGTAATTTTTTTTGTTACCGAAATATTTCAATATAAATAATTGACTGAACAGGAAATAAAATCCGGCATCGCACAATTCTCAGCCTTCGCTTACGACTAGACCAATGTCAGTATGATTATTTATACATCAAATTAATTCTAGTGATGCATTTATAATAAAATGACTTAATGAGATAATATTCATAGTAGCGTTCAGATAACTAGATAATTTGTTACTCGTGAGGATATTTGAATATATATTAAGGGGGCGGGGTGCATCGTCCCGATATTTCATAAGATTTTTAATAGAATTGCATGTTGTGTCGAAATATATAATATGTTGAAGTGTGCTGCTGTTTATGTGATTACGTAGTTCTCCCTTGGAGATACATCTAAGTAGGTATGACTATGACTTGAGTGTGTCTCTAATTAATGATTATAGTTAATGCATACTTTATCTCAGAACAAAAATAACGTTTATTTTTAATGCAATTAATGGCGAGACGAGCACTACATTCACTTGATGGTAAGCTGCTAATACGACCACTCATAAACAGCAGCAAAACCAAACAAAACAAATTACAAAAAATGCTTGGCATTCCACTGCGCGCGCCATCCTGAGGCATGAGATGTTAAGTCTTAATATGTCCAGTAGTTACTCTGGCTACAATGTCCTTCAAACCGGAACACAACAGTGGATTTGCACAGCTATTTGGCTCACATATTATGCGAGACCTATCACTAGTATGTTTCTATGATTATTTTGCTCACAAAGAACTTTAATAATGATGTAAAAAATGTATATTTCATTGTTAAAACTTAGCTCAGCAACACTTATTTAATCAATCTCAATTGACTAATGACAATAGTCGTTAATCAGCTTCAAGACTGATGCTTGAAAATTTGCCGTAGCCAATACTAATTCTAGAAGCTAATAAGTTAAATATTATCACGTGATAAACTTAATATACCTACATCTAGTAGATTGGTGTCTATTGCTTCCTGTAATTTTTCCCAGCTTTACAATATTGTTTTTTAATTTATTTATTATATTTAAGAGAAGGTAAAAAAATCACAATTAGTTTTTTTTTTTTATTGCTGTGAATGGCGAGACGAGCATGCCGTTCGCCTGATGGTAAGCGATGCGACCGCTCATGAACAGTAGCAAAACCAAACAACATCTTGAACTATAAAGCAATGCTTGGCATTCCACTGCGCTCGCCATCCTGAGACATAAGATGTTAAGTCTCAATATGTCCAGTAGTTACTCTGGCTACAATGTCCTTCAATCCGAAACACAACAGTGCATTTAAACTGCTGTTTGACGGGAGAAATAGACATTGCGGTGGTACCCACCCAGGCAGCCTCTCACATATGAGAGACCTACCACCAGTGAAGTCTCACAAAACTAATTACTTGGGTTGTCCGTGAGTACATGGTGCTGAATTATATATAGGTATTGCGAGTGTACATTAAATACATACATATATTAATAGTGTTTTACACCTATGGGCCTAATTATAATGTTGATAGCAGATGGATGGTGGATTGTATGGTAGGCAGCGACCAGCTAGACCCTTGGCATTGCGATGGTCTATGGACGGTGGTCACCACTCAGGCAGAACGCATGCTCGTCCACCAATTGCCTATACAAAATATTTTCGAAAGAAATGGATAAGCGACCAATTGTGTATAAAAATACGATAAAAATCTATGAATAATTTTACTTTAGTATATACTTTGCATATTCGATTTTAGTATACCTGTGAAAAAATGTTGTGGCAGTAATAATTATAAAGCAAATAAAATGAAAATTAATAATTTATTGAATCTATAAAAATCTACATTTAATTTAGTCGCTGTATTTTTCTATTTACTGATGGTAACTTCACAATTTCCGTTATATCAGCATGGTATAGGCCTATTTATACCATAGTCCATAGTACCAAACCATAGTCAAAAGGTATTTAGCAGAGGCCATACTTACTTACTTAAATCTAAAAATAGTACGCGACACTGCAAATATCGCGGCCATAAATTAATTTCGAAAGAGAAAACAATAAAAATCTATCAACGGAAATATCAAACAATACTTTACATAACTAGAAATAACACAGGCCGGCGAAAAATTTTTTTTGAAATTTTATTTTGTTAAAACATTAATATTTGTTTTAATTGTCTTAAAAGTAATAGAAAACGGTATTCAAATTATATATATATCAAGTCACACTTATTATATTTATATGATATAGCACTTCGATACGAATAAAAACCGAGTTTAAAACTTACACTACTAAAAAGTAAAAAATAATAATGAAAATACCACTGCAAAGCAAAAAATTATATTTATTTCATTGTACTTGTACCCGCTGATTAATTTGCTTATTGACTTGACTAACCAACAAATCGAAATATATGCGTAATACACTGAAGGCGGGCCTCCAAGTACCAAATATAGGTCCTACTATGACTTATATTCAATTAAATATCAATATGTATCATAATCTAATAAATCTTTTCCTTTTGTTGAGAACCGAGAATTTCTGCAGCATTCTTAGGTAATCCAAGATCATCATTAAGTTGTTCCAAGGGGCCATAGTTAAAGATTTAATATAACAATATTTTATTACACGTTTTTTTCACGGCTTAAACCATAAAATACGTAAAAAAAATTTGTTACTTTTCTTACAGGAAGAAACGTTTGTTACGAGTAGTAGTGTAGGAATAAATAGCAATAGCAATTACAAATATTAGGTGATGTTTGTAATAACATTTCACGAGTATTAAGCTAACTTTTGCGATTGGCAATAGTGATTCACAAAGCCGACCGACCGGCTAACATTTTTATAAGATTTCGTGTAGTCTATGAAAGAGTGAGTTTTTTACGAACCCATTTAAAGAAGACACTAAACAATCAATGTTGTGTGTTTAATTTTAGTTGTGATAAATGGTTATAATATATGCTCAGTTTTTATGTTTACAAATTCTGGTGCAGGGTAATTAGCAATAGCATAAATGTAGAGCATGCTAAGGCTTCAAAAATAACAAGGTGGGGATATTAATTGGAAATGGCAATATTCTTAGTACTACAGGTTAGTAACAATAGATTAAAATGGTCATAGAGTCTTCTCCTTCTTCTTCTACCTGGCGGTTATCCCGGCCGGTGCCAGGGTCCACCTTCCGGCAAATTCTCCTCCATTTCGCCCGATCTTCGGCATCCTCAATAGTAAGGCCATTGACCCTCATATCTTCCTTGACGACATCGAGCCAGCGCTTCTTGGGTCTACCCCGCGGTCGAGGTCCGGGAATATTGAGGCTCAGGCACACATTACCGACGTACTCCTGCGGTTTCCTTAGGACGTGTCACGTGACCATACCATCTCAAGCGGGATTCCTGGAGTTTATCAACCACATCGCGGACACCAAGACTGCCACGGATGTGCTCGTTACGGATTTTGTCCAAACGCGTAACGTTACACATCCACCGCAGCATCTTCATCTCCGCGACGTGGACCTCCTGGACGTGCCGCTTGAGGGCAAGCCACGTCTCAGAACTATACAGGAGCACTGGCCGCACGATGCTTTTATAGATGAGACCCTTGAGCCTCATCGGCATCCTGCGGTCGCAGAGTATGCCCGAGACCTCCCTCTCTCTCGAGATCCTCTTAGCTCAAGCTGCGCTTATACGGGCTTTGACGTCAAGGTCGATGTCACCGGACTCATGCAGTACGGACCCAAGGTACTTGAACTTGTCCGTCTTCACGGCAAGTTCGTTCCCTATCTCGATGCTTTGGGGATCCGTACTCCCGCAAGCTATGTACTCGGTCTTCGCCACATTTAACTTCAGACCACCGCTCTCGAGCGTCTCCTTCCACCGGTTGACCTTGCGCTCCAAAAGTCGCCGGTCCTCCTCCACCAGTGCACTGTCATCGGCATACATCAACAGCCAGGGCGCAGGGTCCTGGATGTGAGACGTAATGGCGTCGAGCACAACACTGAAGAGGAATGGACTCAGCGCCGAGCCTTGGTGCACACCGACATCAATCGGGAAAGGATTCGTATCGCCAACGGCGGTCCGGACGAAGGACTCGGATCGGAGGTACATGTCTCTGATAATGTCCATATAGGCTTCCGGTATCCCTTTCACCCTCATCGCCCACCAGATTGCCTGTCGCGGCATACAGTCGAAGGCCTTCTGCAGGGCCAAGAAAGCCATGTGCAGTGGCGTCTTCTTCGCCCTGTATGCCTCGCCGAGCATCCTGAGTGCAAATATCGGGTCGGTAGTACCACTGTCAGGACGGAAGCCGTATTGACACTCAGAGACAGTACACTCTTGGCGGAGCCTGGACTCGATGACGCGTTCGAAGAGCTTCATGGTATGACTCATGACCTTAATGCCACGATAATTACCGCATTCCTGAACACAGTCTTTACCCTTGTACACGGGAGTTATCACACTCAACCGCCATGAGTCAGGCATGTTTTTGGTATTCAGGATGCGGTTAAATAACGCAACAAGAAGCTCCACACCATGAAGCCCCAACGACTTCCACGCCTCTATCGGAATATGGTCAGGCCCTACCGCTTTCCGGTTCTTCATGCGATGAAGACTACAGAGAACTTCTTCAGGTGCAACAGGTGCAACAAGACCTTGGTTCGGTCATAGAGTATAGAATAAAAATATAGATCCTGGAATCAAGTATGTAAAAAAAACGAATTTGTCAATTTTACGAACTAAATATTTATATGCAAAAAATATGTGACGTGATACGTTAAAACAAAGTATAAATGTTCTATATACAAACCAATATCTACATGTTTGCGATGAATTTATTTAAAAAACTTTTTCATCGCAGACCTGTGTAATTAATGCAGGAATTTAGCATATATTTCTATTGCCACAGATTATTTGCTTTGAGACAGAGGGCGCCGGGCGCCATGCGTGGGCGATGTGCTTCATATTGGTCAACGAATGCCATAAATAGGTGTAGGCTTGGTCGTTATTATTGTGTCATCTCTAGTATAGTGTGTTCGGCGATTTAATGTATAATAATAAACTCGCGCCTTTTTTAAAGAAGGGGTAGGCAGAGGTTTTACCACACCCACGTTACGCCTTGTATGTTCCGTCCAACAATGTGATAGGGGGTGAGCCTATCGCTATATCGGGAACAAATTGCTGCATGTAATATGCAATGATTTATTTGCCTACTAATTGAAATCGGATAATCATGGATTTAGTTTTGGCAGGCTTGTGTTAGTAGGTATAATAAAAATAATTAGTTTTTCAACTATCGCTAGTATTGGCACAACCTGCTAAAAGGGCGCCTATACTGGCGTGTGATGACGACGAAAATAATTAACGTACACTTTACAAACCACTTCTAAGTTCTAACTATCATATTATTTCTAATGATAAAGACGACGGGTCTTTTTTCTTTTCCAGTCTAACTATTTCCACACACAAAAAATCCCCTCCTAAACATAGGACTTCAAAAAGGAAAACATTGCGACCAAATGAGGCTCATGTTTAAATATGCTAATTTTTTTTTATTGCAATGAATGTAATACGACCGCTCATAAATAGTAGCAAAATTCCACTGCGCTCGCCATTCTGAGATATAAGATGTTCAGTCTCAATATGTCCAGTAGTTACTCTGGCTACAATGTCCTTCAATCCGAAATACAACAGTGCAATTACACTGCTGTTTCACGGGAGAAATAGACATTGCGGTGGTACCTACCCAGATGGCATCTCACATATGAGAGACCTACCACAAGTAAAATAACAACAACCTTAATCAATTATCTAAAACCTGCACATAAACTAATCGAATGGCTCATAAAATTCCAAGGGCGTGCATCGTTACCATCAGACGGTTAGTGACACCATCAGCGCGTGTTTATCTGCCAATAGATCGCTGTTCGAGTGCCGGCCCAGCACTTGACATACTTGAATAGGTATTGATGGAATTCGGGTGGGGTTGGTACTTGGTAGCATCTTGATAGGTGCGTTGGTGACTAAGTTAAATGGTATTTAGTTTACATGACAGTTCAAGGTCTAGTAGAGAACATAGAATCGAAAGTATAAGCTAAATATTTGTTAATCATGGAATTTCAGCAAGAAGCCAAAGGACGAAATATTGCAACCTTAAATAAAGATCTTTTACAATAAGCTCATAGCTCAAGCTTGCCTCGAGAGTAGAACTTTTAAGGATTTGGAAATGGTTTTGTTAAATTGAATATTATTAACATTTAACACCTATCTGCGAATCTAATGACATATCAAAGAGGGCTCTCCATTTAATATGAAGTAATTCTATTTACCAGATTATGGAGTATAGGAAGACACAGATTTTGTTTAAATTAAAAATAGGTAATTCGGTAGGCATTGGTGAATGGAGACTCCTAAAATATAATAATATACATTTAGAAGTTTCTTGACTGACACGAAAGTCTTTGGAAAAATAATTGGATAAAATAAAACTATTAATGTTAGTGCAATGACTAATATTACCGAGAATGTTATTATTCACCTCAAAAATTCCAAAATTTGTGTATTGGTCATGGCTTATTAAGAACAGGTAAGGGTGACTAATTCGGTGCCCGTTGATTTCAGCTATGTATTATGCTTTGGTTTTAAAAGGAAATATTTCAAATATTTAATCAGTTTTAAGATCTTGGAAATGCTAGGGGGTTTATCATTAACTGCCAGTTAAATTCGGCATTGTCTGTGTTTTATTAATCTTATTCTTTGCACAGTATTTATTCTATAAACGCCTATTTTCCGCCACCAAACATCATGTAAATGCACTGTTGTGTGCCGGTTTGAAAGACATTGCCGCCAGATTAACTGCTGGACATTTTGAGACTTAATTTCTTATGTCTCAGGATGGCAAGCGCAAGTATTGCTGTGTTATTCATGGTGTTATTTGGTTGGCTATTCATGAGCGGCCATATTGCTTACCATAAGCGAATGGCATGCTAATCCCATCATTTATTACAATAAAAAAAAGTTCTTCAAAACTTGCAAATACGAGATAAGTCACACATATTTTTATCCATATATATAAGTATTATTTATATAAGTATTGAAAACGAATCTACTTTTCCTTCTTGACTTAGCAACCTCATTTATGTGACCTTCAAAAGATCGAAAAGCTATCTCTATTATTATGCAGATCTATAACAATATATTAAAGTATAACAAAAAAAATATGGAATCTGGGCAAACCAGCTCCCTAGAATGTGGTGACTGCGGAATTGGTAACAAATTATGTAAACCATGAATACTGGAGCAGTTTTTTTATAATCTTTCCACACTCCGAGCCTCCTACACGAACTCATTTATAAAGATTAAAACTTACTAGATAAAGCCCGTGGCTTTATGCGTGGTAAAGTTGTTTTTGTCGAAGTATTTAAGTACTAAGTAACTTCGTCAGTGGCGCAGTTGTACTCAGAATTTGTCCCCGATGTGTCGATTGGCTCGTGTCCGATCAAATCGTGGGACAGAACAAACAAGGTGAAACGTCGGTGTTCTGGTAGGACCTCAGCCTACCCCTCCTGGGAAAGAGTCGTGAGTTTAATATGTACTTATTTGAGTATTCCATCGATGTAGGAAACATGAAGTTAAAAAAATGTTATCCCTCGGAAATATATGTTTGTGGATGAAATACAACCTGTATTGTTTTTTATACACCTGACAACGAATTTGCAAAATTGTATGATAACAGCTGGCAGTAGGTCTTTTATATGGCAATTGGGATTTGGGAGAGGCCACCTAGTGGGCGGGTACCACCGCAATGTCTATTTCTCCCACCAAACAGCAGTTTAAATCCACTGTTGTGTTCCGGTTTGAAGGACCAAGCCAGAGTAACTACTGGACATATTAAGACTTAACATCTCATGTCTTAGGATGGCGAGCGCAAAGCATTGCTTTGTAATTCGTGGTGCTATTTGTCTTTGCTACTCCCCATGAGCGGTCGTATCGTTTACCATCAGGCGAATGGCAAGCACGTCTCACTATTAAATCCAATTAAAAAAAGAGTAGACAAGACATGAATGCGAAACAAACAAACGAAAAATCGCACATTATATTACTACTTAGTTTGTCTAAGGATTTGTTTGTTATTTTTGGTTTATTTTTATGACTTACTAAATGACTTTGGATTGTTCGCGAAGAATGTGCGTGTCTACGCTTGACATTTATGTTCACAAAATCTAATTTTTATTTGTTTTTGTTGAATAGTTACAAAAAACAAGGAAAAATATGATATTTTCAACACGATTGTTAGTTTAAAGTTCCTTATTTATAAACGACTATTCTAGAGTCTAGACTCAAAGTAGAAACTGCATTTTGTCTTTTTTTAATTATCACTTATGACATTATTAGCTCAGAAATTAGTAATTAACCTATTGCACCTTTAAACGCGGATCTCCTATACGTTATAGAAACATACAATAAATTGAAGTTACTTTTCTTGATCACAATGACTTAGATATATGAAGTAAGCGAGCAATTAAACACGCGTGACTTTAAAAATATTCAAACTCACAAAGATGAATCGGACAAGCAGAAACACTCGTCAAATTATTCTGTAAAACTTCGCATCAAAACAAGAATCATTAATTAAGGCAACACAAAATCAATTACAGTACATATACAACGACTTCGCTTATAACGACTAACCGGTTTTAACGACGATAATGTTAACTCAAGTTAGGTTTCATAGTAAGGTACTGAGAGAATATAGTTTAGTAAACCTAACCGTTTAGTGCGACTCTGGTTTAAGCGACCAACTGCTTATAGCGACCAATAATTATGATAATACCATGGAGACTCTATGAATAATACATCCGGTTAAAACGAAGCGCAATATTTTGTTTGTTTACACAACCTATGCACCAATAATAATACCTCGGCGCCCAAAATTCACCCCGCCCCGCGCGCTCTCCTTATTAGCGCGTGAATCCATAGTTAGTGTAATATCACTTGTTAAGACAAGTTTTTAAAACTCGACAAATAGTTCGGTGAAGCGAAATTATTTTACAATTGAAGAAAAAAGTGCAATATTATGGAATTGGAATGTGTAAGAACCATTAAAATAAAGGATATGTGATGATTCAGATCGTCGAGAATTCGATTATTCAATGATAAAAAATCGATTACGCGATGGTATCGATTAATCGGTATTAATCTCATCGTTTTATTGTTATATCGTTACATTATTTAAAGCTGTCGGCATTGAGGTATTATACTAGAGCGGACATCGGGAACAAAATTTGTGCGTATGGTGCGTGCACACGGGTACACAGTGAAGCGAGAGGGAAGATAGTGTTACTTCGTAGGCGTGACAGAGACAGAAATAGAATGTACCCTTCATTTTGTTACAAAAATTTTGTTTGCAATGTCCCCTCTAGTATATTATCTCAATGGCTGTCGGCCTGAATTTTATCTTATTAAGAGCGTTTATACCCTGCACGCGCTTTTTGGCTTAAAAACAGGACTTTTCAAATGAGTTAATAGCCACCAATAAACAATTTAAAGGAAAAATAATTATTACTAATTTTAGAAAAGGTTGTCATCTAGGGATTTTGGTGGAAAACATTATAGATTGATGGATAATTTGTGAGTACTATACGGATTACTGAACACAAGTTTCGTTATTTAGGCTTTAAATGGCAATTTAGAAGCTTAAGATATCCGAAACCACTAAATATAAGATGAAAATAAAAACATTATCAGACTAATAAGACCCTTATGGAGGGATTTTGCTGAGAAAAATAATCTTTTTGTGTTCAGTTCCTGAAAGATAAAAATTTAAACAATGCGAAATTATTCAGAAACTCTCGTCAAGAACATATTTTTTTTCACCAACTTATCGTACATATTTTTTTATAACAATTGCATATTATAATACAAGAACATCTTATCAATAAATTACCATTTTTATATTTCAACAAAATTAGTTATCATGTTTTCTACAAATATTTTAAAAACCACTATAAAACGCGCTGTCCGACGTGGATCAAATCATGATCAAATCAGACCGCCGCAAGGCCTTCTAGAGGGAGGACGTATCGCTCGTCGCTCCGGCCTGGCTGCAGTCGATTATGCCGCGCGTAGTAAAAATAGCCACGCGCGGAATGCGATTACCACATCTTAGTACTTTGGTAGTAAAATATTTAATTATTTTTATTACCTACAATGATTTTGTAGTGAGTATAAATTATGTTTCGGGTAATATAATGGGACGTAATTCCGAGGCTAAATTATGTTATGTATTGTAATATAAAATTAAATATATTTCGTAATTGTAAGGGGTTGTAAGGCCCCTAACACTATTTATGTGTTCGAACACGAAATGATTAATAAAACGTCCGTAGTGTCTACTGATTGAACACTGATTTGAATGCAACTTAACAATGTAATAATAACGAAAATATGATTAGTATCCAAAATTTGTATTATTCTTTGCTTGCACAGTAATATTTGTCTACTTATAATGCAAATAAAATATTTTTATGATATTATATTACAGTTACATTTCAATTGAATATTTGAAGCGCACGGATCAAAGTTGTTTGAGCCGATTGTATAGCGAGCCGACGCGGCAGCTCTACGCACACAGCTTTGGTCGCTTATGAGTGCGTGAAATTAACGAAGAAATACCTATAGTTGACTTTGCGCGCAAGGTGTATACGCTCTACCGAAGTTGTTAAAATATTTTATTATAAACCATTTTTTAAATTGTGATTCTTATTGTTTTAAGAAACAGTAAATATAACAAAGATTATTGTGTCAATAGTTTAAATAATTTAATGCTGATTGGTTTATTTCATTTTATAATGTATTTTAAATATCGAACGTAAAGTTAATATTTTAACAGAGAATCTTCCGTATTAGCCTTCGACAAAAACTGTATCGCATCTAATACGAAATGTCGCAGTCGAAATGCTACTTACTCATTTTATTTTGATCTCCAGCAAAGAACGAAAAATATTAAAGCTCTTACTTCTTCTTTTTAGGACCACAATGTTTCTGCTATGGCTCTGTGGCTATGGCAAATCAAATTATTTCAATTATGCGAATATTAAATTTATTGAAGAAGAAATATTTAAATGTAATGAGTAAGATCAAACATTTCTTTTTTCGGATCCTATATACATATGTTCTTCAGACATTGCGCGGTATGTTTGTATTACCAACATGTGTTAGGGTGTCTTTCGCCATCTTCAGTTCTAGCAACTTACATGAGTTTTTCATGGAGAATAAATCACAAAAGGGTCAGTGCTCCATCTTGATATCGAACTCAAAAGTCCCGATTTTTAACCCACACGATGCGATAGACCAGTGCCACGAACATAACAACTAAGCATACCTACACACTTAGCAATAACTATAATTACAATTCGAATAAGCTGATGTTGATTGAACGCCTAAAGAAATAGCGTCGGTAGCATCGAAAGGTCGTCGACTAATTACAAATACGGTTCGGAATATGGGTCGTGTCAAGGATCGGTAAAAGCGACGCGTGATAGTCGTGACTTGAGCAAGGAGCCGCTGTCCATCCTTCATACACTGGCTTGTATATTAATTAGCATTGCAAAGAGTAATGATGTCATCGGCATGTATCCAAATATTAGTAGTTTTAAGTGACAGGTAATGTAGGCGCAACTAAAACTAAAAGAAGTGGGAAGCCCTGTAATAGAATGCACCCGACTGTGAGGGTAGTAACAGAGGCAGAGGGTGAGAGATCGTGCTGCGAGTAGCACCATCGTGTAAGAAAGAAAAACATAGTGGCCACGATCGCTACGACGGGAATGTAAACAAGAAGAATGTAGGCGAAATGTACACGTACTTGAACTTCAAGGATGGTAAGACGAGAGTGGCCTTAAAAAAGTAGGCGTGACGAATTCGACTGCTTTAGTATCACTTCAATATCACCTGGATAGCAATGTGAATCAATGGAAATTGAGTAAACCTTTTGTCCAGAAGTGGGACAAATTATTTATATAGGTATAGTATAGGTCAAGTGGAAATTCGTATCATTCGCTTGCCATTTTGGGATAGTGGCAAAGTATGTTCTTTAAGTTTATGGATAGCAGTTATAATTTATCATCAAGCGAACCGAAAGCTCGCTTTCACAGCCAGGAAAAATGCGACTGTAAAGCTGTTGTGTTACATCGACTTTTTGTATGATAATGGTACCGCTTAATCAAGCCGTCCCATCCATAATGTGCCCTAAAATGGCTTCGGCTTACAACTTACAAAACTCAGAATTATGGCTGGTCTATTTTTCAATAGAGATAAATGTGTTGTGAAAATTCTGAGCGCAATTTCCTATTATATATTTATTATGTCGCTGTATCATTGCAGTTGTAAGATTTGCGTGTTAACCTCATATTAGTCTATTAGATTTCATTGCTAAATATCTTCAAGAACGATCCTAGAGTCACGCAAAATAAGACTATTAGAGATTGTACCATTAAAAGCACCATACACGTTCTGGTTAAATATATGTGGCGGACAACAAACACCGGTAACCAACCTGAATGCCAGCGCGGCGGCGCGGCGGCGCGGCGGCGCGGCGGCGCGGCTCTATGGTGTTCAAGATTGTTCGGCGTTCTATGTCAATTGAAACATATTATATAAGGATGTCATGCAAGAAAAACGCCATTCTATTCTTTCGACTCAATTCTGTATGTTCGGCCACATAATTATTATTTAAAACTTATTGTACATCATATAATATTTTACACATTTGCTAAAATTATTTCTTTTACTACAAAAAGTACCTTCCTGCATATACCCACATATAATAGCCACAAAAATTCAAGGATATTTTTTTACATTTATTGGTGTTAGTTGATCCTATGTCTCTTCGAAGAAATTGATCTTTACGAAATTCGAAAACAAGACACTTGACGCTTGAAGTGTCTTTTTCAGACTTGGGCTTAAATCCCATTACGTAATTTGGGGAAAGCCCATACACATTTAAACTTACATGAGCTGATATAAATAAAATAGAATTTGGACTTATTAATATGCGGGACATAATAACATACGAGTACAATTTCACAATATTAACTGCTTACTTACCATAATAAGCGATACTGACATCAGTATGGTAGCTGAACTTCGCAATTTTGGAATTACCTGTTAATTTTTTCTATCAGTTTGAAATAAATTATTCATTGTGAGAGTGGAAGCGCCTTACCTTGACAAATGTCTGGGATTTGCATTAATAGGGTATAATAAAGTTTTTGTTGGGTATCACCGTTTTTGCTAATAGTGTTACCAAATCGAAAGTTATAAAACAAATACACTGAAACAAAAAGTATAGGGATTTGTTCCGCTTGTAAACCGACACCTTAAGCATTTGTTTTACGTTAATAAGCGTTTATTACAGTTTTAATTGTAGTGTTAAAGTGATCAAGGTTATAAAAGTTACCTGGAATGAAAATAAATATGTAGTTGAGCACACGCAAATATGCAATATCACCAATATTCGGGGTCAACGTGTTGTATTTCCGACTTCCGATAACCTAATAATGAACCGAGGAATTGGGTTTAATTATAATACAAAAAGATGCGCAGGATATCGGACACTGGCATAATTAAAGAAACTGAAAGGAAAAGAAAGAAGAAAAGAATTTGACGTCGTTCATTTATTATATTTGAAAGTATTTTCTGACACCTTCTACCAAGCAATTGAATTTCACTGCAGTGAATCGAAATATCCTCGTTTCCCTTTCTTTGTATTTATCCCTAAAACTCTATTAAAATTTAATATGTGTTTTATATATGTGTGCTGGATATGGTAGTTGGCGTTTGGTATATTTCAGATAACTACAACACTGACTGCGTCGGTGGGGTAGTTGTACTAGAGTACGGTTAGTGTTAGAGTTTACGTTATGGATACGTTACGACAGGGGGACTATTTGTGTGTAATTCACTCCATAGCTTCTATGTATTATGTGATACAATTCAAACCGTGCAAAGGTCAAACTATGTCAATGTTTTCCATGTCATGTGATTGTCACGCAGGTTATGTAATGGATCACACCTGTGTAGCGGAAGATAGCAATTATACCTCATACGGCGGAATGTCACAGCAGCATTTATGGGACCGACAAAGTTTGGTGTGAATTAGTGTGTTATACGGAAGAGCCGTTTGTCATAAGCATCATTAAAATTCCGATATTTCCCTATTGTTATGTTTTATTAGACCTCAGTTTATGATCAGCTGTATGTGTCATATAAAACGGTGTAAAAGTATATTGGTTAATGGTGATTGTTAGTTTTTGTTAGATGGTTGATACAAGACCTAATAATATATTATGTTGTCAAAATGTGCAGGAACTTTGTTTGTGTTACATTTGATAGAAAACCTGTAAAAGAAAAACCATTTTACTGACTGATGTGCGATTAAAGTCTGTGTCAGCCCATATACGTCCCACTGCAGGGCACGGGCCTCCTCTACAATCGACGGCACGATTGAGAGTGGTTAGGCCATATAGTCCACCACGCTGGCCTAGTGCGGGTTGGCGGACTTACATACCATATATTTTTTTATAAATTGGCTATGGTATGCAGGTTTCCTCACGATGTTTTCCTTCACCGTTTTAGTGCGTGGTGATTGACTATTAATACACACATGGCTCCGAAAAGTCAGAGGTGTGCCCTGGGATTCGAACCCGCGACCACCGTGAACATGTTGGCAATCGCGTCTAGTCCGTTTACCAAATACCAACAGGCCACCACGCACTTCAATTAAAGTCGCGATTAAAGTAGCTAGCGGTAAGTATCTAACGTAGCGGTTTTGCCTTATATTTTAGAAAATATATAAACAACTACTATTAAGATATTAAAATAACTGATCCATAGAGAGATCTTATAGAACAGAGATAAACTAAATCTAACTACTAATGTTTAAACTATGTTTGTGTATTTTTTATTATTTCCGCAAAATGTGCCATTATTTACCATGTATTTGTAATTTAAACGTCACAATACCATAAACATAAAAAATAAAAATGCCAATCATAAAAAAATAAAAGAGTATACCTACTTCCTTTCTAACATATTATTACACAAGAGGAAATCTTCAAAAACCAAATTGCGCTTAATAATAATTTAGATCAAAACAATCGGATTATATGCAAACGATTTAATTACGTCTAAGAACAGTATTGTATAAAGAAAATAAGCGTAAATGCAGTTGTGTAACAAATTCAGCTCAATTCAAAATAAAGACGCGAATAATCGATTTAAAAATCGAGAAACATTATGTAATATGTAGTACGTTCAAGGACGCGACGAGACGATGAGTGGGGTAGGGGCATCACTAGCCAGGTCGACGCGCGGCCAAATGTCAACCAGTCTTGTTCGAAACAGAATTGGTGGCGCGCGCGTGTTTCAACAATACGCCGACATCGAATGAATCTTTGAAAATCGAACTATTTAAAACGGTGATTTTGTTTGTGGAATTCATAATTCTTTTTGAATAATCGATTAATTACGCTAAACTACAAAATATTGTGAAGACTCACCAATTCGATAATGCAAATCTGAACATATTTTTTTATTATTCTCAAAGCCGGTGAATTTTTAAACATTAACAGTGAGATGTTAGTTTGATATAGGAACTACGAGTGTAAACAAAATTTGCTAAGATGGGTTACCGAGACGTCTTGGTAGTGTGTGCCACAGTTTTGTATTTGTATTCGTTTGCAGTCGCCACACAGGTGAGCATATGCATCTCGACGAAGTTGATTTACATAAATGAATAATGCATAGAATACGAGCAGTATTAAAATTATATAATTTGATCGATATTATCGAGTATTTTTACATTGTGGTTTATAACCATTGCTTACTTATTAGCAACATTTTCAGAAATACTTTGCTGAAGTAACAATTTCATTTCACATTTTGATTAGAATCTACCTATGGGTATAATCACGTCTAATTTGGGAGAAAATGCATAATAAGGACATTACAACAAGACTTCTTGTTTTGGTATCCATACAAACGCAATGTCCGCATTTTCCAAATTCCAAAACCACCGTTTGATTTTTATGAAAACTAAAAAATATCTATAAATAGTTTGTTTACTTACACTTATATATTTGTCACAAATCTCATTCAATGAAATTTTATTTTGTAAATATCCCTTCCTAAATACTTTTCAGGTCTCATCTACAAATATACATTTGCTTATATATTTACTTTTCTCGTAGTTAAAATATTACACAATATATGCTGAAATCAACATTATCCTCTTCGCAAATAAATTGTCGTTTGTAAATAGCTTCTCAGTCTTTCAAGTCATATTGCAAATGCAAACCATTATGAAATTCAAACGCATCTTTTCCGACTTGCAAAATTAGTTAGGTAACGTATTTTACTTTTTATTGCTTACCGTACTGTACTTATCTATTATGGGTATGTTTGATAATTGTAAATTGAACATCTACAAGCTTTCATAATCATAAAAATATGTATGATTGCCATACAAATAATCTTCCATGCAAGGAATCAGTCACACACCAATTTCCTAGTTGGCGCGGTAACGGGTTGTCATCAAAATTTAATAATAGTTAGATTTTTGTTTTGGCACACTATTAATGTTATACTTCGACGTGTGTTTTAATATGGAGCTGTTAACATGCACTGCTAAAATGTACGTATTCCAATAACGTCACCAAGGCTCCTGAATTCAGTTTTACGATTGCAATGGAAGTGTAGCCTTGTCGATATTTTATTGGTTTCATAAACATTTCAAAATGAGCAAGGCCTACATATGCAATTTATTGATCGCAAAATTATGAAATTCAAATTCATAAGAAATTAACGACTCTTAGTTTTATTATATGTAATACTAGCGGTCGGGCCAGGCTTCGCTAGGGTGCATATCCTTTATAGTTCAGTCCTCATCAACAATGTATTATTTCGCGTACTAACTGTTTAATATTTTAACTAAATGTGAACGTCGTTGATTATATTTTTCCGTCTCGTTCGGTCCCATTATATCCCTTTCTGTCCTGTCTCATTCCGTCCCAAGACGAAAAGCATGCAATTCTGTCCTCTCATGTCCCGTAACACCCATTCAAATTTGGAAGAGTAGCAAATATGTATATTTTAATTCCTGACTCATCCCACGGGAACACTATATTATGTCGGGATTAAAAGTAGCCTATGTGTTAATCCAGTGTGTCAGTTAATTCCATCCCAAATTTAGTCAAAATTGGTTCAGCAGAGCGTGAAGAGGTTACACACACACACAAACTTCCGTATTTATAATATGTGTAGGATTATAAACAAGTAGAAGAATACAACGAATACTACCATGTACAGGCAAGCGAAGTGTCGGATGCCCATCTACAAGGTGGACCCATAATGGACGGACGAACTAGGTAGCGTTGCAGGAAGTCGCTGGATACAGGCCGCTTCTAATAGGTCGATATGGCGATCCATGGAGGAAGCCTATATTCAGTAGTGTCCACTACTGTGTGTTCCTGGGCCTGAAGAAAGATAGAGAGAGAGAGAGAGAGAAGAATATTAAGTCATATATTCAAGTTCTAAATCAGAGCCTAATACAATCAAGGGACTAATAGCATCGAGTAATTTATCATCCTATATTGGGAGCAACAGCCTAATAGAAAAGTAGTTGTATACAGCAATTTATTGGGGAAAATAATCTATGACAAGAGAATTGTTCACAAAAGACCCAGACCCAGATAAAAATTAATCCCAGATAAAAATTTAAAGGGTATACGTTGAAGTGGACAATAATTTATGTTCAACTCCTCCTATTAATTTAACTTTCTGATTGATTTCGTTGCGGGTTAAAGACAAGTTAGACATTCCCGGAGACTCGCCGAGCTTCAATGCTCGGTGTCATTACATTGCGTGTCACTGTTGATCCTGGCTCACAGGAGTTGCTGTGGTGGGTGAGAGGGCGGGACAGTCTCATCGCTGTCCATGCAGATAAAAAGTATATCAATGTTTTATCGCAGAAAATAACTTTTAAGATTTTAGTCGAACTGAAATCTATTTGGTATAGAAACGGAAAGAAAAACCTAAAAGAAAGCGTACGTAGTAATAACTTTCAAAATGTAGATTACTCATTCGGGCTGTCCCGCGCCGTTTAAAACATTTTCATAGCCTTCCTAGAAAATAAAAAAACCTATTACAAAGTACCATAGTAAGCCGAACACACCAAGAAGTGTGGATCAAAATCACATGACGGCAAACCGGTACTAGGAAAGGTTACGACTTACGGCAAACGCCCATGCTTCTTCAAACATAGCTCATTGTTGTGCATTAATATAATTTACTTACACTTAACAGCCGGAAATTATTCATTAATTAGACCGCGAGGCAGAATTAACTTTAGATTAAACTACTAAGAATTTAATATGTATATTTATAGATTTTCTTTTGTGAATAAGTTATACTTTGTCTTGATGTAACTTGTGGGTTAAAGGCAGAATAATTTCTGTTTAGTGCGAACTGAGTAATGCAAAACCGATTTGAGATTTAATTAAAGAATCGCCCCCCATTTTCGCATAATTTATAATATTAATAGTGCATTAATTGTCGTTGGAAATAATTAAGTCATGAAGAAGTAACGTTTTCTGAATTGAAATGTCCTTATGAATGTCAAGTTACGACTACGGTACGATATTCCAGATTTCACACTGATTAGCTTCGATCAAATATATATGTAATCGAATATGTGTTATGTCTCCAGATGGCGAACGCAGTAGAAAGCCAAGCATTGCTTTGTAATTCGTAATGAGTCGTAGCATCGCCAACGGGCGAATGACATGCTCGCCTCGCCCTTCATTGCGATAAAATATTTGATTGATGCATGCTTTAATAGACTTTGTCTATAATTGAGTAATGGACTAGGTAGGCCATGTTACACCTAATAGATTATTATTTTGAAACTCTTGTAAAAAGTTCACATAGTGTGCATATTTCCTGAAGACATTTGGAAAGCAATATTTCAAATATAATTGATTGCCAATTATAAATCTAATTTAGTTTAATGTACCTTGAATTTTAATAGTTAATTTATATCGAAGTTAAACCGAGCAGTTTATATCCGACATTGTATATTTGACATTATTGCGATTAACTTGTAAACTATTTCGTTCTAATTTAGCTTAGCGAGGGCCTTCGAGGTCATTATCGATCACATGATCCTTGTCCTGATAGCCTCTGTGATGCCATTTGATCCTCTCACCAAAATTATCTTTGTCTATTCAACACATAGTTCATTTGTCCCATTGATTCATCTACGACCGTTTATCACGGTGCATGTATCTGTATCTGTATCAGCCCATATACGTCCCACTGCAGGGCACGGGCCTACTCTACAATCGAGACTACGATTGAGAATGGTTAGGCTATATAGTCAATGTATGGCGAGACGAGCATTCCGTTGGCCTGATGGTAAGCTATAGGACCGCTCATGGACAGTAGCAAAACCAAACAGCACCATGCACTAAAAAGCGATGCTTTACATTCCACTTGGCTCGCCATCCCGAGACATAAGATATCAAGTCTTAAATGTCCATTCGTTACTACAACTGATGTCTTTCAAACCGGAAGAAAGAAAGAAAGAAAAACTATTTATTACACACACACAACATTCCATTTATTGCATTTATACTGCTGTTTGACGTGAGAAAAAGACATTGCCACAGAGTACATTTTACATACTAAGGACATTGCGGTGGTACCTACCCAGGCAGCCTCTCACAAATGAGAAAATTACGACCATTTTATTCCATTTCACCACCGAGATAATACAATTACTTCTTGAATATATTTATATTTTAAGTGGTATTGCTAAATCAAAACTGATAGTAATAGTACTTGCTTTCCTAATATAGAACTTATGTTCTTCAGAGAAAATGTTTATCATGCCATTGGATAGAGTGATGTTCGTGATAAATATGCTATCAGTATGCAGACTGAGGATGAGATGGACTAAAATTGGCAGAGTAAAGAATAGAGAGTAAAGATAGGGATGCTTTAAATCTGAGTCAGTGAGAATAAATTAGGAGAAAAAATTTAGGTTTTGCCCTAAATTCCACGATATTGTTTCTTCGATACTGGGTGTATTGGTATGTCGCGTGCCACAATTATGAAGTGATGCATACACGGGTTGCAACGTAATGTAAATGTAACTAGTGTATAATCAGCATTTACCATTGCATAGACGGCGTGAAAGTGTTTCAGAATACCGACAATATTTGGACTAATGTTTTTCCATCGAGAAACCTTCATATTTATATTCTTTGTATTCAATTTCTATTTTAATACATACGTTTTCTTATCCTTCATACCCGTAGAAAATTAGTAACACATTAGGTAATTGAGGCACCCAACTAGTCATGCGCAAAATGAATCACTGTAAAGAAAAGAGATATATATATCTTTTGAGTCAAAAGATATATATCATTCTTTTATATCTTTATATCTCTATCTCACAATGATCAATGAGCTAAAGAATGAGTTGAGTAAAATTGAGTTATGAGTCTTTCTTTATATCTATATCTAAGATTGACATTTTGGTGGAGTATATCTTTATATCTCTATCTCTTAATGATTCCTGAGCTAAAAGATGAGTTTAAATTAGTTGATTAGAAATTTTGTTGATTAGAAATTTAGTTATGAGTCTTCCACAATATCTATATCTAAAATTAACATTTGGGTGGACGTTCAAGAGGCTATATTCGAGTAAAAATTGCTTTGTGGTTTAGATATAGTATTGTTACAGTGAGATAAAGAGATTAATTATTTTCTGCTGATATCTATCAACAGAAATAAATTGTGTTTAGAAATATAAATAAGGAGTAGTGAAATATGTAAAAATTCATGGACATTTAAACATTGCATAAACTGGATAGTTTTGTAATTAAAACTTTTGTGCTATGGTCACCACTGGTACAAGATATTTCACGAAAAATACAAATACGATAAAAAAATGAATACTATATATCTTTGCTAATTTGAAAACATGCTAGCGAAATTAGGCCTTAATTCATTGTAAATAGCTTTGTTTTCGCTTACACTCCATTTACTACTGTGATCGTATTCCACGATCGTACGCATGGCGCATGTATTACATTTTGAACATAAATATTCTCTTTTCCGCTCACACAAATATAAAAGTCTATATCTGTTTCTTTCTAATCTTTGCAGTGAAATTGAACCAATAATGATCTTTACGCGTATGGATATAATGAGTTAAACTCCTCGCCAGATAAGTCTGCACGCAACGGAGGGCGCTGTTAATGTGGCAAGCCTCAAATAAATTAAAAACTCCACAAAAAATGGGAATTGTGGTACCTATAGTCAATTGGGGTAGCTTTGTTATTTCGCAATAGCAATATGTGAGTTTTTAAATATATATATGGATTTGTATCGTCATATATTAAAAGAAAGATAAAAAGTTTTGGAATTTTATAGTGGAATAACCTTGTTTTAATAAAACGTCAAATATTAATTCTAGTTCGTTATGGGTAAGTAAGGATTACTTTGGGCCACCATTTTTTTATGTCCGAGTCTTAAATATTTTTATAGTGTGATTAACAAAGATTAAATATTGTTAGTTTCATAGTAAATATAGTGTACATTAAACTGCTAATCAAGCGTACTTTTTTTAATTGACACGGAATGGAAAATATAAATTATGTTAATATTTTAAGATGATTAAATTTTAAAATTAATTAATTATAATACTTTTGCAATGTAATTTTACCTTTCGAAATATAATATTAATTGCATGCATTTCCCGGTAACAGTGCATTAAAAATGAAACATTGATAATTAATGATAAATCTATGGGTAAATCCACTAAGTCGGCATCATTCCATGACGTCATCATCAGTTCTAATTTTCTCCGCGCGCAGACTTACCGGGCGAGGAGTCTAGTTTGAGTGCAAGGGATATAAAGATATAATCGCTCCGTACGTCGTATATATATATTTTTAGTAAATCACTCCTGAGTTACACATGTCTACACCCAACAAACATTTAAGTTACTGCCCGCCGCGTCAAAACGCTTGTACAATACTATCGTAGATACTTACTTTGTTCTTTTGGGTTGGCAAGGCACGAAAATAGTACAGCCTATATTCAGAAACGAAATCCTTTTTCATAGTTCAGATAACACCTTGTCAGCATGCGGTTGCTATGTGTCACTCATGCAGCATGTTGTGCATTGATGGCTTTCGTCATACGTCAAGATACTGATCTACGCCTGTTTGATGTCTATATACCAGCATGAATTATTATTAGACATATCTATTTTGCATAGGTTGAAAAGATTTAGCTTTTAAGACCAATTTGAATTTAAACGGCGTGGTAGCCCGTTGGTGAACGGCCCAGACGCAACTGCCAACATGTTCACCGTGGTCGCGGGTTCGAATACCAGGGCACATCTATGACTTTTCGGTGTCATGTGTGTATTGATTGTCAAACCAAAACTCACTATAACAGTGAAAAAAAAATCAAGGAAACCTGCATAATATAGCGATTTGTAAGAATTTCTATGGTATGTAAAGTCCGCCAAGCCGCACTAAGCCAGTGTGACTAATTTGAATATTCTTGTCGCGTAGGTGAAGATCTTAACATGGATTTACCCTATCTATGCTATTCCTATTTGTGGGATTCCTTTATGATTTGAAATGGGTTAGGTTTGTCACACTGAAAAATTGCTTATTGCCACAGAACACCTTCAAAATTCTTATTTTATACTTTCAAGAACGCTCGTGCTCAAATAAAACATAGTAAAAAATATTGTTGACGAAAACATATTATCAACAGTGCCGAATCTTTTTTTGGCCGAGTAAACACGATTAGCAGAAGTCAAGGTGGGTGAACAGATGACACGATATAAATGGTCGGTTTTTAGCTTAAAAAACTACTCCACGCAAATCAATATATTCTATACTATTTGATCGGTTGATGACCGCAAACGGCCTTACAGTTCGTGTTGTAGGGCATTCAAAACACAGATGATTGTTGGAACGACAGGATGTTTTAAAATATTGTGAGAAACACAATAATATATTAAATTCAGAGTTTGTATTAGATGTATCTTATGTTGTTTGGGGACATATGTCGAAAAGAGGATTCCATGGACCGAGTAATGGTCCAAGGAAAAATAGACGGCAAAAGATCTCGGAGACATGCTCCCACACGTTCAACTGACCTAATTAAATCCACGACACACATTTCCGTCAATGAATGTTCCCGCTCCGCTAAACATCGGGACACCTGGAGACTCATCGCGAGAACGGCTGCCCAGCGATCGGCCTAAACATGACGACCACTCTGTCAAAGAAATATCGCTCGTAACAGTTTCCTCAAGGGCAAAAATGGGATTAAAAAATGTAGATACAAATGAGTTTCGTATATTTCAACACACACGTTGAGAAATTCTTAAACCATTACATTTTTTTTCTTTGGAGTCTGTCCCACAAACCATTACATTATAAACTAAGACACAAAGTTTGATGAATAAGTTTCAATAACATTGGTTTTAATTTGCCGCCTTTGATCTGTGTTTATGTCTAATGGCCATAGTCTTTCATACAACTCTAGTTTATTTGATACTACTTATTTTGGATATTTATCGGCAAATTCCCGTTCACTAAAATCGAAGTTGCAACCATTTATTTTCTTCTTTCTGACCTTTTGTATGAGTATACTCAGATCGATTTGTACTTACTTCACATCAGGCGAAGGCAGATATTAGTTCTAGGCCGCATAGTATTATTGCCTATTCCATTAAAACAATCGGACGATACTATAACCTCAGCCTTTCTCTCGGCATAAATGCCGTTCATTTATTATTTCTCTGCACCTTGGAGGCCATGTCAAAGGTTGCCTGCCAGCTGCCTGATCCAGTTGTGTCGTTTGTCTATCTCATTTCATGGTACAGTAATATAATTACCCGAAGCATTGTTCGTTTTAAGTAATTTGAACATCATTTTGTAGCCAGTCTCTTTAATCCATTTATCTTCAACTAGAGATTTTATTAGATATATTGATGCGTTTAATGTTTAAGTATACAAAGATGAATACATACAACCAATTTATAGGGTGCACTTCTTAATCGTAGCTCATTATAATAAATAAATATGTCCACATTTATTTATTGAGGCATACAACTGTATCGACGTAGTAATAATGCTACTTAAGTCTCTAGTAAGAGATAAATAGAATATAGAAACTGGCTTTTAGAGATGAATAGTTCATTAGGGCAGTACTAATACAGGTTGTTTACAAACAGAAACCAGATGTGTAAGTGGCAAGCAAAGTTTCGACGTTTTCATTAAAACTCTGTCAATTATATGTAGACTCATCAATTACGAGTCTATATTTGATATATGTAACTTCCTTAACATACATACATAAACTCACGCCCATATCCCAGAAGGGGTAGGCAGAGATGCCAGGACACCCACATTTCGCCTCGTATGTTCCGTCCCACAATGTGATAGGTGGCGAGCCTATCGCCATATCGGGCACAAATTCTTTAACACATTAATATAAACTGTATATGCTGAATATTCAATGTTTTCTTAGATTGCGATTACGTGAACCGACAGTTTTACATGCACTTAAGCACGAAAGGGTTCCGAATACTTGTTAATATATTTTTTTTCCCCCGTATTTGTTCTGGCTGCTGCCAGGATCTTCATTTTTGCTCAATATTTCCCACTTTGCCCAAATATTAACTTTGGCATTGTAAAATAGCTTCTATTATTATTACGAGCCTGTAGCGTCCAACTGGAGGGCAAAGAATCTCTTTCCGTCTTCCAAACATCCTGGTCAAGGGCTTAATTATTATATGACCAATTACTTATAGAATGCTTATTTGTTGGAAACCGAAATATTGCAACTCATCTTCTATGTTATATAAATCGAAGAACATTGTTATATTGAGTAAGTAACTTACGCAATTAAAATGTCAGAATCTGTGCGATGTACAAGCAGACGTTGTTTTGACAATGTATAACATTTCAATCGACCGCAGATTGTGAAACCGTGTTGTAAGCTGTTCACAGTAAGGTTTCTTTTCTTTTCGAAAGACAGCCTCCGTGGCGCAGTTGGTTAGACGCCGCCTGTGAAAGGAGAAGCCGCGGGTTCGATCCCCGCACCGAGAGAAATGTTTGTGCAGCCCACAAATATTTCTCTCGGGTCTGGGTGTTTGTGAGACCGAAAAGTCTCTCGTAGTTCCTGATACCCACGACACAAGACTCGATCTTAATGTGGGGTCAGGACTATGTATGTGACTGTTGGGTGTTATTATTATTATTTATTTTTGCATAGTTGGTTATCATTATATATGTGGTCACTTCTATAGGAGATTCAACGATGATTTCAATTTCATGAAGTCAGCATAAAAATGTATAAAAGTAGTGGTTATTGTCTTAAATTCCTATTACCATAAGGTAGGTTTTACTGGTGGTAGGTCTCTCATATGTGAAAGGCTGCCTGGGTGGGTACCACCGCAATGTCTATTTCTCCCGTCAAACAGCAGTTTAAATGCACTGTTGTGTTTCGGATTGAAGGACATTGTAGCCAGAGTAACTACTGGACATATTGAGACTTAACATCTTATGTCTCAGGATGGAGAGCGCAGTGGAATGCCAAGCATTGCTTTGTAACTCAAGGTGTTGTTTGGTTGTACTACTGTTCATGAGCGGTCGTATCAGGCGAACGGCATGCTCGTCTCGCCATTCACTGCAAAAAAACAAAAAAAAAAGGTAGGGGGTCTGGAATATGCATTTATTTATTCAGTGTCTTAAGAACTTACTACTGTATCGCATATTTTATGAAATACTATCCTAAAATACAATCTCATAATTCTCAAACGTAGCGTCGCACGTTGTTTATTACGAACGCAGTTGCAAGCCACTGCGTAATGTGAGTTTCTTAGGTTTATTTTTGTAACATTATGTGAAACGGATATTTTAAGTAGAATACATTAATGGTAGCTCATAACACCTTTATCGATCGGACAGACCTCAAATTTATACAAATAATATTTTATTAAATTGACGTTTATATGCAACACAAAGCTAAATTAAGCAATTTTATTTCATTTAATATACGTTGGTCAACGTAAATATTTTTAAAAACAAAACATTTATAGTTTTGCAAAAAAGATCGCGAAGAAATGGAGGTCAAAAATGCGATCAATATTTAGTATTTCGGAAAAATTATACATATTTAACAAGTGAGAAGAAAAATGATAAGAGTCCATTGGGCGCGATGAATTTGACTAATTACTTACTAGTATTTTGCGTCCTGAATTTATTTTCCTTAATGTTGAGAATTGTCAATGTTTATAGCCAAATGTTAAAAACCGGATCCAATAATTTTGCATGATTCAGAGTCAAAGAAATACTTTAAATTTTTGTTGCCGTACATGCTCGCTTCCCATTCTAAATTCGAGCCCGTCAGTCGTCACTTCACTGAGATATAAGATTACATTCTACGAAATTAGTCACACAAAATTCTAGACAACAAATGCATTATTCATAGAGAGTTTTAAAACCTATATTAAGAATCGAAATGTTTGTCCGTTTCGAACGAATTTCGAATTCAGTAAAATGACAATCGTTAGGTTTCAAGGAAAACGGTTTATGAGACAAGCACAGGACCGGGAGAAGTGGATAAGTGTAGGCTGATATAATGATGATGATTATGAAAAAATACAAAAAATTGGATAGCGTTAATGGGTTTAGTAACCGTCACTCTTCGGCCTTATTCGTAATAAGGCCGAAGAGTGTCGCCTTAGTTTGTCTCTAGTGGGTGCTTAGCCTTTGCCATTCTATGCAAATTATTTTCGAAATACCTACCTCAAAGTCGCAGCTCGACCGAATTATTACATAAATACTCATCTCAGTCTAGTTTAGTAGTAATCTAAATTTACTGTAACATGCCAAATTGTTGTTTCCTATTTCAATACAATTGATGTGTTTATATTTTATTAATATCACTAACGTAACAATTGTGACATTGAATCCATAAAGTTAAAACAAAAAAGTAATAGCTGTTGTTCACAGACATTCATTTCGAAAGTGTAACAGAATAAATTATTTGAACATTGATTTATAAAGCCAGATTAAAATACGATAAAATATTAATGTTAATAAAATAAAACCAACGAATTAAGATGCAGATAAAATACAACTAATAAGAACCAACAACTTAAGTCTTATAGAAAAATCAATGCTCAAATCATATAGATAATCCCTGTTGTCGTCTCGCTGTGACTAATTGGAAGCGATTCATTTTATTTTCACTGTCAAAGGATTACATAATATTTATTTTTGTCGGCAATAATTTATCATCCTTTCAATAACCAGCTTTAGAATTGCACAAACTCTAACAGCAAAAAAGTAGGGAATAAACTAATTTAATTACATTGATATAAAACTATTGTTTACGGATTTTATTGCGGATTTTAATTTTTACATTTTTGACTTCCCGACGTTTCGATTACTTTACAGCTCTCGTGGTCACGGGGTGGATTGGTATTAGTCATCCGCTCAGTGACTGTAAAAATTAAACCAAATCCGCGATAAAATCCGTAAATAATAGTTTTATTTCAATGTGTAATATTCACGTAAATCTAAGAAACCATTATGCTAATTTAATTAAGTAATTAGATAAATAAAAGGAAACACAATAGACGATTTTTGTATTTAAAAATTGGTAAAAGAATAGCAAACTTAGGAGTAGTCGGCTGATTAATCTGTGTGGTTAAGTTACAGGGGTTTTTATTGTAATTATACATATATGTCTTCACAAATTTCTTTATGGTTTGTTTTATTAACTGCCTCGGTGGCGGAGTTGTACTACAGTATGATTACAACTCCGAAGATTCTAGTTCGAATCCCAGGCAAAGTGACATTAGGTTTTTATATTCATCAACTCGGAGTCAGGAAATTCTACCCGGTAGGCTCGTCCCCTATGACTTTGTGGCACGGAACACACAAGGTAAAACGTGGGTGTCCTAGATGCACCTACCTCTGCCCCTTCTGGGAAATAGTCGTGTTTATGTAATATGTATGGTGTTTTTTAAGTCAGTCAGGAATCTGGGGGCGCGGCCGAGCCCCCTCCAAGTCGAGCTATAGGCCGTAACATCCTTTTCTCGAAGCAATTCAGACCATTTTCAACCCCCTATAACTTCGTTGTGGCTAAAACATGAAGCCTGAATTTTCAGTTACTAAGCAGGCATTGTGTAAACACGGTATATTTAAAATTTCATTCAATTTGTCACTCACTGACTGACTGACCGATCATCAAAAGTCTAAGGCACTTCTAGCAGACATAGAACCTTCAAATTTAGAATATAATTAGTGTTTAGTGTCTAAAGTAAGGGAAAATTCAAACATTTCATAATTTGTGTCTAGTTTTCTAGATAGACCAACTGCGTGAATAACTTTGTAATCCCATATAAATATATAGGATTACAAAGTTACATTTGCAGTTAATGAATCATTGTACCCGTATATAATGGAATAATAGTTGTAGATAGATGCCAGCAGCATTATGTATAAATTGTACGATGCATTATATTTTCATGCGATGGCCAAGTCGATCCATTTATTTAAAACGTAAAGAATTTTTAATATTGATATGGTAATAACTAATATGGTAATAACTAACGTAATAACTTTATATAGAAGGTCCCTTAAGGACTAAATAAATTAATCGACTTGGTATTACATGCATCTCACAACTTTTTGCGGTAGAAAACCTGAGCTGCGAGACTTGGAATTTTTTTACAGGATGTTTTTGATGGGATATTTTATTCGCATTGCAAGTAAAAAATCTTTATCGTCAATCAATCTGAACGACATTGTATTTACCATCAGATACAGTTTATAGTAGAATAAAAAAATACTGATTTTGTACATTTTATAACGACGAAGATGGCAATACAAAATAAAACCTCAAACAAATAAAATGCCCTTCATCTGACGTACTTGCCAATATCGGCAATGTCACTTAATTATGTAATATAATCTTCTTGTTTTTGTGAGTTGGTGTAAACAAAATATTTATAGCTAAATATTAAATTCGTATCTTTTTGGTGTATATGATTGATATAATATGACGTCAATTACGTTTGGATTTTAGTTTGCTGATATCCAATAGTACATTTGAAAGTCAATATTAATGTTGAATCACACAATCGACTAAATAATAAGACCGCCTTTTGTACTTTCAATTGATGTTATTTCTTTATATTGTGATGTTCTATTTGTTTGTGTACAATAAAGATTAAATAAAATAAATAAATAAAATCGAATGAAATGGATTTGGATCGATGGGGACGAGTCGTTTTACACTCACGAATATATTTTTAATTTTGAAGGTGTCTTTGTCAATAAAATCCCCAAGTTTTCCTTAAACGACAAGCCACAATAAATTCTCCACATTTCCTTAAACATGAAACCGTTCGATAATGAAAAACAAATACACAAATCATATAACTTCGACTACTTAAATTAAAGCTTAAATACTGAAAGGTAATGTGCAGTGACCGGATCTTCGAAACAGTTTCGAAATAGATTGCAAATAGTGAGTGATGGTGATCTTAACATCTCCGCAAATAAGATCTCAGTGGGCGTGTGAGTGACAATCAACCTACTTGTGATCGGACGGTAATCTTTGGTTACCTAACGCTTTGAGCACTGCATATTAATCATACTTTGGAAACTATGCTTTGAAAATAATTGTTTAAGAACATCCAATTAGTTGGAATTAGAAGCTTAAATTGTGTTTAATTGTGATTAAATACGTTTGAAAGTCACGCAAACCTTCTGACCTCATATTAGGATGTAAGTCTTGTGTCGTGGGTAGCTATGGGACTTGTCGGTCACATGACATCCAGATGCCAAAAAAATATTTTGTCCCACAAACTTTTGTTTCTACCCCAATTTTACGGTGGCCAATATCATGGGCTGGAAGAATCACAGAACAGATGGATATGGTCAACTGTTCTGTGGGAAGATAGTAAAATTAAGGTAGCAAACGACGACAACCAGAACAGATCCCATTGATGATTTTTCTTTGTATACATTATTATAAATGCATTATGGCGTGCCAAGTATTATTTGATAAATATAATGAAAAATATTATTAGAACTAAAGATAAGCGCACTAATGGTTTGAGTATTTACAATTAGATTTGAATTGCCACCTGCGTAGAATCAAACTACAAAAGTACTAGGGAAACAGACAAAGTAGTAAATTTATATTATATGTTTCTGATGTGATATGTCATCCTGGTATTTCTTCAGTTTGGTCTAAACGGATTTGAGGAATGTTTTCGCCACCTTGACCACTAAAGACCAGTTTAGTAGGCAATGCTGTAGCAGCGTAATAATATTTATAAATTCCTCGCCTAAATAATAATTCCATAGAGTACGTAGAACGATTGACGATATTTTGAACCAGTAATTCTGGTAAAATTTAGACCTTCGCACCTTTGAAATAAAGATGATTCCTCCTACATTATTACGTAAAACGATAAACCCGGTTATTCAATGTCTACATGGCTTGTTAAGTATTCAATTATATGTGTATTCACAAACAACTGTTATTGAAGAAATGTCTATCGTACATCAGATCACATGTTGTACCATCATTGATTTTATCAACTTAACCAAGTTTTACATTAACACGTAATATTTATGTAACTAGTCACGCTTCTGTTTCTACTTTATCATTCAGTTCAAAAGCTTTTTTCACCGCCATTATAAATCCTTTGTAAGTACTAACACAATTATATTTGGATCTTTGTTGTCTGAATAAAGAAATTTATCATTATTATTCCAATCCGATTTATAAGCCTTTGATTATTTATTTCCCATTTGTATATTCTTCATCGATTTCGTTGTTATTAACAATACGAAAAAAGAGGTAAGGGTCAAATCAACAATATAAAGTTGATATTCATATAGACTAAAAAGAAGAAAATAATAACTGTATTTTAGTATAAAAATGGCCGTTGTTTTGATTGAATGTTTTATTTTTCCGATGTACATAAGATGGAATTTGCATTAAGTGTTATTCTCTTAGAGATGAGAAGACAACAGGCCTATGTGTGTGTTATTGTGAATCTTATCATCTTTATAAATTACTTCCACAATACTGACATTTTGTGTAATTTCCAGGATATACCAGTTACCACGGATCGCGCGGTAATATTTTTTACCTTTTTTATCTTTTGTAAATATCTTTTCCAGCTTCAATGCGATTTGCTTTGGTGTATTTGATGCTTAAAGCAAGGGCTGTTGTTTTACGAGCCCGCATTGTAAGGTGACCAAATAGCCAATAGCTTGCTTTAGATTAAGGCATGTGTATCCTCCAATTTATTTATAAAAGTCATAGGCTGAAGGAATATGGAAACAAGAAATCTTAGGAAAGAAATCGTTTTTTATTGGCCGATGATATATTGAAATAAAACTATTATTTACGGATTTTATCGCGAATTTAGTTTAATTCTTTACATTTTTGACTTCCCGACGTTTCGATTACTTTACAGCTTTCGTGGTCACGGGGCGGACTGAGGTATTAGACGTCCGCTCTGTGACTGTTACAATTCAACTACCCTTATTTTACAATTATTAATTTAAAAATTAATTTTAAATATCTGTGTTTGCGATCCGATCTACGCAGAAGGAGCTCACAGTGTCTTGAGGTCTGGCAGTTGGTCTTTTGGGTTTAATGGATGTTATTATACACGTAAACCTTTCTATTGAATCACTCTATCTACTAAAAAACCGCATCAAAATCCGTTGCGTTGTTTTAAAGATTTAAGCACACAAGGAGACATAGAAAGCGACTTTGTTTTATACTATGTAGTGATACCTATCTAGAACTATTATTCCATTATATACGGGTACAATTATTCATTAACTGTAAAACGTATCAAATGTAACTTTGTAATCCTATACATTTATATGGGATTACAAAGTTATTCACGCAGTTGGTGTATCTAGAACACTAGGCAGAAATTACGAAATGTTTAAATTTTTCCCTACTTAAGACACTAAACACTAATCTATACATACCGGGTATCTCAAGACTGCTACCGAAAACGAAGCCAGGTGGTAGTTTTAGTGACTACAAACACAATACAACTAAAAATTTCGCAAAGAAACGCGACAATTATTTTTTATGATTTTTTAAATATCGTCATTTTTGGGTGGTAAATCCATAGTTTTTGCTAAAATAATAATTTAAACTCTTTTATACCTTAGATTATTTAAAAATAAAAGGGTATACACTATTATTTTAGGGAAAAATGTATTTACCACCCAAATATGGTCATAGGAAAAAAATATTTAAAATAAAATTGTCGCTTTTTTTTTGCAACTTTTTCTATTGCATTGTGTCTGAAGTCGCTTAAACTACCACCCGGCTTAGTTTTAGGTAGCAGTCTTGATATACGCTGTATAAATAAAATTGAAGTGTCTGTTTTAAGAGTGAAAATAAAAAAAAATGTCCTACTACATATCGTTATATACACGATACCTGTGCCGAAAATGATATTTAAAATTTTTTTGTCTGTCTGTCTGTTTGTTCCGGCTAATCTCTGAAATGGCTGGACCGATTTTGACGGGACTTTTTTTTTCAGGTAGCTGATATAAGAAGGAGTAACTTAGGCTACATTTATTTTAGAAAAGTTATTTTCTGTCTGTTTGTTCCGGCTAATCTCTGAAATGGCTGGACCGATTTTGACGGGACTTTTTTTGTCAGGTAGCTGATATAATAAGGAGTAACTTAGGCTACATTTATTATAAAAAAGTTCTTTTATTTTAGAAAAATAAAGTTTTTGTTAAATTCCACGCGGACGAAGTCGTGGGCACAGCTAGTTATATTCTAAATTTAAAGGTTCTATGTCTGCTAGAAGTGCCTTAGACTTTTGATGATCGGTCAGTCAGTTAGTGAGTGACAAAATTAAGAAAGTTTGACTAGTTACAATTCTTAAACTAGTGGTTCAAATTGAATGAAATTTTAAACATACCGTGTTTACACAATGCCTGCTTAGTAACTGAAAATTCAGGTTTCTTGCTTCGTTTAACCACAACGAAGTTATGGGGGGTTTAAAATAATCTGAATTGCTTCTAGAAAAGGATGGTACGACTGTGCCACTTTTTAGCTCGACTTGGTGGGGGCATTGCCGTGCCCCCAGATTTAGAATATTTTTTATACGAATCTATTTTATATGTCACTGAAAGTCTATATCTATACCTACTAATATTATAAAGCTGCAGAGTTTGTTTGTTTGTTTGAACGCGCTACTCTCGGGAACTACTGGTCCGATTTGAATGATTCTTTCAGTTTTGGGTAGTTCATTTATCGAGGAAGGCTATAGGCTATATATCATCACGCTATGACCTATAGGAGGAAAGCAGTAGTGATATTTCTAGCAAATACGAGGATATTTTGTTCGTTTTTCTTGGTCCGATTGGTCAATATTCTAAACTGATAGTCAGAATTAAACATTTTGACCGCCATTTTTAAACGTGTATGCACCCGGGCGGACCCTGGCCCGATCGCTAGTATTACTATAAAATTAATATTTACAATGCTTTTCATAAAACAAAGCAAAATAATTGAAATTGATATCAAATAATTTCGCCGAAAAAATTGTCTAGCGTAAATAAAAGAAACATTGTTAAACAAAAATTATCCCTATTTGGTTGTAAAGAAGGTTCAAACTGGAACGGGCGGGTGTGATCGCCGTCATTCTCGCGCCAAGCGCATAGCAATAATAATAAGAGCGTGAGCGCCGGTGTGACCGCACAGTTCGAAAATCAATAATAATTATTTTATATGGAATTTAAAGAATAATCTAATGTAATTACTTATCGTTTCCGCTCTGTGTATATACTTCAGGAATACCTAGTCAGTTTAGTTTGGTTGTTATTACAAAATTCAAATTTATTTCACACATTTTTGTTAAATTTACAGTTGTATCGTAAGTCAAAAATCACAAAACAGCAGAACTAAGTATGACATTCTTTATAGGCGAAAGTCAGTGGTCAAATCACAGGTCAAATGAAGTAGAAACAAATAAATCATCGCTAGGCGCAATGCCTTTGGCGGCATTTATCAAAGGGCGCCTAGGCGATTAGCGCTTCACACTAGTAGAGTGAGTGACCGGCAAAACAATTGATACCTATCTTGTATTTATACAGATATTATTGTAAATGTTTTTGAGGTTTTCGTAAAGTAATAGTTTAAAGTTCGTGTTTTACCACTTAGATTATAATAGATTTTTTTATCAATACAAAAGTATGATAAACAATATATAGGCATATTGTCAGAATCATACGGATTATAAATATACATAGGTCTACATTAATTTGTTATTACTAATGTTAATAATACCAGTAGATAATATTTAATCGGGGAATGTGCGCCAGTAGCGCAGTGCCACGGCGTGATGCGGCAACTTTCGTTAACCACGCCCCAAAATGCTGCGAATATTTTTCGAGGTAGGCTCTTAAAGCAGTGTTTTAATTCCGATGTTCTCAAACACAGTCATCGCTTAATGGCAGTATTGCAAATCTGAAGAGTTTAGATGTGTGTGTGTCCTAATTCTATTACTACGTCGAGTAAATAGTTCTAACTAGATTAATTTATAACATTATAGTACACTACTCGATATTACAGACACGCCTACATAACAAGGGATGAAAGTATAATTTGATAATTTTTTTCTACCTGAATTTGGCTATCTCAGAAATGTGTTATATTTTATGCGATATGCATACATTAATTTTATTCTCCCTATCTCTTTACTTAACTTACCGATCTCCATAAATATTCCAGCATTACAAAACAACGCTATTACATATTTAACTCACATCTACCAGCTTCTGCGATAAGGTTATCGTTAATTAGCCAAGTTTACTGCGTATTTCTTATTTACACGCGGTCGGAGGCACGCGATCTCTAGGAAGATGCAGCAACAAACACATTACACAATTCACTTTCAACTCACGTGATAGTCCGGCGGAGCGTTAAAATTTTAGAGTTCACTTCCTTCTGCCAATTACCTTGTTTATATTTTAGTGTATAATTGGTGGCGATTAAGATTGGTCGGTTGAAGGAAGCTTGGTTTGGTTACACGAACATGACAAGTTTAGTTTGCGTGATGATCGATCGAGATGCTATCCAATTTAGTTGTTTCTTCACTTTTATTGTTATTGGATATTGTATGGCTGGAAGCTCAGTGTCTTTTTTCATATCATAGTTTAGTTCAAATTCTTCAAGTAATAACTATTGTTGTATATACGACACTTGCACGACTTGCACTAACTTTTGCCATCATCATTTCGATAAATGCATGGATCGTATGGCCTTTTGCAAATTTATGCATTTTTGAAATACTTTAAAAGTAATAATGATACATAAATATAACTGAGTACATAATTCTGCCATTCATCAGTCCACGACTTTACGTACTATTATATTTGATAACTGCACCAATCTACCTATTTCGTAAATCAGACATGAAAAGCATGACCAATACAATACAATTCACTGGTTGCCAAATCTGGCAAGTTGATTGCTCAGGTTGGTTACATTTTTTTTTATTGCTGTGAATGGCGAGACGAGCATGCCGTTCGCCTGATGGTAAGCGATGCGACCGCTCATGAACATAGCAAAACCAAACAACATCTTGAACTATAAAGCAATGCTTGGCATTCCACTGCGCTCGCCATCCTGAGACATAAGATGTTAAGTCTCAATATGTCCAGTAGTTACTCTGGCTACAATGTCCTTCAATCCGAAATACAACAGTGCATTTAAACTGCTGTTTGACGGGAGAAATAGACATTGCGGTGGTACCCACCCAGGCAGCCTCTCACATATGAGAGACCTACCACCAGTGAAAATCTGCCGAGATTTGTGGCAATTATGACGTCTGGCACGTGACTAGTGCCAGAGGTTGGTGTGCTAACGTTTTGTAATAGGTTGAAAGGGGATTGACATCGATCCAGGGGTCAGTAAGTTTCAATAGGCAACATAGAAAGATGCCTTATAAGGTTATCTTTATAGTAGATTAGTGCAGGATAAAGTAATTGAAATGTAACTGTAAATGAAATACAGTCTAAATAAAGCATCTATATGCGAGAGATGGTGACATTTGTAAACATATGAGTATCAGCCCATATAAATCCCATTGCAGGGCACGGGATTCCTCTCCAATCGAGAGTACAAATGAGAGTGGATAGATTAGGTTAATCCTTGAGATTAGATAAGTGGTAATTGTGGCATTCAGAGTCCCCACAATGGAAAGACCAGCCAAGGATTTGCGCCGGGCTGTAACGTAAATCCGGGGCGCTTCTTGCCCTGGTATGGCCAGTGTCGTACATAATGCTTTTGACGGTCACCGAGGGGTTTTTAGCCAATATGCTGGCAAAGGTTTATATTTCGGCTTCCCCAGAGATGCCAAAAGGGGAGCTTAATAGCTTTCCTCTCGGAAAAATGTCCAGGGTCTATACAAACATGCTGTACTGTTATGCTTGTATGACTAGTTTTCCACTACCATAATATAAGGTAGTAGCTATCTGGGCGTAAATGAATATTCTATCAATAGCAAAAGATAATGAATAGAGATGTACACTATTATTTTCAGTCATAAAAGCAAATATATATTGCCTCAATTATACATGCAAATTTAACATTATACAATATAAATGCTGTTTGTTAAATAATGAGTCTGTATGCAAGTCATTGACACGTAAGTATTATTAGAGCAATTTGAAATTCCCAGTAGTTGTTCGACCTTCGCAGTCGGATTGTTGCATTTACAATAAACAAACATTTATGCTAATATAACTATAGGTTGCCACTGCAATTTCGAATGCGAGATGACAGCCATACGCTTAATTCTGGGAAGAATTAGCAGTTGTACTATAAATACTAGTCTATTTCTTTAACGGCAGTGGAGGCCTATTGAACTAAGACAATTAATTGTTACAGATTATAATATAGTGATTATCATATTCATAGCTAATCTAGATTGTTTGCTTTTATAATAATTCACTGTGAAAATCCATGTGGTAGACCTTTTTTTTTCTGCAGTAACCAATAGCATTTATATGGCTGATGATAACGATTAAATTCCTAGAATTGCAGCGCAATTGTGCTATAAACACAAAGTTCTTTATCAAATTCCTAAGTTCAGCACTCTATCATATAATTGTAAATCATGAAACAAAACTTAGCCAAAGCTCGATAATTTCAAAATCAAATTCTTATGCAGCGTACATGACATATATTTCTCAGACGAATAGAAAAAAAGAAGTCTAAAACCAACAAAGATTAAAGGAATTATATCCGCTTTCTTATAATCATTAAGTTAGTTGTTACCAAGCGACTGAGCCGCGTTGTTGCGCCCTTGAGCTGGTTAGAGCATTGGCTATGGCCGATGCGCCTTCGCTCTCACGACTCGCGTGATGCTAAACAACCTGCAAACATATTTAAAGTTCATATTTGTTGTAAAGTGAGAAAGGATTATCAGAGTTTGACGCTTAAAGAGCATGTCTGATAGAAGACTGGTGAAAGAAAAAGAGTGGATGGAAGAATCAATATTGGTCAAGTATTTGGAAATACACCGCATGGATTCTGGCCTTGTGTCATTTATAGGTACTCTTCCGAATACACGTGATGGTTACCGAAAGGTTGTAAGCTCCTGAGCCAGTATCTATACTGGCAGTAATATTTATCAATTTGCTTGACTCGAAAGCTTGTTACAACGTCATATCCCTTTCGAGATCTCCCGGGATACCGTAATAACAGAAGATAGAATTAAGAGAGCTTAAGAGTTTTCTCTTCTTGAAAGCAAAAGGTGCTCAACAGCCAAATCAATAACTTTCTGTACAAAGAATGAGGTACGGTTCAGGAGTACTAAGTAATTACTAACTAAGATGGGAAATAATGCAAGCGGTGAAATTGATAATACTGTCAAAATGAAGTCATCCAATCGAGTAAAGTATTTGTATCTGTATCAGCCCATATACGTCCCACTGCAGGGCACGGGCCTACTCTACAATCGAGAATACGATTGAGAGTGGTTAGGCCATATAGTCCACCACGCTGGCCTACTGCGAGTTGGCGGACTTACATACCATAGAAATTCTTATGAATCGCTATGGTATGCAGGTTTCCTCACGATGTTTTCCTTCACCGTTTTAGTGCGTGGTGATTGACTATCAATACACACATGACTCCGAAAAGTCAGAGATGTACCCTGGGATTCGAACCCGCGACCACCGTGAACATGTTGGCAGCCGCGTCTAGTCCGTTTACCAACAGGCCACCACGCACTAGTAGAGTAAAGTATTTATATGAGATAAATATTGCATGATATCTGATTATGTAACTTAATATGTATTTGTATAAATGTGCGTTTTTCTTAATACTTTGAATAATAATATGACTGAAGAACCTAACTGTTACATAAGATTTTGACAGTAAAGCTTATATGGTTAATAATATTTTTTTAGATAAATGTGAACGGTTTATAAATTACTTCGTGCTGTTTTTTATTACTATACAATTTGAATCACTTAATACTCGTATAACATGTGTAGGTTTTAATCCGTGAAGGCTTGATGTGCTTGTATAGAAATCTGTTTATGATCAGCGTTTCGATTTATTAATGTTCTAATTTGGAATCGGAATTGTGTCTTTTGTTGAAAAGAATTCCCTCTATAATATTGTAAGAATCCGGCGATGTGTAATCTATTGTTAGCCACTTTATGGAATTCGATTTGAACTATCTAAATATACAGGGTATATCAAGACTGCTACCGAAAACGAAGCGGGGTGGTAGTTTAAGCGACTTCAGACACAATGCAACAGAAAAAGTTGCAAAAAAAAGCTACAAATTTTTTTTTGTTATTTTTTCCTATTACCATATTTGGGTGGTAAATGCATTTTTTCCTAAAATAAGTGTATATCCTTATATTTATAAATAATCTAAGGTATAAAAGAGTTTAAATTATTAATTTATCACAAACTATGGATTTACCACCCAAAAATGACGATATTTAAAAAATCATAAAAAAGAATTGTCGCGTTTCTTTACGAAATTTTTAGTTGAATTGTGTTTGTAGTCACTAAAACTACCACCCGGCTTCGTTTTCGTCTTGAGATACCCAGTATATCCTTTTACGTTCGGTTATTGTAATTATTTGAAACGCCATTATTCCTATCCATCTTATTTCACTCGAAACCGTTGCTGGACTCCGCCGCTTGATTGGTAGAACAAAAAACATGTATTATTGCTGTTAAATAAATATGTTTACAAATAAAGTAATTCAGATTAGTTCAATAACCATTACAAGAATAAGAACACGATTAAATCATCCAGAAGTTGCAATACAGGCCAGCCTCAGCCGTTGACCGCCGATAACAAAAGGTTATCTAACTAACGAACGCTTAATCAAAAGAGATTGTCTAGTTAAAAATGAACCCGCGGCCCAAAAGAGTAACAGTTCAGGGGTTAAGTAGGTCTTTATATTCTATAGAAAAGGAGTAGTCTATTTCGTAATTTATTCACTTGAACTAGAAACATGAATTATGTAAGTTTGATAGGATGTGAGCCGTCTCTTTGGGTTAGTAGTGGAAGATGAAAAGTGTCCTGTGTGTTCTTGAGTTCAATACACTGAAAATCTTGAGAAATAAGTATTTCATAAAATCATGATGAGGTTTGGATGCAGACCGCTTCGAACACGTCTATCTGACGATCCATGGGGAAGGTCTATGATCGGCAATAGTCTTTCTGTGGCTGAAGGGAGAGAGTTATGTGGGTGACCTATGTTTAACAAGCGGACTTTCTGGGAGTGAAGCTGGTAACGTTGTTGAAAACCCTGACTATTGTTTTGGTAGTATGGTCGCTAGAGCATCTTACAAATCGAATAGAACATGACGCAATGATCTTCCCAAGTATCTCATCCACATTCCGATTTCTATTTAGTTCAAAGCAAAGCATTGTAATTGTGTTGACGAGATGCCATCTGTCCTTATGATATAAGATAAATCCGTACTAGGTCTGCACGATTTCAACAACTCAACTCTAATCAAACAAGCAATTTGAAAAGTAATTTGTGATTCCATAAAATTGTATAGGCCCAACGCAACGAGACAATCTCACAATATTGAATGCGTTTAGCTCCATAGTCCATTGTGTAAGCATGTGTAGGTGTACTGCATAATCTATCTCCACAAGTTACGAATAGAAACAATGACTTTACGAGCCTATTTATTGTTTGGGTTGAGCAAACGTTTGTACAATTTTATATTTGTAATTTAGTCTTAGATACAAATTTGACAAAATGACAATCAAATCGACGATAATTTAAGGATTTTTTGGTACCATTACTACAGGCATAAATATTTGCACAACCTAGTGATATTTTAGAACTACGTGTGAAACTTTTGTAAAGGGATTAATTATATCATGATTTTCCCCAATCGATTGATTCGAAATTACATGACTATGACGCTGTAATATCACTCTTGCTTCGGCCCATATTGACCCTCTTCACATGATGTGAGGCAACATCAAGCTGTAGACGTAACACGGATGATATTTATACAGAATGTATTACTTGCAAACCAAACAAAGACCCTTTCTCCAGCCGAATACAAATCAGTATCCGTAAAATGTTTTGATTGCGATGTACTTCATCTTACATAATTCGCGCGTCCTTCCTCATGTCTCCATCGAAACCTTTCCTTCTCCACGTAACATTTGGTATGAACATTCACTTAAAACTTACACATTCAATGATGAGTGACATTTCAATACTTATCTAATTTGCCATCGACAAACATCAATGGATATGAAAAATCTATTTATAATTCTTTTTAAATCTATTTGCACAATCGCTTCGGGTCATCAGTTGTTCTCATGACTGCGGTGCATCGCGTGTTACGATGCTGAAATCGTGTAGTTACTTTTTGGCAGTATGTCTTTATTCGAGCTGAAATTTAGGCAATTTCCACGCCAATTTCTGGTTGTATGTGACGAATATAGTCTGGCCTTCTAATATAAAATACCATGTTTTTAACGAGTTAGGCCTTTTTTGTTTTTTTTTTTATCCTTCGTCTGCCATTTACGTTTGAACACAATAAAGTAATTATGAATTGATTTTTAAATTGGTTTGGCATTGAAGTCTGCTTTCCTGTAGAATCAAGAAAAGTGAAACATTACCCCCTGAATCTAGGATATTGTGGGTCCACTTAACAAATGTCTACGGAATTCGTAAAGGGAACATAAGGGTGTGTAGGATTCCATGTGATGTTCCATGATGATTGCTTCAATTTAGTTACAAATGACAACAATTAAGAATGGTCTTTAGAGCAATAGGAAATGACTCGACTTATACTGATCTGCAACTTGTCCCCTCATGGTGGTGTCAAAGGTAAAACAATAAGTCATACACATGTTCTTCAAAATTGATTTCAAGATAGGTCTTACTCAGATGCAGTCCGAATAAATTATTATATATTACTTTGTGACTTATCCGTTTTTTAATAAACTGTCAAATAACTATACGACTGTCAGATAAAATAAATTGTTCGATTATATTTAGGTGCGAAACAAATATCCAGATTGACAATAACATTGTCGACTGGCAACCTTGCTCGGCAGAAAACCTGTTCAATCGCAAATGCGACTTGTGTTTGTTAGACCAATAGGTTTAGCTCTGCACATCAATCAGACACGAAAAGCCACGGAAGCTGTCATTCACTGTTTGGCACTATTATTCTGCCATGTTTGAACGCACGTATAACTGATACTGGAAGGCACCACTCTACCGTGGGACATGGTAGTTTTTGCATCAAACATAGTAGAAATTCGGAGAGATATAAATACAGTAGAATTCGGATATAACGAGAGAGAGAGAAAGCGATTGAGAGTTGTTAGGGCTTAGGCCATGGGGTTAGGATATTAATATATCACGATGACATGTAGATTTTTAAATGGATAAATGTCTAATTATGTGATCAAGGTTTTCTCTTCCTACGAATATGGCTACTGCCCTGAGAAAAGCATCAAAAACTTGTTTTTCTTGTATAGTTAAACAAGTTTCTTAGTAATTAATAAAAAGCTATAATAAATTTTGTTCTAAGGATCTATAGACTTTTAATTTTTTTTAAATTTCTAGCAACAAAAACAGCCTTAAATTGTAATAGTCAGGAAAAGCACATAATATCGTCACTTTTTATAAATTATCTCCTAACGAGATTGTATTTATGGCTATCTATAAATTAAAAACACGGAGTTTATTCTGACTATTTTCGTCAGACGTCCGACCGGAAAAAATCTAGGATTCCTAGACTTACATGTGATGAATGTTATTTATGACCTAAAACAGCGAAAAGCGGCTAACCTTGCTGTTAAGTTCACGAGAACATTCATTTGCGCACATCCCATACAGGGCTGCCACATTCATTCACTCTCACTTTAGATTCAGTTCCTTCCGTAGGTAGTAGGTAAGTAATATTTCCATAATCGTTATTATAAGTTTATTTAAATTTATTGGTAAATGTCTGCCTCAGTGGCGTAGTAGTACTACGGTTCGGTTACAATGCTGAGGTCTCGGGTTCGAATCCTGAGGAGCTAAATTATATTGGATTTTTCCATTAATATTATTAGCCCGGAGTCAGGAATTTGTGCCCGATATGGCGATAGGCTTGCCCTCTATCACATCGTGGGACAGAACATACAGGGCGAAATTTGGGTGTCCTGGTACCCTCTGTCTACCCCTTCTGGGATAAAAAGGCGTGAGTTTATGTATATATGTAATGGTAAATGTTGTATAAAGATTTATAGATATATCTAATACAATCACTACACGAAAATGGTTCTTGTTCTTATTTGTATGATCAAGATTTGTAAACTTTACAAATATTTGTCTATACGTGTATCAAACCACAACCTTTTAGTGCAGAGCGTCAGCGATTTATTATACTATGCCAAACATTTTTAAAGTGACTATACGAGTACAACATTATTTGGTGATGGAAACGTCATATTATCGAGCTTCAGTAACTACTAACAACTTAACATTCAATAGAATTAAACTGAAAACGGAGTTATGATGAAAATATATAGAGTTTGACCATAAAAACCATCAATGTCAAACCATTACATGAACAGATACAATTTTTTTTATCTACTTCCGATGACTAACAAATTCATAAAGCCATATTACATCATATCCTACGACTTAGCAGCCCTAATAAAGTAATTGTGGATGACAAAACCTGTTCCAAAGTTAATGATAATCGCATGCACACGTTACGGAGCTATTAAAGGCTTGAGTAGGCTTTAGTGGTGCCATTTAACTCGCCTTATCTGCATGATCAATTACTTGGGAAGGGACTTGGACAATTTGAAACGATGTTTTAACAATTTATGTGTGTGATTGGATTAGATATGAGTTCGATCAGAAGACACATTTCTATTAATTATTAAAAACGATTGTCCCAAAATATTTTCTAGTTTTCAAATGTTTCGTGTGTCGAACGATATAAACTTTTTTTTTGACTAATCATACAAGCTGACGAAATCTCAATATTTATTATCTCACTTTTCTTGCCCCGCAGTAAGGCACAAGTCTTCTTTAAAATTCGAGAGTTTGACTGATAAAGGTATAAGGCATAGATCACCACGCAATTACTATACATAAATAATTGTTGCTTCTTTTAATGATGAGTACGTGGTTTTATTAATAGTTTCGAGTGAAAGAAAGCCTTATTAAAATATTTAAATGCATATGCTCACAATCAAATTGAGGGAAACATGCTTATTAAGACCAGCAAGTATTTGACGACATTGACAAATGACTAAAACTTTTTTGTCCAGCCTTAAGTATTAATAGTAAATAATATAAGTGGGACCGAAGAGAGCGTCATTCTTTAAAGCAGGATCCGCTGTGGTTTTTTTTCACTTAGCTTTATGTGGACATTGTGTCTTTAAAAAAATCATTCGTACATTATTTGCAAACACTTCTTTTTACTTTGAGTTGAACTACGCATCATTTTATAATCTTGATTTTTATGTGATGTGTCACTTGGATTTGTTTTACAAATCCGCGATAAAATCCGTAAAACTAGTTTTATTCAATGTGTAACATTCGCGTAAATCTAAGAAAGCTTGTTTTACAAAGTTTACCGTCCGCTTTAATAGTCTACGTAATGAAAAGCAATTTAAGGATGTGTATCATTTGCATGGGCGTAGCCAGCCATGGGCTCAGGGTGGGGCAGAAGTCTAAAATAATATTTAAGAAGCAAACTATGCCCGTTGTCTCACCCCAGTTGTTTTTCTTCATACTAAAAGGTTATACTCTATAGCACCATGTAGATCTACAGGGTATTAAATGACTTCATACACAATGCAAGTAAAATTTTTTCAAGAAAAGCGACGATTTTTTTTTCCATTGACCTATTTATGTGGCAACTACATAGTTTTATTTCTAAAATAATAACATACACTCTTTTATTTTTGAAGGTGCTATGGTACGCAAGTGATTAAAATATTATTTTAGCAAAAACTATATAGTCACCACCTAAACTCGACGATCTTTAAAAAACCCCAAAAGTTTTCGCATTTCTTTCCAAAAATTTAATTGCATTGTATTTATAGCGTGGTCAGGGATGCTCCTATCTACTGACCATAGCCTGTCTTAGTATAGGTACTAGGAGTACGCGACCTCGGCCCCCGAGCTACTGCAGTCACTTAAACTTCCCTTTGGTAACTGCAGCATCCACTCCTACAGGGCATACTCTCCTTTCCTATAACATCCTCTACCCACAAATCGTTTTTCCTTTCCCCGGTTAATGACGGGCAGCAGCGTCATTAACGCGAATCCCATACTGCGCTTGGCAACACGCCTACCAAGCGTGGTGAGAAAAGACAAATACGCCCTCAATGGCGACCCGAAAAGGACGGGACGGAATAGACGGATGTGCAATGATGTCTCTGTGACCAACAGGGTGAAAACTGGCAGTGATCACCCAATGGTTAGGGGCACATTGAATATCAATGTCCAATTAGAAAGGCGTCGCTTGATGAAGTCAACGCTCCGACCTTACGCGCCCATATCCAAAACCCCGAGAGCTTTCAACTTGAACTAACAAATCGCTTTTATTGTCAAAAGTGAAGTAGTTTGGTAGAAGCTATCCATATGGTGGGATTTAAGTATTTTAGACTTCGCCGTAGCGATACACCACAAAAATTCTCGATCCATACTCTTGACCTCATGGCCAAACGTCGATCTATGGCGCTATAGTCTTCCGTTCGGCGGATCTGGAATTCCTTGCGGCACGATGTACCTGCTCACAATACTATGAGCAGTAAAGAGATAATTAAGTGGATCGGAGGCTCCAAAGTGTTTGCAAGAGACTAGTTTGAAGACGGACAGAGGCCGCGTAGTGTCGACGAGGGCAGAAGTACTAAGGAAGATCGAGAGATTCTACAGATAGTTTTACACCTCGTTTGCCGAACCTGCTGTCAGCTCGGCCAAAGACCCGAGGGCTGAATTGATTCGAAACTTTAGCGATGATATCTCGGACATCAGCCTATGAGAGATCGAGACGGTCCTGAAGCAACTTAAAAACAACAAGGCGCCGGATGAGGACGAAATCATTTCAGAACTTCTGAAAGCGGACGAAACGCCGATACTAAAAGTCCTTCAAAGGCTCTTCAATTCCGTTCTCCTCGAGGGCTCAACGACAGAGGCATGGAGCAGGAGCGTGGCGGTACTGTTCTTCAAAAAGGTGATAACACTTTGCTGAAGAACTACAGGCCCATCTCGCTCCTGAGTCATGTCTATAAGTTATTTTCGAGGGTCATCACAAATCGTCTCGAACGCAGGTTTAATGAGTTCCAGTCTCCCGAACAAGCCGATTTCCGAAAAGGCTTTATTACCATAGATCACATCCATACGCTTCTGTAAGTTGTACAAAAAACCGAGGAATATAACTTGCCGCTTTGTTTAGCGTTTGTGGACTACGAGATGAGCCTTTGATTCGATCGAGACCTGGGCTTTACTATAGTCCCTCCAGCGGTCCCACATTGACAGCTATCGGTACATCGAAGTGTTGAAGGGTATATACAACAACACCACCATGACCCTCCGTGTACAAAATCAGAGTACGAAGGATATTCCACTACAGAAAGTCGTGAAACAGGGATATGTCATATCTCCGAAACTGTTCAGTGCCGCGCTGGAAAACGCCTTTAAGCTCTTGCAGTGGAAAGGATTCGGCATTAACATCAACTATGCGTATATCTGTACCAGCCCATATACGTCCCACTGCAGGGCACGGGCCTCCTCTACAATCGAGAGTACTATTGAGAGTGGTTAGGTCATATAGTCCACCTCGCTGGCCTAGTGCGGGTTGGCATGGCACCTTGGATTTGCCGACGATATTGAAGTATTGGCAGAATCGCTGGAATACCTTGGACAAAACGAAAATCATGTCGAATGTCCATGTTGTGCCCACCGGAATTGGAGGCTCGACTCTTGAAGTTGTAGACGAATACGTCTATTTAGGACAAGTTAAGCAGGTCCATCTTCGAGAGAGAGGTCAATCGTCGAATCCAACTCGGTTGGGTAGCGTTCAGAAAACTATGCGACGTCTTCTCGTCGAAAATACCTCAGTGCCTTAAATCGGAAGTCTTCGATAGTTGTGTGTTACTAGTGATTATATACGGCACTGAGACGTGGCCTCTCACTATGAACTTTATTAGGAAGCTCAAAGTCACTCAACGAGCTATGGGGCTATGCTCGGGGTTTCTCTACGATATCGCATCACAAATGAGGAGATCCGTAGAAGAACTAAAGTAAGCGACATAGCCCAACAGATTAGTAAGATGAAGTGGCAATGGGCGCGGCACATACAACTGATAGCCGATGGGGCCAAAAAGTTCTCGAATGGAGGCCACGTAGCGGAAATCGCAGCGTAGGACCTCCACCTACAAGGTCAGACGACCTGGTCGTCGTGGTCGTGGTTGCGGGACGTCGCTGGATGCAGGCTGCCTCCAACAGGTCTCTGTGGAAATCATTGAGGGAGGCCTATGGTCAGCAGTGCACTTCCTCTGGCTAATGGATGATGGATATGTTTATAGTCACTAAAACTAGCGCCCGGTTTCGTCTTCGGTCGCAATCTTGATATACTCTGTTATGTATAATTTGAATAGACCAAAACATTTTCTTATTGCTCACCTTCCTTCACTACGAAATCTATCATCCATGTAAATATGTGTCCCTAACTTCAGCTGCTCGGGCTCTGGGAGTATGCGAAATTGTTAAACAGTCAATTAAAAAGTTTATATCTACTCATACCGGGTATCTCAAGACCGCTACCGAAAACGAAGCCGGGTGGTAGTTTTAGTGACTACAAACACTATGCAACTAAAAATGTCGCATAGAAACGCGACAATTATTTTTTATGATTTTTTAAATATCGTCATTTTTGGGTGGTAAATCCATAGTTTTTGCTAAAATAATGATTTAAACACTCTTATACCTTAGATTATTTATAAATAAAAGGGTATACACTATTATTTTAGGAAAAAATGTATTTACCACCCAAATATGGTCATAGGAAAAAAATAACAAAAAAAAATTTGTCGCTTTTTTTGCAACTTTTTTTGTTGCATTGTGTCTGAAGTCGCTTATACTACCACCCGGCTTCGTTTTCGGTAGCAGTCTTGATATACCCTGTAGATAGTGCTTTATACACACTACTACTAAATACTGTACTAAATAAATACTGTATACTTTATACAGTATTTATTTTTTGGTTTTGGTTAGGTACCTTAAAGGCCAGAGCCAGGGTGGGGCAAGCGCCCCACCCTGCCCCACCGTGGCTACGCCCATGATCATTTGTATTTTTTTTGTTTATATATTTTTTTTGTTATCATCATTTGTCCATTATGGGTAGTCGTCTGACGTTGCCCTTGTCTTTACAAGGCTCCTGACGGACTTCAGAGCTTGTCAGTCCCATCTGTTACCAATTTTCCGAACTTGCCCACCGACCGTTGAACTTGCTAATTCGCTACACTTTGTTTTATTTATTTGCCATGTAGGCAATTAGAGAGCTCTTATGACAAGTAAATACACATAGTACTTAATCTATATATACTGTATGTGACAGCCTCCGTGGCGCAGTTGGTTAGACGCCGGCTGTGAAACGAGAGGCCGCGGGTTCAACCCCCACACCGAAACAAATATTTGTGTGAACGAAAGGTATTTGTTTCGGGTCTGAGTGTTTGTGAGACTGAAGTCTCTCGTAGTGCCTGATACCCACGACACAAGACTCGATCTTGGTGTGGGGTCAGGACTATGTAACTGTTGGGTGTATTTATTTATTTATACTTAATAATTTCTATAGTATTATTTATATTAATTTCAACTATATCCACTCATGACAAGAATATCCAGTAATTAGACATAATTACGTCGGGCTTGTATGTATGATATCATTACACCATAACATCCTATTGCGTTAATCCATATTAAACAAAGCCGGTGGATTTATGAGTGCAGAATACATAATTTATGTTATAGGCTATAGCCATGTTTGATACGTGGGAGTATATCGTTAGTGGATCACATATTTTTTCACTTTTTAATAAACCGGTTTGTGATAGCCTTCGTCTTTTACGAGTATTATTTAATAGGTTATTTGGCTTTACGTTTTTACACGTGCGGTAATATATTTAGTTAGCATTATGGAAATATTGAAAATGATACAGAATACCATAAGCAGATTAGGATGTGGGCCATGGAGGTACCGAACTCTTCCGATTCAAATCTCGCGTCGTTTGATGAATTTAGCGAAATTGTACGAGCTTTGCCCCTAAACAAGACTTCCGGTGACGATAAAATAACTAATAAAATGATCAAAGAAGCGTGTAAATCGGCCGGCGATGCATTACTCACTGTTTATAACAGATGTATTGCTGAAGGGGTATTTCCGCGGGTATGGCGTACCGGTTTCATTCGTATAATACCCAAGGGTGGCGATAAATCTTCACATGATCCTAAGTCGTATAGACCTATTACACTCTTACCGTCTCTAGGTAAACTTTTAGAACGTCTTATCGTCCCTCGATTGCTACCGGGTGGACCAAAGTTTCACGAAAAGCAGTTCGGATTTACAACGGGTAAGTCAACTATCGACGCAGCAATATCGGTTAGAAGAGCTGTAAGTACATCGGCGCGCAAATATGTACTCGGTATTTTCCTGGACATATCCGGTGCTTTCGACAACGCTTGGTGGCCGATGCTGCTTCTCAAGTCGAAATTACGAGGTTGCTTTAAAAATATATATTCACTTATTTACTCGTATTTCTCGCACGGAACAACAAAACTTAAACTTGGACACTATGCTGTGTCGAAACCACTTACGATGGGCTGTCCACAAGGTTCGGTTTTAGGTCCTTATTTGTGGAATTTAGGGTTCGACGATTTTCTTGCAATTCCCTTGCCGTCAGGGTGTTCTTTGACCGGATATGCGGACGACGGCCTCTTGCTTATAGAGTCAAATAGTAGGTCGGGATTAGAAATTATGTCGGACGCGTGTTTAAAACTAATATGTGATTGGGGCCATCGAAATCGCTTAACCTTTGCACCACAAAAAACGTTCCAATTACTTCTGAAAGGAACTTTAAAATCACAGCCGCGAATTAAATTTAATAATATTAATGTTAAAAAAAGGAATCGGTTTGTTATCTTGGTTTAATTTTAGAAAGGAATTTTTCCTTTCTTGAACATATTAAGAACGTCGGGGAAAAGTCGAAAAGGAACTTTTTTGCATTGACAAGAATATCAAAATCAACGTGGGGGCTATCTTTCAATACACTAAAAATCATCTATGGAGCAACTTACTTAGGATGTATCTGTTATGGATCTCCCGCATGGGCTGATAGGGCTATTATCGGTGCTGTGCGAAGAAAACTGCTCCAGAGCCAACGTTTGGCGTTGATATTCTTGTGCAAGGCATATAGAACTGTTAGTACCGAAGCTTTGCCTGTCCTAGCGGGTGTACTTCCAGTCGACCTGGAGGTGCAACATCGCGCCGCGATGTATTACTCTAATAGAGAGAATATGGATAAAAGTTTTTTCACCGCACGTGAACTTTTAAAAGTTGACAGATTATTTAAACCGGTTTCAGTGGTATATAGCGAACTATTAGATGAATGGCAAAATAGATGGGAGGTATCTTTGAAGGGCCGGCATCTATACCAATTTTTTCCTTGCGTACATGATCGTTTAACAAAGACATGGCTAGATGTCGATTATTGCGTATCACAATTTCTCACGGGCCATGGTAACTTTAGGTCTAAACTATACTCTTTTAAGCTTATTGCGTCGCCTGCGTGTCCATGTTCAACACCTAATTGCGAGTATGAGCAGTCCGCGCATCATATACTTTGGGAGTGTAGTCTTTGGCATAATGAGCGTAAAACCATGCTAGATAGTATGCAAATATCATCTGGAGTTGTATACTACATGGACCTTGTAGAGACTAGAAATAACTTTCGTGCTTTCCGGCGTTTTTGCCATACCTATTACTGGATTCAAGCATAACAGTTCACATAATAGGTCCCATTTAAATGTAATAATAATTTGATCCGTGGTGCTTCACAGCTGGCTTCTCCGGCTGTGAAAGTCTTTTTGCGAGGTTATTTACCTCTTCAGTTCAATGTTTTGTCACCCGCTTTGCACGGAGGGAAGTGGACAATAATTTATTTCCAACTCCTCCTATTAATTTAACTTTCTGATTAATTTCGTTGCGGGTTAAAGACAAGTTAGACATTCCCGGAGACTCGCCGAGCTTCAATGCTCGGTGTCATTACTTTGCGTGCCACTGTTGATCCTGGCTCACAGGAGTTACAGTGGTGGGTGTGAGGGCGGGACAGTCTCCTAGCATTATGGAAAGATTTTTCTGTAAGCAAAAATATGACATACTGATATATTATAAGATAAATATTAACGGCCTGATTCATAGATGGTTTTAAAATCCATTTTAAGTTGTCGATATTTTTGTCTTCTTATCTCAAAATGCATTCAAAAGTTGTTCGAAAAGGACAAAAAATGCTATAACTAAGGTTTTAATATTATGAATAACACCGTAAGAGTAATTGAATGTGACAAAAAAAAGTTAAATAAAAAATAAAATTCTTTTGAATGAAAGCAAACCAATAATCTGATACCACTGAAGTTTTGCTATGTTATGTTGAGGCACGTTAATATAAGCTTCACTACTGAGAAAATAAATTTTAATAATATGATTTATTCATCGCGCAATTAATAAAATTGTTATGCACCTAATATCAGCATGATGTGACTTAAATCATTTAATTATAATTTCTGGGGGGAAACATATCGGCCGTTACTTTAAATTTGCTTTTAAATTGAAATTATAGTATTTGTTTCCTGATATACTATAACGAAAATAAATAAATAGATATATTTATATACCTAGGGGTCCAACATATATTATATATTTAACCGTCGCACTTTAAAACTACAAATTGAAAATGATATTTTTTTTTTCTAAAAAAAGTGTATATGCATAGATATCTTGGATAAATCTTTACTTGTATTAGTTTTAATAACAAGACGTCCTTGTAGTTTCATCAAACCGGAAACTCAGGAAAAAAAAAAACGCGACGACCAAGCGAATTATAAAGGTATTACAATTTATAAATATTTGTGAATACTAGAAATAGAATTCTTGTATTTTACTATCGTAATATTCTTTAGTGAATATCGAATAGGAATAAATTACTTTCAAAACTCTGAACACCTGTGTTTTATTCTGGTTTGGTAAATAATCTTAAATGCAATGGCAAATGTAGTATTCATCAGATTGATTATTCACTTACTATATAGGTATCAGCCCATATAGTCCCACTGCTTGGCAAGGGCCTCCTCTACAATCGAGAATACGACAGAGAGTGATTAACCCATATAATCCACCACACTGGCCTAGTCCAGGTTGATAGACTTTACATACAACATATAGGATAGATATATAATAATATATAATAATAGATATGTAATAGATATATAATATACAATATTTATATTAAATTATTATAGTATACAATTTTTAATTATTATAGTATACAAAACCATGTAGGAAACCTCCTTACGATGTTTTGGTTCGCCGATAAAGTGGCGATGAAAGATGTAAATAAATAAAACAGTAACAAAATATGTACATAGTCCTATTCTATACGTCTTGGTTTTCTATGTAACAATTGAAATCAAATGTGTTTTGAGACAATTTATGTACAGTAGCGATTGATATAACCTGCCTTATAGAAAAAAAACAAATACCGGGTATATCAAGACTGCTACCGAAAATGAAGCCTGGTGGTTTTAGTGACTACAAACGCAATGCAACTAAAAAATTCGCAAAGAAATGCGACAATTATTTTTAATGATTTTTTAAATATCATCATTTTTGGGTGGTAAATAAAGTTTATGCTTGTGTGTCCTTACCCCGCACTAAGATCGAGTCGTGTGTTGGATGTATCAGAAACTGCGAAAGACTTTAGCCTCACAAACAGCCAGACCAGAAAGAATACTTGTTGAGACCGCAAATATTTGTGTCGATGTGGGAATCGAAGCCACGACCTCTTCTTTCACAGCCGGCGTCGAACCAACTGCGTTACGGAGGATTTCTATAAAATTATCCTTCTTCTATAGACACATTAAGGTGGATCTGTAAATTTTATGTTTTGTTTTGTTTTATTAATACTATTTTTTTTTTCCAACAATAAGCGAGAAGTTGTGAAATAGGTTGTCCACTAATTTTATAATCAAAGTGATAGCCTAGTGAGGTGAGTCTCTATTTCTCTCATATAGCGACACTTCTGATGTCTGCTAGTAAGAAAGCACATACGAGTATAGTAGTATCGTTGTTAGTCAAATATTTCAAAATAAGTGTAGTTTAAAACAATTTATGGCTTGTATCTAGACCATACAAATTTAGTTATCGTAGGTATTAAACCTACGTTATTTTAAGCAAAATGCAAAATCTAAAGCCTTATACGTCATCTGGTCGTCAATATTTTAAGATGTACCAATATTTCATTCGAGTTAACATACCGTTATTAGAAATTCAAACTAGGAGTGCTACTGTAGGAATAAATTAAATATTACACGCTTGCAGAAACTCAAAAGGTCGCTTGGCAGGACGGCGCGAGTGACATATTTACGAAATGTTGCACATGTTAGAAGAGGTATCCCTGAAGGGCAGGCGAGATGAAAAGAATAAACCCAACAACCCAATAAACATAAAAACAACAGAATAAGAAATTAATATCAGTTAGGTCCTTTTGACAGCCTCCGTGGCGCAGGCGGTAAGACACCGCCTGTGAAACGAGAGGCCGCGGGTTCGATCCCCGCACCGAGAGAAATGTTAGTGCGGCCCACAAATATTTCTCTCGGGTCTGGGTGTTTGTGAGACCGAAAAGTCTCTCGTAGTTCCTGATACCCACGACACAAGATTCGATCTTAATGTGGGGTCAGGACTATGTATGTGACTGTTGGGTGTTATTATTATTTCTCTTTATTTTAAATATTTTTTTTTACATTTTTATATATACAACGTGTAACAGGATTAATTCACAACCTCAGACACCCCAACTTTAAAATATTATTGCAATCATAGTTTATGCTTTGAAATCATACTATCATAATTACAAAATCTTTTATTTATGAAATTAGTTATACCAAATGTAGGCACTTAACATGGTCACCTTACGAGTTACAAATAAGAGTGTACTACTACACACGCTCGCCGGACACGCACACATGTACACAAGACACATTCACACGAGTACCTAACGCCGGTCGCCGACCGCTGCGCCGCGCCGCGCCGGCAGAAACAGCTGACAATAAACGAAATACAAATTACAAATTACGTACGTAACTGATTACTGGGTGGTTTGGTAAACAAATTATTATTATTTAATCTGTAAGCATAACATTTGTGTTTTAACTATAAAATCTAAATATTTTACTTACTAGATATAATGCGTACGAACCCAACATAAGACAATATTTTGCATGAATCGGCTATAAAATATTATTAATTTCACTTCCCCTAAACTTAGTTCCTACAGGCGGGCAGGATACGGGCGTCATTTATTTTGCATTATTATTGAATAAGATAATAAGATAACGCAATATCTAACAACGAATACTAGATTGGGAATCACAACCTAATCACAACACAAAAAAATACAACAAAATTAACTTACGTGTTACATGGCACTCATGAGGCGATTTCTTTTTAAAATATGTTCGACATGTCCACCACCTTGATACATTTTGATGCACATTTGCGTAATTGTTCACGTAATTTATGTAAAACTTCAGTGTCACTCTTCACTTTTAGGAATTTGCTCCACATTACCCTCCTCATCCTGGATCCTCCACATTAGTACTTTCACTGAAGTATACCAGAGATTTATTACGTCCCCACAAAAAAAGTCAAGAGACGTCAAGTCAGGTCAGGTGACCTAGGAGGCCATTGCACAGGTTCGCCGCGACCTATCCAGCGCTCTCCGAACTCAGCATCGAGATACCGTCAGACATGCCAATGATACATTATCACCACACAGTGCCAAAGTTCTCACCATTTCAGTGTATTTGAATATTCGAATACCGATAAGACATCGCGCGCGAAAGTTATCGAAATATCTACTTAACACTTAAACACAAGTAGACACAGATAACTGCGGTGCACGACTAGATTTTTTTCACATATTCGGTGCCCATTTAGGGATTGCAATAACGGGATATCTGACACACCGGGATTCCGCATACATTGTAGCAAAATTACAAACCGAATTTAATCACCATTTTAACGTTCCCCGAAATTATTTTTCATAGAAATACCTATTTGTTGTTTCTTTTCATATTGATTTTGTTACATTTAATTTGTTTCATTTAAGTGCATGTATTGCGCGGGATTTGGATCGCCCGGCCTTGCAAATACCGGGAGTAATTTTTTTCGCGGCGCATCCCTATACCGCCGCGCGCGCCATCGTTTGTCGGATGGATCAAATTGCATTAAACAATAGCTGCATCCTGCTCTATCTAGTTGTAGTTAAATGTGCGGAAAAGAGAATATGATAGTTATTTATTTTGGTAGCTTATTACGTTTATTGAGGCCTATCGTTGTGTGCGTTTGATTAATGATAGATTGCTTAAATAAACTTTATGACTATCGAAATAAAGTTCATTTTTGTTCATTATTTAGTTTATTAGAGTATTCGTTTAGTGATTCATTTAAAAATGATCTTATGTGCTGGAGTTACGTTTCAATTTCGTTTGTTCGGAGTACTAAACGAAGGAGTGTCTGTAATTTACTTGGTCTTAACTAATTATTTTGAAAAAAAATACCTACCGAAAAAAATGTTGATATCGGTTCAGTAGCTGATTCTGAACGTACTACTTTCCGCTTTTACATTTAAATCTGTTACATGTTGTATAGTAAAAAACAAAATACATATAAAAATATAAAAAGTTATCCAACGATGGCGAGGCTCGAAACCCAAGCCACCGGTGGTTAGGAGCCCAAAGTGAGGAACCGCCTCACAATACGTGCCGTGTCAAGCAATACTGCCTTCTGAATCTGACTTCTGACCCAACAGCCGATTGAGAGCCTCTGTAGATGTTGGTCGAGGCTCTTTGGTATCAACCCATGGGCAGAAACGACAATCGGGACAATAATTGTTGAGTCGACATCCCACATGTCGGTAACCTCGTGTGCCAAATCTAAATATTTAGACATTTTTGTCTTTTTCAGCTTTGACAAGGTTATCGTCATGCGGGATGGTGACGTCAACAAGTATAGCCCGGCGCGCCAATCGATCTATTATCACAATGTCAGGCTTATTGGCTAGAATAGTCCTGTCTGTGATAATAGATCGATCCCAATACAGCGTTGCATGACCATTTTCGAGAACTGGTTGGGGCACATACTGGTAATATGGCACTTCAGGAGTCACAAGTCCATATCGAAGGGCAATTTGCTGGTGTATGATCTTGGCTACTAGGTTATGTCTATGCAAATACTCGCCGTTAGCAAGATACGAACAACCGGAAATAACATGCCTGATAGACTCACCAGGACGGTGGCATGCCCGACAGATGTCGACCGTACCGTCCTTCAGGATGTATTTCCTATAGTTGTTCGTCTTAATAACTTCGTCCATAATTGCAAAAACAAAACCCTCGGTTTCCCCAAAGAGGTTACCGAAGCGCAGCCAAGACACAGACGCTAGTCGGTCCACATCAGGCCCATGAAGGGCTCGATAGAACCGACCGTGCAGTTCTTTGCTCTTCCATATGTCCTCGCGATCCTTAATGCCTACCACCAGAGGTTTCCGCCAGTTCTCAATCGCCAAAGAGAGCGGGGTAAATCCTTTATCTACCATAACTACAACCCTATGCATATCCACATCACTGTGAAGGAAATAATCCCTGAGATTGCACACCTCGCGATTATGCAAGTCCTTAGCATTAAGAATACCTCGGCCCCCACATCTCCGCGGGATGTACAATCTCATCACTGATGATCGTGGATGATGCATACGATGTGCAGTCAGGAGAGTTCGGACTTTACGATCCAGGGCGTCCAATTCGGTCTGAGTCCATTTGAGTATGCCAAAAGAGTATATGAGTACAGGCATAACCCAACCGTTAAAAGCGCGAATCTTGTTTCCACCGGACAAAAAACTGTTAAGTACTTTTGTCAGGCGGCTAAAAAAACGCTCTTTCAACGATCGTTTTACATCTGCACCCATGATACCTAGAGCCTCAGGCATACCCAAATATTTGTAGGTTTCCGTCACAGAGAGGGATCTGAGCCTTACAGTCTCTGAGACTAGTATGTCATCAGAGACCGCAACCTCCCCTCGCTTCACATGGATAACCGCACATTTATCTACACCAAAATCCATATTGATTGAATTGCTAAATCTTTCCGTTATTTTTAACAACTCAATCAATTCGGTTTGTTTCGATGCAAATAACTTGAGGTCATCCATATAGAGCAAGTGAGATATAGGCTCAGAGCCTCTCCGTAGACGGTAGCCTAACCCTGAATCCAACAACAGAGTGCTGAGGGGATTCAGGGCCATGCAAAACCACAGTGGACTCAGACTGTCGCCCTGGAATATACCCCGCTTGATTCTAATCGGCTCGTCACAATCAGGAGGAACCGTACCACCTGGATATCTCAGGACAGTGGTCCACTGCCCCATACAAGACCCAAGGAAGTTGCATAAATTTGTATTACCTAATTTTATACAAATTTAACACCCTCATGAGCCATGTATAGGGCACCGAATCATAGGCCTTTTTATAATCTATCCAGGCAGCCGATAAATTTCTTCGGTTGTGACGAGCCTGTTGGCAAATGGTCATGTTAATGAGAAGGAGCTCCTTAGTACCACGGGACCCATTCATGCAACCTGTTTGGCCGGAAAAAAGAATTTGGTTAGAATTTATATGGTCCGTAATTTTAGATCTAATTATGGAGGTCAAAACTTTATAAATAGTGGGTAGGCATGTGATGGGTCTATAATTTTTTGGTTCCGTGGTACAACCGGACTTAAAGAGAAGGTGAGTGACACCTGTTGTCATAAATGTTGGAAGGGATCCCCGCTCAAGCGCATTCTGGAATTGCGCTGCTAATCGAGCATGCGAACTTGGAAACCATTTTAACCAGAAGTTGTGCAGACCGTCCGGGCCCGGCGACTTCCAGTTTTGCGTCTGTCTAATTGCAGTTAGCACATCTTCTGGACTGATTAAAATGGTTTCCATAGCAGGTATTGCCTCGCAAGCTCGATCTACAACACTAAACCAGGAGGCTTCAGTGTGAGAGACAGGCGACGACCAGATATTCGTCCAGTACTCACGCATTTCGTGAGCACTAGGAAGCCGCCCATCCACCACACCTTGTGGAGGATTCTCCCAACATCTATAAACACTCTTTTGGTCAGTTTGGAACTTGCGATTTTGTTGGAAACGATCCCATCGCCTCCTGTAGCGACGAATGCGGTTCGCCCACGCATAGACTTTTTGTTTAAAGAAGTCTATGCGTTCTGTGACGCAAAGCCTATAATTTCGAGGACTTGTGTTGGTCCCCGAAAAAGCCTGCGTCACAAAACGCATAATCTTCGGCCTGCTGTTTCCTTCTTTAAAAGAAATTAGTTTGCCGATGAGAGTTCGGGCCCTGTTGATACGATCCTCGATCCTACGCTGCCAGGCAGGCACAATCACAACACCTCGAGTGGCTTTATACTCATTTGGAAATTTTATATTAGCCACTCGACATGCTGCGACGGCCGCGCAGTAAAGGATCGAATGCGTATCAACAAGATCCCGACTGGACTCCAAGTATGTAGTTAACATGGAGTCCAAAGCTCCCATCAGCGCCAAATTTCTTCTATGCGTTGGCAAACGTGGCAGACGCGGTCTACAAGACGCCGATAAAGACGAAAACTCCAAAATCGCACATTCCAAAGCTCCTCTCAGTTGCTGTTTAGCTTGGGGACTTACGTTGTCATCCAAATTGTCCGTCAGCTCGAAATCAGCAACAGGTGTTGGTGTTGGGCCTGCCGCTTGATCTCCACTGACGGGTGACACATGGTCATCCTGGACAAAACACAAGTCTGTGCGCAACCGCTCAAGTGTGTCATCATCCAACAACTTACGCCGCTGAATAAATCGCACTTGATCCGACAGTCGTTGGGACGATACATCAACCGTTGGTTCCAAAGCCTGAAACAGAGACAGCATTTTAGCGCGATACGCAGTGAGGTTAATTCCTCCCTTTGTTGCCCCAAAGTAGGCCCGCATGACATTCTCATTGATTTCTCGAGTCCATCTCATGCGGCGCACTACCCCACCGGTAGCGGGGACCGTAGGCGGGACACTCGGCCCCACAGGTCCCAAGCCCACCGCTGGAGGGGGTCGTCCTCTTCGTCGCGCAGGTCTTGGTGGCGGCGGGGACGACTGCAACTCGCCGTGTTGGCTCGACGCGTCGTTGTCCGACGTCACTTCGAATACGTCCGAAGCCGACGCCCACGACGCGGAGCTCGACGAGCTGGGAGATGTTAAATGTGCGTTCCGTTTCTTTCTGGCTTTATTATTGATCATCGTTTTGGTTTTTATTTATCATAATTTGTAAAATCCTTTGACATTGTCACACACTGTCACTCTATTATTTTTTATTATGATGAATTGTTGCTTATTTACTCTATTTCTTCGATAAAACATTATGTGATTGTAGAAAGGAATCATTTTGGTTACTATTTAGACATAAATTGTGAATATTGTGTATATATTTGATATTAAACAAAATATATATATTTTTTCAAATGGATGATCTTTTGGTGTTGCCAGATTATTATTATTATTATTATTATTATTGTAAGCTAAATAATTCTGCAATGGCTGAAAAAATTCGTCTCGAGACTATAACGGATGGAATAGAAAAGAGATAAGGTCAGGTAGAAAAATTAAATAGAACACTATCAGAGATTCGAGAGTTGACATACATACATACATATAAGCTCACGCCTTTTTCCCAGAAGGGATAGGCAGAGGTGCCAGGACACCCATATTTGGCCTTGCATGTTCCGTCCCACGATGTGATAGGTGGCGAGCCTGTCGCCATATCGGGCACAAATTCCCGACTCTGGGCTGATAATGAATAGAAAAATCCAATATCACTTTACCCAACCTGGGATTCGAACCCGAGACCTCAGCTTTGTAACCGTACCCTAATACAACTACGCCACCGAGGCAGTCTTGACATCATAGCGGTAATATTATTTCGTTTTTTTCAGTAAATATGATTGCATTTTGGTATTTATGGGTGGTTCTACAAAAGTAGGGCAAATATTAAGGATATTATGTTTACATGAGTTTCTACTTTTAATTATTACGAATTTGGGTGGTTATGATAGATAATCTCATAAACATGCTAACTTAAAACAGGCCAGTCACTTTATAAAGTAGTTTTTAAATTATTAAGAATTTTCAAAATTTTGCTTCCAGAGGACTGACGAAAACAACAGGGTACTGACAAATACACATTTTCATAAGAATAATCAGTCATTTATTAATCATTGAAACATTCTCTTAGAATGTAATTATATCACATGTTCTTTTAACATTAATCCTTATAGGTAAGTATAAAATAATCACATTTTTTCTATTTATACTGACGAAACTTCCTCAGTATTAAAGTCAGCCTTGAATTTTTTTATTACCTTAACATTAATCAACATTAAATTACTTTGAGGTAGTTTCACTCAAAAATTATACATTTTCTAAAAAAAACAATAAACAACTGTAACACGAAATTATTATTTTTAAATAATAAAAATGAGATCCATTTTCTTATTAATCAACAAAAAATAGTCTTATTCTCTCATTGAAATTTACTTTTCAAAAACATCAATATCCTCCTTAAATTGGTAAAATACTCTTTTTCCTTTTGTAACGAGATCTGGTACAGGTAACTTATAGATTATTTGTTCAAACGGTACGTCTGCAAAATCCTTTTCGTCCAATTTAAATAGAGTTCCATTCTGGTCACAAACTTTAAGGAAAGTCACTCTCATCTCGCCGTCATCATCGATATCAGAGGAGCAGATAGCCGCATAACGATACTCTTTATTCCTTATCATATATTTAATTAAAACATAATCTCCGTTGCTATAAAGACTTTCTTGGTGTGAGCCGCTAACTGTTGGCGTTGATAAATTGCAATCCAACTCAACAGGGTGGTTATTATGGTCTTTCGCGTAAGTGGAGTGGTGCATCATCATCTTCAGAGGAGTCTGCGAACACCGTGGAAGTGTTTAGACGCGTAACTTGTGTACCTGGCAACTTTGTCTGATAATGAATAGATCCGAGCTTGTAATGATCACATCCATCTGGGCTGCAGAAACAACTTAGTGACTTCAAGGTAAGATTGTTAGGGCAATAAGCTGTGCCTGTGACCTGATGTACCAATAGTGTCCCCTTGAAAGCAACGATTTCAGATGGTTTCTCGTTAATGAAAGTATTCATCTGCTCAATCTCACAGCCTTCAATCACATCCACTTTTATACCTGGATATCTCTCACGAACGACAGTTGCAAAATCTTTTAAGTTAGTAATATCACCTCCAGTAGCAATTACTTGGTCCGCTGTTCGTTTACAAGTGGCACCCACACCATCTGGTGCCCCTTTTCCGTGCCCAGCCTCATGAAAGTTCCAGGAATATTTTATAATATTAGGGATCATGTCTTGCAGTTTACAGGCCAACACATAGAACATATATTTGTTCCTGTATTGAGTGACAGGACCATCACTGTGAAAGTGGATGTTTTCAATACTTGATGGTAGTGATTCCAGAATAGGTTTGAGATGAGCCCAAATTGCTCCGACGTTATGAGACAGATTGGATGACATTGTGCAGTGTGAAATGACAGATCCTTTTAGGTAAACGACAACAGTATGTAATGAAATTTGGGTGCGTGAACCGCCGAAGTGGAAAGATTGAATTTCCTGGTTATATTTAGTGCAAAAGTTTTCTGAATAGTCCATATGCACTATGGCGTCGTTCTCTGACAAAGACTCTTTCAGTTTTTTAAACGAATTATGCTGGTGTACAATGTAAAATACATGTCGGAAAAAGTTGGGTAAATCCTTTTCGAGTTTTGCAATGAGATTTGTGGGTAATATCTCCTGTTGTTCTTTTTTATGTTTTGTCACTAATCGTTCTTTCTTCGTCTTTAAATCAGTTATAGATTATTTTTTACTCACCCACTGTTTCAGCAAGATCGGTTTTGACTCGTCGTAATCTTCGTAAATTAAAGTTTTTGAGCAGCACTCGTTACATGTTCTCTCCAGACATTTCTCTGAATATCGATCGCAACAAAGCGTTTTCAGCATGCTCTGATAATTATTTACCGTCGCAAGAATATTTGCCTTTTTTAGAGCAGCAAGTTGAAGATCTATATTTTCGTGCGTCGTGCAAGCACAGGTATCGCGGTTTGATAATGTAGGGGGCACCACCCAAAACGGTCGAAGTCGAGTAAATAGCGAATAACTGATTTTCAATGGAACTGTTTTCAAAAACTTCTCATGCAGATTTTTCATATTATCCAACAGATACATCTTCTGTTTTTTTACCTGTTTTCGAGTCGCAAATTCTTTCTTACCTGCTGCTTGGCGGCTGTTCGAATCATCTTCTAAAAATTACCTAACTAAACTATGAATTTTATTTTTTCCTCCCGTCTTCTTTTTTTTCGTTAGATTATGTCCAGTTTTTTTCTTAGTTATTGCTTTATTTTTTATAGTCCATAGTTTGTATTTGTCGACAAATCTTCCGGATATGGCGTTTTTAAAGTTCCTTTTTTCTTTGTGACTTCTTATTTTAGTGTAGTTTTCTTCTAACTGAATTTTAATAACCTCGCCGAAAAGCGCCTTCTTCACCAATTCCTTCTTTTGAGTTATATCTTCACTCATCTCTTCAATTCTGGTTTTTGGCGTTTTTTCAACAGATTTAACAACTTTCTTCAACTCTTTTTTAACTCGTCTATATTTTTGACGCTGAGTATTCAGTTTAGTTTTAAGTTTTGAAATTACAACTGCCATCTTCTTTAATTGCTTGTTTCTGGATTTTCTCTTTCTTTCGCTTCTTTTTTTTGCTTCTTTCACTCTTTTGTCTTCTTGAAGCACTTGCGGAACTGGTACTACAATTGGTTGCATTTCATCGTCAGTAGTTACAGGGGTATTTTCGCGTATAAAATTATTAATACTTTCCTTTAAGTGGTGTTTCTTTTGCCTGTATTTCGAGGAATATTCTTTCCATTTCCTTCTGGTTGCTCGTTGCTCTCGAGGTGTCATTTTACTAATATTTTTTCTTTGTCCTTTCTCCTTTTTTCTTAGATACTGTAACCTTTGTTTTTCTTTATACTCAGCTAATTTGATAGGGTCGCTTTTAATCTTTGCTAATCGAGCCTTTTCGGCTTCTCGTTTGTTTTGTAATATCTCTTCCCGAGATATTTTTTTTTTAGGAGGCGCCATGATGTTTTAACTGAAATAAGTAAAAAAAGACCTTAAACGTGGTATTTTTTAACATAAAAGCAGACAAAAACAAAATCTGTCAGTACTCTGGAAAATATGTCAGTCCGCTGGCATATTAACGGACAACGGACTGACGCCAAAGTACTGACGAAAAGGATGCAATTTTATAATTATAGCCAGAAAGTACGTTCCTTTTAGAATTTTGTAATATTACTAAACAATATTATTACAAATTATAATTAACTGTATATGAATCGAAACAAAATTCAAGTTTACAAGTAAATGCCAACTCACCACAGTACTGAAATGTTGACTGGACCCACCACGTACACACGGAGTAACCGCGACTCTAGCACTGGCATCGTAATGGCGGCCGTCAATCGGCGTGGCTTGTAGCTAGCTTCACTATTAACCTTGAAGCATAGCGGGATTGTAACCTTGAGTCTGAGGTATTTACCGGGAATTTCAAATTTTAAAAACACACAACGGACTGACGAATGACTCTGAACACAAAGTTTATTCTTTATTTTAAAAATAATGGCAACAATATTACATTTGAAAGCTTTGGTAAACACTGTAAAGTACATCGCAAATTTAGATTAAATAGTAAGTTTTCTTAAATAATTGGCAATTTTTAACATACAGCCACTTGATTGCGCAGTTTTGGAATTGTGACATGCCAAAAGACTGACGATTTGAGGATCTATCGTGATTTTTATATACTTGTAATGAAAATAAATACCTGATATTGGATGACCAAATAACGGATATTTGATTATTTTAAATCCAAATAAAATTTCCAGTAAATATACGAAAACTTTGTATTTATGGACTGGTGACATCAAGTTACCCATTTTTTATAGAACCGCCCTTATGCCTTTTTATTTCTGCCGCTGTACTAAGTAGTTTATATAGTATCATTTTCATTGCCAAATGGATTGTTGGCCTTTATTTTTGTCTCCTTAAATCTCGATAACGCAACTATAAATCTTAAGCTGTTGTAGCGACTATTCTTACTAATAAATCCCCTGGCGATTAACTCGAAAAAAAATATATTACTCAACAGTACCGCTTAAGGCATGGATAATCCATATTTAGAGGTATTAGTCAAGCTTGTATACAATGGTATAGGATTTGCACTAATATTTCGGCTGTTGATTTCAACGAACAATGTATTGCCTCTATAGCTTGCGTTTAAATTTTGCAATCAATTTATGATAAATAACTCGCCTCTGCTAACCTCGTACTCCCATTACTTCTGAAGCATAGATGGTTAGGACAGCTCATTGAAGAAATGTTTTTTAATCTGGCTGTCGAGATTTTTTATTATCCTCATGGTAAGTGATTATACCGCTTCTGTACAGAAGCAAGACTAAACAACACCATGTAACGTAATACTTGGCATTTCAATTCGCTCGCCATCTTGAGACTTAAGACGCGAAGTCTCAATGTGCCAGTAGTTACTCCGGTTTTAATGTGTTTCGAACTGGAACGTAACAGTGCATTTACACTGCTCGTTACTGGAAGAAAAATACAAACCCATCCAGGCGGCCTCTCAGATATAAGAGATGTATCACCAGTAATGGGCATCCCGAAAAATCTTTTGTACTTATGATAGATGCAAGAATTGTACTCATATTATACTTTGTGATTAAAGCTAAGTATGTCTTTGTTAGGTATTTTCATTAATTTCTTTCATTCATTTGAATCTATACATATAAATAAAATCGAGGTGTCTGTTTTAAAAGTGAAAATAAAAAAAAATGTCCAACTACATATACACGATACCTGTGCCGAAAATGATATTTTAAAGTTTCTTGTCTGTCTGTCTGTTTGTTCCGGCTAATCTCTGAAATGGCTGGACCGATTTTGACGGGACTTTTTTTGTCAGGTAGCTGATATAACAAGGAGTAACTTAGGCTGCATTTATTTTAGAAAAGTTCTTTTGGTATTTTAGAAAAAAAAAGTTTTTGTTAATTTCCGTGGACGAAGTCGCGGGCACAGCTAGTCTATACATATAAATAAAATTGAAGTGTCTGTTTTAAAAGTGAAAATAAAAAAAATGTCCAACTACATATCGTTATATACACGATACCTGTGCCGAAAATGATATGTTAATTTTTTTTCCTGTCTGTTTGTCTGTCTGTCTGTTTGTTCCGGCTAATCTCTGAAATGGCTGGACCGATTTTGACGAGACTTTTTTTGTCACGTAGCTGATATAACAAGGAGTAACTTAGGGTACATTTATTTTAGAAAAATTCTTTTATTTTAGAAAAATAAAGTAATGTTGCAATGCCCTCGCGCAGCTCACGCGCATGCCACCACTGGGCCGTTACGTCGGGCGCCTCCCACCACTTCTCCCACCAACGAATCAATATCACATTTACGAGATATTGTATATAAAGAAATTTTTCAATAAAGCTAATACAAAAAACTGAAAATAAATGTGTAACGGGAGTTTACCGCCGCTCGCTAAGAGATGGCGCCACCGTAGAATTAGATCGCAGTATGGTTTCGTTACAAAGGTTGATAATAAAAATAAAAATGCAAGAACCAAAAAAAAAAAAACTAATTCACTTTTTTGTTAAATTCCACGCAGACGAAGTCGCTACACAGCTAGTCTTATATATCTATTTATACTATTAGAAGCGATTAGCTATAATAAGGTTTCAACACATACCAGTCAGCGAAAGCAAAGGTCAAATTTAACAGTTTTATATCTATAATTCACACGTTGATATCATTTCTGACACATTTAATTTGACCGTTTATGTTTCAATTATTGCAAAATTTCAATTATGTTTTATTCAAATGTTGTTATTTTTCGTGGATCTTTCGTAGATGTCAGCTTAAATTAGTTGTCATAAAGTATTCGGTTTGAATTGGATCTGTCCGATTGCAAAGTATTGTGGACCAGACAAGTTTACCTAACGATTTCAACAATTTAACACAATCTGTAACACGAAATGTGTACCACATTATTCTCAAAATACAAAAAGAAGAAACAAACAAAAGATAAGATAAGATAAGATTTACACGAATCGCAATAAATATAATTTTTCGCAGTTACTTTAATAAGTAATTATGGAGTATTGCATCCGTAGCTTTAAATTAATGTAGAACAGCTTTATTTTAATTTAAAGTTTCAATTAGGTAAGTGCCAAATCAATCTATTACCTTATGATTCTAAACTAATTAGGTCATCGTTAAAAATGTACTAAAATATTCGCCAATAACAATGATTCATATATTTTTAAATTCCCTCAAATATTTAAACGATGTGTTCGGCTATGCAAAAATATCAATCTGATTATAAATTCAAAACCTGGACAAATATTAGCTATTTTATGTAATCAGCGAGCAAACGTTAAACGTACTCATGCTGATGTCAAACCAATATATAAAATATTTTCCACATAATCTTATAAATTCGTCACATAAAACCAAGGAATACGTTAACACTTTGGTAAGAAATATGAAAAATAAAACTCTCTCTCTCTCACTCATTTTTTATCCAACCGGCAGCCCAGACGGTTGCATACACAAAAGAAACGAAGAACCCAACTGACACTGGCGGTAGGTCTCTCATATGTAAGATGCTGCCTAGGTAGGTACCACCGCAATGTCTATTTCTCCCACCAAACAGTAATGTAAACGCACTGTTGTGTTCCGGTTTGAAGGACATTGTAGCCAGAGTAACTACTGGACATATTAAGACTTAACATCTCATGTCTTATTATATCATTGTTGATGGCGAGCTCAAAGCTCTTACTGGTGGTAGGTCTCTCATATGTGAGAGGCCATCTGGGTAGGTACCACCGCAATGTCTATTTCTCCCGTCAAACAACACTGCTTAAATGCACTGTTGTGTTTCGGATTGAAGGACATTGTAGCCAGAGTAACTACTGGACATATTGAGACTTAACATCTTATGTCTCAGGAAGGCGAGCGCAGTGGAATGTTGCTACTGTTTATGAGCGGTCGTATCGCTTACCATCAGGCGAACGGCTTGCTCGTCTCGCCATTCACTGCAATAAAAAAAAAAAAAAAGCATTGCTTTGTAATTCGAGGCGTTGTTTGGTTTTGCTACTGTCTATTAGCGGTCGTATCTCTTACCATCAGGCGAGCGGCATGCTCGTCTTGCCATTCAGTGCAATAAGAAAAAGTCTGGATACCTCAAACGTTATCGCCAATAAAATGTACACCAGCAAGTTGCATTTCACTTATCCAACCGACCGTCTTGGCGGCCGAATAAAATACACGAAAGAAACGTAGAACTAAATTTACAGATCGTAGCCACTTGCTACTCCATAGCCGGCGACATGACCATGGGGTCTCGGTGAGATATGGCCCTTACTCGCTTATTGCTCCACGAAGGCTGTTTAATGTAAAAACTGTACTAAAGCCATCATCAGGCTTTTTGTAATATAAAATGGGCGTGGCCATTATTTAATTTGTCATTTGTCTTCAATGAAACAAGGCGCATTGTAACAATATTACAAGTGAATTATTTATACGTGTAATATTGAGAGACCGCCCAGGCTGCTTGCGAAACATGAATTATCCGCCTACTAGAATTTTAATTCAATATTTAAGCGCCTAATTTGTTTGCCGTGTGTCATACATATGTATGCCTGTTTCGGTAGCGTATTTGTACTACTGTACGGTTACTAAGCTGATGTCTCGGGTTCGAATCCCGGGTCGGGTTGTGATATTGCATTTTTTATACATTACCATTCAGGAATTTGTGCCCGATATGGCGCTAGGCTCGCCACCAATCACATCATGGGACTGATCACATAAGCCAAATCGTGGGTGTACTGGTTACTACCAGCTCCTGTACCTACCCCATCTGGGAAGACGGTCAGAGTTTGTGTACGATTCTGTATCAGCCCATATACCGGGTATCTCAAGACTGCTACCGAAAACGAAGCTGGGTGGTAGTTTTAGTGGCTACAAACACAATGCAATTAAAAATTTCGCCTAGAAACGCGACAATTATTTTTTATGATTTTTTAAATATCGTCATTTTTGGGTGGTAAATCCATAGTTTTTGCTAAAATAATAATTTAAACTCTTTTATACCTTAGAGTATTTATAAATAAAAGGGTATATACTATTATTTTAGGAAAAAATGTATTTACCACCCAAATATGGCCATAGGAAAAAAATAACAAAAAAAAATTTGTCGCTTTTTTTTTGCAACTTTTTCTGTTGCATTGTGTCTGAAGTCGCTTAAACTACCACCCAGCTTCGTTTTCGGTAGCAGTCTTGATATACCCTGTATAGTAGTACATCCCGCTACAGGGCACGGGCCTCCTCTACAATCGAGAGTACGATTGAGGGTGAGTTCCAATCCCAGGGCACACCTCTGACTTTTCAGAGTCATGTGTGTATTGATACTCAATCGCCACGCATTATAACGGTGAAGCAAAACATCGAGAGGAAATCTGCAAACCATAGCGATTTATAAGAATTTCTATGGTATATAAGTCCGCCAACCCGCACTAGGCCAGCGTGGTGGACTATATGGGCTAACTATTCTCAATCGTATGTATGATTATTTTCGCAAAATATGTTTTTATCCACACAAATCCTTTAGGGTAGGCGTTCATATATTTACATCGTATGTATCGAACGCACCGCATCAATCTGGTCGTAGGAATTCATACAAGCGCGTCCACTGATCCAAATCGTTCGGATCGAATAAATCTATTCATTCCTATACAAAGATCACTATGCGATGCATTCGATACGTACGATGCGGAAATGTCGACGCCTGTCTTTTCAGAGAATATTTTTTCTAAAAATTTATGAGCGGTGCTGAATCCTAAATATTGGGCGTGGCGGGCTGTGAAGTCGTCTGCATGATTTGACAATAAAAATACTTTATATTGGTGTTTAATCAATCTTTATATATTTCTAGAATTATATAAGTGGTATTACTAATAGCTCTAAATAGATCCACCGAATCTATCACATATAAAAACATAAAATTTGAAAACAAACCAATTATTTAAAAACTCCTAAGCGAATAACAACATTAATTGGCTTAATTAAAACGACTACGAGTATAACCATTTGACATAATGTTTTGCATAAGTGTAGCGAATCATTGTCTAGTCAAAATATTATTTTACGTAACTTCAATTAAGATAGCTTCGTTTATTTTTTTAGCCGGCTTATTTTAAAGGCTAATTTAATAGGTAAATTTTGGCACGATTCAGAAATAGTTTTCGAAATGGCTTCTTATGAGATTAATTTTGTATTATTACTCAATGAGTTATAGCATCTAAAACTTCATATGTACAAATAGATGTATACGGAAATATATCTGTATATTAATGTATATATCTCTGTATAAGTATGTTCACTAATTTCCCTGTCCAGATATTGAATCAATAATCTCCAGTTTAATGAGTTACTTTGCACATGTACACCAATCTGGCCTCAGATATTTCAGAAATTAGCCATGAGAAGATCGGTCATCGGACATTTATTGCACCAACCGCAAATTCTGCTCCCTCAATCAAAAGCGTATACCTTATTACGTATTTATCTCTTTGCGTGTTATGAATAAACCAACTTGCATAACAAAATTACTTTACAATTACATCTAACAACGTTTTAAACTGGCCCTGTCTATTTTCTAGTATTTGTACATAATTACGATCGCTTGGCCCGTATCTGTCTAGATAAGTTACTCAATACACAAAAAAGTTGTGACTACAAAGAGAACAATTATGGTCGACGTAGCCCGAGCTAAACGCTATGGGATGGTAATTTAAGTATTGTTCGACTAAGGCTAACCTTGGCCCGAGATTGTGGTCATAACTTCGATAATATATTTTACGCGTAAGATTGAACATATTGCCTTACATATCTCAGATCAAATGTGTCCAAAATTATGTTACGTGCGTTCTTTCCTTTCCCGTATGTTTTGGTTATCTATAGAAAAATTTTAATTCAAATGTGTTTCGATAAATATTATATCCATTAGGGATCGATTTAAGGGCCTAATATCAATACATACACCCAACTGCCACATACATAATCCTGGACCTGTAACACATTAAGATCTTATGTCGTTGGTATCAGAAACAATGCGAGAATTTTCGGTCTCACAAACACCCAGACTCGAAAAAATACCTGTGGATCACACAATATTTGACTCGCTGCGGGGATGGAATCCGTGGCCTCTCGCTTAATATTCTTCTCGTTTTTTAAATATAATTTAATACTGCAGGTGTTTACTCTAGAAATTACACATCGATGCAAGATGTGTTCGAAAGCATAGCCAATTATTGAATCATAAAATAATGAAACGTATGCAACTTATGTGTAGTTAAGTAGAGGTTAAAGTGTGGGATGCCCTAAACGAATCATTATTTAAATTGCGTTTATTTGGTAAACATCCCACGTGTTAGGCAATCCTATACTTATTGATGAACTGGCTGTTTAGTTTGCGACACATTCCGTATTTGCCTCGTGTGAACCGTTTGTATTCAAAATTCACTGCGCTAAGTGAATCTTAATCGTATTTTAATTACATACGTCTGTTTTATATGGGGACTTTACTTCATTCGGTAGGGATTCTGTTGACATTTTAGAGGTAGATATTATCCAGTAAAATAGGTATTATAAAGGGCTTTGTCGTTAACGCAAATGTGTAATTCAATTAGTAGTTCTACTCAGTGTAATTTTAGGGTTTCTTTCCTATTATATTAAATTAAATTGACTTTTGAACTTGACGTGTCACGGTTTTGAATCTAAAGTGAGGAAATGAATAATCAACAGATCTTTTAACATTTAATATACATATTATTTAGTACCCGAAAACCTAAAACATCTTCTAGATCGAAAATCTTCTGGCTGTTAAAAGAACTCAACTTAGTAACTACGCATATGTTAGATTTCTAAGCCTCAATATAATCTTTGAGGATTTTAGGATCATACTCTGTTTTCAAAATATATAAATGGTGACATGTCACTTTACCAATATTAGCTCAGACTACTTAAAGTTCTCCAATTATAGAAGACTGTTTCATCGGGAATCTGCTAAGTGCTATCAAAACTACATGCAAGCCGTAGAAGACAACGTACCGATAAATATAAAGTTCTTTAGGTCATATAATATAGGTATATCAAATCGTAAAATGAAAAATGAAAAAATGAAAAAATCTTTATTAAAAATAATAATTTTACATAACAAGAATATTGCAGGGGTTCTCAAAATAGGCTTTGCCTGTGTCTTGAGAAACCAGTTAAATAAATATTTTATTTAATAATTAAGTGTGTGAGTGTATTTGTATGAGTGTGTGTTCGAGTGAGCATTGATACCTAGTATTATGTATGTATAAGTGACCAGTGTATCCGTGTATAATATATTTTATCGTAATTTACCGGTACAGCATAATCTGTTTAATTGTGGTGGAATACTCAGGATTTAGGTAGATATTTATTCGATGTGAAAGGTTTTTAATTTAGGTGAGTATTAATAGTGACTGATAGATCATGAGGATTTATGTAAGAGCAAAGAATATTTTCGGTTTCGTCGTAGTCGAGATGGAGTAATATAATAGTCTCTTAATTGTTTAATAATAATAATAATAACCAATCCACCTTTAATCCAACTAGTTGGCAACCTCCGGATGAACGCCTAGATAATATCCACACATGCATTTCAGATATAAAATTATCCAGGGAAAGTATAATCAGAGAACTTAATTCAATTGACGTAAATAAAGGAGCTGGGCCAGACGGTCTCCTTCCCAAATTCTTTGTTTCGACTTCTGAGGTGATTTGCATTCCCTTGCATATTTAACAAATGTCTGCGCGAAGGTATTTTTCCGACAGTATGGAAACAGGCATTTATTACGCCCATTTATAAAAGCGGCGATAAAAACTCGCACTAGGCCAGCGTGGTGGACTATATGGCCTAACCACTCTCAATCGTACTTACGATTGTAGAGTAGGCCCGTGCCCTGCAGTGGGACGTATATGGGCTGATACAGAACAGATAAAAATAATAAATACTTTCCACACTGTCTAAACTTTTTGAGCGCCTTGTACATAACTCTCTGTATTCACACTTTCACCAACTTTTAATACCTGAACAACATGGGTTTGTAGACGTTCTACAGTTACTAACCTCATGATATTCACTAACTTCCTTTTTAAGAATATGGATCGACGAGTCCAAGTCGACGCAGTGTACATGGATTTTCGAAAGGCTTTTGACAGGGTGGATCACACAGTACTTCTAGCAAAAATTGCATTTAACGGGATTCGTAGCAACTTGCTTCGTTGGCTCGTATATTTACAATCGCACACAAACAGTAGTAGTTAACGGCTCTGAAACCGACTATATAACCACTACGTCTGGAGTTCCTCAGGGCTCTATATTAGGCCCTCTATTTTTTCTTGTTTATGTCAACGATATTAAGCGCTGTTTTCTGCATTCTAATTTTTTAATGTACGCAGACGATATGAAAATATACAAAGCCTGCAAAGACCGTAACGACTGCTTATTACTACAAGACGTCAAATTGTGTCTCAACATCTCTAAATCTCATGCCATCTCATTCACAAAAAATAAAAATGCTATCCAATTTAATAACTCCATTAACTCAGAGATTTTAATTAAAGTTAGTTCAGTTCGCGATTTAGGCGTCATTTTAGACTCTAGTTTACATTTTGATTTACATATTGATAACATCGTCAATAAAGCCTTCCGTATGTACGGTTTTGTCATGAGATCATCATGTGACTTTGTGCGACCTTCCACGTTTCTTTTATTATATAAAACTTTGAGTAGGCCTCATTTATATAGAATATGCTGTCTCGATCTGGAATCCTTATTATGACAAAAACAATACTAGACTTGAAATAGTTAAAAAAAAATTCTTGCGTGCTGCGAACTTTAGATGTTTTAAATCTAAAATGTCTTATGATCAGTTTCTATTGCGCTTCAATATCTTAAGTCTGGAATCAAGACGTTTATTGCTGGGTGCCATGCTGCTGCATGGTTTTTGCAGCAATAGGTTTGACTGTCCTGGAATTATAAATGATTTATGTTATACTGTGCCCAGAGCTGTTGTGAGACGAGGTGTGCGTGTGCCCAGGTTGTTTCACATTGACACGTGTAGAACTAATGCCGGGGTACGCGCTCCCCTCCGCAGACTTGTGGATGATTATAACAGGAATTTTATCGATGTTGATATTTTCTACTTATCAAAGTACCAATTCAGGAAGAATGTCACTCGTAAACTTATTGTTAAATCATAACTTAATTAGTCACGTACTCGACGCAATGTACAATAGTTTGTTCACTATTTGTAAATACATACAATAATTGTGTTCAAATAATCTGTGGACAATGTTGTTATTATGTTCTATTAACCTGGATTTTTCAACTGTTTTTTGTCCCAATAAATAAATAAAAATATATATATATATTAGTTTCGGCTTATATCCGCCTCGATGTAATATTCAGAAAGCCAAATGGTGTTCGCGTCATGTCAGTTTTGCCAAATGATAAATTTGCCTCTGACTCATTGTATGCATACTATAAAGCAAATATAGCTTTGCTTACTTAGCGAATGTCCTGACGTCTACTTACTGTTGGTAGATGACATCTAAAGCAAAGAAAAATAGGTTGCTATTTGCTTTCACCGTATACTGTTATAATAAATTGTCGGTAAGCCGTTCTGTATTCAATTTAGGATGATTTATACACGTTTGCCTATTATGGAGATCAATTCTGCAGACGTTAAAAAATATAAATATGGCGAACGAATTTCAGTATAAAAGATTTATATGATACAATTGTGAGAGTTGTTGGTCATATGAAATATTTTAAAGAGCTTTTTTACAGTTTGTTGCACACCGGAACTACATTTTTAGTTACCGTATTTTATTAACCGGTATTTTTAGTTACTTGAATTGTCGATTAAATTTAGTTTATAATGTAATCATTGAGAACTCTTTTGGAAGAAAATTGAGCATTCACCTTATGCTAATGAATAAATAATGGATAGTTAGTAAAATACTCAAAACAAACAAAGCAGTCTATGTTATCAACGCGCGCACTTGCATTAATATGCTGTGGGAATAAGCATTTCATAATATTCTTGACCAGACAATTTTGGATTACACTAACAAACCTTCTGTTTGTTTTGAAATTGAAGTCAATTTACCAGATCGTGTCTTCTTGTTTAAAAGTCTTAACTCTTAGCACAGAACACCATTACACCATGAGACCTATAAAATGGCACTATCAAAATGATTTCTTATAGCCAGATAACGATCGCGGAAGCTATTAATCATTCCGAACACAAAAGGCCCAGATAAGGCGAATAAAGTAATTGTACAAGCCTGGGTCTGTCGTGCCCGCGTTATGTAATAGCAAGGAAAAGCAACCAGCGGTTATGTCGGACAATTGTACAGCAACTGGCAATTATATTGTTAGGATTTAATTTCATTGACTATCTAATTGGGGTTAGATTAGATGAGCTGGTTGCATGAATGTGGGTGATGGTTTGAAACAACTTGAGGGTATGGTTAAAGACGTCTTGGACATGGTCTCTTATTATGGGCCTCATTAGGAGGGTTAAAGTCACTCAACGATCTATGGAGAGGGCTATGCTCGAAGTTTCCCTACGAGATCGAATTAGAAATGAGGAGATTCGAGGGAGAACTAAAGTAAAGGGGTTAGGAAACCTACTTTAATACGGGAGTTTCTCATATTTACATTTTGTAAAAATAAGCCTAAACGTGTATTTATTACATGGTATCAGAGGTCCCATAAGTCTATTTGTTGATATTACACTTACTTCTCAATATTTAATGGGGAGCTAGGATCATCACGCTGGGCACAAGATCTAGTTTATACTTTGAATAAAAAGACGCCTTTTCAAATTTGTCTTTTATTTATATACTATATGTATGATTAGATATGAACATGCCATTCGCCTGATAGTGAGTGATACAGCAGAAAACCAAACAACACCATGAATAATAAAGCAATGCTTAGCAAGTCCACAGCGCTCGCCATCTTGAAACATAAAATTTTAACAAATAAAAACCTCAACAATAAACCTATTCAACGATATCTTATCTAAACTGACATTCAATAAAAATATTTTGAGCCTATTCAAAGGTGCGTTTGCATACAAACTAAACGAAAACATTGCACCATAGCCAAGGAAATTTTCCCAAGACGTCTGCAATACGCTTACGCCTCAACAATGGTCGTCATAAACTTTATCCGACAATGAGAGTATCTGGCCATCTTTATTGGCGTCAGTGTTAGTGGATTGAGTCATTTGAATATATTTACGTAAATGCGTATTTGGTGTAATGGTTGGTTGTGAATACAGATGGGCTTTAAAATTACATGCTAAGTTTTTCTGATACTTATAAATAAAATGGTTAATGTCTGTACTTCTTAGAAGATAAAGGCGGCCTCTATTATGACGTCGGTTTTGAATGCACAAATGGAATTTAGTGTACAAGTTGCAATATCTTTTTATTGCTGTATTCAGAGATATTTAATGGCAATGAAATCATTACTTAGTATAGATTTTGCTAAGAGGATCTAGACTAAGCAACAATTTAATTAACATTTAAGAGCGTTTACACCTTGCGCGCAAAGTCAACTATAGGTATTTCATCGTTAATTTCAAGCACACATAAACGACCAAAGCTGTGTGCGTAGAGCTGCCCCGTCGCGTCGGCTCGCTATACAGTCAGCGCAACCAACTTTGATCCGTGCGCTTCAAAATTCTAATATTGAATTGAAATGTAACTTATGATTTATATATTGGTAATATTATATCATAAAAATATTTTATTTGCATTATAAGTAGACAAATATTACTGTGCAAGCAATGAACAATACAAATTTAGATACTAATCATATTTTCGTTATTATTACATTGTTAAGTTGCATTCAAATCAGTGTTCAATCAGTAGACACTACGGACGTTTATTAATCATTTCGTGTTCGAACACATGAAAAGAGTTAGGGGCCTTACAACCCCTTACAATTACGAAATATATTTACTTTTATATTACAATACATAACATAATTTAGCCTCGGAATTACATCCCATTATATTATCTGAAACATAATTTATACTCACTACAAAATCATTGTAGGTAATAAAAAGAAAAATATGTTTTACTACCAAAGTACTAAGATGTGGCAATCGCAGTCCGCGCGTGGCTATTTTTACGACGCACGGCAAAAATCAACTGCAGCCAGGCCGGAGCGACGAGCGATACGTCCTCCCTCTAGAAGGCCTTGCGGCGCGGCGGTCTGATTTGATGCACGTCGGACAGCGTGATTTATAGTGGTTTTTAAAATATATGTAGAAAACATGAAAACTAATTTTATTGAAATATAAAAATGGCAATTTATTGATAAGATGTTCTTCTATTATAATATACAATTGCTATAAAAATTATGCACGATAAGTTGGTGAAAAAAAATATGTTCTTGACGAGAGTTTCTGAATAATTTCGCATTGTTTAAATTTTTATTTTTCAGGAACTAAACATAAAAAGATTATTTTTCTCAGCAAAATCCCTCCATAAGGGTCTTATTAGTCGGATAATATTTTTATTTTCATCTTATATTTAGTGATTTCGGATATCTTAAGCTTCTAAATTGCCACTTTACTAAACACCCAGACCCGGAAGAAATATTTGTGGGCCACACAAACATTTCTCTCGGTGCGGGGATCAAACCCACGGCCTCTCTTATCACAGGCGGCGTCTAACCAACTGCGCCACGGAGGCTGTCAAAAAATACTTATGTCGAAAAAAATTACGCGTTCTCAGCCGGCCCTTTAATTTATGACAATTATTCAAAAACATAAAATAGTACACCATGATTAATAATATGTTCCGGTCTTTGAGAATTATAATCATCTTTAATAAAATATTCACAACAAAATTCTTGCAGATTAATATTTTTTTCCTATTAATGGTATTTTATTTAACCTCTTTTCCCGCCTATTCGGATCTTTAGGAAAACTGTAAAGAGAAATTAAACTACAGAATAATTTATAATCATTTTTAAGCAAAAATAAAATATAAATCACGGCTTGATTATATTGTGCACACCGCAGTGGAGTATCTCTGTGAAATACGGTAACATTTTGTAACTGTGTGTAACTTTTGTGGCTATTTGATGAATGTTACTCAGCGCATCGGCACCTCCAATAACTTTTAGCAACAAGGACATCGAAAGGCATCTGTAACAATGACGTTTTCGATTTTTAACACATGTTGACTGTTTTTCAAAAGCTAGGTAACGTACTTACCAAAATATGATCCTTGGCTAATTTAACCTAACTCACTTAAGGATCCCTAAGCAATGTATTTGCAGTTGGTAAGATCATTCACGCAGTTTTAAATTAGAGAAAAATGATAGCGACACTACTTTTTTGGTATTTCGCATATTAATTTACGAATTTAAACGTTGTTCCAACTAAAATAAAGTAACTTCATGTTTCAAAAAACTTTTTGATAGCACTTCAGATATGTTTCTGTTGTAAACACCTAACAAAAAAACGATATCAATTAATGACAGTTTTCACCTCCTCATAATTCAACGACTCTAAATGCAGCCAAAGGTTAAACTATGGTCACCCTAGTCTCTTTGTTTACAAAATATTCACAATATAAATAATCACGTTTATCTTTATGCTTATATGAAAAAAGTGTTCATGAATGATGCAAGACACATTAATCTCACAGTTCATATGTAAAATATCTATGTGTTTAGTACTTTTGCGTAAATATTCACAATAATTATAACAATCGATTTACCTGTGTAATTTCACGGTAGATACTGGATGCCAAACATTTTTACAACTACACAATACACAACTTATTCTGGAAAATCACTACACACACTGAAAAATACGTAAAAATGTTGAATTATGTGAAATAACCGCAGAAAAGAACATTTACAAAATAACAACAGTAAATGATTTTGTTATTTGAAGTTGTCATTTTGTTATAGTGTTGCCTAGCAATGTATGCGCAGTGAGCAATTAAATGAGGAAATAATGTAAAACAAAAATATTAATAAAGTTAAGTAATAAACACCAAATCCTAATCGAATACGTAGTTTTTTAGGATATCATGACCATACAAACTTATGTAAACGCACAGGTCGAAAACATAACCTTTTTATTTTAATTAGTTAATTAATACCATCAATACTTTGTGCTATTTGGGGAAATAATTCGTAAGCTTTGGCAACATAAGAAAAGGATCGAAGACCATACCAAAGGTCAAATTTCTGTGCTTCAGTTTTCTAAAGGGAATGCAATCTCCATTTGGGTATAAGCTTCTTGGTTTAATGTTTTATTTATTGATTTAATGTACTTTTTATGCATTATTATTAAAATCTTTTTTTATATTAAATGAGGCAAATAAAACCTTTTTTTTATATGTCTATGTCAGAAGAACAAAATGAAAAAGAAAAGAAACAATTTGACACCAAAGTATGAATGCGTGTACAAATACTTGTGTATGTATGTGTGTGTGAAATGCATGTTAGTGTGTGTAATGTTTTATTTTTTTATTTAATGTACTTTATAAGCATTATTATCGAAAAATATTAGCGTTCTGCACTTCTCCTACACATAAACTATAAGTGTGCCAAATTTTATGCTCCTGCGTCCGCGAAATTTTCGTAAAAAGGGGTCCAAAGTTTTTGAATCACGTATTTAATATATAGATAACTAATATTCTAAAATATTAGCTTTATGGTGGCAACAAACAAGGTGTTTACTTATCATTTACAAGCTATCCAACTATTACAGCTCATTATAATTGAGAACCAATGCTTTTTTCTTATTTTATGATATCAATAAATACATTTACGTAAGAGGGAAAATATTGATTGATCTTGATTACCTATTTTAAACTATTTGTTTGAAGGATTGAAATTTAGAGTTTTAGTTTAGTACACAATATAAACCTTAGAATAAATTATGTAGACAGGAATGTAGAATGAAATAATGAGGATGAATATTAGTTACGATTTACTAAAACATCCTTTGTAAGGCTTTTTGGTTTTGTATGTCATAGAGCTATTGCATGAAATGCGTATAAATCTTACTAAATCGACCATTCTTTAGCTAGCTAGAGGCTTAAGAACACTACACACCAAAGCTGCCATCCGCCGTCATAACCCGGCGGCTTCCTCGTTCGACATGTGCCGGCGGCCACATGTGCACATTATTGACTACCGCAGCGTTGTTGCTTTGTCTCTATCACTCTTCCGCGCCAGTTTTTTTGTAAGGTCATATTAATGCATGATCCACTTATTGTGATGAATTTAAATCATCGATGTGGTCATGGATCCAGTGTCCTTATTCGCAATTCACATTTTTATTCGTTTTTTTTCTGAGCAATAAAGCGAAGGCAGCTTTACCATACAGCCTTATCTGAAGCATGAATAATATTGGTCATATTATTTTGATTTTTTAACGTTATTATGTTGTTTCAGGGAGGCACTTTGGGAGTTAAGATTCCTCCGACCAGCTTCACGTGTCAAGGCAAGGCAGCAGGTTATTATGCTGATCTTGAAACTGGATGTCAGGTGAGTCATATAATGAAAATAAAACTATTTATGTAAAGATAGGGCCTCTTTATAGCCGAATATATACTGTAATCTTCTTGAAATGATTTCCATTTGATCCGCTGCAAATTGCGGATTTAGAATATTCATTTTACATATTTGAGTTACGTTATGTAAGCTCAATCTTATTAACGTTTGATGAATTTTGGGCATGAAGACTCACATTCTTTAACGTTAATAAAATGAAATATCCATTATTAATTTAATGTATAGGTGAAAGCTTTATATAACAATTCGTGGAATATTTGATACTCTCGATATTTTATTGATTCATTTGTTTTCATAATTTTGCTAGATTTACGAGAATTGAGTCTGTATCTGTATCAGCCCATATATGATCCACTGCAGGGTACGAGCCTACTCTACAATCGAGTATGATTGTGAGTGGCCGTATAGTCCACCACGCTGGTCTAGTGCGGGATGGCGGACTGCACACCATAGAGTTTTTTTTTACCAATCTCTATGGTATGCTGGTTTTCTGACGATGTGAAACATTTATTGGAAACTCCGGTTTCCAGTCACCTTAGCACGCAGACATTTCAAGTATAACACTTATATTTACAGCTTTGTAAAGACCGTGGCTACTGGCTATTCCTTATAAATTCAGCCTTACTCATTGCTTCCGTTAACGGTATTCGCACGTCACATTACATAACTGACGTATACACGGATAATATAATTGTTACGGTAAACGTGTGCTGTCGGCCAATGCTTCGGTTATGCAACAAATTGTCGACGGCTCGTGAAACAGATCGACTTTGCATAACTGTTCCGTTGATTTTGAACAGTGCTTGTATTAGTGTCCATTATATTCTTTGCAATAATACGGTTAGTACCATGTTACAAGGGCTTTTCTATAATTCGTCCACGATAGAGACACATCACACAACCCTACTCTACTATTGTTTTTTAGTGGAGGCCTACTGGCAAGCGAAGTGTCAAAAAGCCCTGGTTAAAATTGCAGCAAGTAGTTCGATGCAGGCCACTTCCAACGGGTCGATGTGGAGATCCTTGAAGGCATATTTTCAGCAGTGAACTTCCTGTGGCTTAAGGCAGAGAGAGACAGAGACAGAAAGACTACATACACAATAGCCACCAAGTTTCATTGTTCGGTGTCATTACAATGCGTGCCACTGTTGATCCTGGCTTACAGGAGTTACAGTGATGGGTGTGAGGGCGGGACAGTTTCCATATTTACACAATCGGGGCTTAAAGTTTTTTATACTAACACCTGAAAGTGCAAAGTGTATTTACCGATGAGAGGAGTCTCGCTGTCCGAAATGATTATGTTGCCTGGTCAAAACCGAATACGCACAGACTTAAAAAAAGGCGACGTTATCAGATTTATGGTTGTCTGGAACAGATTGCTAATAGCGATAAGACCGTTATTTGCTGCACTCTCTTATTACAATTGTTAACGTATATGTATGTTTCTGTATTAGTAATATTAATAACGTGGTCTCTATCTCTCTCTATTTTCCACCTTCATATGCGCATTCCGTAGTCTCTATTTGGGTAGATACTAACGTTTAGAGCGTCGGATAATTTAGTTATCATATTTTTACCCGCTTTGTAATACATATATAAACTCACGCCTTTTCCTAGAAGGATTAGGCAGAGGTGCCACTAGGTCACCCACATTTCGCCTTGCATGTTCTGTCTCACGATGTAATAGGGGGCGAGCGTATCACTATCACCATATTGGGCACAATTCCTGACTCCGAGCTGATAATTAATTGAAATATCCACTATCACTTCGCCCGAACTGGAATTCGAACGAGAGACCTAAGCTTTGTAACCGTTCCATAGTACAACTACCACACCGAAACAGTCGCAATCATTACGTAAGACAATTTATAAAAGTCAATAGACTGTTATGGCTCAGTGGACGAGGGCAGTCGCTCGCGTGTGATACTCAAGAGTCATGTCTCGCGCATTATCATGTTCTGTACAGACTTCAAGATCCATCGGAAGGCTTTATTCATTATCATTCGCAATATTATAATAGCAAATCATTGGGCTATTTTTGTACATAATGTTGATGCTATTGAAAATGTCAACATTAAGTCAATTATTACTGGTAGGTAGGGTACCAACACAATATTTATTTCTCCCGCCAAACAGCAGTGTAAATGCGCTGTTCTGTTTCGGATTGAAGGACATTGTAGCCAGAGTAACTATAGGACATATTGAGACTTAATATATTATGTCTCAGGATGGCGAGCGCAGTGGAATGCCAAGCATTGCTTTGTAATTCAAGGTGTTGCTTGGGTTTGCTACTGTTCATGAGCGGTCGTATCGCTTGCATCAGGCGAACTGCATGCTCGCCTCGTCATTCATAGCAATTTTTTTTTTATTAGGATTGATGCTTCGCAAAAACAAAAGTTCTTGAGAGACAGCGCTATGGACTATAGTTACGGTATAACCTTCTCAATCGTAATCTTGGTGGTAGAGGTGGCCCGTGCCTATGTATTTTATATTTATTTGAGAGACTTGGACGGTAATTATCGTACCACAATACTCCGGAATCAAAACATGTATTTATGAAACGCATTATTAATCTTGTTATTTTAATCGAAACCAAAATTCACAACCATCTTTTGCCTAACCCGATTATTCCAGAGCATCATAGAAGATGTCTATGGAGATACATTTCAACATCAGCCCGTTGCAGTCCACTCCTGGACATAGGCTTCTCCCAAGGTACGCCACAGAACCTGGTCTGCTGCTTTATGCATCCAGTCGCTGCCGGCCCTCTTGTGCAAGTCGTGCCGCCATCTGGCTAGAGGGCGTCCACGCTTCGTTTATCAAAATGCGGTTGCCACTCCAGAACCCGCTTACTCCAGCGGTAATCCGTTTTGAGACCAGCCCGTTGCTACTAGACTAGATAAAACAGTGAAGTGTGTTTGAAGTGTACTGTGCCGTAGTGTGAAGAGGCATCCTAACAGGCCGGCATAATTGTATCGAATGGCATGGGACTGCCGACGCCACTCAGTAATCTGCCTGGATGGCATTTGCGCTTACCATCAGTATTAACTTACTTCTTAATGAATCAGTTAATACCTAATAACCTAACCTCAGCTAGCTTACTACGCAAACAAACCAATAATTCCTCCCACGTTCATTAACAATGTCAATTTCGTATTTAAAACATTATTCCTTTTTAAATATTCATTGACCACCCGCCACACGGCGTCGGTGTGAGTAGCGCCCACCGTGTCGCAAAGCCGCCGTCACACCATAAATGGTGGTATGGTGTGGTGACAACCGTCATTATTTGGGAAATTATGTCATGATTCGTATTAAAGGAAAATTCAAATGTCATTAAGGTCTTTATAGTAGACGAAATTACAACAACGTATACTTACACAAAAAAGGTTAATAAGCTAGTCGGTGATATTCTAAATTCTATGCTACTGTTATTATGAACAAGAGGAAATCTGATAAGTTCCCCTTTTTGTATCTTGGCGCAGGATAGAAACTGTATGCTGATTTCACTTGCTATTCAACCTGGAAGTATGTGTACCTCGGCTGGACTGGGTAAGTTAGTATTGGACTGGACTTGTTAGAAATGGTTTCGTCGGTTCAAACCAGAGCCACATGTCTGTGGTTATTTGATGATAAGTTTATTAAAACGGTAGTGTTTTAAAACTCTGGAAAGCATTGCGTAGAAACGAATTAAATGAGAGTTCCTCACAAGAATTTGCAAAAGGTAAAATATACAAACCACTGCTAGGCCAGTGTGGCTGAAAACTTTCTTAAACTCTTTAAAATATAGACAGTCCCTGTAAATAGCGGTACAAATAATTTATATGGGTGGATTTAACTAGTGTACAAATGAATTCATAACAAAATCTGAAACCTTTACTGGTGGTAGGTCTCTCATATGTGAGAGGCCATCTGGGTAGGTACCACCGCAATGTCTATTTCTCCCGTGAAACAACACTGCGTAAATGCACTGTTGTGTTTCGGATTGAAGGACATTGTAGCCAAAGTAACTACTGGACATATTGAGACTTAACATCTTATGTCTCAGGATGACGAGCGCAGTGGAATATTGCTACTGTTTATGAGCGGTCGTATCGCTTACCATCAGGCGAACGGCTTGCTCGTCTCGTCATTCATTGCAATAAAAAAAAAACGTAAATCTTTTGTCTCATTTTCTTTATTATAATCTTGCCATGAATTCCGTAATTAGTCAGCCTTCGAGTTTTTATGCCAGAAATAAATTTAATATAATATTACGAAATATTTATGTATAATGTTATAACATTGTTCATATTCCTTTGTTCACACAAATGTGGGAAATTGTAACTCATTTTAAAAGACTTATTTAAAACGAGTCTGAATGTGAATTAGTATACATTCATTAATCATTCATTACAAGCAAAAAAATCTTATGATTAATTTGGCAGGAAAATAAGTAATTGTTTACTTCTGGTAGATACCGAAGTTTGTTCAACATTCTGCCAAGAACAAAAGATCTCCTGACAGAGGATCTGACAGCCTCCGTGGCGCAGTTGGTTAGACGCCGCTTGTGAAACGAGAGGCCGCGGGTTCGATCCCCGCACCGAGAGAAATGTTTATGTGGGCCACAAATATTTCTTCCGGGTCTGGGTGTATGTGAGACCGAAACGTCTTTCGTAGTTCCTGATACCCACGACACAAGACTCGATCTTAGTGTGGGGTCAGGACTATGTATGTGACTGTTGGGTGTTATTTATTTATTTATTTATGTATAGATGGATGAAAGCTTACGTATTAATTTATTGAAAACCCCGATATATTTTTTTATTTCCATTTGTTACATTTGCGTTAATTTAAGAAACCATAATTGTCCGAAGCTAATGATATTAGTTTGGACTTCTGATAACTTATGTTTGGGAAATCCAATTAGTTTAAGATAATTTTAAGATTTTTGTACAGTCTTAAATATAACAACTATACAATACGTTTTGGTTGACTTATTCCTAATTAAATAAAATTAATTATTATATGGGTTGATGTACTGAATGTCCCCAAGCAATATTATTATTCGCATTATCCTTTCAAAAACTAGTTTCAGATACCATCGTAAAAATATGATTCATTAGTGATCTGGTTTCTGACACATTATGAATACACAATCAAACTAATTGGTTCATTGACAAAATTATAACGCGGAAGCGATCATTCATTCAATTCGCCAAATATAGGTCAGTTGTAGTGTTTACAAGCTGATGCAAATTCGACGCACCGGGTGAACAACCTTCAGAATTCATTCATGCCCCCAAATAAGGAAATCTTGTGAACCTCGTGACCCGACCGATTTATGGCGCCGATTAAACTTGCGAAACATCGGCCCTTGACGAATATCTGTTATTTACGACGCAGCATGGACATTTGTTAAATGATGCAATTTTATTTCATTTGGGCAATGCTTATGCGACTGACGTTATCATGAGTCCTTTTGTGGCTGCGTTATTATCACTGTCGAAAACTTCTGAGCAGATGCCGACCTGGCGTTTAACCTGATATCTTACAAATAAGTATTCTTTGCTTTCGTATATTTTACTAATTGGCTGCAACTGATTCTTTTATCTTGAAGTGGCCATGAGACAACCGATAGCAGAAGGTAGCTCGCAATGTCGTGATGGCCGAGGGCGCTTTAGTTTCTCCGAGCACGTAACATTCCCTTCAGCTAGTAGTGAAAATATCAATTACTAAAGAAGATTTAGCTGTGATTTGGCGCTGCTTTAGAATAATTGAAATTGTTTCAGATTAGACTGTGGATATCAGGTCGTAGAGGGTTCACTAACAAAAGACATCATAAAATAGATCATTACAGAGTTAAGTAAGAAAATACATGTTGTGGATGGTTTTTACAAATTATTTGAGACATTTTGATACTTATGGGTTCGGGACTATGTACTATAAAAATGATTTGATCATAATGATGTATTTCACAAAACGTATCAAATATACCACGAGACATTGCGTATTTCTTGCGTCGGAAACCACGGTTCTCTTAGCAAACACTTTTTATTTGCCTTTGAATATTGCAAAGCCACGTTGCATGTCTCATTGTGGTATAATTCTATACGGATTTGCTTGCGTTAACATTATTGGAGTTATTAGGAAATTGTAGTGGCAGCTCTTATTATTGTGTTGCTTGTAATACTTTCATTTCAATGGTCATTGATTGACAATTGAATTCGTTTACCTAATTGATACTAGATTGCGTTTTGTGATACTCAAAATTATCACATCTAGATTCTTTCAAACATGTTTATACAGCATACCTTTATATCAAACATAATTTTTATTTTAAGAAACAAGCTTCCTAATATCTTATACCTATCGTTGTGGTCTTGGAAAATTAAAGTTACCATAAATTATTGCTTTACTGGATCATATTAGATTATGTGGATAACGGTCGTAAATAAATTGAAAGATATTAAGTAAATGATAATAAGACGCCACAGCAGATAAGTTGGTATCTATAATCTACCACAATCAGGCATATAAAAAATCCTTAGTGTAGATTTTTAGAAGAAATTCAATACTAAATATTCAACAGAATGTATATCCAGTATCTATGCAATAATTACATAATTTTATTCAGAAAATAATAATTTATATTTTGAATAAACATTCATAGATTCGACAGTTGATATTTTCGAACCGGATTCAGCCGCCTTAGTGAAAAACTCCTATATGATTGTGTATGTGCCTTAAATTCCATCATATATTATGTACGATTTATAATAAATGATCTATATAAGGTTTTTTATGTTTTTTGTTTCCACATCTCCTAATTAATATTCCTCTCAATAGTTACTCATAGCAATACAATCTTCTGCATCAGCACTTATACATTCTACTGTAGGGCACGGGCCTCTTCTACAATTGAGAGTACGATTGAGAGTGGTTAGGCTATATATATAATTCACCACGCTGGCGGACTTTACATACTCTAGAAATTCTTTCAAATCGCTGATATGCAGGTTTCCTCACGATGTTTTCCGTCACCGTTGTAGATCGTGGTGATTGACTATCAATACACACATGACTCCGAAAAGTCAGAGGTGTCCCCTGGGATTCGAACCCGCAACCACCGTGTTCATGTTGGCAACCGCGTCTGGTCCGTTTACCTACAGGCCACCATAGACTAATCCAATCTTATATCTTTTAATTTATCCACGTGTTAGTATTTGATATGCAAATTTTATTCTATTATTTTTACACCGGTGCGTATTGAATTTATTTTTTATAGTATACGATTTCTTTCTATAGACCACTGCGTCATGTCCTAAATAAGCAATGTTGTATAATTTATTGACATGTTTTCATTATAAGGCTGTTGCTGATTTTTATGGCTTGGACTCTTAGTATGTAAAATGTACTCTGTGGCTTGGACGGACCTTGTAACTTATCACGATGTGTTCTCACAAGCATTTGCTTGATGTTCATGACAATATCAAAATTGGTTAAGGTGCGTAATGCATGACACATTTGCAAATATTGTTTTTTTTTTTTACTGTTTGCTGTTATAAATGAATTAACGAATATTAATGAATAGTCTGAACTTTTCGGTCACTAGTCTTTTTTAATTGTAATGAATGGCGAGACGAACCGTCCGCTGGCTAATGGCAAGCGAGAGGACCGCTCACGGACAGTAACAAAACCAAACAGCACCATTAATTAAATAGCATTACATGGCATTCCACTGCGAAATCCTGACATATAAAATGTTATATATCTGTATTTCCTGTAGTTAATCTGGCTACAATGTCCTTCAAACCGGAATACTATAGTTCATTTACACCGCTGTTTGGCGGGAGAAATAGACATTGCGGTGGTACCTACTTCGGCGGCCTCTCATATATATCAGATCTACCACCAGTAAGTAGTGTTTATCTGTCATGTGTTACCAGTGATGACATACGGCACCGAGACGTGGCCTCTCACTGTGGGCCTCATTAAAAGGCTCAAAGTCACTCAACGAGCCATGGAGCGGGCTATGCTCGGTGTTTCCCTACGAGATCGAATCAGAAATGAGGAGATCCGTAGGAGAACCAAGGTTACCGACATAGCCCATAGGATTGGCAAGTTGAAGTGGCAGTGGGCCGGGCACATAGCTCGTAGAACCGATGGCCGTTGGGGCCGAAAGGTTCTCGAGTGGAGGCCACGTACAGGCAAGCGAAGTGTTGGACGCCCGCCTACAAGGTGGACGGACGATCTGACTAAGGTCGCAGGAAGTCGCTGGATGCAGGCCGCTTCCAACAGGTCATTGTAGAGATCCTTGGGGGAGGCCTATGTTCAGCAGTGGACTTCCTGTGGCTGATATGATGATGATGATGATGATGATGATGATGATCTGTCATGTAACAGGCATAACCTAACAATTTATTTGCCTACATTTGTACGTTGCCTGGATTGCATATGCAATCCAGGCTCCTTATTATATTGTAAATAAAAAAGACACTGAAGGTAAAGCAGTAATGATCAGGTGCAAATCAATATCAAATTATATTTTCTGTAGAAACCCAAATGCATCATTGTTCGGGAAATGGACAAAGACTATTGCACTCAAGTCAAAACGTGTATGAAGTAATATCACATGAATATATGAACATTTTGTAATAAACGTCTACAATTACGCATAAAATTCTCACATAAAGATAATTAAAAGATAAACTGGTAATGCAAGTGGAGTGCTGCCTTCGTAAAGGTTGCGTGGCGGGTATTGTTGTATGTGAATGGGGTAAGTCGCACGCTTAGTCCAAACGGCCCTGACCTACGTTTAGACTGGAATTTCAACTGTTACTAATTCATCATCATCATCATATCAGCCACAGGAAGTCCACTGCTGAACATAGGCCTCCCCCAATGATCTCCACAATGACCTGTTGGAAGCGGCCTGCATCCAGCGACTTCCTGCGACCTTAGTCAGATCGTCCGTCCACCTTGTAGGCGGGCGTCCGACACTTCGCTTGCCTGTACGTGGCCTCCACTCGAGAACCTTTCGGCCCCAACGGCCATCGGTTCTACGAGCAATGTGCCCGGCCCACTGCCACTTCAACTTGCCAATCCTATGGGCTATGTCGGTAACCTTGGTTCTCCTACGGATGTTACTAATTATTATGACATTTTTATTAATGCTGTTTGACTTTGGTGTCAAATTTTGGATGAAAATTAGTAGACGCCGTACTTTGAAATACTGTAGAATGGTCGCACTCGACCAATATACAATCCACAGAGTACATACTTTGTTGTATAGGAGTTTATCTATATTTAACAAGAGATTTCAAAAAAGTGCGTGGTGGCCTGTCGGTAAAAGGGCCAGTTTGTGGCTGCCAACATGTTCATGGTGGATGCGGGTTCAAATCCCAGGGCACACCTCTTACTTTTCGAAATCATGTGCGTATTAATAGTCGATCACGACGCACTATAACGGTGAAGGAAATCATCGGGAGCAAATTATTTTATTATTCCCTTCCCGTTCTTACTTAAGGTGGTAAGGAAAGGCACGTGAATACAGGTGTAAAAATATTTATAAACTGCCACAATGACTAACAATCAACTATTTGCACATTTGCCAGATCTATACAATAAAAAAGATGTGCGGGAATTCATAGAAAGATTTCGCACTCCTTTTCTTATCCTCTAATTATTTGTTTCTATTTTAAAGGCCCCGTATTAAATACAGTATTTCTCTAAAATCGATTCCGAGTGAGAAGTTATTCAATAACAATCCATAATTGACTACTGTACTTTTATAATAACTGGTTATTCATACCCAAGGCATGAATGAAGCTGCCCATCGTCCAGACTTGGTCTGCTCCACTGTACCAGTTCACTCACCTTGACCTTTGGCGGCCGCGTTACGTAGCGGTTAATGTTAGGGTGATGGTATGGTGTGGAAGAGAACGTGGAAAGCGATTCAATTGTTAAAACAGATAAAATAATATATACATATAAAGTAAAAAAGGAATTAACATTCGCTTTTGATCAATGTGGGAACTTCTTTTTAATAATTATAGCGTATTCATAATAAATAGTGATAAAAATAATTACAGTTATAAAATATATTGTACATAACATACATACATACATAAACTCACGCCTTGTTCCCAGAGGGGTAGGCAGAGGTGCCAGGACACCCACATTTCGCCACGTATGTTCCGTCCCACAATATGATAGGTGGCGAGCCTATCGCCATATCGGGCACAAATTCCTGACTCTGGGCTGATACTGAATAGAAAAATCCAATATCACTTTGCCCAACCCGGGATTCGAACCCGAGACCTCAGCTTAGTAACCGTACCGTAGTACAACTACGCCACCGAGGCAGTCAAAATATATTGTATTTTTAACTAAAATTGTTTAACCGGTAAACAGATTGCACGGAGTCTAAGGTGATTAGAATTAAGATTGTTTTGCTAAAATCTTCCGTGTGTATAGAGATATTATGTAATAGGAAAAAAATAAAAAAATAGTTAGCTAACTGCTTTGAAAAAAGGTATAAAAGTTATGCATAGGTCTTGTTTCTTTATATTCTTTTAAAAATAAAATAAGATAAAGTTGTTATATTACGGAGATGTTGTTTACGGCGAATCCGATCAGCCACTCCAGTACATAAAAGCAATATAAAAAGAAGAATGACTAATGTAAATAAAATATTTATAAGTGTATTCTAGACGTGACAATGCTACTTATGTGAATAAATAGAAGATGATGTCAAGCTTTAGCAATGTGGCTGAACCATTTTCTATATAAAGCAAAACATGTGTACGAATAACGTGTGATGAGAACGATTTAAAACAGTCATAAACCTATTAAGGTCAAAACTAATTTACTCTACCCATTGAGATAATATACTAGAGAGGACACTGCAAACAAAAAGTGTGTAACAAAATTAAGGGTACCGTACCGCTCCTTCTATTTCTGTCTCTGTCACGCCTACGAAGTAACATTACCTTCGCTCTCGCTTCGCTGTGTACCCGTGTGCACGCACAATACGCAGAGATTGTTCCCGATGTCTGCTCTAGTATAATACCTCAATGACTCTTCCTAATAAAAACGGATATTAGAAGAAGTTGGCTAAAACGGACGCACATTTTTTGCAACTTTTTAATAAACTTAATTTTTAACTTTGCCTTACCATATAATTGTATAAGTGAGATATTTACTCACACTCACAGTTCTTAATACCCAAAACATAAGACTCAACCGTAGTTTGGGATCAGGACTTTTTATGTGACTTTTGGATGTATTATTTATTTATTTAATATATTACCAACTTAATAGTGTTCAGGTTTACCAACTGGATACCAACAATATCAATTAAAATTAATATTTACTAATTAAACACCAAGATTTTATATTATTAAGTACAGGGGGCGATATCGCGTCCGCTTATGACTATACAATCTTCGTGTACTTGCACTTTCATCTTGATTTACTGTATCAAGTCGGCCATTAACATAACGCTCTCACAGGTCGAATAAAAACAAACTGGTCTATAAACATTGTAGAGTGTGTACTGTATGATCCATCATAGTTTACTGCTGGCAACGGGGTGCTCTACAAACGGTAGTTCGCTTGAGAGAGGTTAATGGAACAGTAGGAAGGGTAAGGCAAGCAAAGTCAAGGCTTTTTTTATTAAGCTCAAATTATCTAACGTTTTGAATCGTTCCGAAAACGTTTTAAACCAACATATGTTTTGTGATATATTTTTTTTGTATTGTTATTACTTATTTGTTTTTCCTGACGTTACACTGTTAACCTTTGGTTCGTACTTAAACTTATAACTTAGGCATGTATTCATATTGAATTAAGTATGTTAATTTAGTGTTAATGCGTATCGGAGGGATAGATTAACACTAAAATTATTAGGTTTGTGGCTACTTTCTTTCGACAGAGAATAAAGTATTCATTTGACTAGGTATTTATTTGATTTATTATCGTTGATGCTAAATTGACTAAATACACTCGGTAAAACCACTTCCAAACATATTTACCTCGTTCATTTACAAACAAAGGGATTTAGATTTATTACTTGCAAGTATAATTTATGCAACATTCACAAAACGCCTGGTTAAACCAATAAATCAGGTGCGTAGCTTGGACACGCATTATTCGTGATGTTATGTGCGTCGTCCTCAATACCAGTGCCACATTCTGCTCGTGATAGGTTGCCGGCAAATCGCGACCTTCGAGAGAATTTTACTTTTAGGCTCTCTGCCTACTTCGTGACATTCAGGCCGGTATAATTGTGTACAAAGTTCTTGCTGCTGTTCGATGTTGTATCTGGATGGTACTGTAATTACTATTAAGAGCGTATACACCTTGCGCGCAAAGTCAACTATAGGTATTTCTTCGTTAATTTCACGCACACATAAGCGACCAAAGCTGTGTGCGTAGAGCTGCCGCGTCGGCTCGCTATACAATCGGCTCAAACAACTTTAATCCGTGCGCTTCAAATATTCAATTGAAATGTAACTGTAATATAATATCATTAAAATATTTTATTTGCATTATAAGTAGACAAATATTACTGTACAAGCAAATAATAATACAAATTTTGGATACTAATCATATTTTCGTTATTATTACATTGTTAAGTTGCATTCAAATCAGTGTTCAATCAGTATACACTACGGACGTTTTATTAATCATTTCGTGTCCGAACACATAAATAGTGTTAGGGGCCTTACAACCACTTACAATTACGAAATATATTTAATTTTATATTACAATACATAACATAATTTAGCCTCGGAATTACATCCCATTATATTACCTGAAACATAATTTATAGTCACTACAAAATCATTGTAGGTAATAAAAATAATTAAATATTTTACCACCAAAGTACTAAGATGTGGTAATCGCAGTCCGCGCGTGGCTATTTTTACTACGTACGGCAAAAATCGACTGCAGCTAGGCCGGAGCGACGAGCGATATGTCCTCCCTCTAGAAGGCCTTGCGGCGGTCTGATTTGATCCACGTCGGACAGCGTGTTTTATAGTGGTTTTTAAAATATTTGTAGAAAACATGAAAACTAATTTTGTTGAAATATAAAAATGGAAATTTATTGATAAGATGTTCTTCTATTATAATATGCAATTTCTATAAAAAATTATGTACGATAAATTGGTGAAAAAAAATATGTTCTTGACGAGAGTTTCTGAATAATTTCGCATTGTTTAAATTTTTATTTTTCAGGAACTAAACACAAAAAGATTATTTTTCTCAGCAAAATCCCTCCATAAGGGTCTTACTAGTCTGATAGTATTTTTATTTTCATCTTATATTTAGTGGTTTCGGATATCTTAAGCTTCTAAATTGCCATTTAAAGCCTAAATAACGAAACTTGTGTTCAGTAATCCTTATAGTACTCACAAATTATCCATCAATCTATAATGTTTTCCACCAAAATCCCTAGATGACAACCTTTTCTAAAATTAGTAATAACTATTTTTCCTTTAAATTGTTTATTGGTGGCTATTAACTCATTTGAAAAGTCCTGTTTTTAAGCCAAAAAGCGCGTGCAGGGTATAAACGCTCTTAAGTTGACTAAAGAGTTTGCCGAGCCATTAAAACAAACACCATGGACATTGTGATACTATATCAGGCAAAATATTTACTGGTAGAAATTACAATGGGACTCTTCACTAGTTCGTTACAATATCACTTGCCAGCTAAAAAAACCATTAAAAAAACACTTCTTCTCAGATATGAAAATATTTATTGAGTCCATAAAATGACCTAATTGGGTTAGGCAATTTGTAAGATTTCTACTAATTAATTATTTGTTTTATTTATTTCACCCCACTGATGACGCTGCTACCTATCAGCAACCGGGGAAAAGAAATAGGGTTTGTGGGTAGAGGATGTTATGGGAATGGAAAGTATGGCCTGTAGGAGTGGATACTACAGTTACAGAAGGGAAGGTAGGGTGACTGCAGTAGCTCGGGGGCCGAGGTCGCGTACTCGTAGCACCTATGCTAGGACAGGCCATGATCATTAAGTAGGAGCATCCCTGACCTAAAAAAAAGGAGAAAAACTTTTGGTATTTCTCTATAATTATATTTTAATTTTGTTGGGTCATTCGTGTTTGTGTTGGGCCCTTGGCACTGTGAAAGTCCATGAGTGGTGACAAATTACCACCAGCCGGGACGCATGCAAAAAAAAAGACTTACTTTTTTTTAGGCAACAACCAACAAAGCTCATAAATCAAAATTCATGGTCGCGTTAAAGCGAATAATCTCATCTGTTTGGAAAACACGCCGCGCCTTCATGCAGTTTATGGTAGAGACTATTCTATATACATATATACGTCTATACGTACCTGGATTATTCAGGTACCTAAACTTATAAATCAAGAATACTATAATTTTTTGTATTCAAACGCCCCTTGTTTTTGTATCGGCTTCAGCGAATTGGATATAGTTTTTATTATGCATATTATGGAAGTGTTGAAAAATATTGCGCATCTAATTTGCATTAGTTTCAAAATACTTTTTTTACTCAATTATATCCGGGTTTGAAAAAACTAAATGTTTTTAAATCCAAACTTGGATTTTTATTGCCGAATAATTTTGAATAATATTGGCGTAATGAATCATTTTATGAGTCATTGATTTAATGTCTAAGCGTCGTCTGTTGAATTCTAAAATTCCATTACATACACATGTTTCTAATATGTATTTCTTTTGATATTATTCATATACTTTATATATGAATATCGCAATATATAATAAAAAACAGGTGTAATAAAAACCTACAATGAAAGATATAAATGTGGCGGGAGTTTTTTGTAATAAAACCACCAATTGTGTTGGTATTTGATTTTTTCCTCTTATAAATCAATACTATCACAATATATTGCCACGTATCACATTGTGGGACGGAACATACAAGGCGAAATGTGGGTGCCCTCGCACCTCTGCCTACCCCTTCTGGGAACAAGGCGCGAGTTTATGTTTATAAATCAATACTATACTTCATATAATTAACTCTTTCGTCTTTCGTCGTAGCCACCTAGCAACACATATTTCTCCTAGCTCGTTGCAAAAATGTTCATTCTCTCAATCACATTCACTCACCCCGTTCGTTGACACTCTGATTCACTTATGAAATCAATTACTATTATATATATTTAACACATTTGTTTGGATATTTGTTCAATCCTACATAAATGATGGCGAGACGAGTTGGATAGGTGGGACAGAGTCTAGCAGGATCGAGCTTTGAACTAGGACGAATGGAAGGAGGATTGAGAGGCCTTTCCCCTGCAGTGGGATAATGCAGGCTGCTGTATGTATGGAATTGGAAAGCATTTGTTTCGTGTTATGGGTGATTAGGTAAACTACTGATTGGCCAGAACGCAACACTAACAGCTTCATTAATAGACAGTTTTAAAACTATCTTAGATATCGAATATTTTGTCCCTGTCGAACTGCTTTTGAATTCAGTATGAGCGAAGAAGAGAAAACATTCGATAGCTAAAAGTGGTTTATAAACTATCTATGAATAAGGCATTTAGTCATTCACGTCCTTATTTTTAGAGACAATAGTACCACAACAATATACTACGGATCTCTACTTTGCTGATAGATGACGTTTATTTTATCCATTCTCTTTTTAAAATATTTTTACGCATTCTCCGGAACTCTTCCTTGTCCAGATGGGTTTACTCTATAAAAACGATACGAACTTCGGTTGTTCGTAACCGTACGTAAAACTTCACTAATGTGCCTAGATACTCCACAAAATGTTGGATTCCTTATTGTACGTCGCAACCATAGGCTAAGTTCGGAGAAAATGATAAGTATAATTGAAATAGTATTTACTTTTGGAAGCGGAAATCGTAATCTTACGCCGGACGTCGAACATCTGGGGCCCTACTATATAAATCCGAAATTAGAATCTTCGTGACGTTTTTCGTTTCGAAACCTACTCTGTAAAACGAAATTTGAATCTTCGGATCGAAGAATGAATGGGGCCCTACTATATTCATTCGAAACGAAGTTCGAAACTTCGGATGATCGAAGTTTATATACGACTAGTTGTGCCCGCGACTTCGCGTGGAATTTAGCAAAAAAGTGAATTAGTTTATTTAGTTTTTTTTTTTGGTTTTTGCATTTTTATTTTAATTGTCAACCTTTGTAACGAAACCATACCGCGATCTAATTATACGGTGGCGCCATCTCTTAGCGAGCGGCGGTAAACTCCCGTTATACATTTATTTACAGTTTTTTGTATTGCTTTAATAAAAATGTCTTTATATACAATATTTCGTAAATGTGATATTGATTCGTTGGTGGGAGAAGTGGTGGGAGGCGCCCGACGTGACAGCCCAGTGGTGGCATGCGCGTGAGCTGCAAGCGGGCATTGCAACATTACTTTATTTTTCTAAAATAAAATATTTTTTTCTAAAATAAATGTAGCCTAAGTTACTCCTTGTTATATCAGCTACTTGACAAAAAAAGTCCCGTCAAAATCGGTCCAGCCATTTCAGAGATTACCCGGAAAAAACAGACAGACAGACAAAAAAAAATTAAGATCATTTTCGGCACAGGTATCGTGTATATAACGATATGTAGTAGGACATATTTTTTATTTTCCCTTTTAAAACAGACACTTCAATTTTATTTATATGTATGGATACGAATGTACCTATATATACTTACGGTCGTTATTGACTTATGATCGTAACCATATGACCGACCGATGAACCGACTTATGGTTACGATGTACGTGATACAAATCCGAACATTTACAGAGTAGGCACATTCGTATCGTCACAAGCTTCGTTCGTCCGAAGTTTCGAACTTCGTTTCGGATGAATATAGTAGGGCCCCTGAACATTCGAAGTTCATATCGTTTTTATAGAGGAATCCCTAGGATTGTACCCATATGCTTGCAATATATTGTTTACCTTTATTTGATATCTGTAAATCAGTTCACATCCGCATGAATTCGTGATGAGGGGTTTAGTCTCGGTTTTTGGAATGAGGAAGTGAATCCTTGGCCCGACACCCGCTGGGTCACGTGACCTTATTGCCTACAAATGTATAATGTTACGTGGTTTGATTTAATTTGACTATACGGTTTTAAATAATTATCTTTGATTCACGTAAAGCGTGCAAAATTAGACTATATTTTGTGACGAATTTGATGGGACGTAAAATTACGAGTCGATTTCGTCATTTGATAATTTAGGCTTGTTTTTAGTTGTTTGTGATCAGGAGCCTCGTTTTTTATGTCTTGAACAGATTTATAAAATTTCAAGTTATTTTATTTATTTTAGTTTGGAAAACTGTAATGCAATACAAGTGTCGTTTATATAGAGTTCCCAAAGGCAATTAGTTTTTTTTTGTTATTAACACTTATATGTGCAATAAAAGTTTTTTCTCAATAAAATATCTCTATGTAATGTATATCTCTGATAAGAGACAGCACAGGAAAAGCTATGAATGAAGGTTCCATGACTATCTTTAAACCTGGCGAAATGACAATGTAACAAAAAAAATGAATTTTGGTCATGTCGGTTCTAATTTCTTAATTCTAAAGTCCATCTTAATTCGAAGTTTCTATCAGTGATACCAGGCGAGTATCTTACATGTCATTGTTAGTTCATTAAACCATCTGACCTAAGAACCCTCTCTAATTATCTTTCCAATAACCTTTTCTAAGCCCTTTTTATTGTCCATCTGTTACAAAACCGAGAGTTGTTATGTCGTTGCTTAACACAATATTATTTTGTCATTCCACGTCTTTAATACCTTGTACATACTTTATGTCAGCAGTTGTACAATAATCAATTTTAATTATTATTACATATCAGTATTGTGAAACGTATGTATTTATTTTATTAGACACAAAACAGGAATTACAATCATGAATGTAGTAACAATGTATTAAAAATTTTCTGAACAATTATTATGACTCAAATATTGTGATTTTTTCTTCCATATCTTTGAGAGATATATTCTATGTATTTAGACCTATTTGCCAATGAAAATACTTGAGTGAGTTATTTATTCAACCTCGTTTATTGTGCTCGGTGCCAACTTTGACCACTTTCGACTGACCGCTATTTATCTGAAAAATTTGGCAAGACCCATATTTTGCAGTTAATTTCCTATGGCTGATGATTATAATGTCAATTTAAATTATTATCACGAAATTTCATTTAAATTTCAATATGAATACGTAGTACCGTAAACGTAGATTACGCTAACGTCTTTAGACAAAAGTTGGTAATTGCAAAAAGTCTTCATTGCCTTCAAGAGTTGGTGATATAATGTGTTATTAAAATTAGGTAATAGAATAAAACTGACTTGCAAATATACAAACGAAGCGGTCATTTGTCGTTCGTGTGATCTCTTATGAGTAATATTTATTACATGTGTTTCGAAATAATGGTTGAAAACACGCATTGCCCCGTCACACCGCAGATTACCACTGCAAATATCAATTTTAATTGCGATATCTCGCTAATGCTCTTGTTTATACATATATTATAGTTATTATGAATATACGGTCTTAATTTTTCTAGTGTTTATAGCAAGCAGCTAACTTATTTTGATGTAATTCCCGCTGCTCATAAAATACTGTTTCAAGAGGTTTTTAAAAAGAAATGACGTAATAAGGTACATTTTGGCAGTGGATTTGATAATTAAACATCTAGTATTTTGACCAGAACACTTTTTTGTGTGGCTATGTAATTATACAAGAATGTCTAGTTCAACTATATAAAAACATATATATGGCTTGAGGAAACGACACATTAATCTTAATAATACGAATTAAAGCGTGCAAAAAGTCCCAGCATAGTATTTAACGAATCCTTTGTTAGCAGTACTAATAGATTTACTCTAACAAAGTCATTGTCCGTTAATTATTTTCTTTGTAAGAGCTTCCTTGTGTGTCGGAAACGAAGATGCACATACATACGTATACATACTTTGTGTTATAAATATTTCCTCATACACACGCGTTCATTGTAATCATTAAATATGCGTGTAATTAATGTAATTATATTATGTTTATATGTTTTGTTTCCGACAGTGCTGTAATCTGGCAGGGTCAGCGATCTTTTGAAACCTTTTAAGTTGTGCGTGAGGGATTTTAATAACTGCACGCGCCGTATAATCTAGTAACGATTTGTGAACCGATAGGGCTGAAGTGCAAAGTCTTCGGGCAATAATTCGACATTTCATAAAGTATTGTTTTTATCACTGGACTTCAGTGTTAAAATTAAGTCCCTCACAAATATTTGTGCAGCTATTGTGATTCTTAATTGAAAAATATAACATTTCTGGACATTACACATATTCTATATATTTAATGTGGATTAAGAAGATGGATTTATTTTTGGTTTTACTTCAATCGCACAAACGAAAATTTTAACAGCTCACTTGTTATTATGGATTTAAACATTAAAATAATACCTATTGATTATAATTAAAACCGTCTGTATAAACTTTCCAAAATCAATCGTGTGATCCTGGATTCAATCTCGGTCCAGAAATGAATGAGAATGAATGAAATAAACGTTTCAAGTTAATCTTAATTACGTCGTCCTAGAATTTATTCCCGACATAGTGTCAGACATCCCGCTTATTACATACAATGTGTAACAATAAACTTTATTTCCCCTTAAAACAATCATACAAGATGGAAATAGTGTCAAATCCGCCTTTAGAGGACAGGCAAAGAAGATACCGCAAGCTTATGCATGTAAATATCAAAGTGATTATTATTTACACACGAGAAATCTTTTAAGTATTAGAATTAACTTTATGGATTAATATGATGGAACAATATTAAATTTTATAATTATATTCTGCAAAACCAGCTTAAGTTGTTGATGATTTATGGTCTCGGTAAAAAACAGGGTTACACGGCAAATGTGAGCATTATTTATAATATTAAATTAGCTATATTAGGTGATCTAAAAATAAAAGGTCATAGGAAGTCGTACGGAGCGACCTAAATAAGTTGTGATACTTATAAATGTTGCAATTATGGCTGGTGATTTGTATTATTTTGACTGTTTATTTAGGTGTTATGGGTTTGTAATTGAATGCTATTATAAACTTGTGTATTAAATAATTATTATACTATAAAGAAGCCTTTTATTTGACATCCTACATTTAAATGTGGATGGCTGGATCATATTTATATCAATGCTTCAAACTTAAACAATTTTAGTGGTGTCATTGACAACAATGTAACATAAAATATATTATATTAACTTTTCCGGTTTAATGCTGGGTGAATTATAATTAAACAGAGTTTTCGCTTATTGTCATCATGGTTCTTATATAACATACGATAATCTTGAGTCTATATTCTAGACTTATCGTGAAGCATTACCAGCAGACAGTAATAGCTGCGAACATACTGCCAAAAACGAAGATAAATAATGTTATTTTGTTGTCAACTCGATGTGGAATGAATGCAAAGGTCTTCGATCATGAATCAAATGTTACTATAATTTATTTGTGTTAAATCAAACCTGTATTGACGTTTCATTCTCGCTTGAACACGTATGATCTTTGCTTTAGCGTTCACATGTACCTATATATATTTTACTGTGGCCTTGTTAGTTTGATGGTAGTATGTTATGTATGGTAGCATGAACTGTTAAGTATGAAATATTGTGTTCAATTCCCCGGTTGATCCGTTCACTTTGTTAACTGTAGCTTACACTTTGTATAGTGTGTGGTACTAGTAACAGTACCTTCGTTTTTAAATTTTTTGACCAGCGGGAGATGGGTACCTGTTTCGGGATATCTAAATCTCAACAGGTAAATGTGGAGATCCTCGGGAAAGGCCTATGTTAAGAAGTGGACTTTCTGTCGCTGAATGAGAGAGAAATTTCAACAGCACTTTACTTAGCACCAATTTGTTATGAAAGTGCAGTCAATTCTAATCTAAATTCTTCTTCTTTCGCAGGTGTACCACATGTGCGACGGCCTAGGTCGTCAGTTCAGCTATACCTGCCCCAACACGACGCTGTTCCAGCAGAGGATGCTCATCTGCGACCACTGGTACATGGTCAACTGCTCCATGTCCGAACGGGATTATGACGCCAACCTTCTGATAGGTAAGATCAACCTAAATAATTTAGGAAGCTATCACAGCTTACCTTCGTAGAAGAACTTAAATTTTAGGAGATCAGAGTTTTTAGTATAGACTGCATGAGAAGTTTTAATGTCTAGTAATAGAGGAGTCTTGGAGTAAGAAGAGTCGAAAGAAATACGTTGCAAAAAAACTGTGAGAAAAGAGAGAATATTAACAAATAAATAAGACAGCGATATCTATGGACGTTGAGGAATAGGTACCTATCTGAAAAATGTTAAAGAAGATTCTGTTTTAACTCTAACAAAGATATACAATTATATTTATCTCGTCTTTGGCATATAAAAGCTTCCAAATTTTTTATCAATGTTCCTCCATCAACCTTCGTAACAGCCTAGAACGCGACGGGTCACAAAAAAGTGATGCCGCTTCTAAATTACATTTCAAACCTTGATTCGCCCCAACCGCTACTGCATTACACGAACATTCCATCTCAGTAACAAAAGCCCACGCGTTGTCAATCAAACCATCAACATTAGAGATATCAAGCTGTTCATGGCTAGAGTTTATACGCGTTCTGAATTCCAAAGGCATACGTAATGTAAGGAGGAATTTTATGTTGTGATATGGCTTGCTACTAATAGAAAATGTATCTTAGTGGCAATGAAACGAAATTAGGTTTGTTTATCAGTCAAGTATGCAATTAAATAGCTCTAATGACAAGTGTGGTCAGGGATGCTCCTATCTAGTGGTCATGGCCTGTCCTAGTATAGGTGCTACGAGTACGCGACCTCGGCCCCCGAGCTACTGCAGTCACCTTAACTTCCTTTCCGTGACTGCAGTATCCACTCCCTCAGGCCATACTCTCCTTTCCTATATCATCCTCTACCTACAAATCCTATTTTCTTTCCCCGGTTAATGATGGGCAGCAGCGTCATTAACGCCAGTTCCCTACTACGCTCGCCAACCCGCCTGCCAAGCGTGGCGAGTAACGGCAAATACCCCCACAATGGCGACACATATAGAGACCAGGCCCCCAGACCCCGGCAGCCCCACTATTCCTGGCTATGGTAGCAGTCATGGTTACGGTGGGGCAGGGGGTGCTAAGAATCCCCGGGTTGGCCCCGGCTACCACCCTCGACGACGACTGGCCCTGGTAACACAATATACGCACATTGAGGACAGATGAGAAGATTGTCGAACTGGAAGAAGAATTGAGCGGGTTACACTGGGACATTCTGGGGTTATCGGAAGTCCGAAGAATCGGGGAGGATACGATAACCCTGAAGTCTGGTAACCTGTTCTTCTACCGGGGGGACGACCAACAGTCCCGAGGAGGTGTCGGATTTCTCGTCCACAGGTCTCTCATCAACAACATCGTATCCATCGAAGGTGTGTCGAGCAGGGTAGTATACCTTATACTCAGAATATCAAAAAGATATTCGTTGAAGGTCATACAGGTATACGCGCCGACCTCGACACACCCAGATGAAGAAGTAGAGGAGATGTATGAGGACATAAGTCGGGCCATACATACTTCCAAAACCTACTTCAATGTTGTTATGGGGGACTTCAACGCAAAGTTGGGCAAGAGAAGCGATGCAGAGTTGAAAGTTGGGCAATTTGGACATGGGCAACGGAACCCCAGGGGTCAGAGGCTGGCCGACTTTCTGGAGAAAGAGGGACTCTTTGCGATGAACTCTTTTTTCCAGAAGCCGCCTCACAGGAAATGGACCTGGCTGAGTCCTGACGGTTTTACGAGAAACGAGATAGATTTCATCTTGACGACGAATAGACGGATATTCAGAGATGTCTCTGTGATCAACAGGGTGAAAACCGGCAGTGATCACCGAATGGTTAGGGGCACACTGAATATCAATGTCCAATCGGAAAGGCGTCGCTTGATGAAATCTACGCTCCGACCTACTCGCGCACATATCCAAAACCCCGAGAGCTTTCAACTCGAGCTTACAAATCGCTTTGATTGTCTAGAACAAAACCTTGCAGTGGACGAGCTAAACAGCGGTTTGGTAGAAGCTGTCCATACGGTGGGATCTAAGTATTTTAGACCTCGCCGTAGAGATAGACCACAAAAACTCTCGATCCACACTCTTGACCTCATGGCCGAACGTCGATCTCTAACGCTGCAGTCTTCCGATGACGCCGAAGCATATCGGCGGCTCAATAGACAGATCTGGAAGTCCTTGCGCCACGATGTCCGTGCTCACAATACTGTGAGCATTAAGGAGACAATTGAGCGGAACGGAGGCTCCAAAGTGTTTGCAAGAGACTTATCTATTGGGCAAAGCCAGTTGTCTAGGCTGAAGACGGACGACGGCCGCGTGGTATCGACGAGGGCAGATGTATTAAGGGAGATCGAGAGATTCTACGGACAGCTTTATACCTCGGTTGCCCAACCTGCTGTTAGTTCGGCCGAAGACCCGAGAGCCGAGTTGATCCGACACTTTAGCGATGATATCCCGGACACCAGCCTGTGTGAGATTGAGATGGCCCTGAAGCAACTTAAAAACAACAAGGCGCCGGGCGAGGACGGAATCACTTCAGAGCTTCTGAAAGCGGGCGGAACGCCAATACTGAAGCTCTTCAATTCTGTCCTTCTCGAGGGCTCAACGCCGGAGGCATGGAGCGGGAGCGTGGTGGTCTTGTTCTTCAAAAAAGGTGATAACACTTTGCTGAAGAACTACAGGCCTATCTCGCTTCTGAGCCATGTCTATTAGTTGTTTTCGAGGGTCATCACAAATCGTCTCGAACGCAGGTTTGATAACTTCTAGCCTCCCGAACAAGCCGGTTTCCGAAAAGGCTTTAGTACCATAGACCACATCCATACGCTTCGGCAAGTTATACAATATAACTTGCCGCTTTGTTTAGCGTTTGTGGACTATGAGAAAGCCTTTGATTCGATCGAGACCTGGGCTGTGCTACAGTCTCTCCAGCGGTGCCATATCGACTATCGGTACATCGAAGTGTTGAAGTGTATATACAACAACGCCACCATGTCGGTCCGAGTACAAGATCAGAGTACGAAGGCTATTCCACTACAGAGAGGCGTGAGACAGGGGGTGTCATATCTCCGAAACTGTTCACTGCCGCGCTGGAAAATGCCTTCAAGCTCTTGCAATGGAAAGGATTCGGCATCAACATCAACGGCGAGTATATCACTCACCTTCGGTTTGCCGATGATATTGTAGTCTTGGCAGAATCGCTGGAAGACCTTAGCACTATGCTCGAAGACCTCAATCGAGTCTCCCAACAGATGGGTCTTAAAATGAACATGGACAAAACGAAGATCATGTCGAATGTCCATGTTGTGCCCACCCCCATCGGTGTTGGGGGCTCGACTCTTGAAGTTGTTGACGAATATATCTATTTAGGACAAGTGGTCCGGTTAGGCAGATCCAACTTCGAGAGAGAGGTCAATCGTCGAATCCAACTCGGTCGGGCAGCGTTCGGAAAACTACGCGACGTCTTCTCGTCCAAAATACCTCAGTGCCTTAAATCGAAAGTCTTCGATAGTTGTGTGTTGCCAGTGATGACTTACGGCACCGAGACGTGGCCTTTCACTATGGGCCTTATTAGGAAGCTCAAAGTCACTCAACGAGCCATGGTGAGGGCTATGCTCGGGGTTTCCCTACGAGATCGAATCAGAAATGAGGAGATCCGTAGGAGAACTAAAATAACCGACATAGCCCACCGGATTAGCAAGTTGAAGTGGCAATGGGCCGGGCACATAGCGCGGAGATCTGATGACCGATGGGGTCGGAAAGTGCTCGAATGGAGGCCGCGTAGCGGAAAGCGCAGCGTAGGACGTCCACCCACAAGATGGTCCGACGACCTGGTAAAGGTCGCGGGACGTCGCTGGATGCAGGCTGCCTCCAACAGGTCTCTGTGGAAATCATTGGGGGAGGCCTATGTTCAGCAGTGGACTTCTTTTGGCTGATGGATGGATGATGGATGAATGACAAGTCAATGGCGTAGCTAGTAATATTTTCATTCATTCATTTATATTTCATACATTACAAATTGATATAGACAAAGTTAATGCCTGAGGTATTCTCTTAAGAGCGTGTACACCTTGCGCGCAAAGTCAACTATAGGTATTTCTTCGTTAATTTCACGCACACATAAGCGACCAAAGCTGTGTGCGTAGAGCTGCCGCGTCGGCTCGCTATACAATCGGCTCAAACAACTTTGATCCGTGCGCTTCAAATATTCAATTGAAATGTAACTGTAATATAATATCATAAAATATTTTATTTGCATTATAAGTAGACAAATATTACTGTGCAAGCAAACAATAATACAAATTTTGGATGCTAATCATATTTTCGTTATTATTACATTGTTAAGTTGCATTCAAATCAGTGTTCAATCAGTAGACACTACGGACGTTTTATTTATCATTTCGTGTTCGAACACATAAATAGTGTTAGGGGCCTTACAACCCCTTACAATTACGAAATATATTTAATTTTATATTACAATACATAACATAATTTAGCCTCGGAATTACATTCCATTATATTACCTGAAACATAATTTATACTCACTACAAAATCATTGTAGGTAATAAAAATAATTAAATATTTTACTACCAAAGTACTAACATGTGGTAATCGCATTCCGCGCGTGGCTATTTTTACTACGCGCGGCATAATCGACTGCAGCCAGGCCGGAGCGACGAGCGATACGTCCTCCCTCTAGAAGGCCTTGCGGCGGTCTGATTTGATCCACGTCGGACAGCATGTTAATAGTGGATTTTAAAATATTTGTAGAAAACATGAAAACTAATTTTGTTGAAATATAAAAATGGTAATTTATTGATAAGATGTTCTTCTATTGTAATATGCAATTGCTATAAAAAATTATGTACGATAAGTTGGTGAAAAAAAATATGTTCTAGACGAGAGTTTCTCAATAATTTCGCATTGTTTAAATTTTTATTTGTCAGGAACTAAACACAAAAAGATTATTTTTCTCAGCAAAATCCCTTCATAAGGGTCTTATTAGTCTGATAATATTTTTATTTTCATCTTATATTTAGTGGTTTCGGATATCTTAAGCTTCTAAATTGCCATTTAAAGCCTAAATAACGAAACTTGTGTTCAGTAATCCTTATAGTACTCACAAATTATCCATCAATCTATAATGTTTTCCACCAAAATCCCTAGATGACAACCTTTTCTAAAGTTAGTACTAATTATTTTTCCTTTAAATTGTTTATTGGTGGCTATTAACTCATTTGAAAAGTCCTGTTTTTAAGCCAAAAAGCGCGTGCAGGGTATAACGCTCTTAAGTCGAACCTAAGGTGATTCAGAGATGAGAAGAGGTAGGTGCGTAAACAATTAATTAAAAATAAATGGACAGTGAAGTTGAATAGCATAAACTAACATACAAACAATGAAAACAGGCTTAACATTTAAACATATAATTATTATGATGTATTTATTTATAAATGTTGCAATTGATAGCTTTTGTTTTATAATTCATAATTTATTTCGATCCTGTTAACGTATCCCTTTTCAGTTAAACGAATGTAGTTTCACTACAGAAGCAATGGTTACGGATTACTTTCCTTTTATAGTATTTATGTTCAAGGCATATAACTTCGTACTATCTCTAATTTTATATCTATGATTTATATATGATATAGTATCACTAAATAGTATCTATAAATCAAAGTCGCTTTTCGCTGTCTGTCCCTATGTTTACTTAGATCTTTAAAACTAGGTCACGAATTTTGATGCGGTTTTTTAATAGATAGAGTGATTCACGAGAAAGGTTTATATGTTTATGTAATTGATACATATTATTGTAGATAAATCTATTTGCACTCGGGCGAAGCTCGGCCAGGCTGCTAGTTATTTAAAAAAAAAAAACAAAGTAATGATTTCAAGGAAACAGAAAAATAAATTATTTCCCCTCACATGTAAATCGTACATCGTGATATGGAAGAATAGGGAGAATTATAGGCATTTAAATTGATGGTGCTGTCATTAAAAGCATTGTGCCGTGTTCAGTGCAGCCTTCACGGTCCAACATTTAGGGGCTTAATCAAACAGCAGCATTGGACAATCCTTACAAATTAACTCATTGTTTGCTTTTAAGATTAATGTTATTAAATATTTGGATAATTTGTATATCGAACCTCCAAACGACGTTGAAGGCCTAAGTCTTTTTATAACTCCATATTTGGAATGAGGTTCTATCGGAACCATTATATTGTGAATTCCAATGAAATAGCTGAATACTTTTCGCCAATGTCCTTAAATAGATGCACACTATAAATAAGACAAAATAAGACCAATCTTATTTTGTTAGTATTTTTACCCGTTATAGAAATGGTTTGTAGGCCTATCCGGGTAAAAAATATTCTATCATATGAATTATCCTTTGAATCACATCAGTATTGGAAGAAAATAAATGTATATGGAAGTAACTATTATGAGCGAAACCAGCTGCTTGTTTACATCAGTTCAAAGGCACTCGTTAACCCTAAAAGTAAATCAATCAATTACTAATTAGAGAGCATTAACTGAATATCTTCGGACCATGATAAATACGTGATCTTTAATAGCCTTGAATACTTCAACACTTCTAATTGAAGCATCAAAGGTAAATCAGTATTTTACACGCTTCGTATGTTTGATGTTATTGTTTGTTTCCTTGTTTGTAAATCTAAAAAGGGTATAATTACCGTTCAATCTTTAGGAACATTGTGCCTACCAAGGTAGTATGTGTTAGTATCATTGATAATATGCTAAAGATAAAAAGCACAAGACATTATTTACCCTGACGAAGGCTATCAAATGTATTTATATACCGGGTATCTCAAGACTGCTGCCGAAAACGAAGCCGGGTGATAGTTTTAGTGATTACAAATACAATGCAACTAAAAATTTCGCAAAGGAACGCGACAATATTTTTTTATGATTTTTTAAATATCGTCAGTTTTGGGTGGTAAATCCATAGTTTTTGCTATAATAGTTTTAACTGTTTTATACCTTAGAGTATTTATAAATAAAAGGGTATACACTATTATTTTAGGAAAAAAATGTATTTACCACCCAAATACGGCCATAGGAAAAAAATTACAAAAAAATGTCGCTTTTTTTTTTTGCAAAATTTTCTATTGCTTTGTATCTGAAGTCGCTTAAACAACCACCCGGCTTCGTTTTCGGTAGCAGTCTTGATATACCCTGTAGATTGTTCATAATTTTTATTAATTTATGGATGTTTAAACTTCAAAGTAGTCCATCAAACATGATTGAAATTAGAAAATTATGAACATTAATTTTAAAGATAAGTTTTAATGTTTTGCCTCAATTATTGTACATCTTGATGCAAGGCACAATGTTTTTAACGTCTTTAAAGATACCTTGCGCGCCCAATCATTATTAAATATTGCGAACTTTAAAAAGCATATGGTTATTGGTTTTTTTTTAAATTACGGAATAAACAATCAAAAATTATAATGATCGGAATGCCGATAGTACAGAATTTATTTTAAATATGCCAGCAGTGAGAGCGACCTCAATACCCACGCAACGGGACAGGTCAGGGTCACACTACAACAATGAACTGTCAGCCGCCGAGTTCAAATAAACGAGAAAAATGGCAGTTGTATATTACGATTATCTTCATAATATTTGTACGATTCATATTTGATTTACAATGTATTTGGTAGCAGTATATATTCTTACATCGTACATGGTAGTGGTAAATTGGTATAACAATTAAGATGTCCGAGCTGAAGAATATTTTGATTTGTAATTACATTCACGGACATTTCTAAGTTCTAAATAAGTATATTTTTCTGTGCCTTGCGAAAAGGGGCGAATAACTGACCGTTCCAATTTCTTGGAGTTTGTAATTTCAGCTAAATCTCAAAATTATTTTCGTCCAATCTCAGACAATTAGCACATTCTTAAATTTTCTGTTCCAAATATAGCAGACTTTTGTTGACAAATATTGCTGGTCTTTTTATCCTAACCCTGTCTTAATTAGGAGTACCTTCAAATCGCGCCATAATCTTAACATGGCTTGTAAACATCACCCTTGCATATTAAATGATAACCTTACGATCTGTCAGGCTGACTCTGAAGGGTGGTCAAGGCCGGGACCTTGTATCCATCCTGTCAACCTGGCTGAAGGTCCCGTGTCCGATATCGGGACTCGATATTACGACGATGATATTACACACGTATCTTCGCGGTTGTGTTTATCGTTCTTCACGCTTCGACGGGTTTTGATCTTTTCGAGGTTTTTCCTATTGTATGGATACGGTTATAGTGAAGACTGTTTTTTTACTGCTATTGGAATGTTAATCAAGACCGCCTTTTGTAATTAAGATCTTTGTTTTTTAGAAATTTATCGAACTATAATCGTCTCATTGTTTGTGATTTATGAATCATTATATAAAAGAGCATGCCGTATTATTTTTATCAGTATTAAGGTCACTCTATCGAGTAATTTATAAATTTAGGATAAGTTTGGTTACAAATACTTCAGACTTGGACGGAATACTATCAGAATCCACGTTAATTTTATCTCCATCACTCGCAATCTTGGTATACACCTGGTTATAGCACACACACTCACACAAGCACATTTATTTATTATTTTATTTCCCTATTTGTAATAAAAATAGTACAGGTATCAAATTGAAAGTGTTTGTTTGGAACAACTTTCTAAAGCCAGGTAGACTCGCTTAATCAGGAATATAATTCTCTATACGCCGCGTCCTGTCCCGTGCGTTACACAAGTCTTTGAATTCGATTTACAGTAAGTATACAACGATTTAAACCCGGCAGTGCTGTATGTTCTCTATTTCATGTAACGTTTGGTCATTACTTGCTGCTTGTGAAGACTGTCGAGGTGAACGGTCTATCGAATGATGATCAAATATCTACACAGCTATTTGGACATTCGTTTTTGATGAATTGTTATTTATTTAGGCAGCTTTGCCAAATATTACACATTTTGGCACTTATTTGGAACGTTTTGCTTCATGTTACATGGTATCTTTTATAACCGTACACAACTCTATAGAATTACCTACAGATGTGAAACTCTCGAAATGAATCTCTCCCAAAACAATACGGCTTGAATATTTATTTCATTTAGATACTGCGTGTAATACGCTAAGCACGATTTTGGTCTCCGTATACACCCTTATAGGATAAAGAGGAAAAATCGGGACGGGAAATTTAGGAAATAAAGATATAATCTAATTATACTGCATCGCTGCCTGGGTAATGAAATGAAGCGCGGATCCTGGGCTGGCTATAGATTGTCAAAATTTATTAATTATCTTGTTAATAACATTTATAAGCACAATTAATTCTTTGTGTGTCTATAAATAAAGTAAAAAGTGTGTGTGTGTTCACAAATAACGGTTGTAACAAACTTTAAAAAGTCATGATTACGAATTGGAGTATTGAAATCCGACCCAGTGTTTTGACATGAACTATATGATCCCCCCTGGCGTAAAATCCGCCCTTGAATGAGATCAGTACTGCTATTGACTTGGGTATTTTTAATTAATACTGTATGTAACATACATATATAAACTTACGCCTTTTTCCCAGAAGGTGTAGGCAGAAGTGCTAATAAGACACCCAAGTTTCGCCTTATATGTTCCATATCATATCAGGCACAAATACTCCGGGCTGATAGTGAATAGAAAAATCCAATATCACATTCCCCGACCCGGGATTCAAACCCGAGAGCGCGGCTTTGTAATCGTACCGTAGTACAACTCGCGACCGAGGCAGTCTAGTTTATTATATGTAAATTAAACTATAAAACTAAATTTAAATAACTCGAGAATTATGGACTATTAAATTCTAATTTGGCTCATGAAACTCGCATCAAGCCGCTGTTTTTCGGCATTTAAATAAACAAACGCTGATGACCACGACCTTCATAAATTACAATAGTAATCATTTCCAGCACACATTTATAGTGTCAGGAAGTAGAACAACATATAAATAACAACGTTATAGTATACTTATATTAGCTTTATACATGCAGATTAGTGTCGATACAACTATATTCCAAACACGCGGCCGGGCCTGACCTAATTTTATATTTAAACTCAACGTGACTGGCGTCCTTTTTACTACTTTTTGCATGCCATCATGTTTGTCCCTTCTTATTTAACCGCATAACAATTCCCAGTTTTTGCTACACGTTTCAGTACAGCAACCCCCCTATTAGTCAAAGTTGATGATAAATAAGCTATTCAAAACAATAAGAATTTTCAAAATCGAACCAGTAGTTCCTGAGATTAGCGTTAACACACAAACAAACAAACTCTTCAGATTTATATATTAGTTTAGATATAGATAAAACATGATAATGCCGTGTCAAATGCTGTAAGTTAGAGAGACGACCAAAAGTAGCTCTACGAAAACCTTGGGGAGCTCTATGTTCCATAATGGCTTTCTTGTTTAAGGATAATTATTATATATTTTTCAGTATCTAATCAAAGAAATGATACATTCCTTTGATTAGAGATTCAAAATCCATTATATAGTTACTGTGTATATTGTTTGTTTGGGTTAAAAACCGAACAGAAAGATTTGTGTGATCAATAAATGATCTAATTTTTTATACCCTCGTCACAAGACATAGCCTGCAAAATTTCGGAAGGTTATTTTATGTTTGATATCAAAACTATATTTTAATAGACATTATATTGAATTTTCCAGGTCAACGCGACAAGCCATTCGTGTCGGATGAAGAGATGAGGCTGCGCACGCCGCGCCCCGACATCCTCTCCGTTCCGCTCAACAACAACTATTATGATGGACTCAAAGAGGCCGAGCAACATGTAAGAATTGCTTTTATTACACTGATAATGGTGTCTGTTGAGGAGTTTTATTCTTTGGCTGCCAGTGGATATTCTGGAACTGGACCCCTACTGGTTCAATACATAAAGCCACTTTAGCGACCCAGTATATAAAAGATTGGTAATGTTCTGGAATCTATTTCATCTTGCTATATTATTTGAAGATAGGAGATTTTTTCTATTTAATTATCACGGATTGATCACGAATAATTTATCCCCACAGGTTATAATTGGCACTATGAGGATTCTGTATCAGCCCATATTTGTCCCACTGCAGGGCACGGGCCTCCTCTACAATCGAGAGATACGACTGAGAGTGGTTAGGCCATATAGTCCACCACGCTGGACTAATGCGAGTTGGTGGACTTACATACCATAGAAATTCTTATAAATCTTTATGGTATATAAGTTTCCTAACGATGTTTTCGTGTTCGTTTTGAATGCGATGAGGATTAATTATCTAAAAATTAAAACTTATTGATTGAGCAATTTTAGATGTGTAATTCATATCGAGTAATTAAACCCGCATCACGACTATGATTCAAAACCTTCCATACTGCAGCATACTTACTACAGATTACTGCGTAAATAATAAAATTAACTTGCCACTTTAATTTGCTTTTTATTTATTTATCGCTTAGGTAACGGTTAGCTTGCACAACATTAAAAATAACACATGATTTTTATATAAGTCAGAAGGTTTTTATATTTGGATAAGTTTTATGCAATATATTAAACTCGATACGTAATATCAAGTGATATTTTATTTATTTACATTGGCACGAGAGGCCGCAATGCACCTGGTGACTTCACCGGTCGATGCAAGTAAATCAGTCTATACAAAACCTCATTAAACATACTGCACCTATAACGAGACACTTGATATGCATTCACGTGTCAAATTCACGAATAATGTATCTTTTAGAAAATTCTATGTCCTGCTAGAAACTAGACTATATTGCAGTGGCGTAACTACACCATCGGCGGCCCGTGGCAAAAATCATAAAATGGGGCCCTTCGTAGATATAAAAAAAAATTGTTCGAATCCCAGTGCACTCCTCTGACTTTTCGGAGTCATGTATAGTCAAGATCTACGCACTATGACGGTGAATGGTAACATCGCGAGGAAACCTCCATACCGATTTGCAAGAATTGCTATGGTATGTAAGCCCGCCAACCCGCACTAGGCCAGCGTGGTGGACTAAATTATGGTCTAATCACTCTCAATCGTATTTTCGATTGTAGGGGAGGCCCTTGCCCTGCAAATGGGATATATATGGGCTGATATAGTACATCACAAAATATTTTAATGACATGGCCTCATATTTCTCATCGCATTATGAACATAACTCATTTTCTAAAATCTAAAAAAAGGTTTCTGTAATAAAGAAACGAATGCTTTTGGATTCCATTTTCATTTCTTTCTATGACACAATAGCGATAAACTTTAAATAATTGATCTATTAAAAAAAATCTTAAGTTGTATTAAATATAATGGAGTTTTAGGCCCAAAACAGCAATTAGCTCATTTTGCATCTTCTGACTTAAGTATGTAATCTTGCCCCTGGACTTATTTACCCATTCCTCTAAATCAGGATCACATTTTGCTAGTAACTGCTTAATTACGGCTATCACGGCTTTCTCTATGTCCACGAAACTAAATTAGTAACATTGTGGAGTATAGTAAGCTATTGGCGTAAAAAAAAACATGTTTTTTTATGGATTGAAGCTCCTCTTCTAATGTCCAATGTAACCGCCATTGTTATATGGATATAGGCCTCCTCCAAATTACGCCATTTCACCCTGTTGTCAGCTCATCACATTCAGCATGTGGTAGCGAGCTTTTGCAAATCTTCACTCGTCACTTAGCTGGTAGGCGTCCTACGCCACGATAGTCAACACGCGGCCTCCACTCAAGAACACGTTTACTCCAACAGTTATCGATTCTTCGACAGATGTAGCCAGCGCACTGCCACTTCAGCTTGCTAATCCTGTGTGCTATGTCTATAACTTTGGTTCTCTATCCGATAAGATCATCACGGATCTTATCTTCCAACGGGACTCCGAGCATAGCACGCTCTATAGCTCGCTAAGCGACTATAAACTAATGGATCAGTAGCACTGTAAGTGGCCAAGTCTCAACACCGTAAGTCGAACTGGTTAAAAGCTATCGTTTTAAAGCTTTTTGGCAGATGTGACGGGAAGACTTGTAGTATCTTTCTCAAAGATGTTTCTACCTAGTAAAAGGGTCTGCCTCAGCCAGATAAATCAGAAACAACTTCAAGCTGGTGGCCACATACAGCGAGAGGTCTGCGGTTGTGGATTATTAGTATAGTTTTGTCGGAGTTAATTTTAAGACTTACTCGCTGTGAGGCTGAATCTAGACCGTCCACATCTATTGCAGCTCCTGCAGCGATTCCGCCATCAAGACAATATAGTCAGCAAAACATAGAAGAGGGGCATTTGATTATTAGTTTATTTATTTTATTATTTATTACCACTGTCTCTTAAGAAGGGACTATCGGGCTTACACTCCTAAATATGGTTCAATTTCATGTTTGCTCGTACTTGTGGTTGTTTTGGGTCTGAATATTCTCTATCGTCGGGATTTGCTAATTGGTATTATAGAATTTTTAGTGTCGTCTATTTGATCATTTCCGAGATACATTAATAAATTCCTCGTTCCGAAAGCATTGACTTATTTTAGATCACTTTTATTTATCGCTTCAGACTTTCTCTTTCGTTTTTCTCCTACCTGTTAAATAATTTCTAGAACAAGACATGTACAAATTTATTTGGAAAATATAAACTTCATATTCAAGAAATAATATTTTTTAGGGTTTTCGGTTCTCGGTTCTCGGTTTAAGGCCGAGGCCCAATCGAGCCTGGGCCCTGTCGGGCTTGAGACCCTGTCGGACCAGGGCCCTGCCGGGCCGGGGCGCGGGGGCCCCTTAGGTTGGGGGCCCGTGGCATTTTGCGCACTTTGCCACCCTATTGTTACGCCACTGCTATATTGTGATATTATATTTTTCTTTTCAGTTCCCGGTCCACCCCGGCAACAGCATTGTTGGTATTGCTGACACGATTTCGAGCGATGATGACAACGATCTAGACAGCGGGAAGCGTAACTACAGACCGCCTACTTCCTGGTCGACGAGAAACAAAAGACCGAACCTTGCTCCAAATGTAAACGATCTGGATAGCATAGCTGGAGCCGCCTCTCAAGACACAGGACCGACCATCAGGCCATTTCCCCAAGTCCAGGACTTCCCAGTTAAGTCTCGTCCAGTAATCACACCACCGAGTAAAGAACTAAGCCCTCCTTTACTTCCCACAACGACTGAAACCAGCACAGAAGATGAAGACATTAAAACCACGACAGATGACGCTGTCTATAACTTCATAAGACGATTTGATCCCAACTCCCCTGATTCTCTAAGAACTGCCATTAGCAAATCAGAAATTCTAGACTTGAACAAACATTTACCTGGAGGTCAAGTCAGTTCTGAAGACGAAAGAACCCCTAGAAAACATAAGAACTTTGACAACAAGCTGAATAACTTCAAAGGCGATAATGACAAGAGCTTTACAGAGAAAACGAGATTTGATACGGTGAATATGAAACCGGACACAACCGAAAGTGTTAGTACAGGGAGTCCCGAAGTTCCAGAGCCAGAAAGAGTACTGTTACCTCCTAAATTAGATTATGCACCTCTCCCATTAACCACAATGGGACCACCGATTTACTACGAATGGAAGTGGGCTGTCCCTGCCTTTGAATTAGAATTACCTAAAGAGAGTAATGTAACTAATAATACTAACACGCAACGAACCAGGTCAATAGGCAAAAGCCCATTTAGCAGCGTCACTCGCCCCCCACAGCCAGATGAAGACCCAACTCCTCAACCACGTAATGTAGAGTACAACATCAGTTCCTACTTTGTCCCGGACTATGTCTTCCCATTGGACAAATCACATCCAGGCTACGAAGCTGAAGATGCGCAGACATCCTTCCAAGTCCAGGTGTCAAGGCCTGGCAGGTCGAGTTACGGAGAAAACCCTGATTGTCCTCAATGCCATCCAGCTTACCTGAACCCTGGTACATGCGAACCGTGTATTGTTAAGCGGTAACCTTGCATTTAAATTATTAATTATGTGTTCTTGACAGGTTTCAAGACAGTTCATCTCCGAATTAAAGTTCACGTCCGATTTTTCAGGCCATGACAATGTGTCTTATTTATGTACATAGGCATAGAGTATGGAAACAGACACAATTGCTGTTCATAATAGAAAAACTATTGACCGTACGTTGTGTTGTCTCCCTTACTCTTCTACTATTTTTAATTTACAACTTTACTAGAATTTGTAGTTCATGCTCTATGCCTGTGCACGTGTATGTTTGTGATATGATAATGATAAGAACTTAAAGTAGAAACCTTTCGTCTACTGCCAATATGACTAGATATTAAAGTATTCTATTGTTTCTTGATGTAAAACCAAGATAACATTTCTGTTCTTAGCTCTTTCTACATTTACCTAATGCGGAAAACAATATCATATTTTCAAAATGGTAGCAGCATTTCATTAAATTTGAATGGTGAAGTGCTGCTCCCGATGGTAGGAATACTTTGTGTTCTGTTGGCATTGCCAAAGATATTTTAAATCACTGAACCGTAAGTAAACGTATCGAATCGTATCATCAATTTTCCTTCATGCAGGAATAGTCCCCATGCTGCCATTATCATAAAGAATTTCATAATTTCCGTCTAATTATAGGATTATTTAAAAATATTATGTAGGGTATTCCCAATAAATAAACTTTTTTACATCAAAACATTTATTGCTAAATGAACTAAAATGTGCTAGAAATTGTTTTTTTTTTTGTATTCCGATCAAATTACCTACGTGACTTCAATCGGTAATAATGTTTTAAATGTGTTATGCCTCTGCATGTATTGCAAGATTTTCATTTATTGTTTATTTATTTATTAAGTACAGGTATACACAATAGTTAATCTACTGAGTAAAAAAAATGATATTTTTTTAAATATCCTCGCTTTATTACATTAGCTATGTAATTTGTTAACATTAATAATATCTAAGTTAAATGTAAATCAGTGTGTACAAGAATTAAATGTTTTTTTTTAATAATTTTATGACTTTTTCTTTGGTCTCTCCTACCAGTTTCTTGCGTCTTTAGCTGACGTGTTTTTGACCCATACCTGCTGCGATCTTTTGTCGTCGAAAGCGATGTTGTCAATATAATAAGAATAGTTTTTCTTCTGTACATGATAATATTATTAGATTACGAGTATAATTGCTTCTTGTTTATATTAAGAAAACATACCTATCTCAAAATGGCTGATTAAACACCCCATCTGTCTGTATCAGCCCATATACGTCCCACTGCAGGGCACGGGCCTCCTCTACAATCGAGAGTACGATTGATAGTGGTTAGGCCATATAGTCCACCACGCTGGCCTAGTGCGGGTTGGCGGACTTACATACCATATAATTTTTTTATAAATCGCTATGGTATGCAGGTTTCCTCACGATGTTTTCCTTCACCGTTTTAGTGCGTGGTTATTGACTATCAATACACACATGACTCCGAAAAGTCAGAGGTGTGCCCTGGGATTCGAACCCGCGACCACCGTGAACATGTTGGCAGTCGCGTCTGGTCCGTTTACCAACAGGCCACCACGCACTAAACACCCTATGCTGGAGGTTTGACCACCATTATAACTTTTATTAAATTAAAGTGTGTATATAGTATTTAATTCATTTTTACACGAATGAATTAAATAAAAATACGAATAGTAAAGTAAGATGTTTCGAAAATCATTATTCACGTAATGGAAATGTACAGCGTGATCAGAAACGTTTTGATGTAATATTCGCGCAAGCAAAATGGCCGCTCCAAACGTCAAACTTTGCATTTGCAAGCGTGTGTTTTAATTTTTCATGCTTTATTATAACAATAGTGTTTATTGTTAATTCTTAAGTTCTCGAAAGCAGTAATAACCATTGTGATAAGTTATTTAAATATTGTGAGCGAGTTATCATGAATAAAGTTAATCCTTTAGCTGGGTTGATCGGTAACTATGGGGATTCGGACGATTCCGATGAAGAACCACCGCTTCCACCGAATGCTGAGGTGGTCCATAGGGTTAGTGACCACGGGATTCAGCCAGAGATGCCGCTGCAGCCTCCTGGCGTGCAGCCAGCGCCCATTCCACATTGCCGTATGTTTTCCTGTATTCGTAAATCTCGTATCTAAACATCGCTACACGGTAAATTAACAGGCTAGCGATAAAAATATTTACATTACTAATGTGTAGGTGCTTACTTATTAAATGTAATTAATTTCTTGTTTGTGATAGCAAAAGTTTAAAAGAATATTTTCTGTTATTTGTTCTATCTGGCGATATTCTGTTCGGTACCATGTTCCACTTCTCTTAAGTCTTTACTTAATCCGATCTTCAACGTCCTCTATTCTATTGACTCTTATAATCTTCCTTGATGATATTAAGCCGACATTGCTTCATTTTGAGGACACATTTGAAGGACATTGTTGCCAGAATAACTACTAGACATATTGATACTTTACATCTTATGTCTCAAGATACCAAGTGCAGTGGAATTCCAAGCATTGCTTTGTAATTCAAGGTGTTGCTTGGTTTTGCTACTGTTTATGAGCAGTTGTATTGCTTACCATCAGTAGAATGGCATGTTTGTTTCACCATTCTTTGCAATAAAACAAAAGAGAGAAATAACACTCCTTGCTGTAGGTACTTAAGGAATAAGAATAAGAATCTTTATTTGCTTAAAAGTTGGAACTTAAGGAACAAGTTATAAATTCTTATTATACAGAAACAGTTTGTTTAATGCCTTCAAGTAATCATGAACTGTTTAGGTACCATTTCAATGTCTAGACATAACGTAAATGAAATTTTGTATTATAATTACAATAACAGTAACCATCAGTCTTCATTATCAGGTTGATATTAGACGGGTTTAATTAGTCAAATTAACAGCAATTTCAACATTTATAAGAACATATATTATTCTTCTATATTCTGTGGCTCTTGAAATACATATAATTTTCTATGGTTTGGCTCACAGAAGAGAGCAAATAAGTGGAAGGGACTACTGTATGTCACCTGAGGCAATGTGCACTGTCACCCAATATTGCACCCAGTTCCCAGGCAATGCAAATATAAAAATCTGTTTAACGGTTGGGTATCATACCATCAGTTACTTAGGATATATATATTTAATTATTTTGCCTTTATTACGTATTTCTTGTATGGATGCAGGCCGCTTCCAACAGGTCATTGCGGAGATCCTTGGGGGAGGCCTATATTCAGCAGTGGACTTCCTGTGGCTGATATGATGATGACGATGATGATGATGATGATGACACATTTCTTGTACTGAAAATTTTTACTAGAGATGACAAAGGAAAACTTGTCTTATGAGTATCCATTATAGGATATTGTGTAGTTAAAGTTTGCAACTTCTGTTGATATTTGTATAGGTTTTTTACATAGTACTGATAAAATATATATTTTCAAGGTAATATTGCAACTCTGTGTTGGTAAACTAAGGCCCGTATTCACAAACAATACTTTACTCAGTGTTGAAGTAACCCTATGCTAAGTAAGACATTTCTCATAGTGATCGTTCCGCTCAGCCTTTTTATTCATAAACAATACTTGAGTCACCCTTTTACTATGGGAACGCACAGTGTCTAATGCGGATCAGTGATTGGTCAATTACTGTTGCTAATTTCTCTCTGGTGTTTGACAATTGGTGTCCGCGCATGTCCCGCGAATTACTCGTGAGTGACGTCTTTGACAACTTCAAATATTTACGTTCCAAATATTTAATAAAATTTATTTCCCACATTTTTGAGCGGTAAATTGTGGGTGTTAACATACATAGGCGGAGGCCTAGAGGAGGTCACTGTTGAAATCATTGGGGAGGGGGCTCCCCCTCCCCAATGATTTCAACAGTGACCTGTTGGAGGCAGCCTGCATCCAAATACGTAGATGATTACTAACCTAAAAACTCCCGTATCTGTATCAGCCCATATACGTCCCCACTGCAGAGCACGGCCTCCTCTACTATCGAGAGATTGATTGAGAGTGGTTAGGCCATATAGTCCCCCACGCTGGCCTAATGCGGGTTGGCGGACTAACGTACCATAAACATTTTATACATCGGTATGGTATACAGGTTTCGTAACGATGTCTTCGTTCAGCGTTTTAGTGCGTGGTGATTGACTATCAAAGAATCAATACACACATGACTCCAAATAGTCAGAGGTGTGCACTGGGATTCGAGCCCGTGACCACCGTGAAAATGTTGGCAGTCGCATCTAGTCCGTTTACCAACAGAAAACTCCCAGATGGATAAATCTCAAGGCCACAAGTAATGGGTAAATAGGCGGTATTGAAAGGTCTCTTTCAGACTAGTGGCAAAAGTGCATGAAGAACAATATCCCTAGTAAATCGATAGCGTCTCCTAATTGTTTGTCATTGTAAAAATCAAAAAGGATTTTGTAAATCTCGAATAATATTTCTTGCACTTATCGTCCTGCGTTCGGTGTCCTTACCGTACGCAGGACGATAAGTATCATCAATATAATTGTCGAACTTCTCCTCGATGCTGTAATCCATTCTATTGAAAATGGAAAAAACTTAATACAAAACCTTAGTGCAAAATACATAAAATGAAATGGCATATATACATTCACAGCTGTCACTTTTACGTTTTCAATCGACACTATGCGTTGCGTAAAATAGCTGTTGAGTTTCTTTACCTGAGGGCCTCCTTAAGTGAACGCATAGTGACACTCATCACTCAAGTATTGTTTATGAATCAAAATTGACAATAGGCTATTTGACTGTATAAAAAATATTGACTTATTTGTTTCCATCCGTGTACATAATTTAATTTTAAAACATATTTCATTATCATACATTAAAAATATTGTATATTTTGGCTAAAAACACAATTATAATTTAATTTATTTTGAGTTCGCGCCACGTGATCGTAAACGATTTTGATTGGCTATGACGTCATGCGTTTGTATGAACTACTCACATACAGGAAATGAATGGGATTGATAACGGCATAGATGCAAATTGAATATTAAAAATACCTTCAATACGAGTTATTTGACATTAATACCCGTGAATTAATAATATTATCATGTCCAATGTAATAAAATGTGAAGAAAGAAATATAATTCTATTTTTTTTGACAAAAACTCATTGAGGTATACAACTGGAGGGGATCTAGACCAAATAATTTGGAACATTTGCAAGGGTACATGTACCCTTACGCTGACAGTCGGTTATGACAGTTGTCATTTATGCTATTTATTCTAATTGCTTTAAAAATACTGTACTCCCAACTGAAGACATGTAATAACCATTCCAGTTCACTTGAAAAAAATATAGAATTTAATTCCATACGTAAATTAACGATAATTTGAATAAAGTAGCAAACATATTAATAAATTAGATTATGTACCAAAGCCGTTTTGACAAATGTCATATTTTAACAAAATTATAGAATAAGATTAATGTTACGGACAAATAGGTAAATATTGAAAAATTCGTTTATTTATTTTATTTAATATATTTATTATTAGATACATTGGATATTGTAAATATATTTTTTCACTATCCATATTTTTGACACAAAAGTATTTTTTAGTAGGATAACTCAATACGCTATTTGACTATTTTCTGAAAACCATACCACATTATGAAGTGGAGTCTATAGACCTTACAAATAAAGGTTATTTTTAATTACTATATCTATATGATTTAAAAATAAATTTACAAAATACACTGAATAATTACATTGTCAAAACGCTCTATCTGGCAATGTGGCGTTCAGTTCGTAAACATCCATTCCAGAGATTCGTTCGCATGTCACCCATTCTCTAATCAACCATAGATCAATCAATCAATCAATAGTCCAAATGAGGTTTTGTCAAAAAAAATAGTTTTTTTTTCTTTCTTCACATTTTATTACATTGGACATGATAATATTATTAATTCACGGGTACAAATGACAAATAACGCGTTTTAAAGGTATTTTTAATATTTAATTTGCATCTATGCCGTTATCAATCCCATTCATTTCCTGTACGTGAGTAGTTCATACTAATGCATGACGTCATAGCCAATCAAAATCGTTTACGATCACGTGGCGCGAACTCAAAATAAATTAAATTATTATTGTGGTTTTAGACAAAATATACAATATTTTTAATGTATGATAATGAAATATGTTTAAAATTAAATTAATTACACGGATGGAAACAAATAAGTCATTATTTTTATACAGTCAAATAGCCTATAGGTTAAGGCTAATAGGTTTTGTTGTTTTTAAAATCTTTATAATAATGTAGCTTTATAAGTTATTAAAAATGCATGATTATATTGGGCTTTTATATTTCGTTTTACTTTATTCTGAAACATTAGGTAACAAATGTAACAAATATATGAAGTGTCGTATCTGCAGCAATGCCGACTTGATCTATAATATAATCCGCTCCAGTTGTAATACCTCAATGCAAAAACTCATTCGGACGATTGACTGATTGATTGATCTATGGATGATTTAAGAATGAGTGATATATGCGAACGAATCTGTGGAACGGATGTTTACGAACTAAACGCCACATTGTCAGACAGAGCGTTTTGACAGTGTAATTTTTCAGTGTATTTTGTAAATTTATTTTCAAATGATATAGATATAGTAATTAAAAATAACCTTCATTTGTAAGGTCTATAGACCCCGCTTCATAATGTGGTATGGTTTTCAGAAATTAGTCAAATAGCCTATTCTGTGCGTTTGGCTACACTATGCGTCCTCATAGTATTGTTTGTGAATATGGGTGATAGAAGTGTTTACCATATTTTATGAGATAAAAATAATGAAACCTTGTTAAAAATATCTTGATTACTTTATGATAAGGACTTGACCCAATCTATCTTAACCATTAAGAACAATAATGAATTTGTTTATAGATAAAATGCTGATGGATATTTTACTATAAAGACCTAACTTATGCTTTTGGATTTACTAATAAATTGTTCGATTTACTAAGCCTTAATGGTAAAGTTGGCAATATTATTGGATCAGCATATTTTCATCTTCTTAATGACATTTCACAAAAATAATAATAATAATGAGTATGCTGTGTCTGTTGATATAAGTAACAGAAATCAAGGTGTGACTAGGGTGAATCTTGGGTCACCCTAAAGGTGTCAACACTAATACACAAATTATGATTTTGATCATATTAACACATCACATTACATTATATCGAATTTGGGATGACTTTAGCTTTCTTTAACTAAAATAATAATAATAAAAAAATATAACAAACAATCACATACATATTCCTAACTCTACTCTAAGATTGAGTGTTGTGTCATGGTTATTTCAAATTACGAGAGCAATTTTGGTCTCACAAACACCTTGACCCAAAACAAATACCTATGGATCACACAAATATTAATCTCAGTGCGGCAGTCGACCCAAAGCCTTTCGTTTCACAACCGGCGCGCTGCGCCACTGAGGCTGTCAAATGGAATATATTCCAAACCAATAATCAATATACCAAGTGGCTATCATATCGTATTGTAATGTTAAATAATTTTGGCAAATTAATTAAATATTACGAAAAGATTCCTGATAAGGTATAGTCACCATAGGTATCAACAATATTCATTAAAATAACACCCTATTCATTCCCTCAGCCTGGTCAGCATGCTACGATGAGAGCAGTGGTTTCACATACTACTGGAACCAACAGACAAATGCAGTGACTTGGGAGACTCCACCGGAATATCTATTAGCATTGAGATTGGCTCAACAACAGTTGCACACACCGGGTAAGGGTAATTTGTAGGATATTTTTAATTAAATAGACCTGTTTATAGATTTCTGAGAAACCATTTTTATGAAGTTGTAATTATTTAGCATGACATTTAAATTAGTCTTAACTGTCTTAATTTAAATAACAAGCAAACTCCACTACTAGGAATTTCAATGCTATTATAATTAATTTGATGCAGTTGTGTCTTTTGTTTTTTTTTCTTTCTTTGTTAATTTTATATTTTAAAATCGCGCATGAATAATGTATATTTGTAGCCAGTATGTAGGGTTTGTATTTTTGGTGTTCGTATTTGTGTCATCCCAAAACTACGCATGTGTATTGAGTACCTACACTATTTTTTCCAATTTGTCATGACCTCATATTTTTTATGCACAGATTATTGTATTTTACTAAGTATATATACTATCTCTATATATTGTTTCTAGGTCCTTCAGAAGTATCGGCAGAAGAATGGCAGTTGTACCAACAGGCCCTTGCTGAGAAACAGGGCGCCCAAAACAAAGTACCACCTAAACCTGCCTCGACCAAGCCTGGGAAAACTAATCACAAATCTCCTGTAGACAGTGCCAAAAATAACACAAATAAAAAAAGAAGATTCAGTGAGCCTGAGGAAGAGTGAGTATGATATCTTGTATATTTGAAAATAAATTCATAAATAAATATTGTATACATATTTAGGAATGAAATAATCAACTTAATAAACAACTGAACTCATATTCCAATTATTGTCTCTGTAAAACAAATGTATTCAATGTTTATTTATTTAGTTCACAAATCAGATAATTTTACCCTTTGTATTTAGTTACACCAATACTTTTACACTTTTATATTACACTTTTATACATGCCTAAAAGAGTGAATACAGTGTTCAGATGATAAAGTTAATGCAGAGTTATTGTAGAGCAATATCTTCATAGTACATGCTACTGAGCTAACCCAACAAATTAAAAACTGGGATTGTTCTCTAGCAGTGATCACAATTTTTCACATTTTGTGCACTTATACGTTTTTAAAGTTTATTGATCAAGTATGACATGTTATTCAAATATTTTCTTACAGGAAAATAGAATTGATAACATCCTACCACAATTCCGATTCGGAATCAAACGACGAAACTGAGAGTCCAGTTAAGCAGCCCACACAACCACCACCACCAAAAGTTTCCAAAAGTGCCAATAAGAAACCTAAGCCCAAACCGGCTGTGGTTACGTACGGACCAGTGCTACCTCCAAATCAAAACTATTCTGTGCCTATTGGCCCTGAGATGCCGCCTGATATTCTAAATGGCAAGGCGAAATCGCCTGAAACATCTAAATCTAAGATAGATAATACAGAAATTAGAGATGAGGTTAGTGGCAATGATACTTAAGATTAATTTGCTTGAAGTAGTCAAATGTCGTATAATCTTATATTGCTTGAGATATGCTTTTATAACACAAACAAGCATTTATATTCGTTGTTTTAAAGTATTAACATGCCCAATGTTATTGTAAAGAGAGAAAAACTATTGTTTCAAAGACTGTACACAATCTATATAAATAAAAATCTGTACCTACTACTCAGCGTACCGTGTTTTATGTACACTTCGTAGTTAATTTATTTGATGTCTAATTAGGATATATTATAATTTCTAAAAGAGTCCAGTAAACACATCAAAGTATAGGATATTGTATTATGATGAGATTCTGCGCCTGATTAATATCAAATACACTTTCAATTAAGATGGAAATATTGCAATAGTAAAATATGGGCCATTGGAACCACAGGTCTTGAGGTCTGTGTTTCTATATGGTGTGCATTTATTCACTACTCATATTTTAGTTACACTTTGTGTGTGGGCAAGTTTTCAACTTAATTGAATTTTGAGATTTGATGGTGATGGTTAAGTTTTCAATCTGAATTTATGATTAATTATTATCGAGAATAAAGCCAATAGTACTGTCATATACTTTAATGCGAAATAAATTTTATTTAAGGGTAAAAAGTCTGCAGTGTTAGTAGAAAACGAAGACAGTCAAGATGAAAGTGCATTACTAATGAAATTAAAAGATAAAGCACAACTCTTGGAAAGTTTAGGAGGGGAGATACCATCGGAAATTCATAAAATGATATACGAAAATAATTACACCAATGCGTCGCAAAAATCCAAAGAAAGCATAGATGCTATAGATAATATCGATGATTTACTAAACGAAATAGAAAAGAAAGAACTTCCAAAAATAAAATCAAAGAAAAATGAATTATTAATGAAGAAAACGCAAAACCTAAAGATGTAGAAGGGGCAAAGAAATCTCCAAAAAGTCGAGAAGTGACACCGCCTATTGAACCTAAACCATTATTCCCGAGTATCAAGAACATTGTAGAAGAAGATATAATATCACCAAAAAAACCAAGTGAGGAAGAACATGCCGAAATTACTGACAAAAGCGAAGTTATTAATGCAAATGAAAAGAAAGGTGCAAATCTGTATTTAATGAGTGCAAACGAGCCTATGGAAAACACACACAGGAAGAAATTTAGGATTTCCAATTCGGTGTTGCCGGAGCGAAAGAAAACTGAAAGTCCCGCATACACAACGAAATATGCGCAAAGCATAGATGGGTTTACTACCGAGAGAACTGGGTTAGGGTTTAATAAGGACGAAAATGAAGAGGAGAGTCCAAAGAATACGATATCTTATGGGAATGGCCTAACATTCACGAAGGGAGAGACATTAAATGAAGAGAAAAGGGATGAGGACTTGGACGATTTGACTGATTTGGTGGAGGCCAAGTTGAAGTATTTGAACCAGCTGCAGCCCTGTACTGTAACTCCGGTGCAAGAGATGCTCATACAGATGCAGGTGAGGAGAAATTCATGTAGTTGCATGTTTTAGCTGTTTGTATGCTTTATTTTACTTGTATATAATTTTATACATGTATTAAAATTAGACAGAGGATAGGTAATTAGATTTTAATGTTTTAATTAAAACTTAGTTTATTTTAGTTCAAGCAAGATTGATTATGTTTTTATACAACAGACCAATATTGAAGGGCCATATTCGCTTGAACTGTTCAAAAATAAATTACGACAGGAAATCAAAGATGGCTTATTAATTTTGTATTCGTAATTCGTATAAGATCAAACAGCTCAAATAGAAGTCACAATAGATGAACTAATAGATGGCGTTATTAATTTAGTTGATTAATGAAATTAGAGATGTCATGAAATGACTACGTTTTAAAAGTTATATCTTTTAATTTTAATACGGTAATAATTTATGATATTAAAGGTATTTTTTAATGAGTTAAATAAAACGTTATTATCATTAATGGTCGTTTCTAGCACAGAATACTAACAGGAAGTCAAGCTTGTACAATGTACTTCACTTTTGTTGCCACACTCCACACTACGCTCGGCGTTCTCGCAAAGGTTGAAAGTTGAAACTCGCGCTCGCAGTGGTATCAACTGGTTTATATAAATACTAGCGGTCGGGCCCGGCTCCGCCCCGGGTGCATACACGTTTTAAAATGCGGTCGGCGGCGGTTATTGTGTACAATAATTAAATATACAGGGCATATTAAGATTGCTACCGAAAACGAATCCGTATGGTAGTTTTAGTGACTTCAGACACAATGCAACTAAATTTTGTGCATAAATATGTGACGTATTTTTTTGTTATTTTTTTCTATGGTGGTTTTAGGATGCTAAATACATAGTTTTTTCTTAAATAATAGTGTACACCCTTTTATTTTTAAAGACGCTATGGTATGCCAAGCTTTAAATTATTATTTAGCAAAAATTATGAATTTACCACTCAAACTCGACGATATTTAAAAAAGAATTAAAAAATTGTCGCGGTTTCTAACGAAATTTTTGGTTGCATTGTGTTTGTAGTCACGAAAACTACTTCCCGGCTTCGCTTTCGTTAGCACTCTTGATAAATCCATAAAAAAAGTTTTTATGTTACAAGTTCTGTGGGGTGCAATTTGCAAAAGCAGAAATATTGACCATGCTAAGGCTTCAATATTAAAAAAAGTGGTGATATTAATTTGAAATAGCAATAATTTATTATGTAAATCTTAATGTACACATTAAAAAAAATAACAACATAGAACTAAAAAAAAATAAAAAGTACAAATGGCGGTCTTATCGCTTAAACCATGGGATGGATTTAAAAGAATGAGAAAGAGAGAATAACAAGAACAGAAAATAATGTCCATTATTAGTTTGGTTTATATAATGTACTAGCGGCCCGGCCCAGCTTCGCCCGGGTGCATATAGATTTCTCTATAATATATGCACGTATTATACACATAAACCTTCCTCTTGATTCACCTCTATCTATTAAAAAAACCGCATCAAAATCCGTAGCGTAGTTTTAAAGATTTAAGCATACAAAGGGACATAGGAACAGAGAAAGCGACTTCGTTTTATACTATGTAGTGATGTATGTATGTATGTGTGTGCAGACGCTGGTGGGCGCGTTCCGCGCGGGGCGCGCTGGGCGGCGCGTGGTGGCGGCGCTGGGCGCAGGGCGCGGCGCGCGCACTCCGAGCGCACGAGGCCGCCGCCGCGCCGCCCGGCTGGACCGCCGCCTTCCTGAGGTACTCGCACACACCATCACAGCTCAACACTCTAGTTCTTGCCATTCTCTTACCATTATCCCATCGGTTCCAATTCCTTACGGGTTAAACTATGCTAGTAGCATGCTTAACCTTTCTCAGAACATGGTACGCGTAATGGGCTCGCTTACGTGTAATTTGTGTTGAATAGGAGAATTGCTCTAATAGGCATGATGACTGATTTTGAAAATCTACCTTAGGATATTGGTATTTGGTATACATAAACGTAAAATATATTTTAATTCTGAAAAAAAAATTGCTCTAAAACACCAAAATAGCAATGGCGCCCGTGTGTGACGTCATGGATTTGTAAACACTTCGTAAACTAATGTATACGCAGTTTTAGTGATATTATTTTAAATAGTGTATTGTTTGTTATTTATGGTTCTTAAAACATGCGCCCCTGAGTTGACACCCGTGCTCACGCGCCTTTACCGTCTTTCCTATAAAGCCAACCGGGTTCCGGCTTCGTGGAAGGTCGCCAATGTACACCCTGTCCCCAAAAAGGGTGACCGTTCGGACCCTTCAAGTTACAGGCCGATTGCTGTCACATCCTTACTCTCCAAGGTCTTGGAGCGAGTTATAAACACTCAGCTCCTGAGAGGATCTGGAGGAGTATCTTGAGGATCGCCAGTTGATTAGTGACCGCCAGTACGGTTTCCGTCACGGTCGCTCGGCTGGTGATCTTCTTGTGTACCTCGCGCACCGTTGGGCGGAGGCTTTGGAGAGTGGGGGTGAGGCGATTGCGGTCGGTCTTGACATTGCGAAGGCGTTCGACCGAGTGTGGCATCGCACCCTTCTGGCGAAGCTACCTGCGTATGGAGTTCCTGAGGGGCTCTGCAAATGGATCGCCAGCTTTTTGGATGGTTGCAGTATAAGAGTCGTAGTGGACGGCTGTTGCTCCGAGACCAAGACCATTAATGCTGGTGTTCCACAAGGATCGGTGCTATCGCCGACACTCTTTATCCTGCATATCAATGACATGTTGTCCATTGATAACATGCATTGTTATGCAGATGATAGTACGAGTGACGCGCGGTACATCGGCCAACGGAGCCACTCTCGGGATTCCATTATGGAAAGACGGAGTCAACTTGTGTCTAAAGTCGAGAGCTCTCTGGGGCGGGCCTCCGAATGGGGTGAATTGAACCTAGTTCAATTTAACCCTTCGAAGACACAAGTTTGCGTGTTCACTGCGAAGAAGGACCCCTTTGTCATAGCGCCGCAATTCCAAGGAGTTACTCTCCAAGGATCCGAGAGTATTGGAATCCTTGGCATCGAAATATCAAGCAAGGTCGAGTTTAGGAGTCATTTGGAGGACAAAGCCAAACTGGCGAGCAAGAAGTTGGGAATCCTGAACAGAGCCATGCGGTACTTTACGTCGGGTCATAGATTGACGCTTTACAAAGCGCAAATCCGGCCCCACGTGGAGTACTGCTCCCACCTCTGGGCAGGTGCCCCAAAATACCAGCTCGACCCACTTGACTCCTTGCAGCGACGAGCTTGTCGAATAGTCAATGATCCCGATCTCACGGACAAATTGGAACCGTTAGGACTGCGGAGAGACTTCGGATCTCTCTGTATGTTCTATCGTTTGTTCCATGGGGAGTGCTCCGAGGAGTTGTTTGAGTGGTACCACCGTCGCCTATGTACCATCGCACCACACGTTTCCGCAGTAGAGTTCATTCCCACCACCTGGAGGCGTACCGTTCCCGAACGGTACGTTTCCAGCGTTCTTTTCTACCACGTACGTGCAGCTCTGGAATGAACTCCCTGCATCGGTGTTTCCTCAGCGCTAGCGAGGTTTAAGGAGAGTACTCTCCTCGAGGTAGGCAGCGACTTTGTTGTGCTGGTCCCCTGGCACTACGGAGGACCATGAGCAGCGGTAGCCGCTTACCATCAGCCGGGCCGCTAGCTCGTCTGCCTATAAGGCAATAAAAAATAATAATAATAGTTATCATAAATACTAATGTGTATGGAGAATGTTGTAGTTCTTGAATATAATATTACATCGATAAAATTAATCTTTCAATGCATAAAATACACTTAATCTCAATTATGATCGAAAGTAAATGTTTATTTTGAAAACCCCTCTATAATAATATATTATATTATAAACAAAGCATAATTTTATTAATTCTTATTATTGTCATCATCCCTATTATGCGCTGGTTATGTCGCTAGTCGATTTCTGGGGAAGGTCTAAGAAACTCGAGTTTCGGTGCTCGGTAATAATTCTTTGCGTGCCACTGCTAATCCTATCTTACAGGGGTTGTAGCAGTTTCCATATGATGTCCTATCTATCCCTTCATAATTTCCACTGCATCCTCACTTTATAAAAACCCGTCTTGATCGTTATTACAGCTAAATTTCTATTACGAAGTATGCCTTCTCACAAATACGAATTAATCTTTGATCAATTGATACTTGTTACGTGTCTCGAGTTCAAGATATCGAGCTAGATATTGACACGTCCATATTATTTATTTTTAACATTTTACCATTCATTTTGTTGATTGGCTCACGTCATCATATCAGATCCCGATAAATAGCTTAAAATAAATAGAAACGGAACAATTACACTTCTTTGAATTGAATTTTAATATTTGTATTTGTGAGAAATTGGCAATCAGAATCTGAAAGACTATTTTAAAGGGTCAACATTATGTTATACCCAAGAGGAAGATTTGTGAGGTATCCGGGACTTTTAAAGTTTGTATTATTTTAAATAGTCAGCACGTCTTTGGTTACATCCGCCTATACTGGGTGGAATCGCTTATCGTCCGGAAAATTTAATAGTGTATTGTGTATGTGAAATTAACGTTATATACGAGATTTATCATTAAAAACTACAAACTACCCCATAAACAACATCAGTACAAGATATCCCCAAAACGCATATTATCTAAATCACCCTACACTTAAAAGTGCAACGACATGTCAATACTCAGGTGCGCGAGTGTTACTTTGCGCCTATTTATCGGTATTATTACTCTAAATATTACCATATAACATTTTGATTTATTTAGAATTTTAGTGTGTTAGGATCATTTAAGTAAATTTAGTTGTTGGAAGTTGTTAAGATTTACATTATTATTTTCATAACGTACCTACTATCTTAGAAAAAGCTGTATATGTTTTTCTTTAACGTTTTAATAAAGTCGAGAATAGACGACTTCGCTGTCGTAGGTCACGGATTCTTGCATGATTAGGAAGTCTGAACTTACCATGATCGAGTAGCCTCGGATAAGTCGTTAATAGTTCTTGTGCTGGGAACTCGTGGATTCATCATTCATGATACCATTCCTACGCAAAGACTGCAGATGTTCTGGATCTGCATACATCCTTCTTGCATGACCCAAGTTTTCATTGGATCGAACATAGCATGTCATTATTGTCACATACTCACTGTTCGTGTAATCACTCATTTTGACCGCAAGAAACTAACCAATAACCAAAATAATTTCGTACAACGTCACTCGGTACCGAATTTCGCACGACTGAGTTTGTGGCAAGATCCCTGTTTGGTGTCGGCGGCGCGGGAGCGGGCGGCGCGGCGCGGCGGCACGCTTGGTACTTGCGCTTGCGGCGGCGCGGCGGCGAGGGCGGCGCGATCAAAGGATTTTATTACTTAGATTTAGAAGTTTCTACTCGAATTCATATTGTATAAAGTAGGGTAACAATAATGTGTATTTATGAAGATTTTTTTCATTTATGTCATCTTTCTCTAAACAACGTTGTTTTATGAATAACTTATTCTAAATTAGTAACTAATAGTGGTCAATTAATTTTACACTACATAAACAAAAACATAAAAAAAATAAAATAAGTATGCCAAAGTGTTCTAAATCATGTACTTGCCATGCACAATTTTTTTCGTGACGATAAGCGATTTCACCCAGTATGTATCGTATATTAACTGCTTTGCAAATATCAATAGCTTTGCAAGCAATGTACCATGGCAGTGAATATTACTCAAATATATATCAAATTGTTTAATTTGTTAATTATTCATATCTTAAAAATTCAATGCTTAATAATACTGTCGCAATTTTCGATGTGGTATTAATAATAGTAAAAAATAATTTGCTATTAAATGAGAGTAAATACGATCAGTTAAAACTGACAGTTTATCTCGCGGGTAGATAAAATGATTCAAGTTATCAAGAAGGTACAATTAATATATGTTCAAAAAACTGTACCTGTCTACAAAAATGAGACTAAGAGACAAATAGACACGAGGTAAGATTATCAAGAGGAAGGTAACTCGTATGTATTTGGGTCAAAGGATGAAAGATTGAATGTCATCCGTGATCGATCTAAATAAAAATAAACATATTATCCGGTGCATAGCCCTCTTAGAAAATAAAAACTATGACTTCATCGCGAAAAAAATACAATAAATCTTAGGAATGTTGGTTTCGCTTTGGCCCATGTCTAATCTCAATAGCTGAACTGTTCAGTTTTAACTGAAGGTAAAACAGTCAGTTTTAGCTGTTCGTATCTAGTCTTTTTAATCATATCCATATTTTTTAAGCCATAGGTAAGTAGTTCTACTATATTACTGACTGTGATATGAAACTGTGATATATTTATGATAAATAAAAATGTTTACAATGATCTGTAGTTTCTTTGATATATTCTTTTCATTTTTATTTTAAGTTAAAAATTTTATCAAAATTTAATAGAATAATAATTGTATTGAACAAAGAAAAAATAATCAAGATTTTTAAAATTAAATAACTGCACCCAAATGTATTTAGTATTAGGTACCTATAGCTTTAAGAAGTGCGAAGAAGACAGAAGATGAAGAAAAGAGAGACAAAGCTATGGCATCGCGCCGGGGATTTGGTAAGAGTCCAACAATTATAACAAAATCATATATTTTTTCAAGATAAATGCACTTTGGTCTTTTCCAGGACGCACGAGGCTAGGCGCTTGGCGCTTTGAAGACTAGATATTTGGATCCATTTTGTGTCTGCAATGTTGTAAAATATTATAGCAGACACAATTTCGGAAAGGGTTTAAGTATATATGAATGTTTGATATTATTTTTGTGGCATTAGTTTAAGACTGTCCTGTGTCTTTAGTCAATGTTTATGGTCACCTTAAGTGTTTTCACATTTATTATTTTGATTTACTACATAACTTATATTTTAAAAAAAGTAGGCATTTTTTTGATGAATGAGACAAAAATGTGCATTTTGAAATAAAACTATTTACGGATTTTATCGCGGATTTGTATTTGTAAATATTTATATTATCATTTCAATTGGTATTAAAGAATATTGTATCTTTTTTATAGCCTCAGTTAAGACTGTCTTTTAACCTTGCTAATGACAAAAAAGTAGACAATATTGATTATGTATTGTTAAATTGTAACTTCATATTTTTTTTATTTTATTTCAACTATTCGAAATCTTAAGGTGGCCACACACATCTAAACGCACAAGACGCGCATCCTGTACGCACTTCTTTGCGAGTGTGTTGTCATGTGTGCGTTTGTGGTGCGCAGGTCGGAAGGACGCTACCAGTACCGGCGCGACTCTGACGGCCTGGTGCAGTGGGAATACCCGGCCGTCGCCAACACTGACATGGACATATCAACTACGCCGCCACACCCTGGCATCGAGGGAAAGGTACTGTATTTTTTTTTTACATTTGTTTATGGCCTCGAATGCCAACCCGCACTAGCCAGCGTGGTGGACTATATTGTCTAACCACTCTCAATTGTACTCTGGATTGTAGGAGGCCCGTGCCCTGCAGTGGGACGATATGGGTTGATCAAACAACAATGGTTTCGAATTTCTAGTGCGTTTAGCCAACGTCATGTATAGCGATACATATCTTAACATACCTATGTGTTTTTTCATTACTAGGCTTGCTTACGTTTTGTAAACTAGCCTAATTGCCATTAAAATAATATTTTTTTGCAGTTTAAGTAAAATAGTTAATAGTTAATAAATTTCAATAGTTAATAAATTTCTGCATAAGGTTCATATTTGGTCTTCGCAAATATGACCATGTTTCTGAGTTTCGTGCTAAGCTCAAGTGGTTACCTATTCGGCTTCGTCGGAATACTCACATTCTCTCTCTTCTTTATAATATTTTGTTTAATCCTCTCACCCCATCTTATCTTAAAGAACGATTCATTTTTCTTCATGACTCCCATTCGAGATCCTTGAGGTCGTCTGAGAATCTTAAGCTGAGAATGCCTGTGCATACCACGACAGCAATGGATATTTCTTTTACTGTCAAAGCAGTTCGGTTGGGGAACGCGCTTCCTGTTGTGGCGAGGCAGGCGCAAACGCTGTCGTCATTTAAAAAACTGATTAAAGAGCACTACCTTTCCCTTTAAAGCAGACTTCACTATTACTTCTTTTCATTAAATCATTTGGAAACTGTAGTATATTATAATTTATGTATGATTTTGTATTATTTATTTGTATGTATGTATATATATATATATATATATATATATATATATATTATGTATGTATTTTTTATGGATATGTATATGTAAAGTAGTTATGTTTAATTAGTATTATTTAGCTTTAAGTAATTCTTTATTTGTTACACTGCCCTCTCTCCTCTCCTTCATTTAAATCCATCCCATGGTTGTCTGTAAGATATTGCTGTTGAGCGATAAGACCGCCATTTGTACTCTTTCTTATTATAATTTCTGTTTGTTTGTATTGTTAAGTCTGTGTACAATAAAGATTTAAATAAATAAATAAATAAATAGTTGCAACATGGGCTCATAGATGTTTATTCTACATTGCAAGTGTCATCAATCGGTAGTATTCAGTCATGTACAAATGTAAAATTTCCGTAGGAAAATTGATGTGCTGTTGTTTTGCAATATTTAAGAAGTTCGGGAGGTTAAAATTTCCTCCCATCCACACTCCAATATCTTGAGTCGTGATAATAGGGTATTCATGGGTCTGAGTAGTGTTGGAATAAATAGCCATAGCTATCACAAATAGCAAGCGAAGTCGATACTAAAATTTCACAAGTTTTTTTTTTTATTGCAATGAATGACTAGACGAGCAAGCCGTTCGCCTGATGGTAAGCGATACGACCGCTCATAAACAGTAGCAACATTCCACTGCGCTCGTCATCCTGAGACATAAGATGTTAAGTTTCAATATGTCCAGTAGTTATTTTAAGTTACCAATAAGCGATATTTTGCTACTTGCGATAGTGATTCACAAAGAAGATCGGCTAATATTTTTATACGATCCCGTGTAGTTAATGAAGGAGTAAGTCTTTTACTAATTCATTTAAAGAAGATATTGAACAGTCAATTTTTTGTGTGTAATTTTAGATCTCAAAAATAAATATTTTGGAGGAATGGATTTACATAGTATTGTGATTGATTTATGGTCATTTTTGGTTAGTACAAATTATGTGGGGGACAATTAGTAATAGAAAAAAGATGGAGCATGCTAAGGCTTCAATAATAACAAGGTGGTGAAGTTAATTTGAAATAGCATTAATTCTCATTGCTAGGTCTGGGTATCGTCACTAGGTCTTCCTCAAACTAAAACTAAATGTATTATCAACAGGACGATCCCCCCCCACTACCACAGTCTCCAGAAGTACCGGCGCCGCCCCCCACGGCCGCGCCGGCGCCCCCCGCGCCCCCCGCGCCCCCCGCCGCCGGCCCGGCGCGCGCGCTCACCCCCCCGCCGCCCGCGTGGGCAGACCCGCCGCCGCCGGGCTGTGACGACCCGCCACCACTGCCGAGTGTAAGTATACTCATACTAATGAAATGTATTAAGCAAATAGAGCCGAACAAGAACTTACTCAAATCATAACTTTTGCCTTGACTGCCTCGGTGGCGTAGTTGTACTAAGGTACGGTTACAAAGCTGAGATCTCGGGTTCGAATCCCGGGTTGGGCATTGGATTTTTCTATTCATCATCAGCCCAGAGTCAGGAATTTGTGCCCAATATGGCGATAAGCCACCTATCACATTGTGGGACAGAACGTACAAGGCGAAATGTGTCTTGGCACCTCTGCTTATCCTTTCTGGGATATAGGCTTGAGTTATGTATGTATGTATAACTCTTGCGACCACATATAACACACAAGTTACACACACCTCACTACTATTACACTACCCAGGAGGACCGACGAGGGGCGGAAAGCATTGCCATGTCGTAGTCTTGCCTTTTTTATTGCAGTGTATGACGAGACGAGCTTGATGCTTGGCATTCCACTGCGCTCGCTATCCTGAGATATAAGATGTAAAGTCTACATATGTAAAGTAGTCACTGGCTACAATGTCCTTCAATCCGAAACACAATAATGCACTTAAACTGCTGTTTGCCGGGAGAAATAGACATTGTGGTGGTACCCACCCAGGCAGCTTCTCACGTATGAGAAACCTACCACCAGTAAACTCATGCTAATTATTATTATACATAGCGATTTATAAGAAATTCTATGGTGTATAAGTGCACCAACCGCACTAGGCCAGCGTGGTGGATTATATGGCCACTCTCAATCGTACTAAAAATATTTAAAAAGTAAACGAGTGTTGATATTTTTAATCCTATTTTATTCAAAATTTTAATCGGCAATTAATTTTATTTTTATCAAAAGATTATACTAACTGATGCATTTAAACTATAAGATCATAGATATATCCTAGAACATTTTTTTCAATTACAGGAAACCAATCGCGAAATCGGTGACGAATTGATGTCCTTCTACAATGATATTGCTGAGTTAGAGAAGCAAACATCAGCTCCCCACACCGCCTGTAATTCACCCGAAGCGCCTTCACCGCCGAGAATCGAACCGAAAGAGAAAGAACGTGAGAGGGAAAGAGACAGCCGTGAGAAGGACAGAACTCACAGAGATCACAGAGAGGACAGAAATCACAGAGAGAAGGAGAGAGCTAGAAAAGAGAGGGAACGGGAAAGAGAAAAAGAGGCTAAAATTTCTAAGAAGAAGAATAAGGTATATCTCGAATTTAACTAGACTGTTTATTTTCTGGTTACATTAAACAGAGTATAATACAGACTGCGACGAAAATCAAGCCAGTTTTAGTGACTTCAGACACAATGCAACTAAATTCTTTGCAAAAAAAGCGACAACTTATTTTGTATATTTTTTTAATAACGTGCACCCTTTATTTTTAAACACACTGGTACGCGAGGATTTTAATTATTATTTTACAAAAACTTTGGATTAACCACCTAAACACGATGATATTTAAAACATCGCAAAAAATATGCAATGCATTATTGGGAAAGTGCTTTTTAATATAATTAATAAATACACCCCAAAGGCACATACATAATCCTGACCCGACATTAAGACAAGTCGTGGGTATTTTCTGATACCTCTACGGGGGACTTTTCGGTCTCACGAACACTCAGCTCCGAGACAAATACTTGTAGTCCTTACAAACATTTGTCAAAACCGCAGCCTCTTGTTACACAGCCTGTGTCTAATCAACTGTGCCACAGAGGCTATTTTAACCTTAAATAATAGCTGTCTGTGATATACTTTGGAATAATAATGAGATTTAAAAAACTGATCTAATACTAATATTTATTTACAGGTCAAGATATCAACGTCAATGGGCCTAAAACACAAAACGGTGTCGAGTCTGGTGGCAAAGTGGCAGCAGGTCGCAGACGAGATTCACTCCGATTAAACTAACTATATGAAATTGGACATTCGCACAAAATTAAATTATTGGCAAATTTGTAAAAAATATTAAATGTAAAGAGATAGTTAATATTGAATGTACTGCAATCGTTTTCACAATTTTGGTGATTTAATTTTCACTGTCGAGTGGAATTGTGATTTTACAGGAATTTAGAACCCACGTGTTCTTATACTGTTCATATAAGATTTAGAATGATTGCGGGAATGCATTTTGTATTTTAGTTATACAATAGATCGGTACTTGTTGCAATAGAACAGTAAGTTGAGATTGTTCACAAAGACATGTTATTGTAAATACTATTGTGTACATATACATTTATATATTTTTAAGTAATAAACTCGGAAAATAAATGGCGTTTTATTAGTAGGATGTTGATAACCTCTCTAATGAATCGTTGATGAATTATGTTTTAATATTTTTCGGCAATGTATGACACAAATCATGTTTTTTTATTCCTATGATTGGCGAGACGAGCATTCCATTCGCTTGATGGTAAGCGATATGACTACTCATGGATAATAGCAAATCCAAACAACACCATTTGTTACAAAGCAATGCTTGGAATTCCACTGCGTTCGCCATCTTAAGACATAATAATGATGTAGAGATCTCTAAGTATGTATAGAGAGACTAAGCAGTACAAGGAAGTTATTGAGTATAAGAATTATATAATAGTTTGTTAACATCATCCAAAATAAACACTGAAAAGTTAGAGCACTAAAAACTAGACGATAGAAACCATTGATTACAATTACCTATATACAGAGATAGATGCGCAACTCCACTTTTATTTATTTTCCGACGTGATTTCGCCATCAGAGGACGCACTAGGCAAACGCGTGAAATATACTTGTTTTGTCAATATTTCAAAAGTATCTTTCGTAACCTCTTGTAATTTTAACCAATATCAAGTTGAAATTGTTTTTAATACCAAGAAAGTTCATAATATCAACATACAAAACATATTTATTGGTTTAGTGGTATACTTCAGCCATTTAACAAATACATTTAAACGAATTACAAGATAATTTCCCGTTCTCGCCAGAGCGTGGCGCCAGAATCGAAATAATCGTTTTCAACATTTTTCATGTGCGAAGTAGCACTCCTATGATAGAAACACTACTGAGTTTTAAGTTACAATTATTATTTAACTCTCAAAATAAAGTAAAATTGTACCTAACAATTGCGTAGAATTGTTCCCCCGAGTTGAATGAATATAATTTCTACACTGTCAGCAAGATGGCTCATAAGTAAAGGAGAACAATAATTTGGTAAGTTAAGACTAATGACTTTCGAAATATTGTTTTTCGAATGATTTTACGGTTATCTTCACCTCAGCTTCATGGTAATGTATAAAAATTGTTACTTATCTCCTGATTGTTGTGGGATGTTGAACGAAGGGGATATCAGGTTTCTATTTTCTCAAGCAACGCCATCTTCATACAACAAAGTAACAACACCTTAAAATTAAAATATTGGCACGATTGTAATTTTAAAATAACTGATTTTCTAAAATAATTTTACCATTTTTTTAATGGTTAGTAGGTATTTATATTTTTTAGTCAGTCATGATCAATAAATTGTAATTGAATATGATTTTCAACTTCATCTACAGAAAGTTTATTGCTGAATCCATTCATCGACGCCTTTGCCTTCAAAAGGATTTTTACTGTTTGGTCAACATTTCATATAATTATGAATATTAAATTGCGCTGAAGTTTGATATTTCATTTATGAATTAAGGAATAATTTTATTGGTATTGCAATCGCCTATTAATACATATTTTTTTGAGAATTTTCTTTAACTATTTTATAACTTATATTCATATAATTACTCCATACCAATATTGCAGAAATATCATGACTAAAATATATTAGATTATTTATTAAGAAATAACAATTAATTCGTTTCCCGTTTTAGTAATAAGTATTAGGGTTTTGTAGTGTTTAAATTCAGACATGCAATTGATTTTCAATAGTTAGAAAATTCGCATAGGAAGGTAGTTAATAAAAAGCGCGCGAACCGCAGAGCGGCATTTTCCAGGCATTTTCCGAGTTTATTTTATTCAACAAACGTAGAAATTATTGTAGATCAATAACAGTGATTCTTTGTGCTTATAGTATTGTTGCATTATGCATGACTTTCAAGTATTAGTTCAACAGAGTGATTGTAAAGAGTATTTTAATTATTTGTTTGTTGACTTCTCAAAGTGCAATTGCAGAGTTGCTATTCCTTGCCTTTCTTAAGCAAACCACTTCCTAACAGGTAAGTTGTATGCAATAATAATTACATTTAACAGATATATAGATTTTGTATGTTATTTTTCTAAGGTTATTTTAAAGACGCCAAAAAACTTTGACATTATGTTGTAATATTTCGAAATTCGAATATTGTAAGATGTCGAGCTAGCTATTCTTGACCAGCGTGTCCTTGAACAATTTCCGCAAAATTATATGTAATCCCGATCGTACAATCATTTTCTCATAAAAATATCCACTATCTGTTCAATCTGAAAACCAATTCAATAGTTAAGAACACTCATCTCATTTACGCGACCAGTAATCCCCAAACCCACACAAGAAATAAAACCCCAAACCGAAATAAGAAAATAATTGCACCAACAAAAACAATTCGATTATTCGCGTGAGATATGACACATAAGGTTATCTCGTGTTATTACTGTGTGAGATGTGACAGATGCGACCCCGGAGTCCCCAGGGACATGTCGCGTCACTCAAAACTCATTACAAAGCCTGTTTATCTACTAGAAAGTCTAGATAAGTTTTTGAGTTGTATAGAGTCAGTATCTTGAGTTGACAAAGACTTAAAATTATAAGTTAGTTGTTCGATTGATCTTTTCGAAAACTTTATTTTCTTAATATATAAACCGTTACGTGGCTCGTTGTTTGAGTTCTATAATTAAATTATAAATTATTAAGCTAGGTATAGCGATTTGTAAGAATTTCTATATTATGTAAAGTTTGCCAACCCGCATTAGACCAGCGTAGTGGACTATAATATGATCTAACCACTATCAACTGTACTCTCGGTTGTAGAGGAGGTCCGTGCCCTGCAGTGGGACGTATATGGACTGATACAGTACAGTACAATAAACCAGGTATTCGTAATTAGTATCAGCTATGTAAAACCGTACTTTTATCAAGTTACGTCTTAGGAACACACCACTTTTGAAAAGGATTGATTAGACCTTATTTTTACAAATTGGCGAGTTTGGGTTCGGTAGTACGTACTTTACATAGATCTGATATTTATATGAACAATTTTCTTTATATAGTCTTGTATAACTTAGTTTCCTTGACAGTAAAGTAAGCAGTAACTGTTATTTCAAATATACGTTGTTGTTTTTTTAAAAATTTGACATTGACCGAAAATGGCTTCAGTTGGTTTTACTTTTGTTGGTTTGTGGAAATCATTGGGGGAGGCCTATGTTCAGCAGTGGACTTCCTTTGGCTGATGGATGGATGATGATGGATGATGGTTTTACTACCATTGGCCATGTATTTTTCCTGCCAATCAAATCGGTATACGTATCCCATATCTAAAACATACGTCCTACTGCAAGTCACGAGCCTTCTCTACAATCGATAGTACAACGAGACGCAGAGAGTAGTTAGGCCAATTAAACACTCGTAGCTATAATATATTTTATTGACAATTAATAAAACATGCATTTGAATAAGATTTTGCAATTGAAACTCTAAACGAAGATAATCATACACAGATTCAAAAGAAACCTGCTCTACATCTGAAATTCAAGAACCAGCCAACATACTGAGTAACAATTCGAAACTAGCAGTTTATCTCGAGCTAGTAAATCTGGCAGTCACGAGGCATGGTAGTCGTTGCGTGCGTCTGCCGTGAGATTTATTTGAGCGTGCCTTCATTAATTAACCAGGTGCCTACATATTCATTTCCTTGCTTCACATGTTGAGACGTAACATGCGCGTTAATTTCAAATGCCTTGTTCTTAGAGTTCCGTACCTAAAATTTAAAAGCTGTGGTTGGTGATCGGTCCCTCATATGTGAGAGCCAAACAGCAGTTTAAATGCACAGAGTAACTATTGGACTCAGGATTATGTGTCAGGATAGCGAGCGCAGTGGAATGCTAAGCATTGCTTTGTAATTGAGGGTGTTGTTTGGTATTGGTACTGTTAATGAGCGGCCGTAGGGCTTACCATCAGGCAATATTTCATGGCAATAATAAAAAAAGCGGGACCCTATTACTAAGCCTCCGCTGTCTGTCTGTCTATTTATTACCAGGCTGTGATTCATAAACTGTTATAGCTAGAAAGCTGAAATTTTCAAAAATTATGTATATCCGTTGCCGCTATAATATCAAATACTAAAAAAATATGTAAATATTAAGGGGGGTCCTCATACAATATGTTATTTTCGTATTTTTTTTTGCTGAATATTAATAAGAGTAAGAAGAAGACGCTTTACGTTTTCACAGAATATTTAGATGTATTACCTTTCAAAATAAAGAATTAAATAAAAATAAACTAGACATTAAAGGGGGGCTCCCACGCAACAAACGTAATTTTTAAGCAATTTTTAACTCGATATTAAAATCAAGTCTTCAGTGTAGTGGGTATCAGAAATTACGAGAGACTTTTCCGTCCCACGAATACCCAGACCCGAAAGAAAATTGGGTCGCACAAACATTGTCTCGGTGCGGTATCGAACCCACAATCTCTCTTTTCACAGCCGGCGTCTAACCAACTGCGCCACGCAGGCTGTTTAAATTATAAGATCATCCACTGAATTACACGCCCGCCCAAATACGATGCTTGTATTTAGTCTTGGCTACGGTTGAAAGGTTAAGTGGCATGACCATTGGTTAGTGCCAATAATACTTAAATTTGTTTTTTAACTGCGGACATAACTCAGGTGACACGAAATTCATTAAAACCAAGTTAATACCTAGTTAGAACACTACTGACATAAAAGTTACAAAAATAAGTGTTTTACCTGGTCCTAATATATTTACTTTAAATACGTATTATGAACAAAGCCCAATCGAAGCCAGATAGGCTTAATATTTTGCATGAAATATGGGACGTAATCGTACTCACGATTGTAAAGCAGGACATTGCCCTGCAGTTGGTCTTACATACATATGTATGTATATACGCTAATACAGTTCAGTACAGTATATTAATATAAATAAATTATATCTAATGTTTTGTAGATAGAGACGATGACCCTAAAACTACACTCAAATACAAAGTAGGAGACTGTCCTTACACCCAACAACGCATTGTAATGACACCGAGCATTGAAGCTCGGCGAGTCTCCGGGAGTGTCTAACTTGTCTTCAATCCGCAACCAAATTAATCAGAAAGTTATTTTAATAGGAGTGAGAAATAAATTATTGTCCACTTCCACTACAGAGAAGTCAGCTGTAAAGCACCACGGATCAAATAAATATAACATTTAAATGTGACTTATACACAGTAAGATAATACTTTACGTCCCAATCATCGGGGTATTTACGACAGCTACATATGTAGAGAATAGGTCGGCGTCGCGTTTAGTCATAACCCGGTTTACACCCGCCATAACCAACCCGTATGGGCGGCCGATAAAATAAAACTGTGGTCTACCACGCTGTGAACTCGTGTTTTGCGAGTTCTTGTTAGTTTGGGTATTTTAACAGATGTATTGTATTGATTCTGGCAAAAAGGAATAACCTACTTAGTGATAGATTTACAGCGTATAGGTTTTTAGTTCGAGCTCATCTTCACATGAAAGATTTTTAAAGTTATTTGTGTAAATAACAGCAATTCGAATTGAAACGTCTGCTTACTGCTAGACTCTCGCCTTCCCTATGATTTGGAGGAGTTTAGGAACTAGACTCCCATACTTTTAGATAGGATCTATCTATTACCTGGAGCGGCTTAATGGGATTTACATGGTTTAGTAAATTTTAGAATTTTAGACTCCCAGGATGTATCATTAAGTCTGAGGTGGGTTCGAGCCGCCGATCTCCCATCAGTATGGTCCACTACCAACTAGGCTTAAGGCAATCGCTTAGTGGTAGGCATAGTAACCTAACATATTCGCATGTTGTGAACACGTTCGCAAGGATTTATTGGTCATAAAATAGCAGATTGGACTGTAAAGTGTAGGATATGCATAAGTTATTTTATAGCGGCTATGTAGTTTGGAATTGTTTACTTTATTAAATGGAAGTCCAGGAACCGCAGATATATATTAACCAAAATTTATACTTAATCTTGATCTCACTTCAAAATATACGGGTCCCTTATGAACTTCAAAATACGACGGATTAAAAGTCCTTCTAAAATCACTCCGATTTGAAAATTATATAGAGTTGTTTGCTTCAGAACGAAGAATCTCGCAGCGTTTCAAAATACTATTGGCTTGTAGACATTTTTATCCAATATCATTAACATTTCAATCCATTCAATTCCACTCCATCTTTAACTACAGGAAGTCCACCATTGAATGTAGGTTCTGTTCTGAGTTTTGCCATTTTTCATTCCAAACTACAGGTCGGCAAGTAGTTTTAGGTGGGGTTTGGGTATTGTAGAAAAAAAATCCAAGGTAAAAAAAACGTTTACCGATTAAATTCGCGAATACAGAATCCCATCAAAAACGTCCTGTAAAAAAATCCAAGTCTCGCAGCTCAGTTTTTCTACCGCAAAAAGTTGTGAGATCCATGTAATACCAAGTCGATTGATTTATTTAGTCTTTGCTTAAGGGACGTTCTGTATAAAGTTGTTCCGTGAGTTATTATCATATAAATATTAAAAATTCTTTACGTTTTAAATAAATAGATTAATGTATCGTACAATTTATACATAATGCTACTGGCCAAGTTTTCTTTTAGAATGCTGGCCGCAAAAAAGTTTATTGAATTCGAATTTCGAATTGTTCATGAAAATATACTTTTTAGAAATTTACTCATTTTTAAATATGGAGTGGACGCTTAAAGAAGACCGTGTTGCGGTTATTGCGTTGCATCGTTGCGGTTACGCGCCAATTCAAATTTTTGACATACTGAAAAATTTGAATATAACCAAAAGATTCGTTTTTCGTACCATCAAACGATACAATGAAGACTCTAGTGTAGATGACAGGTCAAGAAGTGGTCGCCCTCGGTCTGTTAGGACTCCAGCAGTGATAAAAGCTGTGAAGGCGCGAATTCAAAGAAATCCCAAACTGTTGGCCCTTCAGATGGGGTTAAGCAGAACCACGGTAAAAAGGGTGTTAAATGAAGACTTAGGGCTTCGGGCATATCGAAGAAAAACAGGACATCGTTTGAATGCTCGTCTAATGGACCTAAGACTGAAGAGATGCCGCGCTTTGTTGAAGCGGTACGCGGGAAAAAAAATATCGGTAAATTCTTTTTTCAGATGAAAAATTTTTTACCGTAGAAGAGAGCTACAACAAACAAAATGATAAGGTGTACGCACATAGTAGTGAAGAAGCGAGCAACCGTATTTTGCGTGTCCAAAGAGGTCATTTTCCATCCTCGCTCATGGTATGGTTGGGAGTTTCTTATTGGGGCTTAACAGAGGTACATTTTTATGAGAAAGGTGTAAAAACGAATGCAGTTGTGTATCAAAATACACTCCTGACGAACCTTGTGGAACCTGTTTCTCATACCATGTTCAATAACAGGCACTGGGTATTCCAACAAGATTCGGCGCCAGCTCATAGAGCGAAGAGCACACAAGACTGGCTGGCAGCGCGTGAAATCGACTTCATCCGGCACGAAGACTGGCCCTCCTCCAGTCCAGATTTGAATCCGTTAGATTACAAGATATGGCAACACTTGGAGGAAAAGGCGTACTCAAAGCCTCATCCCAATTTTGAGTCACTCAAGACATCCTTGATTAAGGCAGCCGCCGATATTGACATGGACCTCGTTCTTGCTGCGATAGACAACTGGCCGCGCAGATTGAAGGCCTGTATTCAAAATCACGGAGATCATTATGAATAAACTTTAGTGTCATAAGAATCTATGTTTTGTTAAGTTCATTTTGGTATATAAATGGTTACATAATGAACAAACTTGTTTCAATTATTTTATATTAAACATGTGACAGAATTTATGACCTGACTAGGTATATAATGATTTTTCTTAAAGCCTCTGTCTTATGTTTTTTTCTTATTTTTGTAGGTATCAATTTATCACAAATATAGCGGATTTGATTATTAGTGTTATTTCTTTCATGGTAATTGATATTTCGAGCTATTTAGTCTATTTATTTGCAAGTTTATTTTCGTCATGTTTTTCTAGAGAAATGTTGTTCAGTATCAAGGGTGTATTCAACACCCTTTCCCTCTCTATACCCCCTCCTGTTACGCCTCATATATATAGATACCTATCTACAACTATTATTCCATTATATACGGGTACAACGAATCCTTAACTGTAAATATAACTTTGTAATCCTATACATTTATATGAAATTACAAAGTTATTCACGCAGTTGGTGTGTCTAGAAAACTAGACAGAAATTATGAAATGTTTAAATTTTAATTACTTTAGACACTAAACACTAATCATTTTCTAAATTTGAAGGTTCTATGTCTGCTAGAAGTGCCTTAGACTTTTGATGATCGGTCAGTCAGTCAGTGAGTGACAAAATTACAAAAGTTTGACAAGTTATAATTCTTAAACAACTAGTTCAAATTGAATAAAATTTTAAATATACCGTGTTTACACAATGCCTGCTTAGTATCTGTAAATTCAGGCTTCTTGTTTTAACCACAACGAAGTTATGGAGTGTTGAAAATGGTCTGAATTGCTTCGAGAAAAGGATGGTACGACTGTGCCGCTTTTTAGCTCGACTTGGAGGAGGCACTGCCGTGCCCCCAGATTTTTTGGTTTGGAATAGAGGAAAATGGTCACAGTTTTTGTAACCCACGACTACTGAAAACGCGAATGTGGAATTCGTGAATAAGGAGTATTTACTGTATACCTTGCCTTCTACCATACGTAGTAATTAACTATACTTGGTATACAATACATTACAATTTTTGCGATCTGAGTTTCGACCTTTCGCGATCCGCATGTTGCCGACCGTTGCTCTAGACCTTTATCTTTTGCCTTCTACGGCGTACCATAGGGAGATAAATTAATATATATATAATAGATAAATTTGGCCTGGTCCCCGGAGGGTGTTGCTGCAAGCTTTCCATATTTCATTAAGTTGATTTTAAATAATGCTATGAAAGCCCTGTTGGATTTTAAATTTTATCAATTATTTCCTCTACCATCGCTCGCCCCATGCTCGTTTGCCTGCTAAGGATAATAAAGAAAGGTCCTGTTTACAAAAATTGGGTTAATATACCTATTCATTGCAAATTTCCACTATATACTGCATATTATACCTACCCCAAGATCGTTAGTATATTATGAGTTATGTTTACATAAAATCATCGCTAGATATCGGCTCTCTAAGTATCAATTCATTCTCAATAACAGTACAGACACGTAATAGTAATAAAAATACTGTTTGAGTGTTTACTCGGTATTCAGTTAAATCGATAGCGCACAGATGTAAACGTGTGATTTTATGTAGTCCAGCCGGCGCGCGGTGAATACCAATGAATATATTATAAGACAATAAAATGGATCCGTATTAGGTTTGGCAAGCGACTGTGGAGGCGGCCTATAGTGACGCACACGGCTTTATATTGACACCGCTGAATGTTTCCCCTTTGAGGTAGACATTTACACACTCTAGACATTACCAACATTGACATAATGATTCTTTTATTTAGTTTCAAGTGAAATTGTAGGCGGTTTAGCTGTAGCGTAGCTTGATATCCCAACGCAATAGTTACTTCTGTTTCTAGCGAAGTGCGTGGTGGCCTGTTCGTAAACGATGCGGAGTGGATGATTCGGATGATTCGGAGTCGCATATGTATTGATAGTCAATCACCACTTACTAAAACGGTGAAGGAAAACATCGTGAGGAAACCTGTACAACATAGCGATTTGTAAGAATTTCTATGGTATGTAAAGTTCGCCAACCCGCACTAAGCCAGCGTGGTGGACTATATGGCCTAAACACTCTTAATCGTACTCTTGATCAAAGGGCCCGTGCCCTGCAGTGGAACGTGTATGGGCCGATACAGAAAATCCAGGGCTATTCAAAATACTTAATAATAACTAAGTAATGTCTATTTCTTCCGTCAAACAGCAGTGTAAATGCTCTGTTGTGTTCCGATTTGAAGGACATTGTAGCCAGAGAAATTATTGGAAATATTGAAACTTACATCTAATATATGAGGAAGATGAGCCAAGCATTTCTTTGTAATTCATAATGTTGGTTGGTTTTGCTACTGTTTATGAGCGGTTATATCATTGGGCAAATGACATGATCGTCCCGCCATTCATTGCAGTATAATAAATATGAAGTATGGACAAAAATATATTACAAATTGATATATTAGATACATTTGTATGAATGGGATCGGACCAGCAGCTAATTTAGTCTGTAATTTATCTGACCTCTGCGTTGTAGGTTGTAAAATGTCAGAATGTGTGCCTCGTGCAACGGAATCACAAATAGACGTGAGTAATATGCCTGCTAATTCGCTTCCTATTAGTGCCGTGTTCATTCGTTTCCGGTGATACGTAGGCTATCAAATGTCAAAACTAGAATTCTAATAATGAAGTGAAACACGTTTGTGTGTACTGATATATAAAGACAGCAATTGTATGTGGATTTAAATCTTCTGATATAGACACTTCTGAATCTTCGATATTTGTACCTATTTGTATTAAATTTATTAGCTTAAAACTTTCGATTACTTGTAATTGTGAAGGATTAATAATTTTTGTAATTACTCTATTCTACTCCATGTTTAGTAAGTGCGTGGTGGCCTGTTGGTAAAACGGACTAGACGCGTCAGCCAACATGTTCACGGTGGTCGCGGGTTCGAATCCCAGGGCACACCTCTGACTTTTCGGAGTCATGTGTGTATTGATAGTCAATCACCACGCACTAAAACGGTGAAGGAAAACATCGTGAGGAAACCTGCATACCATAGCGATTTATAAGAATTTCTATGGTATGTAAGTCCGCCAACCCGCACTAGGCCAGCGTGTTGGACTATATGGCCTAACCACTCTCAATCGTACTCTCGATTGTAGAGTAGGCCCGTGCCCTGCAGTGGGACGTATATGGGCTAATACAGTACAGTACAGTACTCCATGTTTATTAGTACAAAGTTTTAAATAAATCAGATTTCCTTTACTAACTTGTAACCTCAATCTTCTCTGTATCTCCTTAGGCTATTGTTATGTCAACTCTCATTATAGAGACTTCCGAATTTAATTTGTCTGTTGAAAACATTTTATTTGTTCTATTTTAAATTCACCTTAGAATCATCTATACTTTGTCTTTGCGTAAAGATGTAGCTTCGCTCTGCATTTTCTGTCGTATTTACCACGGAGAGGGCTCTGGACTTATCCCTGCTGCTGAGTTCCGCGACCGTACAACATAGCATACCTCCAAATACTACACCTTGGGGGTTAGACACATAGTTCTTCCCGACATATTTTTCCATATACTATAATTCTGTGGGAATACTTTCCAGCGGCGGCATTTCCAGAATACGATATAGCGACCTTCAAAAACGAGCGTATTCCCACCTTAAATACCGAGAGCGCATCTCCATGCCCTATGGTGTTGCAGATGTTCATGGGCGGTGGTGATAACTTACCATCAGGTGAACCACATGCTTTCCCACTATAATATAACACATCTGACAATATGTATGGAAAACGCCATGTTGATTTATGGAGTAGTGTAAACGTGAAAACATCACAAAGAAATAAAGCATATATAAGACAAATTCACGGGCATCAACTACTAACGTACATACATAATCGTATGTCTCATTCACCCATCCCTACTCCCAGTGATAAACGTCCACTTGAAACGGGTTCGGTCCTCGTATAATTTGAATAGAATTAAATTATACCAAGGATCCAGGTGTCTCTATATCTAAACCATAACTTTCCCGTGGCCAATAGCGGTTGGAAATGTTCTATTTATGATTTAACTCGATTCGGTAAGTTATAGCTTCTCAAGGGAATGGAGATCTGTTCCGATCACGTAGGATTAAGTGTCAGTTTATAATTGTGCGTCGTAGATATCAAAATTGCAACTAATTTGAAGAGTATTAAATCGTTTTATTAATCTTTCGGTAATTTATTTAGCGGTGAATTAGTTTGTTTCTACGGGTGGTTTGTGCCGCCTGGGCAGGTACCACTGCAATGTATATTTGTCCCGCCAAACGGGATAGCGAGCGCAGTGCAATGCCAAGTATTGCTATTGTACATAAGCAGTCGTGTCGCTTACCATCAGGCGAATGGAATACTTGTCTCGCCAATCAAAGCGATAAAACCAATTACCGCCCTATCGCTATCACCTCAGTGATGTGTAAGGTCATGGAGCGGATCATAAACGCTCAATTGGTCCACTACCTGGAGGATCACTCGTTGATCAGTGACCGACAATACGGATTCCGCCATAATTGATCGACGGGTGATCTTCTAGCGTTTGTCCTGCATCGCTGGGGTGAGGCGATAGACCGGCGTGGCGAGGCTCTTGCTGTGAGCCTCAACATTGCCAAGGTGTTTGATAGGGTCTGGCACCGTGGTCTTCTGTCCAAGCTTCCGGCATACGTCTACCCGGCAACCTGTGTTCGTGGATTTCCGGCTTTCTGCATGGGCGTAGAATACGTGTAGTCGTAGACGGACACGCTTCGGCGCTCATGTCGGTAAATGCCGGAGTTCCTCAGGGCTCGGTGCTGTCGCCCACCTTGTTTATTCTGCATATCAATGACTTGTTGTCGCTTGGCAACATTCATTGCTATGCAGATGACAGCACGGTTCATGGGCGATACCACTGCGGGCCTCCAGGTTGCCGTGTCGAATCTGTGAAGGGACGCGAAAATGGGGTTCCAGGAATATGGTTGAGTTCAATGCCAAGAAAACCCAGGTGTGTGCGTTCACGTGCAAAAAATCCCCGTTCTCTCCCCTCCCCATTCTTCAGGGTACTCCCCTCTCAGTGCGGAATGACCTGTGTATCCTTGGTGTGGATATCCGCTGTGATCTCAATTCAAGGAATCACATCGAGGGCGTAATATTTGCCACATCACGCAGGGTTGGAGTCCTGAACAGGGTGCGTCGGTTTTTCACGCCTGGTCAGCTTTGCCGCTTATATAAAGCGCAGGTCCGGCCGGGTATGGAGTACTGCTCGCACCTTTGGGATGGATCCGCCCAGTACCTGCTCGATGCCTTGGATGTATTGCAGCGGCGGGCCATCCGCATTGTGAATGATGCAGACGTTACGAGCAACTTGGAGTCGCTACAACTCCGGAGAGATGTCGCCTCTCTAAGCGTGTTCTACCGCCTGTATCACGGTGAGTGCTCTGAGGAATTGTTCAACTTGCTCCCCTCCTCTCCATTCCTAACCAGAACCACGCGTGCTGGCTTGCGAAGCCATAGCTTGACGGTCCACACCATCCCGGCGCGAACCAAACGGTTCTCAAATTCGTTTCTGTGCCGCACCGTCAGGCTGTGGAATTGTTTGCTGGCGCACGTGTTCCCTCCTTCCTACAATCCTGGGTCCTTCCGCCGTGGTGTGAAGAGGCACCTAAGCAGGCCGGCATAATTGTTTCCATTGGCATGGGACTGCCGTCCGATGCCAATGGATACTCTGCCTGGGCGGCATTGGCACTTTCCATCAGGTGCAATGCCGCCACTATGCCAGGCCATTATTAAAAAAAAAAAAAAAAAAAAACTCTCTCAGGCTTGTATTCAGTAACATTAATAAAGCTGCCACGAGTACAAAGGCGTGGACTGACACGTGATTTTCTATATAAAACGATGTATCGAAATAAAAAATCAATTACCGTGGACACTGCAGTTGATGACATGCAAGGGGTCGACTACCCACAAAGCTGTGTGATGTGGATAAATGAATTTATTATGCATAACCTAGGTCTGTTTTATATAGCATGCGCAAGCAGTTGATTTGATTGAAATAAAGTTTTGGAGTAATATCCACAATCAATTGGGAAATTGTAGGCATTTTATTAACTAAATTGAGGATTGAAGTTCAGAAGCTACCTGATGGTGGTGGTTTTGGTGCAATTATTTATAATTATATCACCGCTCATAAACACCTACAATACTAGAATCGAAGACTTGCATTATCATGCGAAATGGGCCTTTCCATATTAAGCGATTAGGACGGGAAGGAAAAATTACCTTGAAACTTTACGCATGTTAAATTTACTCATGTGAGTTATATTTAGTAGATTCTGTAAAAATTCTTCAGCCAAATAAAATTCTGTGACCTTATATAAGGCGTACCTATTTACGATAATAAATACTTCGTATATTCTGAATTAAGCATGTCTTAAGCGACAATGCGCATAAGAATTATTTGAGATGTGACTTATTTATTTATTTAATAAAGACACACCAACAACATATGCATTAAAAATTAACTGAAACACTTATTAAATATAGTGCTGATGCACATGCCTAATAAGGTGACGACGAGTATTTGGATACATTTTAAAATAAAATATACTGGTAGTAGGTCTCTCATATGTGAGAGGCCTACAATTTATTACAATTTTGAAGACGGTTTAATTTTTTAAAATTATTTGCTATTGATTTTATAGCAGGAAATAAACACAAGGTTCATCTGATGGTAAATACACCATAGGGCATGGTCATGAAATGATGCGTTGTCGGTATTCGACCGGTAAAAGGTAAATTCTTTTTGTTGGTACATACATACTACTCGATTTAGATAGTTTTCACAAACTATCAGATATACCAGTCTAGTATATAAGTATTGTAGTTTAGTAGTATATATTTATCAGTATATTTATTGTACCATGTGAATTTGGAGAGAAAATCCCGTATTTATTGAGGATTACTTTGGTCAACTCATATGCAGCAGTAGAGAGTAGCCTTTTTAATTTATGAAACAATTATAACTAGGGTTTCGTGATAAAAATATTCCTACATAAATAAAACAGCGCTGCGGTAATATTCAGGTAATACTAGGCTAGAGTATAGGAATAAGCAAAAAGAGTAACCTATTTGGGCCCAGTAATTTAGCCAAAAATTAATGAATTTAGTTTTTACATTTATTTTGTGCAGGTGGTAAAAATGATTTCATTTTTCTTTCTAAAATCGAATCGGATATTTACTGAGTGTAGTAACATTCCTATTCCACAAACCTTATAATACAGGTATAAGTAACAAAGAGTGTTAATCGATTAATCATTGTGCCGTATTCAAATCGCATACAATGTGGCTTGATTCAATATTCAAACGGTTTGTGTCATTAAAGAATTTAGATGGTAACAGATTTCTATTTTAGCGATTCGTTGATTATTTTTAATCGATACAGAAAAAGGACATTATTAATTGATTAATTAATAAAAATAAAATAAAAATAAAAAAGCCTTTATTTCTAAACAGAAGGTTAGTAGTTAGTAGTAATTAATTAGAAAAATAAAAGTAAAAGTAGCATAAAATAAAGTAACTAGAAAGTAAAAAAATAAAAAGTAACTTAAAACAAAATATTAAACGAAAAAGTAATTATAATTTTAAAAAATATATTAAACGGAAAAATAATTATAATCTTCTGCTAGAACCCCTCTGCAGATGAAGGCCTTCTCCAAGGATGACCAGTCTTCTCTAGATTTGGCTATTTGAAACCAATCTACACCGGCGACTTAACTACGTCATCTTCCCATCTTGCGCAGGGTCTTCCCCTTCTCCTCTTACCAAGTGGCTTTCTTTCCAGGCTGTAACTATTTGGTCCATCTCTGGTCTTGCAAGCGTGCTATATGACCAGCCCATTTCCATTTTAGAGTCAACGCTTGTACTAGTCCATCTTTGGCATTTGTTGTTTCTCTTATTTTTGTGAGACGTATTCTTGGATTTTTTTGATGTTTAACATGCTGCGCTCCATGCCTCGTTGACATGTTACTAGCTTATTTTTAATCTTATTGCTGTATTTCCACGTTTGGCAGGCGTATGTCAAGCAGGGTAAGAGGCCAGAGTTCATGACCTTCGTTTTTATATTGGTTGGTAAGCTGCCTTTGAATATTTCTTTAGGCTCCAGTACTTATTCCAAGTTAATTGTGTCCTTCGTTCGACTTCACGTTCGTTATTTTCGCGATTGAAGCCGATTTGCTTACATAGGTACAGTCAGCGACATAAGTCGCTGAACACTTCACATATTTGATAACCTTTTTATGAATTAAAATTTGTACGTACTACTCTGTAGTCGTAAAATATAACCAAGTAAAGTCATCAATGCCGAGAAGTGCCATATGATATTGAAAATAATTATTATTTTAGATGATAAGACAATTTCAAATCTCGTGAATGTGTAGCGACTTATGTCGCTGACTGTACAAGTACTGGTCTGTATATGTCAGAGGCTCGCTGCCAACCGAAATCGAATTGTTTAATTACATGGTGTTTAATTAAAATTATTGTAATAGTAAGGTGGTAGGAATATTAAGCTCATTATAATTAAGGCCTCTTTTAAGTATTGACACACAGGTTGTAAAAATAAATGCAAATTAAAAAAACAATTTCAAATGATACAAAACAGTTTTTATGATAATGTGTGAGCAAAACATGTTTAAGAGTGATATATGTGTACTGTAATCTATTAAACTATATCCAGGCAGAGTCAGTTCAAGTCACAGATCATGATCTGTGGTTCCAGTAAATTAATCTGGTCTTTAAGATACAGGCTCTGCCTAGTTTGGGGTCCCCTGTTAAACTGCTGCTGTTATAATTTGTGAAAAAAAAAATTAGTATGAATAAATATCAAAATTCCGTGGTTGTCAACAAATGAAATTTCGTATTGAAATTTTCACATAATAGATATTTGTTGGGTGGAATATCAATCAATCAGCCAACAAATTAGATAAGTCAAATTGTTTTAGGCCTAACTCCAGCCAATCTGTGTAAATTTTAGAGTGAAACTCGGAGCTTAATTTATTTGCAAATATATTTCTCTTTCAATAAATATTCTCGACTAATATCATGAATTAGTATTTATTGAGACAGATTTAGGATTGTGCTTCGAATTAATATTAGGGACGTGATTTTGCAATGCGGTGGGCATTGGGATTCGAATCTAGGAATTACTGGTGGCAAGTCTAACATTCTTCAATAAGTACCTACATGAAGCAAAACGTTTGTTTGATTTCATATAAAAATAGCAGTACTCATTTAAACGCTTTAAAAATACGGATACTAACCTAACCAGTATTATATTAAATAAAATCCTTTATTAACCTTAACCTGTTGGTCGTCGAAAATATTAGCAAAGTTTATGACCAAGATACTTAGACCTATAATGATCGTTTGTAAATTCCAGATTATCCATTTACTATATTTTTTATGACCTTCGTACTCATCAGGTCATCAGGTGGCGCCAAGGGCCCAGCACAACCAGGTAATCCCATAAACTAACAGCCTAACTTTCATTTCATTTGTACGCCTTCAACACTCAATTCACTTCATTTAGAATACCAAAAAAAATCTGTAACCTCTCCAAAGGCCTCGCCAAACCTATTAGTTTTAAATATTAACCGAGGAGACATCAATCAGCTTACCGACAGTTCAGAGAATTAGGGTTTAGTTAAAACAAGACGTTATTTCAACTGGGTCTGTCAGCGGCTACTAATCTTAAAATATTACTTAACTCACTTAGTAGGTAGGGATTGTAAGAATCGATTTAATATCGATGATTTAAATCGATTTATCACTGACTTGAAACCTTTCAGCGTAGTGAGTGTAGATTTTGAAGTCGCCATTTTAATGATGCATTTTAATAATACGGAATTTTTGAAGTAATCATTGCAGAATTCATACATTCATGTAAAAGTTGATAAATTAATTTGAAATATTTAAATATTTTATGTCAAGATATACATCTCATACTTGATACTAACAGGTTTATTTAAGTGCTATTATATTATGGAATATAAAGAATTTCGCCCTTATTCATAGACAGTTTAAACCTGTATTACTTATTGAATATTTTGTCCTTTTCGAACAACTTTGGAATTCAGTTTGAGCGAAAAAGGTAAACATTCGATATTTAAATAGTTTTAGAAACTATCAATGGATAAGTTATCTTGTATATCATCAAATTGTTTCTCTCATGAGAACACAAAGTGAATAAAAGATGTAGTAGTTTATCTTCTATCTGAGACACATATATTTACTGTTTTAATTAATAAATTTATTTTACATAAACTCACGCTTTTTTCTCAGAAGAGGTAGGCAGAGGTGCCAGGACACCCACATTGTATGCTCCGTCCCACAATATGATAGCAGATGAGCGGCTGATAATAAATAGAAAAATCCAATGTCACTTTGCCCAATCCGGGATTCGAACCTGAGACCTCTTTGACCTCTCTGAGAGCTTTATAACCGTACCGTAATACAACTACGCCACAGAGGCAGTCTAAGTATAATATTCATGGTCCACGAATAAATTTTATTTAATTTGACTAACGTATCTATTGTATTTCTTTGAAAATATATTACCATAATATTCAAATTCAAATATTCGATTCTACCATCGATTTTAAACAATCGTATTATTTGCGTGCACAACACGTCTGCTAGATTAAACTGAATTATAGATAAGCGTCAAACCTCACTTTGCGGTAAAGTAATAAGAAAATACATAAGTTGCCTAACATCGTACTTTCTGAGAAATATGAAGACTGACTAATTTTATAGGTTATATTCTTTGCGTGCTTTTTTGTTATGTTTTAGTTCCAATTAGAAAGTTTCCAAGAATATTTGGCATTCGGCTAAATAGATTACAATACTAGGTAATAGCATGTTTTATTAGATAAATTTTTCCTTCATTACACAGTCACATTTTAAATAAAGGCATGAAATCTACTAAATAATACGCGTGGATTTGGTACATGCATTTATAAAATCAATACACAATGTGTATTGATAGTCAATCACCACGCACTAAAACGGTGAGGGAAAACATCGTGAGGAAACCTGCATACCATAGCGATTTATAAAAATTTCTATGGTATGTAAGTCCGCCAACCCGCACTAGGCCAGCGTGGTGGACTATATGGCCTAACCACTCTCAATCGTACTGTCGATTGTAGAGGAGGCCCGTGCCCTGCAGTGGGACGTATATGGGCTGATACATATATATATATATATATATATATATATATATATATATATATATATATATATATTTATAAAATAAATGCATGTATGACTAATTAGACAAACATACATACATTAATTAGTAATATTTCTACTCGACCACTTTGATGATTCCAATCGTAATACTCTGAATACTAATATTTATAGGTATCAGATTTTTTTTTTGTTAAAAACACATTATGTGGAGCTAAATATGTGATTAATTTGAACCGGTATAGAAAACCACTTGCGGCACACATCAATCACTAGCACAAAAACATCCAGTCAGTTTGGTAGATTATCTTTTTTTCATTTCTGAACCTAATTTCCTTCGTTGGAGAGCACGAAATACATGTTGAAAATCGTAGGGTAATTGAGGGCATTTCTTTTGGGTTGAATGGTTCTGTTTTTATAATTATTTTGTGTTACACTAAATCTAAGCTGGACAGAATATAAGGACATTATCCAGTTACAACTTGAGACTAGGTTGCAAGCTCACGATTATCGTACAGACAGACTTCTGCGTTTTTCGTAGTCAGCAATCTTCGCTAGAAAAAGAAAGGGAGGGCCAGAATTTATTTTCCAAGACTATCTAGTGTTTTGTTGGGAAAATGTATTTTAATAGATCTATTTTCGTTAATGTATGTGTATATTATATGTCTGCCAACTTGCACTACGCTAGTTGATGGGCGATAGAACCAACCGCTCTCATTTGTACTCTGGATTGTATAGGAAACTCTTGCTCAGCAGTGGAATACATATTAGTCTCTTTATTCATTACAACTGCCTTAGTAGCGTAGTTGTACTACGATACGATCACAAAGCTGAGGTCTCGGGTTCGAATACCGGGTCGGACAAAACGATATTAGATTTTTCCATTCATTATCAACCCGGAGTCAGGAATTTGTGCCCGAAATGGTGATAGGCGATAGGTCTCGCTCCATACTATATATGTGGAATAGAATAGAGAATATACGTGGAATAGAGAACATACATGGCGAAATGTGGGTGTCCTGGTTGCGCCTCAGATTACCCCTTCTGGGTAAAAGGCGTGAGTTTAAATATGTATTCATACCTTAATATATCTCACAGTAAATCTTAACACATACTGTACATCTGTGGTTTCAAATGTATTGTACATTCATTATATTCTCGTGAGCTTGTACTCGGTTAAGTCTACAATACGGTACACGCGGCACTTATTACATTTTAGCCCACTCGTGCCTGAAAATTTCCGCCTCGTAAACTTTAACCTAGATTTTTACTCGCAATTAAGTGTTGCTGTCTACCAAATTAATAGAAAGGACTATTTTTGAAGACACTAAAATATACAGGGCACACTATATTATTATATAAAATATATGAAAGTAGCAAAACCAAACTTATCTTTATTTTTTTTTATCTTAACTGTTTTACTAACTCCTCTGTAATTTATTGTGCCAGTGATAAATATTTTTTCATTCGTTCTTTCTTTTTTTCAAACAATACCGTGAATTGCATAGCAATGCTTGGCATTCCACTGCGTTTGCCATCCTGAGCCATAAGATGTTAAGTCTCAATATGTCCAGGAGTTACTCGAGCGACAATATTCTTCAAACCGGAAACCAACACTGCTGTTTTACACATTTACACTGCTGTTTGGCGGGAGAAATAATAATTCCGGTGGTACTATTTTTTTTAACGAGCATAAAGCGCTTTATGCCTTTCTTCCAACGCTTCGTGGGATTGCGGTGGTACCTACCCAGACGACTACTCACATAATATTATGAGAGACATACCACCAGTCTTATAAGGATCTGCGTAAATGAACCATCAGTGCAAATGAAATTATATCCGCGTAAAAAATATGTTGATCTTACTTATTTTACACATTCATTTGCATAACAAAAATTTCCGGTGATATGTACGCGTCTATTTGGTAGCGAGCATAGTTAGTACGCAATGGTGCAAACTATTTTTTAAATGTGTAAAATGAAAAATAACATTTTCAAAATCATAATCATAACAATCTAAAAAACAATAAATTTTAACATAATAATACCTTTAAATAAAAAGGAATAAATAATATTTTTTATTATTATTTTGATAATCTTAAACATTTTCTGAGTCTTTATTTACCTGTTTATTCACTAAAATACTAAAGTTTCAAAATAAATTTGAATAATTGAGCATTCTATTTATCGTGAATAATGCTTGATGCAAAATAAACTAGAATTATGCCAAAATTCAACGCTCGTGCAAGTTATTCCATTCCATGCTTTAAACTTGGCAGGTTGAGCTAATCGACTGACGCAAACGACTTGTTTTCAAAGAATTTACATACATCTACAGTTACAGTAGTCTATAATTGTTAGATAAAGTCAAAAGTTTCCGTTGGAATCAGCAAAAAATGTTGTGCATGAATTTAAAGCAACTATTATATGAATAGAATAGTGTAATTATATTACTAAAGTTGTAATGATAGTTGCAGTTAAATTTAAATTTGATGATTTAAAATGTATCCTTATATCATTTAATATCGTAGAAATAAATAAATAAAGTGCGTGGTGGCCTGTTGGTAAACGGACTAGACACGACTGCCAACATGTTCACGGTGGTCGCGGGTTCGAATCCCAGGGCACACCTCTGACTTTTCGGAGTCATATGTGTATTGATAGTCAATCACCACGCACTAAAACGGTGAAGGAAAACATCGTGAGGAAACCTGCATACCATAGCGATTTATAAAAAAATTCTATGATATGTAAGTCCGCCAACCCGCACTAGGCCAGCGTGGTGGACTATATGGCCTAACCACTCTCAATCGTACTCTCGATTGTAGAGGAGGCCCGTGCCCTGCAGTGGGACGTATATGGGCTGATACAGAAATAAATAAATATATATACAGGGTATCTCAAGACTGCTACCGAAAACGAAGCCGGGTGGTAGTTTTAGTGGCTACAAACACAATGCAATTAAAAATTTCGCATAGAAACGCGACAATTATTTTTTATGATTTTTTAAATATCGTCAATTTGGGTGGTAAATCCATAGTTTTTGCTAAAATAATATTATAAACACTTTTCTACCTTAGATTATTTATAAATAAAAGGGTATACACTATTATTTTAGGAAAAAATGTATTTACCACCCAAATATGGTCAAAAGAAAAAAATAACAAAAAAAATTGTCGCTTTTTTTCTGCAACTTTTTCTGTTGCATTGTGTCTGAAGTCGCTTAAACTACCACCCGGCTTCGTTTTCGGTAGCAGTCTTGAGATACCCTGTATATAAATGAATTGCTGTTCGTTAGTCTCGCTAAAACTCGAGAACAGCGGAACCGATTTTCCTAATTTTGGTTTTCAAATATTCGTGGAAGTCCAAGGAAGGTCTAAACGTTGAGAAAAAATGGAAAAAAACTTTTTTAATTGTTCAAGCGTGATGGGTCCAGCCAATATAGGATGATCTTTGTTTGGTTGACGGGAGACGTAAAAGACGGTCAAGCTTCAATTACCAACCATCGTAAATGATCTATCTTTCTATTGTCTTTCATTGACGGCTGACGAAATAGAACAAAATTAAAAAAATGTGTACATTGTGTATATAATATCTAGATACGGCGTCTTTCGCGTAATTTATTAAATGTTAAATAAAACGATGTCCATATCTACAAAAATAGCCCATAGTTCTTTGAGATTATTGCAACAGTTTAAAAAAAGGTATAACTCTATCGAAGCGTTTTGAATAATTTTTTGTTTTCATAAAGGACATTGTTTTTTGAATTGATACTTTTAGATGCGCTGGGGACAAATTTAAATTCTGCATTAGTATTGTTTTCAGACTCAAGAATAAAAAAAATATTGGTGCGTTGATGCCGTTTCTAGACATTATAATGAAACGATATGCAGTTTTATATTTTTAAATATTTGTTTTATTACTTAGGTCACTTGGTAAGGCAGTATGAAGGTTTTATAAAATTGTATATGTATAGATAGTCTTCTCAAATAAATAAAAGTAATTCACAGAAGCGCGTGGTTGCCCGTTGGTAACGTACCAGGCGCGACTGCCAACAAGTTCACTATGGTCACGGGTTCAAATCCCAGGGCACACCTCTGACTTTTCGGAGTAATTTGCAATAAATGCAATAAATTAATTAGTTTGTATTGTAAACAGTATTATTGATGGCAAAAAAATGTGGCGATACGAAGTTCGCCGGGTCAACTATCATATAATATATTAATTGTTTTCAATGAATGTCGTCGGAGTAGTAAGTGTTATTATAATATCTCCGTAGCAAATAATGATTTAAATCTGGAGAGATGGGATAGAATAGAATATAAGGTGGATTAAACAGGGCAGAAGAATAGGTATAGGATGGGATTGAATAAGCAGTTTAGACAACGGCAGTCATGTTGATTTTACATAAAATATGGACTGGAATCTGTATTTGCACCCAGGTGAAGCCGGGCCGGGCCGCTAGTAAATAATAAATAACACCCAACAGTCACATACATAGTCCTGACCCCACACTAAGATCGAGTCTTGTGTCGTGGGTTCCAGGAACTACGAGAGACTTTTCTGTCTCACAAACACCCAGACCCGGAAGAAATATTTGTGGGCCACACAAACATTTCTCTCGGTGCGGGGATCGAACCCGCGGCCTCTCGTTTCACAGGCGGCGTCTAACCAACTGCGCCACGGAGGCTGTCAAAAAATAATGATTTGAATTTTTGAATATTAGAAAATGATGATTTGGACATCAGACCGTGAAAATTCGTTTTAGTATTTGAGTTCCAACTATTCGTTGGCGGTAATCATATATGGTTTTCTTTTCTACCTAACTAATTACATATTACCAACAAAAATACTAATATATTTAGAGGTTGAAATAAGACTCTCAAACTAGCATTCGCTTCATAGTACCAACATAACAAGCCACAAAAAGCCGACAGAGGGTTTCACGGTACATTTCACCCGGTAATCGTTTGCGGCACTTAGTAGAGTCAATCATTAGAAACACATTAACGAAACAAATTGCCGGCTCACACACCACCGGCTTGCCATCGATTTTATTCATAGCTAATATTTGTGCATTTAATTGAAGTGAAACTAGAACACAGTAACTTTTTTAAACCTGTTGTATTATGAGTATATGAAGGGTTGCGAGACTGTCCCACCCTCACTTACCACTGCGTCTCTTGTAAGCCAGGACCAATATGCATGCATTTTAATAATACCGAGCATTGAAGCTCAGCGTGTTTCCGGAAATATCTTATTTGTCTTTAACCCGCAATGAAAGTAATCAGAATTTAATTTATAGTTTTAAGTAAGCGGTAGTTAATTGTTTCTTAGTTTTACGCGAATGTTTTACATTGAAATAAAACTATTATTTACGGATTTTATCGCGGATTTAAAATAAATAATAAGCGGAAATAAGGGTAGTTGAATTGTAACAGTCACAGAGCGGACGTCTAATACCTCAGTCCGCCCCGTGACCACGAAAGCTGTAAAGTAATCGAAACGTCGGGAACTCAAAAAATGTAAAATTAAACCAAATCCGCGATAAAATCCGTAAATAATAGTTTTATTTCAATAAGCGGTAGTTGCTTGCTTGAGGCGCCAGTACGATCCTTTTGTAATTGGCACTGGATATAATTGTGAGCGCAATGTTGTTATGATAAAATATCGAATAATTCTCCCATGACGACATGTGAGTGTTCAAAACCGTATTTGCACGTACCGTAGTGTTGAAAATATTGTGGATTGAACATTATTGGGGCAGATAGGAATATTTAAAATCTTCAGGAGTTCAGGATCTGTTGATTATACTACAATAAGTTATAGATACGAATATCGAACATAACTATAGTTTGTGGCGTACTTTAGATGAAGAGTTAAAAAAAGATAATGTATTCAAGCCTAAAGACTAATTTGATTTTTAATTACGTTACTTAATATCTCCTGTTGGGTTTGAATTTTTGTCAGACAAAAAATCTCTAGTAGTTTGTCTTACTCACGTAAGATTTGTATTTTACACCCACCGCACATGCTCACACTCGCATTGGCCGTCACGAGCCGCGTGCGAGTGGCAGTATTTTAAACCTATGATGCAGTACCAAACTCCGCATTTGCTCTCACGTGTCGACGCATGCGAGCGTGAGCATGTGCGGCGGGGTTTGGTGTGGGCTCAGGACTATGTAACTGACGGGTCGATGTATTTGTTATTTTACCAATTTTTTCAATGAACAGCGTGCAGTGACTTCAACCAAGAAATACGAACTCGGCTAATAATAATCACTTTCCTCACGATTTCTTTATTTCTGATCCGATAGTTTGTATAAATATCAAGTTTCACCCATAAATGTTCCAGCATTTGGTGATCGTTAACTAAATTATTATCAATATGTAACTAATAGGGCGTAATTTTTTTTGCTTTATTAGCGTTTTTGTACGTCTCCAGGCTTTATTTGGTACTTTTAATAGTAAAGTATATTAAGTGCAGTTTAAAAGAAGGTACCTAGAATATCCGATACTGAAAGTTAGCTGGTTTTGTCAAATATTTTTATTATTACATCTAGTCGTCGTCTAGTCTACTGATGGTAGGTCGTTCATATGTGAGAGGCTGCCTGGGTGGGTACCACCGCAATGTCTATTTCTTCCGTCAAACAGCAGTTTAAATGCACTGTTGTGTTTCGGATTGAAGGACATTGGAGCCAGAGTATTTACTGGACATATTGAGACTTAACATCTTATATCTCAGGATGGCGAGCGCAGTGGAATGCCAAGCATTGCTTTGTAATTCAAGGTGTTGTTTGGTTTTGCTACTGTGGTCGCATAGCTTACCATCAGGCGAACGTCATGCTGGTCTCGCCATTCACTGCAATAAAAAAAAAGTCGAGTAGTCTTGTGCAAGATATTTTTAACGTCACTAGGTGGAACTACAACTTCTGAAAATGTAGTAGCTATCTTACATGTATTTCTATAAGCCTATATACATCCCGTTGCCTCGGTGGCGCGTTTGTACTACGATATGATTTCAAAGATAAGGTCTCGGGTTCGAACTTCAGGTCGGGCAAAGTGATATTAGATTTTTCTATTCACAATCAGGGACGGGGACGTGGGACGGAAAATATAAGGCGAACCGTGGGTGCACCTCTGCCTACCCCTCTTGGGAAAAAGGCGTGACTTTTTGTATGTACGTCCCACTGCTGGGCATGGGCTACTTTTACGATCGGGCTGTGTATGATCATACAATATTTATGTATGTGAATATTGAGTGTATTCATTTATTATTGAAATATCCCATGCAACTTCTCATACAATAAAGAAACATTGTATAATGTAGAACCATAAAGTTGGCTCATACTTACGTACATTTATGAGAATCGACCACCTATTGAACTATGCAATATAAGTAAAACGCGGTTTCATAAAACACTAACGTGTTTCTTGTGAAGTTTTTCGTGTTCAGTTGGCCCAAGTTTCCATAAGAATAACACGTGCTCTATTGTAATCTAGAACAGATGGCAAAGTAACGCTTCCACCATCGCATTTGTCAATGTTTTCATATCCCGGCACCAGGCGCGTTTGCATTTCAATATTGCATGAATATATATTGAAAACTCTGGTTACATTTAAAATAATCGCTATGTTTACGTTTGAATTCTGAGGCGTATAGGTTTGGAAATTACTTATGTATTTGATTTTATCCTTTATATTCAAGGGTTACGACGAGTTAATGGGGTATTAAACTTCATATGCCTGAATTGCCTGATGGTCATCATTTATGAAAAAAGTAGACAATTTTTGTTATGCATTGAATGGCGAGACAAGCATACTATTCCCTTGATGGTAAGCGATACCACCGTTTATGGACGGTAGCAAAAACCAAACTATGAATTACAAAGCGATGCATGGCATTCGACTGTGCTCGCCATCCTGAGTCATATGATGATAATGTTCTGGAAACCGTATCAGAACAGTGCATTTACACTGCTGCTTGGTGGGAGAAATAGACATTTCAGTGTTACCTACCCAGGTGGTATCTCACATATGAGAGATCTACCACGAATAAAATTATACTATCCGACCAGAGATCAAACTGAGAATCTCAACATTAACAAAGCAACACACACTACTGCTTGAATTCTTTTATTAAAGATTAATGAGACTTGCTTACCTCAACATTTTTCTCAGAATTTTGTACACGATTTCAAGAAACTCTTACTAGGTCAACCTTCTAAGTTTCAACTCCTTTCAATCGTAACAGATCTTGCCTAACAGCTATTTACAATACAACTAACTTGTTAAAATTTAAAAAACTTTCTTGAACTAAATAGAACACCGCTCCTAGCTTTTCTATAGGCTTCGAGTACATGATTGGACCCGAACGGATAAGCATTGAATTCGAAATCCCTGCTCTTTGTACCTGGAATTTAACAAATGGCGCAGACTTACCGTGGGACAAAACGAACTTGTTACGTCACAGATTCGTAACAATTGTAGTACAATGGACGTGTCAAGTTTGTAATGTTTGGAAATGCTTACGGATGAATGATAAAATATTATATTGTATTTATTTAAAATATTTTAAAATGTATAGGTGATTTGTTATGTTTATAAATTAATTAAGGTTTGTTCTTTAAAGATAATTGAAGTAACGGAAACAGGCCGTCAATGAGTTAATCCAAACATTTTAAAATTCGTAGAAAAAGACGATATATTAACAACATTCAAAACTTATTATTTATTGATTGAAAATCCGCAGCCAATACATCTGGTATGCAAACATATATTATAGCCTATAATGGATTAATATTTTAAAATATAACTTAAGTATAACTAATAAATTATATTTCAGTAGCCATTATTTATTCAGGTCGTGCAAGACATATGATCATGTTTCCGAGTTTCGTGCTAAGCTCAAGTGGTTACCCATAGGACTTCGTCGGAATGCTCATATTCTTCATTTTCTTTACAATATCTTGTTTAATCCTCTCACTCCTACATATCTTAAGAACGTTTTCTATTTCTCCATGAGACACATTCGAAGTCCTTGAGGTCGTCGGAGAACCTGAAGTTGAGAATGCCAGTGCATACCACGAAGTTCATGGATCAGTCGTTTACAGTCCAAGCTGTTCGACTGTGGAATGCACTACCTGTTAAAGTGAGACAGGCTCAAACACTAACTGCATTCAATAAAATGGTCAAAGATCACTTTTCTCTCTGAACAGCCAAAATGAAAAGTATAATTCCTTGCATTTGAACCTAAAAGTAATTTATAGTATATTTATTTATATCTGTAGAAATATTTATATATTTATATTTATAATAGGTGTATGTATATAATTATGTATCATATATTGTGTAAATACTAATTATAAATAATTCGTCTATTATTATTTTATTGGAGCTTGTATCCTTTTTTTTCTATCCATCCAAAGGTTGTCTGTAAGAAATCGCCTGGAGCGATAAGACCGCCATCTGTACTTTTTTTTTCATTTTTTTTATTTAAGTGTTTATCCTTTTTTGTGCAGTTAAGAATAAAATAAATAAATAATACAAGATGTTCGATTTGAGAACGTCGTGGTATCACAAAAGTAGTAGCAAGAAATATCATGATATAAAATAAGGTTTAAAGAACAATGATGTGTAAACAGGAATTCAAATTAGAGTAATATTTATTACATTGTGCGGCAAAGAAATCATTAAATGTTATAATCGGGAGCGTTCCCGCGAATTCTTCCCTTCATGTATTTTTTCCTGTTTGTAAGTAGGCCATTAGAGAAGCCCGCACATTTTCTCCTGTTGAACGACTACAACAATTTTCTTACAATTTCCGCTCGTGTTTTTACAAGTAAAATATGATTTGTTGCGATCTATATAACACGAGAAAATCATTTATTACAAAGTTTCCCAACTTATACGTAAAAAAATGAATTCGTAGGTCAAACATAGCAGCCTGGAGCGGATCAATTTGTAGCCTAATCAAAATTAACGAATACATTTGCTCCAATCATTAATTTCCAATGATACCGATAAATTAATTGGTTAATACAAACCATTTGGTACGGGAGAAACGACTATCGGTGTGAGGCGTATCAGTGCCTCTACGAGTGCCGTCGGCTACGGACGTGTCGCGCTCGGAGCTGCTACGCCACGTAGCGGTGCTTATACGTAGCGAGACTTTGTTCGACGGCCACTCGCTACGGACGTATCGCGCTACGACAGCGATAGTACGATACGTATCTATATGTACTGTTTTATTCTTTGTGTATGCCGCACGTGCTACCGCCAACGTTAGTTCAAATATTTGTGGTGTTGGACGTTGGTGTAATATAAGACGTTGGTTTTGACGAGTGAACTCTGTATTGATCTGTTTGAACACAGCCGATGTATAGCGATGCACGTGAGTTATGTTTTCTATTTGTTTGGCACTAATTGTAGCCGCCGGCTCCACTTGCCGTTTACACAATGATGTCACACGTTCAATGAAAAGTATAGTAAATTGTCTAAATTCTAATATTATTTGATATCTTTTTCAAAACTACAAGTAATTTATTTATTATTTAGACATAAATCAAATATATTTTAAGGTATTTAATTCATCAATTATAAAATAATGTTAATTATTTATTTGTATTTGCACTCTCGATAATTTATGTTTCCTGCGTAAGTTAATTCGAAAGAAAAACTTCACGATAAGTCATGAACTATACATATTTTTTTTTAAATACGTTGCTAACGCTCTTCGTTTTAAATTAATGCTCCCGTAGAAGAGAGCGCCCTCAGGGACCAAATCGCGGTGTAACGTTACACTTAATGCAATTCATTTTAAATCGAATGATATTTTAAATTTAAAAACAGCTCATTTTTATAGAGTTTTTGTTAAAAGTTTGATTATAATTGATAATGTTTTTTAACACGTTGAACGCCACGCGGCCCACCGGTGGGCCGCGTGGTTTGGTTCGTGGTATTTTCTTAAGAAAATATCACGAAAAATTGTTTTAATCAAATTAAATATGCAAATTTAGTATTTTTTTATTGTTTTGTGTTGATATTAACTTTAGCGAAAAATGATGGAATTGATGATTTCCACTTGGCCCGAACGGGTTTGCTTGAATCGCCCACCGGCGGGCTGCGTGGCGTTCAACGTGTTAAAATAATTCAATAAGGTATTTTTTAACATACACAAAATATTTTTTTAAGCTGCTTTTTTGCTTTTTGTTGATAATGATAGGCTTTGTGACGTTGAGAGCGATAAACCTGCTTCAAAATGATAAGTTATTGATTTTGATCCCGACATAGGGACTATTTTTAGACCAATTAATATTTATTTTTGGTCTAGGTTTATAGAATCCAAGGGCCTAAAATCGTATACCTGTATCACATATTTATTTATTTATTAACAATATGCTGATCGATTGGCGTAGAGGCAAACATGGCTTTCACCTCATGAGTTTTCAGGATCAATCTCGTTAGAGCCAATTTTTCTGTATGTCATTCATAATATAGGTCTTATTGCGTATTACATTTTTATTAGTAAACCCTCTTACGATACCGAAATAATTGGAGTAGGGCACAATTCATGAAATATATGAATAATCGAGTACGAAGTAAGTTAGGCGAAACTTAATTACAATAGGTTTTATTAAAAAAAGTGGAGTCTAATTGCCGTTCAGCTTTTCTTTATAAAATTGAAAATATAATTATAATTTGATGCGGTTTTTCCACTTAGCTCTATCTTCAACTAGATCGAGTTATAAATCTATCTCCTTTCGACTATCGTCCATAGTAGAATGAACTCTTTAGGAATTGATTCAAGTTAAAATACCACGAATTTTTAAAACATGATATCTTAAAAATGCAAAAATTGTTATTTTATCCGTCTTGGACATTGCTATTGTTTCAATAAAGTTACTAGAAGCTATTTTGTTTTACTTTCTCTCTGATAGACAGTTAATACCTCACGAGTCAAGTAACTTTTTCAATAAATATAGTACTTCGAAAAAACATTAACAACACAAATATTGAACGCACCTATTATATTCGCAATTGATCCTAAAGATTTATTACTTATTGTTTCATATTATCCGTTATTTCTTATTAATAGTTGAACACAAAGTTGAATTATCATACTTTTAAAAGCCAGAACATAATTAGCAAAAAGTCCAAAAGAGAGTCTCTTAAACCAACTTCTCTTTTAATCTTCCGCATATCTCACCGGGCCACTACTTTTGACAATGCAAATATCTTAATTACTGTGAATATTGTTGGAACGGTACCAAATACAGCTGCCAGACCTGACTGCGGCTTCATAAAGCACAATCACAATAAACAGGCTCGGAACTGCACTGATGCTTGTATTAATTTATATGAAAATGGGTTATTGGACTTTAGGTGGGTGGTAAGTGGACTTTAGTGGAATGGCCAGATTATCTATGGTTCATTATGGGATAAGTGAGTGATATTTGGAATATACAGAAGTGGTCAGATCAGTATAGTGGTAGAGTTTGATTTTGCTAAAACGCAACAGTAAGTTACTATATTATGTAAACGATAATTAAGTAGCTTCCTCATATTAGTGATCGTTGATAATTAAAAAAATTCATATTGATATTGTATTCAAATAAAAGTGGTGGTAAAAAATTACGAACTTTAACTCATTTAATAAACTAATTTACTAAAAATTACCTAGTGTGATAAGGTCGCCACTTGTTATATTATGATATGATTTTTTTTATTGCATTGAATGGCGAGACGAGCAAGCCGTTCGCCTGATGGTAAGCGATACGACCGCTCATAAACAGTAGCAAACATTCCACTGCGCTCGCCATCCTGAGACATAAGATGTTAAGTCTCAATATGTCCAGTAGTTGCTCTAGCTACAATGTCCTTCAATCCGAAACACAACAGTGCATTTAAGCAGTGTTGTTTCACGGGAGAAATAGACATTGCGGTGGTACCTACCAGATGGCATATCACATATGAGAGACCTACCACCAGTAAATGATTTCTTTGTTGTGTCTCTGTACAGTGCAAAAAAAGAATGAAATAAATAATTTAGTAATTTAGTTACAATCAAATATAATACGAGAACCCTACAAATATTACCAACTGGTCAAATTCTAAGCAAATAAGTAATTTGGTATAAAGCAAGGAACAGTATTATGTCATAATTTATTAGCTTGGTAAGACAAAAGCCCTAGTACCACAATTTGTGAGACGCACGCAATTCAGGGCTCTAATGGCTGTTATTTATTGACAAATTTGTTCAATAGCTTCAAGTTCATTGCGAGGTGTCCTATTCTAATGATTTGATACAACATTAATGAACCATTTTATTAATTCTGTTGTTTTTAATTAATTCAATTAATACTCATGTTCTTTGTGGTTTGTTTTGTGTTTTAAGAGTAGGGTCTTGTTTATTATGAAGTACTTGAATAATACGATATGCGTTGCTCTGTAAAAAGAAGAAACGAAAGTTAAAGATTATATGTAGTATTATTATCTTCACAATATTTCCATACACTTTCTTTACATATGTTTTTTGAAGTTGCCACGATATACGTAACGCAGAGTAAAACCGACAAGAAATGAAGATAATAATAAATATTGCGCATGGAGATGCCCATTAAACATGTACAAGAAGAAAATATGCTCAGGAATGTCCAAAATGGAAACATTATCGAAATAGTTTTCCACCAGACCTTTTAAATTGTTAAGTAACACCAGCACTTCGGAACGGGTTTGTAAATGTGAAACGTAGGGAAAATCTATGCTTTTCTTTTCCTTTCTCCATTTCAAAGATATACTTCGGTTTATTAGTGTCTATTATTCATGATTTCTCACTGAACTTTGGGTGGATAACTAATACCTCAGTCCTCCCCGTGACCACGAAAGCTGGAAAGTAATCGAGACATCGTGAAGTTAAAAAAGTGAAAATTAATGAAATTCGCGTACAGGTCGTAAAAATTAGTTTTTTCAATGTCTATTATTATTTTTTCCCTTTAAATTAACACTAAATTAAACAAGATTGTCTCTTTTCTAACTATTATGTACGAACAAGTGAAGCTATTATTTAACGCTTGTTAAGCTATCGATACTTTAGCATTAAATCTCGTAATTTACTCATATTACTCTAGATGTAAAAAAGTGGAAGTAATTTTATTCTCGATTGTAGAGGAGGCCCGTGCCCTGCAATGAGACGTATATAGGCTGATACAGATACAGATATTATAGGTGTATTATAAAATCGATAGTAATTTAACTCGGCGTCATTAGTAGGGAAGTACTTGTTCTTTATACAATGTTGATGTCGTTAGGTAGTTTGTATGGCTATTTATGGAAAATTACGTTTCATTGTCCATTCTATATTATGAGTAAATTGGTGCTATATTTATTTCAATCATAATAATCCGTGGTTATTTGATATGACAAACGGGGCTTACATTCTTTAGAAATGTGATTTCGGAAATTGATATTTTGTGGCTTGATAACAATGAACTATGAAAATAACTCGGTTGTTGAATTCGACATCATTACCGTAATAATTATTTGGAGTTAGGTCTCCCCTTTATCATAACATGTTTTTTATGGTTCCGCTTTAAAACCACGACGTCCTTTAGAAAGCAAGTGATAGCTATAATATTTTCACGTAAATAAGCATGAATATATATACAATTAGTCTGTATAATAAGGCCAAGTGCCAGTAGAAGTACCAAAAGTTATCTAAACTTATTTAAGTCTCAAGGTATAATAGGAGCTAGTCAACAGCAGGCCACGCGCAAACATTTGGCTCACATACTAAAATATAATAAGTAAAATTATTCATTGGACAAAAGCAAAAAAAAAAAGTCTATAACAAAACACTCATTACCTGGAAATGTGCGAACAATTCTTTACAATGCAACTACTGAAAATATCGGGGTCATGAGTTCTGCGAGACAAAGAAATTCGAGAAAATCAACTTCTCAAAGAAGCAAATAAGGGCCCTTGTTTACATAAATTCTGTGATGAAGTGAGAAAAAAGCCGGCTGTGAAATAAAATACAACGGGCAATGTTCCTGTATTGTGGCATTTTTTGTGGGGGCATTATAATTGATTCGTCCTCAAATATCTGACTTATTGGAGTCATGTGTATTTATAGTCAATCACCACCCACTAAGACGGTGAAGGAAAACATCGTGAGGAAACCAGCATACCATAGCGATTTTAAAGGTTTTTATGGTATGTAAAGTCCGCACGTTAGGCAGCGTGGTGGATTATATGGCCTAACCACTCTCAATCGTACTTACAACTGTAGGGGTGGCCCGTGCCCTGCAGCGAGATATCAAATATCAATATCTACTTTGTTATTGTATTGAAATGTATTTATTTATTGGTCATGTAGGCAATTAAAGAGCTCTAATGACTAGTCAATACACATAGAACTTAATCTCTATATACAAAATATTTCTATACTTAGTATTATTTATATTAATTTCTTACTTTAATTTATTTATTAATTTAATTTATTATTGGTATTTTATTGACAGTATTAGTTTCTACTTTATGATAATTGTTTTTCAAAGAAATACATAATTTCATCATCATCATCATATCAGCCACAGGAAGTCACTGCTGAACATAGGCCTCCCCCAAGGATCTCCACAATGTCCTGTTGGAAGCGGCCTGCATCCAGCGACTTCCTGAAAGCTTAGTCAGATCGTCCGTCCAACTTGTAGGCGGGTGTCCGACATTTCGCTTGCCTGTACGTGGCCTCCATTCAAGAACCTTTCGACCCCAACGGCCATAGGTTCTACGAGCTATGTGCCCGGCCTACTGCCACTTCAACTTGCCAATCCTATGGGCTATGTAGGTAACCTTGGTTCTCCTACAGATCTCCTCATTTGATTCGATCTCGAAGGGAAACACCGAGCATAGCCCGCTCCATGGCTCGTTGAGTGACTTTGAGCCTTTTAATGAGGCTCACAGTGAGAGGCCACGTCTCGGTGCCGTATGTCATCACTGGTAACACACAACTATCGAAGACTTTCGATTTTAGGCACTGAGGTATTTTGGATACATAATTTACGTTAATCAAATTATTTTTTTTATTATACATATGACTCGGTACTCTATATCTTATGTTTGGTTTAAATGACAGAAAATGAACAAACTTAAGCGATTCTACCATTCCAAACAAAAGCATCGTCATTGTATGACTGTTGTGTATTTTCTATTTTTTTTTTCATTGACGTGCTAGTTACTACTATAATTCATAAAGTATTGAACGGCGATATTCTCAAGGGTACATATTGTACTAATTTTATAACAGAATATAATCCGCTGGTAGTTACTTTATACGGCTTCTTAACGAATTAACAAATCAGTATCCTCGAGGTTTTCGTGAGTACTACTGCGTACTATATTCGTATAAATGTTGTAAAATGGATATAATATAACGTACTTAATAACCATGGTGTTGAATATGGTGGGTGTATTATATACTTTTGTTAGCTTTGCCCATATGTATGTATAATATATCGTGTATATACCTATGTAAATAAATGTTTCAATTCAATTTTAGATCAAATATACACTAGCTTATAAGTAACGGCCTAAAACACAGCAAGGGAAATAAGAGCACAAATAAGCTTGTTGTCTTGTTTGATTTCAGTATGTTACAAAAACATAATAAATCTTAATTTAAAGGAATAAGGTTTATTTTTACCTGAAGTTGATTCAAATTGAGGACTTTTTGCTACATCACGTAGTTCGAAATTCAAATGTATAAGTATAAGAACCTCAGCTACTTTTGGCGTGTGATTTTGTTTCGGACCCTGTATAGTATAATATAATTGATCGAAGTTGTGTACATCAAAAGATATCATTTACATATTAATTCACAAAAAATAACCCAAGTTCTAAATGTCAGTTCAGTTTAAGGTCGTGTGATGACGTCACGCTAATGATGGTAAGCTATTCTTATACCAGATAGTTTATAATATCCGACAAACTTGTAGTTTTTATTATTATTTTTATAGGACAGGCGTGGCAAACGGCCGAGTGGTTCATGTAGAAAGTGACTGTGCCTGTATATAAAAATAAAAATCTTGCGATATTATAGATACATACATAAACCCTTTTTTTCCCAGGAGGGTTAGAAAGAGGTGCTACCAGGACACCCACGTTTCATGAGATTCTGGAAGTTACACTGAGATTTTTAAAGACACCGTCAAATTTGCAACGCAGTAGCATTAGTTCTGTTTGGTTCAACTAGCAAATTTTGTGCTGTAGAGTAGACACTATAATAGTTTGATTACTGAATGATTATTTCTAATATACTAGTTAACCGGCACGGAGTCGCCTGGCTGCGTCATTTTTTAAATTTTGTCTATCTCGTAAGGCTTAGCCGCTATTGGCAAATAAAAAGAAAAAAATGTTACGACATATAACAAATCAATTTTTTTTTCGGCTTTTCTGTATTATAATATGTATTTATTACATACCGGGTATCTCAAGACTGCTACCGAAAACGAAGCCGGGTGGTAGTTTAGTGGCTACAAACACAATGCAACTAAAATTTTCGCATAGAAACGTGACAATTATTTTTTATGATTTTTTAAATATCGTCAATTTTGGGTGGTAAATCCATAGTTTTTGCTAAAATAATAATTTAAACTCTCTTATATCTTAGAGTATTTATAAATTAAAGGGTATACACTATTATTTTAGGAAAAAAAATATTTACCACCAAAATATGGCAATAGGAAAAAAATTTCAAAAAAAAAATTGTCGCTTATTTTTGCAACTTTTTCTGTTGCATTGTGTCTGAAGTCGCTTAAACTACCACCCGGCTTCGTTTTCGGTAGCAGTCTTGATATACCCTGTATAAACCTCGCTTTGGAATCACTTTATATATGTATTATTGAAAACTGTAAATAAATCCGTTGAATAGTTCAATAGATCTAATCGCATAGACAGCGCGAGTAACTTTATTTTATACTATGTAAGTCTAGTTGATCGCAGACAGTCCTTTTACTGAATTTTGTGGTTCCCACATAATATCTTTACGTTTGTATTTATGACACGGATCCTATGTATCTCCAATTTTCTCGATATTCACTTTCGTCCTATTCACTTTCATTTTCTTCATGCATTATTTCGGTTCTGGATACTTCTGACATGATCCCTATTTTGAGAGTCAATGTTATGGTAGGTATAAATGCGATGATATCGACTTCTCCCAACTCTTCTAACCAGTTTCGCCTGGGATATATGTTTTGTTAACTTCTTAATATACATCTCTACATTACACTATATAATATATTAACCTTGAATGCACCCACACATAGATGTAATTATATTTCAATCGCAATTATACTCGTATGTCAAAGAATTTTTTATACCAGCCACTGTTCTTTGTTCAGTTCAAGCAATTTACAAGTACATGTAACGTATACTTCTCACTATTCACTTGAAAATTTATATGTATCGATTTCCGTACTGACGTACAGTCAGCGACATAAGTCGTTGAACACTTCACATTTTTGATAAGCTTTTTATGAATTAAAATTTGTACGTACTACTCTGTAGTCGTAAAATATAACCAAGTAAAGTCATCTATGCCGAGATGTGCCATACGATATGGAAAATAATTATTATTTTGGATGATAAGACAATTCCAAATCTCGTGAATGTGTAGCGACTTATGTCGCTGACTGTACGTAGCCTCGGGCTCCGATCGTTTATCTGTACACTAATAAAGGTAAGTTGAGACTAACCCTGAGTGTGATCAATACAATTTTGTAATTGTTGGTTGCTTTTCGGAGTCACCTGTGTATTGATAGTCAATTACCTCGCACTTTAACGGTGAAGGAAAACATTGCGAGGAAACTTGCATACCATAGCGATTTGTAAGAATTTCTATAATATATAAAGTCCGCCAAACCGCACTAGGCCAGCGTGGTGGACTTTAATATGGCCTAGCCACTCTCAATCGTGTTCTCGATTGTAGAGGATGCCCGTGCCCAGTGGGACGTAAATGGGCTGATACATTTTGTTGAAGCCTCTTAAACGTTAAGTATTTATGACATCAAAACCAGATTTTGAGTAAATACCGATTTCATTGTAATCTTAGCACGTCTAAGAGCGACAGTAATAAGTAAGTAATAAATCACAACCAGGAGAGCCGTCCAGTCTTTGGTAAAATAAAATCTAATTTCCATTTAGAAATAATTGTACCTACTCGAAAAACGAAGGCCAACTTGTAGTCTAACTTTAATTAAACTCTCAAATGGAAATCACTTCTGCTAATTTCGATTCGGTTTTCAGATTATGTTCTTAATTGAATCGGAAAGTAGCAGTCATAGTCAACTGGAACGACTTGTTATTGTATGATAGTTTAGATTTGAAATTAGCATAAGTAATTATGAGTTTGTGATTGTTTGAAGATGACATATTAGCATATTGGGTTATAGACACAACTTTATGTGTGTTTTATCGATCCTGTCTGACACAGGATAAATAATATATTATATTGTATTATATATTCTTATATATAATATGCAATTCATTAATTGATTAAAGTGATTCTTATACAGACATTAATTACTTCAAATATTATACCTACCTGATTCGTTTATTTTAGATCAAATCATTTCCGTTTGGATTATTAAATATTAGCATTGGTTTAAATATTGTATTCGTTCTTGTTTACTTATTCTGTAATTTTCTTTAGCATTAATTCATACAAATAACTAAGTAATTGTAAATTGTATATATTAACGATCATGTCCGGTTAAAAGTTTACCCCTCCACTAAATTAGTTATAAAAGGAGTGTCAAGAGGAAAAAGAGGCAGTCGGACTAGATCGTTGGTAACGGAGACATTAATGTGCAAAAAGGTGTAAACATAAAGCGTAAAGGTAATCAATTAAAGAAGATTCAACAAAAGTGTGTGGTGATTTGTACTGTGAACCTAACAAATATGTATAAATATACATTAATATAATAATGACAGCCTCCGTGGCGCAGTTGGTTAGACGTCGGCTGTGAAACTAGACGTCGCGGGTTCGTATTTATTTATATTCGTATCGTATTTATATGTACATTTTATTATTTAATTTATTATACCCTATATAATCTCAGCAGATAAACTTCGACGGCTCATTATCCCTACATTTTGAATACAATTTGTAAAAAATTTCCACTGAATTTATTCCCGATTATTACAAAATTCGTTCCTAATTTTTTGACAATTTCAAGCACGATCTGCTTTAAACGAATGCGTGGATTACGTTTAGTACGCACGTCGCGGCTATCAGGGAACAAAAGGGAAAGTCTGGATAATTTCAAGGCACATTTTGGGCACGCGTCACGTACGGGACAACTGCGTAGGGAGCTTTGGGTTATATTCTTTTCTTACTAGCAAAGTGACTGTGAGGCTTAGGGTTGGTTGGTTAGGATTGCGAAGGTATAATATTAGTTCTTCAATTTACTTAATACAGACTAAGCTGAAACAGATGTGATGAAATTCTAGTAATACGCAGATTGGTCGCGATTCCATTGCACTTTGTATATTATGGTTTCAGTCTGTCGTTTCCTAGCTGGCGCTTAACCAACTGCGCTTCGGAGGTTGTCAGTAGATAATCGATTTCTATAAACTATGTTTATCGTCCTGTATACCATAGCGATTTGTAAGATATGGTATGTAAAGTCCGCCAATCCGCATTAGGCCAGCGTGGTGGACTATGTATATGGCGTAACCACCATCAATGGTACAGTTAATTGTAGAGGAGACCCGTGCCCTGTAGTTGGACGTATATGGGTTGATACAGGGTTCTTATCGTCGGAAACATACTTTGTTGGTCGATAAATAATTAATAATTCTTCTCAACCTGTAAATAGGTTCCGCGCTAATCTAAAACAGAAATGGAACTTAAGGTTAGGTTAGTTATTTGGGCTTCCAGTAATCAAATATGTAGTAGACTCCATAATCACATGCAAGCAAAGCCTCATACTGCTAGATAAAGTGTAGAACACAATCGTATCCTGCATAAAAAGTCCACGTTAACATCAACACAGAACTGTACTCGCGGCAACTGGATTTGTCTGCCTCCATTCAATTGTTTCCCGGGTTTTTCGAAACTGGATGGAACGACTCGGGTAGTGAGAATTCATGTTGGTAACGCTTATAAAATAGTTTTTATTTCAAAGAAAGGTTAGTTTACATAATAACAAAATTTGGTTAAAACTTAATGGCAAAACGGTGAATAAAAAATCAAAAGTACAAATTTCAATTGTTTATATTATGATTTGTAAATCCATCTATGGGTATTGAATACACATTAAATCTTATTTATTTAGTGTCTTATAAACCTTAAAACATATACTTACATATCTTCTTCATTATTATTGATAGATATTTCCATTTTCATAAAAAAATCCCACACTACCTTGGTGGCGTAGTTGTACTACATTACGGTTACAAAGCTTAGCTGTCGGGTTCGAATCACAGGTCGGGCAAAGTGATATTGAATTTGTCTATTCATTTTCAACCTGGAGTTAGGAATTGGTGTCCAATATGGCGATAGGCACCCCTTCTATCACATTGTGGGACGGAACATACAAGGCGAAATGTGGGTGTCCTGGCACCTCTGCCTACCCTTTGTGGGAAAAAGGCGTGAGTTTATGTATGTATATATTTATATGTATGGATGTATGAAAGTTCTGAAAGTCCTTCAGAGGCTATTCAATTCCGTTCTCCTCGAGGGCTCAACGCCAGAGGCATGGAGCGGGAGCGTGGTGGTACTGTTCTTCAAAAAAGGTGATAACACTTTGCTGAAGAACTACAGGCCCATCTCGCTCCTGAGCCATGTCTATAAGTTGTTTCGAGGGTCATCACAAATCGTCTCGAACGCAGGTTTGATGACTTCCAGCCTCCCGAACAAGCCGGTTTCCGAAAAGGCTTTAGTACCATAGACCATATTCATACGCTACGGCAGGTTATACAAAAAACCGAGGAGTATAACTTGCCGCTTTGTTTAGCGTTTGTGGACTATGAGAAAGCTTTTGATTCGATCGAGACCTGGGCTGTGCTACAGTCTCTTCAGCGGTGCCACATAGACTATCGGTACATCGAAGTGTTGAGGTGTATATACAACAACGCCACCATGTCGGTCCGAGTACAGGATCAGAGCACGAAGGCTATTCCACTACAGAGAGGCGTGAGACAGGGAGATGTCATATCTCCGAAACTGTTCACTGCCGCGCTAGAAAATGCCTTCAAGCTCTTGCAGTGGAAAGGATTCGGCATCAACATCAACGGCGAGTATATTACTCACCTTCCATTTGCCGACGATATTGTAGTCTTGGCAGAATCGCTGGAAGACCTTAGCACTATGCTCGAAGACCTTAATCGAGTGTCTCAACAGGTGGGTCTTAAAATGAACATGGATAAAACGAAGATCATGTCGAATATCCATGTTGTGCCCACCTCCATCGGAGTTGGGGGCTCGACTCTCGAAGTTGTAGACGAATATGTCTATTTAGGACAAGAGGTCCGGCTAGGCAGGTCCAACTTCGAGAGAGAGGTCAATCGTCGAATCCAACTCGGTTGGGCAGCGTTCGGGAAACTTCGCGACGTCTTCTCGTCCAAAATACCTCAGTGCCTAAAATCGAAAATCTTCGATAGTTGTGTGTTACCACTGATGACATACGGCACCGAGACGTGGCCTCTCACTGTGGGCCTCATTAAAAGGCTCAAAGTCACTCAACGAGCCATGGAACGGGCTATGCTCGGTGTTTCCCTACGAGATCGAATCAGAAATGAGGAGTACCGTAGGAGAACCAATGGTAGATAAAAAATGACTGAATTTAAATGATGTTGAACATTTTAATGGATTCAATAAATTATTTTCATTTTCATTTTTAACCAAGGTTACCGACATAGCCCATAAGATTGGCAAGTTGAAGTGGCAGTGGGCCGGGCACATAGCTCGTAGAACCGATGGCCGTTGGGGCCGAAAGGTTCTTGAGTGGAGGCCACGTACAGGCAAGCGAAATGTCGGACGCCCGCCTACAAGGTGGACGGACGATCTGACTAAGGTTGCAGGAAGTCGCTGGATGGAGGCCGCTTCCAACAGGTAATTGTGGAGATCCTTGGGGGAGGCCCATGTTCAGCAGTGGACTTCCTGTGGCTGATATGATGATGATGATGATGATGGATGTATGTATGTATGTATGTATGTATGTATGTATGTATGCATGTATGTATGCATGTATGTATATGTATGGTTGCCTGCAAGACATTGCTTTAAGCGATAAGACCGCCATTTGTACTTTTTTATTTTTTTAATTTCTGATTATTGTATTTGTTTTTTTATGTGTACAATAAAGATTTAAATAATAATAATAATATGTATTTATGTATGTATGTATGTATGTAAAATTACCCATCATCTATGAAATACGAAGAACCATCCCACCAATATCGGACCAAAAAAATCCAGTACAAAAACGATCAAAAAGCGAATTTCGTAAAAGCTTCAATAAAAGAATGCAGTGGGCTCTTACTTCCACCACAGCGTAGTTCACAAAAAGAGCCTTGAAACTAGAGCCTTGTAATTTTGCGAATAAATCCACGGCACTGCACTGAAGCTTTTTTATGGCACGGAGGATATTTATTACGTATATGCTGAGAGCTATGTGCCAATTTTGTTAACAAGGGAACGTGGGTGATAGATGTGTTCGTAGGATGTAATAATAATGACCAAGTAGCTGCAATAGTACACCAGTATTTAGCTTATAAGTATAATTTAATTAACGATAAAACAGCTTATTATAAATATTCACCAAAAATCATTTTAGAGTCCGACAGTTATAAACTTTATTGGGACAGGCCGATAAGACTATCCACCACAATAGACCGGATATCACGTTACATGATAAAAGAAATAAATCTGTTTTCCTAATTGATATCGCCATACCAAATAGCCATAACCTGCAAACTACATACACAGAAAATATAGCAAAATACACCGATCTTGCAATAGAGCTAAAGACTCAGTGGCGAGTAGATTCTGTCCGCACAGTACCGATTGTTTTGTCGACTACTGGACTTATCCCTAAATACCTCCACAATAGCCTTAAAACCCTCCAAATACACCCACTCGCTTACACCCTGATGCAAAAAGCTGTTATTGTTAACACATGCCGAATAGCCCGTAAATGTTTGTCCATAGAAACGTAACACCTAGAAAATTATTTAGTAATATATCTCTTTTATATCTACTCTCTTTTCCTTTACTTTAAAATCAGTTTCGCTTTGGCCATAAGCCTGTGCAGCTGATTTCTTCTGCCAGAAATGGTAAAAAACAGAACAAATATGAAATAATAATAATAATAATAACAATAAATTAAGACGAACAACTATAGGAAATACATCCTGAAGGACGGTACGGTCGACATCTGTCGGGCATGCCACCGTCCTGGCGAGTCCATCAGGCATGTTATCTCCGGTTGTTCGTATCTTGCTAACGGCGAGTATTTGCATAGACACAACCTAGTAGCCAAGATCATACATCAGCAAATTGCTCTTCGATATGGACTGGTGACTTCTGAAGTGCCATATTACCAGTATGTTCCTCAACCAGTTCTTGAAAATGGTCATGCAACGTTGTATTGGGATTGATCTATTATCACAGACAGGACTATTCTATCCAATAAGCCTGACATTGTGATAATAGATCGATTGGCGCGCCGGGCTATACTTGTTGACGTCACCATCCCGCATGACGATAACCTTGTCAAAGCTGAAAAAGACAAAATGTCTAAATATTTAGATTTAGCACACGAGGTTACCGACATGTGGGATGTCGACTCAACAATTATTGTCCCGATTGTCGTTTCTGCCCATGGGTTGATACCAAAGAGCCTCGACCAACATCTACAGAGGCTCTCAATCGGCTGTTGGGTCAGGAGTCAGATTTGTAAGAAATGGAACGCAACGCTAAGTTGCAAATTTCTGCCGCTTCACGGCGCTAGAGTGTGGCGTCCTTCCCTTTTTTTTTTGTCCCCGCTAAGTTATGCTGTGTTGTGTACTGTGTAGTAATTAATAATAAAATAGTTTTATACCAAAACCACGCATTTTTCCTACATGGTAGCAGAGCGTGGTTCAGTTTGGTACAGTAAAACTTTAAAACGAGAGAAATTCAGCGTAATAGGCTAGAAAAATACTTGTTGCAACTGGAATCGAGGTAATAGTCTCCACGTGCTCGTGCCATTCCTGTTGTTCAATCTGGCGAAAATTCACAAAATGAGCTCTTCAAACATTTTCAACATAGAAAAGCTCGTCGGCAGAGAGAATTTTGCCACGTGGAAATTCAGTATGAAGACATACTTAGAACATGAAGACCTATGGTGCTGTATAGAACCCTCCGACAACGTGCCCGTTGATGCAAAAAAGAAGAAGACGTTAAAGCAAAGGCTAAACTAATTTGCTTTTGGACACGCAAAATTACGTCCACGTGCAGGAATGCACAACCGCCAAAGAGGTATGGGAATGCTTGCAAAGAGCTTTTGATGATAATGGGCTTACGAGGAGAGTGGGCTTGCTTAAGGATTTAATTAATACTACACTTGAATCCTGCAATAGTGTGGAGGATTATGTCAGTAAAATTATGAATACTGCTCATAAGTTGAGGAATATTGGATTTGATGTCAACGATGAGTGGCTGGGCACCCTGATGTTAGCTGGTCTTCCAGATGAATATAAGCCATGATAATGGGGTTAGAGAGTTCCGGCATAAAAATCAATGCTGACTCGGTAAAGTCCAAACTTATACAAGAAGTTAACACTCCCAAGTCAGCCGCTTTTTATTCAAACTCAAAGAAATTCAGAAATAATCAGCCTGTGAAAGCAAAGGGTCCAAGATGTTTTAACTGCAACAGGAATGGACATGTTGCCAAGTTCTGTAAACAACCAAAGAAAGTTCCAGTTTTGTAGCGGCTTTTCCTGTCATTGTTGGAGATAATATGAGTGAAGACTGGTATATAGACTCCGGTGCATTCATGCATATGACAGGTAGAAATGATTGGATGTATAATGTCACTGAACCACCAGTAAAAAATATCACTGTGGCTAATAGAGAGCCATTGGCTGTAAAAGGAATAGGATGTGTAGACATTCAGATTAATCAGCATAATAAAATACAGATTAAAAATGTCTTGTTTGTTCCTGGTCTAGCAGCAATCTGCTTTCAGTCAGTACAATAGTAAAAAGTGAAAAGAGTACTGCAATTATAATTTTGAAAACTTTTTATCTTTTCATGGCATCATTCATCAAACTAGCACTCCATACACTCCAGAGCACAACGGCCTGGCTGAAAGAATGAACAGAACCCTGGTAGAACGAGCTAGAAGCATGTTATTCTACGCTAACTTGGAAAAGAGTTACTGGGCTGAAGCTGTGGCAACTGCTGCATATACAGTAAACCGCTGTCCTACTAAGTCACTAGATGGTAAGACGCCATATGAGTTATGGACAGGTAAGAAACCTAATTTGTCACACTTGAAAATATTTGGCTCTGTTGGTATGGTTCATGTACCCAAACAAAAGCGACTAAAATGGGACAATAAATCAATGAAGATGATATTAGTTGGGTACTGTGAAAACTCCAAGGGTTACCGCTTAATGGACCCAGAAACCCAGAAAATGGTTAAAAGTAGAGATGTAACATTTATAGAGAAATTTAATGAGAATGCTATTGTAATGCCATATGAATAAATGTTTCAGTCAAAGAGAGCCAGACAGACAGTGTCAGTGCCAGCCCTACTCCACCGGTCTGTGAAAAATTAGAAAGTGTGTGTGACAGTCAGAAACAAGAATCACACACTCAAGAGTCTCTGCCGGTGTCAGAAAATAAATTAAAGAACCAAGAAATTAACAGTGAAGACTCTAGTGAATATGACACCGACACTGGAGTACTAGATGAAACCTATTATCCGCCTCGTCCAATAAGACAAGTTGATAGTAGTAATATATCATTAAGGCCAAGGAATAGACAAAATGACACAAGAAATAATAAAATGGACTTTTGTGTATGTATATTGATCTCAAGGATCCACAGACTATTGAAGTGGCTATGTCATCGCCTGAAGTCAATGAGTGGAAAAAGGCAATGGATGATGAGATCAATTCTTTAATTAATAATGAGACTTGGACACTTGTGGACCTCCCCTGTGGACACCGAGCATTGCCAAACAAATGGGTGTTTAAAAGAAAAACTAATCAACAAGGAAATGTCATGCAGTATAAGGCAAGGCTAGTAATAAAAGGTTATGCACAGAAAAGAGGAGTTGATTACCACGAAGTGTATTCTCCTGTTGTAAGATGGACATCCATAAGATATTTATTTGCTTTAGCTGCACAACAAGACTTTCATATTCATCAAATGGATGCAGTCTCAGCTTTCCTACAAGGATCAATTGATACAGACATTTATATGAAGCAGCCGGAAATGTATAGTAAAGGAGATAAGGTATGTCATTTAAAGAAATCTATTTATGGACTTAAACAGGCTTGTCGCTTGTGGAATGTGAAGCTTAGTAAAGTTTTAAAAGAAATGGATGTTTTACAATCACAAACTGACCCATGTATCTACTATAACACAGGTAAACAGATATATATTGCCATATGGGTAGATGACATAATTTTATTTGCTTCACAAACAAGGATATTAAATGACATAAAGGAAAACTTGAAACAGAAATTAAATATGAAAGATTTAGGTGAGGTGAGCCAATGTTTGGGTTTGAATATAACTAGAAAAGGAAGTTCAATTATGCTGGACCAAGAAAAGTACATAAATGAAATATTATCTAAATTTAATATGACTGAGTGCAAAACTGTCAAGACACCTACTGAAGTTGGTTTGAAGTTGGTTTTTTATAAATTGACAGAAAATGAAACATTTGATTGCCCATATCAACAAGCTATTGGGAGTCTATTATATGTCGCTCAAGGTACCAGACCAGATATATCGTATATAGTCAATGCTCTAAGCAGATTTAATAAAGAGCCAAGGTCAGAGCATTGGGCTGCAGTAAAAGAATAATGAGATACTTACAAGGCACAAAAGATATAAAACTTACATATACCAAGAATGGTAATGAGGAAGTCATAGGCTACTGTGACGCTGATTGGGCGAGTGATGCCCAAGACCGGAAATCGTGCACCGGTTATCTTTTTATGTTTCAGGGAGGCGCAATATCTTAGTGTTCCCGTAAACAACAGACCATCGCTTTGTCTACTGCAGAAGCAGAATAAATGGCCATGGCGGCTGCGGCACAAGAGGCGCTCTGGCTGCGGCAGGTGCAGGCTGAACTTGGGCGCGGCTACAAAACTCTGCGCATCTACTGTGACAACCAGAGCGCCATCAAGCTATCTGCTAATGATTGCTACTTGCCCAGATCTAAGCACATAGACATTAGGTACCATTTTCTTAAGGCTCATGTAATTAGTAATTCATTAACGTTTTGTTATGTTAAGGGATGTGAAAATATTTCAGATATTTTAACTAAAGGAACAACTGTAGAAAACCATATGTATTGTGTTAAAAATATGGGATTGCGTTCCAGGGGGGATGTAAGAAATGGAACGCAACGCTAAGTTGCAAATTTCTGCCGCTTCACGGCGCTAGAGTGTGGCGTCCTTCCCTTTTTTTTTGTCCCCGCTAAGTTATGCTGTGTTGTGTACTGTGTAGTAATTAATAATAAAATAGTTTTATACCAAAACCACGCATTTTTCCTACAAGATTCAGAAGGCAGTATTGCTTGACACGGCACGTATTGTGAGGCGGTTCCTCACTTTGGGCTCCTAACCACCGGTGGCTTGGGTCTCGAGCCTCGCCATCGTTGGATAACTTTTTATATTTTATATGTATTTTGTTTTTTACTATATATATATATATATCTTATACCGGGTATCTCAAGACTGCTACCGAAAACGAAGCCGGGTGGTAGTTTTAGTGGCTACAAACACAATGCAATTAAAAATTTCGCCTAGAAACGCGACAATTTTTTGACGTGACAACGTCTTAAATTAGGTTGCGGCTGGGAGTCACTTATGAAAAAGTGTAACGCCCGGTAACGTAACGGTGCGCGCGCAGCACTAGAGAATTATTTTCAGTTTCACCCACTTTTTCCAAAATTGTCCCATAGCCCCCCCCCTGCCTTCCCCCACCCTTATTCTGAAATAGTGCCTATTAGCCTCCCCACGAAACCTACCCCCCCCCCTCCCCTACCCCCACCCCGAAAATTTACCTCACCCCCCAATCCTATCTCGGCCAACATAGGTCGTAGACCCACCGAGTTTGGTATCCTCGGAACCGTCTTGGTGAGGGCTACAAATTGACCCCGCCAGAAATCCCTAATTACGCAAAAAATTACCCCCCCAAAAAAAAATATTTTACCTCCAAAAAATTAATTTAAGTTAGCCTCCCCACGAAACCTTCCTCCCCCCCCTCCCTTACCCCCACCCCGAAATTTACCTCACCCCCCCCCCAATCCTATCTCGGCCAATATAGATCGTAGACCCACCGAGTTTGGTATCTTTGGAACCGGCTCGGTGAGCTCTACAGATTGGCCCCAACCAAATCCCTAAATTCCTCCCTCTCTCCCCTAAAATATTTGTCCAGGCATAACTCCGTCATTTCTTAAAGTAAACCCCCCGTGTTTGGAGTCAGAGGAATCGTCTTGACGAGCTCGACAATCGAGAGCAGGCAAAATACGATTTTTCTTATTGACGTGACAACGTCTTAAATTAGGTTGCGGCTGGGAGTCACTTATGAAAAAGTGTAACGCCCGGTAACGTAACGGTGCGCGCGCAGCACTAGAGAATTAGGCGCATTGAATCGGCGCATGCTTGTGTCTCTGTCTTTGTCTTTCTCGAACGTTCTTGGCGTTGGAAAAACAAGAAAGCGTCACAATACAAGTTCACACGTGTGGTTAAAGTATCGTCAGCTGTGTCTGTAGTGAAAATATGGAGTGCTTAGATTCGTCATTACATGTACAATGTTTTAGTAAACAAAATATATTTCTATAGTTAAAATTTGTGCAATTCTTATTTTCATTCAATTCCTTGTTCCTATTGTGCAATTTAATTATATTCATATCAATAAATATTCTACCGAGAAAAAGACGTTGTCACGTAAAATCTTCGCCCGTAAAACCGACTTTACAGGCAACCATTTTTTTTATGATTTTTTAAATATCGTCATTTTTGGGTGGTAAATCCATAGTTTTTGCTAAAATAATAATTTAAACTCTTTTATACCTTAGAGTATTTATAAATAAAAGGGTATATACTATTATTTTAGGAAAAAAAATATTTACCACCCAAATATGGCCATAGGAAAAAAATAAAAAAAAAATTGTCGCTTTTTTTGCAACTTTTTCTGTTGCATTGTGTCTGAAGTCGCTTAAACTACCACCCGGCTTCGTTTTCGGTAGCAGTCTTGATATACCCTGTATATAAAAATGAATCGCAAAATGTGTTGGTAACCGCATAATTCAACAACGCCTGGACCAATTTGGCTGATTTTGGTCTTGAAATATTCGTGGAAGTCCTGGGAAGGTTTTAGGGGTGAGAAAAATAGGAAAATTTCTGAAGAAGATACTAAAAACCTTTTTTTTTGGGTATCGTTTAAGCGTGATGCGTCAAGCCAATATAGGTGATCTTTGTTTATTTGACGGGAGACGTAAAAGACGGTCCAGCTTCAACTACCATCCAACGTAAAATGATCTATCTTTCCATTGTCTTTCATTGACGGCTGACGAAATAGAACAAAATTCAAAAAATGTGTACATCGTGTATATCGTGTATATAATATTATCTAGATACGGCGTCTTGCGCATAATTTTGTGAAATGTAAATTGAAATCATGTCCATATCTACCAAAATCGCCCATTGTTTTTTGAGATTATTGCAACAGTTTTAAACAAGGTATACTCTATCGAAGCGTTTTGCCGGAGTACACCAAAATATATCTAATTATAATTTTCGTTTTCATAAACGACATTGTTTTTGAATTGATACTTTTAGATGCGCTGGGGGACATATTTAAATTTCGCATTAATATTGTTTTTAGACTTAAGAATAAAAAGAATATTGGTACGTTGATGCCGTATCTAGACATTATAACGAAACGATATGCAGTTTTATATTTTTAAATATTTGTTCTATTACTTACGTCACCTGGTAAGGCAGTACGAAGGTTTTATTAATTTGTATATGGTAACGTACTAGACGCGACTGCCAACAAGTTAACGATGGTCACGGGTTCAAATCCCAGGGCACACCTCTGACTTTTCGGATTAAATTCTACGTGAAATAAAATCCGCCAACCCGCACTAAGCCTATAATAGCCTAGCTAAGGGTGGACTATAATATCTTCTCTATAATATAAAAATGAATCGCAAAATGTGTTGGTAAGCGCATAACTCAACAACGCCTGGACCAATTTGGCCAATTCTTTTTTTAAATTGTTATTATTACTTTATTACTAACAAAAAGTAATGGCGTGCAATATTATTAGGAAAAAACAGCATTTTGGTGCTGAAATAAGGGACGGAATATTGGATGGGCAATAAAAAACGCTAAAGTTTTTAATGTCAAAATTTCATAAGGCAATCTTTATATGTACATGTATATGGAGAGACGGGATATAATATAAATAAATAAATACACCCAACAGTCACATACATAGTCCTGACCCCACACTAAGATCGAGTCTTGTGTCGTGGGTATCAGGAACTACGAGAGACTTTTCGGTCTCACAAACACCCAGACCCGGAAGAATATTTGTGGGCCGCACAAACATTTCTCTCGGTGCGGGAATCGAACCCGCGGCCTCTCGTTTCACAGGCGGCGTCTAACCAACTGCGCTACGGAGGCTGTCAAATAGAGTGGAAGGTACGGGAGAGGGCTGGGATAGCTGACAGATTTGATAGGACGAAATGTAAATGCACGTTATAAGACGGGATGGATAATAAAAGAAAAAGGACGGGACGGATCGGGAAGAGACTGAACAGACGGATGAGACGGGATTGAGCCAGACAGTAGGATAGCTATGTCAAGTTTAGGTATACAAGAGATTAATACGAAAAATAACATGTATTTGGTGTGGAGTGGAATCAAAAATATATGCACCCAGGCGAAGCTGGGTCGGGCCGCTAGTGGGTAATAAATAAGTGTAAAAATTAAAATTAAAAGGAGAGTTTTTGTTTAGTGTGGACATAGCTGGTAACAGTTTTTATAACGCGAATATTGTTTTCCTTTTATACTGGGTATCCCAAGACTGCTACCGAAAACGAAGCCGGGTGGTAGTTTTAGTGACTACAAACACAATGCAACTAAAAATTTCGCGAAGAAACGCGACAATTATTTTTTATGATTTTTTAAATATCGTCATTTTTGGGTGGTAAATCCATAGTTTTTGCTAAAATATTAATTTAAACTCTTTTATGCCTTAGATTATTTATAAATAAAAGGGTATACACTATTATTTTAGGAAAAAATATTTACCACCCAAATATGGTCATAGGAAAAAAATAACAAAAAAAAATTGTCGCTTTTTTTTGCAACTTTTTCTGGTGCATTGTGTCTGAAGTCGCTTAGACTACCACCCGGCTTCGTTTTCGGTAGCAGTCTTGATATACCCTGTATAACCCGATATGTGTATTACGCATGTAGGTATTAAGTATTATAATAGGTTTTTTTATGAACCGTAAAACAGTGGAAAAGAAGGGAAAGGAAGTCAAGAGGACGGTATGGTTATTGGTTGGTATATACTTAGGTTAAGTTAGAAATTAGAATAATCTATACATATAAATAAAATTGAAGTGTCTGTTTTAAGAGTGAAAATAAAAAAAAAACCTACTACATATCGTTATACCGGGTATCTCAAGACTGCTACCGAAAACGAAGCCGGGTGGTAGTTTTAGTGGCTACAAACACAATGCAATTAAAATTTCGCCTAGAAACGCGACAATTTTTTTTATGTTTTTTAAATATCGTTATTTTTGGGTGGTAAATCCATAGTTTTTGCTTAAATAATAATTTAAACTCTTTTATACCTTAGAGTATTTATAAATAAAAGGGTATATACTATTATTTTAGGAAAAAATGTATTTACCACCCAAATATGGCCATAGGAAAAAAATAACAAAAAAAAATTGTCGCTTTTTTTTGCAACTTTTTCTGTGCATTGTGTCTGAAGTCGCTTAAACTACCACCCGGCTTCGTTTTCGGTAGCAGTCTTGATATACCCTGTATACACGATACCTGTGCCGAAAATGATATTTAATATTTTTTTGTCTGTCTGTCTGTTTGTTCCGGCTAATCTCTGAAATGGCTGAACCGATTTTGACGGGACTTTTTTGTCAGGTAGCTGATATAACAAGGAGTAACTTAGGGTACATTTATTTTAGAAAATAAAGTAATGATGCAATGCCCGCGCGCAGCTCACGCGCATGCCACCACTGGGCCGTCAGGTCGGGCGCCTCCCACCACTTCTCCCAACAACGAATCAATATCATATTTACAAAATATTGTATATAAAGAAATTTTTCAATAAAGCTAATACAACAAACTGAAAATAAATGTGTAACAGGAGTTTACCACCGCTCGCTAAGAGATGGTTTCGTTACAAAGGTTCATAATTAAAATAAAAACTTTTTTGTTAAATTCCACGCAGACGAAGTCGCGGGCACAGCTAGTATATATATATATATGTATATATATATATATATATATATATATAAATATAAAAAAAATATTTAAAATAAAGAGAAATAATAATAACAAAAATAAAAAAAATAAAATAAATTGCATAGACACAACCTAGTAGCCAAGATCATACATCAGCAAATTGCTCTTCGATATGGACTGGTGACTTCTGAAGTGCCATATTACCAGTATGTTCCTCAACCAGTTCTTGAAAATGGTCATGCAACGTTGTATTGGGATCGATCTATTATCACAGACAGGACTATTCTATCCAATAAGCCTGACATTGTGATAATAGATCGATTGGCGCGCCGGGCTATACTTGTTGACGTCACCATCCCGCATGACGATAACCTTGTCAAAGCTGAAAAAGACAAAATGTCTAAATACTTAGATTTGGCACACGAGGTTACCGACATGTGGGATGTCGACTCAACAATTATTGTCCCGATTGTCGTTTCTGCCCATGGGTTGATACCAAAGAGCCTCGACCAACATCTACAGAGGCTCTCAATCGGCTGTTGGGTCAGGAGTCAGATTCAGAAGGCAGTATTGCTTGACACGGCACGTATTGTGAGGCGGTTCCTCACTTTGGGCTCCTAACCACCGGTGGCTTGGGTCTCGAGCCTCGCCATCGTTGGATAACTTTTTATATTTTTATATGTATTTTGTTTTTTACTATATATATACAGGGTATATCAAGACTGCTACCGAAAACGAAGCCGGGTGGTAGTTTAAGCGACTTCAGACACAATGCAACAGAAAAAGTTGCAAAAAAAAAGCGACATTTTTTTTTGTTATTTTTTTCCGATGGCCATATTTGGGTGGTAAATACATTTTTTCCTAAAATAATAGTATATACCCTTTTAATTATAAATACTCTAAGGTATAAAAGAGTTTAAATTATTATTTAGCAAAAACTATGGATTTACCACCCAAAAATGACGATATTTAAAAAATCATAAAAAAAAATTGTCGCGTTTCTAGGCGAAATTTTTAATTGCATTGTGTTTGTTGCCTCTAAAACTACCACCCGGCTTCGTTTTCGGTAGCAGTCTTGAGATACCCGGTATATATAAAAATGTAAAAAAAATATTTAAAATAAAGAGAAATAATAATAAAATCGGTCTGTAAAATAGCAATTTCAATAGCATCCCTTTATCTTAATGATTCCGATTTCACCCCAGAAACCAAAATCGTTAAAGATGAAACTAAAATAGATAGCTGGAACTCAAAGTCTTTACACGGTAAATACCCAAATCAATTGAAAAAGAGCCATGTGGATGCGGAGGCGCAAATATGTGGTTAAAGAAAGGAAATATACTCGCAGAGACAGAAGGATTTATGGTAGCCATACAAGATAGGATCATTAAAACTAAAAACTACGAAAAATTTATAATTAAAAACCCACAAGTAACAATAGATAGCTGCAGATTGTGTAACAGATTACTCGAAACGATAGATCATATAACGGGAGGGTGCGCGCTATTGGCTACCAAACAATATACCGATAGACACAATAATGTTGCAAAACAAATACATGCATTACTAGCAAAAAAACATAACTTAATAGAAAACCTAGAACCATACTACAAATATAAACCTAAAAACGTTTTAGAAAACCATCAAGTTAAACTATATTGGGATAGTGAAGTAATCACAGATAGAACAACTAACAATAATAGACCGGATATAATATTATTGACAAAAGATGATAAATCCACATATTTGGTAGATATCTCCGTCCCTAATACCGATAACCTGCCACAAAAACATATAGAAAAAATCCAAAAACACCTTCCATTAGCCGAGGAAATACAGCAAATGTGGCATAAAAACAGAGTCAGAATAATTCCGATTATTATATCCTCGATAGGAGTAGTACCTAAATCACTTCATAACAGTCTAGCTGAACTGGGTATCCATAAATTTAGTTATATACCCCTACAAAAATCCATCATCCTAGATACCTGTGCCATAGTACGACGATTCTTGAATAATACCATGAGTTTTAGCCAACCACAGTCTCAAATGTAATCTGTTAGAATTCATTCATATTATTATTTGTATGAAAATAAAATTAGCGCCTTACTCAATTTTTATTTATAATTTTAGACTGAACATTTGTATTGTCTTTGCTTTATATTCATTTTCTTGTCTGTGTGTTTTCTCTCTCTATTCTTTGTGGTAACCGGTGTAACTGATATGTGCTATTCTTGCTGTAATATTTAAAATTAGTAAAATAAAGTAATCCAACATCAAGATAATATTTATTTCAAGATAATCCACACGATAGTAATAAAAATTGTGAAGTAGGTTCCTTGGCAATATGCTCGTTCCTACAACACATTAAAATCCCAGGTAAAACCTGAGATAACTAATTAAAAGAAACAACAATAATAATAAAATAGTTTATTGAATCTTTCCTTGACCTAGGTAACAAACAAAAGATTTTTACTAAATTTAGAGGTGCTTAGGCCAATAATGAGAAACGGCTGGTGCTAACACTAGGATAGCCCTGTACAATAAGCACCAGCTACTAATATAAATAATAATAATAATAATACGACGATATCTCGCCCGTCAGTGGAGATCAAGCAGCAAGCCCAACACCAACACCTGTTTCTGATTTCGAGCTGACGGACAATTTGGATGACAATGTAAGTCCCCAAGATAAACAGCATCTGAGAGGGGCTTTTGAACGTGCGATTTCGGAGTTTGTGTCCTTATCGGCGTCTTGTAGACCGCGACTGCCGCGTTTGCCAACGCATAGAAGAAATTTGGCGCTGATGGGAGCTTTGGACTCCATGTTACCTACATACTTGGAGTCCAGTCGGGATCTTGTTGATACGCACTCGATCCTTTACTGCGCGGCCGTCGCAGCATGTCGAGTGGCTAATGTTCAATTCCCAAAAGAATATAGAGCTACTCGAGGTGTTGTGACTGTGCCTGCCTGGCAGCTTAGGATCGAGGACCGTATCAACAGAGCCCGAACTCTCATCGGCAAGCTAATTTTCTTCTCAGAAGGAAATAGCAGACCAAGGATTATGCGTTTTGTGACGCAGGCTTTCTCGGGGACCAATATAAGTCCTCAGAATTATAGGCTTTGCGTCACAGAACGCATAGATTTCTATAAACAAAAAGTCTATGCGTGGGCAAACCGCATTCGTCGCTACAGAAGGCGATGGGATCGTTTCCAACAGAATCGTATGTTCCAAAGTGACCAAAAGAGGGTTTATAGATGTTGGGAGAATTCTTCTCAAGGTGTGGTGGATGGGCGGCTGCCTGGTGCTCACGAAATGCGTGAGTACTGGACGAATATCTGGTCGTCGCCTGTCTCTCACACTGAAGCCTCCTGGTTTAGTGTTGTAGATCGAGCTTGTGAGGCAATACCGGCTATGGAGACCATTTTAATCAGTCTAGAAGATGTGCAAACTGCAATACGACGGACCCAAAACTGGAAGTCACCGGGTCCGGACGGTCTGCACAACTTCTGGTTAAAATGGTTTCCAAGTTCGCATGTTCGATTGGCAGCGCAGTTCCAGGATGCGCTTGAGGCGAAATCCCTCCCAGCATTTATGACAACAGGTGTCACTCACCTCCTCTTTAAGTCCGGTTGTACCACGGAACCAAAGAATTACAGACCCATTACATGCCTTCCAACTATTTATAAAATTTTGACCTCAATAATTAGATCCAAAATTACAGACCACATCACTTCTAACCAAATTCTTTTTCCCGGCCAAACAGGTTGCATGAATGGGTCCCGTGGTACTAAGGAGCTCCTTCTCATTAACATGACCATTTGCCAACAGGCTCGTCACAACCGGAGAAATTTATCAGCTGCCTGGATAGATTATAAAAAGGCCTATGATTCGGTGCCCCATACATGGCTCATGAGGGTGTTGAATTTGTATAAAATTAATACAAATTTGTGCAACTTCCTTGGGTCTTGTATGGGGCAGTGGACCACTGTCCTGAGATATCCAGGTAGTACGGCTCCTCCTGATTGCGATGAGCCGATTAGAATTAAGCGGGGTATATTCCAGGGCGACAGTCTGAGTCCACTGTGGTTTTGCATGGCCCTGAATCCCCTCAGCACTCTGTTGTTGGATTCAGGGTTAGGCTACCGTCTGCGGAGAGGGTCTGAGCCTATTTCTCACTTGCTCTACATGGATGACCTCAAGTTATTTGCATCAAAACAAACCGAATTGGTTGAGTTGTTAAAATAACTGAAAGATTTAGCAACTCAATCAATATGGAGTTTGGTGTAGATAAATGTGCGGTTATCAATGTGAAGCGAGGGGAGGTTGCGGTCTCTGATGACATACAAGTCTCAGAGACTGTAAGACTCAGACATCTCTCTGTGACGGAAACCTACAAATATTTGGGCATGCCTGAGGCTCTAGGTATCATGGGTGCAGATGTAAAACAATCGTTGAAAGAGCGTTTCTTCAGCCGCCTGGCAAAAGTACTTAACAGTTTTTGTCAGGTGGAAACAAGATTCGCGCTTTTAACGGTTGGGTTATGCCTGTACTCATGTACTCTTTTGGCATACTCAAATGGACTCAGACCGAATTGGACGCCCTGGATCGTAAAGTCCGAACTCTCCTGACTGCACATCGTATGCATCATCCACGTTCATCAGTGATGAGATTGTACATCCCGCGGAGATGTGGGGGCCGAGGCATTCTTAATGCTAAGGACTTGCATAATCGCGAGGTGTGCAATCTCAGGGATTATTTCCTTCACAGTGACGTGGATATGCATAGGGTTGTAGTTATGGTGGATAAAGGATTTACCCCGCTCTCTTTGGCGATTGAGAACTGGCGAAAACCTCTGGTGATGGGCATTAGGGATCGCGAGGACATATGGAAGAGCAAAGAGCTGCACGGTCGGTTCTATCGAGCCCTTCATGGGCCTGATGTGGACCGACTAGCGTCGGTGTCTTGGCTACGCTTCGGTAACCTCTTTGGGGAAACCGAGGGTTTTGTCTTTGCAATTATGGACGAAGTTATTAAGACGAACAACTATAGGAAATACATCCTGAAGGACGGTACGGTCGACATCTGTCGGGCATGCCACCGTCCTGGCGAGTCTATCAGGCATGTTATCTCCGGTTGTTCGTATCTTGCTAACGGCGAGTATTTGCATAGACATAACCTAGTAGCCAAGATCATACACCAGCAAATTGCCCTTCGATATGGACTTGTGACTAATGGAGTGCCATATTACCAGTATGTGCCCCAACCAGTTCTCGAAAATGGTCATGCAACGCTGTATTGGGATCGATCTATTATCACAGATAGGACTATTCTAGCCAATAAGCCTGATATTGTGATAATAGATCGATTGGCGCGCCGGGCTATACTTGTTGACGTCACCATCCCGCATGACGATAACCTTGTCAAAGCTGAAAAAGACAAAATGTCTAAATATTTAGATTTGGCACACGAGGTTACCGACATGTGGGATGTCGACTCAACAATTATTGTCCCGATTGTCGTTTCTGCTCATGGGTTGATACCAAAGAGCCTCGACCAACATCTACAGAGGCTCTCAATCGGCTGTTGGGTCAGGAGTCAGATTCAGAAGGCAGTATTGCTTGACACGGCACGTATTGTGAGGCGATTCCTCACTTTGGGCTCCTAACCACCGGTGGCTTGGGTCTCGAGCCTCGCCATCGTTGGATAACTTTTTATATTTTTATATGTATTTTGTATACTAATATTATATATATAAAAATGTAAAAAAAAAGAAATTTAAAATAAAGGAAAATAATAATACTAGATTTGCATAGACACAACCTAGTAGCCAAGATCATACATCAGCAAATTGCTCTTCGATATGAACTGGTGACTTCTGAAGTGCCATATTACCAGTATGTTCCTCAACCAGTTCTTGAAAATGGTCATGCAACGTTGTATTGGGGTCGATCTGTTATCACAGACAGGACTATTGTCGCCAATAAGCCTGATATTGTGATAATAGATCGATTGGCGCGCCGGGCTATACTTGTTGACGTCGCCATTCCGCATGACGATAACCTCGTCAAAGCTGAAAAAGATAAAATGTCTAAATATTTAGATTTAGCTCACGAGGTTACCGACATGTGGGATGTCGATTCAACAATTATTGTCCCGATTGTCGTTTCTGCTCATGGGTTCATACCAAAGAGCTTCGACCAACACCTACAGAGGCTCTCAATTGGCTGTTGGGTCAAAAGTCAAATACAGAAGGCAGTATTATTGGACACGGCACGCATTTTGAGGCGGTTCCTCACTTTGTCTCCCTAATCGCCGGTGGCTTGGGTCTTGAGCCTCACCACCGGAGGGTAAATAAATTATTTTTTATATTTTTATATGTATATTTTTTATAATTTATATATGTAAAAATAGAAAAAAAAAGTTAAATAAAATAAAGAGAATATGAATACTAGTACTAATATTTACGCTGTGTAGCTATGGTAGAAAAACAAATTGAATGTGAAAAAATGTGTACTTTGTAGGCATTTTTTTTAGTTTGTAGAGCCCTCATTCAAAATTTCCCTATATAGTATAAAACAAAGTCACTTCGCGCTGTCTGTCCCTATGTATGTTTAGATCTTAAAAGTACGCGACATATTTTGATGCGGTTTTTTTAAATAGATAGAGTGATTCAAGAGAAAGGTTTATATGTATAACACATATTATTGTAGATAAATTTATTTGCACCCGGGCGAAGCTGGACCGGGCCGCTGGTATTCATGCATAATTGTATGCAATAGTTGCTAGTCAGTAAATTCTTAATAACAAAAGTTTTTGTCATAGAAATCTAGATAAATACGATCCTAACAAGCAATTATATGTAATAAATAATAATGTTCCAATTTGGCATCACCGGCGCTCCTTTTCAGCACTAATGGGAACTTAGATATTACAATATATTTGAGCTGATTATATTGGATTGTGCCTCAAATATGTCATTATGCGAATATTTCTAATTCAATTTCATCATCCTACATGATCAAACATAACACCGTACAATTATACAGTCTAAACTCCGTGCAAAAAATAGTAATAAAAAAAACATATTTATTTTATTTAGACTGCAGAAAAAAATAGTTAAAAATATATTCTAAATTAAAATTCATGTTGCAATAAAATGCTTGTAAACTCTGTAATACTATCGTAAAGTATTCATTATTTATAAACATATAGATAAATTAAAGTGTCGTTGTAAACACCATTAAATAAAACACGTACTCGGCTATTTGAAGAATGAAGTTAAAAATTCACGGCATCCTGTACAAAGTTTAAATTAAATTCCGTGAACGTAATTACAAAATTTGAACGACAAGTTGAGGACCTTGAGTTGAAGTCTCGCCGTGGTTGTAAAATAAAACCAACGGGGATATAGCCTTGCATGTATTACATGCATCAGGATAAGCAGAGACGGTACATCTTCATCTGATAGCGTCTGTGATGCATTTGGTTAGACGTTGGATGTAAAACGAGAGGTCGTAAGTTCGATCCTCGCACCAAGACAAATATTTGTATGATTCACAGGTATTTGTTTCTGGTCTGAGTGTTTGAGTCCGAAAAGTCTCTTTTAGTTTTTGATATCCATGACACCAGACTCCAATCTTAGTGTGGGATTAGGACTACGTATATGACTGTGTGTATGTATTTATTTATATTGTTTTATTTTGACTTAGAAAAACTTTAGTCTTTTTTCACTTATAATTTACATCTATACTAATACATATATTAAGCTGAAGAGTTTGTTTGTGCCTGCTAATCTCCGAAACCACTTGTTTTAAATGAAAACATATTTTTGTGTTGGATAGCTAATTTATTGAGGAATGCTATAGGTTATATAACATCACGCTATGGTCAATAGAATCTGAGCAGTAGGTAAATGTTAGAAAAACGGGAAAATTTTATTCCTTTTGAGACTTTCCATTACATATTGTGCTGTTTATACGGTTGATGTTACACGACAATCATGTATAACGGGATTGTTTCTCTTAAACTCTTAAGGTCTAATGGGGTGGAAAGGGATGTAATGGCACGTGATGGGAATAGGAGTATAGAGAACGGTAGTAACATTGAATTTTAATATAAAACAGTTGTACGCCATACAATATTATGTTTCTGATGTGGACTGGAGTCGAATAGTATCTGCACCCGGGCGTAGTCGGGCCGGGCTACTAGTATTTTTAGATATTCTCGCTAATTGAGCGCACTCCTGAACCTAACTCTAACCGTAACTAGTCCGACACAAAATTCGAATGTTCGAACACTCGACGTCTACGTATAAGAGAAATGTAACGACTAGACATATTGAGACTTTACATCTTACGTCTCTGGATGGCGAGCGCAGTGGCATGTTAAGCATTGTTCTTTGAAATTCAAGGCGTTGTTTGGTTTTGCTACTACTGTTCATGACCGGTCGCTTCGTACCATCGGGCGAACGGCGTGCTCGTTTTGCCATTCATTGCAATAAAAAAAGTTATAACTTCCAAAAATAAATATTATTTTATAAAACGTATAATAATTCACTCCGAACATAGTATAAAGTTACGATGTCAGAGGATTCGAAAATTTTGTAATGTATTTAGGTATATTCGTACAGATTTACGTGGCAGTGGGCCGGGCACATAGCTCGTAGAACCGATGGCCGTTGGGGCCGAAAGGTTCTCGAGTGGAGGCCACGTACAGGCAAGCGAAGTGTCGGACGCCCGCCTACAAGGTGGACGGACGATCTGACTAAGGTCGCAGGAAGTCGCTGGATGCAGGCCGCTTCCAACAGGTCATTGTGGAGATCATTGGGGGAGGCCTATGTTCAGCAGTGGACTTCCTGTGGCTGATATGATGATGATGATGATGATGTACAGATTTACGTACGATATTCGAACCTTGTTCGTGCCGGTGTCTAGAGTAACCCTATTCTTTATTAACTTTAATGTTGTTGTTATCAAAGGATTTTGGTCAAATTCCAAGACTTAGAGCAAACAGATGCCTTTCAAATATTAGTTAACTTACATTTAACTTTTTATTTACTTCTGTGTGTAATGTTAGCTGATTTGGGTTATATATTCTAAGGTTTTTAAATCATTAAAGTCTAGAATTATTATAAACACAAGATTATTGTAGACAATTTACAGAGGACGCATTAACTGATGCCCATTGCAAAAAAAACTTAATTTTAATTTGCTGAAACTTTATAAATTCTATGGAGATTTTTGTCAACATAATGTTTTCTTAGATATTCTCTTTTTATTTTAGATATTTTTAGATTTATTTCAATTTAGCCAACATTGTTTTTATTCATTTCATGCCTCATATGCTAATTTAACATAACTAAAAATCAGGCTTTTTAAACCCAGTCTATAATTTGTAACACCTATAAATCAAAAGATCATTGTCTTTTAATTAATAGAAATAATTAATAAAAATACTTTCTGTCGTATAAAAAGAAAAATCGTGATTAATTATGACCGCGGTGTAACAAAGCAAAATAAAATTTAACAATGACGGAGAAAGAAAAGATATTTTGTAACTGTATCTCGGGTTGGCTTAAAGAGAAAATCGTTAATTAAAAAAGTTACCGCCAGCACGGTATCGGTTTTAGCGGCAGTTTTTATACAAAATTATCAACGATTTTATCCACATTTACGAAGTCTTCTTATATTTAATTAGCTGCAAATAATTTATGTTATTACTCATTATTTGGCATGATCATTTGAAATCGTGGTGGCCTGTTTGTAACGGATCAAAAGTGGTTGCCACGATGGTCGCGGATTCAAATTCCAGGGCACACCTATCGGAGTCATGTGTGTATTGATATATCGCGTACTATAACGGTGAACAAACATCGTGAGGAAAGCTGCATACCATAGCGATTTGTAAGAATTTCTATCGTATGTAAAGTCCGACAACCCACACTAGGCCAGCGTGTTGTACTATATGGCCTAAACGCTCTTAATCGTATTTACGATTTAAAGGAGTACCATGCCTTGCAGTGAGTCATATATGTGTTGATACGGACACAGAATATTGAGCTTATGGTCTAAAGGTAATAAATTAGGCTAGATCGTAATTGTTGAATTTTGCAAAGAAAATCCATTTCAAAGTTTATAGTTTAAATAATCTAATATTGTATGCTCGTATATATGAGTACATGACTCTAGGATGGATTTTTCTGTTTGTACTCAGCATTGTAGGACACTTCATAATGAAATGAAATGAAAATAATTTATTGAATCCTTGAAGATGTTCTAAATCATTTCGATTCAGTCATATTACTACCACCGGTTCGGAAAGCAGTTTTCACTAGAGAAGAACGGGCAAAAAAATCTAGAGTTGCTCTTTTCAAAACCAGGTTACAATTTGGAAATTATTACAAAGGTTACAAGAGGTTTTAAATCAGAGCAGGTCATTAATAATTTGTTATGACTTGAAAATGTAATAAATAGAAGTAATAAATCCCAAATTCATCCAATCTGAGATTTTGTGGTTTTACCTGAGACATACGAGTATTCAATAATAGTCCAAAACAAAGTTCTGACTCTAAATATTAATTTAGAGTCAGTTTAAGGTTTAAAGTTTGTAGCGTGGGTGTCTTATAAACTACAAGATACTGTTTCGATCTTACACCACCCACAGTTGAAACAAAATATATTCATGAAATTATCAAATATTTCACTCTAAATGTAATAAGGTGGCAGTAGTTGTTTTTTTTGCATGTTTTTTTAGTCCAGCGCACAGAACAGAAATATTATTTTGACAAACTGAAATCTGTTTTGTGTTTAAACTCATTCTCTTCTACAACTAAAGGTATGCAATCCTGTCTTTCCTATTTATTTTATTTATTTATAAATTCTTTATTGAACACCACATACAGTAATAAGATAAAAAAAATATGACAACACGTTTAAATAAAGGTGACAATTGGCGGTTATCGCTTAACGCGATTTCTTCCAGACAAACCATTAGATGTCTATCCCATTTCATCCACCCTATCTCTATCCCATCTGATCCCTTTGCCCAATCCCGAGTTATTTGCTCATCCCATGGGAATACTACCTTTTCCTTGTTAAAAATTATGTTAGCTACATACCTATATCAAAGAACAATGATAAACCTCCATATATTTTTTTGTTGTAATTTTTTTGTGTGTATTGAGATGAAAAATATTTTAAAATATACATTTCGAATTTCTTAACAATTATTTCTTGAGATTTACTATTGTAGCAAGCCTAGGAAAAAAGATATTCCACTTTAAAGTTTTGTCAAACTCTGTGGGTAGTTAATGTTATTTTGTCCCATTTATGTGAGGCAAAGTTACGACCCACAAATAAAGTAAAAAAAATATTTTTTACACGCAATTTAAACATCGAGTACTTATTTATTTCATTAATCTAATAGTAATATCATGTGCAATGAAATAAAAAGGAAAGAGGGGACAACTATATATTTTATTTGCACAATAGCGCTTTCGGGCGACAGAAGCAAATTGTTATTCCTTAATTAATTAATTAGTGATTATTTTGCTGTTCTCACTTCTCTGCACTATTTTTTTACATTAATTTTCTGATAAAGATAATGCAAGAAAGACAGTCAAGCATATATTTTAAAAATGGCAACATTGAAACGACATAACGCCTCTCCAATAAAATTAAGGCAAATATCAATAGAGTTTTACGAAAAATGTGTTTTCGTAATTCAGGCTTAGGTTCGCCGTGAGCTAGGCACTAAAATTACTTTGAAAATGAATTATTAATATTTTTATACATTAAATTTATAGACACTTACGAATTGCATTAACAATGATTTTACCAATGTTCTTTCATCAAAATTGGCCATGGCCATTTTAGAGCGAAGAAGAAGTGAAATCACATTTTATTCCCTTACAATATTAGCAGCATTTTAAATCTGAACCACAATAAATAATCCAATAAAGGTGAAATCTTCAATTCAAAGATCAAACGCCACGTCAAGCGTCAATATTTCCTGATCAGCGAACATTTTCAAAATCCGACGTGAAAATGAATTGTAACAATTTGCATTGGATTATTAATTAAATTAATAAAACCGGGGTAACATCCAATTACTTGCCGCTTGTGATAATTAAACGTTTCCACCTTTTCCTATTACGTTTATATCTCGTACAAGTCGTTTTCCTTGAGGATAAGGCGTAATAGAGTAATTTAGGTAAGCAGTAGGTGTGTTTATTAGAATTGTTGCGACACATTTCGGCAATTTCGTTTGAGCTTGGCAAGAGTGATATTGAAAGATAAGAAAATTGTTCAAGGTGTCTTAAAGATGTTAGTAATGGTTTTTAATTTAAAAGATTTCAATATGGGATAGTATACAAATTAATATAAAATAATGATATATAAAAGTCTGTATCTGCATCAGACTATATACCTGCCATAGTAGCGCACGGGCTTCCTCTACAAACAAGAGTACGATTAAGCGTGGTTTGGCCATATAGTCCGCCATGCCGGCCTGCTGCGGATTAGCGGACTTTACATCTACAAATCGCTATGGTATGAAGGTTTCCCTACGATGTTTTCCTTCACCGTTATAATGCGTGGTGATTGACTATCAATTCACACATCACTCCGAAAAGTCAAAGGTGTGGCCTGGGATTCGAACCTTCAACCACGGTGTATATGTGTGTGCCGTCTGCTCCGTTTATCAACATGCCGCACTTAAATTATTTAAAAGTATGTTTTAATAAACAAATATATTGTGAATATGTATAATGATGAGCAGTAGGAACAAATTAAATTAGCGCTTGCTTTTTAATGTTGGTATTTTATACAAAAAAGGGTCTTTAGAAATAGGTAGTACGCGTTTCTCAATTTCTACAATAATTTGCTTAACCCTTTCAAGTATTATGAGAAAAATATTGTCTAATTTTTGCAGCACATAACGTACTGTTCTGGAGCCCTTCAGAAATGTTATGGTGAAAATCACAGGTGAAAATAATAATATTATTCCTCAGGCATAAGAATTTAGCTGTTGTTTACATGCCCATCTAGGATTTTTGTAGCGACACCATTGGCTTCTTGCTGTTTTATCAGGTCGCCTACTGTTTGGGTGGACAACCTATGTTGGGCTTGCAGGTACATGACCTGTAATAATATGAGCCATTTATTTAAATTCGACAGCTTAATACATGCTCTATTAATTTCGGTTAAACATTGTAAAGGTAGTATTTAATAAATTTAATATTTTCGATAAAGGCGCCGTTAGATATTTAGTTAAACCCGCCTTTGTGATCGCGTCACGACTGTTGCAAAGCATTCTTTAATATGTTCATTCCACGTCTAAGCTGGCTCTATTAAATAATATTTTCGAGCGCTGATCTTGCCTGCTGTTTTGATTATTATAAATTACATTATTTTAGTGTGAATACGTAGGATTACATATGTACATAGTATAGATTATTTCTATAATTTGAAATATGATATTTATGTATTGTCAGACTTCTCTTTATAGTATTTAGTGACACCTTAATAGTAAATACATCTGACACCTGTATAGTTTTGATACCAAAGAAATATACTAATTTCGCAAAGAAACGCGACAATTATTTTGTGTTTTTCGTCGTGTTTGGATAATAAATCCATAGTTTTTCCTCAAATATTAAAGTTTTTTTGAAAATAAAAGTGTATTAACTACTATTTTAGGAAAACGATGTATTTAACATTCGAATACGTCGATGGAAAAAGAATAACAAAAAAATCGCGACATTTTTGAGAAAATTTAGCTGCTTTGTGTACCCTGTATGTATCAGCCTGAATACTAGCCTCCTCTATAATCGAAAGTAAGATTGAGAAAGGTTAGGCCATATTGTATACCACCCTGGCCTCCTGCCAGGTTAGCAGACATTTAAATATCATAGAAATTCGTTATGGTGTTCAGGTTGACAAACAGAAAAAAATTAGCGCAAGAATCAAACCCACAGCTTTTCCATTGATAGCCACTCACTCAACTGCGCTACTAAAATGTCAAAAAGGTTCCAAACATCAGAAAACGGCTGAAATCCATTTAAAATAACCACACTATTATCGATACAAAGATTTTTTACTGATTCTGCTTTAAAGTACGGCACTTTCCATTACACTGGTTTAACGGTCCATTAAAAGATTTAACGCGAAATATCGGAAGGGTTTAAAATAATTATAATTATAGTTGCATTTTAAAACAGGGTTTTAATCGGAAGGTATCATATCAATGAGGAACATTTTGGTAATTTTGGTGGCGCTGGTGGTAGGTCTTTCATATGTGATAGGCCATCTGGGTAGGTACCACCGCAATGTCTATTTCTCCCGTGAAACAGCAGTGTAAATGCACTGTTGTGTTTCGGATTGAAGGACATTGTAGCCAGAGTAACTACTGGATATATAGAGCCTTAAGATTTTATGTCTCAGGATGGCGAGCGCAGTGGAATTTTGTTACTGTTTATGAGCGATCGTATCGCTTACCATCAGGCTAACGGCTTGCTCGCCTAGCCATTCATTTAAATAAAATAATAGTAACAAAACCATTATATTTTATCCTTTTTGATCCATCGTCAATAATTTTGATGGTCCATAAATCTATCAGTTTAATTTTGTTAACTTATCTAAAGGAAAGGTTTGTATTGTGGCAAAACCACTTGTATTATGTAGAAATAAAGTAGACATTTTTGTTTACACGTTACACTGCTCATTCCTTAGAACGTTAGTCTAGGCGTCCAGATCCTATCCATTTCTTAGAAAGTACAGAAAGATATTCTACGTCTAGACCTCAGACGTCAATGAACACTAAAATTCACTTTTATGATAAAAAGGCGGAGAAAATATTTAGTCACTTTCATACCGACAAGCAATTTATTAAGCGAAAGAAAAAAATATGGCTGCGATTTTTAAATGTAAATGCATTTAATAAGCGCCAAAGAAATATTGAGAGCGAAACGTTAATTAAAAACTAGTCAGCCCACGTATAAAAAACTTTACAACTTCTATATATTTTGAAATTAATTACCAAGTTATGAAAGTTAGGGGTGTTTATGTGTGAATAGAGAAAAGTGTGGATCCATCGTCTGTATTTTTAGAATTTTGTTTTTGTATGTATTACTGTCTTGATGGCGCAGTTGTAATGCGGTATGTTACAAAGCTGAGGTCTTGAGTTCGAATCTCGGGTAGCGCAAAGTAATATTGGAGTTTACAATTCATTATCAGGCTGTCAATTTGTGCCCGATATGGTGATAGACTCGTCCTTTATCACATCTGGGATGGAATATACAAGGCAAAACGTGAGTGTCCTGATAGCAGCACTGCTTAACACTTCTGGAAAAAAGGCATGAACTTGTATATTTATGTATTATATATAAATAATGTTCTGTGTTTCCTTCAAATAAAAGGAGAGGGGATTAAATAAAAGGGTATTCTATATGCCTGGCACTTATTCCTCGGTCGGAATTCTACAGAATTTAACAAACAGATTCTAAAACTGGAGTACACGGTGTCTGCATTCCAAACAAACAACAGGGAAGAAATTAATTTGTATGAAAATTTGATATCTTTCCATTATGAAGGTGAAGCGTACTATTATTAGAGCGAGCGGTTTTGTTTCGTGATTTTTGTTTGAATTATTCATATGTTTATTTATTTATTTAGTTCAGTCGGCGTTTTCACTTTGATTTAATATCGTCTCATTTTTTTATGTTTACGTGACCCAGCTTGATCGGTTGTGTAACTATTAGAATCATTTTAATAGAAGAAACAGAAAAATATAATGGAATTAATAATATTGTTTTGTTTCAATCATATGCAGTGTAGGGGTAACCGTATCGTCATTGCGTAATTCGCAAATCCGGTATAAAATCCGTAAATCAGTGGCGTGCCTAGGGTTGTGGACTAGGGCAAGCCCAATATTTTTTTAGTAAGAATATGTATGTATTGGTTCAGGAGCAAATGGTATTAAGAAAGAAGAACGTGTTCATCATGCGATAGGGGGCGAGCCTATGCGATGTTATTAAATAAAAAAATATATAGAAAACGACCCCAGATTCGAATCCGGGACCTCAACTTTGCGCTATCGAGGCAGTCCTAGAACTACCACACGATCTATATAAGATTAGGATAAAACCAACTAAATAATAATTATCTCTATCACCGTTATGAAAAAATCTATTACAACAAGTTGTTCGAAAAAATCTAATAGATGGCGCGATTTTCTCGGCCATCTATTTAATATTGCCAAAATACTTTAGGCCCCATCATTAGTTTTAAATAGATGAATAAAACAAATGTGTAAGTTAAATTACTTTTGGGCATGCATACGTAACTTTATATTGTAATTATGTTGTAAATTAATAATCAGCACTACAATAGCACAAGTACGGCGCCGTGTTTAACTTCGCGGCCAGAAATTATTGTTAATACATTCATGTTATGTTTTTGTGTATGCATGTGATTTTTTGATTCATCATGAGCCCTGAAAGGAAGCTAAGGAATATCTGAAAAACACTACGATTACTGTCTACGCGAGCATAATGTTAAGAAATCTCATCACATATTATGTTATGTATATGACGCTTATAGAGGTTTCTATACGCTGTTTACCGGAATTATGAAAATATATTAATGCATTCACATGTTTTTGTCAATGACTATAAAAGTACCTACCAGTTAAATTATTTATATCACTATAGCCGGAACAATTCCAATTTAAGTACATCGTTCGAAAAAAATATACAACACCGACAGTATAACTTATTAGTATGAGAACATCCAGCAATCTATGTAGTTATATGCACTGATCTATAAAATTGTATTCTATAGTTTTCACTACTTTCGAGAAATATACAACAAATCAGGCGTAGGTTTTCAAACAGATACGAGTAGTTGTTTGTCTACGAAATGTAATGAATTTACCTTTTCCTCGCCGATCAACACTTGCACACACTTCAAACCATCACAAGGCACATTTTCACCCATTATTATACGTAATAAACGTAAAATACTATAATTAAACGAAAACTAAACGTAGATATTCAGTGGTTACTGTTTAATCGTCCGCTTGAAAGACATAATAATAAGTGTGAAGCTAGCCACAAGTCCTAAATTATGGACAATTCCAAATTAAGTATTCTAATTATATATTAATAAAAATATTTAAAACATTATAATACGGTCTCAAAAATATCCATTTATTTTATATATGTATATTCCAATATAACTTGTAGCAAAACATAAATATTTTTCGATAAATTTGGATCATAATATGACATGTCAAGTGCACAACTTCACTCCGCGAAGCCGGGCATTTTGCTTGGTACAAATTGCATTAAAAAATAGGTATATGTATAGGTACGTAGTGTCATAGTAGTAGCATTTCATCAATAGGTGTGACTGAGAGGGCGCCAGAAGCCAGGTAAAAGCACACGAGAGAGAAAAAGATAGATAATACTTTGGTGTGTTCCATCTTTTTAAGATATTGCGTCACGCGTGGACCAGCGTTGATTTTGAATGAAATAATTTTATATTAGTTTTAGACCGCGGCGCTCGCTTAGGCGAGTTGCCGGGCGCGGCGCGGGTGCTCCGTTGCAGGCGCGGGGCTCCATTATGTCGCGGTAAATTTAAAAATGATAGACGTTTTGCATTAAACGAATGTATTTTATTTAAGGTACTAATTTGCCTTTAGGATTGAGTATATGCGTATTAAGTAAGGCAAGCCGGGCTTTTGGGCTTGTATGGAAGTACCGCCACTGCCGCAAATAATAATTTTATTTCAAAGTGTAACATTCGCGTGATTATAAGAAAAATAACGTATCCACGTCAATTCTAGTATGTTGACGTTAGGTCATTTTGTTACAATTTTCAATCTAATTTGGAGGAGCAGAAAAAGAAATTCGGTACAGAAATTCTATGTTACCAGCAATAAATTATTTTGATTCTTTCTAATTAAAAGTAGAACGAAGGTAAGGTAGTAAAGTTCAGAATACATTTAATTTCGAATCGTTCGTAAGATCTTTGGAACGTGTTACAATTGTCGAAAAGAAAGGCTCAAAAGATTTACTTAACTAGAGAAAATGGGGAATATGCACGTAACTTAAATATGGAAAAAATATATTTTTTTGTAATCATTATTGCTACTGAAAATACACTATACAATAATTTTTAAAATTATAACACTCTTTCAAGCGTTATTTGGGTTCGAAGTTGGATATAAAACCACACCATTGTAAATGCAATCACTTTAATGGCGTTAAGCTACAATAAACTAAAGTCTAGAACTATAATAACATGTTGCGTTGAGCGAGCGCGGCCGACTGCCCGCTTGGTGCCCCGGCGCGTGCCTTCCCCGCCCCTGCAAGGTGACCCCGCACGGACACATCGCAATACACATACAACACGAAAAAAAATGTAAAATGAGCGCGTTACACTCTCCCCCTTTTGACCAGGTGGGGGAAACTCCCAACAGGTCAAACAACAACGTAACGCGAGAACTCAATTATTAAGTCGCAACTTTACGTGGACGACCCCTACCACGCTTAGGAGCCACCGGCTCAGGACATTCACCCTCCCTAGCATGATAACGACGGAAGTCTGAAACATGGTACTTACCGAATACCTCACCAGACTTCACATGAGCTAAGAGATAAGTGGTAGGGCTCACCTTCTTACGAACGACATATGGTCCATCTCGTTTCGGGTTGAGCTTGGATGTAATACCTTTTGCAGCGTTGCTGAGCACATGTGTTTTCATTAACACCAAGTCACCCTCAATATATTCTTCAGAAGAAGTCCGACCCCTGTCAGCGTAAACTTTGCGAGCATCCTGATGTCGTTCAAGGTTCTCCTTGGCTGTTGAAACGGTATCTGCGAGCTTGAGCAGATAAGGTGTAATTTGGGGTACAAAGTTCTCAGCTTCCACCACCGCTCTAAGATCCGCCTGAACAGTCAAAGGAGACCGCAGCTCACGACCGAAGGTCAGGTAAGCTGGCGTGTGCTCTGTAGATTTGGTGAGAGAACTATTAAAAGCGAAGCGAACAAACGGCAATACCTCGGGCCAATTTTGATGGCAACCTTCAACCAAAATGGCGAGCTGTGCTTTTAGGTCCCTATTCTTCCTTTCTACCGGATTTGCCTCCGGATGGTAAAGAGGTACAAGGCTTTGCTTTACACCTAAAACAAACATAGCTTTCTGCATGACGTCTGCAATAAATTGCACTCCGTTATCAGATATCATACGCCTAGGAAGACCAAACCTCATAAATACCTCATTGACCAGGGTTTTAGCACATCCCTCTGCCGTAGCTTCGGTGAGAGCGAAGAGTTCTACCCACTTACTAGCAGTATCCTCCACTATCAAAATCCATCTCTCACCTTTGGGACCTTTTGGTAACGGACCAAAGAGGTCAGTCGCAATAGTTTCAAATCTTTGAGCTGGAACTGGAGTTTGAAGCAGTCCGGCCGGTTTAATGTTGGACGGCTTGTATCGTTGACATTCAGTACAAGTTTTAAGGTAATCAGTAACAAAACGTCTCATACCGGGAAAATAAAACCTTTGCGAGATACGATGCAATGTTCTATCAATGCCCCCATGAGCGGCGGTAGGCGAATCATGACACTCGAACATGACCTTGCTCCGCAGGCTCTCGGGTATTACGAGTTGAGGCTCCTCGGAATCAGTATCGGCCACATATCGATACAGTACACCTTGATTTAAGACATAGCCTCTCTCAGACCAACGAGTAACGGCAAGTTCATCCTTACCTTCTAAGTCCTGAATAATCTTCGCAACTTCTGGGTCAGACAACTGAGCATCACGGGTTGAAGTAGCATCCCAGCGCGGCACATCCACGACAACAGGACAGATGTCACACTCGGGCAACGGTCCATCGGTTGTCACGGGGCGACTGAGAGTATCGGCAAGTACATTGGCCTTACCTGGGGTATAGTCGATACGGAGGTCAAAAGCTTGCAATTTCATCGCCCAACGAACTAACCTACCACTAGGTGACTTGAGCGTAAACAACCACTTCAGGGGTTGGTGGTCAGTCATCACATGAACCTGATGACCCTCCACATATCCACGAAATCGCTCAACAGCCCAAACTACTGCAAGAGCCTCTCTTTCCGTAGTTGAATAGTTTTTCTCGGCAGGAGTGAGCAGACGGCTGGCATATTCAAGTGGATGTTCACAATGCGGTGACTCCCCCTGGAGTAAAACCGCGCCCAATGCATAATCACTGGCGTCAGTGCGCAATAAAAATGGCTTTGTATAATCCGCCTGTACAAGAATAGGAGACGTGGTCAGCAATGACTTAAGAGCTTCAAAAGCGTTACCTTGCTCCAAACCCCAATGCCATACCTGCGTCTTCTTGGTCAAGCGCATTAGCGGTTCAGCCACTCTTGCAAAGTCCGGTATAAATTTGCGGAACCAAGAGCAAGTTTGAAGGAATGTACGCAATTGCCGTAGACATGTAGGTTCCTTCATATCCAAGACAGCACGTACCTTGTCCTCATCTGCAGATATTCCCTCTTGAGAGATTACGTGACCTAAGTATTTCACCTTCTCCCTAGCGAAGACACACTTGTCACGATTCGCACGGAGCTTAAACAAGCGAAGACGGTCGAATACCGCACGCAGATCAGAAAGGTGCTGAGGATAGGATTCAGATAACACCAGTATATCATCAAGGTACGTAAGGATGGTAATATCCTTAAGCGAGGACCCTGAACGAAACCGGTCGATAAGTCGCTGGAATGTGGCTGGCGCATTCTTGAGACCAAAGGGCATACGTAAAAAGCGATACGTACCAAATGGCGTGACAAACGCTGTTTTATCCTGATCCTTAACCCTACATTGCCAGTAGCCACTTCGAAGGTCACAGGAACTCATTACGCAACCCTTCTTCGTGGATTGTAACAGGTCATCAATACGCGGCATAGGATAAGCGTCCGTTTTAGTCACTGCGTTAAGCCTCCTGTAATCTACACAAAACCTTTACCCACCATTAGCCTTTGGAACCAAAACAGTAGGTGCAGACCAGGCAGACTCATATTCTTCAATAATTCCGTCTTTTAACATCCGATCTAGTTCTACTCGAATAAGTTCCTTCTTCGCTGGTGTGACTCGATACGGCGGAACCGCAATAGGAGGATGTTCGCCCGTATCGATATGATGTTCGGCGAATGGTGTCGGTTCTCCGACTATATCAAAAATATCAGAATACTCACCAAGCAAAACCTCCAAGCTGGACCGCTCCTCCTGTGTCAACAAAGTTCCCTCGTCTTCCCTAAATAGGCTGACTGAGGCACACTCCACCACGTCGCGTGAACTCTCTGTTAGCAAGGGGTGAATGACCTGAGGCCGATCAGCTGTGTACCATGTCATGGATGAAAAATCCAAAATTAACTTAAACTTGGTTATAAAATCGATACCTAAAAGTGTCTCGTTGTTTGAGGCATCGGGAAACACAATAAATTCAATAGGTATACACATAGACATACACTTAACATTTACACATGTTAACAAAACATTATTTGTGCGAATATTACCATCAGCAAGTTTGACGGACATTGTTTGCGAACGGAATCGTATACCTAATCGTAACAAAAGTGCGTACAGAGTCGAACCCGCGATACTACGCCGGGCGGCGGTATCTATCAGCGCGGTACCACTGTAACCACAAATCTCAATTTGTAAGATAGGTCGACCTTGCTTATCAATAATATTCGCTTCATTATTAATTACTTTACAACATTCGTGTTTGGTATCAAGTGAATAGAATACAACACTATCTTGACATGACACGTTAACTGACTTAACATCACACGTTGAAATGTTATCATTTTTACACGATGGACAATTAGCTCGTATAAATCCCTTTTCACCGCAACCGTAACAATATACGTCGGACTTATTACTAGGCGATTTCTTACGGTCCCTTTTATGACACAAGTCTCGTGTATGGCCACGGGTCTTACAATAAACACAAAATAACTTTTTCTCACTCGTTTCACTTTTCACTTTGCCCGCGTAATGGTTTTTATCGGCACTGATTGGAATCAAAGGCGACGACGAACGATGCGCGGATTGCGCCTGCGACGGCTACGTTACCGTGGAACTCAACCGCGGCGACGACGATGTCACGTTTCCCGCCAATTTCGAGTGCACCGGCGCGGTCCGTGAAGCTTGCGCGCCGTATGTCAGGATGCGAGTCGATCGCGATGACGTCGACTGGGGCTGCGTCGAACTGGAAGACATACTCACGTTGGAGTTTTCCATGAGTGATTCTTCTATAGCCCGGGTCTTATCAATCAGTGAGTCTATACTGAGAACAGCATCCCGTGCCAATCGTTTTCGAATACGTTTGTCCAATAATCCGTATATCATATCCAACTTCGCTTCCTCGGGTAGAACATAGGGTAACTTTGATATCATACCACGTATCCTGATAATAAATGTATCCGCGAGTTCTCCATTTTGCTCTTCAGCAAATATTTGGCGGTAAATCTTATATGCGGGTCGCGGAACTCCATACATGTTTCGCAACATTTTAACCGCTTCGGGCCACGAGGATACTTCCGTCCGTACTCCTCTCCACCATAATGCAGCCTCGCCGTGGAGCAGCATGGGTAGACCCCGAAGTGCAAGGTCGTCACTGACTGACGCACATTCCTTATATATTTCTACCGCATCTATGAACGCTTCTACTTCTTCTGGTTCTCGACTGTGACCATCGAAGCGTGATGCACACTTAGACATATTCTGACATGTTGACGATGGTGTCGGGAAAGGGGACGCATGCGCTGCACCAGCGCCTCCGAAGGATGACCCACCACTTACTTGCGATGCCATGAAGGACTCCACGAGCTGGCGATTCACTTCCGCTTGTGATTTCGCGAAAGCGGTAAGAAATGAATTCAGCTGGTCCACAGACATGAAAGCTGGCGAAGGTCTGGCCTCGTCCTCCGAACTGGAATGCGTGTCACTCCCTTTGGCTTCCGTACGTACTTTCCGCGGAGGCATTTTCCAAACCTCGTACGTACCAGGATCCAGGACTACACAAGATCGTCAAGCGGCGCGGCGGCGGCGGCGGCGGCGCGTCGGTCGGGCAAAAACCGGTTATAACTAGACTCGCGCGGCTTCGCGAATACGGCCACAAGTTGGTCGCCACTTATAACACTCTTTCAAGCGTTATTTGGGTTCGAAGTTGGATATAAAACCACACCATTGTAAATGCAATCACTTTAATGGCGTTAAGCTACAATAAACTAAAGTCTAGAACTATAATAACATGTTGCGTTGGGCGAGCGCGGCCGACTGCCCGCTTGGTGCCCCGGCGCGTGCCTTCCCCGCCCCTGCAAGGTGACCCCGCACGGACACATCGCAATACACGTACAACACGAAAAAAAATGTAAAATGAGCGCGTTACAAAATTTATTTAAATTTAATAGTGAAATTTAATCATCAAAAAGTGGCCTTCCGTGCAACTTTTCGAAACGCAGCACTTTTGGTGGATGATACGTGACGTCAGATTTACACGAGAGGTCTGCTGTCAACAAGCTATTTGTATGGTTTCTTTTCTGAGGAATAATTGTTTTGTATTGTGTCTCTGTTTTTTTTTTTTATATTAAGTGTATAGTTTTATGTGTTCACAGTAATAATTCATTGTGAAGAGAATTAATGCCATTATTTTAATATAATTTTCTGTATCCTCTGATGTGAAACCCAGAAATAATAGAAAGATTTATAAAACTAGTCTCGAACTTGCCTCTTACTCTAATACTCATTAATTCTTCTTTACTGGTGGTAGGTCTCTCATATGTGAGATACCATCTGGGTAGGTACCACCGCAATGTCTATTTCTCCCGGCAAACAGCAGTGTAAATACACTTTTGTGTATTGGATTGAAAGACATTGTAGCCAGAGTAACTACTGGACATATTGAGACTTAACATGTTATGTCTCAGGATGGCGAGCGTAGTGGAATGCCAAGCATTGCTTTGTAATTCAAGGTGTTGTTTGGTTTTACTACTGTTTATGAGCAGTCCTATCGCTTACCATAAGGCGAACGGCTTGCTCGTCTAGAAGTTCAATGCAATAAAAAAAATAGATGTTTTTATTCATCAGTAATACTTATACTCATACATACATAAGGATATAAGAATTCTTAATAATATCTTTACGACTTTTCGTAAACTAGTTTATGTTTTTGTTGAGATTTGTAAACAAAACAAGTAGGTAGGTAAACGTAAGAATGATGTTTATATGTATTTTACTTAATTTTAATATCCTAACTTACATCGAAATGGTCTTCACAACAATATAAACAGCTCAAACTCGATACATTGTCTCTTCTAGGTAATAAGGTATGCCCTTGCACCACTTTATTCTTAGATTTTCACCTTTCGGCATAAGGAAATATACTTTGTCAGGTGCAGTGTTTATGTTTTTTTGGGCATATAGGAACGACACAATATTCGTAATATGGTTTTTTTTGTGCTTTTCCATGGTAATAAAGTCGATATTCACTCACTTTCTTTATTTTCTGCTAATAATATATTGAACCAAACACTGCTGTTGACATCGAACTTGTGTAATCGTGACGTCACGAACAAGCGCGCCAAAATGGCCGCGTTTATGTCGCCCACAATTGATAGTGATTTCAATATTTAATTTTTTGCATAATAGTTTATATTTTGGACGTGATATTTGTATGTTTGGTAATGTAATGACTAGTAGAATCGTATAAAAAAAAATAAAAAAAAACATGCATATTCCCCATTGAATTTAAATCATTAAATTAACTCTGCCTGACTTTATTCAAGGCAACCCTTTGAAAATCAATCATTCATTTCACAGAAAAAATTCTTACAAATAACAAGACCTAATTTTTGACATTGCCATACCTACATTTAAAGATTACCGACAAAATCTTGAACATCCTTGAACACAATTTAAGAAATCCGATCGCGAATCAGTCCGAGCGATAATTTACAAAGCTGTAATATCCAGAAACGACTTCATTTCATGGAGAGTGGGTCCTAGGACTTACAAAAGGCAAATTCATTAAAGCCCACTCACAGGCGGGTGCCATCGACATGCTAGACATCGACTTAATCTAAAAGAAATCATTTTTCACACCGCTCTCCAGAACAACTTAATTGAGCTTGTCTTGCTTAGTGACGGGACTGAATTTATATCGATAGCGATGATTTAAATATCATTTCTTACGCTCAAATAATCAAACGCCATTTGAATATTATGTTGCAATTAACTACGCAAGTCCCGTTTAAATCTGAATTTTCAGTTACTAAGCAGGCATTGTGTAAACACGGTATATTTAAAATTTTATTCAATTTGAATCAGTAGTTTAAGAATTATAACTTGTCAAACTTTCGTAATTTTGTCACTCACTGACTGACTGACCGATCATCAAAAGTCTAAGGCACTTCTAGCAGACATAGAACCTTTAAATTTAGAATATAATTAGTATTTAGTGTCTAAATTAAGGGAAAATTTAAACATTCCATAATTTCTGTCTAGTTTTCTAGATACACCAACTGCGTGAATAACTTTGTAATCCCATATAAATGTATATGATTACAAAGTAATATTTGCAGTTAATGATTCTTTGTATCCGTATATAATGGAATAATAGTTGTAGATAGGTATCTATATATATGAGCCATAACAGGAGGAGGGCATAGAGAGGGAAAGGGTGTATTCAGCCCATGAAACTGTACAACATTCCTCTAGAAAAACATAACGAAGAAAAACTTGCAAATAAATAGACTAAATAGCTCGAAAATATCAATTACCATGAAAGAAAGAACATTAATAATCAAATCTGCTATATTTGTGATAAATTGATACCTACAAAAATAACAAAAAACCATAAGACCATAAAACCAGAGGCTTTGAGAAAAATCGTTATATATATTCTAGAAATAAAAGGTACCGAAAAGGAAAAAAGTAGGACTCTACAAAAAGACGTGACATCCCATCAAAAACATCCTGTAAAAAATTCCAAGTCTCGCGGCTTAGTTTTTCTACCGCAAAAAGTTATGAGATCCATGTAATACGAAGTCGATTAATTTATTTAGTCCTTGCTTAAGGGACCTTCTGTATAAAGTTATTGCGTAAGTTATTATCATATCCTTGAATTTCAATTGCACCTCTTGAAATTCGAGTTCGTAACGTTGTCTTCAAAACTTTACTTATTACGGATAAAACTTATTTTTGTGTAGAGGTATAAAATAAACAATTTTACGTATCTATGGTCGATTAGATATACAGGGTATATCAAGACTGCTACCGAAAACGAAGCCGGGTGGTAGTCTAAGCGACTTCAGACACAATGCAACAGAAAAAGTTGCAAAAAAAAGCGACAATTTTTTTTTTTGTTATTTTTTTCCTATGGCCATATTTGGGTGGTAAATACATTTTTTCCTAAAATAATAGTGTATACCCTTTTATTTATAAATACTCTAAGGTATAAAAGAGTTTAAATTATTATTTTAGCAAAAACTATGGATTTACCACCCAAAAATGAAGATATTTAAAAAATCATAAAAAATAATTGTCGCGTTTCTATGCGAAATTTTTAATTGCATTGTGTTTGTAGCCACTAAAACTACCACCCGGCTTCGTTTTCGGTAGCAGTCTTGAGATACCCGGTATATATATATTTTAATTCCTGTGTTTAATATTAATGATGAATTGTATCACTGTTCGGTGTGGTGTGAGGTGATTATGAATGTGTGCTTGAAAAATAAAATGTAATAAATTATTTAAAATTAAAATTTACAATTAAGGTGATATTAAAATAGATTGTTATTTATTAAAACCACTGAGCTTACTATACAAGGAATCCACCAGCTCTTAGTAAGAGCGTAGTGCCTTCTCCTTCTTTACAAGCTCAGTGATTTAAAATAAATAAAGATATAAATAAAGCTTTAAAATTGTCAATTACTTATCTATTACCAAATGCGATAATTAATAATGCTAATATTATGAGATCATCATCATCATCATCATCATATCAGCCACAGGAAGTCCACTGCTGAACATAGGCCTCCCCCAAGGATCTCCACAATGACCTGTTGGAAGCGGCCTGCATCCAGCGACTTCCTGCGACCTTAGTCAGATCGTCCGTCCACCTTGTAGGCGGGCGTCCGACATTTCGCTTGCCTGTACGTGGCCTCCACTCGAGAACCTTTCGGCCCCAACGGCCATCGGTTCTACGAGCTATGTGCCCGGCCCATTGCCACTTCAACTTGCCAATCCTATGGGCTATGTCGGTAACCTTGGTTCTCCTACGGATCTCCTCATTTCTGATTCGATCTCGTAGGGAAACTCCGAGCATAGCCCGCTCCATGGTTCGTTGAGTGACTTTGAGCTTCCTAATAAGGCCCATAGTGAGAGGCCACGTCTCGGTGCCGTATGTCATCACTGGTAACACACAACTATCGAAGACTTTCGATTTTAGGCACTGAGGTATTTTGGACGAGAAGACGTCGCGAAGTTTCCCGAACGCTGCCCAACCGAGTTGGATTCGACGATTGACCTCTCTCTCGAAGTTGGACCTGCCTAACCGGACCACTTGTCCTAAATAGACATATTCGTCTATAACTTCGAGAGTCGAGCCCCCAACTCCAATGGGGGTGGGCACAACATGGATATTCGACATGATCTTCGTTTTATCCATGTTCATTTTAAGACCCACCTGTTGGGAGACTCGATTAAGGTCTTCGAGCATAGTGCTAAGGTCTTCCAGCGATTCTGCCAAGACTACAATATCGTCGGCAAATCGAAGGTGAGTAATATACTCGCCGTTGATGTTGATGCCGAATCCTTTCCACTGCAAGAGCTTGAAGGCATTTTCCAGCGCGGCAGTGAAGAGTTTCGGAGATATGACATCTCCCTGTCTCACGCCTCTCTGTAGTGGAATAGCCTTCGTGCTTTGATCTTGTACTCGGACCGACATGGTGGCGTTGTTGTATATACACCTCAGCACTTCGATGTACCGACAGTCTATGTGGCACCGCTGAAGAGACTGTAGCACTGCCCAGGTCTCGATCGAATCAAAGGCTTTCTCATAGTCCACAAACGCTAAACAAAGCGGCAAGTTATACTCCTCGGTTTTTTGTATAACCTGCCGTAGCGTATGAATATGGTCTATGGTACTAAAGCCTTTTCGGAAACCGGCTTGTTCGGGAGGCTGGAAGTCATCAAACCTGCCTTCGAGACGATTTGTGATGACCCTTGAAAACAACTTATAGACATGGCTCAGGAGCGAGATGGGCCTGTAGTTCTTCAGCAAAGTGTAATTAATTATCGCATTAAAATGAAACTTTAGACAAATGTCTGGTTCAAACGTGGTTATGTGGAGCAGACGGATAAAAATACTTAATAATAATAAATAATAAATAACACCCAACAGTCACATACATAGTCCTGACCCCACACTAAGATCGAGTCTTGTGTCGTGGGTATCAGGAACTACGCGAGACTTTTCGGTCTCACAAACACCCAGACCCGGAAGAAATATTTGTGGGCCGCACAAACATTTCTCTCGGTGCGGGGATCGAACCCGCGGCCTCTCGTTTCACAGGCGGCGTCTAACCAACTGCGCCACGGAGGCTGTCACTTAAGAGGAGAAGAGTTAGGAAAGGCATGGTTAAGATGTTTTAGTGCGGAAGAACGTTTAAATTTAGATTGAGCAGAACTATTCCCACATGAAAAATTAATATATCTACATAAATTAATAATACACCCAACAGTCACACACAAAATCTTGAGCCCACACTGAGATCGAGTATTGTGTTGTGCGTCTGCTTGTGCGAAACTACCAGAGACCCTTCGGTCTCCTAACACCCAGATCCGAATATACTTGTGGACCACACAAATATTTGTTTCGATGTGGGGATCCACCCGAGGCATCACGTTTAACAGCTGATGTATATCCAATTTACGACAAAAGCTGTCAATACAGAGGCTATATTAGTATTGTTGTTGTTGTTAGTATCAAGACTGCTACCGAAAACGAAGCCGGGTGGTAGTTTTAGTGAGCGCAAACACAATGCAAATAAAATTTTCGCAAAAAAACGCGACAATTTTTTTATGATTTTTTAAATATCGTAATTATTGGATGGTTAATTCCATAGTTTTTACTAAAATAATAATTTAAACTCTTTTATACCTTAGAGTCCATATAAATTAAAGGTTATTCACTATTATTTTAGGAAAAAAATGAATCTACCATCTAAATACAACCATAGGAAAAAATAACAAAAAAAAAAAACGTGTGGCACTCGGAGACTGCCGCGGTAAAGCTATTGTACAGCATTTTTTATCAACTTATGTAATTATAATTATTTATGCAGTATTTTTGCCTTTGTTTTTCTCTGATATTAATTGTACAGATATTCACTGTCGTACGTGCGAGCTTCATAGAGTCGCACCATGAAGTAAATACAATGAGGAGATGCCCTAACGCCGAAACTTTAAGCAGGCATAAGTCACCAGATTCCAGGGCGAAGAGGGGGATTACGCATGCGCAGTAACGCCGATACAAGCAATGCCACATAAAGGCGAGTTGCTGAACTAAAGAGACAAGCGTGATATATCTAAAAGTCATTAAAAGTTTTGCTATTCATCGATCGATGGCAAAACTAAATATTGAAAGAGGTTAGATTACAATTAATCACGCAATAGCTTTGCAATTCGCATTTAAAAGTACTGGCCAATATTTGAATAAAATAAAAATATTAAATTTAGTTTTCCGGTGGACTTAGGCTATTTTCGTTACGGAATTTCTGCATTCGGTCTCCACGCTCAAGGATCAATCGCCCGCGATAGAAGCTATGAAAATCGTAGCTTTTTTTTTCAACATTTTCTGTTCCAATTTGTCTGAAGTCACTAAAGCTACCACCCGGCTTCGTTTTCGGTGGCAGTCTTGACATACCCTGTATAATTGATTATCGACATTCACATCTCCCATCCCTGAATCCATTTCTTGTTGAGAACAGAATATTGTGGCCCAAATTTCTAATGGACTTTAATAAACGATGTAATTATAATATTACGCCCCTGGGTCGAGTCCGCATCATTCTCGTGTTAACGACCTACGCCTAATACCAAAATTAATCTATTGTTTCGTGTCTTAAGGCTTTGGAGAAAAATCGCTCTTTTATTCTCCTTTCCTTTACTGTTTTTTTTTGTTCAAGATTCGCATGAGTTTTCTTTGGAATCATATTGTTTCTTCCGGAAAGAACATCGGTCACGTCCATACATTTTGGGACCTGACAAAGAAATATATTGTACACAGCTGGGATATAGTTTACTGTGTTTTATAGTGCAGGAGGAGTGATGTCCAGTTACAAAAAGATTTCTGCAAAGCCTGAGATTTTAGAATTATTCATAAAAATTATCACATTATAATGTCATTGTCATTGACAAATATACCTAATACGTGTACTAAATCATAATGATGGCTTAGTAATTACTATGCTCTATAATTTCCCTTGTCATAAAACGAATTAACCGTTGAATATGGTGTACACCATACCTGTGTTACCTTAAGGTAATGAGAGAAAATGTAGTATTTTGCTGTCATTATTTCGCAGAATTTTATCAGAATTTATTAGACTGTTTTGAGTATTTTTCGCTATTCTTCATAGTTTCGTATTTGGCCATCCACACACACTTGAAAAATCCCCCTATATGTATGTATAGGAATATAATAAGCAGTGGTCACAAAAATAAAACACAAAATAAAATAAAACACTGATAATATTTTTTTAATGTATTATTTCTCATCTTCTCTTTTTACAATAGAATCTAAGAACTCTGCAGGGGCAGCAACATCAAAGTCATGACGTGGGCACAGCAACTGTACTGTGCGACGTCCTACTACACAATTACAACAATACTTAGTTATTCCGTCTCTCCTTGATTCGGAAGTTTGGCATCATTGTTTTTCATCAAAACACACACACTTTTCCTGTGGGAACTCCAGGATACTAAACCATATTGACTAAATGGTAAATAGGATACCTTGTAGATTCATGGCTAAATAAAACAATTCGATTAGTTGATAGACCCACTCACTGATTACAGAAATGAGTATAATAAGACGGGTATTGTATTGAACACAATGCACAAATTGTTAAGGAGCGCACTGTTGTTCCAAGTTCATGTTGGAAATATGGTAATACTTCACACTTTAAACGAAATCACAAAGCGTTATCGTTATACAATAGTCAATCTTACAAAGTGGTCAGAAATACAAGGGTATAATCGGAGTCCGTGATTAAAGCCAAGTCACAAATATAAACAGAGAATTAACAGTAGTCGTAAATCGGAAATCAAAAGAAAGCAAAATGACAGTGCAAAGAAAAGTCATGTGTCATAGAAAATACCTACACTTTTTTTAATTTATTACTATATTTATTTTTAATTTAGTACCTTCAACGTTGTAGTTAAAACCTTATTTTAAAACAAAGTATGACTGATGGAACGCACTCATATGCGTTCAATATTATTAAAAACACTTTAAGTTTTTCTTTTTTATCCGGGTTTTTTAAAATAAATTGAAATATGCATTTTGACTCTAATAAATTATGAAAATTTTTGATGTACCATTCATAACTGGTCCCGTTCATGGTCCATTTTCGCCGATGTTCTTTCGAAGTTTAATAAAAATATTTTTCTATTTCTTGTGATATAGGTGTGAGAATTATGTCATTAATGTGTGTTTGCTGTCTTTGAATTTTTCTTCTATAACAGTCATATTTACCGAAAGGAAAATTTATTTATTCAAAAGAAATATTATTATGCCATGATTTATTTTACAATGACTAGTTTTATCATGGTGACAAGAAGGCTCCCTAAACCAGTCTCTCCTTTTTTAAACAGAATCACGCGTGCTGGCTTGCTAAGCCACGCCTTGGTGGTTACAAACTAGTTCGCCAGTTCTTTTTATTTGTCACACCGTTTGGCTGTAGAATAGTGTTCAGTCACACGTGTTCTCTCCTTCATAAAATTCTGGGTCCTTCCACCGTAGTGTGAAGAAGCATCTCAGCACGCAGGCATTATTGAAACGAATGGCATGGGACCGCTGTCTGATGCTATTCGCTACTCTGTCTGAACGACATTTGTGCTTAGCATCACGTGCAGTGCAGTTACTATACCGAGCTAGACAAAAAAAAAAGTAAATTTCAAGATGGCTAGAAACGAAACTATTATATGATAGAGTCTTCGCCACTGGTTTCTGCCAAGCGATAGTATGGAAACATTATTATGTCCAATGTGATGGACTGATGGCAGTGGTTAAGACTTCAACACTACACTTTCATAGTTGCTGATACTCACGACGCATGACTCGATCTATGTGTGGGGTCAGGACTATGTATGTGTCCGTTGGGTGGCTTTATTATTATGAAAAATGTTGCACACTCCTGCTCTATCTTAAAAACTACGGAACCGATTTTGATAAACTTATACAGCTCCTAAGTGAGACTCTATCTAGTCGAATGCAAAAAGAATTTCCGAAATCCGATTTATACTTTTTGATATATGCGTGGACAAACATACATACATTAATTTTATCTGGCATTCATGTTCATACGCTAGTATAGGCTAAATATCCAAAACTGTGCAATTCTGACAAAATTACATACATACACATCGAATTGTTAATCTCCTTTTTTGTAGTCAATGAATTTTAAAGAAGTGACTAGCTTAGTCTGGTATCTAGTATAGAGCCACAAAGTTATCTGACCCGGTGAGAGAGTCGCTGTAATCGAATTTGGTGTTGCCATTAAAAATAGATATTGCAATAAATGGGGTAAAGTAAGATTTTTCAATCCGATCAATAGTGTCGAGAAAATGACCAGTTTCATCTGCATATTATTTTTCCTTCACACGATTTCTAACAAATCGCTCCCCAAAACCCTTAAAAAAGTGTATCTGTATTCTCCTCCACAATCGAGAGTACGATTGCGGGGGGTTAGGCCATATCACAGGCCATATAGCCCACCACGCTGGCCTCATGCGGGTTGGTGGACTTACATACCATAGAAATTCTAATGAATCGCTATGGTATGCAGGTTTCCTCACGATATTTTCCTTCACCGTTATAGCGCGTTTTTATCAATACAAGTATGGCTCCGAAAAGTCAGAAGTGTGACCTGAGATTCCAACCCGCAACCAGCGTGAACAAGTTGGCCGCCGCTTCTGGTCCATTTACCAACAGGCCACCACGCACGTAACGTAAAATGAGACGAGTAAGATACATTTTAGTTTATGATATGTACTTACATATTATATTCTACTAGTACGTACATAATTCTGTTTTCGTGGAATTTATTTTATAAAGCTGACAACACAAACCTTGGTGGCAGCTACGCGTTAATACAATTTTTCGAAGGGTATTATTGATGTCGGAAGACGCTTTTCATCCTACGTAAAGTTTAATACCTGAAGTATAACGTTCCTAGCATCACTTTTTAAAGCTTTCGGCATTTTTCACTAGTTTTAAATATGCAGGAAAAATAAATACACTGAGTAAACAACCAATGGCGGATATGTCAGCGAATGGCAGCTAGATCGACAATTTCAAATGACGTCTTTGTTTCCAGTTTTGGCCACCGGGCCAGATAACTTTGTGGCTCTATAGTTTGTATTGGTTCTTTTGACATACTTGACGTCTAATATCTGAATGACATGACCCACTCATCATTCAGAAAATATCTTACAAATTTCTATGAAAAAACATTTTGATCCGCAGACCCAATACTGCGTGAAATAAGGACAAACTAAAAAAAACGCAATTTCGCATTTATAATATTAGTAGGGACGCTGGTACATTAGGTCTGAGTGCTTCAGTATATTATGTTATGATAATAATAGACTCTTATTTTAATATCGTCAGCCCATGCTGCGAAGGGAGCTTTATTCTTGTATATAACTGTATATCTATTTGTTGCGTATTTTTTGATTAATTTTATTCTAGGTCTTTCAGACTCGGATAATAATTATGTTTAATAATAGTTTCTTGCAAAAGAGATACGTTTTAGTGTTTCTCTGTCTGTATCAGCTCATACACTTCCTACAATAGGGCAGGAGCTTCCTCTTTAATCGACAGTAAAATTGATAGAGGGTAAGCCATATAGTCCACTACTTTGGCCTGGTACGGGTTGGCAGACAGAGTGTCCTCAAGATGTTTTCCTGTACCTTTATAGTGCGTAATGACTAACTATTAATACACATAACACTCTGAAAAGTCAGACTTGTTCCCCGGAATTCGAGCCCGCGATCGCCGTAAACATATTAGTAGCCACATCTGGTCCGTTTTACAATAGGCCACCTCGCACTTTCGACACTTTTAATGAGCTGCAATGCATTTACTATTTATTTTATTATGTGATATATTTACAGTCTGTATCTGTATCTGTATCAGCCCATATACGTCCCACTGCAGGACACGGGCCTACTGTACAATTGAAAGTACGATTGAGTGTAAGATTTACAGTATAACTGGGTAAAATATCTATGTAAAAGTTTAGTATTAATTACCTTACGACTTGTAATTTTAATATAATCATTGTAGACTCAGCGTCATAGATATTTCTCAATATCGTCGATATATATTCAAAATCTCAACCCTTCCCAAATATGGAAGTGAATAGCGATTATTGGGACATAAACGAACTGATAACTTAAACCTCATACACACAAATTCATCGTAAAGAACAAAGCGACTCACTACTACAATAGCTAAGTTCGTCATGAAGGAATCAAACGATGCATGCGCCAACTATTGTTCGAGTCTTATCTGCTCCGGCCAACAGCCGCAAATTGTCGACGATGAATTTAATTTCCTAGAAGCAATTTTCATTGTGTAATATAAAAGCGTAATTTGGACGCGTTTGAGCAACTTCGCTCATGCGTAATGTCAGACCACTTTGAGACGAGTGGAAAAATTGCTATATTTTTTTCATGAAAATCAAGGGAAACTATTCATTACGCGGCGTGATTTGCTTAAGTGCTCGTTTAGAGACTGATTTACTTTTGGTGTTTAAGTGGATTACAGAGAAGTGATTTAGCTGGTGGTGTATTTTTGTCTAATGTTGAGACAGTAGCTCCATAATGGCGAAGGAAAACAACGTGAAGAAGCTTGCATACCACAGTGATTCGAAAGAATTTCTATACGTAAAAGTCCGCCAACCCGCACTAGGTCAGCGTGATGGACTATATGGCATAGCCCGACTTTTTATTTTGATTTTATTGGTATGAATGGCGAGACGAGCATGCCGTTCACCTGATGGTAAGCGATACGACCGCTCGTGCACAGTAGTAAAACCAAACAACACTTGGCATTCTATTCAGCTCGCCATCCTGAGACATAAGGTGTAAAGTCTCAATATGTCCAGTAATTACTCTAGCTACAATTTCCTTCAATCAAACATAACAGTGCATTTACACTGCTGTTTGGCGGTGGTACCTACCCAGGTGGCCTCTTCCATTTGAGAGACCTATCAAAGTAATTTATTTTAATTAGCTACCAAAATTGACACCCTACTATATTTCTCACTTCATCTAACAGTCATTTTAAGAGAATCACGTCCTCATTTTACATTGTCATATTTGCGCCAAAATTCATCCATTCCATTATGAATTTGGAATAATGGCTGCTGAAGATTAAACCTTGTTCCGCGATAACTTGCGAGTTGTCACACAAAGTTGTGTTGACGCTGGTAACTTCCCCGTTTCAATATTGTCACCGAATGGCTTCAGGCTCACTCCCAGAAATTAATTCAGTTGCGGGTTTCTGAGTTTTACATATTTTTGGCGTATAAGGGTGTAGTAAGCAATTCTGATATTAATTGATTTGAAATCTGGTATCTAATGTGATATTGGTGATAATTTCCATCTTTCTTGAAATTCGTGAGAACTATAAATTAAAAAATGGTGTAAAATTAAAAGTGTTTAATATGCGTAATCTTATTTTATCGCCCTTTACTTCTTATGGTATATTTCGCCAATGATATTGAAATAAAATAATTTATTGAACGCATATCATTAAACGCATAGCATCAAATATCATTTAGATTCAGTCATTTTTTATTCTACCGCTCGGTGCGTTAAGCGAATTTTTACTAGAGAAGAACTCACAAGAAAATTTGGTGTTGCTCTTTTAAAGCCAGTTTATAATACAGCGATTATAGTGACTAATCACAAAAGCTAGCTAGCTAGCTTTGAATCTGAGCACTGCATAAAAATGCTCTAATCTATAATCTATAATTTATGTCTGTATCTGTATCAGCCCATATATGTCCCACTGCAGGGCACGGGCCTACTCTACAATCGACAATACGATTGAGAGTGGTTAGGCCATATAGTCTACTACGCTGGCCTAGTGCGGGTTGGCGGACTTACATACCATAGAAATTCTTATAAATCGTTATGGTATACACGTTTCCTCACGATGTTTTTCTTCACCGTTTTAGTGCGTGGTGATTGATTATCAATACACACATGACTTTTTTTTAGGAGACTGTCCCGCCTTCACACCCACCACTGTAACTCCTGTGAGCCAGGATCAACAGTGGCACGCAAAGTAATGACACCGAGCATTGAAGCTCGGCGAGTCTCCGGGAATGTCTAACTTGTCTTTAACCCGCAACGAAATTAATCAGAAAGTTAAATTAATAGGAGGAGTTGGAAATAAATTATTGTCCACTTCCCTCCGTCCAAAGCGGGTGACAAAACATTGAACTGAAGAGGTAAATAACCTCGCAAAAAGACTTTCACAGCCGGAGAAGCCAGCTGTGAAGCACCACGGATCAAATTATTATTACATTTAAATGGGACCTATTATGTGAACTGTTATGCTTGAATCCAGTAATAGGTATGGCAAAAACGCCGGAAAGCACGAAAGTTATTTCTAGTCTCTACAAGGTCCATGTAGTATACAAGTCCAGATGATATTTGCATACTATCTAGCATGGTTTTACGCTCATTATGCCAAAGACTACACTCCCAAAGTATATGATGCGCGGACTGCTCATACTCGCAATTAGGTGTTGAACATGGACACGCAGGCGACGCAACAAGCTTTTAAGCTTGTATAAAAAAGCTTGTAGCTTAAAAGAGTATAGTTTAGACTTAAAGTTACCATGGCCCGTGAGAAATTGTGATACGCAATAATCGACATCTAGCCATGTTTTTGTTAAACGATCACGTACGCAAGGAAAAAATTGGTATAGATGCCGGCCCTTCAAAGATACCTATTACCTCCCATCTATTTTGCCATTCATCTAATAGTTCGCTATATACCACTGAAACCGGCTTAAATAATCTGTCAACTTTTAAAAGTTCACGTGCGGTGAAAAAACTTTTATCCACACACATGACTCCGAAAAGTCAGAGGTGTGCCCTGGGATTCGAACCCGCGACCACCATGAGCATGTAGGCAGCCGCGTCTAGTCCTTTACCAACAAGCCACCACGCACTTATGTAATAATAATAGTTAATAAATACACCCACTAATCACATACATGGTCCTGACCCCATACTAGTATCGAGTCTTGTGTCATGGGTATCAGAAATTAAGACAAACTTTTCGGTCCCATAAACATTCCGAAACAAATACCTGTGGTCCACACAAATATCTATTTCCATGCGGGGATCGAACCCGCGGTCTCTCGTTTCACAGCCGGCGTCTAACCAACTGCGCTACGGAGATAGCAATAATTTATGAAATATAAAAAAATAACATTTATTCAAGTATGCCTATGGCCCAGCGTAGCAAGGCCTACGACAAATATAGACAGTAAAAATACCTATTTGGTTATGAGAACACAAATGTATAAAAAGTTACCTAGCCAGTTTTATTACGGTACAAAGTGGATGAAATGCGGTATCAGCTATTCCGATTATTAATATTCTAAAGTGTCCTCTCGATTTCCATAGAGTGCGCCAATATGGAAGCGTTCCGAGTAAAGGGCAAGGAGTGACGTCATACCTTATTCAAATACCCGAGTAAAAATAGATATGAAAGTCGTTGAGCCCTCATTGTTTTCTACGTATAATATTCAATACAACCAATTAGAATTATTTTTAATAGGTAATTGCTTTAATTTGTTGTATGTTTTATATTATTGTATGAAATTGTATACGTTACATAGATTAATACAGATAAGATAGATAAGATCTGTATCTGGATCAGCCTAAATACGTCCCACTGCAGGGCACGGACCTCCTCTATAATCGAGAGTACAATTGAGAGCGGTTAGGGCATATAGTCCACAACGCTGGCCTAGTGCGGGTTGGCGGACTTACATATCATAGAAATTCTTTTAAATCGCTATGGTATGCAGGTTTCATCACGATGTTTTCCTTCACTGTTTTATTGCGAGATAATTGACTATCAACACATTCCTTCGAAAAGTCAGAGGTGTGCCCCGGAATTCGAACTCCGACCGCCATAACAAAAGCAATACTTAGGTTATTGTTACCAGATTGAATAAACAATAAAAAAATCTATAGCCGATCGCAGATATGCACGGCGTCCAGTAATTTAGCGAGTTTAAGGGCAGTCTAGACTAGGGGAATATCGCTCACAGCGTTGATAGCAGGTGAACCAGCGGCTTGTCGCTTCACATCTGGTCTTTAAAGGTGGATATAACTTGTATGCGAAGCGCAATATTAGAGAGGATTATCACGACGAATATAATATATACAGGGTATCTCAAGACTGCTACCGAAAACGAAGCCGGGTGGTAGATTTAGTGACTTCAGACACATTGCATCAGAAAATGTAGAAAAAAAATCCACGATTTTTTTTTATTTTTTTCCTGTCGTCGTATTTGGATCGTAAATTCTTTTTTTTCCAAAATTACATGTGTATACCCTTTTATTTATAAGGACTCTAAGGTATAAAAGAGTTTAAATTATTATATTATCAAAAACTATGGATTTACCACCCAAAAAATAGGATATTTAAAAAATCATTAAAAACAATTGTCGCATTTTTTTGCGAAAATTTTAGTTGCATTGTGTTTGTACTCACTAAAATTACCACGCGGCTTCGTTTTCAGTAACAGTCTTGAGATACCCAGTATATAAATATATACCGAAAACGAAGCCGGGTGGTAGTTTTAGTGGCTGCAAACACAATGCAACTAAAAATTTCGCATAGAAACGCGCGACAATTATTTTTTTATGATTTTTTAAATATCGTCATTTTTGGGTGGTAAATCCATAGTTTTTGCTAAAATAATTATTTAAACTCTTTTATACCTTAGAGTATTTATAAATAAAAAGGTATACACTATTATTTTAGGAAAAAATGTATTTACCACCCAAATAGGCCATAAGAAAAAAAATAACACAAAAAAAATTGTCGCTTTTTTTTGCAACTTTTTCTGTTGCATTGTGTCTGAAGTCGCTTAAAGTACCACCCAGCTTCGTTTTCGGTAGCAGTCTTGATATACCCTGTATACATTCTGCGAGCCAAATCGCGTCGTGAGAATCCTCTCTAACAAAGCAAGTATCCGAGGAGAACTTTGTATGTTTACATCAGCACTTATATGTCCACTGAACTTATATGGGCACACAATCTTCACAATTGAGAGTACGATTAAGAGGGGTTTAGGCCATAATTTCAACCGCGTTAGCCAAATGGACTGGCGAACTTTGTATTATAATTAAATTTTATCACACAGCGTAACATGATATTCTCGCTTCGTCACCCGTCACGCCCCATCTCTATGACGCCATTTTCGTTTCCGGCTATAAATGTAAGCACATGTATTTCTTACTGAAAGTGTTTTTACAATAATGAATGATTTATGAAACTTTATTGGTGGTAGGTCTTTCATATGTGAGGTGTGCCTGGGTGGGTACCACCGCAATGCCTATTTCTCCCGTCAAACTGCATTTTAAACGCACTGTTGTGTTTCGGATTGGAGACATTGCACCCAGAGTAACTACTGGACATATTGAGACTTTACATCTTATGTCTCAGGATGGTGAGCGCGGTGAAGTGCCAGGCATTGCTTTGTAATTCAAGGTGTTGTTGGTTTTTTTTTTTTTTTTTTTTTTTTTTTAGTGCAGTGAATGGCGAGACGAGCAAGCCGTTCGCCTGATGTTAAGCGATACGACCGCTCATAAACAGTAGCAACATTCCACTGCGCTCGCCTATCCTGAGACATAAGATGTTAAGTCTCAATATGTCCAGTAGTTGCTCTGGCTACAATGTCCTTCAATCCGAAACACAACAGTGCATTTAAGCAGTGTTGTTTCACGGAAGAAATAGACATTGCGGTGGTACCTACCTAGATAGCCTCTCACATATGAGAGACCTACCACCAGTAAAAAAAAAACTTGAATACAAGAAAAGATAGAATGAAATGAAATTGTAATAAAAATTTACACCACTCGGGATCCATTGTCCATAATCGCGAGACTATATCGGTGCTATCCCGGCTGGTCCCGCGGGAGTGGGGGATGCGATTTCCAATTTAAGTCTGTCTTGTATCAGATAAGATTTCAGATAGAAATTGTTCATCTTATTTATGATTACTCTGACCTTGGCGGGTAACCCCATTGTACAGATTGCTTTGGGTCTGATCTTTTTGGTATTGCAATCAAATAATTTGAAAATGAAATGTTTTTATTGCTTAAAACTGAATTTTAAAAGTTAAGTCAATGTATAAATTCAACCATATTCGAAATTAAAGGTTTGATCTCAGTTAGGTATTCAGTATTTTAAATTTTTAGGCCTCTTTTGCAAATAGGTTGGTAGGATAAACAGTAAAATGTATATTGTAATTATGTGTGTGTTTCCCTTTGAACAAAGATCATAGAAGAAATGTTTCATTATAATAATTGTGCCAATATGAAATATATAAACTTCTCTAGAAAGATAGTCGAAAGACATTTCGGTACTATGTTTATCTAACATAGAATAAAATGTATTAACTGAAAAATAATATTACAAAACACTTAAAAATGTAAATCTATATCTACATAATGCTGCAACTAAAACGTTTACATAACAACCTAAAACGAATTCAGTGTTTGAGGTAGCGATGTATTCGATTGATGCGCAGTTCATTACTGCGTAATGGTTGATGTGTTTGTCACCACATCATTCAAGGCCATCGTGTTATGTCAAATGAATCATTACTTACATTTCTAATCGTAATATTGGATGATAAATCGTTATGGTTAGTTTGTCCTTTTCTTTGTTTTAATTTTCCTATATTGTTAGCCTTATATTATCTTCATTAATTTATTTTACATTAATTTTATATTATAATAATTCAGTCCATCTAAAGTTTGCCTGAAAGAGATCGCAACTAGCGACAAGGCTGCCAATTGTTACTATGAATTTATTTTTAAGTATTTTATCTGTTTATTGTTTATTTTTTTATACATTTTGATGTAAAATAAAGTACGATTTATAAAATAAAATTACATAATGTTCACCAATAAGAGTCAATTGATAAGTTTGCTAAGTGGTACCTCACTGTTACCTTGTATTACATTTGTGAAAATAAATAAATACACCCAACAGTAATACCTAGTCCTGAGCCCACACTACAGTAGGGATAGACGACGTCTTCCAGTGTGGTGCCACAGTCTTATGAAAAGCGATGGTTTGTCTCTCTATTCAAATAGAAAAAGTATCATAATACCTTTCATCTTTAGTAATACAATACTCTTACATTGTTAGGTATAAGACATTAGATGAACCCCTACCTTCGTGAAGACATTAGTGGGTGTACCATGATGGTAATTATCCAAAAATAAATTAACGACATCCAAAATAGCAGCAGGCAGCGTTTATTTATAATTTCTATATACGTGTTTCCTTTGTTATTGTAGGAAACAATACAATATGTCGCATAAGGCTATTTTTACTTTGTTTATCTATTTTAAATGACATGTCTAATTAATACATTAAAAGTCACGACTTGAAGTTTTCTGTAGTTACTTACCACTGTGTAAGTATTATTAAGACTTTGTTTACATATCGCTAAAGAATTTTTTTCTAGATTAATAATTATGGTATATATCTTCAAGATAGATTCCGTCATCGGGACATTCACCAGTTACCCACAGTGCAAAGTTTTTTTTTGCAATGAATGGTGAGGCAAGCAAATCCATTCACCTGGTAAGCAATACGACCGCTCATGGACCAAACACCACGAATAGGGATGTGTTCACCGTTTGGTTTTGAGCAGTATTTAATGATTCCTAAAAAATATTGCATAATAAAACATGAATTCGCACGAATGCACCTTATGGAAAATGACGTCACGTCGTGCATGTCATCCTGTTTATGATTATGCATAACTTAATCTTTCGATGTAAATATATTAAAAATTAGGGCAGTATCCTATTACGAAGCAATGCTTTCCATTACACTGCGCTCGCCACACTACATAATATGGAATATATTAATAAACTATTCACACAGAAATCAGTAGGTACTAGTTTAACAATAAACTATTCACACAGAAATTAGTAGGTACTAGTTTAACTACTAAACCTTTACGTTCACGAATCTCCGGAAAATTTCTTACAAATATTCAACTTGCATGTGCTTTTAAATCTGCATTAAAGTGGGATTGGTAAAGAATTATTAGTAAAAGATTTACGTGACTCAACCTATGAGTTTTGTGAATTTGTAAAGCATGTTGGGGGAGGGATGGGGTAATTTGGGAGGGTTGGGCGTCGCTAGCCGGCGGTTATAGAAGACTACTAGTAAACTTTAAGCTTCTAAAACTTCATAGGGGACAAGTAGTTTTCTTTCATGTGAGTTGTTTAATATGAAAAATATAAAAACGGTAAAGTTTGATGCCGTGAGTTCCTGGTTTTAAGATGGTGAGATTTAAACTTGATGAACAAGGATTAGTTTTCTTTGTGTAACGCCCGGTAACGTAACGGTGCGCGCGCAGCACTAGAGAATTATTTTTTTAAATTATGTGTGTAAGAGATATATATTGCTTAATTCTGAGAGAGATAAATCAATCCACAGTGTTGCAACATTAACCGTCACCGCATTTCGCAATATTAAAAAATAATGTAAAGCTCTCCATGGTATTATGCAGATTTTGTTACAATGCTTCCTACAGGCTACAAGCTTAAATGTGTTGTGATTGGCTAGCAATAATAACATGCCTCCAAAAAGTATTGTGCCTGCGATTTAAATCCATGACCACAACATAAATTCTCCAAAGAGTAAACGGCAGCGCGGCCATAAATGTAAGCTAAACGTGCATAAAATGGAGTCTTTATCCCGATGCATGATTGCGAAAGCTTTTCCAAGCTTCCAAGGATTCTATTTTTACACCCCATAAATGCTTTCACCAAGGAGCTATAAACTGATTTCTCCCCCTAACGTGTTCCGTGAAATCTGGCTCGGTAGGAAGCCGATCGTGTGTGATAAAATTTGTATGCATTGCTAGACTTGTGGCGCCCTCTGTAAATCTTCAATAGATGTTCTGTTGGTAGTATGGTTTGGCGAAACAACTGGATTTGGGAGATTGTGAGGGAATAAATGTGGACCATATTTTGTTCGTGCATTGAGGGACAAAGCCGTTGGTAGTGAATTGAAAAATCTCATGTCAGACAGATTTGTCTTGTAAAAGCTCTTTGTTGTCTTTTGAGTTGGATAAGTGTATGGATTTTTGATCACGCACTGTAGTATAATTTGTATAGTTAGTAACATGCAATGAAAAAAAAAATAAACGTTTATTATACAAGGCAAAAGATTATTACTATTTGATTTATTATTTTATTCAAAAGCAAATATACAGGGTATATCAAGACTGCTACCGAAACGAAGCCGGGTGGTAGTTTAAGCGACTTCAGACACAATGCAACAGAAAAATTTGCAAATAAAGCGTCAATTTTTTTTTTGAAATATTATCGATATCGAATTTCATGTTTTTTTTTTGGGTTATTGTGAATTGCAACAAAATACAAAATGATATACTTTTGGGGAAGCATGATGTAAGTAGCCCAGGTACTATATTTAAATGCCTTTTATACACATCCACAACACACACACAATCCACAACGTTTGGGTGGTGTAAGAGGGACTTCGTTATACTATATTTGGATATTTGAAATATTACTCTTTATAATAGTAGTTCTCATTTGGTATCCTCAGTTGTAACTATGAGCCGAGTTATAAACTATTGTTACCTAAACAGGTAAGAATAAATAGAAAATGTCTAAAATGACAGATTGCAAAATGTCTTTATTTGTTGCTGTGTCTCTTAACTACTAGACAAGGTTGGAACAAAAATTGTTGGTTTATGTTCATAGAACTCTTTGCAAAGAAAACTTTGACTGGTAGACTCCAAGTATATGAAAATATTGAAGTTTTCTCAATAGAATAACACAACTTATTTTAACAAATCCTGTGTTATTGGTTTTATATTATCTGTACTGTTATTCCAAGAAGATATATATTCATTACTAGCGGCCCGGCCCGGCTTCGCCTGGGTGCAGATACTTTTTTATTTTACTCCACACCAAATACGTGTTATTTTTCGTATAAGCTCTTGTATACCTAAACATGAATTAGCTATCCTACTGTCCTGCTCAATTCCGTCCCATCCCGTCTGTTCATTCACTTCCCGATACGTCGCGTCCTTTCTCTTAATTAACCATCCCGTCTTATACCGTGCATTTACATTTCGTCCTATTAAATCTGTCAGATATCCCAGTCTTCTCCCCTACCTCCCACTCTATTATATCCAGTTTCTCTCTACTTTCTAAACACTTTATCGATTTTGATTATCCATGCAATATCCCATCCCTTATTTCACCCCCACTATGCTGTTTTTCCAAATAGTAGAAATGCACTCACACACACACAATTAACGTAGAAACAATTATATTTAACTGGTTTTTGAAGACACAGGCAACGCCTTATTTGAGAATATCTGCAATATTCTCCATAATTATATAAAATTTTTATTTTATTCAGTTCAGTTCAGTTTTTTTTATGTGTTATTTTATTAAAGATTTTTCATTTTCAAGTGAAATTCTATCTTGAAATGAAGTAAAACTTAATACATGTGAATATTATTTATTTAATTGTCCTATATTTATGTAGCATCATAATATACTCTTTAGTTTACAATAAATTCCTGAACGTATGCATAAATATTTGACAATCAATTTAAATGTCAACCACTTTTCATTACTGTCATTAATTTACATCTTTAAAATCTAAAATACGCCATAAATCGAATATTGTGGCTATGTGTTGTCGATTCGAAACCTTTATTTAAATACGTTATTTAATTTTAGGGAAGAGTTTACCGTATCGACGCTATGAACATTAAATCTTTGACAGTTACAAACCCATGAACATTTTGTATGGCAAAATGTTTTTTCCTTTTTTTTATACTTTCGTCAATTCAATCGAGATAAAAATTATCCCACCTTTAAGTTGGAACAAATAACACATATCTACAAAATTTCATTATAATCAGTTGAGTGGTTTAGGAGTCCATCGCGGACAAACAACGTGACACGTGAATTATATATATTAAGATTGTCCAACTGGCATTATAGCAGACATCAATTCTTCGAAAAAAAAGTGTAACAATCATTTTTTTATTTTCCACTAAAAACTCACTAAAATTGGTTATTTCAATATTTATGACGGTACTATTTGCAAATATAACTTACTTAAATATATTTTGGAGTATCAAATACCCAATTAAAAGTTATTGAAACAAGACACAATATTAATCAAACAATATTGCAAATATTGTTCTATTTTTTTATATACTATCAATATCTACACTAACAAAATATAATATAAATTAATTAAATCCTCTTAATATACGTTTCCATTAGCACTAAGTGCCAAACAAGAACACCAATGACTAATTATATACACAAACAGTTCGCCATTATAGTCCAAACAGCATCCAATCTACAACGCATCTGCTGTAACTGCGAGACAATAAGCGTCTGCTGTCCCCAGATAAGCCGGTATGCCGGCCTTATGCCGCATAATAGCCTATCTAGATATTAGCCCTGGAATCTAGACCTATTCCAACACTAAATTAATTCTGCGGGCTTTGTTCATGTATAGATGGTAGTTTGATAGAGCCATTTGAATTTGTATGTAGAGTTAAATTGGATTGTAGAATATAAAGAAATGTGAAGTCAATGAATTATAGGCTTCATGGCGTTTTGGTAGTAAAGTTAATGCGAAATAACTTGTGAACAACTTTTTCTCTGTGGATGCCTTTCTTTGTAATTCATGGTTTTATTTGGTTTTGATACAGTCCATGATTGGTTGTATCACTTACCATTAGGCTAATGGCATGTTCTTCTCCCCATTAGGAGCAAAAAAAATGACTGACGTGAACTTTTGACGTATCGCTGCACTATGAATAAATTTTGATGTGAGAGGGGGCACGTTTAACTATTAGAGTGGATTAGTTGTTTTGCGATTACTTTAAGATATTATAATTTAGTGACGCTGTAATAAATCTTGTAATTCGCTGTAATAGTAATGCTTATAAGAAATAGCAAATGAAGAAGGTAGCGCGAGTGTGCGTGATGCTTAGTGAAAATGCGTTTCCATGCATAAAAAAGTTATCTGCGTAGGTACATCGCTGTAATTTACAAGATATATCAAGATTGTGACCGAAAACCGAAGCCGGGTGGTATTTCAAGTGACTATAGATATAATACATACATACATACATAAACTCACGCCTTTTTCCCGGAAAGGGTAGGCAGGGGTGCCAGGACACCCACATTTCGCCTTGTATGTACCGTCCCACGATGTGATGTTGGCGAGTCTATCGCCATATCGGGCACAAATTCCTGACTATGGGCTGATAATGAATACAAAAATCCAATATCACTTTGCCCAACCCGGGGACTCGAACCCGAGACCTCAGCTTTGTAACCGTACCTTAGTACAATTACGACACTGAGGCAGTCAGATATAATGCAATTAAAAATATTGCAAAAAGTGTCAATTTTGTAGTGATGTTTTATTTATCATCGTGTTTGGGTAATAAATCCATAGTTTTTGCTTAGATAATAATTTAAACCCTTGTGTAATATTTATATTGTCTTTAAAAATTAAAGGATGTGTACATTATTATTTTAGGAAAAACTATGTATTTACCATTCAAATACGACGATAGGAAAAAGCGACAGTAATTTATTTTAGTTGCAATGTGTCGGTTGCAGTCTGGGTGTACCCGGTGCATAAGCTTTGAACTAGAATGAAACGTGAGACGATTGAATGATATGGAATATGTTGTCTTAAAGAGATGATGAATGAAAGTACCAAAGATGGAAAAAGGTAGTTAAAACATGTTGTGATGTTGAGATACGGAGGGATGGAATAAGAGAGAACAGGAATGAAGACGATGGACGACGTCGAGGGCGAATTTGAAAACGAAATAAAGAATATCATTTTGTATCGAAGATAATTAACCAATCTTCTTTATTTGGCCATAAATGGAAAATTCCTACAAATATTATGATGCTGCAATCTAGGCTTGTGTTTAATTCTGTCCATAAATAAATACATTTACGTAATGTTTGTTACAACACATATATTGTCTAACAAAAATATTTTTCATTGTATTTAGGTTAAACAAAACGACGCAGTAATACCATTACGCAAGACGTAAATACCAGTTAGAATGTCGTAAACTGCCCGCTGGCCCAGACTAGGGGCAAATACTTTTACGTTAACCAAATATTGGTCTGAAGACGCCTTCAACTCGGTCGCTTATCCAGCTTTTAATATCACTTCGAGGTTTTTTCCTTCGTAAATATATAAAAATGTAAAATACTAGTTTGGGTTTATACAAAAAGACAAAAACATCGTTTTGTTTTGGTATCCATTGTCCTTTGCATAAATTAAATTTTGTATTGAAATATGTCATTTTTTCTATTCAAAAATTTAAATGAATTTCTATGTTGTGCACCAGGCTATCGTGGTGGACTATATGGCCTAACCACTCTCAATCGTACTCTTGATTGATCTTGATAAATTTTCATACTATGCTGATCATTCGGCATCATTGGGCTATAGGAAGACCATTACTTAACATAGATTTCTTTCTAGATCTTCCACGGTGATCTGCTATAAGCCGCCTGAACAAATATTACTAACATTGTTCATAGTCAGATTTAAAATCTATTTCAATTATTTTAAAAGGCATGTCAACTAAATAAGTCTCTGTCTATACTCTCTCTTAAAATAAATCACGATTTGATATAATTATTTTCTGTAATTCCTTACTCAGATCATTCTCTGACTGAAAGTCAATATATTTAACATTATCGTCCTTCATCATAGACATTTTGTAAACCTAAATGTTTTGTCGTCTTTGCTCAAACTGAATTCAAAAGTCGTTGCAAAGCGCCGAAAAAAATCAATATAATAATATATAGCAAAAATAAATTTTAAAAATATCTATGAATAAGGCTGTAACATAACTTTAAAACCACCAAAACTTATTCTTAAAAAGCCATAGGTAGCCAATTTAGTACTTAAATGACAATGTAATCACCTCTCTGTAAGTAACTATGAAGGCAAATTTGCATCGAAACCTAAATTCTGACACCGCACTGTATAAAGGAAACCAAACCAGTTTTTAGACATGCAATTTGGCTCGGTGTCGTCGATGCCTTTCCAATATGTCACTTTGCAGGACATACAGCGTACTTGGAAAGAAATTTCATTCCGAATTTTTGGGGGTAATATAGTCGTGTGAATATCTAAAAATGTAGGTGTTAAAGGGATTATATAGTGGTATGTTGCCTTCCGGGATTGGCGACAGTATACCGTGTAATTGATGTGTAGTAATCGTACTAATTAAATGAATAAAATAAAAATAAATATCTTGGTTCGAATATGAGTCTGCAGGGCACGACCTACTTTTCAATCGAGAGTACGATTGAAAGGAGTTAGGCCATGCTTCGAATAGGCTAGTTGAGTGAGCGGTAATCGTCTGCTGTGACTCGATACGATATTTAGACGGTACTATGATATTCAGGTGCCAAGCATTTTCTTTCGAACTATATGAAATTTTTTTTATTTTTTTTTTATTTTTTTTATTGCAGTGAATGGCGAGACGAGCATGCCGTTCGCCTGATGGTAAGCGATACGACCGCTCATAAACAGTAGCAAAACCAAACAACACCTTGAATTACAAAGCAATGCTTGGCATTCCACTGCGCCCGCCATCCTGAGACATAAGATGTTAGGTCTCAATATGTCCAGTAATTACTCTGGCTACAATGCCCTTCAATCCGAAACACAACAGTGCATTTAAACTGCTATTTGACGGGAGAAAAAGACATTGCGGTGGTACCCACCCAGGCAGCCTCTCACATATGAGAGACCTACCACCAGTAAAAATTGAAATATATTCTTATGATTTTTGTATTTTGAAAGGTAATAACTATAATTTATGTATCTAATTATTTTACAAAAATGAACATAGGACTGCAACAATATCCCGAGCTGTGGGATCGCTAATGATGAGACCAAAGTTCCTTAAAGATCCTCCTATAATATTTTAATTGGATTTTTGTTTAATATCCGATATTATTATAAGCTTTGTTTAAGGTTTTCATTATTAAGGAACGCTTAATAACTAAAAACACTTATATCGGGTTATTATACAGGGTATATCAAGACTGCTACCGAAAACGAAGCCGGGTGGTAGTTTAAGCGACTTCAGACACAATGTAACAGAAAAAGTTGCAAAAAAAAGCGACAATTTTTTTTTGTTATTTTTTTCCTATGGCCATATTTGGCTATTTGGCCTAAAATAATAGTATATACCCTTTTATTTATAAATACTCTAAGGTATATAAGAGTTTAAATTATTATTTTAGCAAAAACTATGGATTTACCACCCATAAATGACGATATTTAAAAAATCATAAAAAAAAATTGGCGCGTTTCTAGGCGAAATTTTTAATTGCATTGTGTTTGTAGCCACTAAAACTACCACCCGGCTTCGTTTTCGGTAGCAGTCTTGAGATACCCGGTATAGTATTGAATGTCATGAAGTCCGCCCCGGATTCAATTTCAACGTCGAACAATCCATTTTGAGAATGCTCCCGATTTGAAAAATCTCATATGAATTCTCCGAGATAAGAATTTGTCCTTTTACGGACGGGACGAAAATAAACAAAAATTCGTGGAACTAGTGTCATCTATATCTTTTCATAGCGCCATCGTGTATTTCTTTATAATGTTTGCGATTTATGGCTAGACGAACGTGTAATTCGCCTGATGATAAGCGATATGACCGCTCATGGACAGTAGCAAAACTGAACAACACCACGAATTATAATACAAACCCATCCTTGTCATTCCACTGCTCTTGCCATCCTGAGACATTCGATTTTAAGTTTCATTAAGTACAGTAGTTATTATGGCTACTATGTCCTTCAAACAGTAAGTACATACATAAGTAGAATTTCATAAAATGTCATAACACCCGCAGCTCATAGTACGAGACACCACACAAGTTCCTTATGTAGATAATGAATAATTGATAGGCGAAAGCCAAATCGATACTCACCTACTACATTATTCATTTGAATTTTTTTGATGTTTGTAATATCGTGAAGCAACAGTGAGATTGCCGGAGCTTCGGTACCGTCTCCCCTCATTCCCCCGCCATATAAATTAAACAACACTGTTATTTTTTTATGAGTCGTAATTAATGTGATTGTTTGTTTGGTTAGTTGTCACGCTTAATTACTAAATCGATTGTCATGAAATTTAGTATACGCGAAATTATGCGATTAGAGAACGACATATTCGAAAATTGTTCAGTCCACTTAGTCTGTGTTAGTCTGAGAGTTAGTAAGCTGAAGTGGCAATGGGCCGGCCACATATGTTGCAGAGCGGATAACTGCTGGAGTTAGCGTGTTCTGGAGTGGAGACAGCGTCTTGGCAAAAGTAGTGTGAGACATCCTCTTGCCAGATGGCGGGACGACTTACACAAGAGGGCTGGCAGCGAGTGGATGTATAAAGCAGCGGACCTGGCTCTGCGGCATACCTTGGGAGAGGCCTATCTTTAGCAGTGGCAACAAAAGCAGACTACAACGGGCTGATGATGATGATGATGATGATTATGTTCGGTCCACTCACCCGCACGGAGACTTCTGTAAGATATATATATATATATATATATCCGACCGTATTCGGTCTCGGCGACTGTTTGTTATCTTTATTACTGTTGAGAGTTATGCCTCTGATGCGCTCTCAGGTGACTGACATAACCAATCTTTGCCGAGAATGTTCGGTTACAAAGACTACACGTCAGCACCCCTCCGACATAATTATATAAAGTAAAGACCTCAGGTGGTCGGGTCTTTAGTTCGTTACGCTTTGCATCGAGCTCCAATATGCGTTTCTCTTCAAAACTGCTAACTTTAGCGTTCACAATATGTCTCCACTGAGACCGATCCTTAGACAGTGTCTCCCAATCTGACGTGTCCATGTCGCAACGTTTCATGTGCCGCTTCAGCACATCCTTGTACCGGAGGAGTTGACCGCCTTGTTTCCGCTCGCCCTCTTCCAGTTCAGAGTAGAAGATGCGCTTCGCCACTCTATAATCAGACATTCGGGAAACATGTCCACACCAACGCAGTTGTCGCCTCATAAGGTAGGCCTCGATTCCAGCAACGTTTGCTCGTCGTAACACTTCCGTATTCCTAACGTGGTGCGACCAATGGATGTTCATAATGCTACGTAGGCATTTAAGATGAAATCCATCCAATGTGCGGATATGTTTACGATATATGCACCACGTTTCAGAAGAGTAAAGAAGATTTGGCAACACCATTGCCATGTACACAGATACTTTGGTCGAAAGTTGTATATCATGTGAGCGAAATACTCTAGCGTGAAGCTTGCCAAAAGTTCTGTAAGATAGGATTAAGAGCGGCACGCATTTTTATTACCATACATTGAAGCTTAGTGAGTCTCCAGGAATGTCTAATTTGATTTGTCCCGTTGCAATCGGGTGGATACAGTTACCGTGACTAGTAGTATAAGTTTCGTATATTGGTTGATGATTTTACTTATATTGTATTATCAACAACAACAACAAGGCAAGTGTGGATATAAAAATCGGTAGGGGTAGACCTCACTGGACCTACACCACCCCAATTAGTGCTACCCTCAACAAGTGTCAGGTCAAAAATACCCTGAATCAATGAGAATGCATAAAGCGAAAGTAATATGTTAGTATTGAGCAAAGTGGTCATCTATAGTCTCTATCTACTCGTATAGAATACAGGCGTGACGATTATGTGTGTAATATTTTACCGTACCATCCCCAATACAGCAAATTTTATCGAATACCGATTAAACATCGATTCGTCAAACCGTACACTGAAGTCATTTCGGCCGATATATTAAAAGTGAGCGTAGGTTACTGGGCCGGCTTTCTGACTCATTATTAACCTTTTGGAGCAAATAGCGCGTTATTTCACTACGTCATATCATTTTTTCCATTACCTTCCTGATTACTTAGTATGTGTTGTTTACAAAAAATTTAGTTGCGTAATGACTCTTCTTTTTTCTACACAAATAAATTATCTACTGTCAAATTATGGTCTCCAATTTGAAAGAAAGAGACTTAGTAAAACCTGTATACTATAGCGGCTTTGTAAGAATGGCTATGCTACGTAAAGTCCGCCATCCAACATTAGGCTAGCGTGGTGGATTATATGGCCTAACTACTCTCAACCGTATTCGCGATAAGTTAAATTGAGGTGTAGTTGCAATACGTCTACGGTATGATTACAAAGATGAGCTCTCAGGTTTGAATCCCGGGTTGAATTTTTTATTCACTATCTACTCGGAGTCAGAAATTGATGCCCGATATGGCAATGGGCCATGGATAATCTCAATTCGGGAATCTATAATTTCATTTCCACGTGTCTACAGCTGGCCCCAAACAATATTTCCCAATGTAATACTCGACATTATATTTACAGTGAGGCCTTTCATGTTATTAACTTATAAATTATTTAGTTGAATGATTGAATTTCCCAAGAGGGTCGTGTACTGTGAACGCGTGGGCTGCTCGTTTCCACTTAATGATATGTCAGGATTTAAATATAATAATGTAGTGTCATAAACTAGGGATTTTATTGATATGGTGGTGGTTTTACTGGTAGTAAGTAGGTCTCTCATATTTCCGTTAGAGGCTGCCTGGGTATATACCACCGCAATGTCCATCTCTTCCACGAAACAGCAGTGTAACAGATTGATGTGTTTCGGTATGAAGGATATTGGAGCCTGAGTAACTACTGAATATATTGATACTTTACATCTTGGGTTAGGATGGCGCGCAGTGGAATACCAAGCATTGCTTTGTAATTAATGGTGCTGTTTGGTTTTGCTTCTGTCTGTGAGCGATCGTATCGCCTACCATTAGGTAAACGGTATGATAGTCTCGTCTTTTATTGCAATAAATATAAATATGAATCTCTAGATTTATGGTGGTTGGATGCCTACATGGAAGTCGCTGGATGCAGGCCGCTTCTAAGGGATCACTGTGGAACTAATTATTCTATGTTCATCAGTAGACTTATTTTGGCTAAACTTGATTATTTTATATATGCGTATGGAATGGTAATGTCATGTAAACAATCTATTTCAGTCAGATTTTTTCATCTCAATCACTAGGTAGAGGGCAAGCTACTGCCATACCAGGTACGATTTCTAATCGTGAAATATTGCAAGAAATATAGCACCCGATATGGGAACCAAACTCAGGACCGCTTAGTCCACCGTCCATAATATTATTTAACCGATACAGAAACCTGTAGACCTGAACATCCAATCAATTACCCATTTTAGGTATTCCTAGGCTCCTTCCCACGCAGCCTCGTGGGACGTAATTTATTGAAAAGGCGTTTCGCGACCCACTTTCTTATTTAAAGAAATTTCTTATCCGGCGGGAATTATATAAGGAATGGAATAGCAACGAGCTTAGCATCGGAGACGCAATTGCCTCATGTAAATACGTTTGAGGCATGTATTCAATTGTGGTTTTGAGTTAGGCGCACCTGCTCATCTTGTATATGAGTTGGATTGTGTGATTGCCTGGTTTCAGGCCTTTGAATTCAGTTTGTAGGATATTAGCATAAACCAATACGTGCAGTAAATATTTTTAGGCGTGAATCAGTTATTTTAATTACATTGTTTTGTACTATATTCTTATTTTATGAATTGTAAATTTTGGTTATGAGATATAATTATTTATTGTTCACAAACGTAAAGTAAACCACTATAAAGAAGTGATTTTAAAAAAAGTTCAAATGACGGTCTTATCGCTCTATAGCAATGTCTTACAGACAACCATGGGATAGACTTTTAAATCTTCTTTTATGAAGGAGAGAGTGAGTGACATTTTTAGTGATGTTCATAGTTATATAATTCTATAAAGGTCATTTTACGATATCAAATAACTTTTCCGACCACATATTAATTAACAGAGTGCTGTATCAAACTCCAAGACAAATAAATTCATCAGAACAATTATTTGCGAATTGTGCAGAAGTTAGTCTTGTTGCTGTGCACGTGATCTCCTGTTGTTTACGCAACCGCTTCCCGCTGTCTTGAATTATTCATACTCGATGAAAACAAAAGTACGAATCCAATTGCCTTTTGATTGAACGTGACACGAGTTGATAAATATATTTAAACTGTTCGTTTACTATTAAAACATCGAATTTGTTGAGTATCCGATAATTACTATTGTATCTTTCACTGTTTTCAATTTCAATTTTTTACTTTAACAGTGGAGGAAATATAATTTCAAATAGTACGCTGTTTTTTAGCTGTAAAGGGTGTTTATGAGCGATGATAATAATTCCTACCTAGTGAATTGTTTGCTTGTTTATCAGTTCTGCGTTAGAAATAATTTGTTTCGCTCAGTTTTTCATGTTTCATTTGTAATATAATTATTTTCTAAGTCTACGATTTTGTGCTGAAGAAATTACTATAGGAGCAAGACCTTGTGAAAAATAATGACTAAAAAGGACCTTCAACACTTTTCGCCTTTTCTTTTACCTTTGGCTCCGAGACATAATACGTCTCACCCGGAGAAAATTCGCTTGCGTTTATTTACAGTGGTATTTTCTGTCATACCCATACAAACTCTGGAATTAATTTCCTTCGGTATTAGCTGATCGCTATGTATTATTCAGTGTCTTCACAACGTAGTAGGGAACTAGTTAATTGTGTCTCCAGCATTGCTTAAGTTCATGGGGATGCGCTTCATACAATTTGGACTGTTCACTTACCTATTGTGCCTGTATCAGCCCATAAACGTACAGGCAGGGCACGAGCCTCCTCTACAATCGAGAGTACGGTTTTAAAGGGTTATATAGGCCACCACACTGGCCTAGTGCGAGTTAGCGGACTTTACATACTACAGAAAATTCTTACAAATCGCCATGGTATGCAGGTTTCCTCACGTTTTTTGTCTTTACCATCGTAGTTCTTGGAGATTAACTATCAATACACACATTACGACACCGAAAAGTGGGAGATCTACCCTGGGATTTGAACACGCGGGCATTATGAACATGTTGGCAGTGTCGTCTGGGCCTTACTAACCTAGATACGCGGGAAAAAGATAAAGATAAAGATGCTGAATAATAATAAATACATACATAAAATCACGCCTTTTTCCCAGAAGTGGTAGGCAGAAGTACCAAGACACACCCATTTCGCCCTGTATGTTCCGTCCCACGATGTGATAGGTGGCGAGTCTATAGCCATATCGGGAACAAATTCCTGACTGGGCTGATAATGTATAGAAAAATCCATTATCATTTTGCCCAACCTGGGATTAATAAGACGTCCAAATCTTCACATAGAGCACACGGGTCTTGTTATCATATTCCAAGGACATTCCATCAAGCGAGGTGCTAAGTCATAATGAAAACCTTCCGCTATTACTCCGTGTCTTACGAATTTGCAATTTCAATTACGCACTGAGAACGCGATGTCGCCCCGAGCCATTATCTAAATTGCATCAAAATGGGACAAGGGATTGGGGGACGGATTTGGTTGGATTGAGGGGGTAAGTGCCCCCCGGTATGTTCTACAAGTGGCCATTGGCAGATGATGAAAGATGTTTCGAATGTGGTCATGGGTTCAATGAAAATTATATATTTGATTTGAGAATTTAATTTAGATTTGTAAAAGCAAAATACTCTTTTAAAATCATACTTTTGGTACATAAGTACTTGGATTATAATTTCTTATAACTTGAGAGTTTTAGTTAAGGATTGAACTCGGTTATTATGTACTGAGTTCTATCTCGTTTCTACCGAAAATATGCCTTTGGAGAGCAGTATGATTATTTAATTATAGGGTTGCTATTTATAACACAATGTCCTTGATACTGCCATACCTGTATAATCCAATATTTGAAAACATATTCATGTTGAAATATAATATTTTATATCGGTATATTGTTCCCGCGTAACCACCACAATCCGCCCCCTACCTCTGCTTAAATAAATCGTCTCGGCAGGGCTCGTGAGCCGCAGAGACCTTTGGCACTCACGTCCGCGCTATTTTTCTTATTTTTTGTATGTCTGCCTTGCGGGAAAGTTCGGTAATGATGCCGCGCGGAATCGTCGACTCGTGTTATTTCCCCCAATAAAGCAGTTTGTTGGGGAATTTGCAAGTACTTTATTATTTAGATATTCTTTTATGAGAGACCACGATGTGATATTGTTTTTTAGTATTTGTGGGTGAGGCTTTTCGTGTAGGAAAATAATTTTTGGAAGAGATAAGTTCATTCGTTGATATGTGATTTTTGCCATATATAAACAAAAGTTCAGGATTCAGATGTCCATACATTTAAACCTGTTTTAAGTGTAAGTGTATGGTCAAAAACGTACGGTCTATTTTTGTATTCCAAATATGAAATATCTTTTCCATAGAGGCTTAGGTTGTTTGTATACATCTTTTTTTAACTCGTTTCACACGGATAGGGTGTATGGAAAATATTTTTGGCTTATGTGTTTGCGGCCGGACGCCAGCGTTACCTTTGGGAAATCAACAAATCCCGGGATAGCCATATTTTCTAATTGTAAAATTAATACGAAGTAGCTGACCGCAATCAAACTTAAAACCGCATAGTTAACAACTTGTATGTTCTGTGTATCAACAAATCCCGAGTTAATTATATAACGTTGATACAGACCGATGGGCGTTTCTTTAAACTGCATATACTAGGTACCATTTCAAGTTCTGTACTAAAAATAAAAAAATAGGAACAATGGTTTAGTCATTAATGAATTTTTAAGTTTTTGCTCCATTTGAACACAATGTAGCTTTTCTAACAGGTGATTACGTCTAACGCATGGTCATTCACCTTAAAACGATAGATCGTACTAAAATTTGCGCGTTGTTGCTGCTCTTACACAAGTCACATAATAATAAGTACAACTAAATTACTTACAAAATTGCCGATGCAAATAAGAAAGCAATAAATACACACACTTACACTTTCATTACGAGAGAGACATAGCAAAATATCCTGTGCGTAAAAGAAATAGAAATAGGTGAGTCTGTGTGTGTGTGACCCGTACATAATTGACCTCTAAAAAATAGTTTTTAGTGTGCCGCCGCGATCCTTTCAGAACGTATGTAACACGGAAGCTCCTGCGCCGCCGCGCCGCGCCGTTTTGATCTTGTTGATCTCGCGCCGACAATAATTATTATGATTTTGTCTTGTTATTGACACTACTCGTAAATAAGTTTAAGACATTATTTATTTTTTTATTGTGACAAGACACGTAACTTCGGATAATAATTATTTACTGTTAGTGTTTCTGTGTTATTGACAGTTGGCCAACAATGAATCGGTCGATTAGGACCTGTACGGTACAGGTCCTAATCGACCGGCGTAGCACCTGTACCACGATCTCCGGACCTAACCCCTTGGATTTTTTTTTGCGGGGCTACAATAAGGGGGAAGTGTATGCCTCAGAAGTAAACACAATTAAAGAACTTGAAATATGGTTATTTAAGCATTTGAAAAACTAAAGTGCCTAGCCTCGGACACTGACTTAATTGCAATTTAAACTATAATAATCCCATCAAAAACATCCTGTAATCATCGCATGAAAACATAATGTATCGTACAATTTATGCATAATGCTACTGGCCAAGTCGATCTATTTATTTAAAACGTAAAGAATTTTTAATATTGATATGATAATAACTTACGTAATAACTTTATACAGAACGTCCCTCAATCAAGGACTAAATAAATTAATCGACTTGGTATTACATGGATCTCACAACTTTTTGCGGTAGAAAAACTGAGCTGCGAGACTTGGAATTTTTTACAGGATGTTTTTGATGGGATCTCACGTCTTTTTGTAGTCCTACTTTATTCCTTTTCGGTACTTTTTATTTCTAGAATATATATAATGATTTTTCTTAGAGCCTCTGTCTTATGGTTTTTTCTTATTTTTCGAGGTATCAATTTATCACAAATATAGCGGATTTGATTATTAGTGTTCTATCTTTCATGGTGATTGTTTTCGAGCTATTTAGTCTATTTATTTGCAAGGTTATCTTTGTCATGTTTTTCTAGAGGAATGTTGTACAGTTTAATGGGCTGAATACACCCTTCCCCTCTTTATACCCCCCCTCCTGTTATGCCTCATATATAATATATATAGATACCAATCTACAACTATTATTCCATTATATACGGGTACAACAAATCATTAACTGCAAATGTATCTTTGTAATCCTATACATTAATATGAGATTACAAAGTTATTCACGCAGTTGGTGTATATAGAAAACTAGACAGAAATTATGAAATGTTTGAATTTTTCCTTACTTTAGACACTAAACACTAATTATATTCTAAATTTGAAGGTTCTATGTCTGCTAGAAGTGCCTTAGACTTTTGATGATCGGTCAGTCAGTCAGTGAGTGACAAAATTGCGAAAGTTTGACAAGTTATAATTCTTACACTACTGGTTCAAATTGAATGAAATTTTAAATATACCGTGTTTACACAATGCCTAATTAGTAACTGAAAATTTAGGCTTCTTACTTTAACCACAACGAAGTTATGGGGGGTTGAAAATGGTCTAAAGTGCTTCGAGAAAAAGATAGTACGGCTGTGCCGCTTTTTAGCTCGACTTGGAGGGGGCACTGCCGTGCCCCCAGATATTGTCCGTCCGTTAAAGCAATAAGAATGGAGTTACAAGAGGCATTGTTATCGCCTAGGGTGATCTACTAGAAAAGCTTGTGATGGACAGTATCGGAAAAAGCGGGAAATGACGGCAGCCTGTAAAGGAGAAATAATTCTAAGAACGGTAACTAAACTTGTAATATCTTACTATATTATTATGTAGTATCAATACATACGTACGTAAATAGTTACACCTGTATACTCAAAGATACATAGATCCAATGAATACCACATAAAGTTCGCTCAACAGTTTTTTTCGGTTTCTCATAACTCATGAAAAGTCTCTCGTAGTTTCTGATATCCACGACGCAAGACTTAATTGATCTTAATGAGGGATGAGGACTATGTATGTGACTGTTTATGTATTTATTTATTTCAAACATAATAATACCTCTTATTATGAAAATACAAAATACCTGAATAATTAAGACCTATTATTATCATAGTATGGAATTCAAAACACAATAATGTAATTAGTAGTTCCGTTACAGTAGAATAATTTATTTTTAGATAATAGCACGCTTGATGTATCGATCGTATTGGCCGGCCGATGCTTTTGTTAGTGTCAGCGGGCACGCAACCGCCATCTTTGTAAGGAATTACTTGCGGAATAGCTGTCTGGTGATAACGGTGTTTTGGAGGTTTTATGTGGATGTTACGTGGAGTTTTAGTAATTTTTATTTGTGACGCGTGTAACATCCATCAAGGTTGAAGAATAAGCATCAGACAATTCATAGTTGAAATTGTTTTGAAGTCTCTTAAATGTGAGAGGTCACATGGATAAGATATTTTACTGGTGGTAGGTCTCTCATATGTGAGAGGTCATCTGGGTAGGTACCACCGCAATGTCTATTTCTCCCGTGAAACAACACTGCTTAAATGCAGTGTTGTGTTTCGGATTGAAGGACGTTGTAGCCAGAGTAACTACTGGACATATTGAGACTTAACATCTTATGGCTCAGGATGGCGAGCGCAGTGGAATGTTGCTACTGTTATGAGCGGTCGTATCGCTTACCATCAGGCGAACGGCTTGCTCGTCTCGCCATTCAATGCAATAAAAAAAAAGTCGGCAAATTTCTCTTCATTCTTTCAACATTTCGTCAACGGCTAGAGATATTAATCAAAACCCCTCCATTTAATGAAACAATAATTGAATCACAAGTTGATGAATTTAAATCGCGATTTAATTTCTGAGAGGAAGAGAGACTCCGTGGAGGCCCATTAGAGCGATGCTGCCTTTGCAAAGGCAAGGCTCTACATTACAGAATGGATTTAGCTATTAATTAACAACATTTAAAACTTTTACCAAAACAAAGCACGAATAAACAAGTATGTTTAAACAAACTCTTATATTATGAAAAATAAACCGGCTTTTTGTTATTTAATATTTTTGTAACGTATTTTTCACTTTCCAAGTATTAAGTAAGCCAACCTACTATTTGAATGAAATATCAATAGATACCTATTACTATAACTGGTTGTAGGTCTTTCATATCTGAGAGGTCGCCTCGGTACGTACCATTGCAATGTCTATTTCTCCCACCAAACAGCAGTGTTAATGCACTGTTGTATTCCGGATTGTAGAACATTGTAGCCAGAGTCACTACTGGACATATTGAGCCTTAACGTCTTATGTCTCAGGATGGCGAGCGCCGAGCGCAGTGTAATGCAAAACAATGATTTGTAATTCGTGGTATTGTTTGGTTTTGCTACAGTCCATGAGTGGTCGTATCGCCATTCATTGCAATAAATAAAATCTGGTATACCGCATTAGAAATAACATTTCTAAAGCAAAGTACGTCAATATTACTTTATATATAATATAAATATATAAGTAGATTTGTTTCCAACAAAACATCCTCAATTACGCGGTATCCTCGGCGCGAGGGCGGCGCTCGAGTCAATTTCCTGTCGGTGGCCGAGATATGCGCCGTGAAAACTTTCATTACACATACAAAACCTTTTAAACGCACCCACATTAGGTATCGATCTGATTTAGATTTGCAGTTTATATATATGGGATGGGTTAGTCTTGAGCGGCGATAAGTATGAAGGAGAATCGTGGGTGGTATAAATCGGTATTATATTATACTGGGTATCTCAAGACTGCTACCGAAAATGAAGCCGGGTGGTAGTTTTAGTGGCTACAAACACAATGCAACTAAAAATTTCGCAAAGAAACGCGACAATTATTTTTTATAAGTTTTTAAATATCGTCATTATTGGGTGGTAAATCCATAGTTTTAATTAAAGTTCTTTGATACCTTAGATTATTTATAAATAAAAAGGTATACGCTATTATTTTAGGAAAAAATGTATTTACCACCCAAATATAGTCATAGGAAAAAAAATAACAAAATAAATGTCGCTTTTTTTGCAACTTTTTCTGTAGCATTGTGTCTGAAGTCGCTTAAACTACCATCCGGCTTCGTTTTCGGTAGCAGTCTTGAGATACCTTGTGTACTGGATTTAACCAGGCTGCGATCAAAAACGAAGTCTGATGGTAGTTTTAGTGACTTTGGTCACAATGCAACTTAGATTTTTGCAAATAAAACGACGAATTTTTTCGTATTTTTTTACCCTATCGTCCTATTTGGGAGGTAAATACATGAATATTCCTAAAATATGTACATACACCCTTCTTTTTTAAAGACGTTATTATACGCAATAGTTTTAATTATTATTTTAGCAAAAACCATGGATTCACCACCTAGTCACTAATAAAACAGTCACACAGGTAATATAAAAAACATAAAAACATCAAAAAAATATGTCCACCACCGGTTTTGTGTTCGGTCGCAGTCTGGATGTATATTATATACATCATAATAATAAAAATTTCGCCATATCGGCTTAAGTAAACGTATCATGTTTCGGTAGTTAAACTTATTAAAGGTAACATGAAAATTAAAAATTGAATCAAGCTATTCGTTATTCAAATAATCTGTAGTGTCTACTATTGTATCGGTAAGTTATATAACTATACAGATGATGTAAGAAAATCATCAGGAATACCTATTGTATTGTTTTTTTCCTGTTATTGTCTCCATCGAGGAGATTGTTCTCATTCTTTGATCGTTGATAGTAGGTATCTAGTTTTTTACCATGTTGTTACAAAATATTCTTAGATGGCTTTATTATTTTATTTTCATTCTGTATCTGTATCTGTATCAGCCCATATACGTCCCACTGCAGGGCACGGGCCTACTCTACAATCGAGAGTACGATTGAGAGTGGTTAGGCCATATAGTCCACCACGCTGGCCTAGTGCGGGTTGGCGGACTTACATACCATAGAAATTCTTATAAATCGCTATGGTATGCAGGTTTCCTCACGATGTTTTCCTTCACCGTTTTAGTGCGTGGTGATTGACTATCAATACACACATGACTCCGAAAAGTCAGAGGTGTGCCCTGGAATTCGAACCCGCGACCACCGTGAAGATGTTGGCAGCCGCGTCTAGTCCGTTTACCAACAGGCCACCACGCACTTGTAATTTTCATTAATAATATTTATTCTCTATTCAATTGGCATGGCGCAGTTGGTTAGACGCCCGCTGTGAGACGAGAGGCTGCGGTTTCAATCCCCGCACCGAAACACATGTTTTTTAGATCGTAAAGTCTCTCATAGTTCCTGATACCTCTATCTTAATGGGGGTCAAGACTACGTATGGAATGCCTTACTATGTACCATAGATACCATATACAGCCCTTTGTTCCTCTTTTCCTTATCCATTCGTTGGTTTTTATAAGAAATTACCTGATGCGACAAGAATCCCTCTTGCTCATTATATAAGTTATAGTGCCAATGTACACTACCTAGGCTAGACTAGCTAGGCACCCAGCTCGGTCACTACATCCACATTGTGCCGGGCTTAAAGGCCAGTGGCACTGATATGGGGTATTTTGGCCGGGAGGCCGAGTATTCCGGGGAGCAAAAAAAAAAAAACATATTATTGCCACCTAATTGATGTCACATATTTATAAAGAAAACGAAACATAATATATTTGCTCTTTACAAGAGATCATAACATTTTGCCACCTGTAACGTCACATATTTATGCTTCGAAAGGTTATCACAATTATTTGATGTACGTGTTTACGCTGATTGATAATACCAGATATTTTTGCTGCGTACGTGCAGACTGATATAACTTAACTCGTTCTTGGGACAGATACTTTTGATAATCTGCCCAAAGTAATATATTTATACTCGGGATTGTACAAAATAGGTCAAATAAAATACATTTAAGAGTATTTTTGTACTGTGTGTAACTCTATAAACATTGGCAAGAGCAGCAATAACGGTTGATAACACAGATTGATGCTGTTATTCGATAGTTTTATTGGATCTCGTGACGCATGCCACCAACAGATCGTAGACTAAGCAATATTTATTGAAACTACGTGACTTTGCCGCTTCGTTTATTTCAACCAATGATCTTGTATGGTAGCTTGACGGCAGTACATTTAGAAAGAAGGAAATATGTACATTTATTAAAGGTGGAAATGAACATACATACAAGCAGTCACAAAATAATAAAAAAAGATTTTAAATGCTGACTAAATTTAACAACTGTTGCGCTTATAATGAGCCTCCTATTCGGCTTTAAGATGCAGTATGGTAAAAGTAGAACTAATTCGTTCTTCCAATGAGAAGTTATAGGGTGGTTTATCATTTAGGTATGATAATATGTATATATTTGTAAAGCAAGTTATCAGCTTTGGTGGGCTAAGAGCGACTACCAAACTAAAGGCAGCGGATTTTATAAAGATCTCATACTTAAAACTAAATAGTTATATAGTGAAGCAACTTGCATTCAATATTCAAAGTTGATCACTTACTTACACTTACATGGAAAACTTCATGAGGATTTCTACCTTACTAGAAGATTCAGGGTATTGAAGTGTAGAAAGCTGTATTATTTCAGAGGGTGGATAAAATGGCATATTCCCGAAAGGGTTATCGTCAAACAGGTGATAATTTCATTCCTAAGGCCCATTTACTCGGGAGAGTTTTTAGCGGCGAGAATCATATGCCAATATTGCATGAAATACCCGCCGTAGTTTATCGTGTTTTGACACGATGCAACTTTCTTATGTCCTTACGATATTCATATCTTCGAGCCAAAAAACCTCCTCATGTAAATGGGACAATTTAAAATATGGAAACAGGACCTAGGACCTTTCACAGTTCTTAAACACTTCCCTCTGAACAATAAACTGGTCATCATCCATCCATCCATCAGCCAAAGGAAGTCCACTGCTGAACATAGGCCTCCCCCAATGATTTCCACAGAGATCTGTTGGAGGCAGCCTGCATCCAGCGACGTCCCGCGACCTTTACCAGGTCGTCGGACCATCTTGTGGGTGGACGTCTTACGCTGCGCTTTGCGCTAAACTGGCCATACTAAGTAAGAATATATAATATGATTTTAATATTGATATAACCAGTTCCGTCGAGTGAATCACTAGTGCAGTTTCCCGCAGAGTAAACATGTGGACTTAATTTCAATGTTTGTGGTTACATGGAAGCGTTAACTTGCATATTTAACTTTGAATAGTTGTAACTTGTCATTCTGCATCGTTTGAATTCATGAATATAGTGGAATGATTGTAACTTTATGTAACTAGCTTAGAAATAATAAGCCTTGCATAAATGTGTCTGTAAGTGATTAAATAACTAATAAGTGTTGTTTCGTCTCAGATAAACGAAATGGAGGTCTCGCATTTGTAGAAATAAGAAGACCTTGGATTTTTCCGAATCAGCTTTAATAAAAACTTTACAATATAAAAAACTAACAAAAAATGCGTAACGCGTGCGACCATCCCGGTAAGTGTAGCAAAAGAAAGTGACGTTAGTTGCGGGTGGTGGACATAAAAAAATGTACTTTACAAATGTCATTAGTTCACAATTAATGCAAAGGTTTGAGAAATGAAAATGCGTATTTGCTCGCCATTTGGAACGCTGTTGAAGTTCTCCGATGTATTCATTTTGCCAACGTTAACAGAAGTGCTGTTGAATCTGTTCGAGTCTCTTATATCGTTGAAGGTTGCTGCATTTGAAGTTGTCCAGCGATGGGCTTGGCAGAGCCAGAGTAAGGAAATGGTAGTCATTGGGTGAAGGTGAAAGAGGACATAGAGGTCTACTATTTAGTATCGCTTCTACTTGTGCAAAAAGTGTAGAAATCTCTTCAAATGTTAAATGTGTATTTTCCATATCACGCTTAATGTGATACTTCGCGGATTTTACTCCTGCCTCACAGAGACCGCCGAAGTGTAGAGCGTAAGCAGGAGAAAATACGAATTTTATGCCCTCGTTTTCTGCGAAGTCGCTAACAGGTTCTTGAGTATTTTTTAGAAAGATACCTATATCTTTGGACGTGGCAACAAAATTCCGTCCATTATCGCAAATTATTTCCGACGGCTTGCCTCGCCTTGCGATGAATCTACCAGTGGCGGTACTTCCATACAAGCCCAAAAGCCCGGCTTGCCCTACTTCGTACATACTCGATACTGAACACAAACCATTTTATTCCACACAATACAATCATATTTTATTAGAAAATATCTGCAATTTTTGAATTTACCGCGTCCTGTCGAGCGCGACAGAGGTCGTCGTCCTGTCGCGCGCCTAAAATTTAAATTAATATTATTAAAAGCGCCTACGACGGTGCACCGCGACGAAGCGCCAGGCGAAATTCATTCAATTGGCAGTGACATTAAAATACGAAGTCCGCTGGCTCCACGCGCGCTCCCGCAGTCGCAACATCGTACAATATATATATCCCTTTCTCTCTGTGTGCTTTTACGAGGCTTTTGGCAAAATCGAAATTTGTATGGGGATCTCACGAGTGAAGTGCACTACAAATGTATAGGTATAGACATTTTATATAGCAATTTGTACTACACCAAATGCCCGGCTTTTTAGAATGAACATCGTACGTTTCATGGTCGGCGCGTTGTTATTTATTATTATGAATTATTAAATTTTATTTTTATTTTTATTAATTTGGTTGGTTTTATAATTTTAGTATAAATAATGGGGTTTTCCTATAGGTACTTTTTAATAAAATATAATTGTATGTCGTAAAATTTATGTTACGTTTATGGGCAATACTGTACGAAATGCGATTAACTTCATATGTATTTTGACATTTTGCAATAATTGTTAGTAGTTCTCAAAAATAGTTCTTTTTAGTGATAATGTTTAGTTTTTGATATTATTTAAACTTTTTGATAATATTATGAGTGGTATTGTTTTGCTGTGATGGTGTGAGTGTGGCGGTGAAAGTATTCATTGCCGTTAAAAAGGTAAATTTATTCAAGTATATTGTGAATAAACTGGCGCGAAAAATACGCCGGGATTGTGAATTTCTCAGTCGTGGTATATAACAAGAGACATATTATCAACTCGCTTTAAACTATGTGCGTTGTTTAATTTTAACATGCTCCACTTCAAATAGGTTATTGAACAATCGTGTTTCATAAATGTTTATCAAACGCCAAGTTTTGTGTGTTAAATTATTTGGAATATAATGATTTAAATTTAAAATAAATTAGTTCGTCCTTCAATAGAAATTATATCAATTGTATTCCAGAAAAACATAACATGAATGTATTAATAACAATTTCTGCCCGCGAAGTTATACACGGCACCGTAGCTGTAGATAGGCTTTTGCTATTAAAATGCAATATAAAGTTACAGATGCATGTCCAAAAGTAATTTAAATTACATATTTATTTTATTAATTGATTTAAAAACGAATGATAAGTAATGCCTTCAGCATATTAGGAATATTAGATGGCTAGGAAAATCGCGCCATCTATTAGGTTTTTACGGAACAACTTATTGTAATAGATGTTTTCATATCGCTGATAAAGATAGCTGTTTATTTTAATGGTTTTCATCCTATTCTTATATAGATTGAATGGTAGGTCTAGGGCTGTCTCGGTGCCTGAGGTGTCGGATTCGAATCCCGGGTCGTTTTTATATTTTTTTAAATTCATTAATAATATTAAGTAACATCGCAAAGGCCCGCCCCCTATCACATGATGCCACGGAATATGCAAGGCGAAACATGAGTATCCTGGTAGCACCTCTTTCAACATGTGTATGTATAGATGTTGTGTGGTAGGTCTGCTGACTTAATACCATTTTGCTTCTAAATCAATACATATTAAAATATCTAAAAAAAATATTGGGCTTGCCCTAGTCCAGAACCTTAGGCACGCCACTGGAATCTACGCAACGTTAATATGAACAAATCCTTCGATAAATCGCTGACGGCTTCTAGATGTAAACATTTATATCTAAAACAGACGAATAAACATAAGTAAGTTTTGGTTACTCTTGCGCCTCGACCCCTTTTATTGATCGTGTAAAATGGTCCCGCAAAATCGACACCGACGGTGACAAAAGGGAAATCTGGCGTGATGCGTTCCTCAGGTAACTTGCCCATTAAGGGAGTTATTAGTTTTCCTTGTGACCGACGGCAAGTAACGCAGTTAAAAACGGTACGACGGGCTAAGTGTCTTCTATTTATGGGCCACATCATTTCTCTAACTGACGCTAGAAACAATTGAGGACCTGCGTGCATGTTACAAAGATGTTGGTATTTAAAATATAATTTGGTTAAGTGATGGGAGGCATGCATAAGAATAGGATGCCTCTTGGAATAGTCGTAGCTGGAATGATCAATTCTGCCTCCAACTCGGATTGTTTTATGATTGTCTAAGAAAGGAGCTAATGATAAAATTGACGATTTATTGGACAAGGATTTATTATTAGATAGCATGTGATATTCGCGTGGAAACATTTCTTGTTGTACCATGTTACAAAGCGTTATACCACTGGTTTTGTTCTTAGGATATCGAATATTGTGTATGAAACGCAAAACATAAGCAAAACAGCGCTGTAACTCGTTAAATGAAGGGAATTTGTTAATAAATGGGTTGCCTTCTTTAATAATGGCTGAATATGATTTAATTTCAGGCACCTCAGAATTTTCAATTGACTTGGGTGATTTAGGCCTTTCACACTCAGCCTTCTTGAGAAAACTTGGACCTGACCACCATAGGGTCTTATTGGTGATTTGATCTGGTTCTACCCCTCTTGAAATCAAATCCGCAGGATTTTGATCAGTGGGAACATAGCGCCATAATCTATTGTCAGTAATTTCACAAATTTGTTCTGTTCGCCACGAAGGTTTTTAGTTTTCTACTATTACCTTAAAGCCATGCAAGGACAACAGAGGAATCGCACCAATAAACCAGTTTGTTTTACTGATCCATAAGGATTGCAGTAGAATCTTCGGTAGAATGATGCATGGACTGAGAAGACCCAATGGGTCGAATATCTTAAATGATTCAGAAAGAATTAGTCGTTTTGTTATTTCTTGATTAGGATTGGACAAGACAATAGGAATATGAAATGTATCATTTGTAGTGTTCCAGCTTAAGCCTAGAGTGTTAGTGGATTCACTTATGATAACATTGTGGTCTTCACCCTTTCGAAGTGAATTCAGTATGGTTGAAAGGTTGGATCTGTATTTACGTAAATGAAAGCCACCAGAAGCTAGTGTAGACGATACCTTGTGTTGTATATATAGTAATTGGGTTTCTTTGTCCGAGCCGGTTATAAGGTCATCGACGTAAAAATCATCTTTGATAATGGCGCAGATAAGAGGATCATTGCAATGTTCACTCAACATACTTAAACATTTTGTGCTTTTTTTTGTTTTTTTTTTTTTTTTATTGCATTGAATGGCGAGACGAGTAAGCCGTTCGCCTGATGGTAAGCGATACGACTGCTCATAAACAGTAGCAACATTCCACTGCGCTCGCCATCCTGAGACATAAGATGTTAAGTCTCAATATGTCCAGTAGTTGCTCTGGCTACAATGTCCTTCAAACCGAAACACAACAGTGCATTTAAGCAGTGTTGTTTCACGGGAGAAATAGACATTGCGGTGGTACCTACCCAGATGGCCTCTCACATATGAGAGACCTAGCACCAGTGAACCAGTGCTTAAATATGCTGCACTTGCAAGACCGTACGTTACGGTTTTGAGGCGAAATGTTTCTATAGGTTTCGTTACGTCATCTCTCCATAAAATTAATTGCAGGTTGCGGTCTCGCTCATCTACTTCTGAACCTGGTGTCAGTGTTAGGATAGCGAGTGGACTGGAATGCCAAGCATTGCTTTGTGACTCATGGTGTTGTTTTCTTCGATCTTCTCATCTTCATCTATCTGGCGGTACATTTTCTCGATGTCACCGGTTAGCAAATATTTGTATTGTAGTGCACGAATTAATATAGAGAAAAGTGAGTTCTGTACATTGGGACCTACCAATTGTATATCGTTGAGAGAAAATCCAGAAGTCGTTCTTGCAGAACCATCGAAGACAACACGATTTTTTGTCGTTTCGCTATTTTGTTTGAAAACTGCGTGATGGCATAAAAAGTAAGAGGGATCTGGAATTTGTATCGGAGATTTTTCTAAGTGACCTAAAGTCTTATACTATGTGATTAAATTAATTTACTGGTGGTAGGTCTCTCATATGTGAGAGGCCGCCTGGGCAGGCAGCATTGCAATATCGATTTTTCCTACTAAACAGCAGTGTAAATGTACTGTTGTATTTCGGTCTGAAGGACACTGTAGCCAGACACTGGACATAATGACACCTAAAATATTATCTATCAGAATAGCGAGCGCAGTTCTATAAAACATCCATAATCAATCTGTAATCCATGGTGTTGTTTGGTTTTTCTGCTGCTCATAAGCGGTCGTATCGCTTATCATTAGGCGAATGGCGTGTTTGTCTGATCAGTCATTACAATACAAAAAAAACCTTTTTCATTGCAGTCAACCTTTTTGTAACCACTCTATCACGTCAGTGTATTACCACCACTCATATTCCAAATACGAGCCAATTATCTGACAGCTCAATTATCCGATGCCTCAAGGTTGACAGAAAGAAAATCGCAATGAATCACCCCAGCTGATTCGGCCACGTCCGTCGATGCATTTTTGTATTGTATTGTATCAGCCCATATACATCCCACTGCAGGGCGCGGGCCTACTCTACAATCGAAAGTACAATTGAGAGTGGTTAGGCCATATAGTCCACCACGCTGGCCTAGAGCGGGTTGGCGGACTTACATACCATAGAAATTCTTATAAATCGCTATGGTATGCAAGTTTCCTCACGATGTTTTCCTTCACCGTTTTAGTGCGTGGTGATTGACTGTCAATACACACATGACTCCGAAAAGTCAGAGGTGTGCCCTGGGATTTGAACCCGCGACCACCGTGAACATGTTGGCAGCCGCGTCTAGTCCGTTTACCAACAGGCCACCACGCACTTCGTCGATGCATGCTGAGCGGCAATTAACTCGCAACTCCATTTTCCGCGTCACCGACTCTCTGTCAATGAAATGAACCAATATTCAAACTGCAATGACCACACCGACCCGCTGGTTATTTTATACGGTGGTATGACGGTTCAGTGGGCAGATTCATTCTGATATGGAAAATGTTTGTGTAATGTTTCTACTGGTACGTCTCTCATATGTGTGAGGCTGCTTGGGTAGGTTCCAGCGCAATGTATATTCCCTCTCAATAGCGGTGTTATGGATGTTGTGTTCTTTTTGAAGGACATTGTAGCCAGAGTAACTACTGGACATATTGGGAGTTAACATCTTATGTGTCAGTGTCAGGATAGCGAGTGGACTGGAATGCCAAGCATTGCTTTGTGACTCATGGTGTTGTTTAGTTTTGCTTCTGTCCACGAGCGGTTGTATCGCTTACCATTAGACGAATGGCACGCCTGATGGTAACCGTCTCGCCATTTATTGCAATGAATAAAAAATAGTAACCAAATACATTGTGAGGAGGGTCCTAATTTTGAATCTCACCATCATTGGTTTGTGCCTTCAATATCACCAATGCAAAAATAATGCATTTTTGGTATATTTTATAAATTGCTAGTTCCTGAGCTAGTTGAAAAAATATATTATTACGATCATAGTGTGAAACTTCGGGACTGGATATGGATAATATGCGTATGAATAAAATACATTTTAACAGTTTCAGATAAATTTACAGAAATGAAATAATAATTGAATTCATGCAATATTTTCAAACTGTTTTAAAAACAGGATATTAGATTTATCCGAATCGTAAAAGGGAAATGAAAAAATATTCACGATACAATCCCGATTTTTTAAAAACCATAAAAGGAAAATAAAAATATTCAGTAAACAGGATCTATACGAACTCGTCATGACGTTACATTTAAGCTCTGCCCCCGTCCGAAGTTATTCGGAACTTTTATATCATGTTTGGTTACGGGTTCGGATAGACTTTTATTTCGGATATCCTATAGTTTCGGTTAACGTTACCGAGTTCCATAAAATCACTGATTTGAAAGCTGAAAACAGCTTTTCCAGAATGGTTGAGTTTTATTATGCTTTAAAATGGCAGACATTTTGTTAATATCCTTATCAAGATTTAAAGCAAAGTTTAGCGACATACGTCTTGAAGTATACGTGTTATTTAATTTACAAGAAGGGTAAAAGAAAGTATAGTTAGGTAAATTCAGGATCGTGATAATAAGATAATCTGAAGAAAATATTCTGAAAAATATCGTCATCATCAGCCCGTTGCAGTCCATTGCTGGACTATACCAAGGTACGCCGGCCATCTTGGACAAGTTGTCACGCTATCTGGCTAGACGTCCCACGCTATGTTTGCCAAGAGGTGGTTTCCATTCCAGAGCCACGCTTACCCAAGCGGTTATCTGTTCTGTGACATATGTGGTTAGTCCACTGTCACTTCAATCTACTAACTTTCACAGATGTGTCGGTAACCATGTTTCTCTGGCGGATCACTTCGTTTAGTTTTGTCCTTCAGAGAGCTTCTGATCATAGCTCTGTCCATAGTATTTTGAGCGACTTTAAGTTTAAGTATAAGCCCCATTGTCAGTCCACGTTTAGGCTCCGTACGAGAAGGACGCACTAGTATGTTATATGAATTTACAGAAAAATATTTTATTAACTTGTGCTGATAATAAATAAAAAATAATAGTATCAATTTGAATAATGATACCAATAAATTTGTATTGCTTAGAATATAAGTATAATGGCTCATGTATACTGCTATTATGTAATAGTAATTATAATGTTTGAAAATTATATACGTGGAATTACTGTTACTCTATTGAAATGCCTCTAAATTGAAATCAAAGCTTGGTTAATGGCTGAAACTGAAATAGGACTTCAATGAAAATTTAGGAATTACACGCAAAGTATTTTACTATTCAACAATTTGGTTACTAATGAATGCCTTTTCTATTATATTTTTAACAATAAATCATCCTTTGTTATTCTTTGTGCGCTATGTTATTTCCATTCAATTCTCTATACAATAATTTCTTATATTTGCGTGAATGTTATATTCAAATTACTTTTATAGATTTTATCGCTATTTTTCATTTACTTAATTACACGATCTCAAGAGAAGGCTTTTGATGTCAAGGAACATACTATTGTGCCTAAACACAATATTATTTTTCTATCATTTTGCCGTATAAACGTCTTTGTCGGTAAACATTAATAGAACATATCATTGTATTCAGAGTAGCTACCGGATATATTGAGACTTAACGTAAGTAGTAAGAAGTGAGGGGTAAGAACTTTTTTTTTCTGGCTTGGCATAGTGACCACATTGCACCTGACGGTAAGCGCAAATGCCGTCCAGGAGGTGTATCACTTAGCATCAGACTGCAGTATAATGCCAATAGATACAATTATACCGGCCTGCTAAGATGCCTCTTCTGTTGTCTTTGAATATCATCTTTAGGCTATGTTCTCTAGCAGCTCAGACTATACACCAATCGAAAAGTAGAAAACAATCTGGATTTACATCAAACTAAATTCGATTTATTATTGGCAACGATTGTAATCCATACCATTCATTGACCTGCACGTTTTTAAAAAATATACGGTCTGGTATGAATAGTTTATAGCCGTATATATAGCAAAAAAAGTTATCCTATAAACAAGCAGTACAAAAGTGTGAGCGTATTGAACCGTGACGTACATATGTATGCGGGACAATATTGAGAGATGCAGATCTGACATCACAAAAAAGCGAATATGTCAGCGACATGTGGTTTTGTGTTTTACAGTTTTTTTAAAGCGTGGTTTTAGAAGGAATATTTTTCCAGAAAGTCGGCCCAGTTCATTTTGAGAAAAAAAAAAAAAGTAAATTTTATTTGCGTCTGGCAACTATTGTCGTGTATTTTCGGTTACCTATCTATACTCGAATAACTTTGTTTTACACAATATTAAATATGAAAACAATTGAGATTACTCTTATATAATATATATCACACCAATAAAAATAATTTAGTTAACAAATATTAAATGACTTAGCTCGCGGTTGTTTACAAAAACCGCCAATTAATAACACAGCATTTAATATTACAGTAATCGCTGGTTTAATATTATTTGGCTATGAATTAATCTCTCTCATTAATTTTCATTATTACACACGTTTCGTTAGTTGTCGTTTAGTTAAATTGAAACCGCTGTTTTCAGATGTATTTTAATATGATTACTGAATTCTTTTTGTGTATTTGTCCTTTTTACGTAACAAAACCAAACAACACCCTGAATTACATAGCAATGCTTGGCATTAAATTGCGCTCACCATGATGTTAAGTCACATTTGATGTTAATCACATTTGATGTTAAGTCTCAATATATCTAGTAGTTACTCTGGCTACAATGTCCTTCAATCAGAAACACAACAGTGCATTAACACTACTGTTTGGCGGCAGAAATAGACATTCCTTTTGTACCTACCAAAGGGGCTTCTCACATATGAGAGGCCAGTAAAAATGTGTAAAAGGAACATCAGGACTTTCAGTCGGTATGTTTCTAGACCAAACAGCCTATGAAGGGAACAATCATCAACATCGGCAATTAACATCTACGTGAGATGATTAAATGGCGCCTAGTGGAGATGTTACGATTGGATAGTACATCTACGCTGGTGACTTATTAGACCGATTCGTGCGCGGCAAATACGGCCACACTTTGGGCAGCTAAATCCTGTGCCTATATATGATTGTGAAGGAGGTAGAGCAGCTCGATGATGCCGAAATTCACGCTTGCGGGCTAACTGCTCAAACCAGGCCTTGTCGTGAGCAGAAACACCGTCAGCTACGAATTTGGGCCATTCGGCACGCTCGGCCGCCTTTTCCTCCCACCTGGTTGGATCTATCTCAAAAGACAGCGTGTCCCGTTTCACACTGTCCTTGAATCGAAGTAATGGTCTACCTACAGGGCGTTTGGCGTGGGCCACTTCAGCCAGGAGTAACTGTCTTGGCAAACGATAGGGTTCCATGCGATACACATGCCCTAGCCACCGCAGTCGTCTTTGACGTAGCAAAGCAGTTATGCTAGGTAACTTAGCAATGCTTAGAACCCTTGCGCTTGTAAGTTTATCTTCCCACGTGAGACCCAAAATACTCCGAAGACAGCGCATGTGAAAATTGTTCAATCTTCGCTCTTGTTTATTGTACGACGTCCAGGTCTCTGCCCCATACAGGAGTATGCTCAATATGCAAGTCCCGTATACACTCATCTTAGTGCTTGCAGTTAGGTGTTTATTGTTCCATACCCTTGCATGGAGCTTTCCGAACATCGTTGACGCCTTGCCGATGCGACTCTCAATCTCAGCGTCGATCGATAGATTGCTACATACCGTTGAACCCAGGTAGCAAAAGGTTTCAACGACCTCCAATGGAGTATCACCTAGCATAATAACAGGTTTATCAATACATCCTTGGGCCATGACTACTGTCTTCTTTGCATTTATGGACATGGAAAAGTGAGCACATGCATCTGCAAAGGATGATGGGCGTTTTGGTACCCATGTCCAATCAAAATGAATTTACCCACGTTGGATAGCTTTTTTCAAGAGAAGAACATAATACTATGGCGACAAACCTATATACATTGTCCGTTTTGAAATATAGTCTTGAGAAGATATTAGATATACCTAGTACCTACACATGTAATAACCTACCGATTCCGTAACTGTGTAATGTGTTGAAGAGGGCTTCAACACATTACACAGTTATGAAATCCAAAGGCGAAATCCGAGGCTGATATATGATGCGCATTTTATCGGAAAACCTACCAAGAATGCGTGCAGATATAGCTGAATTAATTCGAGAAAATGCTACATTAGAGATTAATTGTCAATTAACTTTTTAACTTTCGTTTCCTTTTTGTATGGTGCATCCATACATAGTGCATATAAACCGTGACCGCGTTTTCTCAGAAGGGGTAGGCAGATGTGCTACCAGATCACCCACGTTTCCAGGTTTTGATTCCAGGCCGATCATAAATAGAAAATCCATAAAATGAAAAAAATATATTGAATCCATTAAGATGATCTACATCATTTAAATTCAGTATTTTTTTTTATCTGCCACCTGGTTTGGAAAGCGGTTTTCACGAGAGAAGAACGGGCAAGAAATTCTGCAGTGTTGTTCTTTTCAAAACCAGTTTACAATTTAGCGATAATTTGTAAACTGGTTATAACAAATACGATTATAACAAAAGTTACAATTGGTTTATATCACAGCAGTTCATTAATAATATTGGTAATAACATTTTAAATACGAACATGTTTCCTTCATATTTAATATGGCAAAGTGAAGCAAAGTCGAACGAACAAAGAATCAGTCATTATATGTATTGTTGGTATTTTTGGACTAGACAGAACAGTTTTATACAATTTTAGAAAAGACTTTGCTACGAAATTCAAGTTCAGATCCCAGAACCACTTTGGGTATTTTTTTACCAAGAATACTTACTGGAGTATGCAATGAAGGACTTGGAATATTGTTTAATATGTCAGGAAGAAAAGTTGAACGCCAGTTGGCCCTTGCACGAGAGTGTCCTAGAACTATTTTATGCTTCACAAGGGTCTCGATCACGTACATAGAGACAATGTCCTTGATAGAAACCTCAGGATTCCTATAGCACTATTCGGAAATGAGGAAATACGGATACATCATAGATGTAAAAGGACCATACGCTTCCACTACGACTGATGCCTGATTTTATGAACGATAAGAAAAACCGCTTGCACATATTACTTCATCCCAATGATGTATTTATTTTAGACCGTGGGCTAAGAGACGGTTTGGGCAATATCAAAGAATAGGGATACGAATACCACGTTCCTGCGACAAAAAACCCGGGACATGTACAGCTTACCACTCTTCATGAGAATAACTCCCGACTTGTTACAATATGCCGATGGGTAGTGGAAGTGGTTAACGGCCGAATTAAAAGATATTTTAAGCTATTGCGGCTAAGATATTTTAATTAATACAATTCATAATATGTTTGCGGACTTTTGACTGATTGCAACATCAATAATAAATCACTGCCACTAGCCAATTGGAGATGACCATTACGCAAAAACTTTCCTACAAAAAATAACTAAAAATTGTAAATCCCACATTGTATAATTATGTAGAAGAAATAAGATCAAATAACAGAAGAGCTGCTTTTCAGAGATTGGAAGCCAATAATGTGATTTTGCACGATTAAGTGAACAAGACGTGATATTGCTGTATTGGGGACGTACCAGTCAAAACTAGCACCTAAATAACAGTTTATATCTTATCAAAACTTATAGAGAAGCTGCTATGGAGGACATAACTGACTACGGAATTGAAGAAGATGTGTGACTTTTGCGTGCTCGTATACAGTACGTGTACGAAATGTGAGAGTAAAACTATACTTTAACAATACCAGCCCATTAAACGTCCCACCGCAAGGCACGCCTAAGCTATCAAAATATCGATCAAGACGTATCAGGCCATAGTCCACGCTGGCCAAGTGCGGGTTGGTGAACTTCACATAGAAATAAATTCTAAAATATTTCTATGATATTCAGGTTTCCTACATGATGTTTTCCTTCACTGTTAAAATGCATGGTAATTGACTATCACTATACACATGACTTCAAAAATGCAGGAGTGTGCCCTGGAATTATAATAATACCAGGGCACACTCCTGCATACCATGCCAAATTGAGAAAAAAATCAATAAAAGTATAATATGCACTTAATATGATGTAACATAAATGTTAAACTATAAAGTACGATTTCTTCGATTGGACAATGAATCAGGTCTAGCGCCCTATATATCTTTAATCTACACAAAAATACCTTTCCAACGGTGTATCACTCATTCCGATTGGACCTGGTACCAGGTTCCATACATTTGTGCCCATTGTCCTTTAGATACAATAGTTTGCAGTTCTTGTTGGGACCCAGCGACAAAGGCTGCATCATCTGCAAACAGAAGGCTGTCCACGAAAATATCTTTACGGTGACGACGCGACTTGAGCAAGGCCATATTAAATAACTTGCCGTCATCCCTTATGAAAAGATGTATGCCTTGCTGGTCATCCTGAAAAGCACTATTTAAAAGAAGTGAGAAAAAAATACCTAATAATGTTGGAGCCAAGACGCAGCCCTGACAAACGCCTCTACGCATACAAAATGGGGTTGATGATTGGCCATTATATACTATTGTGCCGTTCATATCCTGATGAAAAGATTTAATGAGAGATAATAGTTTTGGTGGGCATCCTATTCTGTCTAGCACCGTATATAAGCCCTCTCTGCTCACAGTATCAAAAGCTTTGTTGAGATCGACAAAAGCAATGAAGAGGGGGGTTCTTTGTTCCCTACATTTTTTTTGGAGTTGCCTCAATGTAAATATCATGTCGGTAGTAGAACGCTGGGCACGGAACCCACATTGAGCTTCAGGATAAATGCGGTCAGCGAGTTTTTGTAGCTTCTCTAATATGACTCGTGCAAATAGCTTGCCTTCAATGCTCAGTAGTGATATGCCGCGGTATGAGTTACAGTTGCCGCGATCTCCTTTACCTTTGTACAGGGTGACAATGTTGGCGTCACGCATATCCTGTGGTACTTCCCCTTCACGCCAAAATTTCACCAATAGGTTGTAACAAAGAGGCATTACGCACCTAACTTTCAACAATTCTGTTGGGATACTGTCATTTCCTGGACTTTTTCCACTCTTCAGCTTATTGATCGCAGTGTGAAACTCCTCAATTGTAGGTAGAGCATCAAGGTCTTCCATTACGGGCAGTTTTGGAATGTTTTCCACAGCTGCGATGTCAATGTCTACAGGACTGGAATATAGTGCAGTGTAGTGTTCCACCCATCGATCGAGTTGCCGTGTTGTATCAGTTATGATAGACCCGTCAGACTCCTTAAGCGGTGCTGTTTTTTTGGGGATAGGACCTATTGCTTTCTTTACACGTGAATACAAACCACTAATATTGCCAGTATGAGAGCAATCTTGAATGCTTTGGAAAAGTTCTGTCCAGTAAGCGTTTGCGAAATATCGGGTGTTACGCTGTAATTCCGCTTTCGCTGCTTTAAGTTTTTCTTTTGTAGAGATTGATGGCATAAGACGGTGGTTTAATGCAGCTGAGTTTTTAGCGGTAAGCAGTGGTTTTAGATGGTCAATATTAGCTTGGAACCAATCGTTTTTGTGGCGTGGAACCATCCCGAATACTTTTATAGCGGTGTTTGTTAGAATGTTCTTAATATTTGTCCAGTCTTCTAAAGCTGATGACTCAAGGTTCCAACTTTATGTAAATTGTTCTATTTTTTTGGTAAATTGGGTAGTTAATTCTCTTCTCCCAGTAATACAACACGATCACCAGCTGGAATTTGTTTTACTATTCTTGTAAGATCTTCGTAAAATAAATCTTTATTTTCGTCAGATGATGTTAAAGTGGGAGCATATACGGATAGTATAGTTACAAAACCAGAAGTGGTAAGCATACGCAGTGCCATAATACGTTCTGTAAAGCCCCTAGGTCCCTCAACCGATTTTAAGATGTCATTACGTATTGCAAAACCTATACCATGTTCACGAACTTCGTTGATGTTTTTACCCTTCCAAAAGAAAGTAAAATGTTGTTCATGAATAGAACCCTCGTTAGCAATTCTACATTCCTGAAGAGCTCCTATTGCTATATTCAACTTATGCAATTCGAGATCAATGACTGCAGTCTTGTGCAGGTGGTCGGCGCATATGATGTTTCCACTGTTGTCCGGGAAACCTGTCCTCATTGTGCGGACATTCCATGTCGCTAGCCGCATGGATAAAGTGTTGTGTTTTGTAATATTCTTATTATCGGTTCTTTTCTGAGAAGTAGGTGATGTTATTAACGGTACCGCCTATCTAGCTGTTAGACTAGTACTCCCTTCACCCAGAGGGATTAAGACTGCACCGAGACGGACTAGTACCTTATTGGCTGGGGGCTGCCCAGCTTAAGCGGGCGGTAACTAGTCGCTGGGTCTACGATGGACCCTCCCACTGTCAGGAGTGAACCCTGGCGCCCGCACTGACGCCTATTTGTACGGACTTATAACCGGTCACTGCCACTCCCCGTGTTTCTTCCCACTCAGCATAAGCTGCAGTGGGTGAAGTGGCCTCTCCACGGACGCCTGGGACGGCAGACTTTATGGTAACGTAGGAATGCCCAGATTCTACGTCACCCTCTCGACCTCGCTGGCTTGGCCCACAGGAACGACGAGTCGATACGTGCGGAGCCAGGTTGGTTGCAGGTTACTTAACGGATGCACCGACCCGGGTTTTATATAGTTTTCCTTCTTTTTGGATGAAACTGTATGGTATTGGGGAGTTTCATCAGGACTTTACATTCATACATGCTAGAAGCCCCATCCTCATCAGATTTAGGCCACGGGCCGTCGTGGTTTACCGGGGTGTGGCCGCGGGAGTGGATTACAGTACATTGCACTGTCCATACCCACTCTACCGCTACTTGGAGCCACTGACGAGGACTGTGGATGACAACGCATTTAACTTATCTCTGTCTCTTCCTACAAAGAGCGGCCACAGAAACATGCGCAATCAATCCACTACACCCCGAAGGGAACAATAGAAAGACAGTAATTTTGTACCCTCGGAATTTTTCGTCGGATCAGCGTCACCAGTCAAAACTTTCGGGTCATATCATAAAATACGTACTAACTTTTTATCGAGTATGAACTTCTTTTGTGAATAATACACGATTGTTGGAATGGTGGCGAGTTTGACACATATCGCCTTTGACGCCGGGTCTGTCGACGAGTCTTTGTGTATGCGTTCACGGAGTTATAGACAATTTGTGCTACATGATGTGGTACATGACAATGAATAGGTGTGGAATAGTAAGAAGAATACTATTGTGATACTATACAAGTGAAAGTTTGTGTGTTTATTACTTATTCACGCTCTAACAGCTGGACCAATTTAAATGGAATCATTATGGAGATACCAGATACCGTAGATTAATACATGGGTTGGCCAAAAAGATTGTACTATTCCTGTGGTATGATCAAGGCATTCCTTTCAAACTCAAGGGATGGTTTAGGACATAATTAAATAACATCGAAAAGCAGATAAAACGGGATATTAGAGGAAATGATTGTATGTCTTGAATCATTGAACAGATTTAAACGGGACAGTATGGGTTGTAAAAGAAAAATCTTTATAAAAAACGGCAGTAAACAAGTAAGCGAAACAAAAACATCCTCTAATTTATACTGGATTCAAAAAGTCTCTGCACCCGAGCATAGCCGGGTCGAGCCGCTATTTTAAAATATAACTCTGGAACTAATATTACATTTTGATTTTCATAAAATTCTGATTGATTGCATCAGCCCACATACGTCCCACTGCAGGCACCGACTTCTTCTACAATCGAGAGTACGATTGAGAGTGGTTTGTCCACATAGTCCACCACACTGGCCTAGTGCGGGTTGTCTGACTTTACATTCCATAGAAATCGCTATGGTGTGCAGGTTTCATCTCGATGTTTTTCTTCACCATTATAGTGTGTGGTGATTGACTATCCATACAAAAATGACTCCGAAAAATCAGAGGGCGCGACCACCGTGAATATGTAGGTAGTCACGTCTAGTCCATACACCAACAGGCCACCACGCACTTAAAAATCCTGTTTTAATATATGTTAGCGAGCACATCTTTGCCAGACCGAACACAGATCCCAGCCTAAGAAAATTCAGACGGACAGGCAGCTACAGATTTTCTTAGCCAAAAAACGTATACAAATAATATAATGCAAACTGGGATTAGAAACGCAAGGGTTCACTTCACAACTCAGATACCGTCTTTAATGGAAATTAACAATTACGTTGATATTCCAGGCCAACTGTCTTATCTAATATTGTACAGTTAAACATCCATGACACCCGGAGTTGAAATCTCACGAGAGCTACCAAAGTTGCCACCAAAACGTGGGTGATATTGTATAATGTTGACCTTTCTATTTCAAAGTATTGAACAAATTATATTTGTTTGGTACTGTACTGTATCAGTCCATATACGTCCTACTGCAGGGTACCGGCCTCCTCCACATTCGAGAGTACGGTTGGTTTTTAATAGGCTTTTATTAACTTCGCCTGTATGTATGTATATATGTATGTATGGATGTATACAACGGAATCTTTGACGTCGATTTTCAAGCACTTCAACATGTCGGATATATTCGAAATTTTGCATACTTATCCAGGACCAATACAATACAATAATTTAAAAACATATATGACATAATCCTTTTCAGAATCATCATCATTATTTTTTATTTATAGTTAGTGAATTGCGCGCAGCTACCTTTTAACAAACATCCATTGACAGATGTTTTTAGTGCAAGCAATTAAATTATAGTTTATTTTAGTAGAGCAGCGATATAGGTAAATTGATCATGATTATGTTGGTTTTTATTTCTATGAATGCCATTCGCCTGAGGGTAAGCAATACAACTGCTCATGGACAGTAGCAATGCTTGGAACTCCACTGCGCTCACCATCCTAAGACATAAGATGTTCAGTCTTAATAATATATCCAGTAGCTGTTTTTGTCTAGTGTTTAGAAAAAACTGCCAGTTGTCATACCTAATTATCTTAGTCTACTTGCAACTGAATATATAGATTGGATAGAAAACATGGCACACTTGAGTAGCTCACTGAGACGGCTTTTTTTATAATCGTGCACCAATGTGTGTTTGTGTATTTCATAGGGCTGACAACAATAACTAATGAAATCAAAATATATTCTAAATGCATTGGATTATTTTTCAACGAAGATTTCGATTCTTCTTTCGATTTTATTTTTGCCTGAAATGCAACAACTTGAAAATTGAACAAAATACTTCACCGTTTATGGCCCATACACTACTTTACTAGTAAGATCATGTCTATAGGAATAAAAAATACTAAATCTTTTCTCATAAATCTAGCGGAATACGAAAAGTATATTCATAGTTGAAACGTTTGAAACTCCGTTACAAAGTTTGATTTTATTTCACGCGTTTTGTCTGTGGATAGAAATGCTTCTTGTCAGAAGTTCTTATGTTCTCCTTTGTGTCTTATAATGTTAATATTTTTTGTGAGAAAATATTGCGTCGGTTTTATTGTTTTGTTTATATTTTTAATCTCATGAATATTGGTGTATTTTCGCAATATTTTGGCAACTCTTTAAGTGATTGATTTCAAAACCATATTCTAAAACTTATACTTTTTTAATCTATCATTTTTAGTTTTTTACAGTTATTATTTATATCTTAATTTTATATTGAGAATAAGAAACGTTACCTAAGCGTAGGCTATTCGTGATTACCTAATTTCTGGAGACTGTCCCGCCCTCACACCTACCACTACAACTCCTGTAAGCCAGGATCAAGAGTGGCAAAATTTACTAAAATAGATTATTATTACAATATTGATTCATTTTAGACTATACAAAGTTAAATAATGTGATAATCTACTTAGAATTACACCACCTAACTCCAACTGTACAAAAACCATTTTCCATTTGTAACTTGCGAATTTAATGATTAATTCTCTACGATCGAATGAATGAAGCCTAATGGAGCGGATGGCAGGTGATTTGAGAACTTCTCGCCGAGTTTTGAGTAATGATCAGCACTTGGGGAACTTACAATTGAATCCTCTAATGGGCCTAATGAAGAACGAATGACATACGGCGTCTCAGTTTTATGTCAGTTGTTGTTTGATGTGCCCGATTATGAGGAATTTTGAGTTGTGGTAGATAGGAACTTGGAATTTATATTTGTGGTGGATTAGGCATCTTATGTTACATCTGGCTGAGATTATCACATTACAAATTTATGAGCCGTTTTGTAAATTGTGAATTGTATTGGTATTATTTGGGCAATTTAAGTCCAGTTTCTTTAGGTTTTAGATTTGATATGATGTTCGTAATTTGGTTTATGTATGATTGTGATTTGGGAAATACTAGGAGGATCTAACCTGTAACTACATTTGCAAAATAATCAGCTTATTATTCAATGTATAAATGGATCACCAATTCCTCATCCTATTCTAAATCCACCATATTCAGGCAGTGGTATAACCAAAGTGAAAATAAACGAATTATAAGCCTTCATAATTAGATACAAATATAATTGAGTCACAAGTTGATGAATTAGAGTCACAATTTAATTTCTCAGAGGAAAAGAAACTCCTCGGAGTCCCATTAGACCGATGCTTCCTTTGCGACGCCGAGGCTTCAACGTTACAGAATTGATTTAACTATTCATTAACATAATTGAAACTTTTAATTGAGTGTAGTATCTAATTTAGTTGGTATCATAATTTATTAGATGGTTAATTAATTATGGTTGGTAGTAGTTAACGTTACGTCTTCAAAGTTCTTAAAAGAATTTGACAATTTGCAGATTTTCTCACGTTTTTTATTTTATTGTTGTAATAAATTCAATAAATACATCTAACACGCACGTACTTAGTTCTGACCCCACATTAAGATCAATTTAGTCTTGTGTCATAAGTATCAGAAACTAAGAGATGACATTTTGGTCTCACCAGCACCCGGACAGATTTATCTCGGTACGGTCTCCAAACCAGGGCCTTCATTTTACAGCCGGGGTCAAACCAACTGCGCCACAATGGCTGTCAAATACTAAACGATTATTATGCATAAATTATACCCTGTATTCTGAAAAACCTGGGTTGTTGATCCTGGGATCTGGCATCACAACCACACACATAGTCTTATAAATAAAAGTTATCTCAATTTTCTATTTCAATTATATTATGTAACAAAAAAAAACATAGCTACAACCTTCGTAAACAATAAACGTGTTCTCTACCATTCTTATTCCATCGTACAAATCAAATAAGCCGCATTACAAATTTTAATTTGGTCACGAACCGGCCTCTTCGTGACAGAGATCATTTGTAATTCAATAGCGCCCTAGTATAGAGCCACAAACTTATCTGGCCCGGTGGCCAAAAGTGGAAACAACGACGTCATTTGGAATTGTCAATCCACCTGACAGTCGCTGACATAACCGCCATTGGTTGTTTACTCAATGTATTTATTTTTCGTGCATTATTTAAAACTAGTGAAAAATGCCGAAAACTTTAAAAAGTAACGCTAGGAACGTTAGACTTAAGGTATTAAATTTTACGAAGGAAGAAAAGCGTCTTCAGACCCCAATAATACCCTTCGAAAATTTTTATCAACACGTAGCTGCCGCCACATGTTTGTGTTGTCAGCTTTTCAAAATAAATTCCACGTAAACAGAATTTTGTGCGTACTACAATAGATGTAAGCACATATCATAAACTAAAATATATTGTTACGTGAGTGGTGGCCTGTTGGTGAATGGACCAGACGCGGCTGCCAACATGGTCGCGGGTTCGAATCTCAGGGCACACCTCTGACTTTTCGGGGTCATGCGTGTATTGATAGTCAATCACCGCGCACTAAAACGGTGAAGGAAAACATCGTGAGGAAACCTTCATACCTGCTATAAGAAATGGTATGTAAGTCCACCAACCCGCATTAGGTCAGCGTGTTGGACTATATGGCCTAACCACCCTCAATCGTACTCTCGATTGTAGAGGAGGCCCATGCCCTGCAATGGGACGTATATGGGCTGATATAGATATAGATACACTTGTTTAAGGGCTTGAGGAACGATTTGTTAGAAATCTTGTGAAAGAAAAACAACATGCAGATGAAACTGATGAACTCATTTTCCCGACACTATTGATCGGATTGAAAAATCTTACTTTACCCACTTTATTGCAATATCTATTTTTAATGGCAACACCAAATTCGATTACAGCGACTCTCCCACCGGGTCAGATAAGTTTGTGAGACTATAAATCGTTTTGACATCTTTTGTTTAGCGACGAGCCTCGAAACCTTATAAGGGTATTGCTTAATTTGAGTAATTCTTGTAGATTTGAGTGGAAGTTGAGTGTTCGGAAGGGTTAAGTATTAGTCTTGTTGGGTTAGTGTTAGTGTGTATAGGGTGTGAATTGTGGGGTCCTTGCTTCGATATATACATAAAACAGTATAATATAAATTGTTTAGAAGTGGAATATGTAGGTATAGATAATGGAAATAAGTTTGAAATTTTTGGTAGACGCCTATCTTTAGTAGTGACTTTATCGTGGGTCAAGAGAGAGTGCGTGAGAAAGGCGGCCGTGGGCTAAGTGTGATCTGTGGGGGAGTCTTGTAACCTCTGCCTAACCCATCGGCGGAATCATTGAAAGGTTTTTGTTAAATTTAATTTATTTTTGCTGTCAGATTATACCAAATACGTAGATATTGATTATACTCTTGGTAGGTTACTTATATGTGCGGCGCCACCTGGGTACCGTTTTGAGACATTGTAGCTAGACGAACTACTGGACATATCGAGATTTAACATCTTATGCCTTAGTATGGCAAGCGCAGTGGAATGCCAAGCATTGCTTTGTAATTCATGCTGTTTGGTTTTGTTACTGTTCATGAGTGGTCGTCTCGCTTACCATCAGGTGAAACAAATGCTCGTCTTGCCATTCATATATATAAAAAAATCAAATACTCCCACAGCTTACTCAGCAAGCATTATTTTATGTAGAACGCGTATGTTTTATTGATATTCTTATTTATGAATTTCAGATTTGACACGGATCTCTGTATTCTTGCATAATATTTGTAATGTTATGTTATGAAAGCGAAATACGCTTTTACACTGAGTGCTTCGGTTATATTATATTTATGATCAGAAATATATTCGTGGATACTCCAAAGAGATTTTATATATTCATGATCATAATTTAAGGGTTAAATTGTATACTGCTGTATTTGACCTTCCTTTTAAATTTCGACGTCTAGGTTGTAGTTCAATCAGTTAGCTATCCATGACCTTTATAATATTGCCTAATAATTCAATCGGAATTTGGGTTACAGATCTCTAATATTATTGCAAGTCTAATGGCAAAATGTAATATTGTTATGATTTTTTTTATAACAATAACAGCCTATAATTGTCTATTTACTTTTTATTTAAATCGTAAATTATTATGTTAATAATTATCTATGTTAAATTTATTTTAATTCACAGTTAATGCATTATAGATCCAGTTTAGCATAAGCCTATAACTAACAACTCAAAAAATGTCGACAGCCGCTAAAATTATTTTATTCTAACTTTAACCGAAAACATGTTTTTTTTTTATTGCATTGAATGGCGAGACGAGCATGCCGTTCGCCTGTATGGTAATCGATGCGACCGCTCATGAACAATAGCAAAGCCAAACAACACCTTGAATTACAAAGCAATGCTTGGCATTCCACTGCGCTCACCATCCTGAGACACAAGATGTTAAGTCTCAATATGTCCAGTAGTTACTCTGGCTACAATGTCCTTCAATCCGAAACACAAGCAGTGCTTTTAAACTGCTGTTTGACGAGAGAAATAGACATTGCGGTGGTACCCACCCAGGCAGCCTCTCACATATGAGAGACCTACCACCAGTAAAATGTAAGGGTAAATAACAATTCTAACCAGAACGACGAAGCAAATCACACTACATTGAAACATTTACTCGACTGAGCCAACATCACATGTGCACTGTTCATTAAAATCCGAAGCCGACCACTAACCAAATACGATATTTACCTGTGCGTCTCTACCGGACTCTACGTGACTCTACCGGTCTCTACCGGTACCGGTAGATTGTAAACAAGGCAAATAAGCCGGAAAGCCGGACAGTGTGCGGACTGGTTCGTTACGAATTCCCCTGCGCTTTGCGGTCGGCTGTGAAATTATGCCGAACTCACACCAGTGGAAAATACACTTTGTTGATCATGCTCGGTTTTTCGGGATTAGGTGTAGCTTTGAGATGTAAGTTAGTTAGGTTATTACTAGTTTTGGATAGACTGATACAGATTTTGGAGGCATTACAGCTAAGCTATTTTAATTGTACCATATTATTTGTATTGAAATTTAAAAAAATGAATGGTGTTTAAGATAAATTTGTGTGATCTTATCTTCTGATACTTTGGTATGGTCTGACCTGGTTTTTGAGAAGAGAAACGGCTAAATATGTTTACGAAAAAGTTCTAAAATAAATATTATTGTAAAATACTAAGATTTATGTCGCGTACATTAGAAACCTTTAGCAAACTTTCAATCACACAATAAGATATTTCGAATAATCGAAACTGCGGCCTCTTGTTTTACAGCCTGAACCTGACTATTATTGCCTCAAAGTTAGCCAAATATAAAAATAAAATCGAAGAGTTTAAATAAAACCACGAGCTCTACACGTGGGTTACGTCAAGCGTCCAAAAGGTCAGGGTTCCAAAAACTCGTTAGTGCAGAAGGGTCGTCCCTTGTCATTTCACGCGAAACCGGTTTAAACTGGACGCGACGCGGATACTGCGAATCGAATATCACATTGGTAATGAATTTTGTTAGACTCGGAATAAATTATCGGTTTTTGGAAGATTTTTTTGTGGAATAATGACATTAATGAATTTTTCAGTGTACCAAAAAAGTGCATGGTGGCCTGTTGGTGATGGACAGACGCGGCTGCCAACATGTTCACGGTAATTGGGGTTTAACTTTTACTTAATTCAGAATCAAAGGATTTGAAATGATATATTTGCTGAATACATTTCAAGTATGTGTTGTTAATAGTTAATTACTACTGATAACTGTTAGTAATAATAACTATTAGTAATAATAACGTGACTGTGCTTCACCCGCCAATAAAAAACATATGAACATACATGTACTTATGAAATTTGTCACATGGGTTTGTGAAGATGGATATATATTTATAAAGATATTTTACTAACATATCCAAAAACTGTGCAATTCTGAAAAAAATATACATATCGAATTGATAAATTTATTTTTTTATTTCGATTATAAACAACTCAAGAACATTTTTATAAGGAATAATAATGAAAAATTTAATTCCCGAAAAATATAATCACTTTCGCCTGAGTTGTGAAATTATCACCTATTTCATCCTAAAAATAAAAATGTAACTAAACAACTTAAAATAAAGACGTAAAACCACAATTCAATTTTCCTTTACAAGTGTTTACTGATATCCCTAACCCTAACCGGAGACGTTTCGATGTAGTCTAGATGCTGAGATCCAGTCTAGGTCACACGTCACTATAATAAAACACCTAAGCCCTCTAATGCAAACATACATTCTCTGCTCGTTGGCTTATTTCAATTTTCTCCGTTTGAGGTCGCTGGACTAGTTTATGAACCCATTCTTGTAAATACAGGTACAGCTATCTACGTATTATTGCAAATATAAGTAGTTGGTGCGGAAAAGCTTTTTATCTTTTAACCGATGGGAAATCAAGTCGTCTATGAATTTTATTGCATTGCAGGTAATTTTATGATAGAATAATAAAAATTCAACAAAATTCATTCATTGAAAATGACAAGCTGCAAAAAATATTTTTTGTATAGCCTCGAACCATTGAATTTGTAACAGAGCAAAACAAATAATAGTTAAAAGCAACCCAATCCAATTGTTTTTTATTAGCTCTACATTTGGCTGTTTCGATAACTAAGCTGATGGGCACAAATTAAATTATCGAGCTTACATTGTAGAGGTTCGTAGAGCTTCGTAGCGCGCCGTAGCGTGTCGTAGTAAGGCGTAGCGCTACACTGAACACTCAGCCCTTATTAATATAACTTACATAAAAGCTTTTAACTCCAAAAGAAAATTCAAGTTATGCGAATGATTTTATTTTGTTTGAATTGTAATTTCGTTTGGTTAAAGTTGGTTTCTTTTAGCGAGTGGTCTAGTGGTACGTTTGTTTGTCTCAAATAAAACGATGGATTTTTATTGCAATATTATTTGTTTTGTAAGTTTAGTCACAAAAATGCGGAGAAGTGGTTTTAAGTTTCTTATATTAAGTCTCCGTATCACAACATCACTCCAAAATACTTTCAAATTACCGAGTTTCACATTAACAAAAATAAACACAAAATATGTAAAATATCAACTGTTTAATCAACAATCTAAAAACTCTATCGTTGTCCGTTTTAGTACATGTATGTTTAAGCACAATCGCTTATAACTAGCACTGCACTCAACAAGTTGAAACACCGCGATGCTTATTCATAATTTGGTCGTTTGTAACATTTATTAAGGCGTGTAATGCAAGAGGAGAATTTGATTTCTCCGCCTCGCTGGCTTTCATTCGTACAATAATTGAGTCGTATTTTTAAAGGGTACCTTCTGACCCACTTTCTTAATAATTAGACTATTATTTTAAGCAACCGGGTTCAGGACGGGATTTTTGTTTATATTAACCGAAGTCTTTGTGGTTTTAAAGAGTTGTAGGACGATGTTGGTTAGACTCAACTAATTATTGTATTCTATTGACTTAGTACCAGTATCTGTTACCTTACCTTCACTGATGCTAGGGCGTACTCACAATTCTATTGCTCAATGTGGAGTTAAGGTCGGACGAATTTCGACGAAAGCGGCGACCGTAAAAAATGTAAGAGAGCCTCAGAACTATTAGTACTATTTTTGTATGGGTTTGGATAATAGGTATAGGATGTTATAAGAGTTAGCCATCGGGCGCTAGACGGAGCCGGCACATCAAAAGTTGGTGCCTAAATCTCCGCTCTTTTTTACTCTTTTTTGTCTTTCTTCAGACGAGGCTTAAGGAGAGTACTTTCCTCGAGGTAGGCAGCGACTTTGTTGTGCTGGTCCCCTGGCACTACGGAGGTCCATGAGCAGCGGTAGCCGCTTACCATCAGGCGGGCCGCTAGCTCGTCTGCCTACATGGCAATAAAGAAAAAAAACTCTTACTGTGACTATCTCCAATTCTTAAGGCCAGGCAGCGCATACGAAACACTAGGTGTAGTATGTTAATAAAGGAAAGTGATACGATACGTACTAAAGGTGGGTAAAAAAATATTTATGCTAATGCCACTGATAAATATGTTGCTAGTTTAAACTTGAAGACTGTTAGCCAACTAGAGTTTTTAATTTGAATGGGAAGATCCTCCACAGTTTTATACTTTTCCTTAGTTCCGAAGAAAAAATTACATACTTCATTATTAATTCCGTATCGGAAATCTTCATATTTTGATGGAAATTTAATTTTCCACAAAAAGTACAAAATAAACATATTATAGTAGGTGCCATTGAACAAGACATACATCGAAATATCAAAAGATTACGTCTCAGTTCACGCGACGTCGGTAAATATTGGCACAACGAATTTCGCTATTTGCTGTCTGCTACACAGCTTCGTTAATTTAATATTGTTTAAGCATATATCTAAAACAAACACATTTACAATATGTTTGTCTTATTTGCTATAATTTAATTTACAGTCTGTGAATTCAGGCTATATCTTATAGACTAGTTGATAGAAATAGAGTTTTATGTTTATTGTAGCAAAAATAAACGGTTTTATCTATCTATCTATCTAGTTTATATCTTTAAAACTTTGCAGAACGACTAATCAATATGGTGTCTTCCAAAATTAGAGCGCTTTGAATTGGTCTAAACCATATACCTATGGCCTATATGGCCTTATAAAATTTCTAGAACTAAAGACATTTAGAAAGCTATACATTACACTGAAAGTTCAGATAAAACCAGGGCATTTTCAGTTAATATCAATAACAATCCACTCACGACTAAAATGAGACAAATGTTTAAAACCGTGCCTCAAGATCGGTCTTGAGTTTTTGCGACTGGTTTGGAAAGCGTTTTCGTGTCCCCGCTCAATCCTACCGGAATTAATGAATAGTTCCAAAGATGAAGTTCGGTGGAGCTTTCGCTAGTGCTTTCAGAAACTCTTCGCTAAGCTCCATTTGTTTGTTTTTAGCTTATTTATTGCCGACAAAATTGGTATTCCAATTTTAAATTTGAGACTGTAATGATGTGACGAGATTTCGTGATACCATTTTCTAAATTACAATTTACTCGACAGTTACATAGTATAATCTTGATCCATAGTAAAATTATATGTTTTACGTCGGGATCGTTAGAATAATAAATCGATGTAAACCTAACAAGTTACCATAAGAAAAAATAAGAATACTATGATAATTCTTTTTGGTATTTGCGATACAGGTCAAGAGCCTAGTGCAGTACATAAATGTATAGGTATTGTGATAATGTTTTATTGTAACTACTTTGGCGAATAAAAGTTATTATTATTATGAATAAAGAAATATATTAAATTTTAAGAATCACTATCTAATGTATTTGCAGACTACTACTCCGGATAATGCATCATTTAAATTTGTCAACAGGACCCGCATGCCGATTTCAAAAGATTTTTTTTTAAAGAGTAGAAAATCTCTCTTGCAAGGGTCCTTTATCATTAGTGGGTGCACCCACATGCAAGATGGGGCTGTGCTCTGTTTTTGTGTACCTGCATTATGAACTAATGTAACCTCTTTTAACACGTAAGGTTGGTTATAATTAGCCCCAAAATCATATTTTCTTATTGAGCTTCAGGAAGACCACCACAGAACATTAGAACTCACAGAAGGATTTCCGTATCGATATACTCTCCTGTTAAATGCTTATATATAAATTGGATACACAGAATCTAGTCAGCAACAACCGTAGGAAAAATAGGGAAATTTAAGTCATAAATATTGCCCATTACGAACAATTTGCATTAAATATTCGCGCAGAATTATTACCGTACGCAATGTCGTAAACATAAATGGTTCACAAATAGATTTTAAAAATACCGCGTGGAATTTATCATCCAAGTCGGAATATTTTGGTGCTCATAAATATTGGAGTTGTTGGTAAATAATATTCTAATTTTAACACGTTGATTTCATTGTCTTCATAAAATAATAATGTGGTGTATTTTGGAGCTAAGATTTTAATTTTAGCATAATCAGTATGTATGCCGAGAAAATTATTTCATTTTAAAGACCTATTTAGCTGATTTAAATTTCTTTTTTATAGGGTTATTATATTTCGGAAGGTAGCTAATTATTTATTTAAAATAGAAGTGCGTATCACGCAGCCTTAACACGCGGGGAATTTTCCGCCAATATCTCTTGGGCTGTAAATTATATACATAAGCTAGCAAATTATTCAAATCAAAATTAATTCCAATTATACAGAGCGATAGTTAGTTATCAAATTATAAATTGTAAAGTTATAATTAATAGGTATTCAAGGATTTACAGTCTATATTATTTATCATTTATTTAAGATATTGGTTGATATTTCATTCAATTAAGCTGGTGATACCCTTACTGCTTGGAAGGTTAAAAAAATACGTAACAAAACAAATATTAAAAATTAAAGGCCGGCTAAAAATGTTGATAATTTATGAGTTTGTTTATACCAACCTGTATAATTGTGCTTAGTTCTGGTGAAAAGTTTTAATAGTGTTAACGAATAGCTAAATCCATTCTGCAATGTAAAGCCTTGTCTTTGTAAACTCAGCATCGCTCTAATGGGCCTCCGAGGAGTTTCTCTTCCTCTGAGAAATTAAGTCGCGATTTGAATTCAACTAGTGATTCAATTATTGTTTCATTAAATGGAGGAGTTTTGATTAAAATCTAGTCGTTGACGAGACGTTGAAAGAATGAAAAAAGATTTAGATGAAGTTTCACGAAAGCCCGATGAAATTTAACATAAGATTGTGATTTTATTTCACTTAATTTATGGGTTTTTGATATTTTTGTAATTATTAGGACATTTATAAAATTGACTTCCTTGGAACAATGTTTTATTAGTATGTCATTTATATTTAGTTACATAATTATAATAATAGCGAATTCTTTTTTTTACATTGATGGATGCATACCAGATATTGCATTTTCTAGGTTACTAGCAAACCTTCCGTAAATTACCTGAAAGTAAACTTCCGTATCTGAGAGACTATTACTTTTTAACTGTGCACTTTTTTGGGTAGTAAATCTCATTCCCTTTATCTTCAGCCAATGGAAGTCCAATGCTGATAACCACCTCCTAACTTATAAGTACACCCCAACAGTCACATACATACATAGCACTGACTCCACATTAAGTCTTGCGTCATGGGTATCAGGAACTACGAGAGAATTTTCGGTCTCACAAACACCCGGTCCCGAGACAAATACTTGTGGTTCACAACTTGACTAACTTCTTGACTTGTTCGAAGCGGCCTCCATCAAGCAAAAATAAAAACATCAAAAAAGATGTATTTAAAAAAATATCATTAAACAAGTCTGCCCCATAACCAAGATCCATATCAAGACAATATTCTGCTCTTAACGTGCCAATAAATACATGTCTTATTGACCTCACCCTTGTGTCGATACGGGAAAGGACAAAAATCCCACAAAAGGTTTGTTAAAGTTAGTAGTATACTGTACTGATTTGCTTATCCCTCGCGACCTTTATGCGTCACAGGGCCCATATGTATGAATAGGTTTTTGGTTCGGTACGTTAGCTTTGTTTAAATGTTTATTTTATAGTGTAGTCGCTTGTAATACATTCATATGTAGACTCACACCTTTTTCCCAGAAGAGGTAGAGGTGCTACTAAGACACCCACTATTCGCCTTGTGTATATATTTTTTTTATTTATTAGGCTTACCAGCGTTTATCACACTATTACATAAAAAACTATCACAAAAATTAATAACAAAAGTAAGTATGATACACAATTAAAGGTAAACACCACATGCAATATTTCGTCTCACTATGACCTGATATTGAACGACCCTATTGTGTATCGGGCACAATTCCTAAACTCCTGACTCCAGCCTGATAAATCATAGAAAAATCTAATATTCTATACCCAGCTCGGGATTCGAAACCGACCTCAGCATTGTAATAGTACCGTAGTACAAATGTGCCATCAAGACAGTCTACTAAGTAATAAAATACAGAAATTATCTAGCTTTTCGGTTGATGCCCAAAATTAGGATTATAACTAACATTTGGTATTTTTATTTTTAAAGTGATATATTCCTACATATATTCTAAAACTCCACCTAAACAAATATAACCATTCCAACAAACCTATGCTTCCCCTAAAAATAAATCAAGATACAGAGTTCATATCGTTATCGAATCTACGTAACCCATATAGATACCCCACATGTTTCTCGGTAAATACATCTTGTATCAAACAAGGGGAGAAGGGGAGGTATAGCCGCAATTTCCGTCCTCTTTGCAATGTAATCGCGCCGGGCGGATGTGTCGGCCCGCCGGTTAACACCCCTTACAACACATGATTTTTATTTAATTTTCTTGAATTTAGGTAGGTATAAAGTGCTTGGGGCTTTTTCAGGCATACGGAAGGCTTGGTTGTATAAGCCAGTTATTCAGACACGGAAGGCTTGGAAAATATCGCCGGATAAAAAGGCATAATGTTATCATAAAATAATAATCTTGATTTTTTAATAGGCATTGCTTAGAACTGTAGGAAATTATATATTATTGTAAAGTATTTGTTTATTCTCATTACTATTTATTTATTTCTTCTATTTTATAAACTAGTTTAAGTAATATCTTTTGAATTACGCAAACACTTTTTGTGAGTTTCTTTTGTTGTGAATAGTTTAGGTTATAACCCACTTTTATTTTTTCTTTTACGATTGATTATAAAGTTATACGGTGTCTGAATGAGACCGCTCGTAGCGATAATGCCGCCAATTGTTTACTTACGAGTACTTATAAGGTCTCTCTGCAACATTTATTGTACTTTATTACGTGGTGTTCAATAAAATGTTGTGTATTGTATTATATTGTAGATAAATATTGCTTAGACAGTATTCGTAACTCTGTAAGACTGACCTAGCAATAGTAACAGAAATAATGATTCAAAATATTTTGTGAAAAAAGTACATATAGAAAAAAATATTTTAATTGTGATGCAACGCAATATAGAAACATATGCATACGTATATATATACATATAGTATTATACATACATATACATTTATGATAGGACTGTAACAGTTCGTCAGAGAATAACAGTAACTGTAACAGTAACAACACGTAACAGTTTGTCAGAGATACATAATAAAAAAATCGTAGCAAATTAAACATTTCGTAGCAGAGATTTTCGTAGCATGAGAAGCACGTATCACTATTCTTGTAGCTTAGTATAATCTCGTAGTAAGTGCCATGTAGGTAGAACGTTGTTGATCAGTAAAAGCTTTGAAGCTCAAGTGCATCAAGGATTAGTGAGGTTCGCAAAGCTGATTACTACTATGCAATTAGTACGATTGCTGAAATTAAGTTAAGAACTTTCAGGATAAACAAGGGAAAGGAATTGTTTGCTGGCACTTGTAAGGATATAAGATTTATACGGATAAGTAAAAGGGTTCTAAGTACGTTTATACGATGTGTTATTCTGTATATTATGAGGATTTATTTTTATAGACGGTGATGAAAAATACTGAAATAAATATGGGAATAGTTCTGTATGGTGTCAAATCAAACGAATATGGTCTTAGTTGTCTTCAATATATTTTCGTCTTAATTGAAATACTTCTCTGCCGCATACGTCTTTCTTCTTTTCTCGTTTTACAGACTGTTCTCTCCTATTCCAGCCTTCCGTACTTCTAACATCTTAACCATTTATTCTCTAACTCTTTCGATCTTAAGTACTTTATTTGTCATCTCTTTCACACAAACACGTTCCATATCAGTCATTCGTCAACGTTTCATTCTACTCATCTTTCATCATAACATTCAGATCCTACTTAAATATTACTAAACATGTTGAATGTACTAGTCTGGTAGCTGTATAAATCATACATACATAAACTCACGCCTTTTTCCCAGAAGGGGTAGGCAGAGGTGCCAGGGCACCTACATTTCGCCTTGTATGTTCCGTCCCACAATGTGATACGTGGCGAGCCTATCGCCATATCGGGCACAAATTCCTTACTCTGGGCTGATAATTAATAGAAAATATCACTTTGCCCAACCCGGGATTCGAACCCGAGACCTCAGCTTTGTAACCGTACCGTAGTACAACTACGCCACCGAGGCAGTCAATATAAATCTATATTAGTTAATATTTATTCTCCTATTGGACATAAGCCAACTCTATGCAAATCGGGCTTTAACTATTGTAATTATGTTACACTAGCTTAAAGTAACTGCACTGTGCCTATAGCGTAATCTTGAAGAAAAAAAATCATACTAGCTGCTTACCCCGGCTCCATCCGGGTGCATAGATATTTGAAAAATATTCTATCACCTATATTCAATCAAGCATAATGGAGGATTCTAATGGTAAAATATTTTTTCAAATAGGTCCAGTAGTTTTAGAGACTATTCAATGTAAACAAACAGGAGATTATTTCCTTTTTGTATTAGTATACGAGTAGATAGTATGAATATTGGACAGATCAGATTTTTCCATTCGTTATAAGTCCGGAGCAAAAAATTGTGCCCATATGGCGATAGGCTCGCCCCCTATCTCACCGTGGGACGGAACACATATGGCGAAAACTGGTTATCCTCGCAACACCTACCCCTACCCATTCTACGAAAAAGGCGTAAATGTATGTATATGGATGGGTACTAATGGATATAATATATATTATCGAAGCAAGATATAGCTCAAGGAGCTCCAACTTCGACGTTGGTGTACATCTGACCTAGTTATCGAATCGTAGTTGAACTGGATCCCTTTGTAGAGCCGCGTCTATCTGTCACTCTTCCGGTAGAGCGTGCCTTTGGCTGTCGAATTCAAGCGGCGAACTCTACCACAGAGTTTGAGAAATAATTTAAGCAGTATACAAATTTAAAGTGACTTGATATTCAATTTTAAATACTTAAATTGGTAGAGCCATAATTAAAAAGATTTTTGTATGAATTGAAGATGAGAGAGGATCGTGAAGTCCTGAGTTTCCATCCCTAATGAGGTAATTATTTACTAATTAAATATCATTATTTTAAACCAGAAATTCCTGAATCGGTTTCGCGGACTTAAAATTGATGTAACTAACCACATGTATCCATGTATTATAAATTTCATGCGTCTCTACTTTACAATAGAAATTTGTAATCTTTTTTAAATATTTCTTAAAGCACCTTAAGTAAGATGACCTTTAGTAAGTTACGTGAGCCAATAGGTCAAAGTAAAGGTTCAACAAACTACTGTATATGCAATGAAATGTCGGCAACAGAAACAGGTAACCGGGTCACGCCACCCGCAGTAAAACATAATCAAACATAAAACAAAAAGGAATTGAGTTCAATTTACCTCTGCCTATTTTATTTATTTATTACGTTTTGTTGTTAATACGAGAAATGAAAGGATGTGATGTAAAGTTTTTGGACGGGCACGAAAAGACCACTTGAAGACAATCGCAACCTAGAGTATCCATTGGTGAGATATAAATTCTCTCGGATGAGGCAATTATGTTAGTCTGTTCCAATTTGAACGTACTATAACCAAAGCCAGAAACATTCGCGAGGTTTATGACGAGCTAAGATCGAGTTTGTGGGACGACCAAATGGACACGACTTGCCAACCTAGAATATCCTACCAACTAAGTACTCTTGTCTTTTTTGTTAGTTTATATAATAATCTTTATAGTTGCAGGAAAAGTTGTCACAAATTAAGTTTCATACATATTATAAGGTCTTATTAATAAACTCGGAATAGCGAGGAATTCACTTTAGCTAAAGATTATTTTGTTCTTTCTTTTTAATTTTAAAATCAGTCGGTTGCCATAACATGACTGTCATGTTAAGCCGAAATATATCCATGTTTTATTAAGAAAGGCGTGAATACCTTGCAAAACGAAATAATAGAGACACTTCTAAAGCCTTGGTCTAAAGTTAATCCCTCGATCATCCAAGTTTTCAATCCGGAATAAAGTTTATCAATCCGCAAGAGCATACTTGGCTTAATTGAATTAATTGTTAATCTATGTATTAATCTACATAGACAATGCCGCGAGAAAATATTCAAACCCATTCCACCCAATGTTGTAACTGAATTTTAATTACTTGTTCGAACTTATTATGTCCAAAATCACAAAATATTACATAATTACTGCACTCATGGTCGAACCAAATGATTTTTAATTGCCTGTCTACCCTCTGGCGGGTCGCGTCGGAAAGTCTCCACCGATTTTAATTAAACTTTCGCTGACGTAGGCTTTGAAGTTGAGCCCGTATTTTTATCATGTCAGAACCTTTGGCAAAGTTTCTAGATGTCAGTTGTAATTCCCAACGTAGGGGAACTTATTGGTGATGGTATAATTGTATTCAGCATTTAGCCTAGCTCATAATTCACCGACAAAGGCTGCAATCTAAAAAAAATGAGTATAATAGTTTTTGTTAATTTAAAAAAGTAAAATATTTTTTGTTGAGGGAGAGAGAGATTCTTGCACCATTTTCTTTATAGACACAACGCGAAAATCCCAAAAATAACCATGTATGTAGGCAACATTTATTTAATTTCAATAACCCATGTAAACATACACATAAATATACACAGTCAGGTCATAAGTATTGTCACACAGTAAAAACTTTTCTTTTCGAATGCTGGCCACAAAAAAGTTTATTGAATTCGAATTTCGAATTGTTCATGAAAATAAAAATGTATACTTTTTAGAATTTTACTCATTTTTAAATATGGAGTGGACGCTTAAAGAAGACCGTGTTGCAGTTATTGCGTTGTATCGTTGCGGTTACGCGCCAATTCAAATATTTGACATACTGAAAAATTTGAATATAACCAAAAGATTCGTTTATCGTACCATCAAACGATACAATGAAGACTCTAGTGTAGGTGACAGGTCAAGAAGTGGTCGCCCTCGGTTTGTTAGGACTCCAGCAGTCATAAAAGCTGTGAAGGCGCGAATTCAAAGAAATCCCAAACGTAAGCAGAAACTGTTGGCCCTTCAGATGGGGTTAAGCAGAACCACGGTGAAAAGAGTGTTAAATGGACAGCAAAAATATATATGAAATAGACACTCAACGATTGCTGTCTGATATCAGTACTTTAGAAGAGCAATTGAGTTTGACCTACAGCAAATATTTGACTCAACAAACTGAAGTTCAAACATTGCTCAAAGCTTGCGAACAAAAACAAAATGACTATGCTGATAATAAATCTTTAATGTCATCTGAACTGTCCTACTCTCCAAGATATAACCAATCGATTAATGTAGGATGTGAATCATCAATAATAATTGATGACATAAATAATCCAAAAACTTGTACTGTCCCACTTACGCCCAAAAATAGTAAGAATGTTCCAAATCACAAATATAATACTATAATGTATTCTGACAATGTAGGAAAAGGTATTGGAATATTAATAAATAAAAGTAGTAGTCATCCCCTAGTAAACTACTGTATGCCAGGGATGCCTTATAAACATATTGTTAATACTCTGTCGCAAAAAGTTTATAATGACAACATTTGTATAACAGTCTGCATTGGAGATTGTCAAGGTCTAAAAAAGCGGGACATTACTGAGAGTTTTGAAATATTATTGAAACTCAAATGTCCCAAAATCATATTGTGTGCCTTCCCATATTTAAATAATGTGTCAGATAATGTAAATAACCACACTCATGTGTTAAATAGGCACATGCAATTTTTAATAAGTCACTATAGTGACAAATTTTTATTTTTTGACACCAATATATTTATTGGTAAATATTTTAAACAGACTAGGGATACATTGTATCTACCAAATAAATATTTACATTTACTTGCTACACCTGTAGCTAATTTTTTAAACACAGTCATAAGTAATATGACGAAGACCACAGGCACTACCACTTTTAGTAATGTTACTAAAATAAATGTGGTAAATAATAATTTAAACTTTTAACTTTGACAAAAGGAAGCGGTGAAAATTATATAGTATTATCTCATCAGAATATAAACCGCTTTTCTGGCAAAATTTTAGAGATTGAACTTTTTATTGACACATTTAACATTAGTATATTATGTTTCACAGAGACCTGGTTGAAGGCGCACCTTATGAATTTCAATGTGAATGGTTTCAGGGTCGCCAGCTCGTTTAACAGGATTTCGGCGGAAGGTGGAGGTTCCTTAATTCTAGTTCGTGATCATATCACATTTAGGGAAAGAAAGGATATCTCTTGCCTCTCGGTTGAACGAGTGTGTGAGGTCGCATGTGCGGAAACAAATTCCTATGTCATATTGTGTGTCTATAGACCTCCTTCATCAAATATTTCGCTATTTTTATCAACAATGGAGGATATTTTAAATAAAATTAAAAGTAATAAAAAAGTTCTAGTCTGTGGGGACTTTAATATTAATTTACTAGTTGATTCGGTTGATAAGTGTAGGTTTGTGTCTTTATTCGGCTCATTTAATTTTACATGTTTGTTCTCGGAGCCTACTAGAATTACGTCTGAAACTTCGAGTTGTATTGACAATATCATAACAAACTTCGAAGTACTTGAAAAAGGTATAAAGATAGGGGTTAGATCTGACCATAAATGCCAATTAGTGAAATTAGAACATGCTGTAGACAAAACCAGTAGATTAATAACTTTTAGGCCGTTATCTAAGAAAATCCTCGGTCAATTTAACAGTAATGTACAATCAAAAATAGATACTTTTACACTTGATGGCAGTCCAAACGACATGTACTCATCATTATTTAAAATTATACGTAAAGAGTTTGACCAAGTATGTAAAATTAAAACTATTAAAATTAACTCTAAAATAAAATTTAGTGCTTGGGCCACTAAAGGCATTAGACGTAGTAGGGAAATTTTGTATGAGTTATATGACAAAAGGTCCTATACACCTGATGTCAACTTTAAAAAATATGTCGGATTATATTCCAAATTATTTAAAAATGTATGTATGCAGGCTAAATCAAATTATATAAGTGAAAAGCTTAGATTGTCAGATAATAAAATAAAACTACCTGGCAAATTATTAATACTGAAACTGGGAAAAATAAAAAAAATGACAACAAAATTGCTCTCCGCATAAATGACGACCTTATTTCAGATAAATCTACTATTGCCAATTATCTTGATAATTTTTTCACTAACATACCATTAGACTTAACTAAACATTTAGATTCATCAGTAGATTTAGCGGAATCTTTTTTAAAGGAAAATGTTCCTGGAAATATGTCTAAGTTTAACTTTCAAAAGGTAACCAGTTGTCAAATAATAAAGGCTTTCAAGCAAATTAAAATAAAAACTACAGAAGATATATGGGGACTGTCTGTTAAAGCTATAGAAGCTATTATTGTTAACATTGCACCGTTATTAGCTACTATTTTTAATTCCTGCCTAAGTGACGGTATCTTTCCCGACTTAATGAAAATTAGTAAAGTCGTACCCATTTTTAAGTCAGGATGTTCGAACAATCCGTCGAATTATAGACCCATTTCTGTACTACCGGCTCTTAGCAAAATCTTCGAAAAGCTTTTACTTAATCAAATGCTAGCACATTTTGATGAAAATAAGTTAATACATAGGAATCAATTTGGTTTCACAAAGGGTCGCTCAACTCAAGATGCCGGGACATCACTAATCACGTCGGTTTTAGAAGCCTGGGAGGCATCTCAAGATGCTCTAGGAGTTTTTTGTGATCTCTCCAAGGCTTTCGACTGTGTTGACCACCAAACACTTATTATGAAGCTAAGGTACTACGGAATCAGTGATACGTCACTTGATCTCGTAATGTCTTACTTGTCGGGTCGTGAACAAAAGGTTTCTTTGGACGGGCTCACTTCGGTAGGATCAAAAGTTAAAATTGGGGTTCCGCAGGGCTCCATTCTGGGCCCCTTTTTATTCTTAGTCTACATAAATGATCTTCCTTGCATGGTTCAGAAGTGGTCAGACATAGTTTTATTCGCTGACGACACCTCTATAATATTTAAAGTTAATCGGAAAGACGATAATCTAGATACACCTAACAATATTCTTAATTTAATTTCGGATTGGTTTTCTGCTAATAATCTACTATTAAATGCTAGTAAGACTAAATGCGTCCGTTTTGCTTTACCGAACGTGGCAAGCGTAAACACGCGTATCGAATTAAATTCAGAAATTCTAAATTTAGCTAATTCCACAATTTTTTTAGGGATCACTCTAGATAAAAAATTACAATGGGGTCCACAAATTGAGAGATTATCAGCTAAACTTAGCAGCGCAGCGTTCGCGGTCCGAAAAATAAGACAACTAACTGACGTTGCAACGGCTAGATTGGTATATTTTGCTTATTTTCATAGTATAATGTCATACGGCATTATTTTATGGGGATCAGCGGCTGATATCGAATCGATATTCATCTTACAAAAAGAGCAGTCCGTGCTATTTATAATCTAGGAAGCCGCGATTCTTTGCGATCTGTTTTTAAAGAAAGCAATATACTAACCGTGTCATCTGAATACATCTTTCAGAATATAATGCACGTTCGTAAAAATATTAATAAGTTTTATAAGGTCAGTGACACCCACACCATTAATACGCGGAATAAAAATAAACTAGCAATACCCTCGTTTAGACTAGAAAAGTCAAAAAAATCTTTCTTGGGTAGTTGTATTAAATTTTATAATAAACTTCCCAATAGGATAACGCAGCTACCGGACAAACTATTTAGGGTCCATATTAAAAACAAACTTATGACTAGGGTTATTATAATATTAAGGAATATATTGAGGATAAAAAAGCCTGGGATTAGGTGTTCTCTTGCACATTGCGACCTCCTGGGGCCCTGAACTATTCGCTTATTACACCACCTAATTTAAATAATTAAAAATATCTAAAATTGTGAACTCAAAAATTAAGCTATATACAATCAAATAAATCAATTAAATTATATGACGACCGATCGAAAAAATCATATAAAAATAATAATTAATATGGCAAATCCTTGTAAGACAAGTCACAAATACTTATTTTAGTAAATTGACCAAAACCAAGCCCACTGAGTTTGACTCGCTGGATCTACTCAGAAATGGGTCGCGCCGCGTAGTATCCAGTGGTAAAGTAAAGCCCGCTGAGTTTGTTCGCCGGGTCTTCTCAGTCAGGGCCGCGTTGGATCCGGCAGTAAGCCTAAACATACGGGACGTATCGGAAATACTTATGGTCGTTGTCTTAAGTTGGACCCAAAACAAGCCCACTGAGTCTTAGTCGCTGGATATACTCAGGACTGGGTCGCGTCGCGTAGTTCCAGTGGTAGTGTAAGCCCACTGAGTTTGTTTCGCCGGGTCTTCTCAGGAAGGGCCGCGTTGGATCCGGTGGTAACTATAAACCGCTACGCACCGTTGTAATATTTATGGTCCACAAATAATATAATTTAATTTGACTAACGTAAATAATGTATTTCTTTGACAAATAAATTACTATAAAGTAAAAACTAATACTTTAAATAAAATATGAATAAAAACTAAATAAATTAAAAAAACTAATCATAAATTATAAATAAAAATAAAATTAATTTAAAAATAAATAAAATTAATAAATAAATTGATAAAAGCAAGAAATTAAAATAAGTAATAATAAGCATAGGAAATATATTGTAAATAGAGATTAAGTTCTATGTGTATTGACTTGTCATAAGAGCTCCTTAATTGCCTACGTGATCAATAAATACATTTCATTTCATTTCATTTCATTTCATTTCATTTCATTTTCATTTCATTTCATTTCATTTCATTTCATTTCATTTCATTTCATTTCATTTCATTTCAAATGAAGACTTAGGGCTTCGGGCATATCGAAGAAAAACAGGACATCGTTTGAATGCTCGTCTAATGGACCTGAATGAGACTGAAGAGATGCCGCGTTTTGTTGAAGCGGTACGCGGGAAAAAAATATCGGGAAATTCTTTTTTCAGATGAAAACATTTTTACCGTAGAAGAGAGCTACAACAATCAAAATGATAAGGTGTACGCACACAGTAGTGAAGAAGCGAGCAACCGTATTCCGCGTGTCCAACGAGGTCATTTTCCATCCTCGCTCATGGTATGGTTGGGAGTTTCTTATTGGGGCTTAACAGAGGTACATTTTTGTGAGAAAGGTGTAAAAACGAATGCTGTTGTGTATCAAAATACAGTCCTGACGAACCTTGTGGAACCTGTTTCTCATACCATGTTCAATAACAGGCACTGGGTATTCCAACAAGATTCGGCGCCAGCTCATAGAGCGAAGAGCACACAAGACTGGCTGGCGGCGCGTGAAATCGACTTCATCCGTCACGAAGACTGGCCCTCCTCCAGTCCAGATTTGAATCCGTTAGTTTACAAGATATGGCAACACTTGGAGAAAAAGGCGTGCACAAAGCCTCATCCCAATTTGGAGTCACTCAAGACATCCTTGATTAAGGCAGCCGCCGATATTGACATGGACCTCGTTCGTGTTGCGATAGACAACTGGCCGCGCAGATTGAAGGCCTGTATTCAAAATCACGAAGGTCATTTTGAATAAACTTTAGTGTCATAAGAATCTATGTTTTGTTAAGTTCATTTTGGTATATAAATGATTACATAATGAATAAACTTGTTTCAATTATTTTATATAAAACATGTGACAGAATTTATGACCTGACTAGGTATACACATGAATAAATAATCAATAAACAGACAAACCAAATTTAATATTGCTATTAAATTTTATATAGATAAAGCCGTGCCATTTTTTATAACGCTAGCGGCCGGCGCTCTTTTGTTTAGGCCGGTACCTGCTGGGTGACGTCATTTTTGGTTCATTTTTTATGTATTGGGCCGTATGCGGTCGCCCGGTCAGCTGATCTACAGCTGACCGCCAGTCGCTTTTTTATTCGCTGGACGACGAACTACTTGTGATCAAATATTTTCGAAATTATGGATAATTGTTACCTTTCCTTGTATTAAAATCTCCTGGTGAACTGTACTGTAATTAAAATAGTTACTGCTAGTAGCGTGTCTAATTTGTGCATCCGACGTACCTAAAATATATGTCAACGTTTTTATAATTATTGTATTGCTGAGGGAGATTCTGGCTCCGTTTTCTTTATAGATATAACACCAAAATCTCGAAACATAATTTCCTAGTCCCACGATTCAATCTGTATGGTCTCATAGCAAAACTAGCTTTTGCTCACTATACCTTAGAAGATGTAAATATTGTATGTATATGCATGTATCAACGATCTATTCCACTTTGATCACCTGGGTGATCATAGGACACTAAATTGTCGCCTATGATCACCTGCGATTATGATCACCTGGGTGATCATAGGCGACTGCGACAAAATTTTTATTATAGTATCCTATGATCACCTACAATTTTTTTTTACTTTTTTCACAAATCACCCACCTTGCAACTCCACATATGACTCACCACACTAACACATTGGGGGCGGGTCTCTTATATGTGACAGGCCGTTTGGAAAGGTACAAACGAAATATTTGTTTCTCCCGCGAAACAGCAGTGTAAATGCACTGTTGTGTTTCGGTTTTAAGGACAAGGAGGAATGCCAATCATTGCTTTGTAATTGAAGGTGTTGTTTAGTTTCGCTACTGTTTATAAGCGGTCGTATCGCTTACCATCAGGTTAGCGGCATGCTTGTCTCGCCATTAATTGCAATAAAAAAAGTTTTAATAATATTTATTAGAGTTACAACAATTTATTTTTCGTTTCTCATCACAACTTATCTAGGAAGTGGCCAATAGTGACAGAACCACTCAGTAGTGCCATTTGACATTGCTTGATGAAATCTTCACGAACAATTTAAATTCGATTTCTCTTCTTAAGTTCTTGTTGGGTAAGCGCGGTATTTTTGCATCTTTTCGAAATGCATTGATTATATGTACGATATTGTTATTCCGACGCAACGAATTATTAAGTTTAAACTTCCATCCTTCCACACATTTAGTAGTACGGTGTCGTTCTCCCCACATGCACCATGTATGTACCAAATTTTCCTTCATCCACTGTTTTTGAAGTGAAAACTTCTTTAGCGGCGTTGAGCACTTTTTCTGTAATGGGTATAAAATCTTAAACTCGCGTCAGGACACGTGACCTGATCGTAAGACGAAAAGCGTAAGACGGATGGAGAGTAGACAGCTGTCAGTTAGCTGTCAGTTTATAAAGCTTTGATGAATTGCCAATGATTTTGAGTGGAGATTTCAACATAAACTTCGCAGACGATAAAAATCAACTATTAATTGAATTTTTAAATAATGAATTTGGTTTAACTATGTCGAATGATCGCAATCTTAGCACAACGAAATACAAAACTACTATTGATGCGGTCTTTATTAGACATTTAAATAGGTTCGAATCAAAACTGTTCGTTTCTTACTTCAGCTACCATAAACCTATCGTATCAGTTTTAGAGATTGGCGATGATAGTTCTGGTAATGATGATGGTGAAAAAGTCGTTGAAATTATGGATGAAAGTTGATTTTTCGGAGAGATAAACTTTTTAATGTAAAATAATTGTAATAGTTTTAAAGTGTTAAATTTTTAATGTAATATAAATTGTCATGTTTGTGTACGATAGCGCAATAAATGAATATTGTATTCTACCACATAAATGATAGTACTTTTTTTTGTTGTAACTCTAATAAATATTATTGAAACTTTTTGTTTTTTATTGCCATGAATGGCGAGACGAGCATGCCGCTCACCTGATCGTAAGCGATACGACCGCTTATAAACAGTAGCAAAACCAAACAACACCTTCAATTACAAAGCAATGCTTGGCATTCCTCCTTGTCCTTAAAATCGAAACAAAACAGTGCATTTACACTGCTGTTTCGCGGGAGAAACAAATATTTCGTTTGTACCTTTCCAAACGGCCTGTCACATATAAGAGACACGCCCCCAATGTGTTAGTGTGGTGAGTCATATGTGGAGTCGCAAGGTGGGTGATTTGCGAAAAAAGTAAAAAAAAAATTGTAGGTGATCATAGGATACTATAATAAATATTTTGTCGCAGTCGCCTATGATCACCCAGGTGATCATAATCGCAGGTGATCATAGGCGACAATTTAGTGTCCTATGATCACCCAGGTGATCAAAGTGGAATAGATCGTATCAACTCATATACATCCCACTACAGGACTTCTTCTACAATCTAACGCTGTTCATAAACTTACAGAATACATTAGCAAATCAAAACATCTACGATTCAGTGCATCGAACTTTAAACAACTTGAAGCGATGAATTAAAAAACGGGAAATTGCTAATAAATCGCGCCGAAGGCTTTACCGAACGGGCGGACGATGAAAGGTCAGTATTTCGCGAGGGGGTCACTACCCCTCCCCTCCTCTATCGAATGCTTTGCATTAAAGAGATTTATTGCTTGGAAAAGGTTTTAAATCACGAGTTCGGCTCTGCAATTAGTTAGTCGGAAATTGTTTTTCTCTTCCTTTTACTGAATGTCGAAACTTCACTCAGATGGTACCGGATAGGTTTTATAAAAAAAAAATATTGCATTGACTGGCGAGACGAGTATGCCGTTCGCTTGATGGTAAGCGATGCGACCGCTCATGAACAGTAGCAAAACAACACCTTGAATTACAAAGCAATGCGTAGCATTCCACTGCGCTCGCCATCCTGAGACACAAGATGTTAAGTCTCAATATATCCAGTAGTTACTCTGGCTACAATGTCGTTCAATCCGAAACAAAACAGTGCATTTAAACTGCTGTTTGATGGGAAAAATAGATATTACCTTGGTACCCACCCAGACAGCCTCTCACATATGAGAGACCTACCACCAGTAAATATATATAGAGAATACTTTTGTTTGTGCATTCCTATACGAAAAGAATAATTTTGTTTGTACATCACTATATCGAACCCAACCCAGCCCAGCCAGAAACGTCCATTGCGGGGCAAGGGCCTCATGTACAATCCAGAGTACAATTGAGTGCGGTTAGGCCATATAGTCCAACACGCTCGCCTAGTGCGGGTTAGCGGATTTTACATACCATAGAAATTCTTTGCAGTTGCTATGATATTTCGGTTCCCCCACGATGCTTCCCTTCACCGTTATTGTGCGTGGTGATTATTAATACACACATGACTCCGAAAATTCAGAGATGTGCCCCGGGATTAAAATTCGCGACCACCGTGAACATGTTGGCAGCCGTATTTGAGCCGTTTACCAACACGCCACCACGCACTTATTTATTTTTGTATTTTGTATACATTCATGAAAAACCTGGCAGTTAAGCAACGCAATTTTGTATAAGGTTCTAAATAAGCTTCTTTTTTGCAGCTATAACGATTCGAAAAGATTGAACCAGCACTATCTGACAGATAATCGACGTGAATTAATTATCTCGTTATCGCTTTTAGAAGACTGAAAGATAGTAATGATTTAACCTCTTTTATCTTATTTCTTTCTGGTGCCTGCAGTCGTATTATATAAATTCTAGTCACTTATAATTCTTGAGGTTTGATTTATACATAATACACACATAAAATCACGCATTAGCCCACGAAGGAATAAGCAGAGGTGTTACCAGGACACCAAGTTTTAGTCTCAAATGCGACGTGACAAGAATCGAGCCTACCGCCATATCAGGTACAAATTTCTGACTCCAGGTAGATAATGTATACAAAAATTCAAGATCACCTACCCGAGATTCAAACCTAACAAAAGTGTTATTATCGTACCGCAGTGCAAATACGCCACCGAGGCAGTCGTTATTATTCAAACAACCTATGTATAAACCCCGTTTCATTTTAGTTGTCTCGTTACCTTCATTTGCCTTTAATAAAGACATTAAATAGATTAAATGCCCATAATAAAATATATCCTTATCTCTGCGTGGGCGGCGCAAGTCTTTCTTTTGCAGTAAATTTCTTGATTATTAGAATTACGACTCCGGGTCAATCCATCTTGGAGATAGTGTACAGAGGACATGGAGATTGCTGTGTTATTGAGAGCAGAACTATCTTGATGTTTGACTATGTAGTTCAAAGAAATAAAATAGTTTTTTTTATGCTTTAATTGATTAAATCTATGAAGGTGTTCGGTACGAAAGCACCAACATTAGACTTTTTTTTAAATTTCTATTAATCAAGCAAGACCATCATGCCATTTGCCTATTGGTAAGCGATACGACCGCTCATCGACAAAACTAAAACCAAACAATACATTTAATTACTACGCACTTATGTTTGTTGCTGTTTTGCATTGTTTTTAATTCATTGTGCAATATGTGGAGAGTGAATCTTTTCTTTTAGCTATTAGTTTAAGAAGTAAGATGTCTGACAGATAAACCCAAAAAGTCATGACAACCCTCACTATGAATCAGTCACTTATTGGAAGCTTTTCCACCAGATTTTCTGTCGTGAAATAATTTAAAGTTGTTCTAAGATTTTAGAAGAAAATTGTGCCCAGAATCGATCTGTGCGTTATGAAATAAAAATAAGTACATACCCACTACACATTGAATAGAAATCTACGTATCTAGTAAATATTTTGCTCACGCGTCTTTCCTGGCGCGCGTTCTACATACACAACCTTACATTTAAATATTTTACTTGCCGAACATGCCTTCAAATTATTTTAAATCATTAAAAACAAAACGTTTTAAGCATTCTACAATAAGTCCTACTAATACTTACCAAGTGTCATCACAAAACAGAATTCAACATCAAAGCATTTGCCAGACTGATTGCAGAGACAAAGGAATTTCTCCAACGAAATACATTACCGACCATTCGTCGTCGTGACTGTGTCCGCCAGATGTTCTTTGTTGTAAAACATGAATAATTGACAATTTCATTATGCTATTTGATTGGGTGCTTGGGATTTGAATGGCGATGGAAAATCTTAATGATTAGAGAGTCGCATTTGTTAAGATTACTTCCTGTAGATAGCTTTATTTTATAAAATGTGTGGTTGTAATATAGGTTTTTTATTGATTTCTATTTTGACATCATAAGATTATCTGAAAATTCATGGGATTTGAAGTTATGCATTGCATCAAAATAGAAATAGTTATTAAGCCATTTAAATTAATAAATTTCAGTCCATACTCGTTCCACTGGTGGTCACTGGCTAGCTATGTGGTAAATAATTACTGGGATTTAAGTGTGAGTTACTGGACTTCAAATATGAAAAGTGTGAGGAACATTTTAACGAATGCAAGTTTATTGACGATATTTTCGTTTACTAGTTTTATTAAAAATATTATATGCATCTTTCAACAAATTGCAAATTTTCCATTTCTTGGTAAAATACTTGGTGATTTTCCAAAAACCACGACGATGTTCCCGTTTCGCAACACTTAGACCGAAATATACACAGTTGTGGTCCGTGCATAGTATATCTTGTTGGTTGAAATTATATATTTGCAGCAACAGAACTAGAAACATTTTTCAAGCACGTTTAAAACCAAAAATAAGATATAAAATTCTTACGTAGACACAAGGCGAAACGCTTTGAACATTTTAAAAGACGATAAAATTTTAGGCTTTGTCGGTCTTATGTTCCACTGTCTGCATCACCGCTTTAAAACCTCTTTTGGCAATATGAAATTCTAAATGTAGAGTGATATTTGAAACGGGGATAATGTTTAAGCAGAGTAAATAAAAATGCATGGTTTTACAAAACTTTAATAAATTGGTATGTAGCGATATCATATTACATATTTCCTTACATAGGCTTTATATAATGAATATTTACGACCGTTACATAAATAGTCCATAGGTTAATTAATTTTCGAGGGTATTAAGAACTGTGAGTAATATTTCGGTCTCACAAAAACCCATATACGTAAAAATCTGAAGATCACACATACATTTGTCTTGACCGGGATGAATCTTATTCACTAAATATACTCAGAACTGGGTCGCGCCGCGTAGTACCAATCCAATGTAGTATCTAATGTGAGCCCACTGAGTTTGTTTCGCCGGGTCTTCTCAGTCAGGGCGGCGTGGATTCGGTGGTAACTTTAAATCATTTCTGGTCGTTTTAGTAATACTCATGGACCACTCAGACATTGACTACTGAAATAATGTATTTTAATGAATAATGTATTTTCATTATCATTAAACTGTTATACATTTAATAAACAGAAAAAGTATCGAGAACCAAATAAATAGATAAGCTATACCCACTATTTTGTAAATAGAGAATAAGAACTGTGTATTGACTTGTCGTAAGAGTTTAATTGTCTACGTGACCAATAAATTAATTTAATTTTCTTTGAATTATAACATTTACTGACTGAAACGCTACAGGAAAGCTGTCACTTCAGGTTAGTTGATGTGACGGCTATAATCGCAGTGGAATTTAATATATATTTTATAGTTTTAAGTAGCCATACCCTACCACCGACACATTCGCGCAATATAATCCCCGTATAACTTCGATGAATTTTATATCACCAAGACAATTCTCACATTTTACTCTTTGCATCTGGAGACAATTCTACAAATGTAAAATATATTTCACTATCTTGCATTTTTCAGTTATTGATCGATGTCTGAGAGTGGATATCCCAAGTAACAGAGCAGGTGGAAAACTTTTAGTCTAAATGAAAATATTAAATTGATTGCCTAGGTGGCGTAGTTTTACTATGGTACGGTTACAACGCTGAGGTCTTGGATTCGAATCCCGGGTCGGGCAAAGTGGTTAGATTTTTTTATTCATTATCGATAGGGTTGCCCGCTAACATATCTTAGGACGGGACATACAAAGCGAAATATGGGTGTCCTGGTTACAACTCTGCCTACACCTTCGGAGAAATAGACGTAAGTTTCTGTTTGTTTGTAAAATATTAAATCTACATCATATACGAAAATTACAGGTGCGTGGTTTTAGCTTAATATCTTCATAATGTACGTATTTTTTGTCAAAAGATTCGGATACAAAGAGAGACTTTTCCTTTCACAACAATCGGCCCGAAATCTTATATATATACGAGTTGTTTTCACAATCATTTAATCTATTTTGATGTGCAGATAGAATACATTTGCTTATTTCAAAGTATTTCGTTTTATTTGTGTAAGTTGAGATTATATATAATTCATTAATCACATACCTATAGCAAAATAAATAAATTGAAATAAAAGGGGCGGACCGCTTCTTGACCACGAAGCTGTAAAGTAATCGAAATGTCGGGAAGTTAAAAAGAATAAAATTAAACTAAATCAGCGATAAAATCTGTGAACATTAGTTTTATTTAATGTGTCAAATTCGCCAAAATCTAAGAAACCGAAAAGAAAATATATAAAATTTACCTCTATTGCAGGTCTAATACCAAGAATCCGTGACAGTCATGCTACTGCTGAATTTACAATGAAAGGGTATAAAATAATTATATGGAAAGCAAATTTAAAATATTTTCTAACCTTTCTTTCCGAGTAATTAGTCTATGTAAGCGTCAAAGCCTTATTTTCTCGTAATCAGCTGTTGAATGTCGATAAACCCTCGTGTTTCGGTCGGCCACGATAATCCTGTCAAGAGCCTATGCCGTTGCCATCACGTCGTCGACACAAACGCCGTGTCTATGACGAGCTGTATTACAGAAAGTGCTTTGTTTATTCCATTTTCTTAAAGTATATTCGTTCGTGTTATTCAAATCATAAATATTGTTTGAATATGAATCTATTTTCCAACAGTTTAAATAACACAGTCAGCCTCTTAACCAAGTACTCCAGCAAGCCAGACTAACTACAGTGCGATAAAAATCCTTTAAAATCAATGAAAGAAATTGAAAATCTCGTACGTTCGAACTTAACTCCTCATATTCTTTCAATAATTATTCGCCAAGGGAGTGATTTACACTTGCCCGCTTCGAAGGATTTACGTAAATTAAGTTGTTGCCGCGCGTAAAAATACTTGAATGCTATTGCGAAATGAAATTGCCCCCTCGGATCAGTAGAGGCCAGAATAAATCTCGGGGATTATGAGGCTCGTATTTTAGTATTCTTGCTTGGTTCATGATTAATGTCCCGTGTGAGTGGTGCAAGTTTAAATTGCGGCTTTGCAAGATTGTGAAGTTCTTTATGAAATTCACTTGCTAGAGTGGAATAAAAAGCGGTCAACTAGATTTTAATACACTGTTATTTTATGGACTTGCAAAGTTGTGATATAATGTCGAGTCAACACTTGAGATTTGAATTTAAAACGTTAAGATTCTGAATACGGCAACTTCTTTCATTTGAACTAGTAATGTACATACTAATACTTAAGTAAGTACTTTTTTATAGTATGTATTTTACATATGGATTATTTGTCTACAGGTAACAGAACGACTTCAAAAGAAAATATGGAAGAAAATCTTCGTATAGTGATGTAACCAAAATAAGGACTCATGATGCTCCATAGAACCTCGTCGTCAAGGCGACGCCGTGCTTCTAGAAGTGCTGCCACGTCTCCTCAAGCAAGATCGCCGAGAGCATCAGCACAGCCTTCGAGAAGAGCGTCCTTAGCCGCCACAGAAACTGACGAGGAGATGGATCCAGTACCAGTTCGGAGCCCTCGGGCAAGCCTCGCCCCTGAAGCAGCAATTGACTTCCATCGAAGTCCACGCCACTCACTAGTGCCCGAAGTTAGATCAGCCAGAAACTCTATAACACCAGACACTGCACTGCCAATGAGAAACAGCCTCGCACCATCAAGAAATAACCTTGCTGTTGACATGAACTATGGATCTAGACTAAGCCTGAACCCTCAAGATTTTAACAGAAGCCCTAGAAACAGTATTACGCCTGATATAACCGCTAGAAGTCCTCGAAGGAGTTTGGTGCCTGAAGGCACATCATGGAACCTGCCAAGAAATTCCTTAGTTCCAGAAGTAGGCCGAAGTCCAAGGCATTCAGTAGCAAATATTCAGTTAGACCCAGCTAGGAGCCAGAAAGAGCTGGGTCCGAGTCCACGCACCAGTCCAAGAGGGAGTATAGTTCCTGAATCTAGTTTTAAGAAAGATCTCCCTGATATAAGCAGGAGTCCAAGGGGATCTTTAGTGCCAGATTCTCAGAGGAGTCCTAGAGGAAGTATTGCACCTTCGGAGAGAAGCGCCAGAGGTAGTTTGGTCGCAGTAGAGAATGAGACAGTACGAGTTAGTCCACGAGGAAGTCTGACCTTGACCTTCCAAGAACCGCTAGTTTCGAGGGAACGAAGGGCAAGCGAAGACAGTCAAGTAGCTGGTAAGTGTTTTTAGCTTTGAAATTAATATGCATCTCCCACTTAAACCAATCTCCTTAGTATCGAGATAAGGTTGAACCTTATTTGCATTCGAAGCAGGACAAGATTTACTGCTAATCCAATACAGAATTGTGCATTTAATAAATTGGCTACAGCAGTTCTGTATCAAAGGTACTACGATCTGGAAAGATTTATAAGGAACGAAATCGGATAATGTATTAGCATTGTAACAAACCTTTCTTCGTGATTAAATTCGCTAACAATAGATTTTAGGTTATAAATAAATTGACACATACAAAGAATAAATAAAGACACTTTTACAATTCAAAGTACTCTGCAATTTAATGGAGCATAAAATCCTACCATTTCAGAACTGGCTGGAAATCTTTAAGTTATATCTTTAAGTATCAGAGACTTGGATTTAAAAAAAATGCTACTAATTTAAAATCAGGTCATGTCATCGTACAGTATATTCAGCATCTCAATGAAGAGGTAATTTTAAACAAATCACGGATAATTACGAACGGGTCTACAGGCAGATTAAACCAGCACTTGGGATATGCTGGCGGAATACAAAATGCGTTGGCAAGACGGGGTAAAATAGATTTGTGTCGCGCAGCATTAGAAGTGGGTTAGCTAGGAGCTGAGATTTAATAACTGTAATCCCTTTTTATGCCTTGTAACTAAGTATTGTATGAGGCTTTATAATAAACTGATAAGAGAAAATATACATTTTATGAAGCAATTCGCCAGCGCGGAATATATTCCGCGCATATACAATATATTGTGCACTTTAAAATATATAGAGGCTTACAGATCAGAAACAAGTAAATATATATCCTGTGACGATTTAGGTATAGTATATATATGTGTATTATTATAATACAAAATTGTTATTGATCGAAGGATTACCTAATAAGTATTGTCACATTAGATTATTTTAATTAAAACGTCATGTTTCCTTAATAATATCACAGCATTAAGTAATCCAATTTATAAAAATAATAATATAGGTAGTTTCGTAATTACGTTCTCCATTGGGATTTTCAAAATTTGATCACGATGTAAGATAACACACCTCAAAAATTATGTTAACAAATTTTAGTAAAACACTATTTCAAATTGATGGAAGAGTCAGTAGGGATCAACCTCACCAAATCTACACCATCTAAATCGGCGATACCCTAAACAAGGATCAGGTCAAAAGTACCCTGAACCGTTGAGAAAAGATGAAGAGGTTGAGGAAAGTGGATAATAGTAATGTAATGTAATCCGACCGATTACGGCCATGGCGACCACTTTGACCCCTTATAGGGCTTAGCGCTGATGCGCCCGGAGATGGCTTATATAGCCGATTTTCGCAACAAACTCCCTTGCACAAAGTGGGCATGTGAGCTTACCGCTTTCATAATTGAAGTGAATAGCGGCGAGCAGACGGGCTTTAAGCTCATCGCGCTTAGCGTCGAGGTCAGCTAAACGCTGTTCCTCAAATACGCGAATTCGCTTCTTCACCATCTCGCGCCACACCGGTCGTTGTGTTGCCAAACTCTCCCAGCGAGAGAGCTCTATATTGCATCTTTTCATGTGACGTTTCTGAACATCCTTATATCTGAGGAGTTGTCCGCCATGCTTTCGCTTGCCCTCTTCTAGCTCAGAGTAAAAGATGCGCTTCGCCACTCTCTCCTCCGCCATCCGTGATACGTGACCGCACCACCGTAGTTGCCGACGCATCAAATATGCCTCAATGCCACCAACATTAGCGCGTCTTAAAACTTCGGTATTACGCACCCGATCGGGCCATCTGATCTTCATGATGGAGCGCAGGCATTTTAGGTGGAACCGATCGAGAGTGCGTATATGGTGACGATACACACACCAGGTCTCGGAAGAATAGAGAAGGTTCGGCAGCACAATCGCCATGTGACCTTAGAACACAGCTTTCCAAATGCTGCAGCTGCAGCACTTATTCTGCTGTTGATCTCAGTATCAAGGTCACACTTAGCTGTTATAGTGTTCCCCAGATAACGAAATTTATCAACCTGTTTCAGCACGTCCTCACCAAGCTTAATGGTCAGTGTCTCACGACCATGGATGTCTAGGGACATCACTTCCGTCTTTTTGACACTGATCTTTAGGCCAAATTTGCAGCATGCTTGGTGGAAAGTGGACATTAGCTGTTGCAGGCCGTCTGGGGATTCTGTCAAGAAACACAGGTCATCAGCATACATGATCTCTGTGATCAATGCATACGAGACTTTGGTGCGCGCCTAAAGTCTGGCCAAGTTGAAAAGACTGCCATCGGTGCGAAAGCGAATGCGAGCCCCTTCAGAAACAGTTTGTAGGACGTCCTTGACTACTACTGCAAAGTATAGAGCGAACAGTGTGGGTGCTAGTACGCATCCTTGCTTGCCACAGGTAACGGGGAAAAAGTTGGACTGTTCGCCGTCTATGGAGACGCAGCACTGCATATCGTCATGCAGGAGTCGCAGAAGTCTCACAAACTTTTCTGTGCATCCTAGCTTTCTCAGTACCATCGAGAGGGCTTCACGAGGCACACTGTCGAATGCTTTCTCCAAGTCAACAAAGCAGAGGTACAGCTGACGTCCCTGCTCTCTACTTTTCTCCTGAAGTTGACGCACCGAGAAAATAGCTTCACATGTGCCTCGGTTAGGTCGGAAGCCAAACTGGGTTTCAGGCAGGATCCTTTCTGATAGGTCCCTTAGGCGGTTCAATAGAACTCTTGCAAAGACCGTTCCAGGAGCTGATAGAAGTGAAATACCGCGATATGAGTTACAGTCGGATCGGTCACCCCTGTTCTTGTAGAGAGCACTAATACGAGACAATTTAAAATCGACTGGTACTCGCTCCTCCTCCCACATTCGAACAAACAGTTTCCGAACCGACGTGTGCAAATCCTTACCGCCGTATTTCAAAAGCTCGCTTGGTATGTGGTCAATGCCAACTGCCCGCTTATATTTCTGCTGCCTGATGGCAGTGACAACCTCGTCAAGCGCCAGTGGTTCATCCAGCTCGATACATAAAGGGAGTTAAGGCATTAAGCTGATGTTTTGCAGATCGGCTGATCGATCCACGTTGAGCAAAGTGTTAAAGTGTTCAGCCCAACGTACTAGTACTTCCTTCTTGCTAGTGAGGAGGTGTGAACTATCTAAAGACCTCAGGAGTAATTTTGCTCGGTAGGAAATACCAATCAGCTTTCGCACCTCGCAGTAAAACTCCTCAAGCTGTTTAGTGTCAGCAAGCCACTGCATTTGGCAAGCTTTGTCCTGCCACCACTTATCTTTTATCTGACGAGACAGCTTGCGCAATTCTTGGTCACTCGCTTTGACCAACGCAGTGCTTCCGCCTCTTCTACTGTGCTGTCGCAAAAGCTCTCGATGTTTGTCGAATGCTGCTCTGAGAAGCCTCATTGTTGTCATCGAACCAGTCTTCGTTACGCCGATATTTAGTACCCAATGTAGCTGAAGCGGTTTCCATAATGTGACTAGACATAGTTCCCCAAGCAGCACCGACATCATCCGCCTCATTTGTAGGCCACAGCTTTCCCGATATGGCTTCAGCATATTCCTTTCTAGCCTCGCAGTACTTTAGCCTGTCCACGTTTACACACGCAGGCTTTTTATCTATGGATCTTCGAGGCCGGCGGAGGCGGAGTCTTAACTTAGTGACAATGAGTCGATGGTCAGTCCAACAGTGTGCACCGCGCATAACGCGGGTGACTTGCACTTGACTGATGTCTTGTTGTCGTATGATGGCGTAGTCTATCAAATGCCAGTGTTTAGACCGCGGGTGCATCCACGTTGTCTTGTGCTTGGCGGCAAGCCGGAACATAGTGTTCGATATCGCAAGGTCGTATTGAGCACAAAGACTGAGCAGCAACTGACCATTGCTATTCATGTTGCCGACTCCGTGTCTACCCAGAACTCCAGGCCAAGCCTCATAGTCCCGGCCAACTCTGGCATTAAAATCGCCTAGCAGCAATATCTGCTCTTTACTATTAATTTTGTTAAGGCATTGAGATAATTCCTCATAGAATTTGTCCTTGATATCATCAGACTTGTTCAGCGTTGGTGCATAAACACTGATGACATTAAGGTAGTTGTCCGAGTCCAGGTGAAGGCGCAGTGTGGTAACGCGGTCCGAGATGTGCACAGGACATTCATGAAGTCGCTTTGTTAATTGATTTTTGATGGCAAATCCTACCCCAGACCTACGAAGTTCGGATGAAGGGGTACCTTTCCAGAAGAAAGTATAACCACCTCCAACTTCCACCAGCTCTCCTTCATCAGCGAGATGCAGCCACATCCACATTATAGCGACGAAGTTCCCGAGCTACAATAGTGGTTTTGCGCTCGGGGCAGGCGTTGCCAGATGGCAGAGATCTGTCAATCAACGTTCTTACGTTCCACGCGCCAAATGTTACAATAGATGGTTTCATGACAGTTTTATTCTTTCTGATACGTCGACCACGAATTAGATTAATGCAGTGGCAGCCGCGGTTACTACCACCTTCCAGGTCGGGACGAGCATTTTTTTAGGACACCTTTTCTAGCCCCCTCCTCGGCTGAGCAAGGAGAGCAGTGCCTCCCTAAATAGGGCTGCTCTGTCACCCCAGGTGCTGCCGAATTCGCATTGTCGTCCCAAACATGCAATGCGAAAGCGACCACGACGTGTACTCACGCCCCTGAGGCCGCCTATGTGCAGGTATCGGACAAAGTCCGGCTTGCATCGCGCCGAACCTCTCTACCTCAGCCCATCGCCATAGGACTTAACGTACTCGGAGTCCATATATCGGAAGCGGTCAGTTGCGCAGGATATATTAAGGTGCGCAAGCGTTCGCGCATACGCAGGCGCACACACTCGTCCTCCCCCTTCCCGATTCAGTGGAACGGTGAACCGCTACGACTAGAAAAGAGTTCGGATGATGTGTCTGGCCAACGGTAACTGTACGCCCTCTACCGTCGCCCTAGGCCATCCACCTTGCCTTGCTGTATCGCCGAGTGTACCAAGCCCTTTCGCAATATCAGCATTGGGTTGCCACCCTCGCCGAAACAGACTTGGAGAGGGATACTACTGTCTCTACGGGAGGGGGCCAGAGACAGTAGCAGCTCGAGAAGCCGGGGCCGCATACCCGTATACCACAATACAACTTTCGGCAGAAGTTGCACTGGGTACCCCTGACTATGAAAGTAATAGTATGTTAGTAACGAGCTAAGCAGCGAACTTTAGTCTCTGCCTGCCCCTATCGGATGCATCAACCTGTGTAATTTCTCTCCTTCGAATAAATAATTATTAATACCACCCTATAAAACCTCCACTGTCAAATACCAAAATCAAGGCGAATTTGCCGACCTTGTAACTAAACCAACAGCTATTTTTATTGACACATTCTAAATACGATTCTACCAATTAACACCGTTCGTGTACTATCAAAGTGTTTGATATTAAAATCTGATTGTTTTTTCCTTAGCTACTCGAGGAAAAAGCGTGTCTCCATACAGAGCGTCGCTGGGCGGCCGACAAAGCGGCACTGGAGCTCTATCTGACACCGGATCCAGACGGGCTTCGAGCTCTGTTAGTCAGGTACAATATTCATTTTAATATTGAGAGCACAGAATTTGGACTTCCCCTGTATCTCGCGTTCGTGGATTATACTAAAGCCTTCGACAGTTTGAATCACGCCATTATTTTTAAAACTTTACATAAACAAAATATACCTGACATCTACATCCAGATTTTACAAAGAATATACTACAATAGCACAGCCGCCATCAAACTGGAGAATACAGGACCGTCCTTTCCCATCAGACGCGGGGTGAAACAAGGAGACCCACTTTCCCCAAAACTATTTACAGCCGCTCTACAAGAAGTTTTTAATAACTTACCATCCAGTTGGGGAGGGAAGGGCATTATTGTTGGTGAAAAAAGATTAACCAATCTACGTTTTGCCGATGATATAGTCCTTTTCTCTTCTTCGGCATCGGAGCTTGAAACTATGCTCAACGAATTACATACTGCAAGCGTCGAGGTTGGATTGAGCATGAACATGTCGAAGACGAAGGTAATGTCGAACGCCAGACAATTAAAAACCAAGGTAGGGGGTGTGGAGATTGCATACGTTGATGAATATTTATATCTAGGCCAGATAGTATCCTTCCAGAATAGGCAGGAAGCTGAGGTCAAGAGACGTATTGAAAACGCCTGGAAGAGCTACTGGTCTATGAAGCACTTGCTTAAAAGCGATCTCCCACTCGCTCTTAAACGAAAACTCATGGACGTGTGCATTCTCCCCATCCTTACATATGGCTCTCAGACCTGGTCCTTGACTAAAGTGCAAAAGTCCGATCTCGGGGTTTGCCAGCGGGCTATGGAGCGCAGTATCCTAGGTGTTAAATTATGCGACCGTATAAGAAATAGAGATCTGCGCTCCAGAACGAAACTTGTGGATGTTGGGCAACAAACAGCCAAATTAAAGTGGGACTGGGCAGGCCACGTCTGTCGCATGTCAGGAGAGTTGTGGGCTAAGACTGCTACTGAATGGGCTCCCCAAAACACCAAAAGACCACGTGGTAGGCCGCGTAGAAGGTGGAAAGATGACCTAGATCATTTTAATAAGAACTGGAGGATGAAAGCCTTGGATAGAGACGGATGGAAGAAGGAAAGGGAGGCCTTTGCCCTGCAGTGGGACAGTATAGGCTAGAGAGAGAGATTGAGAGCACAATGTTCAGCTTGACTGCCTCGATGGCGTAGCTGTATTTATTTATTTAATCCTTTATTGCACAATAAAAATACAGTGAAGAAACACAATAATAATAATACAAGAGGCAGCCTTATCACTCTAGGTAATTTCTTCCAGGGAACCTTTGGATGGACATTTAAAATAGGAAAATGAGAGAGCAGGTTAAGGTAATAAAAGTCTAAGGTATATACATGTACTATGGTATGATTATAACGCTGAGGTCTCGGGTTCGGACCTTGGGTTGAGCAAAGTGGTATTGGATTTTTCTATTCTTTATCAGAAGTCAGAGTCAGAAAGCCCGATATAGAGGTAAATTGGTAATAAGCTCGCTCCTTATCATATCGTGGAACACATAAGGTAAAACGTGGATTTCCTAGTAACACCACTCTAGGAAAAAGGCGTGATTCTTATGTATGATGTCAATAATATTCAGCATCCTCATCTTTGTTCTAGAATATTCTGTCACATATTTTATATTCATAGCATTCTTTTAATTGTGACAATGACAATGCTGTAAAATTTGAAAAATTATTTTGTTACATTTTACAAAATCTAGGCTTGCCCAGATTATATTTGCTTATCACATTTAAGTTGTTTGTAAGAATTAATACGGAGTAGAACTTACGGAATTAAGTTATTTACTGGAAAACTGCTTTCTGCGTTCAGATAATGATAAACACAGACCTTAATTTATTTTTATTTAGTACAAGAAGTATTTTTAAAAATGTCCGTCGTTTATTCGATATGGCAAATTCCACTACAATGCTTTATTTTCTTTTAGATTCAGTCATTTTCAGCTCCTTTATTTTACTATAAACTTTTATTTTTACTGCAATGGATCCATCTCGTTAGAGTTTTTACTACGTTTTAAGAGTAATATTCCCTCCTAGAATTTTGTCCTCAGAGAAATTTCCCTTTCAATTTGATTAGTTGATTTTTCGCAAGTTTTCACTTTTGATGGCAGCGCCTTCCAGACGACTTTGGTTTTTTTCGAGGCTTAACACGTTAACTGGAGCACTAATTAGCTCTAAGGAGACAAGTTCAGACGAGTAGTTAATGGTTTCTTAGATTTACGCGAATGTTACACATTGAAATAAAACATATTTATGGATTTTATCGCGGATTATTTTTTATCTACCCGACGTTTCGATTATATTACAGTTTTCGCGATCACAAGACGGATAAAATCGTAAATAATCGTTTTATTTTAATGAGTAGTTAAATTATTAAAAATAAAAATGTTGCGTAATAGGTATAATGAAAGTAAAGTAGGCTGTGAATTATAAGGCCTTTCAGGTTCAGGTTTTCTGGTGAGATATTTGGTGAATGGATTTGAATGAGAAAACTCCTCCATACTGACCAACGGGTGCATTTGGTATATCGAATTTAGCCTCGGTATATCCGATTTCCAAAACGCTGACATAATTGTATCGATAGTTGAGAAAACATTTATCACTCAACATACTTTACTTAATTAGATATTAGAATTGAGATATTGAGCCAAGCATTGCTACTGTCCATGAGCAGTGGTATCGCAAGCGCTTTCCATCTATCATAGCGATAAAAAATATATACCACCCGTAGAATAGTTAGTGCAATAAATGATCCCATAAAAAACATTCTGTAAAAAAATTCCAAGTCTCGCAGCTCAGTTTTTCTACCGCAAAAAGTTGTGAGATCCATGTAATACCAAGTCGATTAATTTATTTAGTCCTTGCTTAAGGGAAGTTCTGTATAAAGTTATTACGTAAGTTATTATAATATCAAAACTAAAAATTCTTTACGTTGTAAATAAATAGATTGACTTGGCCATCGCATGAAAACATAATGTATCGTACAATTTATACATAATGCTACTGCCCAAGTCGATCTATTTATTTAAAACGTAAAGAATTTTTAATATTGATATGATAATAACTTTATACGGAACGTCCCTATTAATAAATTAATCGACATGGTATTACATGGATCTCACAACTTTTTGCGGTAGAAAAACTGAGCAGCGAGACTTGGATTTTTTTTACAGAATGCTTTTTATGGGATCTTACGTCTTTTTGTAGAGTCCTACTTTTTCCTTTTCGGTACTTTTTATTTCTAGAATATATATAACGATTTTTCTTAAAGCCTCTGTCTTATGGTTTTTTCTTATTTTTGTAGGTATATTATTAGTGTTCTTTCTTTCATGGTAATTGATATTTTCGAGCTATTTAGTCTATTTATTTGCTAGTTTATCTTCGTCATGTTTTTCTAGAGGAATGTTGTACAGTTTCAAGGGCTGAAAACACCCTTTTCCTCTCTTAACCCCCCTCCTATTATGCCTTATATATAATATATATAGAGACCTATCTACAACTAGTATTCCATTATATACGGGTACAACGAATCATTAACTGCAAACTTTGTATTCGTATACATTTATATGGGATTACAAAGTTATTCACGCAGTTGGTGTATCTAGAAAACTAGACAGAAATTATGAAATGTTTAAATTTTCCCTTAATTTAGACACTAAATACTAATTATATTCTAAATTTGAAGGTTCTATGTCTATTAGAAGTGCCTTAAACTTTTGATGATCGGTCAGTCAGTCAGTGAGTGACAAAATTACGAGAGTTTGACAAGTTATAATTCTTAAACTACTGGATCAAATTGAATGAAATTTTAAATGTACCGTGTTTACACAATGCCTACTTAGTAACTGAAATTTCAGGCTTCTTGCTTTAACCACAACGAAGTTATGGGGGGTTGAAAATGGTCTGAATTGCTTCGAGAAAAGGATAACACTGCGCCGCTTTTTAGCTCGACTTGGAGGGGGCACTGTCGTGCCCCCAGATAACAAATAGAAATGTATAATAAAGTCGTAATATACATAATGAATACACCAAACAGTCTATTAGTAATTGTCTCCTTACGGTGATCGAACCTTCGGTCTCACATTTCACAGCCGGCGTCCAACGAATTGTGTTACGGCCAATCAAAACAACCCTTAAAATCAATCATCATTTTGTTTGAAAACCTAACCATTTCAAAAGACATATCCTATTGATGTGTATATCCCAGAGTATTCAATACACTCCAACCCTACCATTCAGTAGGGCCAAATTATTCAACGTAAAATATGAATACAGAATTTCTTTTATCATAACACTTGAGTTTCTGACGAACGAGTTATTGACCTATTTAGCTTTGATGGATAGACCGTGTTTGCGAGGCGTATTTATTCAAAACACCGAAATATACGCTCGAGTGTTGCTCCACGATGTTATATTTCAAGTAGAAAGAGGATTTGCTTTGTAATTTTTGATATTCAGTTGATCTTTTTGAGTGGAGCAATGCAGTAAGTTTTGACTGTAACGTCAGTTGGGCTGGTTTGACTGTTGATTGTGACAGAGCATGATTGGATAGAAGTGAAGTGATGAAGTCGCTGAATGCAGGCCGCTTCCAACAGGTTGTTGTGGAGATCCTTGGAGGTGATGATGATGGTATCTACTGGAAAGCCTTGCAAAAAAATCGTAAAACAGCTCGTAAAACAGCTTTGTTCTCACATTTTTTTCGTTGCCGGCAACCGAGTAATCGCTCCTTCACCGTTTGTCTATGTATTTTAATTATATCATATCGGAAGTCTTAACACAATCAAGTGTTTTCCTTTTTCACTGATTCAATTTCACAAGCAATCATTTGTTAAACTTATTGTCGTGATGTGTGGGAATTTTATTTCTGAATCTAAATTAAATTAAATATTTTGATTGATTCCATATTAATTATGTTCCTAAATAAAACAAAAGCATGGTTGTCTGAAAGATATTGCTTTTTGCTACTATATATTGTTTTAATTTAGTGTAAAATAAAGATTTAAATAAATAAATAAATGAATAGTCGTCACGCCCGTATCCCATAAGAGTATACAGAACTATACATTACTTATACTTTGCTCCACCCTAACATACAACTATCGTTTCACCCACTTTCATCTATCCTTTTTTTAATACACAATAAATTATGCTCTTCATAATCTCATATGCTTTTTGGGTAATATATTACACCTAGTCTCTCTAACTTATCTAAACATTTAATTAATAAATGGAGCCATGGAGGTGGCAACTATTTCATAATCTGACCTGCTATTTGTAAAATATATTACACATAGTCTCGCTTTCCTATACATTTAAATAAATAAACGAAGCCATGGAGGTGGCAATCATTTCATAATCTGACATGCTATTTGTAAAATATATTACACCTAGTCTCGCTTTCCTACACATTTAAATAACTAAACGAAGCCATGGAGGTGGCAATCATTTCATAATCTGAGATGCTATTTGTAAAATATATTAAACCTAGTCTCGCTTTTCTATACATTTAAACAAATAAATGAAGTCACAGAGGTGGTAATTTATTGGCAGTGTGCCTGACTCGCGGTCTGGTGCAATTTATTTGCGGCGCTGCATTGGTCTCTATTGTTAGTCTTTGTATTGTTAGTAATAACGAAGCGGTTAACATTATTTTTACTTTGCCAAGAAGAGATTAAGTAAATTAAATTTTAGTCTTTTTTTTATTGCAATGAATGTCCAGGCGAGCATGCCGTTCGCCTGATGGTAAGCGGCCGCTCATAGACAGTAGCAGCACCTAATCTGGGGGCACGGCAGTGCCCCCTCCAAGTCGAGCTAAAAAGCGGCACTGTCGTACCATCCTTTTCTCGAAGCAATTCAGACCATTTTCTACCCTCTATAACTTCGTTGTGGTTAAAGCAAGAAGCCAGTATATTATGTATAAATTGTACGATACATTATGTTTTCATGCGATGGCCAAGTCGATCTATTTATTTACAACGTAAATAATTTTTAATATTGATATGATTCTAACTTACGTAATAACTTTATACAGACGGTTCCTTAAGCAAGGACTAAATAAATTAATCGACTTGTTATTACACGTATCTCACAACTTTTTGCGGTAGAAAACCTGAGCTGCGAGACTTGGAATTTTTTTACAGAATGTTTTTGATGGGATACAAACTTGTATTACAAAGCAATGCTTGGCATTCCACTGCGCTCGCCATCCTGAGACATAAGATGTTAAGTCTCAATATCCTGAGTAACTACTCTGGCTACAATATCCTTCAATCCGAAACACAAGTGTACATTTACACTGCTGTTTGACAGGGGAAATAGACACTGTGTTGGTACTTATCTCGGTAGCCTTTCACCTATGAGAGACTTGCCACCAATTAAGTCTGATAATATTGTGCTGGAATATGTGGCTTCTTATTTTCTTTATGGGGTGTGCGGAGTGTTGTTAAGTTGTCGGTGATCAGATGAAATGCGGATGTAGAATGAAGTAGAAAAAATGTCCAAAGTCCAGATCACAGAATTTAATCTAATTTAACACAACACACAATACACATAAGAAAAGAAGGAGAAAGAGCGAGCAGACAGTCAAGTAACACAGAACAGATATAAAGTCTTAAACGCGAAACACAGGAATATATAATATAGTTACACACATTGACTTATATTCTACCGATAGACGAGGCGCGTCATAGAAACTATTTGTCCCGTATTTGTCAAAAGCTCAGTGGCGACATCTACGACGTTTACTTTAATATTACAAATTACGATCAAAGATTATTAGACAGACAAGACAGTTCATGTCAATAATAGCTTTTCCTAAGATACTGCCTAAGTATCAATACCGTCATAGCAATAATATTTTTTGTAATGTTTTTTATTTATTTACGTGAATCATGGAAATGATGTAAATGAAATTAAATACTCTTACAAGTGTATAAGTCTGACAATCACTCAGTGTACAATCAGTCTGACATTTATTATAATAACATTTATAAATTTTTAACAAGCTGATAAACTTTTTTCGAGACTACTAGACAGAAGGAATGGTATAACAGAAGTTTTCAAAAATGACCAACGCATTTGGAATATCTGAAATCATCGTGTAGAAAATGAATTGAACAAATATAGGTATGTTCTCATGGTAGCCACTTATATCCGTTCCAATAATTCGTAGAATATAAAACATTTTTTAATGATATTAGTCTTCAATAGCAATCAATGGATTCGAATAGTCCATTAAGTAATTCATATTAAGAAATGGGGTCTAAATACTAGCCACTGTTTCAAAACATACATACAACACACATATTTTGAGTTATTAATTAACAACATATGATTAAAATAAAATACTGAAATCAATTTGCAACTACATTCTTCCTACATTGTATTTGTATTTGTAATGTATTCGAAAAGTTTATGCCTATTTGGTCGACTGATATGTGTGTAAGTGTCCCTTGAATAATCTATATCTTATATAGTTCGTCTCTCTCACTCGACGGGCAATTTTTATGCGCGGAAATGAGACATACGATTAAGGAGCTCACCTTGTATTTTAACGAGTTCTAAAATATATTTAATTCAATAATAAATAAAAGATTTGTATTATCGGCATTATTCTACAATATTATATCACTTACGTTGTATTCTATAATTATATTGTAACTTCAGAAAATTTCGCTGTCGGTTTGACGGGGAAAAGTCAAAATAAATTACTGTCCCACAAACTTATCTGACCCGGTGAGAGAGTCGCTGTTGTCGAATTTGGTGTTGCCATTAAAAGTAGATATAGCAATAAAGTGGGTGAAGTAAGATTTTTCAATTCGATCAATAGTGTCAGGAAAATTAGTGGACCAGTTTCCTTTGCATGTTATTTTTCCTTCCCAAGATTCCTAACAAATCGCTCCCCATACCCTTAAACAGGTGTATCTGTATCAGCCCATATACTATATGTACCACTGTTGGGAACTGCCCAATTCTACAATCGAGAGTGCCATTGAGGGTGGTTAGGCTATATCATAGGCCATATAGTCCACCATGCTGGCCTAATGCGGGTTGGTGGACTTACATACCATAGATATTCTTATAAATTGCTATGTTATGTAGATTTCCTCACTATGTGTTCCTCCACCGTTTTAGTGCGTGTTTATTGACTATCAATACCCACATGACTCCGAAATGTCAGATTTGTGACCTGGGATTCGAGCCTACGACCACCGTGAACATGCTGGCAGTCGCGTCTGGTCCATTCATCAACAGGCCCCAACGAACGAAACGATAAATTCTAGTTTATTATAATATGTACTTACATGTATTGTACTAGTACGTACAAAATTTTGTTTATGTGGTATTTATTTTGAAAAGCTGACAACACAGACCTGTGGCGGCAACTACGCGTTGATACAATTTTTCTAAATGTATTATTGGTGCTTGAGATGCTTTTCTTCCTTCATAAAATTTAATACCTGAAGTCTAACGTTCCTAGCGTCACTTTATCAAGTTCTCGGCATATTTCACTAGTTTTAAATAATGCAGGAAAAATAAATACATTGAGTAAACAACCAATGGCAGATATGTCAGCGACTGGCAGATAGACTGACATTCCAAATGACGTTATTGTTTCCACTCTTGGCCACCGGGCCAGATAACTTTGTGGCTCTATACTTATAAATACAAACAAAGAGGCATACTATTGCGCGGCCGTCACGCGGCAGACTGATTCGTGTGCGGTGCATGCACCGCACTCGGGTGGGACACGTTTTTTACAAAGAACGTCTTATCTAGTGTAACATTGATATCGATGGTTACACATAAAAAGTTCTAGAAACTAGCGGTGCACATGTAAGCGAGTAGAGCAAATTAGGCAGTAGAAGTATTGCGTCCCGTGGTTAGATCACAACTGATCAGCTATTGAGATGTGGACTACCAGTTCTTCAATACCAAGCACCGATTCAAAATTTTATGTTACGCAACTGACAACTGATTATTAAAAACAAAAGCGAGTGGACCGCTATGTAAATAGGTCGGCGCATATATATATAAAAAAAATGTTTATAGTATCAAATTGTTTGTCCGTGTGTTTAAGAATTTATTTTTATATACATAAATAATTATATGTTGTGTGTGTTTAGTAAATATATATATTGTGTTGTGTGTATAAATATGGTGGCGATTTAAGTCACCCACATATTTTTATACCGGGTATCTCAAGACTGCTACCGAAAACGAAGCCGGGTGGTAGTTTTAGTGGCTACAAACACAATGCAACCAAAAATTTCGAAAAGAAACGCGACAATTATTTTTTATGATTTTTAAATATCTTCATTTTTGGGTGGTAAATCCATAGTTTTTGCTAAAATAATAATTTAAACACTTTTATACCTTAGATTATTTATAAATAAAAGTGTATACACTATTATTTTAGGAAAAAATGTATTTACCACCCAAATATGGTCATAAGAAAAAAATTACAAAAAAAAATGTCGCTATTTTTTGCAACTTTTTCTGTTGCATTGTGTCTGAAGTCGCTTAAACTACCACCCGGCTTCGTTTTCGGTAGCAGTCTTGATATACCCTGTATATCCATCCAAAGGTTACCTAGAATAAATTGCCTAGTGTGATAAGGCCGCCTCTTGTACTATTATTATTATGTAGTTTCTTTGGTATAATTTTTTCTATGTAGTGGAAAAAAGGATGGGATAAATAAAAAAAAATATTTTTGTTGCATTTATTTGTCTGTGCATAAGCTTCTTATGCATAATGATTATGTTCAATTTTTATTTGCGAATCGTATTTTGCGGCATCTTTCAATTTTCTATTTAGACTTAAAGCTACTTGATATATTATATTATGTAAAGCCTTTTTTACAATCTTTTTTTATTATTTTGCGATACACGATACGAATAGTGTTTGGCACATAAATTGCATTTTGGATAAGTTCCAATCGGGTCAAATCGACTAATACATGATGTTGTCAATATTATAATCTACAGTGTGGTTTTATTTTAATCTTTTTTATTTTGGCAGGTATCCGGCGACGAACAGAGAAGACTGTGCGGGGAACAAGCCAAGTACAACGACCGCAGCGGCTTGGGGCTTGGTGTCGGGCTTACCACCTATGGTTCGGTGGCTTATCAGCTGAAGGACGCTAATATGGAAGCCTCTGGGACTGTCGACTTTGTGTGTCGAGCTGCGAAGATTATGAATAGGACGAGTGAGTTGTTAACCTTTTGAGTACCGGTGTATAGCCCGCAGGTAGATCTTGTATTATGGGACTTGAGACTATTGTGTATGTCGTTGACCTAAAGCCGGTTAACTAATCACAAGTGAAAACGAAAATTAAAATATCTTTATAAAAAAATAGTAATTTTAGTATACAACAATAAATTGACAGGGTATAAATTAATGTATTTGAGTTTAATTACAATTTTATTATTATTATATAAGCGTAAAGGATTCCACCATTGGGCAAAGACCTCCCCTAAGCTCTTCCACAACTCTCTATTGAAAGCAATTTGCATACATTCCCTATTTCATGTTGTTATTTTACTGAGGTAAAACAGAAACAAACAATGTCAGACAATGAGCTTTGTATGAGTTTAAAAATATATTGAATTGGAAGTTGGGCTTGATATTTTCCAAAAACAATTTAACCCAAAATTGTGAGCTTATTGTTTCTGAAACATGCAAAATAAATTTTTAGTTAGGTTGAAATAACATAGATATAATTAAACCGAACTAACATCATAATTGCAGCTAACTTCATTTAATTGAAACCCGATATAAAATATAATGCGGTGAGTTTTATAAAGTAAGATCCGTGAGGGATCGAAATAAACTTTTCAAATCAAAAACTATCTTGTCTTTGAGGTGAACTCGAGATGCCAATGACACGAGGTTTTCTTGAGAATCTTTGCGATCTTGCTGAAATAAAAAATAACTTATATTTTAAAAAATAAATATTTTTTTATTACATACATAAGTTCAAAACACAAGCTAATAGTTTGCCTGATGGCAAGCACAAGAACAACTAAAACGGTTGGATGGTAGATGTGTTCCATCTAAAATTGCTTGAATACACTGAAGACAATGGATGAACTGAAAGTAGTATCTAAGGATTGAGTAAAGGGGAGATCAATAGTCTCTGGCTACAATGAAATTTTGACGTGAAGTTTTGATACGAAAATATTTATAAAATAGATTTATTACAATTTTAGATTAACTTTGAATCAAGGTAGACTTTACAGTACATTGAATAGCCTTGGTAGTTTTCAAAGTAATCCCAAGAAGACAGCAAATGAATATGCCACGCACAAACTTTCAGAACAAATATAAGGATGGTAAACAAAATTTATTTATTCATGCCAAGATAAAAACGGCAATATCCGGTGTAGCAAGCTAACCGTAGCCGCTGTCAGTTATTGGCGATTATGTTTGAAATAAGTTTACGACAGATTTTCCTGTAAAGAAATCTCTTTTGACTGTAAAAGTACCAACTAGAGTGTCTTATTGGAATATATTATGTATTATTATGGATAATTAGGGTGGTGTAATCTGTATGATGTTTGACTTCTATGTAATCGTTCTTTGGTGTAAATTTTACAATGAAGATCTGTTGGTAAACGATGTAAGTGTGGCACTTCTTAGGCTAATTTTCAAAAAATAGTTGCTTTGTGTTTGTAGTAACTAAAACTATCCCTCCTTCCTTCCTTTACAGTCGCAGTCTTGATATATGCTTTAATAGCATTTGGCAGGTTCATTGTAATCAATTTACCATGTATTAATTTAAAAAAGATGTCAACTGTGCCAGTGAAAACAAATGAAATCCACTTTTTTGTGGTCGAATATTCATACGTTGAAAAGATTTAATTACGATAAAAGGATTCATTATTGGTTTTGTTTCAGTTGTGATGACTGTGTTTCTCGCCTGCCTCGCTACTCTGCCTGTCATCATGCTTATTATGGGTGAGTTGTTTTATAGGTACGGAGAGTAACTCTAAAAAAAACGATGCACATTCCGAATGTTCGGATGTTCGACGTTCGGAGTAAGATATAAGATTTCTACTTCGAAAAGTCAATATTATTCTCTATTATACTTATCATTTTCTCCGAACGTAGTCCATGGTTGCTACGTACGATAGATGAACCCAACTTTTTTTGGAGTATCTAGGCACAATGTGAAGTTTTACGTACGGCGTCCGAACATTCGTACTTCGTATCGTTTTTATAGAGTAGTAAATCCTCAGGTTCGAACCCGAAGTTAAATAATTTACGGTTTTTGTTTTTATTTATCCCGATGTTTATAGTTGTATTTACTTGTGACAGTCACTCCCGTTATTTAAAGTAGTGTGTATGTATGTATTTAATTTAATTCACAAGTGTGTCGGTTTAATTAACACTGGTGGTAGGTCTCTCATATGTGAGAGATCATCTGGGTAGGTACCACCGCAATGTCTATTTCACCCGTGAAACAGCAGTGTAAATGCACTGTTGTGTTTCGGATTGAAGGACATTGTAGCCAGAGTAACTACTGGACATATTGAGACTTAACATCTTATGTCTCATAATGGCGAGCGCAGTGGAATTTTGCTACTGTTTATAAGCGGTCGTAGTGCTTACCATCAGGCGAACGAATTGCTCGTGTCACCATTGATTGAAAAAAAAATCAATTAAAATGGTTTGAAGAAGCTTGGATGCGTTAGGGATTTCCACTAATATTTATTTTAAAGTGGGATTGATTACTCATATAGCTATTTATATGTCTAATTAAATATATATATATATATATATTGTCTAATTAAATATATATATATATATATATATATATATATATAATATAATATATATATATATATATAATTAAATATATATATATATATATATATAAATATATATATATATATATATATATATATATATATACACAGGGTATATTAAGACTGCTACCGAAAACGAAGCCGGGTGGTAGTTAAAGCGACTTCAGACACAATGCAACAGAAAAAGTTGCAAAAAAAGCGACCATTTTTTTTTGTTATTTTTTTCCTATGACCATATTTGGGTGGTAAATACATTTTTTCCTAAAATAACAGTGTATATCCTTTTATTTATAAATAATCTAAGATATAAAAGTGTTTAAATTATTATTTTAGCAAAAACTATGCATTTACCACCCAAAAATGACGATATTTAAAAAATCATAAAAAATCATTTACGCGTTTCTTTGCGAATTTTTAGTTAATATATATATATATATATTTTAATATCTTTATCTCATCGGCTTGAATACGTATTAAAATATACTGTGAAACTTGGACTTCACTCAGAAATACCGGGTATTATTTTTTACTCTTTTACCACACGTATTGATATCAGATAAGCTTTATTGTAGCAATCCTGTCTAGGGTACCTGTAGCACATAACTGAAAATATCTATGAATAAATAAATACACCCAACAGTCACATACATAGTCCTGACCCCACACTAAGATCGAGTCTTGTGTCGTCGGTATCAAGAACTACGAAACACTTTTCAGTTTCACAAACACCCAGAGCCGAAACAAATGCTTGTGATTCACACATACATATTTGTCTCAGTGTGGGAATCGAACCCGAGGCCTCTCGTTTCACAGCCAGCGTGTAACCAACTGCGCTACGGAGGCTGTCAAATTTCCATAACTAAAACAAATATTTGCGTTTCAATACACAATACTTATTATACAACGTTGATGCGATCGATGGCCGTTTCTTTAAACTATACTAAAAGCATATACTAGGTACCATTTTGAAGATTTGTACTAAAAATCAATTAAATAGGAGCAGTAGTTTACTCATAAATTATTTTTTATGTTTTTGCCCCATTTGAACACGATGTAGCTTTTTTAACAGCTGATTACGTCTAACGCATGGTCATTCACCTTAAAACGATAGATTGTACTAAAATCTGCGCGTTGTTGCCGCTCTTACACAAGTCACACAATAATAAGTACAACTTACTTACAAAGTTGCTGATGCAAACAAGAAAGCAATAAATACACACATACCTACACTTTCATTACGAGAGAGACATAGCAAAACAACCCACGCGTAAAAGAAATAGAAATAGTTGAGTGTGTGTGTGTGTGACTAGTACGTAATTTGACCTCTAAAAATATTTTTTAGGTTGCCGCCGCGATCCTTTCAGAACGTATGTAACACGGAAGCTCCTGCGCCGCCGCGCCGCGCCGCGCCGCTTTGATCTTGCCAATCTCGCGCCGTCAATTATGATTTTGTCTTTTTATTAACACTAAATAACTTTAAGACTTTATTTCTTTTTGTCATTGTGGCAAATTGTGGTGTTGAAAAAATAAAGTGCCTAGACTTGAACACTGACTTAATTAGAATTTAATCAATAATAATATTGTCCGGCGCCGTAACTTGTGCGTTCTTGTGCGTAAATGGAGGACATATCGAAAATTTAAAAATGTGTAATTTTAGAAATGTATGTTGTGGGCGTACTTCATAAGTAACTATGCGGGGTGCGCACACGCGGCGGCGGCGGCGGCGGCGCGGCGCGACAATAACACGCGCCGCGCGCGACGTTGCCAATTTTTTTATCTATTCGTATCTACAGGTCAATGAAATTTATTTACACAGGATGATTGCGTTGTACTCTTATTTGAAAGCTATTTAGTTTGTTTGAAACAAACAAAATCTCATTTTTGGTATTATAAATTTTTGTGCCGTGCCGAATTAATACCAAGGACTGTGACGTTCGGCTGGCGTTAATATAAAGTAATAAAACCAGCGTCGTCCACAAAACAAATATATTTAAATTATTATAGGGGTAGGTTACGCTGCCCGTCTGGTTCCGCGTCGCTGGTACCGTCCTGTTAATCCGATGATCCAAGCTCGTTGCTCCTTAGATGTCCAGCACGTGGGCGAGAAAAAAATCTCTTCTCAGCTGCATCAAGCTCCAGCGCGAAGTTAACAGGGACAGCCTGATGTCCGCTGGCCGACCGTTGTGACGCGGCCCGCAACCCTTACAATTAAAAAAAATACTAAACCGTAACGTTGCACCCTGTAAAATATGTTCACAGGAACTTTATCATATGCTTGTATGGTGTCGAATCCAACTCTTCTCGGATGGTACCCGTAAGCAGTTGGTGATGTGAATGTATGTGTTCACTATCAGATCGGAGATTACAAGATTTAAAAAAAAGTTACAGGAAAAGCACAAGACCACTAGCGTAATATGCAACAATGCTACATTTTCTAAATTATTATTATGAAGCTAAGCTAAAGCTAAAGCTACTAGTTGGCCGTTATAATTTAAAAAAAAGTATGACCTGGTTCAACACTTACCCAATGGGGTGCAAATATTAGATTATTTAAACCAGTGACCAGATGAAATTCCAGGTCGTGACGATTCGGTGAGGTTCCACCTCCGGCTTGTGAATTGTTTGCGAATTAACTAGTCGAGAGCGTATGACGACACTTTAATGTGAACGCAACTCGTTCAGGAAATGATCCGGCGCAAGAGGCGATCGGACGACGACTGACTCCCGCCGCGCCGGTGCTCCGCGCTAGTCGTGTGCTCGCGCTTGCATTGGTGACGTACCTCGGCTAACGGTTCCATATAATATGGCGGCGCGCGCGTCCAGGCGCTGCGTAATTTGAAATAACTACTTTCCGAAATGAAAAAATATATATAAATGTCGCTATCCAAAAAAAAAAAACAAACAGTGTAATTAAACATATAATTAATATTTGTAACTTAATAATGTGTAACGTTACAGGACGTATAGCATACATAGTGTAAGTTAATGCCCATCGGTCGCATCAACGTTGTATAAAATTATACAGACTGCCATATTTTTCACAATATTAAAATCAGGAAAAATATGGCCAAGGCCGCTGGCTTTCATCTTAAGAGCAGAGTTGGAGAGATAACGCGGCTGATACAAAGTTGACACAAATCTTATAACTTGAAGGGAGGACGTTTTGACGGTTACACAATTACGAGACATTTTGAGCCGCGAAAATACAGTGGCGACATCTATTTCCTTTTTCATTTTTCCGATGTCTTCTGGAGATATGTTTGAAATATAAGTAAATGATTGAATAAAAAAATATTACTCTGAAATCTGCCATATACTTTTTAGGTCATTGCTGGCAAATGATGAGAAATAAACTTACTATTTCCTATCTGTTTTCTGTGAGGAGTAACGTGGTCAATCTATAAAAAATCTATTTGTTATTGCTAATGGCGAGACGAGACTACCATTTGCCTGATGGTAAGCGATAAGACCGCTCATAAACAGTAGGAAAACCAAACGAACACCATGAATTACAAAGCAATGTTTGGCATTCTACTGCGCTCGCCAACCTGAGACATAAGATGTTAAGTCTCAATATGTTCAGTAGTTACATTGGCTACAAGTAATTATATCATTTATTAAAAATCAAAGATGTATAATTCATATATTATACTTCAGAAAACTTCATTTCTATTTTAGTATTTCAGTACCATTTGCAAACGGGCAATATCTCGAAAATTCGTTCTCAGTCCACAGGGATTTAGTAGACCATAACTAAAATTTTTAATAAAAAAAATAAAAACCGACTTCAAAACAAAAATCCACTAACAACCAAAAATAAATAAAATAATAACTACCACTCCAAAGCAAAAAAATAATATTTATTTCATGGAGCTCGTGAATGTTGATTAATTTGCTTAATGACTTGACTAGCCAACAAATCAAAATATATGCGTAACATATTGAAGGCGGGCCGCCCAGTACCAAACATATAGGACCTATGCCTTATATTAATTTAAATATCTATATGTTTGGTACTGGGCGACCCGCCTTCAATATGTTACGCATATATTTTGATTTGTTGGCTAGTCAAGTCATTAAGCAAATTAATCAACATTCACGAGCTCCATGAAATAAATATTATTTTTTTGCTTTGGAGTGGTAGTTATTATTTTATTTATTTTTGGTTGTTAGTGGATTTTTGTTTTGAAGTCGGTTTTTATTTTTTTTATTAAAAATTTTAGTTATTTTTATCTTTTTAGTGTTGATAGGCATTTAAATGAAAAAGATTTGGTCTCCACAAGGAATATGTTCTTTCCGATGACAATAAAATCGCTAAAATCGGCTAAAAGCTGCCAAAGATATTGGAATATTCACATGTTTATTATTTTTTCTCCCCCCCCCCTTCCTTCGCGCCTACCCCTTTTTCCCTCAACCACTGTAGCCTAGCCTTTATACTGAACTCAATGCAAAAATAACCGTTGAAATCCTATTAAATTTTGAGGAGTTCTACTCTCCAGGTCCGAACATGATAATAAGATCTTAATGTTGTGTTCCTGGGATCAACCTGTCAATACGTTTTTTCCAATGAAAAAGAAATCACTAAAATCACTTAAAAGCTGCCGAAGATATTAGAATTTACGTGTATTTTAATTTTATCACCCACCCCCCCTCACCCCCACCCCTTTTTCCCTCTCTCACTGTATCTTAACTTTTCTAATGAACGTAATGCAAAAAGAACCATTGCAATTCTCCTTAATTTTAAGGAGTTCCCCTCTCCAGGTCCGAAGATATTCATCAGATCTTCACCATATTTTTATGGGACCAAACGACAAGCACCAGCTTTCAATCAAAGAAAAAATGATCGAAATCGGTTCACACAGTACAGAGAAACGAGGTAACAAACATAAAAAAAAAGGGCACATACCGTCGAATTGAGAACCTCCTCCTTTTTTTGAAGTCGGTTAAAAATAAATCATAATAATTTTAGCGACGTCTTTTTATTTTTATTTCTTCGGCTTCGCTCAAATGTCGGGAATATAATTAGATAGCTGTCGGTTTGTTGAGTAATTAGATTTAGTATATTTTCTAAAGTATCGATTATGAATTTTTAATTTGCGAGCTACGCACACTATCACTTGATTTCGACTATCACTAGACTCCAAGCCAAGTTTTGAAATACTGGGTATCTCAAGACTGCTACCGAAAACGAAGCCGAGTTGTAGTTTTAGTGGCTACAAACACAATGCAATTAAAAATTTCGCATAGAAACGCGACAATTATTTTTTATGATTTTTTAAATATCGTAATTTTTGGATGGTAAATCCTATGTTTTTGCTAAAATAATAATTTAAACTCTTTTATACCTTAGATTACTTATAAATAAAAGGGTATACACTATTATTATAGGAAAAAAAAAATTACCACCCAAATATGGCCAAAGGAAAAAAATAACAAAAAAAAATTGACGCTTTTTTTTTTGCAACTTTTTCTGTTGCATTGTGTCTGAAGTCGTTTAAACTACCACCCGGCTTCGTTTTCGGTAGCAGTCTTGATATACCCTGTATAATTCGTTTTATGCCTCGGTGACGTAGTTGTACTAAGGTATGGTTACAAAGCTGAGGTCTCGGGTTCAAATCCCGGGTTGGGTGAAGTGATATTGGATTTTTCTATTCATTATCAGACCAGAGTCAGGAATTTGTGCCCGATATGGCGATAGGCTCGCCACCAATATGGATGTCCTAGCACCTCTGCCTACTCCTTCTGGGATATAGGCATGAGTGTATGTATGTATTCGTTTTTTGGGAATAATGTTTAATTATTTTTTTGTCATTAATATACCACGTTCGTGAGAGTTGAAGAAGTAGGTTTTCAATATAACTATTAAATAGCATAAAAAGGCACAGAATTAGAAAAATAGAAGGTCATTTGATTTTTCTACCAATTAGCAGCATGGCGTCAGGAATTTGTCGCCGGATATGGCGATGGGCTCGCCATCTATTACATCGTAAGACGGAACATATAAGGCGAAAAGTGGTTGTACTGATAGCACCTCTGCTTACCCCTTCTGGGAAACAAGCGAGAATTTATGAACATAATTATGTATGCATGTATTGCTGCGAAACACGGTCGCTTATTGCTCTGGATTCGAATCCAAGTTAACTTAGAGCAGCAATCAGAATATAGACAAAGCTAAATACCTCACCATAAGAAAAGCACACAAAGAAATCTCCAATTTATTTATTTTATTGTCCGTAATTTTCCACGTCTTATTTTAGTTTGTTTGCAATAGCAAAAATATTGAGTAGAAAAACAGATTGTTTCATAATAAATTTCAGTTGTTTCAATATTTAGTTCAGAGAATTTCTAAGCCAACAAATAAAACTTGTTTTGCCTTAACGGACCAATCAATTTTATGTTCTGAGAATTACCATAGCAACGAGTTGCGAGCAAATTTGATGTGAAAGAAGATGAATATTGACACTTAAGTACCCCGTTATTGAGTTGATTCAGGAATATTTACCACCTCGAAAAACGACAATTAATGTTTTGTGCGCTCATAATATTTGATTCGAGTTTGAATTGAGAGAAAGAGGGTTATTAATTTCTGGTAATACTGTATACCTCCTAGGAATTAAGAGACTTAATATCTAATTTCGCAGGGATAAGAGTGCAGCAGTCGTTCACAGTGTTTAGTAATTATAAGTTCTGTAGGGCGATTCACGTATTTTAATAAGTTCAGCTGCAGTGCAGTTGCGGTTAAGTTTCGATCAAAACAGCCCTTTTCGTATTCTTGTAATTTTGACAACCGCTGTCAAATACGCTCGCGTCAAGTTCGCGTCACGCAAACGTTTTAGCGTATTCTACTGCTGCGCGTATATGTCAATGTCAAACAAATTTCATACGTCTGACGTACAGTTGACGCGCAGCTCACGCGCAGTTCACGCGCAGCTAAACACTTACAAGAATACCATTTTGTACCAAAGCGTAAACTTAATTGTAACCGCACCGCAACTTGATCGGCGCGTCATAAAGTTACGTGAATCGCACTACTGAGTGGTATCACGCAGGGCTAATGCGAGTTGGTGGACTTTACATACCATTTACTTTTTTACAAATTGTAACAGCATGAAGGTTTGCTTATGTTATTCTTCACCGGCATAGTCTTAAAAATAATACAAAATAATTTTACTGGTGGTAGGTCTCTCATATGTGAGAGGCCGCCTGGGTAGGTACCATCGATAGGCATTGCTAGTCGCAATGAATATTTTTCCTGCCAAATAGCAGCCTAAGTTCACTGTTTTGTTTCGGATTGAAGGACATTGTAGCCAGAGTATCTACTGGCCGTATTGAGACTTGACATATTATGTCTCAGGATGGCGAGCGCAGTGGAATGCCAAGCATTGTTTTGTAATTCAGGGTGTTGTGTTGTTGGTTTTGCTACTGTTTATGAGCGGTCGTATCTCTTACCATCAGTTGAACGACATGTTTGTCTCGCCATTCATGGCAATGAAAAAATTAGATAGGCAAATCCAAAAAAAATCGCTATAATTTTTTTTTAAACAGCAGTCTATTTCAACACACTTCCGTTTACTGCAGTGAAACATAAATCCAGGTTTTATCCCTCGCTCGGAGAATAACGTTGAGAACTGAACGCTAAATAACTTAGGTAGTTTATTTTGCACTTTGCATTTTCTCAGTAAACCACACAAATGGATATTTTATAGTGTTCTAATTTTGTCATTTGTATCTATTTATTTATTCGTCCACACCGGGTTCAGGCTAACGCTATTCATTGACGACGCAATTATTATTGTATTGTGCCATACTGATTCTGTTTCGTACCCATATAGCTTTTAATAGTATATAGACAGAACAGGCTTTGCCCATTCTTCTGACCTGACACAATGGAATTCATCACCATATAAAAATATCTTCAGCATCCTTAGTTGAGCATTGAGATTTTTTATCCTTAACATCAAGCCAGTCCTTTTTGGATAACCTAACGCCCTCTATTTTAAACTTCTGCCTATTCATTACTGTCAAGAATAAGTGTAATCCAAGAAGCTTATACCTAAATGGAGATTGCATTCCGTATATAAAAGTGAGTCAGTGTTTTATACGGAATGCAATCTCCATTTGGGTATAAGCTTCTTGGTGTAATCACATAAATGTAGCACATACGAAATTCCATTCAACTCATGACTGGCTGGAATCTATTACCACGCTCTTTAGTCTTAAAAAAGGTTTTAATGAAAAACATTTGAAAGGTTAATGTATGGCAGGTTGTGGAGCTATTTTGAGTTGATTATTTAACGGTTTATCTGCTCTTAGGGGTGTTTCAGCGACGGTGTGTGGTGTCAGTGAATGGTTCTAATTTAATCAACTCCCGCTTTCTCCCCCTACACGCTTCCATCCCTTATTGTACAGGGATATTTTTGTACAGAACACTTTCATGATTATCGGCATTTTAGTTGCTAGACAGTAGTTGGGCTCAGTTTGTACACAGTTCTGGTTTAAATCGCTTGAAGTGCTAGAATTTTAGGTATATTTATTTTCTTTTAGCTACTGAACAAAAACATGTATACCTTATATTCACTTGCAATATCGTTAAATTCTAAATAATCTCATTTCGTCTTGAATGTTCACTCCCACGATGTGATAAGGGACGAATCTATCATCTCCTATCATATCTATCACCATATCGAGCGCAAATTTCTGATTTTTCTGACGCTGAAAATGAATAGCAAAATCACTTTACCCGACGCGGGATTCGAAATCGAGAACTCAGCCTTGTTGAGAACCACAGAACACTTGAATATGGTTAGAAAGGCAATGGCCGTCAAATTGTATGAAAACCAGCGTCGTCGATTTCGGAACACAAAACCTCTACAAATCCAATATACAAAGCTTGCAATAGTCGATTTAAAGTATCGATAAAATAAGGTAAATATGTTTTTGTTATAAGACCGGAACTTATTTTATCGATATGTTTAAAAGTTTTTCCGGATACAGTTATTTTATTAGTATTATGATAGACGGAAAATAAATGTGACTACAATATCTAATATTGAAAGATAATTTTATACTATTTTACAAATGTATATGTACAGGATTTTCAAGATTTTCAGCTGTGAGTGGGATATTAACATTTTTATTATTGGAAAAGCACTTAAATGCCATTATTACAATAAAATTATGATTTTTTACGTCAATAGCTTCAGTGGTTTTGATTTTTTATACAATAATAAAGTAATAAACAATTATACAATTTTAAAGGTTGCCTGGAAGAAATCGCTACTAGTGATGAGGCCGCCCATTGTACATAACCGTTATAGTGTGTGATCTTAAAACTGTATGTAGTCATTGTGTACAATAAAGCAATTATTATTATTATTATTATTATTTTGTGACTATAGTTTTGCTCGGATTGATTCCGGTAAACTGAAGTACACGGGCCTAAGCCAAGTGTACATCAGGGCGATTTTCCTGGGATGCCGAAGATCTTAAATGGGTAATGGGCATATCGGAGTCAGTCTGCAAAAACTTGCGAACAGTCCGGCATGTATTGAGGATTACAGCTTTTTGCAGCAGGAGATAAATGCTGGGAGGCAGGTTTAATGTTTTTAGTGACAAATGAAGTTGTTTGGGTATTACCCCTGTGGTGGAGAGAACTATAGGGACTATAGTAACTTTACGAAGGTGCCAGAGTCGTGTAATTTCCTCTTTTAATTCAGTGTATTTAGTTAATTTCTCTGCTATTGTTGTCTGTAAGTTGTGTGTGTTTGGGACGGCTATATCTATGAGGTACCCGGTGTGGTTTACTTTATCTACTAACGTGATATCTGGTCTATTGTAGGGAATGGTTTTATCTGTGAGAATGGCTCTATCAAAATATAATTTAATTTTTGTATTTTCTAGTACTGTTTCGGGGCTGTATTTATAATAGGGCTGGGGCTTATCAATCATGTTGTAATTCAGGGCTAGTTTCTGGTGGATAATACTCGCCACTTGATCATGCCTGTGCTTATAGTCGGTTTGGGTTATTGCTTTACACGCTCCGGTTATGTGTTGAATTGTTTCTGGGGAACTATTGCATTTTCTACATGTATCGGAATTAAGGGTTTTTGTAATAAATTTCTTATAATTTCTTGTCTCTATTATTTGGTCTTGTATAGCTAACATGAATCCTCCAGTCTCTGGAAAGAGTTGGCCTTGGCTGAGCCACGCGTTCGACGCCTCCTTGTCGACATTTGGTTGGCTCAAGTCCTGGCGGTGCCTTCCATGTAAAGACTTCTGGGTCCATTCATCTATTTTTGTTTTGTCGTCTATCAAATGTTCATTTTTCTGTTCTGTTCTGTCTTTTATATTGAGTGGAGTGAAGTGGCTATCGTTTTGTACTATTGATTTATGAAGTATAGAGGATGATGTTTTATTGAAAAAATACTCTCTTAGTGTTCTAATTTATCTATTATGGAGATTCACAATATCAATAAAACCTCTACCTCCTTCTGCTCTTGGCAGTGTGAGTCTTTGTATGCATGATCTGGGATGGTGTTTACGGAATCTAGTCATTGAGGTATTTATGGTGCGTTGTAAGTTTTTTAAATCAGATTTAGTCCAGTTTATTATTCCAAAAGAGTATGTCAGTATTGGTATGGCAAAGGTATTAATTGCTTTTATTGTATTTCGGGCATAAAGCTGCGTTTTTAATATGGTGTTGAGTCTGTGTTGAAATTGTTGTTTTAATTTTATTTTTGTGGCGATATTTATTATTATTATTATTAATAATAATTCATTATTTTACCCCTAGGACACAGTTTTTCCATAAGCGTTGCCCGTAATTATTTTTGGTTTGTATATTACTCATGATACAGATTTTTTTATCGTCTTCTGTTTCACGAAAATGATTACTTAAAACAAATCTTACTAGATTTTGTAGGAATCCAGTTGTCTCTACCTGTTGCCTTTATCAAATGACTCTCGGAAACTTACAAACGAATGAATTAATATTATAAAGTATATTCAGACACAAATATATGTTGTTCTCAAGTTGGCGGAGTTATCACATTAGAACATAAGGATAAGTCGTCAACGTTATCAAACGTTAGGAGTAATGCAATTTAAAATTACTAACTAGACTATACGAAATCTATAACTATATCGATATAGTTACTATATACTTGACTACAACACTGTGTGACATGTGACAAATTTCGAAGTTGATATAATATAAATGAGTCGTATGCATTGTGCAGGAACTTGGCATTCGCGTACATTGTATGTACGCGTAATCAGCAATGTATATTTTTTAAATGTCGTCTATCATATTATTGAATTCTTCAAAATGTCGTAATTATAAACCGCAATTTTTGGAAATAAATTTGGCAGTCTCCCTGGCGCAGGTGATTGGGCGGCTCTGAATCATCAGGGCGCTGTTTTGATCTCCGCACCGAGATAAATGCTTGTATCATCCACAGATTTGTCTCAGGTGCTAGTGAGAGCGAAAAGTCTCTTTTAGTTTCTGATAGACTGGTTCAGACGTCATCATCAACATGGTCAGAATGGTGTATACTCATATATTATAGTAAAATTGTAGAGTTACGCTTTTGTCAGTCATGAATGGATAGGCTCGTCCGGGGTGGCACGACTATCTCACAAAATCTCAGCGTGGAGCGACTGCTTTGCTAGCGCGTTGCGTTTTGTGTGTGAGATTGCAGGATGTCCACCTCTTCCCTCTTCCAATCCCCTATACTCCCTGCTTCCTTCCTAACTTGACTTGCCAGCCACACGCAGTGATCACTTACCATCAGATGAAATGTTTGCTCATTTGCCGTACCTATGCAATTAAAAAATATGTTTTTTTTTGTGTATTAATTACAACGGTCCGGTGATTGAAATCACGACTCCTCATTTCACAGCTATCTAACGCTGTCAAAATTAATATACATGCAAGTGAAATGATGGTGTAGTTATACTCCGGTAAGATTATAAACCTGAGGTATCGGATTCGAATCCCCGGTCAGGCAAAGTGATATTGGATATTTCTATTTGTTGTAAGGTCCCGAGTCAGAAATTGTGCCCGAAATGGTAACAGGCTCACCCCCTATCACATCGTGGGACGGAACATACAATGCGAAAAGTGGGTATCCTGGTTGCTACCAAGATTTTGCCTCTGCCTACGCTTTTTAGACAAAGGCGTGAGTTTATGTGCGTATGTACTACTGAAATTACTGAGCGTGTGCCTCAATCTGCAATTAATATGGTCCCCTGGCTCCCGAGGTGCCGTGTTTATTTAAATAAATTAATATTTATTGGGAATCCGCACCTAGGCGTCATAGTTACTAAATAATTCTATTGTAGTAATTGTTTTCATATTATTCTTGAAATCAAATTGATTTCAGGAAAAAAAATTGTATTGTGAAGAATTTACTAATAATAACTCATTTCTGTACAGAAAGAGAGATTTTGTGTACATGGGATTTCTCAAAGGTTATAGGTCAAATTTTACCACGCTAGCCTATTGCGGATTGGCGGACTTTATATCGTAGATTATGTGCTATGTGGAATCACTTTTTATACTTTTTAATTTTCACTTATTAATAATATTTTAATTATTTTTACAATACTCTATACTTTGGATTTCAATAAACCACAAAGACGTACTAAAAATAAAAATAATTTATTGGTGACCCGATTATCTTTATCAGCTACTCTCCTTTGTTAAAGTATAAAAAATAGACAATAGGATGCTGTTCCGTACTACAAAAATAAAATAAAATTTCTAATGCATAGCGCAGTATTGCCGCTTATTATATGATGAAGAATTGCAATATTCCTGTAACTTTATTCTAATAGAATGGAGTATTTCTTTCATTGCGTCTGAAAAGTGCGTCGTGGCCTGTTGGTAAACGGACTAGTCGCGGCTGCCAACATGTTTATGGTCGCGGGTTCGAATCCCAGGGCACACCTCTGACTTTTCGGAGTCATGTGTGTATTGATAGTCAATCACCACGCACTAAAACGGTGAAGGATTTACAAGAATTTCTATGGTACGTAGTCCGCATGGACTATATGGCCTAGCCACTCTCACTCGTACTCTCGATTGTGTCGGAGGCCCGTGCCCTGCAGTGGGACGTGTATGGGCTGATACAGATATTTTTATTGGTACCAACCTCGACACGAACATGCCATTCGCCTGAGGGCAAGCGATACGATCGCTAGATACCGACCGACCGATAGAGACTTTCCCGCCCACACTCACAACTACAAGTCCTGTCAGCCAGGATCAACAGTGGCTCGCAAAGAATTGACACCGAGCTACGGAGCTCGGTGAGTCTCTTAGGGACACAAGCTTGTGTTGAACCCCCATCGAAATTATTCAGAAATAAAAAATAAATAGAAGTTAGAAACAAATAATTGGCCAGTGCCCTTGGATAGTAGCAAGACCAAATAACACCAAGAATTACAAAGCAATGCTTGGCATTCCACTGCGGTCGCCATCCTAAGATATAACTTGTAAAGTCTCAATATATCCAGTAATTACTCTGGCTACAATGTCTTTCAATCCGAAACACTACAGTGCATTTAAACTGCTGGTTGGCGGGATAAATAGACATTGCAGTGGTACCCACCCAGACGGTCTCACATATGAGATCCCTACCACCAGTAGATTATTGCCACGATTGTTTATTAAAAGTAGGTTCGTATATTGTTTATGGGAAAGAAATAAACCTGCACATTATAGTTTTTTAAGAATTTCGGAGTCCGCCCATCCGCACCAGACCAGCGTGGTGGACTACATGGCGTAACCACTCTGTCATACTCGCGAGTGTAGAGGAGCCCCGTGTCCTGCAGTGGGAAGTATATGGGCTGATATAAATATATGAATAGGTTTATAGTTAGGATCAGCGTTTAATCAAATGCGCCATTCCAATTTACAACAGACAACTTAACAAGACACAAACAAAGAAGCGATCAATAATAGTATGGCAACGACATTGACGAGGTGCACAGACGAGCTTTGTTAAAGATCAAACAACCATTCAGATACGAACGCTCTTTACGAAACTGTCATCATGTGTAGAAACGAAAAGGTTTTGTATATTAACTACAACTGCTCGTGGAATTGCCTGCGTGGAATATTTCCGGGATAATATCCTTTCTCGATAAATGGACTTTCCAATACTAAAATATTTTTTTTATTTCTAGCTAGTAGTCGTGAGATTAACGCGTTCAAATAAACGTACAGTTTGTTTCAATATTTATGTGCTTAAATTGTATCTTTTACTATTATGACAGCGTGACTACTGTAAGATCTATGTTTATCGAGGTGATTTACCACTTACAGTAACCATGATATATCATTGTCTACAAGTCCTTTTTATCCAATATGACTTTTTAGATTAAATATTTTAACGTCTCACTAACCTTTGCGAGTACCTCTTGGGAGTATAATTACTGTCTGTTACACATTAGTATTGGGTTAAGCTATCAACCACACAAGCTAAATACATTTTAGGGCACTTCACATGTTTTTAAAATTCTTGTTTAAATATCCTTGTATGCAAGTCTTTTTGCCATTGTTTTCCTTTACCTTTGGCACTTCAAACGTTTTTAAAATTCTAGTTTAAAGCTTAAATTAGCAAGTGTTTCTTCCATTGTTTCCCTTTACCTTTAAAGTGATCAATAATGAATTACAATTATGTACACTCGTAACTTAAAAGTCAGGGGTACACTGGCTTCGATCATCCGACCTTGCCTGTCAAGCCCGCTGCCAACTGCCACACATAATTAAGTTCAGTGAAATAAAACTATTTTCGTGCTCACGGGGCAGGTTCTCAGAAACCACAAAAGATGTAAAGCAATCAAAACGTCGGGAAATTTTTTGTATTGTATCAGCCCATATACGTCCCACTACAGGGCACGGGCCTACTCTACAATCGAAAGTACGATTGACAGTGGTTAGGCCATATAGTCCACCACGCTGGCCTAGTGCGGGTTGGCGGACGTACCATAGAAATTCTTATAAATCGCTATGGTATACAGGTTTCCTCACGATGTTTTCCTTCACCGTTTTAGTGCGTGGTGATTGACTGTCAATACACACATGACTCCGAAAAGTCAGAGGTCAGAGAAAGTCGGGAAATGAAGCAATGTAAATATCAAACCAAGTTCACGATAAAATACGTAAAAAATATGTAACATTTGCGTATATCTAAAAAAACCATTAAACGTCCTACTGTTTCATATTTGCCTGTCCATTGTGCCTTACAAAAGTACAACAGTACAAACAATGTTTCTTAGTTTCCTTACTGTCTATAGAACCTTGCAAAACAGTACAATAGCGCTTGATTTACTGTTTCTTGCTCTACAAAAGAACAGTAGTACAACAGCACTAAACAAACGTTGACTCAATCGGGCGGCGTTTAATCAAACGTCCGATACGGCGGCCGGTGTAATCCGGTTAGAACAGATACAAATCGCTACCCAAGCTTTGTAATTGTCGCTGCCACGTGTATGCAAGCTTTGTACAGCTGTTGTTGGCGATTTATTTGTTTATTGAACGTGGAACAGCCTGCTTCTAAGGGTATAATTGATTCGAGAGGTAGACCTTCTTTCACCTATCAAATGTAGTACAAAGTAGATTTTCTAGCAAAAAAAAAATAAGTTTTCGTATTTCATGTTAAATATCATGTTAAATAAAAAAGAATATTTTTATTTTTTTAAATACATGTAATAATACAATGTTTGTTGATATTGCACCATATAAACATAGTTGTTTGTGCTGGCGCTTATATTCACTTAAAGTAAGATAAATATTTGTGCACTCTTAGGTACTCAGGTTTCTTTAAATATTTTTAAGTGATTGACTGAAAATGCAAACATAATATATCTTTATATGCCTGTACCTAATATGAAATCAAAGGCATTGTTATTGTTGAATAATTGGAATTAAACAATGGGCCGGCAATACTTTTATAATCCCAGCGTTGTGAATATTCATGACTAGTTGTCGCTTACCATCAGGTGACCTGTTTGCTCATTTGTTGGACCAATTACTGCATAAAAAATTAATTCAAAATTGAAAATAATGGGGCGATATAGCACGAAGTCCTACAATCAATTACCAAATTAGAAAAATGTATTTTTCCTTCAAATAATCTTTCAAACGTTCATAGTAGTTCAAAAGCTGCTGGTGTATGCAGACTGCAACTGAAAGCGAAGCCGAGTGGTAGTTTCAGTTAATACGGGCACCATGCAACTAAAAATTTCCCGATAACGAAACATTTTTCTCCTGTTGATATATTTATATCAAGAAAAACAAAATGTTCTAAATATCATTCTGTTTGGCGGCAAATCCATGGTTTTTACTTAAATAATAATTTAAACCTTTCCGTACCATAGAGTCTTATAAGATTCATTATTACTTTAGGAAAAAATATGTATTTACCACATAAATATGACGATAGGAAAAAAATATTTGCTTCTCAGTTTTTTTTTAGTTACATTGTGTTTGAAGTCACTGAAACTGCCATCTGGCTTCGTTTTCGGTCACCGTCTGATACATCCTGTATAAGAAAACAATCTAACTCACATCAACGCTCAATGCATCAAGAATGTATTATGTAGGATACACTAAATCAACATTGTAGGCGTATCTCGGCATATCGTCCAAGTATTTACTCGACACAACGCGAAGATTCCTTGATTAAGATCCGATCGCCAGTAATCCTCAATGCATAATCAGATTATCTGAACATGCCGATACCAATATTGCACTGTGATAAGTAGATTTAGACGGTATTGGTGTAGTTGCTGTGGTTATGTTGTGTCTTAGGTTTGAATACCGAGGTTAGAAAAATATTTGTTCGAGGAAGACATAATTATTGCGGTGCAATGGAAATAACATATAATTTAACCGGCTTGCTTAAAGTAGTAACGTGACGTTACACGTAAATCTTAAGTACTTTATTTGTTTGATTGGCGGACTTTATTTATCATAGGAATCCTTGCAAATCCCTGTGGTATGCAATGTATGGTATGACCTGTGATTTGAACCCGCGACCACAGTGAACATTTTGGCGCGTCCAGTCCGTTTACCAACAGGCCACCACGCACTTCCTACCTTCCATTCCACGCATTCACAATATTATGAAAGGAAATATAATTATTGTATCCGGTGAATAAACTATTTACAACATTATTTTGGTATTGACTTACGAAAATAAAATGTTTTGTCCAAGACTTAATATTTTCCGAATATCTTGCCTTTAGGTAGACAGTCGTTTAAAATTACTAGCCAAATCATTCAACATGAATAATACAGAATCTAAATTTTAAACAGGGTCGTTCACTTTACCTAGGGAGTGTCCTCTAACGGTGTGGGAGGAGATAAATTAGCACGAGACAGGTCAGGCAATGTTTTGTTGCAAGATATTTCTAAGAACGTCTAGTATTGCGGTTGCATCGAGTCACCATTTTATTTTCCAAATTGAATTTCGTGTCTCGGCCAGAGAATTATTACATTAGCGACTTCACTGCAGACTGCGTGATTGGTTTGTCTGGGAAATTGTTTTGAAATATTTTTAAATTAATTTGTTTTGTTATTTAGAAAATTCTCGTTTGAAATTCAAAACTATTATGATAAAAGTCAGTTGAAGTCAACAGCGTCTTGGCTCAACGCCCCGACCGTCTCCTATAGTAAGTAACAAAATCCTTACCTCATATCTCAAGAACTGCTGGTTAGAATTTATAAAATATTTTTGTTTTGGATAGGTCATTCATCGAGGCTTACTATAGGTTATATATCATCACGCTATGACCTATAGGAGGCAGTGGCGTGCCTAGGGTTGTGGACTAGGGCAAGCCCAATATTTTTTAGTAAGAATATGTATTGGTACAGGAGCAAAATGGTATTTAGAAAGAAGAACGTGTTCATCATGCGATAGGGGGCGAGCCTATGCGATGTAAATAAATAAAAAAATATATAGAAAACGACCCCAGATTCGAATCCGAGACCTCAACTTTGCGCCATCGAGGCAGCCCTAGACCTACCACACGATCTATATAAGATTAGGATAAAAACCAATAAAATAATAACTATCTTTATCACCTTTATGAAAAAATCTATTACAACAAGTTGTTTCGAAAAAATCTAATAGATGGCGCGATTTTCACGGCCATCTATTTAATATTGCCAAAATACTGAAGACCCCATCATTAGTCTTAAATAGATGAATAAAACAAATGTCTAAGTTAAATCACTTTTGGGCATGCATACGTAACTTTATATTGCAATTATTTTGTAAATTAATAAACGGCACTACAATAGCACAAGTATTTAACTTCGCGGCCAGAAATTTTTGTTAATACATTCATGTTATGTTTTTGTGTATGCATGTGATTTTTTGATTCATCATGAGCCCTGAAAGGAAGCTAAGGAATATTTGAAAAACACTACGATTACTGTCTACGCGAGCATAATATTAAGACATCTCATCACATATTATGTATATGACGTATAAAGAGGTTTATATACGGTTCAGAAAGCGGTTTTCACAAGAGAAGAACGGGCACGAAACTCTAGTGATGCTCTTTTCAAAATTGTACAATTTGCTAATTATCACAAAAGTTACAAGTGGTTTAAATCAGAGCAGGTCATTAATAATTTGTTATAATTTATTGAAATCCTCTCCTTCCACCCAGGTGTCCAGTACATCAGAGACTGTCCTGCCCAGCCCCGCATCCCGGTCTACATGGTGGTGGGCGGTGCGGCTGGTGGCGCTGGTATCTGCTGGCTGCTCTGGGCTCAGCTGGCCAGCAGGACTTCCAACTCGTCAGCCAGCGTGCCTGAGAAAGTGCTGGCTTATACCCTCACTATATTTCTTATGGGATGGTAAGTGGATTAAATTTTTAGATCTAGTTGTATCAAGAAACTATGATGAGTTTAGCTTAGATAGTGGCGAGGTCGTATTTTTGTTAATTCATCTCTATCAGCCCATAAACGTCCCACTGCAGGGCACGGGCCTCCTCTACAATTGAGAGTACGATTGAAGGTGGTTAGGCCATATAGTCCACCACGCTGGCCTAGTGCGGGTTGGCGGACTTACATACCATAAAAAATTATAAATCGCTATGGTATGCAGGTTTCCTCGTGATGTTTTCCTTCACCATTATAGTAAATAAATAAATAAATAAATAACACCCAACAGTCACATACATAGTCCTGACCCCACACTAAGATCGAGTCTTGTGTCGTAGGTATCAGGAACTACGAGAGACTTTTCAACATTTCTCTCGGTGCGGGGATCGAACCCGCGGCCTCTCGTTTCACAGGCGGCGTTTAACCAACTGCGCTACGGAGGCTGTCAAATATGTATGTAGGCTGTATAGTGCGTGGTGATTGACTATCAATACACATATGACTCCGAAAAGTTAATTCATATCAATGTCATATTTATATTGGTGGTAGGTCTCTCATATTTATGTGAAAAGCCGTCTGGGTAGGCATCACCGCAATAAATCTCCCGCTAATTAGTGTAAATGCACTGTTGTGTTCTGGTTTAACTACTACTGTATATATTTGAGGCTTAACATCTTATGTCTCAGCATGTCGAGCGCAGTGGAAGGCCAAGTATTGCTTTGTAATTCATGGTATAGTTTGGTTTTGCTAGTGTCCATGAACCGTCGTATCACTTACCATCAGTCGAATGGCATACTCGTCTCGATATTCAATGCAATAAAAAGAGAACAAATGTTTTTGACGTAATTTTTTTACACTGGCCCGTCATAATGACTACACTGCGCCTGATGGTAAGCGCAAATGCCGTCCATGCAGATTATCGATTGCACACAAAAACAATGAAATAAATACAATCAGAAATCAATAAAAAATAAAAGTACTCATACAATGGGCGGTTTTATCCTTCAAAGGAAAGGTCTTACAAGGATACACATACAATATAGTAATCGCTTTCAGTGAAAGCAGTCGATTGCACCTAATTCTTAAATAATTCCTGAGAAGTATTAATTGCCTTCAAAGGTCAGCATTTCAAATCAACTTGACTTACCACCTGATTCGCTATAAAGACTGTCAACAGACTATAAAACCAGCTGCAATTTATCAAAGAAAGATTAATCATGTTCCTGTACGGGTGCTTGTAGTCGAAATGATTTATTGCCAGTAATTATGCATTTGCAGTTTAATCGGCTTTGCTTCACATTGCAAATGTTGGATAGTGTTCTATTTCTATTTGTTCTATTAGTTTGAGATTTGATATTAAATTTTGTTCAAATTTACTATAATAATACAATTTTGTTTTATGTTTCATCGGAAAGTATTACTTTTATTTATTAATAATATTTATTTGAGACTGCGTTGCTAATTTTCCCTTAATAACTAATCAGAACAATTAATAAATGTTAATTAACACTATTATTTATTTTGAAGATTTTACTTCGCTCAGGCAATGTCAGCTTATTGAAGAAATACGTTGAAAAATATAGAATTAATAGGTATAGAAACTTATTGCTCTGCGCTTTTTGTATTTAAAGTTTTATATTTATTAATATATTTAATAAAATAGATAATGGACTAAGAAAAATAAAATATTTTTATGATTATTCACAAAAAAATTACCAATCAGTTAACAGCTAAATAATAATTTATCAGATAATTTATAAACATATTTTAGATATTGATTATTTTGTGCCTTCGAGCGAGTTTTGAATTCAGTTTGAGCAAAGAATACAATCATTTGAAACATAAAATTTATTTTGAAAATGTCTATGAGATGTTGATGGTAGGAGTTCTGCTGGCCTCTTAAAGAGGAAGGGACAAAAAACTCGTGGGAGAATCAGAAATACTTATAATATATACATATATGCATATTACATATACATTTGTATATAAATTATAAATAAATTCACCCAACAATCACATACATAGTCCCGACCCAACAGCGAGATAGTTTTTTGACGTATCAAAAACTACAAGAGAATTTTAGATCTCACAGACAAAAATCCGAAACAGATAGCCGTGATACCACAAAAATATTTGATTAAAAAACTGTACATACTTACACGATACAGAAGGAATTCTTCTTCTTTCTTTCTTCATTAAATGTTCTAAAAACCATCCTATTTTTCTAAACCACTAGAACCTGTAATAAGCAATAAAAGCAAGAGTCAACACTAGTTTAATAATAAGTTCCGCGCTATAAAGTCCGCACCGTCATTAATTTGCCGGCCGCCCCACAAGAAATAAACCGCATCAGAAACGTTCCAACTTCAATAAAAGTTACATCTCCAACGACATACCGAGGGAACAAATTTTTCTCTACCTCACGAGACTTACTTTAAAATAAGCCACACTTACTAGTACGAGTTATTCATGGTACGGACTCAATTGGAAGTGGGAAAGACAATTTTGAGTCGTAGTTTAAATGCTTTTTTATTGTATTGAATGGTTAAACGAGCATGCCGTAAGCCTGATGGTAAGCGATACGACAGCTCATGGACAGTAGAAAAACCAAACAACACCATGAATTACAAAGCAATGTTTGACATGCCATTGTGCTCTCCCTCCTGAGTCATAAGTTGTTAAATCTCATTATCTCCAGTAGTTACTCTGGCTACAATGTCCTTCAATCCTTGTTACCATTAAAGTGTAATTAGACTCCATTATAGTACCAATTTATTAGAATAAGTTAATTCATTATAATTTGTATCTTTCTCAATTAAAATTGGTCTCATATCTTATATTTTGTCATAGATTACTGATTGTTTTAAGTATTTTTTAATTATACGGATGTTCTATCTGAAATAAAAATAATATTATAACCAATGGCAAATATTTTTGAATAGTTTAATTTAACTGGTAGAATTTTAGCTTAAGTTAACGACTACCTTACCTTATACATTGTGGAGGGAACTCATAATTTTGACTTACTCAGGTGGACACCTATTTGGATTCGTCTGAGATGCAGTGTGCATTATTTTGAGCGGTAAAATATGGTAATAATTTCCTAGCGGATATCTTTAGTGGATTGGATTCCTTACATTATTAAGTGCATTGTAGTCAATTTATCACGCCGTATATTTTTATATACACAAAAATGGACACCCTATTCGAAGAACAATCTGATCCCCAGGTTTTCTCAACTAAGGTCGATTGTGTCTTTCAGGTCATCGCTCCAGCTTACACAAAATTACATTATCTATGCTAATGCACCGATCTGAAACCCTTTATAACCCTACTTTGGAAAATCTCAAAGAAAAAATAACATTTGAATAGAGCTACTCAAAGCATTATCTATAATACCAATATTCAAAAAGCTTCATTGGTGAAAAGCGTGTCTGGGATGCAAATTATGAGTTTTTATGTTTGATCCTCGGCTTAGGCTATTCTCTTTCCATGTCTTCCTCTTCTAGGAAAATCTCATGACATGTTAGGTACTCCTTTTGTTTCGGATAGCCTCGGTCTTTATAATATTTGTGAATGTTATTAAGCTCGGTGACTTTGCGGTGTTATTAACTCTGCTTTCTTTCTTGCAGACACTGCCGTGAGCTTTTGTATGTATGACCATTTGGTTCGGAACCTTTTCTTTTCTTTGTTTTTTTTTCGTATTTTAAATTCATATCGACGCCAAACTTCTACATAATTTTTGTACAATGCTAATGGGTTATGAAGTTTCATACGATTACTATAATTATCCAAAAGATATAATTGCAATCTTAATTTTACGTGAGTAGACGGCTAGACTTTCACTACATAGTCTAAAACAAAGCCGCTTTTCCTCTATCCCTGTGTATGCTTGGATCTTTAATACTATGCCACGGATTTTGATGCGGTTTTTTTTAGTAGAGTGGTTCAAGAGGAAGGCTTACATTTTAATACAGGGTGTCCCAGGTTGTAAGCAAAATAACATGTATATCAAAAAACATCTACACCCAATCTACATCTACAACAAATGCTGAGACGGGTTGCTAGTCATATTAATATACCTCTTTTTTGGGAGGATAAGTAAATCACTCAGACGGCTGATGTGAAAAGCATAATAAAATATGAATATAGGGTTCATAAATCAACATGTTGGATCAAAACTCGCGGCAAGGATTGTGTGTTTTATTTTCATGTTTAAACTTAACTAGCTTAACTATGTCATTCTCCTTCCCTCCTTCTCTTACCATCTCTTTAAACTATGGTGAATAATAGAAGTAGAGTCAGCCTTGCAACTACATTCAGTAATAGAAGTAGAGTAGAGTTTCCTGTGGCTGAAGAGAAATATAGAGAGACTTAACTAGGTAACTAAATTTCAATATTTTTTTAATGTTGTTCATGTGTAATTTGATAACGACCTAGCCTTATGACTAATAAGTTATTTAAATTTAACCTAAACTCCTAAAGAGACTACGACTAAGAATATGTCCAATAACACTTTTCTTCTTGTCTCTATTATGTTAAAGACACAAAATATCAAATAGTTTTTTTACATTGGCACGGCATGACTGCACTGCACTTGATGGTAAGTGCAAATGCTATCAGGCAGAGTATCGAATAGCATCACACAGTCTCATGCCATTCGATATATTTACCTGCTAAGATGGTTCTTCAATCAATTCCAATAGACATATGCGAGTATTCAGTAATCACAGTATACAATATCTTTGAAACCCATCAAGCGATTGCTTTAATCAATATCCATCAAATTACATGCAGGCTACGCGTAATATTATTGTTCTGTCAATCAGAATCCAATTATTATTGCTCTAGTTTAGCGATGTCATGTAACTTTAAACCAAGAAAAAATATTATAGAGTAAGCACTCCGTCACGCTTTATCAATCCTTATTATTTATTTTTGTTTTTATTTATTATTATTTGGGAAACAAACAGAACATTTTTCAAGTAGATAACAGACGAATGTTTCTTGGATTCTTGAATCCAGACAAGAATTCACCAATAAAATAACACAGGTATGAAAAGAGTGAACAATAACATCATTAAATAAAAAGAAAAAGTATCAATTTTATAATATGTATGTAAGTATATAACGGAATCTTAGAAGGCGAATTTTAAAATAATTTCAAGATTTTCTTCAAAACATCGGATTGGCTTGTTTGCATACTTATCAATGACTGATGACAATACAATGATTTTAAAATTAATTTAAAATCTTAGACTTAGCCAGAAGTCTCAGAAATTTAATTGTCTTGAAAAAATACAGGGTATCTCAAGACTGCTACCGAAAACGAAGCCGGGTGGTAGTTTTAGTGACTACAAACACAATACGACTAAAAATTTCGCAAAGAAACGCGACAATTATTTTTTATGATTTTTTAAATATTGTCATTTTTGGGTGGTAAATTCATAGTTTACGCTAAAATAATAATTTAAACACTTTTATACCTTAGATTATTTATAAACAAAAGGGTATACACTATTATTATAGGAAAAAATATATTTACCACCCAAATATGGTCATAGGAAAAAAATAGCCAAAAAAAATTACGTATTTTTTTTTGCAACTTTTTCTGTTGCATTGTGTCTGAAATCGCTTAAACTACCACCCGGCTTCGTTTTCGGTAGCAGTCTTGATATACCCTGTATAATTGTGAACTTGCGCGCAGCTATCTTCCTTTTATAAGAGTCGTAAATAGCCGTTTTATTTGAGCAAAAGTAATAAATAAAAAAATAGTTTAAAAAAATAATAAACGAGCTTTAGTAAATTAGCTTACAACAAATACTTATAATCAATAAAGAAGCACCCCACGCTTTATACCAATAAAATGAATGTAACTTTACTTCATTTTGTAATCTGAAAGTCATTGTACCTTTTAGTTGGATGTTTACTAAGGCGTTCTTTATAAGTTTTTAACTGAAATTTATTTTCATTAAGATTATACGAGTATGTGTTCATGGACGGTAGTAATCATTTACCAAAAAGTAGTTCCTTCCCGCATTCGTCGATCCTATATCTATAGAATGTACTTTCAAGTTAAATAACAATTTCTGATTTTTCTTCGCAAGTTTGCTGTCGTCTAAACCGAAAGTAATGTCGGTGCCTTTATTAGGAGTAATGGATATTACTACTTTAACTTTTACAAGAAAACCTCGAAAAATATTATGTGAGTTGTCTAAGCAGTTGAAATATTTATGGCTTCAAGGTACCAAGAGAAAATGGATAACTCTATATTAGTAAAATAAATACAGTCAAATTAATGGAAAATAATAGTTATGTGTTACATCATGAAGACTTACTGACATGTAGACTATAGTCTTATTAAACAAAAATAAATGGTCCAATCATCTAGTGCAGTGTAGTCATTATGCCAGGTCAGTAGGCAAAAAAAACTTAGCCTGACTATACGCGCAATCAGATTCTATGACAACATGACTTGACGGGAAAACTTATTAGTTATCTTAAGTTTTTTGTTTTAATTTTTAAGCATGCCAGTCGCCTAATATTAAGCGATACGACTGCTCATGGGCTGTAGCAAAACCAAACAACACCATGAATTACAAAGAAATGCTTGGCATTCCATTGCTCTCCCAATCATGAGACATTAAATGTTAAGTCTTAATATATCCAGCAGTTAGTCTGACCACAGTGTCCTTAAAACCCGAACACAATAGTGCATTTATACTGCTGTTTGGTGGAATAAATAGACATTGCGGTGGTACCAACCCAGGAGGCCTCACACATATGAGAGATCTACCAACAGTAGTGTGGTATTTTATAAGTAGTATCAATTCCGGAAATGCAACAATACTTCCTTTTTCTACTCATATTGCAAGATCAGCAAAAATTTAAAATGTTTGTATACGACGATAAGCAAGCACAAAGAAACCCACTTACAAGTTTATGAGAACTTTGTATTTATTTAATTTATGTTTCAGCTACCTCCGTTAAGTATTATTTACAGCAATTTTAATTTTGATCATCACTCTCATGTCCAACTACACCAATTACTAAAAACTTGCCTCCTTTATGAATTTCCAGAGCGATCAATTCAAAGCGGCCTAATTCCCTCACGAGAGCATCTTACTCCCTCATCACACTAACCTTTTCAATTTACCCTACGTTTTATTCCTTGTCCAGGTTCGCATTCGGCAACTACTGGACGCTGGGCATCATGTGGCCGGACTTCGCTCCGACACTCTTTGAGCCGAACCAGTGGTGCCACCGTACGCTGTATGTCTTCGCGCTGACCCAGCTCGGCGTTGTGTGGGGGGTCATGACGCTGCTGATGCTACTTCTAATGGCACTCGTGGTCTGCCAGGTGATAATTTATTACTTAATTTGATAGTAGATGAAGAAAGGACTTTTATTTGTTTGAACGTCAATGAAGAAAGGACGGTGGAAAATGATAGAGAATAGTTTGTAGATGCAAATATTTTAGAGATATGCTGGTGTCTGGAAGTTTAAATTATTTAGTTTGCATTAATAATAATAACTACACCCTGTCTGTGTCTCACAAACATCTAGACCCAAAAGAAATACTTGTGGACCATATTATCATTAATTTAGGTGCGTGCATTGAACCCGTGGCCTGTCATTTCACAGCCGGGGTCTAACCAACTGCGCCAGACTGTCTATAATTTATTATTTATCGAAAAACAACTGAAAAGCAATTTATTAATCAAGAATGCTTGTCTTAAATCATACTGATAAAAAAAAAGATACAACTCGTAAACTAAAACACTACATATTAAATACTATTGTCTGACAAACTTCATAAAACATACATAAAATAGCCCAATTAGCTAGGACACTAGATACCGCAGACGCTCGTCAAAAATGCACCGTTCTGCGGACAGTGGCTGTCTGAATAGATAGTCTTTGTATGCCGTATTTAGAGTACTTTACTATTATCTATTCATCTTCAACTAAGAACACATGAATTTATCTTTATCTATCGTGAATATTAAAATATATTACAATATATATACAAGCTAGCAAATGAAAATTGTCGCCGTATTGCCTTGTTGTCAAGGCGTCAAAAAATCACAATCTTGCATGACGCCATGTTGCCGTGTGACCATGTCACAGTGTTGCCGTGTTGCCTTGTGGCTTAGGTAACAATTTGCCGCATGTTAGTGCTTCTTGGCTAATGTAACATTATCAGAGCAACCGCCAATACGAACAATATTTTAAGCCTTAATCTAGTTATTAACATAGTTTCCTCATAAACTGTAGGCGTTCCCAAAAAGTAATTTAGGAAAAACCGTTGCTATGCGGTTTCGGCAATGGTTAGAAGGTTATATGAAAGCCCGTTTTTAATTGAAGTTACAGCCATTACACACGGTATTTAGGCTTAAAGTTATAATGAAAAGTTTTATGAGATAATTTTGGTTACTTTGCATAAGAGGACCCAAGCAAAGCTGGCTGGAGCCGTTATTAGTAAATATATAAAAATAGTTTAAAAGTCTTTGTAAGCACGGTTAAGTTAAAAATATGATTCATCATAGCCATGTAACAATAGCTTTTAAGCCTGTTGGAAAAGGATTTTCACTGTGATTCAAAGAGTTTATCAAGCCACATTTTTTATATTGAAGTCAATTTTAATACTACGATAAATAGCTGGATCTGGATCTGGATCAGCCCATATACGTCCCACTGCAGGGCACGGGCCTACTCTACAATCGAGAGTACGATTGAGAGTTGTTAGGCCATATAGTCCATCACGCTGGCCTAGTGCGGGTTGGCGGACTTACATACCATATAAATTCTTATGAATCGCTATGGTATGCAGGTTTCCTCACGATGTTTTCCTTCACCGTTTTAGTGCGTGGTGATTGACTATCAAAAATAAAAATAAATAGCAATCCTACTATATATTTTGAATTCTGTATCAACCCATATAAGTCCTAATGCAGTGCCCGGACCTTCTTTAAAATCGACAGTACGATTGAGAGTGGTTAGGCGATATAATCCAACATTCATTTACCTTAATGCTTTGTCCAGGTGTTCGGCTGTGGGTGGCTGGGTCCACCGCGATACAAGTAGCAACGGCGCAGCGTCGTGCTCGAGTTGTGGCACAGAAACATCAACAACACGATGGACGTCGCCGGAGCTCTGCTCCCCTTCACCCACGTCGTCAGGCCCGAGCTTACCATCCACGTGCAAGAGGTCCTCACGCAGGTCGACAGAGAAGCAGAGTCGCACAAACCCAAAACGCCCATCCCCCAAATAAACGAACCCAGTGATAGAGACGATGACAGAAGCCCGACTAAAAGTGGCAGTGCTGTCAGAGGCAGTCCGACTAAAAGTGAGAGTGTAATCAATGCTAATCCGACTAAAAGTGACACTGTAGTTAAATCTAGTCCGACGAAAGTGGATGTGAATGAAGTGAGGGTGAATGCGGGAAGGAAAAACCCGGCCTGATGGTTATTGTTTGTGATGCCACCGCACGGCAAGAAGCACGTACATTTTGAAAGTAATGATAAAATTTATTACTTCTGAATCGATTTTGTGGTTTCGGGAAAGGTTCGAATCAAGTTCCTGAGCAGCGTTTGTATTTATTTTTCGTAATGTAGGCATGTAAAGAGTATTAATGCTTTTTTACTAACGCGTTAGATTTTTCATTGTGGCGGGATAGCCTCCAGTAATTGGTGTACTAATATATGATGTAGTATAACGTACAACGAAAATTATTTATAAATTATATATCAAATAAGAATATAAATATCGTAATATAAATTTAAAAATTGCAACAGTTTATTCTGAAAATACCAACAAGAAATTGATAATTTAGGTTTAAAGTTCATATCATTAAAAGAAATTCAGGACCAAATTTATAAATAAAATAATACTCAACAAATGTGACTTCACTTAATCAAATGCCTTTTGAAATTAAAAGCTAATGTATCAAAGCGTCTGTTACTTTACTAATGAATTTTTAAAACACCGTTTAAATAACAAGTTCTTTTCAAAGCTATTAATGGACATTTGAAACTATTTCAAAAATTTATTTAGTTCTAACAGAATATTTTCAGAATAAACTGTTCGATGTAAATAGAAGTAGCATATCATTTTTATATAGGTTTACAATTTTCGTGTGCACATTCGTGAATAATCTCAAATATTATTTATAATAAATGTCGTCGGATTTAATATAATTATTGTGAACAATGGATTGATACTCGAGACAGTCTATTTTCAGTCATTATCGACTTACTTATACATACATATATACGTATAAATATCACGCCTTTTTGCCATAAGGGGTGGGCAGACGTTTTAACAGGAGACCCATGTTTCGCATGGTTTGTTCGAGCCTATCACTATATCGGCTACAATTTTCTAACGCACATAATATGGTATCACAGAAGTATCATGAGCAAATAGCTATAAGGCTAATCCTGACCACAACATAAAACATACTATCATCAGGAAATATCTGGCGCATGGCTGCTCTTTAAGTAATAGATCTTTGTAACCGACTTCATAAAAAGGAGGAGGTTCTAAATTTCTTCGGAATCTTTAGGGATCAAAACAAACTAGTCTAAATTGCTTGAAGCAGGCTCTTATAATATCAAACATAACTGAAACAATAAAAAAACTTATATAAGATTTTGAACAAAGAAACTACATTTTAAAATGATAAATGTACTGAGTTTAGTAAACTAGTTTAGAACGGATAATTAGTGCAATTTGCGAGAAGTTTCCCCTTAGTTTCGATCTCCCGTCACCAACATTAGTTTAATGACAGTGGTTTGTTCACGAGTCTTGTATAGCTACCGTCGATAGTTACAAACAAGAAACAAAGCACAAGGGATAATAGTGCATTAAAATCTCATTAAATTAATGCTCATAATATGTAGAACAAATGATTGAAGGACACTCTAAACTATAAAAGGAGAAATTCTTCATCAAAAGAGAACGGGTTTCTCTTTTCACTGGCATGGCAAATAGACCACTGTCTCTCATCGTTCAACACCAAAACTAGCGACAGCTTTGGTGTCGCACTTTGGTTGATGACTGGTGCCAAATACACCTTTCCTGTTCCTATTCTTTTTCTTTCCCGATCGTCTCCCGACGATGGGCTAGCAACACATCCATCAGGTTATCAGGCTATCAGTTGAACTGTTTGCTCGTTAGTATGACCTAGCCTACAGAAAAAATGAGCAATTTCATACAGAGCACATCTTATGAATGATGAAAAATAGATGTCTCGAGATTCAAATCGATATCACGTAAAATACTGCATGGATACAGGCTTTAATAGATTTCTGTGAATTAAATATTTTTATAAAAAATAAAAATCATTAAGTAATATATTATGTGTATTTTGGTGTGCTCTTAGATACAATGTCTACTATGCTATGAATTTATTATGTGGATCATGTATTGATAGTGCTTAATATTACAAAGAAATGTAGTTTTAAAATCTATATATTATTTAACAATTTTATAAGATTTAATATTGTATTTTGATTATAGTATGATAAAGACGTATTTAGAATACACTTTTTATTAAATAGTGAAGATCATATCGTATTTTTAAAAATCATTCTAATATTTTTATTTAGTGAAGTATACCTATATATACTTATTATATTTATTCTTCACAAACTTAAAGATTTTTATTTATACGTTATATTTTATTGTAATTGATTTTTTTGCCAAAACTGCAAGTATTAATTTTCCTTCAGCATTGGTAATTTAAAACTCAGTATTTTATACTGAACATTAAAGATCAGTAAAATATTTTATTTTTATATTCTAAAATGATTAAAATTATTGTAGATACAAAGTATTCTTCAATTTCATATATTATACACCGGGTATATCAAGACTGCTACCGGAAACGAAGCCAGGTGGTAGTTTTAGTGACTACAAACACAATATAATTAAAATTTTCGAAAAGAAACGCGACAATTTTTTATTATTTTTTTAAATATCGTCGATTTTGGGTGGAAAATTCATATTTTCTACTAAAATTATAATTTAAAGCCTACGTACCATGGCGTCTTTAAAATAATAGGGTTTACACTATTATTAAACAAAAAATATGTATTTACCAAACTAAAACGGCGTTAGAAAAAAAAAGTCAAAAAATTTCATCACAATTTTTTAAACAAAATTTTGTTGCATTGTGTCTGAAGTCACTAAAAGAACCACCCGGCTTCGTTTTCGGTAGCAGTCTTGATATACCCAGTATATATAATTGATCTATTGCATTTATCTTTAGAAGTAGATTTCATGGATATGTATTTGTAAGTTTCAGTGTGAACACTCTTTATCAACTATACGAGACACGTCCTCACGTGAACAATCGTCCTTAAATTAGACCAATTTTTGAACGGGAAAGCTTTTTATAGTCACTGAATTTATGAAATTTACACAATGTATTGGGATTGAAAAATATTATTCGAAATATTTAAATGATTTATTCGATAATATTTAATAAATACGCACACGATAGACAACTGCACTTTGTTAAATGTTTATTTAATTTTCAAATTACCTATTTTTATTTTAAGAATGGTTTTGAAAATAAATAATATTTTTTAATCTCAGTACACACTATGATATACTGTCAGATAAATTATTTTATAAAGGTGCTGCTTTTATTATTTTTATGTAATAAAAATATAAAATATCTAATCTTTAGAAATATTTATAAAACAGCAATGCGTATAGAATTGAACTAAATATGAATAAAATAACTTTAAAGTGTAGTATAAGATAGGTTTTAAAATCATTACCAGTACTTTTAAGTATAGAATACTTTTATAGTACTTCTGCTTTGGAATTCTAAGGTATACAAAATATTGTTTTTCTATTATAATTAAACATTCGACACATCATGATTGGGACCTAAAAATCAAAAAAGAAATTTGCATCTTCGATTAAAATATATTTTTCATATTCATATAATATTAATTCTTATAAATTTCGTTTCACCTTTAGAATTTACCATTTCATTATCATAATAGAATATAATATATTATTCTTGAAATTGTGAAATTCGTATGAAAATTAGCTGTAGTTTTTGAAATACGATGGAATACAAATATTTCGGTTGCATTAACTGTATCTCTTCTGGATATTACAATAATTAAACTTTTGGTGAAAATACGGCATTACGGCAAAGTATGGAATTAATATAATATAACATTTAAACATGCTATAAAGAGTATAAACAAGGCACTTATATTGAGAAACGTAACAGTTTTAAATATCTGCAATCCAAAACCATTGTCTGAATCCATCTGGTCTAATATTAATAATTTTCGTGAATTAACCAACTATAATATTTATACTAAAATCTAGTGCATTTTATGAACGTTAAAATAAAATAAAAAAAAAACACCTTTTATCAAATTCATTTTGGGAAAACTTTTACTATTTTAATTTTTTCAGTAATAGGGAACAGTGTTATCTTGGATAAAAAATTCGCGAAGACAACTTAAATAATGACGTAAAGTACTAATAAGCTACAGCTAATACGTCATGTTACAATTTTTCACATAGTTTTAATTATTTAGCTGCAACTGGATATGGGAACATAGAATAAAATATGATAGTGTCTGTAAATATAAAATAGTTATCTTTGCATAATACTTGCTTATAAACGAAAATGTATAAAATTAGTATGTTATTTAAAATTTCACACAATTAATGGAAATCCGTATAGTTTCCTATCCTATACAGCATTGTGCCCAAAAGAGAATTCAAAATGCCCGAAAATTCAAACTCAACTTTAATATTAAGTACCACTTAACTACGCGCGTTCCACTACACATTACAGTCAAGTTAGAATTGCGTAACGAAGTGCATACATTTTTAATATTCAAGTGTTGTTTAAGTATTCGGGCGTCAAACATCTAATATTGCATTACATTATGGCACTCTGAACATTGCATTTATTAAATTGTATTAATAGTGAGCTTTACGATATCTGGAAAGGATTTAAGGTGAGAATTCGGTCTTAAAATACAAATCTGATTCCCTAACCTGTCTAGACATCATTTTGTTTTGACCTCATTCAGACTAAAGTAAAGAGCGCGTGGCAGAATATTCTTGGTAGGTTATCAACACAAGATTTATTTCGCTCAATTGAGCGTATCAGAGTAACTTCATACATACAGGGTATATCAAGACTGCTACCGAAAACGAAGCCGGGAGGTAGTTAAAGCGACTTCAGACACAATGCAATAGAAAAAGTTGCAAAAAAAGCGACAATTTTTTTTTTGTTATTTTTTTCCTATGACCATATTTGGGTGGTAAATAATTTTTTTCCTAAAATAATAGTGTATACCCTTTTATTTATAAACAATCTAAGGTATAAAAGTGTTTAAATTATAATTTTAACAAAAACTATAGATTTACCACCCAAAAATGACGACATTTAAAAAATCACTATAACTACCACCCGGCTTCGTTTTCGGTAGCAGTCTTGAGATACCCGGTATACACTCTTAAAAGAAATGACAGTGCGTACGTTACATTCCTTTTGTAAAAGTTGTTTGTGTGTTCCTTTTCTCGTAATTTTTTCCACGAATCTTTGGAACCATTTGCTAAAAGCCGCATTTTCAGAGATAACCAATTTAAATAGACTAATTTGGTGATCCATGGAGGAGATTCAGTAGTGGAGTTCTTTTTAGTTCTCTCTTCAATTACTTTTCCTTAAGAAAATGTTCCATAACATCGATCTATCATGCCGCAAAATTACAACCCCAATTTACATATTTCTGGGAGATTTCGCAATGTTTTATAAATATAACTCAGTATTAATATTGTAATTACTCATCCCTTTAAAACTATTTTAAATTACAGCTCAGTTAAAATAATTGTGTCTGCTTTAAAATAATGATCAGGAAACCGGAGAGGTATCGCAACATTTTAAACGCGGACATAAATTTCACAAGAGCATCATAATTAATGATCGCCGAGATGGTTCTAAAGATCACACCCAGGTATGTTTTACGCTGGAAAATGTTTATTTAGGTTATTATAATTATTTCATATTTAATTTCAATGTTGTGTCTATTAAAATAGATAAATGTTCAAATAGTCTATATATATATATATATATATATATATATATAATACATTTTTATAGCTTAAGCTATTTCACGTTTGCAATAACGTAGCCCATATAATTCGCCCATTAAATAAGTGTTTTCCCAGATATAGAACTCGAAATTTACCTCGTAATATATTGTCAGTAAATCATGACAAATATTAACCACTGAACTAATCATTATATGCATTTTCTATTAGTATATATTATTTAATTTGAAATAATTTACAATGTTATTTGTCGAAATCTGTCTGAGAGCTAAAGTTTTATCGTTTGACGTTAACTCTAACAGAACAACGTGGTATGGATAAAACAGAAATAGTATAAAAAAATCTACGTATGTAGTTTTTCTAAACATCATCATTTTAAATTTAAGAATTATCCAAGTTTACACAAAAAGAGATCATTTAATTACAATGCCATGCATACATATTATACTTTAAGTTCAAATTGATAACACCTCTACTTTCCGTCTAAGGTTCAAAATACCAATGAGTAAAATTGAGTTGAAGAATAGATTGTTTCCTTAGAAGCAGTAAAGAATAGTTGTACGGTGCTCTCACCGTAGATACAGTTTTATTTTATTTAACTTGCGTCGCTAACCGACGATTAATCGCTGGAAAACTTAGCAGACCATGTACAAGCTGGCAATTTAGCTATCCGCTTAGTTTGAATTCAGTCGGTAAGTATATCTTTGTGGTAAATGTTGAAATTTTATTTCTTATTGATTATTTTAATAGGATACTATACCGATCCTTTAATAATACATCAAGGTTGCATCAGGCGTATAGAATTGATTATCTAACTGATATATTCAAGTGATGTGCTTTTTGCGTGCCTAATAGGGTCCTTTACGTTCTTATGTTTCTGAAGGATGTAGCAAAGATCAGGTCTGTTAATTATGTTTTCTCTAACCAATTATTACTCTGAGTATGGCTGCAAATATCATAATAATTTTATCTACTGCCTTGGAATCGTTTTACTAAAACCTGTACACAGAATTATCTATTATCAAACATTACTATGGAATTGTCAAAAGAGTTGAAAAAAATATTATGAGACGCAGGTATAAAATTTAATTCGGAACTTTTAAAAAAATGATTATTTTATAATTGTTTACTTAAGTACGTTATAAGTAGTTATTTATTTAAGATATCTCTATCGATTTATTGTACCTGTATTGGATTCCTACGTGTAGTTGTATTTTTAAGAAGAAATATGTACATTTCTAGTGCCTAAATGTAATGCTTTTAATGTTGTCTTTTCACTTTTTCTGTTACTTTATTTCGACATATTTAATATAGAATACATTTATTTAATTAAATATTTTTGTGTCTATTTAAATAATATTATATTAAATGAATAAGCCAATTATGTGAGTATTTGGCGCGAATACTTTCAACTTTACAATAAGCAAGTATGAATATAGACAAACATAAGTACTATTAACCACATTGTAGTCCAATTTCGTTTGTGAAATTGCGGCTGAAATTGACCACAAATTACACATATGTATAGGGAACATAGATATAATATAACATATCTTAGTATGTGTCTATATATTAGAATACGCAACGTTCATAATCCATAGATTTAAAATCATACACGAGATATGACGTAGATGCATTTTGAAAATATTTTGTGTCACATTTTATAGTGATGTTAGGAATACGAAAAAAATATTTATATACACTTAAATTGTACACAAATATCAGTTTTTCACTCAAATGTTATACATTAAAAGAAATTAATTCTACTGATTTTATAGCGGTTTTAAAATCATTAAATTAAAAGTCAATGATTTTGTTCACCTCTAAACTCGCATTATTAAATTATGTGTTTAAGTTCAGAGTTCATTGACATAGTTAGAGGCGTGACCGGAGAGAATAATGACCAAGTTAGTAATTACTCGGTCCGATTGATTCTGAATTATTCACAGTAACTTTATAACCATATTTGCAAGAGATGGGAAATTCATTTTAAATGGCAAATGGAATAATAAACCGACAGATGAACCGATTCTTTGATGATGGATAAATTATTCAGTGGAGATACGGACTCAATAATCGTTGTAACATAATTTATTGGATTTATAAAACTAATAATGTTTTTTTTTTTTTTTTTTAGTTTTATGTATACGATACTTTCAAAGATTTTCATGACCTCACCCGCTATTCTAATGCCTGTAAGCTAGGAACGACAGTGGCGAACATTCAAATAATAATGAGCTTAAAATAGTAAATTTATCAGAATTTGAAATATTTTTTTTTCATCCATCTCACTATACTTAAAAACAATGGGAAAATTGGTATGCAGGTATACAAGATTCTTCATAAAGGGTATATCAAGTGGAAAGGGGGATGCTACAAATACAATGAAAAACTTTTACTATAGGCCCAACCCTGAAATCAGGAAAAAAGAAAACAAACAACAGGAAAAAAAAAAACAAAAAAAAATAATTGTGTCAATCTGCAAAATGTATGGAAAATGGTATGTTCACTATGATGAGTGGAGTAAAGCCCTAAGGGGGATGCCCTCTCGGCTTTATCCTTTATGAATAAACTTTGTATATATATAAAATATTACTTCACAAAATGTTTTCCCTTACCTTACCAACAAAACTTTAACTTCATCTAAAAAGGTCACGTTAAACTAACCCAACCCGTCCGTAAACCTAAATATACAAGCGTCCTACTAACACTTTTCCTGCATTTTCATCTCAATGCAGCAGTTTTGAGTGTTTTGTTAAAAAGATGTGATTCCTTGCGGGTTTCTCAGCACGCGATACAGTGGCCGAGCTCTGAACAAAGCTTGAAAGCTTCATATTTCCTTACTCCGGACTTTTTAAACTATTTCTGCAGCTTTTAAAGTTTACTGCGGGAAAGACTTAAGTGTTTATTAAGCATACTGTGGACTTACTTAATACGTTTTTTTGTTAAATAACTTTAAGATCTACCTTTTTGACAAGAAGAGAGATGTTGAGCTCCTTTTTAGTGCCATAATATGGCATATAGTTATTACAGTCGGGCTGCTATCCCACATATTTTTGAAAATATCATTTTAGTTTCTAAATGGTGACGTCACCGATCTAGTTTGATTTGAAATTAGCACATGCTGCAAGTTAATAATCATGGGCTCTTGTTTTCAATTGACAAGACCACTTTTTGTTCACATACAAATCTTTTTTAATAGCGATTTACTCTAGATTGGATTTTTGTCTCATGTAGCAACGGATTTGCATTCGAAATCTTTAGGGGCTGATCTAGCATTCAAAAAGTTTTACACTAGTTGCAATTCTGTACACTCCAATAAGATGTTTTTACATTGTTTGTTTGTAAAGATATCCAGCTTTAATTACCTAATCGATTATCATGAGAATTTGTTTGTAGGTTATTCAGAGTTTCAGAAAGGATATAGGATTCCTATTCCAAAAAAAGAACTGTATCGGGGACTAGAAAAAAATCTTTATCGATTTTACATAAATGTATTTATCGTTTTTACATCACTACTTCTTTTATCGTCTTGATCAATACCTAAATTAATGCGATTAGCGAAGGCACGATTAAAATAGTTGTATATTTGCGTTAAATTTCGTATTACTAACATCACTATTTATATTTTAGAATACTTTTAAATATTTTTAGAGTGTTTAATTGTATAGAATTTAGGGGATGAAATTATTATGTCTATAAATAATTCCCTTTAAGGGCTGATCTTTGTAGAGGGTAGAGTACTTGTAACGGTAGAGCTAGATCGCTTGAATACACTAAACTGTACTCTATCATTTAAATATATAAAATAATATAAACATTGTATTATCCATATTATTGTGATGTATAGTATAAATAAATGTGTTTTTTTAATTATTGATTGTATTATTTTTTACCTAAATAGCTTATAATATTTGTATAATAATTATGTGTTCTTACGTGTTTATCATTTGTGGGTTGGCAATTATTGAGGATTAACGGGTTGGCAGTTATTAAAGCTAAGGGTTACAAATACATATAAAATTTTGAAAATCTTTGTGTGGGTTACTGGTGTCGACACTGTATTCAGGTTTTTTTTGCAAAATATTTGTAAATTTAACCAAAATGAATACTATTTAAAGGCAAAAATGACAAACCAAAAATAAGCAAATAAAATGAAATATAGTACGAATTTTAAAGGACTCCATGATCCACATTTATTCACATCTACCTGACAGTGTTTTTTCAGTTTAACCTACCATTATTTCTTCTAGATACCTATTTTAGATTATTTATTTTTTATGTTCCTTGCAGTTGGGAAGTAAACTGAGAATAGAATTTAAAAGATAAGAATATAATATTTGCCTGCCGCAGAAATGGGTCGTCATAATTATCCGAAGGCGAAGTAAAACAGGTAAGTAATATCCATAATGTTTTATAAATAATGCAGCTCTTTATAATCCATATTACGCGACGTAAGGAATAACAACTAATTTTGTCTAAATTTCTATAATATAGGTCTTTGTAAGAAATCTTTAAGACAACAACAACAATTTCATCACTGTTTACAAACAACAAAATATCTGATATCGTCGGTATTCACTATTTAAATCAAATCATGCGCAGCACGAAAACTGAAGAGGCATCTTAGCATTCCGGCATAATTTAAGAGGCATCTTAGCAGGCCGGCATAGTTGTATCGAATGCCAAGGGACCACCATCTGATACCATTCGATACTCTGCCTGGACGGCATTTGCGCTTACCATCAGGCGCAGTGCAGTCATTATGGCGAACCAGGGTAAAAAAATCGTAAAACAATAAGTCTGTATTACCTACTACAATACGTTTTATTTGATAATGGTTTCTTAGATTTACGCGTGTGTACACATTGAAATAAAACTATTATTTACGGATTTTATCGCGGATTTGATTTAATTTTTACATTTTTTTTGAGTTGCCGACGTTTCGATTACTTTACAACTATCGTGGTCACAGGGCGGACTCGTGATAAAATCCGTAAATAATCGTTTTATTTCAACGTTTTATTTGATTATATAACAAAGGCTCTATACCAGACTTTACTATTTAGATAAGTCCTAACACCCAATGTAAATAGCGAGGCGTACTATACCAAACAATCCATCACAGTCAGCGCTCCACTGTTATTGTTTAGCCGCTTTAACACTAACTCCTCAAGATAAATACAACCCCATCCCTCGGGGTTGAAAGGTCAAACGGCTGAATAAGTTATAGTCTCCCTGTGTTGACATAAAGTTTATTAAATTTGCAGGATTAATAGCAGATAAAACAAGGATTTTTAAACGTAAGGATTTCGTTGTAAGGTCATTTTGATTAAAGTAAATAAATCTGGTGGATTTTATGATCATAGATAATGTTGTTGCCTTCTTTGTAATTTATTCATGCTGTGAATAATATTGTTACTTTCTGTAGAATGATGACGCTAAACGTTTTAATTAGTTTAAATTTTAGATGGAATATAAATGAAACGGTTGCTTGACTCAGCAATATGTACAACCTGCAGTGTTTTATTTATCAGTGTGAATTTTCTGTTATTTCATTTGTTTAAAGAACAATGATAATCCTCCATACATTTTTTTGTTGTAATTTTTTAAATGTATTGGGATGAAAAATATTTTAAAATATAGATTTTGAATTTCTTAACAATTATTTCTTAAGGTTTACTATTGTAGCAAGCCTGGGAACAAAGATATTCCACTTTAAAGGTTTACAGATTTTCTTTATCTTGTCAAACTCTGTAGGTAGTTAATTTTATTTTGTTCCATTTATATTGGCGTAAGGCAAATAAAAATAAAAAAATATATTTGTCACGCAATTTAAACATCGATTACGTATTTATTTTACAAATGTAATAGTAATATAATGTCCAATGAAGTAAACGGTAAAGAAAGGACAACTATATATAGGTATTATTAGTTGCACAATAGCGCTTTGGGCGACAGAAGTAAATTGTTATTACTTTTTGGTGGTTATAAGTGTAGATATAAGAATAAGCACTCACTTCCAGGAACTAACTATTGTATATTTTGTAAATTAACACTTAATACATTCACAGACAGAGTAAAATTATAATTATGCGACTCGGAGCGAGATGTGCTCGTGACGAGAGATGGCAGACTGTCTTTTTCATCCAAATAAACCGACCCTTTTATAGGACTACCCGAATGAGGATCGGTGGGGATAAATCTTCCAGAAAATATATTTAAGCCATAAAATAGGGTCTATCCTTTCAACTAAAAATTAAGGTCGGCCCAAACATCTGGGCTATTGTCCAAACCGAAAGGTTTACAAAACATGTGTACTATTGTCTAAAAAACATAAATTTGTTGCAAAGGATTGCCGCCACTAAAGAACTTAACTATAATAATACAGTTTTATTGCCCCGGTATGAACGGGCCATTACAATTAGGAAACAATAATTTAGCACAGCATCTTTTAACTAATATTATACAATAAGGTACACAAAAATTCTTACTGTAATAAAACGACTCGCAGATGTTTTATGGTCTAACATCTGCAGTCATATCTTAAAATGAAATGCGTGTTTAAATAATGTTAAAATTACAAATAATAAGCGTGTTAATTTATAAGCTAAATCTAAGTTGGCGTATTGCTACCGCCACAGCACCCCCCTACCAGTGAATGACAGTTCACGAAAATCCACTTTGGAAATAGTCCGGGAAGCGGACGCGCCTTCCGGACCTTGTTCGCTGGTGTGCATCTGTTTCGTGATGTACATCTTCAGTGTCTTGAGTTGTCCGTTGCCTTGGTGCTTGATGTTCGTCGTCAGCTGAAGTGTTTTCAGGGTCAGCTAACACATAGGCTGGTTTAAGACGGTCAATGGAAATTGTAACGTCACGACCGCGGACGTTAACAACAAACGTCTTCTCCCCTCGCATGACAACCTTGAAAGGGCCCTCGTAAGGACTCTGAAGGGGCACTTTTGGACCCTCGCGGCGCACGAAGACTTGGTCAGTGGTGCTGAGGTCTTTAAAAATGAAAGTTCTTTTCTCGCCATGCCGAGATACTGAAGTCGGTCGCAGCTCTTGAAAGTTTTGCCGTAGCTGTTTCACAAAGTCCGTTGCACTATTGCTGTTGGTGATTGTCGTCTTTTGCACCAAAAACTCTCCTGGAATCCGCAGTGGCTGACCATATACCATCTCGGCGACCGTAGCCTCTAAATCTTCCTTCCAAGCAGCTCGGATGCCCAGCAGCACGGTAGGGAGAATTTCAGTCCACCGTGTATCCTGATGACATTTTATAGCCGCCTTCAGCTGACGATGAAAACGTTCCACCATACCGTTGGACGCCGGATGATAAGCCGTAGTCTTGAAATGCGTCGTGCCTGCCAGTTGATTGAGGTGCCTGAACAGGTGCGACTCGAACTGTCTACCACGGTCAGATGTGATCCTTTATGGTGTGCCAAAGCGTGAGATCCAATGGTTGTAGAATGCTTTAGCCACCGTTGTTGCTTCCTGGTCTTGGAGTGGTATTGCTTCTGGCCAACGAGTGAAACGATCTATCATTGTGAGACAGTACCTGTAACCTTCAGATATAGACATTACGATTATGTCTATATGGATATGCTCAAATCTGGATGTCGGTGGAGAAAATGATCCAACAGGGGCAGATACATGTCTTGAGATCTTCGCACGTTGACAATCGATGCAGCTGCGAGCCCATTTTCTGCAATCGGAGTTTATTGACGGCCAAATATAACGCTGGGTCATAAGTTTGACCGTAGCATTGATTCTGGGATGCAAAAGTCGATGGACAGTGTTGAATGCAATTCTCTTAAACGGCGTGGTGATGAATGGTCGAACAGCTTGTGTAGATACGTCACAGGTTACGGGGATATCCGTGCCTGGAATCAGTATACGTTTCAATTGCAAAGACGTATTTTCTTTAAGCAATTTTCGAAGTTCTTCGTCGTCCGCCTGCGAGTCAGCGAGTGCCTTGAAGTCTAGAGTTGTTTCGAGCTCTTCTACGCGAGACAATGCATCAGCGACAGGGTTATCTTTTCCAGCAATGTGACGAATATCCGTTGAAAACTGGCTGATGAAATCTAAGTGTCGAAATTGGCGTGGTGAGCATTGGTCTGATTTCTTCCGAAATGCGAAGGTAATGGGCTTATGATCAGTATAAATAGTGAACTTTTTCGCTTCTATCATGTGTCTGAAGTGTTTAACAGCAAGATATATAGCTAGGAGTTCGCGGTCATAAGCTGCATATTTCTGCTCGGTGGGGCTCAATTTCTTCGAGAAGAAGCCCAGTGGTTGCCAATGATTATCCACAAACTGCTGCAGAGCTGCACCGACGGTGTAGTCTGATGCATCACACATTAATGCTAACTGTGCGTTGGGTTGAGGATGAGCAAGCAAGGTAGCCTCCGTGAGACTCTCCTTGCACGCCTCGAAAGCCTTTGTAGTAGCTGGTGTCCAGGGCACAGGAGCATTTCCTTTAAGGTTACCCTGGAGTAGGTCGTTAAGCGGTGCTTGAGTTGCGGCTGCACCTGGTATGAACCTGCGGTAGAAATTAATCATACCGAGAAATCCACGTAGCTTTTTGACTGTGTCTGGTAATTTAAACCGTTGTATATCGACAACTCTGTCTGAAAATGGTCGAGTACCAGTTGCAGTTACCATATATCCCAGGAAACGAACTTCTTTCTGACCAAAGATACACTTGCTGGGGTTGATGACGACGCCATATTTCTTAAGACGATTAAAAACAATTTTCAAATGCTTGAGGTTCTCTTCATGTGATGATGATGCAATTAAAATATCATCAATGTACACGTAACAAAAGTCCAATCCCAGTAGCACTTCGTCCATGAAGCGCTGGAAGGTTTGGGCTGCGTTACGTAATCCAAAAGTCATGTACATAAATTCGAAGAGTCCGAATGGAGTAATGATGGCTGTCTTAGGTATGTCTTCCTCTGCGACTGGTATTTGATGGAATGCTCTTACTAAGTCTAGAGTGGAGAAAATGTTCTTCCCGTGCAGTCCTTGTGCAAAGTCCTGGATGTGACGTACTGGGTATTTATCGGGTTCTGTCCAACTATTGAGTGCCCGATAGTCTCCACATGATCTCCACTCATCTCCTTTCTTGGGAACCATGTGTAGTGGAGAAGCCCATGGACTTTTTGATGGCCGACACAATCCTAGTCGCAACATCGCCTCGAATTCCCTTTTAGCGGCGGCCAACTTGTCTGGAGCAAGACGACGGGGTTTGTGCGCAACTGGTGGGCCTGGAGTCGTAATGATGTGGTGTTTTGTGCTGTGGCTTACTGTTTTAGGTGCGCCATCCAGACGAATAATATCTGGGAACTCCTGCAGAAGCTCATGGTATGGTGATGAGCCATTAATGACTTTGATGCTTGGTTCCTGACACTCTGTTATCTCCGCTTTGTAGGTAAGCAGGGTGGAGGAGTCTATCAAACGTCTACGTTGCAGATCTGGTAGGAGTCCATAATATGCCAAAAAATCAGCACCTAAGATTGGCTTGGAGACATCGGCTATTATGAACCTCCAAGTAAAATTTCGTCTTAGGCCAGGGTCCAACGTTAAATTAGCAATTCCATATGTAGCGATCACTGTCCCGTTGGCCGCAGAAAGCTCGTAGTTGGACTTTTTATGCGGGCTTTGGATACGATGACGAGGAAACACGCAGATGTCAGCTCCGGTGTCCACGAGGAATTGGATTTTGCTGGCTCGATCACAGACGAATAAACGGCGTGATTTCTTAGGTCAGGGGTCGTTTGCCGTCATTAACGACTGCCCGGAGCGTTTCCCGTAGCCTTGCTGCATGGTGGAACACATTTTGTTGCCTTCGTATCAAACCGCCAGTGATACCAACACAAATCACGTGGACGTGGACCACGGCTTCTGGAACGTGAGCGAGATCGTGATCTGTTTCTATCTCGCACTCGCACACGTGAAGTGGGATCGTTGATTTCTCGACGTAGCAAAGCAATCTCATCCTTTAAACTGACGTACATCTTTTTCATGTCTTCCGATACCGATTCCTCTTGTTTGGTGGAAGTAGGACGAATTCCGGCCTCTGCAATAGCTGAACGCATTGGCAAGTATTTTAAAGCTGCATCTGCAACTTCCGCAGCTTTCTCCAACGGTTGGTCCTTAACAGTTGCTAGGATGGGCTGTAAGACCGTTGGCAATCGTCCTTGCCAAAGTGTACGGACAGTAGATTCCGACATATTCTCACCAGCTAGGTTTCGTAGACGTCGAAGAAACTGTGACGGCTTATCATCTCCAAGTTCCTCGCGTTCCAGCAACTGACGTGTTCGCTGACTTTCCGATGTACCACAACGCTTTATCAAAATCGCCTTGAACGTTGTATACGGAGCGTCGTCGGGCGGGCTTAAGATGACATCACGCATTGTGTCTATGATGCTAGTTGGTATCTTCTGTATTATCAGTGCGTATTTTGATTTCTCCGAGTTGATGCGGGCGGCAGCAAACGCAGCTTCTACCATGGCGAACCAAACTTCTAAATCATTCGATTTGCACTCTGGTATATGTGGAGAACACGACGCAACCTCCGGGGCAGATTGTTCGCTAACGCTTCCGGTGTTCATTATACTGCTCACTTTTTTTATGTTTTACTCAAAAACAATGTCTCTTCCACGGAAAACTCGCGTACTACTATTAAACTTTAACACACTACACTCAAATCACTCTTTTTGCTTCGGGGTCACCACTTTGGTGGTTATAAGTATAGGTATTAGAATAAGCACTCACTTCCAGGAACTAACTATTGTATATTTTGTAAATTAACACTTAATACATTCACAGACAGAGTAAAATTATAATTATGCGACTCGGAGCGAGATGTGCTCGTGACGAGAGATGGCAGACTGTCTTTTTCATTCAAATAAACCGACCCTTTTATAGGACTACCCGAATGCGGATCGGTGGGGATAAATCTTCCAGAAAATATATTTAAGCCATAAAATAGGGTCTATCCTTTCAACTAAAAATTAAGGTCGGCCCAAACATCTGGGCTATTGTCCAAACCGAAAGGTTTACAAAACATGTGTACTATTGTCTAAAAAACATAAATTTGTTGCAAAGGATTGCCGCCACTAAAGAACTTAACTATAATAATACAGTTTTATTGCCCCGGTATGAACGGGCCATTACAATTAGGAAACAATAATTTAGCACAGCATCTTTTTAACTAATATTATACAATAAGGTACACAAAAATTCTTACTGTAATAAAACGACTCGCAGATGTTTTATGGTCTAACATCTGCAGTCATATCTTAAAATGAAATGCGTGTTTAAATAATGTTAAAATTACAAATAATAAGCGTGTTAATTTATAAGCTAAATCTAAGTTGGTGTTTTGCTACCGCCACAACTTAATTCATTAATCAGTGATTATTTTGCTGTTCTTAGTTCTCTGCGCTATTTTTTTTTTTTATATTAATTATCTGAGAAAGATAATAAAAGAAAGCCAGTCAAGCTTATATTTTAAAAATGGCAGCATTGGAATAACATAACGCCTCTCCAATAAAAATAAAGCAAATATCAATAGAATTGTACGAAAACTGTGTTTTTGTAATTCAGGCTTAGTTTTGCCGTAAACTAGGCACCAAAATTACTGAGAAAATTAATTATTAATATTTTTATAAATTAAATTTATAGACGCTTAAGAATTGCATACAATGATTTTACCAATGTTCTTTATTATATTATAAATATCTCGTTTTGATGAACAACGATTTGATTTTTAACCGACTTCGAAAATAGAGGAGGTTCTTAATTCGACTGTATATTTGTTTTAGTTTAACAGTCCAGAGTGTTACTTAACGTCAAATATCTAGATTTTACCATCTGCTAATCTCTTGATTATGTAAATGGCAGTTTTAATCAATATAAAAATTATATACAAGACACTCTTTTAAAAATAAATACCATTTTTACGAACGCAAATAAAAACAATATCAAAGCACTCTATTTAATACAAGAAGGCCTTAAATGTCGCTGTATACAAATCTGGAACAATTTTAGTAGTACTAACAATAAAAGCTACAGAAGAAATTTAGGGAAATCTTGCAAATGAACTCGTAATGTTCTGAGGTTTAAACGTTTAAGCTCCAGAGACAGACCTCTGTAGACCGTTAAATATTGTTTTAGGAGACCTTTCAGTGGATTAATAATTTATTTCAAAATGCTTCTGCCTACGATAAAAAATCTATAAAGTTTAGTACGTTTTACTAGGCACCAACAATATGAAAATTCCCTTTTTATTTTTTAAGTGTGTTTGTGTATTTATATGACTAAATGACATTTTTTAACTTCAATTCTTTATTTTTTACTGTACCCTCTATCTCTTTCTTTTCTTCTTATTAATCCATCCCATGCTTGTATGTGTGACATTGCTGTAGATCAATAAGAACGTCAATTGCATTTTTTTTATTTTTGTGTTTGTATATATATTTTGTTTATATTTGTCTTAAATAAAAATGTAAATAATAAACACCTCAATTAATACATATATATTTTTCTATTGAAAAATTACCTATAGTTTAAATGGTTGGACCGGCAACGTATCTCCATGCATAACTTACTTTACGTTGATTTTGTATCGGAAAAACTTTTCAGCCCGTCTTTATGATTTTTACAAAGGTGATGAATATTAGGAATACGAATCTCGGGGATCAAATTGTGTGGATTTCACAACAAAGTGATGATCTATTTACTGACTTGTGTGGTTTATTTATAATCTTTTAATATAGTCTAAGTTAAGTCTTTCAGTGGGAGGTGTGGATTATACAAAGTTATCTCACACTGCGCTATTTAAAATACAATCTACTGACTGTGAACAATGGTTCATTTAAATTATTTATGATTATATTATTTATTTATTTATTTATAAACTTTATTGTACACCAGAAAAAAAAAACAAATACAATAACAGAAATTAAAAATAATATTAAAAATAAGTACAATCGGCGGCCTTATTGCACTAGGCAATCTCTTCCAGGCAACCTTTGGATGGAGATAAGACACAGGAGAGAGAAAGGGCAGTCTAGGGTGTATAATGAAAAAGAGAAAAAAAAAGTATATACTAACAAATTAAAAACACAAAATAAAAGTAATACATACATATAAATATGTACAACATACATACATATACAAAATAGACATAAAATATAATACATAAATATATACATAATAAATATATACATAATAAATGCCAATGGAAATAGTAAAAGCACATTAATGAGTAAATTCAGTGAGAGAGATAGTGCTCCTTGACTAGTGACTTAAAAGATGACAGTGTTCTAGCCCGTCTCACGACATCTGGAAGTGAGTTCCACAATCGAACAGCAAGTACGGAGAATGATTTGTCCATATTTGTAGGTCTGTCATATGTGAAAGGCAGCCTGGGTAGGTACCGCCGCAATATCTATTTCTCCCGGCATAGAGCAGTGTAAATGAACTGTTGAATTTCGGTTTGAAGGACATTGTAGCCGGAGTAACTGCTGGGCATATTGAGATTTAACATCTTATGTCTCAGTATGGCGTGCGCAGTGGAATGTCACGCATTGCTTTGTAATTCAAGGTGTTGTTTGGTTTTGATACTCTTTAGGAGCGGTCGTATCGCTTACTATCAGATGAACAGCATGCTCGTCTCGCCATTCATTGCAATAAAAATTAATAAATATTATTAAGGAGCCCCTGTAAATTATACGCATAAACTCACGCCTTCCAGAAGAGGTACGCTGAGATTCTTCTGGTAGCAACCAGGATACTAAAGTTTTGCCTTGTTTGTTTCATCCGGTGATGTGATGGAGAGCGAGCCTATCGCCATATTGGGCATATATTCCTGACTCTGGGCTATTAATGTATTGTAAAATCCAATATCACTTTGCCGCACTCGGGATTCGAACCCGTGATCTCAGCTTTGCAATCGTACTTTAGTACAAATATTCCAGCAATTTATTAATGTTATTTTAATAATATAATATGATATATTATTATTCGAGAATTTATTTTAAACGGTTGTTTCCATTTAATATCTATGGTAGACATTAGAAAAATCGTCTATATATCATAAGCTAGGGTCAAGTATTTGTATTTGTTACGCTTTTCGGTCATTATTAGTGAAATGATCAACAAAAAAAAAGGGTAGAAATATTCTCAATTCTACGTACAAAGACGTAGGGTACTTGATACAGACAAACATAATGATCTCATTACTTATACACTGATTACATAATAATAATATGACATATAGTATGTATTAACAAATCCAGGAACTACCCTACTTATTCAGAGAAATCTAGATAAAAGTCACCGATGCTACATCGCATTTCTTTGAAAAATGCTCTTCTTTCGTAATCCCAAAAGAGAAGCACTCAATAGGACACATTCAATATACTAAGAACGAGATAAATCTTGGAGTTGCTTATGTAATTCGTCGAAAAAAATGCGGTCGATTCTTTTTAAGGCTTTACAATTGCGTTTCTGCCTCGTATGAACGGAGGAGCAATTTTCCAAACAATCACACAGAGTGCTTCGGGCTTAGTGTTGTTCCTGTTTTTCGGCTTCGTTGCCCGAAAATTGAGTTTTGGTACATTGCTGTTGTGTTTGTAAAGTGTACTAATGAATGTGGAGTTTTTAGTTTAAATGACTTTAAAATATATAGGTATCTAAGACGCTGTGGATACTTGATGACAAATCATAGTTCAGTTTTCTTAAGGTAATAACATATAGAGAGAGTTCAAATTGTCCTCGGAGTAACTACTGGACATATTGAGGCTTAACATCTTATGACGTGCGCAATGGAATGCCAAGTATTGCTTTATTTTATGGTGTAATTTGGTTTTGTAACTGTTCATGAACGGTCATATCGCGTCAGGCGAAAGGCAAGCTCGTCTCACCATTTGTTGCAATAATAAATAAAAAACAGACAACACTTTTTGAGATTCATTTACTGAAAAAATAAAATTAATCTAAAAATACCCATCAATAGGGCAGCGTCGTTATTATTTAGCAAGATCTTTTGTTCAAGCTTTATTGTTCATTTAAAATTTTTGCACTTCTTTATGCATTTGTTTTACAATTCGACAGTCAATTTTTTCGGTCACAATACCAGGCGGCTCCCACAACCACACATTTCACGGGAAACGTAAAATGGAAGCGTTTTATCAAACTGGCGTTGCAAGTTTTAAGCGGATGTGTGAATTGTGGTTTTGTTGCTCATACTGATTTATTTTGTGACACGTTTTTCGTGAGAAGCAAAATATTACAAAAATTATCTTCGGCTTGGCAATGGACAGTATTTAAAAATATTGAATAGAATTGTAAAGGTGGCTAGGATTTATTAAATATAATAAATAATTTAATAATTCGGTTCGCATCAGAAACCGCAACGCCGTTAGTAGTCCATCTTGCTGGCCTCTTTTGTACTTCGATCATATTGTCAATGATTATAAAAAATTGAAATAAAAATACATCGAATAGTTACATCCATAGTCCTGGCCCCACACTAAGATCGAGTCTTGTGTCGTGGGTATCAGGAACTTCAAGAGAATTTTCAGTCTCTCAAACACCCATACCCGAAATACGTGTAGTTCACACAAATATTTGTTTCGGTGCGGGGATCATAATTGGAAAAAAAATATGGGTTGCGCTGCAAAATCCACGCGAAGTGGATTTCCCGACCTCTAAATCACGCTTGAACAGAGATTGACTCTTGAAATGACTTAAATTATTGAGTTTATTGCCTCCATATTTCCAGAATAAGTAAAAACTTCTGTTTATTCGCTTTATTATTCCTCTCTATACAACTCCAACTCTTGACCGGCTTCTCAATAACTGCATTCGATTCATTTTTAATCTTCGTAAGTATGACCATGTTTCTTCGTTCCGATCTCAATTAAATGGCTACCTATTCGCCAGCGTCGCTCGCTACACGCTCTCTCCACGCTTTTCTCTATTCTTACGTCCTCTTCCCCACCTTCTTATTTAACTCCAAATTTCCAGTACTTAGGTAGTAACCATGATAGGAACCTTCGATCAGCTAACAACCTTCTCCTTAAGTGCCCCTCTCATAATTCAAACTTTGTTCACTCTTCCTTCTTTATTCAATCTATCCTACTTTGGAATTCGCTCCCTCTCGAGATTAGGACATCTACGACACGTTTAGGTTTCAAAATGAGAGTTCGAAAACTGTTCCTAGACGGATTGGCAGAACTATCATAACATTTTTTTTATACCGGGTATCTCAAGACTGCTACCGAAAACGAAGCCGGGTGGTAGTTTTAGTGACTACAAACACAATGCAACTAAAAATTTCGCAAAGAAACGCGACAATGATTTTTTATGATATTTTAAATATCGTCATTTTTGGGTGGTAAATCCATAGTTTTTGCTAAAATAATAAATTAAACACTTTTATACCTTAGATTATTTATAAATAAAAGGGTATACACTATTATTTTAGGAAAAAAATAATAGTGTATACCCTTTTATTCGCCTTCGCCCGGCCCGCGGCCCTAAGTTACTCCGTGAGCACAGAGTTGCCAGGCTTAGGTTTGCTCGAAATTGTGAGTCATGGACTCAAGAAGACTGGAATAGGGTATTGTTCTCCGATGAAACCAGGATATCTCTGTTCGGTGAAGATCGACGTCGGCGAGTGCTACGAAGACGAGAAGAACGCTTTGCAGAGGCTTGTTTTGAAGAAATCACACCTTATGGTGGGGGCTCTGTTATGTTTTGGGCAGGAATAAATTCAATGGATCGTACAGAGTTAGTCTTCATTGAAAACGGCTCACTGACTGGACATCGATACATAACGGAAGTTCTAATTCCTCATGCACAACCCGCATTGGCCGCTTTAGGCGAAGACTCAATTTTTATGGACGACAACGCTCGCGCCCACCGGTCTGGCGATGTGGAAGCGTATGTGCAAGAGGTCGGCATTCATCGTTTGGATTGGCCAGCTCAAAGTTCCGACCTCAATCCTATAGAGCATGTCTGAGACGTTCTGAAACGACGCGTGAGATCAGTACAACCGGCTCCGCAGACCATCAGAGAGCTAAAGAATGTGATTACCGCGGAGTGGGAACGTATTCCGCAAGCAAGTATCCGGGATATCCTCGCTAGCATACCCAGACGAATTCAAGCTGTGATTTCAGCTAGAGGGGGTCACACTCGATACTAAACATTTATCTGCTTTTACTTTATTAAAGAAAAAACAAACAAAAATCTTTGTTAACTTTTACTTCACGAGCATATGCACTACTAGCGAGCATACACTACTAGTGAACTTTAGCATTAAAACCCATAAATTTTATCAAAATTTCATGATAATACTGACGAAAACGATTATTTGCTTATTAATTTACAAAATTGTGAAAGTAAAACTACCTATAATTATCAAACAAACCAATAGTAACATTTGAAATGGTTCATTGCTTAGGTGCCCGTTTTTTTTTGCAAATGAGTTTATTTATGTGTATATATGTATATGTATGTATGTGTATGTATGTATATGTATATATATATATATATATATATATGTGTGTGTGTGTGTGTATGTGTATATACCGGGTATCTCAAGACTGCTACCGAAAACGAAGCCGGGTGGTAGTTTTAGTGACTACAAACATAATGCAACTAAAAATTTCGCAAAGAAACGCGACAATTAATTTTTATGATTTTTTAAAAATCGTCAATTTTGGGTGGTAAATCCATAGTTTTTGCTAAAATAATAATTTAAACTCTTTTATACCTTAAAGTATTTATAAATAAGAGGGTATACACTATTATTTTGGAAAAAAATGTATTTACCACCCAAATATGGCCATAGGAAAAAAATATAAAAAAAAAATAGTCGCTTTTTTTGGCAACTTTTTCTGTTGCATTGTGTCTGAAGTCACTTAAACTACCACCCGGCTTCGTTTTCGGTAGCAGTCTTGATATACCCTGTATACCGGGTATCTCAAGACTGCTACCGAAAACGAAGCCGGGTGGTAGTTTTAGTGACTACAAACACAATGCAACTAAAAATTTCGCGAAGAAACGCGACAATTATTTTTTATGATTTTTTAAATATCCTTATTTTTGGGTGGTAAATCCATAGTTTTTGCTAAAATAATAATTTAAACACTTTTATACCTTAGATTATTTATAAATAAAAGGGTAGACGCTATTATTTTAGGAAAAAATGTATTTACCACCCAAATATGGTCATAGGAAAAAAATAACAAAAAAAAAATTGTCGCTTTTTTTGCAAATTTTTCTGTTGCATTGTGTCTGAAGTCGCTTAAGAGCGTTTATACCCTGCACGCGCTTTTTGGCTTATAAACAGGACTTTTCAAATGAGTTAATAGCCACCAATAAACAATTTCAAGGTAAAATAATTAGTACTAATTTTAGAAAAGGTTGTCATCTAGGGATTTTGGTGGAAAACATTATAGATTGATGGATAATTTGTGAGTACTATACGGATTACTGAACACAAGTTTCGTTATTTAGGCTTTAAATGGCAATTTAGAAGCTTAAGATATCCGAAACCACTAAATATAAGATGAAAATAAAAATATTATCAGACTAATAAGACCCTTATGGAGGGATTTTGCTGAGAAAAATAATCTTTTTGTGTTTAGTTCCTGAAAAATAAAAATTTAAACAATGCGAAATTATTCAGAAACTCTCGTCAAGAACATATTTTTTTTCACCAACTTATCGTGCATAATTTTTATAGCAATTGCATATTACAATAGAAGAACATCTTATCAATAAATTACCATTTTTATATTTCAACAAAATTAGTTTTCATGTTTTCTACAAATATTTTAAAAACCACTATAAAACACGCTGTCCGACGTGGATCAAATCAGACCGCCGCAAGGCCTTCTAGAGGGAGGACGTATCGCTCGTCGCTCCGGCCTGGCTGCAGTCGATTATGCCGCGCGTAATAAAAATAGCCACGCGCGGAATGCGATTACCACATCTTAGTACTTGGTAGTAAAATATTTAATTATTTTTATTACCTACAATGATTTTGTAGTGAGTATAAATTATGTTTCAGGTAATATAATGGGATGTAATTCCGAGGCTAAATAATGTTATGTATTGTACTATAAAATTAAATATATTTCGTAATTGTAAGGGGTTGTAAGGCCCCTAACACTATTTATGTGTTCGAACACGAAATGATTAATAAAACGTCCGTAGTGTATACTGATTGAACACTGATTTGAATGAAACTTAACAATGTAATAATAAAAATATGGTTAGTATCCAAAATTTGTATTATTCTTTGCTTGCACAGTAATATTTGTCTACTTATAATGCAAATAAAATATTTTTATGATATTATATTACAGTTACATTTCAATTGAATATTTGAAGCGCACGGATCAAAGTTGTTTGAGCCGATTGTATAGCGAGCCGACGCGGCAGCTCTACGCACACAGCTTTGGTCGCTTATGTGTGCGTGAAATTAACGAAGAAATACCTATAGTTGACTTTGCGCGCAAGGTGTATACGCTCTTAAACTACCACCCGGCCAATGATATATTATACAAATACGACGTAGATATCGCACTAGCACTTCAAAAGTGAGGCGTTCAAATTCGGGCAATTGGTGTAATTTCATCTAGTCGCATAGCAACGGCGACAGAGGGAAGACCTCAGTGCTGTCAACATAATTTATTTCAAAAATATTGTCTAAAGTGTCGAATTGTGTGTTTTAAAAGTGTTAAAACTATGGTGCAAAAATACGAAACTAAATGGGACCTATACACCATACGTAAGTATATAAAAACCACACAAAATTTAATTTTTATTTTAAATTAGTATACACCGCCTTCAATTGTGTAAGAAGGATCGCGTAATACAAAGATTGTGAAGTGCGATAGGGACAAAAAGCGTACGTCATAGATTAACAAGTCAGAAGCGAAACCGATCATACAGAAAATTGACGATGAAAGTTTGAATGGATTTGGATAGTTGTATATTTATTTCTAATTTAATCACATTTAAAACAATTAAGTTATTTGTTATGAATTATTTTCATAATCAATTCAAATAACTTAATCCAACCACGAACATTACAAAATACATTAGCTGCCTCATTATATATTTTGAATAACTATATTTACATATAACATTAATTAATGTTTCCAGATTTCCACGTGATGAGCTTTTAAGACGTTAATGGATATGCACTAAGCACAGCTCGGACAAAAAGAGAGGTTCGTGACTGGATGCCTTTAAAACTGATTAATATTGGTTTAGCACATTTAATTATGAATAAAAATATACAACTACGAAAATATATATATATCCACCTAAAAAACCCTGCACCATCGGTTGTAGTATCGGTTGTTTACTAGTGGCAGGTCGCTTATACGTTACCACCATGTGTAGGTACCACCGCAATGTCTATTTCCCCCGCCACACGGCAGTTTAAATGCCATGTTATGTTCCGATCCAAAGGACATTCCCGCCCGAGTAATCGCTGTACTTATACTTAAGATCTTATGTCTCGGAATGGCGAGCCCAGTGAATGCCAAGCATTGCTTTGTAATTTAAGGTGTCTTGGTTTCGCTTATGTCCACGAGCGGTCGTATCACTTGTCATCATTACAACAAAAAAAAATTAATAAGATATCGATTTTTCAGTGCATGCTTACCATAAACTTATATAAAAAACGGCAATCACTTATTTTTTTTTATTTAATCAAAGTTATGTGCAAATAAAAATATATTTGTTTCAGGATGGCGTACCACAGGTGGACTCATGTAGCAACCTCAAAGTTAATATATTATATACTTATAAAACCAAATAGGTAGTTTTATTTATCGTCACCCTTCTGTTTCTATCGCTTCGATTCTATGTTTGGATAGCGCAATGCTATCTCTTTTCGTCTCGTACTTTCTGTATGATCTGTTTCATTCACTAAAATTGTCATAAAGTATTAACAAATGAGTATGTATATGCATAGAAGTACAGTTTTTAAACGTCACGCAGTATGAATATGCGTCATCTTTATTAAAACATCATTGCACCCGGCTTCGTTTTCGGTAGCAGTCTTGATATACCCTGTATATATATGTATAATTCTTAGTATTTATGTATATTATATCTTGTATTTATGTATATCATATTTTATATTTGTGTAGGTACTAGTTTAAGTATTGAGTATATATATCCTCGATTTACGTCTCAACCCATTTTTATGCACCTTCTGAATTTATCTCTGCACCACCTGAAGGTTGGCTGTTAGAAAATGCCTTTGGCATTAAGCCCCGCCTGTATACTATTTGTATATGAAGTATCAAATAAAATAAAATAAATAAACTCCAACCATCGGATTCTTCTGTGCTTCGTTTCCTTCCAGTTCATCTTAAAGTTGTCTGGAATAAATCGACGACAGCGACAAGACCGTCGTCTGTTACACATATTTATGCGCATTATGGTATTATCTCTGTTAATTTGTGATGTATAAAACTATTTACATACAAACACATACATAAACTCACGTCTTCTTCTTAGAATGGGTAGGCAGATGTGCCAGAACACCCACATTTGTATGATATTAAGTATTTATAAAAAAAAAAAAACTGTACCTAAATTATGAACTCTATAACTTTTCATATTCGTGTTTAGGTTAAAACTTACCAAATTAGACTTATACTGAAATAAGACTACCACGAACTGAGTACAAAGGAAATTATATTTATTGAAATTAAACCGTTTCTCGGAAGGCATAATTCAAGTTTCATATTAATCAAATTTGTTGATCCCTCGAACGGTGTTGCGTGATCAGTAAACACATTTCGGTATTACTATGTCAGTCAATATATAATAATAATAATAATAATAAAATGTATTTATTATTACAAAAGAATTACATTTTGCACAAAACATATACAAATTTCATCTCTAAAACAAAATAATTACTAATTAAGGGAAATTACATATGAAATATGTTCATACTTTAATCTTGGTTCCCTGGCTCCCAAACTAGGTTATACCTGTATCTTGGGAGGACCAGTGTACCACACTTAATCCATGGATACAATGTAAGTTCCTATTCCAAAAAAAAAGATAATATTTACAAGAAAAAAAAAAAGAAATAACACAATATAGAACTAAGTTATTGACATTTATCACATTCGCATCTTAACAAACTAATTATTACTCTATAATTAAAATTTAATATTGTGTGTGTGTGTGTGTGTGTGTGTGTGTGTGTGTGTGTGTGTGTGTGTGTGTGTGTGTGTGTGTGTGTGTGTGCGCGTGCGCGTGCGCGTGCGCTTGCGTGTGCGGTGCGTGTGCGTGTGCGTGTGCGTGTGCGTGTGCGGTGCGTGGCGTGTGCGTGTGCGTGTGCGGTGCGTGTGCGTGTGCGTGTGCGTGTGCGTGTGCGTGTGCGTGTGCGTGTGCGTGTGCGTGTGCGTGTGCGTGTGCGTGTGCGTGTGCGTGTGCGTGTGCGTGTGCGTGTGCGTGTGCGTGTGCGTGTGCGTGTGGTGCGTGTGCGTAATATACGTCCCATAGCAGGGCATGGATCTCTTCTACAATCGGGAGGACGATTGAAAGTGGTTAGGCCGAATAGTCCACCACGCTGGCTTAATACGGGTTGGCTGACTTTACATACAATATAAATTATTTTAAATCGCTATGGTATGCAGGTTTCCTCACGATGTTTTTCTTCACCGTTTTAATGCGTGGTGATTGACCATCTACATACACGACTTCGTAAGTTCAGAGAATTTGAGCCTACGACCACTGTGGACATGTTGGCAGCCGCATTCGGTCCGTTTTAATCACAGGGCACTACGCGCCATTGTAAAATTGATGGTAAGTAGTCATTTTCGACCAAAAACATGATATTTAATACCTTTAAATTCACTAATATTTTTTTACTAAGCACTCCATTTAACAATTATACGAAGAAGATTTTACTGGTGGTAGGTCTCTCATATGTGAGAAGCCATCTGGGTAGGTACCACCGCAATGTCTATTTCTCCCGTGAAACAACACTGCTTAAATGCACTGTTGTGTTTCATATTTAAGGACATTGTAGCCAGAGTAACTACTTGACATATTGAGACTTAACATCTTATGTCTCAGGATGGCGAGTGCAGTGGAATGTTGCTACTGTTTATGAGCGGTCGTATCGCTTACCATCAGGCGAACGGCTTGCTCGTCTCGTCATTCCATGCAATAAAAAAAAAGGAGGAGTTACGTGTTAGAGTTGCAAAAATATTTTAATAAAGGTAGTGTAACATTATATAGAAAATGATATTAAGATTTGAAATAAAATACCTCAGTTAAAATAAGCTTAAAAACAAATGAACATAAAATAAATTGACATCACGGGGATAATCCAACGTAATGAAAGTTATTTCAGAGCAACGACCGGATCTGTCATTTATGTAATAATTACTTTTAGAGCCGTTGGATTTTGGCTCATATTGTATTTAGAGGCTTAATGACTTTTTGAAATTTTTTGTTTATATTTAGCTGGTAGATAAATTAAGCTCTAAGTCAATTGTGAGATTATGCATGTCTGTTTATCACCATACATTTTTATTCAATTAAATTTAAGGATGTCACCATTTTCATACCTTGGGAATCATTGGTTACACTTAGGTATATTGCTCTTTATTTACCAGCATAAACCTGTGAGTCCAGATTTTTGTAAACGATATTTAATACACTTCCAGTAAAAAAACATTCACATCGCGAGAAAATTGTTACTAGTCTTTTTATTGCTAAAAATTTACACGCAGGCGATGGCAAAGGTATTCCCTTCCCTTCATAACTTGATCTCCAAATTACTACCAGGCTATTACGATTACCAATGCATGTAATCTTAATAAAAACAATTATTTAAATGCCTTATTATTTCGTGTTAAGTATAAGAAGCTATTGCCACATTTCCCTGAGTTTCAAATATTCTGGCGACCTTGTTCAACTCACAGAGTTTACTAATCCGACCTTTTGCGCTCTGTGAATTCGATTTGTAGTCAGTCACTCAAGCCTGACAGAGATATCACAACTCACTAATTATGTAGTTTTTGACACGTTGTATGTGTAGGTAGTAGACATTTTGTTGAATAAAGAAAATAAAAAATAAAAATAAAATTTACTGGAATGACATAGTTTGCCTCGGTGGCGTAGTTGCTGTGGCATACCGTAATTGTTTGATTACATTGCCGAAGTCTCAGGTTAAAATCCTGGGTGGGGCACAGTGATATTGGATCTTTCTATTCATTAATAAATTCAGAAGTTTGTACCCAATATAGTGTTTATTTGCTCTATGCCTAATATGGCGATAGGCTCATCACATCATAGGATGAAATACAGAAGGCGAAATGTGAGTGTCGTGCCAGCATCGCTGCCTATCCCTTCTGAGGAAAAATACGCCTGGTAGCCTGCTTAAAACTGGTTATATAACAAGAAAAACGTTTAGTGTTAAACCCAATTTAAGAAAAAAAAAACAAAGACCAATAATAAATAAGATCTTAAATGTTGTATGTATGTATGTGTATATATTTATATATATGTAGATATATATTATGTTGTATGTATAATGTATGTATGTTCATTTTAATCTTAGTACAGTGTACACTTATTTAAATATTTTACCAATTTTTTTTTCTCCCCTATCTAAATGTAAATAAAACCTGCTGTACTCCATTTCTGCTTCACCCAAAGGTAGACTGTTAGAGAATGCCCCTGGCATTAAGTCCGCCTGTATACTGTTTGGTATATAAAGTTAATAAAATAAATAAATTGCGCCAACAAAGGTACATCCCTTTTAGCACTCTGCTGCAGTACTTCACGGGTATATTCAATAGGAGGTCCAAGAAATGTGTGTATATACAAGTTAATTTCGAAATGTTATACAATGGATGTTAAAGGATATAGCCAGTTTTAAACCGCTAAAAGTGGTATCTATGCATATGGACAGAGCTATTCATTAACTAACCAAAGAAGCCGATTCTATGACATTTTAATAAGTTCTTTTCAAATATTCTTTTAAAAAATATTTTTAATTATTAAATAATGTACTGTTTCGGAATACGTTTTAGCTATTGAAAAAAACCAATAAGAACTCATTCATGAGTACTACCGACAGTTACCATTTTTGTATATTTCAAACTATATCGTATTGACACTCATAGTTATTTTGATGCCTGTGATAAAGAGAGTTCGTGGGCGGGTAACTAAAAATTGATTACCTACATATTCTGCACGGGCAAACGTTGCTTTGAGCGGAAGGTTATTCAAATAAAACATCGGATTTAAAATCAATTGCCCCAAAAATATATAAGAGTAACCGAAAAGTAAACCTGCGGTGTGCTGGTTTAGGAAGTTAGTTTATTTCAGGAAGTGCGTGATGGCCTGTTGGTAAATGGACCAGACGCGTCTGCCAACATGTTCACGGTCGTCGCGGGTTCGAATCACCTCTGACTTTTCGGAAATATGTGTGTATTGATAGTCAATCACCACGCACTAAAAGGGCGAAGGAAAACATCGTGAAGAAACCTGCATACCATAGCGATTTACAAAAAAATCTACGGTATGTAAAGTCCGCCAACCCGCATTAGGCAAACGTGGGGGACTATATGGCCTAACCACTCTCAATCGTACTCTCGATTGTAGAGGAGGCCCACGCCCTGCAGTGGGACGTAAATGGGCTGATACAGATTTGAAATCAACAGTATTTGCTTTTGGTCCACGAAACAAACGAAATCAAGTTTAGCTGGTGGTAGGTATCTCAAATGTGAGATGCCACCGCAATGTCTATTTTTTCCACCAAACAGCAGTGTATATGCACTGTTGTGTTTCGGTTTGAAGGACAATGTAGCCAGAGTTACTACTGGACTACACACGCCGGCACAATTAGAGGAACACGCACAAAATATTAGTTTTTTTTTTAAATTTTGTTTGCTGTTTGTTTAAATGGTTGTTTTTATATTTCAGCACCTTTAAAAAATTAAATGATGCAAAAAGATTTTTGGATATTTAGCGTTTTATCGTTAATTATACGCTCTCAAGTGCTTTTAAGATTTTTTCACTTTCAAGTGGCTTCACAAAATTTTGTTTAATTTCATTTTATGTGACTTAAGATATTTTTATTGTTATTGTTTTTAGAGTACCTGTCTTGTAGGATATAAAACGAGTGGCTTACCTTCCAGTGAAGTTGCCAGAGCGGTAACAATGCTTGAAAATGGTCAAGGGTAGGATTCAGTAAGTCGCGCATTGGGTGTGTCGGTATCTGTCGTCTTTCTCAACGTTAAACGTTAGAGGCACATAGGCTCTTATGTGCGGATGCCAGGATAAGGCAGAAAACGGTGGACGAGTACCCAGGATGGTCATTTTATACGGCTGAAAACTTTGAGAAATCGTCTTCAAACGGCTATTCCGACCCGAAACATGTCACAAGAAGTCCGTGATGTTAATATCAGTGAGCGTACAGTGAGAACACGTTTAAATGAAGTTGGACTGAAGTCTTACGTTCCGTCATAAGCTCCAAAACTCGAGGTGGTACATAAAGTAGCCAGATAAGCTTTTGCTCATCAACACCGCGACTGGACAAATGAGTGGAGCCGAGTTTTGTTTAGTGATGAAAGCAGTTTTGTTGTGAATTGCATAGAAGGAAGGGAGAGAATCTGGAGGTATCGAGGAGAACGCTAATCGAGGAAATTTTACTGAAAGAGGTGTGTTATGGCGGAGGGTCAATTTTGGTATGGGGTGGTATATGTTTGGAAGCACGCGCGGAGTTAATACTTATAGAAAATGGGTCTTTAGCTGCACAAAGATACGTCGCAGAGATCTTAGAGTCCCATGTATTGTCTTTTGCACCATCCATAGGCGAATATTTTTTATTTATGCATGATAATGCGCGGCCCCACACAGCGCAAATGGTTCGCGACTATTTAAATCAGGCCCAAATCGCGCAAATGGATTGCCCAGCAAGATTACCAGACATGAATCCCATAGAGAACGAATGGGATGTTATCGGAAGAAAGATAAATGGAAGAAACCAAGCCCCTAAGATCGTCCAAGGATTAAAATTCATGTTAGTGTAAGAGTGGGAGAATTTGTCGCAAAAAATGATTGATGACGTCATTAAAAGCATGAAGGACCTTATCCAGACTCTTATCTGAGCCCGTGGTAGCAATACGCATTATTAATTTTCTTAAATTATTTCTGCAAGTTTTTAAAATACACGATTACATTTGACAATACAGAAATTTCATTTTACTGTATTTCCGTTTAATTGCATTTGCGTCATTAATTAATGTATTTTTTACTCAATTTTAGTAATTTGTTACAAATTTTGCCTCATTTTGAATATTGAAAAATAAAAACATTCAGTTATTATAATATTTTCTAAGAAATTCAATATTTAACGCGTGTTCCTCTAATTCTGCCGGCGTGTGTATATTGAGACTTATGTTTCGGGTCGGCGAACGCAGTGGAATGCCAAGTATTGCTTTGTTGTTTGGTTTCGCTACTGTTCATGAGCAGTCGCATCGGTTACCATTAGGCGAACGGCATGCTCGTTTCGCCAATCACTGTAATAAAATATGAGGGTCAATGTCCTACTTTTTGAGGATCGCGAAGATCGGGTGAAACAGAGGAGAATTAGCTGGAAGGTTGAACCCGGTACCTGTCGGGATACCACCAGGTAGAAGTAAAAAGAAGAGTACATAAACCCAAATAATGAAAGAAGAAGAATGGCATGTTTGTGTGCATGTTCAGTATTAAAAAAGGCTCAGCCAACCAAAACAGTAAGCTACATCATCATAATCAACTCATCCACTGCTGGACATAGGCCTCTCCTATGACACCACTCAAGGGCGGATCCAGCCTACAAAAAAGGTTGTGGGCATGGCAACCCTAAAATCAACGAAGTGGGATTCTGTGATCTTGCTCATGAACGTTATACGCAATAAAGACTTAACTCTGCGTTTTTTATTATATTGATGATATTATGGCATTTGATATAATATCATCAGTCTATCAATCTCAATATATAATATGAAAGTGTGACGTCATACGTCCGTTAGGGTTGTGGGCATGCCTATCGTGCCCGCTACGGTGGATCCGCGCTTGACACCGCTGGATTGGATCTTCAGCCCACCGTCTCCAGTCGCTACCAGACATCTTTTGAATATCGTCACTCCACATACATGATAATATTATACTATACTCGAGGATACATGCATGGATCAAATTGTATGTATTGTTAGAGGAATAGTGAAAAAATGTCACACACAACGTAGAGGGGATGACAAGCGGTCGTGGCAAGTCGTATGGCAAGAAGAGATGTTCCAATATTGTTTTTCCTTTTGAAGCGATAAGAATGTTTCTGTTTTCTTGTGCACTAGAATTAACATTTGTTTTAGAAATATGTAAATTGTAGAAATTGATGGTTTTTCCTTTTGAAAATACAATTTCACTTCTGTTTTTTTAAAAGTATAGTAAACTATTTCTTTCAAACGTCCGTAAAAACCATCCAAGTGCCAACGTATCCAAAGGCTCAGCAAATCATTGAAACGTTATGTGTAATTGTTCACTCTATTGGCCTTTTCGCAGATCCTTTAAAAAAGTTAATTTCTATAGCCAAGCGAATATGTACTTTGACATCCAAAGCTTACGTCTCAAATTAAGTTAACGTTAAGTCGCTTTCAAACTTATCACATGGGTGAAATCTCTTTTGGCATCTGTATAGGACGTGTCCAGACGATTTTTGTAACGCTTGGGACCTGTGTAATAGTTAAACGGTTTCTCAGTATTTTCTGCAAAGACTACCATTTTGGGAGCTTTAAAACTATACGTATTGGGTAACGAATAATAAAACTAAAGCTGGAAATGTAACTAAATTTTTTTAATAATAGTAAATTCATACACAATTATTCTCAAACATTTAGGTGAGTTTCGTGCAACTTTCTTTAATTTATTCGTTTCACCTGATATAATATTATTCTTTAAATCAGCACACGTCAACCCACTGCTGGGTATAAATCTTATTTTTAACATAATATATTATATATTATGCGCAGTCAATAAACGTTATATCTGGTAAAATCTTTGAAAATGACGACTGCATTTAACTATTCATATCGAAGATTTTTTTTTAAATAAATCCTAGTATCAACATAATTAAACTTAATCAAACCGTGTCTGGCCTAGTACCATTAAAACTCGATATAATATATTGAAATAGGATTACGATCGAAATATACCTTGGTTTTATTGAATGGCAATTTGATTGATCATAGTGGCATTTTATTGAACTAAATATCGTATTGTAATCCGCCGACCGGACGGTAAGCGAAGAGGCATCGGCATTATAGTGTGAATCGTGTCTTACGTAGTCAGAGTTGGCAAACTGTCCATATTATTCCACCCAGTGATCCAGTGGCAAATCCAGGCGACTTTATGCTAACCCGACTTCCGATCCGCATACGGTCCATTAATAACAAAATGTATGTAATCAGGTGAAACTCGCAAACTGTGTTCTTTACGTAATGACATACATACGAGCTGTTATTTTGAGCGCGCACGAACTGCTTAATAATAAGTTTGGATTAATTATTGACACGCTATAGATGTTTCTAGATCTAATTGATGTTTGCAGTGTATAATAACTGTCGTAGATATCAGGATCTGTAATCATTGATTGCATGTTATGCCAAAGAAAATATAAACACTTTTTGGCATTATGCCAATTGCATTCAAAGCAAATGTTACTCGACAACAAAGTAACGATTTTATACATACCTTTTTTTCTTCTTCTTTGATTTTTAAGTGCATTTTTTAGAATTGTAATTAAGAAATGGGTACTAAATCTGTAAACTTTAGATACCTTCGGACATAAATGTCAGAAAAAACGCAGCGTCACACACAACTCTACTCCAGTTTACTCCAAATTCTTAAACGAAATTACTCATTGGGTATCACGGGCTCAACCGCGACCCCTGCTTGGGGGTCAGGTAGAGCACATACGATTAATTTACATATTTTTCAAACGGCTTCATTTTAATTTTGGGTGGTTTAATTAGGGTTGCCAGATGAGCCTGCCAGATTTAACCCAGGGTCACGTTTGCTCATACGGTTTTCCAGTTGGCAAACAAAAAAATTAAATTGAGAAATGAATATCCTTCAGCGAGTTTGTTTTATGAAAAATAATTTTAAGTGAAGGGTACGTAGAGTATTTTTTAATGTGTGATTAGCTAAACGAACATTAAATATTTATTTAAACATTTAAATACTAGCGTTTTATATGCGTTCCACATGACGAACGCAACACCCATCCGAAGACGACGTCTACAGATGCATCTGCCGACGTGTAGAGGAGGCATTGAGCGAGAAGACCAACGTTTTGTTATTGTTTTTTCTATATAGGTTCATAGATATATCAAGACTACTATTGAAAACGAAGCCGGGTAGTAGTATTAGTGACTACAAACGCAATGCAACTAAACATTATGCCAAAATGGAAAGCGTTTTTTTTTGTGATATTTTCAATTTATCCTCGTGATATGGTGGTACATTCAAAGTTTTTACTATATTATAAACGGAATATTAAAAATATAAACGGGTGTATATTATTATTTTACAAAGAGTGATGAATTTGCTACCCGAATATGACGACAAGAAAAAAATTACAGCAAAAATATTTATGGAATAATTTCTTAGTTATGGTTACAATAAAAAGTTCTTATATTGTAAGAGTCTTTTGTGATTTTCTATTCATATGACATGGGATCTATATTTTTTTATATCACATACGCCCGAATACTGGAACGCCATTCAAATAATAAGTTGCTCTTAACAGCGCACGGCCCACTTAGCCAGTACATTTAATCGGGATTAACGTAGTTAAGCGCCATTTATATTTAAGTTGCGTTCCAGTATTTGGGCAATAGAATCTTTATATAAATTCAAGACTATGTCTATGGCTATAAGGTGCACGAATTAGAAAAAAGCAAAAGAAATATGAAGGATGAAAAACGTGGCCTCATTCATAAACAGTGTGAAAATCTATTTATTTATCGAATGTTTTGTCTTTTTACTCAAACTGAATTCAAAAGGCGTTGGAAAGAGACAGGACATATGATAACTAAAATCCGTTTATAAATACTCTATTAATAAGACCGTTAAAGATTATTACCGCATGAACGCCGGTAAATTCATGAGTACAAACGTTAATGCTCGACAAATATTCCAAGCGATAGAATCATAAAAGCAACAATTTTATTATAAAGTACTCCAATTATGGCGTGGCAACGTTTACCCAAAAAGTTTCGTCACGGAAACCAATTAAGTTTGTGACAAAGGAACATAACTAGGTCAAGATTTCAATGATACCAAAAGGGCCAATGTACACTTTAGACCAATATAATTATATTATTGGTATACTCGTGTACAAGAGCGTAAATAAAGAAGGCGCAAATTAATTTTTAAATAGTTTGCAATGAAATGTTATGGTTATTGATTTGTAAATTGGTTGTTACCAGCTTTCTGTCCCTTTGTAAACTACGAATCTCAGAATATTTTTTATATTCAAAAAATCTAAAATTGATTCTTTAACTTAACCCAAGACCCTATAATTTTAAGATTATATCCGTCACCCTTACACTAATGAACCTAAAACACACAAACAGAAAACAAAAATACAGTAGAAATCTGATCAAACATCAAATCCTTTTAAAAATGTACCTTCAATCCAACTAAAAGCTGAAATAGTTGGACGCACTACAAACGTTTTTAATCCGAGAGCCATTGAACCGACAGCAGGTACACAGCAGGAAGTTGATAGCGGAAGCGCACTGCCGGCTGATTGCGCTGCGGTACAAGCAAATATCAATAAAAATTGATAACGCCATAAAATCTATAAGGGTGGTTTTTGATTGCTCTGAATTGTTGCCTGATTTGCTTTTGATATTTTATTTGGTTTTGGAAATTATGGACAGTTTAAGAAGTGTTGTTTCGAAGTATTTGGATTATTCGTAAAATATGAATGAAATGAACAGACTGTACACAGAAGAAAGTACATCAGCGGAAGCACACTGCCGGCTATTTGCGCTCTATGTATTTACTGCTCCAATAAAAGCGAATATATATAAAACATTGTAACGCTTTAAGGACAATAAGGGTGATTTTGGGTTGATCTGAATTATTGCGTAATTTATTTTTTATATGAAAGCTGAAACTTTAATTTTACTTCTGAAATGATTAAAAATGTTTTTCAAATAGTAATATTAATAAATGTCGGTACTAATGGTATTAAAAATGAGGGCTTCATGAGGGAAATAAAATGAGATTATTATGAGGATGATAAAACCAACTTCTTTAAGGCTTCTGGAAGGAAGCAGCCTCCGTACCCCCTGACAGTGGTGTAGGTTATATACAAGCTACCATAGCAAGATACCAGCTGTAAAAAGAGACGTTTTGGCGTTTTTTGACGATTGGGGTTTGATGAACCACAAACATTTGTTTCGAGTCTCCTCGTTTGTTAGAACCTAAAGTTACTCGTAGTTCCGGATACCCATGACACAAGAGTCGATCTTAGTGTGCGATCAGGACTATGTATGTGACGGATGGCTATTAAATGAGAAATAAATTTATGTTTAGTAAATTGAAAACACCCATTGGATCAACGAGTTCGTCTAGTCGCAACGAGTGTAGGGTTTGAACCGTAAGTTCTTGAGCTTAGGAATCCAGCTCGGTCATTCTTCTTTGCGTGAAAATTCGGGTTCTCTCATTTGGGTTGCCACAGCTTGGATATTTTAGCGTCATCTGTGTACTATCCCGTGAGAGGGGAAGGGATTGACTATAGCGAAAATAAGTAGGACAAAATGTGGTTTCTGCTGGATTTCTGCCGAGAACCATGGCGATACAGGGTAAAAATGTGCAAAATAAATTAATATTAATAATTTATCATATTGTCATATATTGGTATCGTACTCTATAGGTTGTAGAGGAGGCCTGTGCCCATATATGTATATGCCAGTGGGATATACATATATGGGCTGATACAGGTACAGATATATTAGAGGAGACCAAGGCCGAAAGTAATAGCCCCTCTACACGATGGGTCATCTAAGTGGATCATCGCGATGGCCTATCGTGTAGAGGGGACATAAAATATGTGAAAGAAAATGTTATCTACAGTGATATGACCTACTCCTACCTAAATTGCGCTCATAGAACTGCCATAGTTGCAATAGGGTTGGTGATAACTGATAGCCAAAACACCGATGAAGAATATAATATCATGTGTACTAATTATTATTTAATTTTAGTTTTAATTTAATTTAACTTTCTTTATTGTACACCACATGTATATCAAGATGTTACAGAGTTATAGAAGTGCAATGTAGTAGTTGGGTGCGGAAAAACTTAGGAGTGAGGAGGAAATAGCATATTTCAAATACAAGTCTACATAGTTTTACATAATATGCTATCTAAAGAAAATTGAAAACCGTTCCTTCGCCCATTTAGGTTCCACGTTCCGCGAATAATTTCACTCTGTCTTTCATAATGAGCTGTATATTTATGATTTTATTCATTTGACCCAAACTCAATAAAGAACGCGATAGTATATATTACACATGAGAATTGTATTTAAAATCCATACGTCACTGTAAAGTAATCTGCGGAGTGGAAGAGCTCTATCAGTCACTGCCAGGCTGTGTGCGTAACACGATAAGCGAACAAACTACACAGTACAGCCGAGCGGTATTCCGCAAGATGCATTAGTAGTACTTCAGCAAAACGAGAGATCTGGCTGAGAATGTGGCTTGACTAAGCTCAGTTGTGTAACTTCTTAACGGGTTTTAGTTGGGAGAATTTTGTTGTTTGTTAATAATAATGCTTTAATGTAAGGGTGATTTTATGACGCAAATGTAAAAAGATTTGGAAATATAATAATATGAAAAAATAGTTCATATGTTAATATACATAAGTTCATTTTTGGTGTAATTTTATTGAAAAGATCAATATTTTCAAGCTATTTTATTGAGAAATTGATCCATTTCATAATGATTATGTATTGATTCAGCCCATTTACGTGGCTCTGGCAGGGTACTCGCCTCCAGCTAAATCAATAGTACGACTGAGAGGGGTTAGCCCAAATAGTCCACAACGCTGGTCTAGAACAGCTTAGCGGACTTTAAATACAATAAAAATTCTTACAAATCTATGCTAGTTATGCTATGCAAGTTGCCAAGACACTAGTGTGGCAGGGAGATTCATGGTTGTACATACATCCATACATACAGAATCTAACGCCGTTTCTCTTAAGGGGTAGGCAGACGTGCTACTAGGATGATGCTCACTTTTCGCTCTGGGTGTTCCGTCCCATGGTATAAGTGGCGAGCATATTGCCATATCGGCCACAAATTCCTGACTGCGGGATAATTTTAATTGGACTTATTTTTATTCCAATACTTTATCATCACATTCTATTATTAATAAAAATCTGCTAATTAAAGTGACAGTCTAATGGTACGGTATTTAAAACAATAGTATTTTTTATCAAAAATGTAAATCAGCAGAGGGTAGTTTTATCATAGCCTACCTTCGCGCTGCGTATGTTTACACGCTTCCAAATTCGTGATGCGCGCTCGGTCGCTGCACCGTATTTTCGGTTGATTTCGTTTGTTTCGTGGACCAAAAGCAAATACTGTTGATTTCAAATTTGTATCAGCCCATATACGTCCCACTGCAGGGCACGGGCCTCCTCTACAATCGAGAGTACGATTTCAAATAGTGATCAAATAGAGATTTCAAATAGTGTGAAAGTGTTTGTAAGTGTGTGTTTTAATGGTATTTTATGTGATTTGAATGGTGTTACATGTGGTGTTTTGGTGATATAATTAGAACATAGTGTGGGCAGCGACCGTGCGGCTTCGGGAATGTGACGGTGAGTTGGCTAAACATATTTTTGACTTTCTTTTGTTTATCTTTCGGTGTTTTATTGTACTGGGCACCCTTTGATTTCTATTATACATAGTAAGCAAGCATATACTAACCACGTTTAAACTGTAAAATGTTGCGGTAAATTTCCTATTGGTTAAATAATTTTCCACTTTACGTTAATGCAATCCTTTAATCACAAATGTGCAGCATTAATACTTTTCATAATATTATGCTATTTAAATTACGAATGACTTATTCACCTATTTAAATTACACTTATTGCTGGTTTGGGAATGAAAAACATTCTTCAAATAATTTATACACTACAATACCATATTTAGTTTCTACGTGACCTTCTATAATAATCAATTCAGGGTCCTAGTTGCGGCAAATAAGGACCATACAATAGTCTGGTCAGTCTCCATTCGAAAAAGAGGTCGCACAATGAAGGTTCTCAAATATTATTTGCTCCCTACACATACTGATCGGATACTTCCTGGATTTAGGCCATCTGATGTAAGGGATTGTGCACATAGGCAAAAGTGTGATTTGTTTTATTATGTCTTTTTTTTATGAACGGCGATACGAATATGCCATTTGCCTGATGGTAAGCGATTTGACCGCTCAGAGACAGTAGCAAAACCAAACAACATCATTCGTTACAAAGCAATGCTTGGCATTCCACTGCGCTCGCCATCCTGAAACTTAAGATTTTAAGTCTTAATATTCCAATAGCTGCTCCGGCTAAAACAATGTCCTTCTAACCGAAACACAACAATGTATTTACACTGTTGTTAGGCCGGAGAAATAACATTGCAGTGGTACGTACTCAGGCGGCCTCGCATATATGTGAGACCTACCACCAGTATGGATGTGGATGTCATAGAAGAGACTATAATACTGCTAATTATCGTTGCAGTTTGAGATTTTATAATTAAACAAATAAATAATTTCCATGTCAATTAGTTTATTACAAAGCTTTTCATGAATAGATTTCTCAGATATTTTTGGGATTACTTTGATCAAATTTCGTCAATAATGAATATTATACAGGGTATCTCAAGACTGCTACCGAAAACGAAGCCGGGTGGTAGTTAAAGCGACTTCAGACACAATGCAACAGAAAAAGTTGTAAAAAAAAAAGCGACAAATATTTTTATGTTATTTTTTTCCTATGGCCATTTTTGGGTGGTAAATACATTTTTTCCTAAAATAATAGTATATACCCTTTTATTTATAAATACTCTAAGGTATAAAAGAGTTTAAATTATTATTTTAGCAGACTATGGATTTACCACCCAAAAATGACGATATTTAAAAAATCATTAAAAAAAATTGTCGCGTTTCTAGGCGAAATTTTTAATTGCATTGTGTTTGTAGTCACTAAAACTACCACCCGGCTTCGTTTTCGGTAGCAGTCTTGAGATGCCCGGTATGTTTATTAATAGTGATGATTATCTATAGGCAAAAACAAAATAAAATTTACTTTTCCACTTTTACTTTTACGAAGCTTACCTGCATAAAATATTAGTAGCAGTCGTTGTTCTTTCTACAATTTAAATATTATATATTAATTAAATTACATACTTATAATCTAGTGTTAATTTACTTAGACTTATTCGACAGTTTGTATTCAGATTGTTCCTCTCCAAATTGTCAGAGTTCTAATAAACCACTTCCTGATTCCTTATCTTCACGTTTTTCAATACAGCAAAGTTAAAATTAGAAACTCCTAGCTTTACGTATGTCTATAAACTGCAATATTACTCTCTATCAAATGAACCGCTTCTCCATTAGTCAGTCTTGGGCAATAAAAATAAAATGTAGCATGTAAGGACTCTAAACTACAATTTTGATAAAGAATGAATCTGTGGTACGTGTCGTATACGGTTAGATTTCCGGAAGGGTTGTGACAAATGTAACCCGACGTAGGGATTCGTCATCATTATGTTTTTCACTAGTTCAAGGCTTCTAACATTTTGGCTATGGAAATATAAATGGATATAACCAAAAATAATGTGAAACATGATGTCTAGCTTAGTACATTCTCTGAAGTCTCAGTTTTGAGTGGGTTTTGAACACGAAATATAATTGCTCAAGACTGGATATTTCTTGAAATAGATTTGGGAATAATAAGCATTTTTCTGCAATATACATAAAGATAATGTTGCGTAAACCGAGTGTAGTTTTAGTTTAATACAATACCGGGTAATACAGTACAGTACAGTGGGATGTCAAACTTTGCTTGGTGATTTAAGGTGTTGTTTGGTTTTGCTACTGTATATGACCGGTCGTATCGCTTATCATCAGGAGAACGGCAAGCTCGTCTCGCCATTTCATGAAATAAAAAAAACTGGGTAGGGTCAACAAAAAAATGCAATAAAATATCTTAGACATTTATGTATAAATGTACATCTATTTCGCTGATTCTCGTCGCCCAATTTCCTTGATGCGGGTCTGAGTGATTTATCTCGACCTTGAGGCCGCGGTCAGAGGGCCGCTTATATTATGACACTTGTTATATCGTGACAAAGTAGAAATATAAGTCACATTTATTGTACCGAATGTTATTTTGTGAAACGTCCTCTTGAGGATAAAACATCAATGTCAGGTTCAGGAAATACTCTGACGAATATATTCCCAAGTATTCCCGCAGTGCAAATGCATTTCGTTGCAAACGTACTGCACTCAGCGACACTCTGAAAGTTTTATCAGGTCGCGTATGTCGTGTAGAGCACATCTAGCTTTATATCCATCTAAAACCGCATTGAATATTCTCAAAAAAAAATCTACACATTACATAATATGATGCAGCGATTTGAAAAAAAAATCCCGGCACTATTCTCATACAACGGAACGTAAACGTGCCAAAAAATTACATAGCGGATTTGCATTTTAATCCGACAATTCGGGAATAGTGGTAAAACAATTGGAAATCAAAATATCCCGTCATGCATGTACGCTCCTCGAAAAACACGAGACTAGAGTATCATCGTAAACGTGCCGTGAAATGAACAAACGGGCCTCCCTCCTTCCCCGCATCAATCTGCCGCAAATTGCATTGAGAATTACCTCACCCCCGCGCCAACCCGTCGGGTCCGTTTCAGACACTCTTTATGTTATTTTGATTGTTTCGCGAATAAGATTGAATGGAGCTGAGGTATTAGGGAACATGCGTAGATAGATGTTAGCAATCGTGGTAATCTTACAAGTACTAGCAATATAAATATACCTTTTTGTTATACTAGAGGCGAAGAATCTAGATGCTGACTTGATTATGTGTTATCACGGAGTTTTGTTTTAAGTACTTTTAAATCTACATGTTGAGAGTAAGGTAGAAACAAGAATGGTAAAATTATTCGCTTCGCGGCAATGTTCCAGCAAACAAAACTGGCTAGCAAAGCTGTTAGTAAGACAATAGTCCGTTTCGATCTACTAACCTGCTTCATGAAATAATCTGAATAGAATATAGCTTGATATTCGATATGTACTTACTTTTCTCTGTATCAGTCCATATACGTCCCACTGCAGGGCACGGGCCTCCTCTACAATCGAGAGTACCATTGAGAGTGGTTAGGCTATATAGTACACAACGCTGGTCTAGTGTGGGTTTGTGGACGTATATACCATAGAAATTCTTATAATTCGTTATGGTATGCAGGTGCCTCACGATGTTTTCTTTCACAGTTTTAGTGCGTGGTGATTGACTATCAATAAATATGCCCTGGGATTCGAACCCGCGACCACCGTGAACATGTGGGCAGCCGCATCTATTCCTTGTAGCAACAGGCCACCACGCACATACTTTTAATTACACTTACTTTTACCCTCTATATATTTATTTTATTGCTACGAATAGAGTGACTATTATGCCGTTTGCCTAGTGGTAAGTAATACGACCGCTCATGAGCAGTAGCAAAACCAAACAACACCTTGGCATTCCACAGCGCGCCATCCTAAGACATAAGACGTTAAGACTCAATATGTCCAGTAGCTACTCTGGCTACAATGTCCTTCAATCCGACATACAATAGTGCATTCATACTGCTGTTTGGCGGGAGAAATAGACATTAATATCAGTTCGACGACTCCACAGTGTGTAAAATATGACAATATTTGCTTTTATTGAGGCGAACCTATATGATATTTTAAAGATAGCCTCCGTGGCGCAGTTGGTTAGCCGCCGGCTGTGAAACGGGAGGCCCTGGGTTTGATCCCCGCACCGAGAGAAATGTTTATGTATATCGAACGCAAGATTTTTCTCTGGGTGTTTGTGAGGCCGAATATTGTCTTAGTAGTAGTTCTGATACCAACGACATAACACTCGATCTCAGTGTGGGTCTGTAAACATTAAAAAATCATTCTAGAAAAATTCCGATATTTTTTGTTCACACTCTCTTCTCTAAATTTTTATGATACATCAATTTCAAAAGCACTCCGATTAAGCCGGAACACCGAACATTAAAGATCAAAACCCATGGGTTCGCTGACAAAAATCGATCTTTTCAAAGGGCTTCGGCAAAAATCACTTGAGGACCTCTAGAGTTCTTTAATTTTGCTTGCTTTGCGCTTGGGTGGTACTTGAGACGGTTTTACGCAACAATATTCAAGATTTATTCCACTTGGAGTAGTCAGAAAGGCTGACCACTTGATGGTCATCGGCGCCTGGGTCGTTGCTTGCTAGAACGCTTTTGGTCGGTAAATAGTGTTTGATCGTGGCGAGTTTCTAGCGAATTGAAAGGCTCTAATAAAGGCCAATTGAATTGTATCTTTTCAACCTTCTGATCCTTTAAAATAGTCGAGAAACATTAAAGTTCAAAGGTAATAAATTTAAACGTTACTTTTATGTTATTTTTATATAACACTAGCGGCCCGGCCCAGCTTCGCCTGGGTGCATATATTTTTTGATTCCACTCCACACCAAATATATGTTATTTTTCCTATAAACTGTTGTATACCTAAACTTGACGTAGCTGTCCTACTGTCCGGCTCAATCCCGTCTCATCCGTCTGTTCAATCTCTTCCGGATCCGCCCCGTCCTTTCTCTTTATTATCCATCCCGTCTCATAACGTGCATTTACATTTGGTCCTATCAAATCTGTCAGCTATGTCAGTCCTCTCCCGTACCTTCCACTCTATTATATCCCGTCTCTCCATATACATGTACATATAAAGATTGCCTTATGAAATTTTGACATTAAAAACTTAAGCGTTTTGTATTGTTCATCCAATATTCCTTCCCTTAATTCAGCACCAAAATGCTGTTTTTAAAAATAATATTGCACGCCATTACTTTTTGTTAGTAATAATGTAATAATAAACATTTAAAAAAAAAATTGGCCAAATTGGTCCAGGCGTTGTTGAGTTTTGCGCTTACCAACACATTTTGCGATTAATTTTTATATTATAGAAGAAGAAGATATAGTCCACCCCGCTGGTGCGGGTTGGCGGATTTTATTTGACGTAGAAATTAATCCGATAAGTCAGAGGTGTGCCCTGAGATTTGAACCCGTGACCATCGTAAACTTGTTGGCAGTCGCGTCTAGTACGTTACCATATACAAATTAATATAAACATATAAAACTGCATATCGTTTCATTATAATGTCTAGATACGGCATCAACGTACCATTTTTTTTTTATACTTGAGTCTGAAAACAATACTAATGCGGAATTTAAATTTGTCCCCCAGCGCATCTAAAAGTATCAATTCAAAAGACAATGTCGTTTATGAAAACGAAAAATTATAATTAGATATATTTTGGTGTACTCCGGCAAAACGCTTCGATAGAGTATACCTTGTTTAAAACTGTTGCAATAATCTAAAAAACAATGGGCTATTTTGGTAGATATGGACATCGTTTTATTTTACATTTAACAAAATTAAGCGCAAGACGTCGTATCTAGATAATATTATACACGTTGTACACATTTTTTGAATTTTGTTCTATTTCGTCAGCCGTCAATGAAAGACAATGGAAAGATAGATCATTTTACGTTGGATGGTAATTGAAGCTGGACCGTCTTTTACGTCTCCCGTCAAATAAACAAAGATCATCCTATATTGGCTGGACGCATCACGCTTGAACGATACCCAAAAAAAAGGTTTTTAGTATCTTCCTTATAAAATTTCCAATTTTCCTCACTCCTAAAACCTTCCCAGAACTTTTACGAATATTTCAAGACCAAAATAAGCCAAATCGGTTCAGCCGTTCACACGTGATGCCGTGACAACGCGAAACTGGTTTCATTTTTATATATATAGATAAGTAAATTAATACAAATCAGTAATCATAAGATGGTAAAATATATTTTTTATGCCAATGAAAATATTTAAATAATCATAAACATACATACCTACTTCACTTAATATATTACGCTGGCAAGCTGAAAAGCTTTATTTATTTATTTTAATTTAATAAATTGGAATTGATTTACTTACAAAATTTGTCTATGGCATACTCATGTCTTAGCTCCGTTTCACAGGTAAGATGAGAAAAATAATAAACTAAGAAAAAACTAAAAGTATTTTAAGATAATGTGTAGTAATTTTTTGTAGTAAGTGAAAGGTGTAGATTCAGTCAGAATATAACGGAAACTAAAACAAGATGTGTTTTATTTCAATTGAACATCTATTATTTTCTTACATTACTTTTTATTCCATATAAACTAAAACAACTTTAATCACTCAAATTTTAGAAAATCATTTCCAATTGGAATCCAGACACCTTGTAAAACAAACCTTAATTTACAGTGTTGGGGGTTAATTATTAATCCTGCGATATTTAGTCACTAAGCTCCATCTCGACGCGTTTCTACGTCGATGCGTGAAAAATTTATCGTTCGAGAAATAAACCCGACGGAGGCCGTAAAGCGAAATTGCACGCCTATAACTCTGCAACAGTAAAACACAGTAACAAATAGTAGCTCAATTTCTCAGTAATTTACAGCCTACGCGAAAACTTCGCCATATTATCTATCTTGGTTATTTTTGCTCCTATTGTGTGAATGTATGACTCCAGGGGTATTTTGTCTTACTTTGTTTTGGTCCATTAATAGTTTTGCTCGAAGTATCATAAGTTCTTAGTAGGCTATAAAGCCTGATTATTTCTTCTTGTAAATGTGATTTGTTTATTTTATTTTCGGCGAAGTTCATGTTTAAGCAAAGTACATATTCTACTTTATTAAGAGTACTATTTCTGGTATGCAGAAACTTATTATAAAAGGGATTCTCTTGGCAGTTAGTCTGTTAGTAATTTGGCTGTTTGTGTTTTAAGTGTTCGGCTTGAATCATTGATACGTACCGTTTACAAAATGTTTGGAAACATTGAGTTTGTATTCTCTATCGTTTGATCCATGAGAAGAAAATGAAGAATTGTTCGAAATTGTGGCTATTTCTGCTATAGCACCACCGATTGTCGGTGAAGTATTTATCAGTGCTTCCTGCAATCGTATACTGACTGCCAAAATATGTTTTTCAATATTCTTTGCCACCTAAAACTACATACTAATACAAGTATCTGTGTAACGGTATGGTTATCAGACTATTGTCGTCATTACCAAAACAAAAACGATATCATTTGTTCATTCTTCTAAGAGTTCGACGCAATATCAAATTATCTTTAGCTCTTACATATTTACTTCATTATTTATCTTCAAAAATATCTCTGCCAATATTGGCATCACAATATTTGTCTTAACAACACTAATTAAGTTTCTATAAGAGCACAAACACTCCTAGGGCATACAAACAGTTATTTCCGGAACATTCCAAGAGAAACAAGTGTGTTTACTTGATTACCGAGTCCTTGTGGATTTCAATGAGATTGGAGTGGAGCTGACGAAAGGTACTGAATCATTGTCAATATTTGTTTTGGAAATCGTTTCGGTTGGTGTTCTGTTTTTGAGTGAAGTGTTGGCGGTCTTGCTGAATATTTATTTATCATTTTGTTGAGTTTTATGTACTGATGTTCATTTGTTGCTGATAAAATAATAACAATAATTTATTTTTTTATTATGACGCAGAATGAATTTCAACGATCGCAACTTTTTGAATGACAATGGAAAACATGCACTATTGAATCACTATGTATTATTGGCTTTTCATTCGTTATTATTACCGAAGTATATACCATAGTATTAATTAGTATACCGGGTATCTCAAGACTGCTACCGGAAACGAAGCCGGGTGGTAGTTTTAGTGGCTACAAACACAATGCAATTAAAAATTTCGCATAGAAACGCGACAATTATTTTTTATGATTTTTTAAATATCGTCATTTTTGGGTGGTAAATCCATAGTTTTTGCTAAAATAATAATTTAAACTCTCTTATATCTTAGAGTATTTATAAATTAAAGGGTATACACTATTATTTTAGGAAAAAATGTATTTACCACCAAAATATGGCAATAGGAAAAAAAATACAAAAAAAAAATTGACGTTTTTTTTTGCAACTTTTTCTGTTGCATTGTGTCTGAAGTCGCTTAAACTACCACCCGGCTTCGTTTTCGGTAGCAGTCTTGATATACCCTGTATAGCAACCACTATTCACTGAATTAAAATTACGTATACCATTTCAAATAAATTCTAATTATCATAACTAGCACACTTACACTTTGTATTTTTATAAACCAATATAAGACCCAAAAACACGTGATCTCTAAATATAACACTTACTACCCACGACAAATGCATTTCACCCACTAAGCTTCTATTTACTGTAACAGCAGTTAGGTTTAATGTGGCAATGTCTAACGCTCTCGTGTCGTAACGAGCGTGATTTCTGCGCGACATGCTGTAACGCGGCACCGATAATAGCACCCTACAATTATACTTCATTAGCTGGCTGTGTTGTTAAGAAAGGTAGGGATCTATTTTGGTGATATTCTTTTACAAATTAAGTTGTGACCTGAATAAAATATATTATTTTAAAAAACTGTACAAAATATAAATGTTCTAAAGAGATAGAGAGTTTCATCATCATCATCATATCAGCCACAGGAAGTCCACTGCTGAACATAGGCCTCCCCCAATGATCTCCACAATGACCTGTTGGAAGCGGCCTGCATCCAACGACTTCCTGCGACCTTAGTCAGATCGTCCGTCCACCTTGTAGGCGGGCGTCCAACACTTCGCTTGCCTATACGTGGCCTCCACTCGAGAACCTTTCGGCTCGCTCGCCAACCCGCCTGCCAAGCGTGGCGAGTATTGGCAAATACCCCTCAATGGCGATAGAGAGTTTGAAGTGGAGTAAATGGAGAAACAAGTATTTTAAAACCAACTTAAACCAAATACGAAATCCCGCTAAACAGCAGTGCAAATGCAATGCTGTGTACCAGTTTGAAGGACATTGCAGCCCGAGTAACCTCTGGACATAATGACACTTAACATCTTACGTCTCAGGACGGTGAGCGCAGTGGAATGCCACGGACTGCTTTTTAATTATTGATTTTGTTTTGCTACTGGCCATGAGCGGTTGTATCGCTTGCCATCAGGTGAATGGCATACTAGTCTCTTCATTCATTGTAATGATAAAATTAAAAACCGTTGCATTTTGAACTCACTTTGATTGTGAAGATAAATATCGTGAGGAAGCCTGCATCGTCCATACGAATGCAGAACACATATTCGGGATAAGAATTTCAAAGTTATATGACATCTGTGAACTCACAGTAGGAAAAGCGTGCTTTAAATTTTATTGAAAAATGGGTATACCAGCTAAACCATGAATTTGTTAACTTATTAAAATTTCACTCAGTTAAATCTACAGCACTAATTTATATTTCTGTTCTAATATCATTTACAACTCAATAAGCACAAGGAAGAGTGGTAATAAATATGATAAACCTACCTGAAATGATAATGAAGGCAGGGTGGGCGTTTATAAACAAAAAATAACATTAAAAGAAGATTGGATCACAATTTGTATACTTTATGGCAGTTAATTTGCATAATACCCGGCAAAGTGGGCGAGACGGCCAACGCATCTGTTTTCTGCTGTATTTTTAAGGAAAATCATCAGGAGATATTATGCCTTCTGAAATTTGTATTATTAGCTAAATTGAGTGAGTTTGATCTTGGCAATTTTGTAAATGAAAGGTTGGGAATAGACACGGAAAATGAAACTAAAGTTTATTACAGTCATGAACAACTTCCCATAAGGATTCTATTAAAGACATTCATAAATAGGCAAGGTCTTAGTAGGCGAAAGCTAAATAAACTCATTTTCAAAAAAAAAACGGGCACCTAAGCAATGAACCATTTCAAATGTTACTATTGGTTTGTTTGATAATTATAGGTAGTTATACTTTCACAATTTTGTAAATTAATAAGCAAATAATCGTTTTCGTCAGTATTATCATAAAATTTTGATAAAATTTATTGGTTTTAATGCTAAAGTTCACTAGTAGTGTATGCTCGCTAGTAGTGCATATGCTCGTGAAGTAAAAGTTAACAAAGATTTTTGTTTGTTTTTTCTTTAATAAAGTAAAAGCAGATAAATGTTTAGTATCGAGTGTGACTCCCTCTAGCTGAAATCACAGCTTGAATTCGTCTGGGTATGCTAGCGAGGATATCCCGGATACTTGCTTGCGGAATACGATCCCACTCCGCGGTAATCATATTCTTCAGCTCTTTGATGGTCTGCGGAGCCGGTTGTACTGATCTCACGCATCGTTTCAGAACGTCCCAGACATGCTCTATAGGATTGAGGTCGGGACTTCGAGCTGGCCAATCCAAACGACGAATGCCGACCTCTTGCACATACGCTTCCACATCGCCAGACCGGTGGGCGCGAGCGTTGTCATCCATAAAAATTGAGTCTTCGCCTAAAGCGGCCAATGTGGGTTGTGCATGAGGAATTAGAACTTCCGTTATGTATCGATGTCTAGTCAGTGAGCTGTTTTCAATGAAGACTAACTCTGTACGATCCATTGAATTTATTCCTGCCCAAAACATAACAGAGCCCCCACCATAAGGTGTGATTTCTTCAAAACAAGCCTCTGCAAAGCGTTCTCGTCGTCTTCGTAGCACTCGCCGACGTCGATCTACACCGAACAGAGATATCCTGGCTTCATCGGAGAACAATACCCTATTCCAGTCTTCTTGAGTCCATGACTCACAATATCGAGCAAACCTATGCCTGGCAACTCTGTGCTCACGGAGTAACTTAGGGCCGCGGGCCGGGCGATGACTGCGTATATTGGCCGCGAGAAGCCTCCTCCTGACCGTCCATAGACTAATATGCACATTTCTTACTTCTTCGAGGTTGTTCTTAAGGTCCACATACGAAGACTTGCGATTTCTCAATGCGCGACTCACAAGGAAACGATCATCCCGTGGTTGGGTACATGGTTTTCTTCCAGAACCAGGCTCAATCCTATAGAGCATGTCTGGGACGTTCTGAAACGACGCGTGAGATCAGTACAACGGCTCCGCAGACCATCAGAGAGCTGAAGAATGTGATTACCGCGGAGTGGGAACGTATTCCGCAAGCAAGTATCCGGGATATCCTCGCTAGCATACCCAGACGAATTCAAGCTGTGATTTCAGCTAGAGGGAGTCACACTCGATACTAAACATTTATCTGCTTTTACTTTATTAAAGAAAAAACAAACAAAAATCTTTGTTAACTTTTACTTCACGAGCATATGCACTACTAGCGAGCATACACTACTAGTGAACTTTAGCATTAAAACCAATAAATTTTATCAAAATTTTATGATAATACTGACGAAAACGATTATTTGCTTATTAATTTACAAAATTGTGAAAGTAAAACTACCTATAATTATCGAACAAAACAATAGTAACATTAGAAATGGTTAATTGCTTAGGTGCCCGTTTTTTTTGCAAATGAGTTTATGAAAATGCGACTTGGTTTTTTCGGTGCTACAAAACCTAGATTCCTAAAATATACATATATTTGGTTACATTATGTGTATAAGTGCACTCAGTACGAGTAGGTTTTACCCTTGCAGTCCCGTTTCAGTGAGTAAAATTGGCGGAGTCCTTATCATCCCGTTTTTTTTCAATGAATGGCGATATAAGCATGCCGTTCGCCTAATGGTAAGCGATACGACTGCTCATGTACAGTAGCAAAACCAAACAACACCATGAGTAACAAAGCAATGATTAGCATTCCACTGCGCTCGCATTAGATGTTAAGTCTCAATATGTCCAATAGTTACTCTAGCCATAATGTCGTTAAAACTATTCTTTTCCATTTTGAGACTCTAGCATCTAAGCTGTTATATATATTATGCCAGTAAATCACCTGACGTGATCCTTATACTCGTTTACCGCAAATAAGATTTCACTACAAATTATAGGTCCTATCGAGGCCAGTTCAACCTTGATCCACATACCGTCAACCAACGAGGCCAATAGGTTTGCAAGACATAAAAGCATCAAACGATATTCATTACGGTCCACTTTCTGCGGGATATTGTATTAGGAGGCACCAAGCCGGCGGATGCACCCGGCTCGCTCGGGTGAAATGACCCGCTTGTTAAATTATCAACGGTTCTTATTTTATACTGACAACCCGGCTAAGGGGGCTACTCTATGAAAAGATACGAACTTCGAATGTACGGACGCCATACGGAAAACTTCAGTGTGCCTAGATACTCCAGAAAATGTTGGAATCCTCTATCGTACGTCGTAAAAATAGACTAAGTTCGGAGGAAATGATAAGCATAGTAGAGAATAGACTTGATTTTTAGAAGTGTATAATTTATATCTTGCTGCGGACGTCATCCAAACATTCTTAGTTCGTATCGTTTCATAGAGTGACCCCCCCTGGCTTCACACGGGTACTATTATACTCCCTGAGAGTAAATTACTCGTCTTGCAATATTTTTCATTGATGCTCCACTCCTGTTCGTTATAGCGTGATAATATACAGCCTATTGCCTTCCTCGGTAAAGGCTATCTAGCACTTTTTTTCATTTCGAAGGCGAATGGCAGGCTCGTCTTGCCATTGATTACAATAAAAATAAATTAGTACTAGAGAGCAACCACTTAGTACGCGATAAGAACCGGGATCCATGCCCGGCGCCCCTTAGGGGTAAAACTGAAAGATATATCCTTTAATTGATTTTGTGATCTTTTGTGATAATCTTAAATGATTAGGAAAGGCAGGAAAACTAACATAATCACATGTCCAGAATAACTACTGGACATATAGAAACTTAACATCTTATGTCTCAGGATGGCGAGAGCAGTGGAATGCCAAACATTGCTTTGTAATTTAAGGTGTTATTTGGTTTTGCTCCTGTTCATGAGCGGTCGTATCGCTGACCATCAGGCGAACGGCATGTTCGTCTCGCCATACAATGCAATCAGATTAATTACAACTCGATAGAATATACAGTTGCCAAGAAGAGACTGGCTCAATAGCGTAGTTGTACTAAGGTATGGTTACAACGCTGAAGTCTCGGGTGCGAATCCCGGGCTGGGCTAAGTGATATTGGATTTGTCTATTCATTATAAGTTCGGAATCAATAGTACGCGATATGGCAATATGCTCGCCGACTATAACATTGTGGCACGGAGCAGACATGGCAAATGTGGGTGTCCTGGCACCTCTGCCTACTCTTTCTGGGAAAAAGGCGTGAGTTTATATATGTATGTATGAATATAAAGATGATATAATTCCACAATTTTGTCTTTGTTTGTGCCACTTTTTTTTTTTTTTAACATATTCTGTCCCACTGGTCGAGGTCGTTGCGCCACCTTTCCGAGGCCTGCCGCGCGGCCTCTTGCCCTTAGGCACCCATTGAGTAGCAATCTTTGCCCACCTCTTTGGGTGCATTCGCGTGACGTGACCTGCCCAATCCCATTTTAATTCGGCCGATTTCAGTGCAACATCCTTCACTTTGGTTATGGAGCGCAAGGTGTTATTGGGCACTCTGTCCATGCGTGTTACGCCTATCATGCTGCGCTCCATAGCTCTTTGACAAACCCCAAGCCTGGACCTCTGAAGTTCGGTCAAAGACCAGGTTTGAGCTCCGTATGTGAGAATTGGTAAGATACACATGTCGAAGAGTCTAGGTTTAAGGGAAATGGGAAGGTTTCCCTTAAGAAATGTCTTCAAGGACCAGTAGCCCTTCCACGCATTGTCTATTCGACGCTGGATCTCTCGGTCTTGTCTGTTGTCGAAGGAGACTATTTGACCTAAATAATTATACTCGTCGACATATAATATCTCATCTCCGTCCACAACAATTCTCGATGTGGAGCTATTTTTCATAACCTGAGTCTTTGACCGATTCATCATCAATCCAACCCCAAGGCTTGCCCTGCTCAGGTCGTTGAGCATCTGTTGCAACTCGTCGGCCGAAGAGGCGAAAAGGACAATATCATCCGCAAATCGGAGGTTAGAGAGCCTTTCGCCTTCGATGTTAATGCCACGTTCCACCCAGAGATCTGTTAAGGATATGAAAATCTCCTGCAAAGCACTTGTGAATAGTTTTGGTGATAACGGGTCACCCTGCTTGACGCCTTTACAAATTCGAAATATTGGGCCGGAGGAGTGGAGTCTGATATCCGCCGTGCTATTGTTATAAATCGTTTTTAATAAATCAATGTAGGTTTTATTAATATTTTGATTATTTAAAGCGGAAAAAACTGCATTATGTTTGACATTATCAAATGCTTTTGTGTAATCAACAAAAGCTAGGTATAACGGCTTTTGAAATTCCGTGCATTTTTTGATTATCTGGTTGTGCCACATATTACTTTGCATTTTCTCTTTTTACAAAGCGACTACAGTGTGATCCCTTTCTTTCCACCAGAGAATTTAAACCATTTCTAGCAGTTTATTACGTATATACGCTGCCACTAAACCGCTTCTTTACTTTAACGAAGCTCCAAAACTTCACTATCATTAGTTATGCATTTCTCGATCATGTCTGTCGTATATTTCAGCGCCCGAAGTTTCGCTAACGGCCGTACAAGGCGGGATTCTGAGCTAATTCCGCCCCCCCCAGACTCTTAAATGGCACATTCATTATTAACATGGCCTTAAAGTTCTGAGATGCAGTTATTTTATTAAAGTGTCACTTAATTGCTTGTAAAGAAGAAGGAAGAAAAAAAAATCGGTCAAGTGCGAGTTGGACTCGCGCGCGATGGGATTCGTACCATCATGTATAGAAGAAAATCACGTGTCATCATATTTATTAAGATCGAGTTAAAAATTGCTTAAAAATACGTTTGATGCATGGGAGTTCCCCTTAATATTTGCATTTATTTATTGTTAGTGTTTGTTGTTATAACAGAAACGGATATTCATAATTTGTGAAATTTACCTTACAGCTTTCTAGCTATCACGGATTATGAGATACATGGTGACAGACAGACAGTCAGACAGACGGACATACAACGGAGACTTGGAAGTAGGGTCCCGTATTTACCTTTTAGGTACGTAACCCTAAACAAAGAAAGAGTTTTTAATGCTGGCAAAAATAACACACACGAAGAAAAATAAAATAAGAATAACATTTAAAACAAAAACTTGAAAGCATTACATTAAAAAAATAATAATTGTGAGATACAATGACAAATAGTAATTAAAGTGACAATTGTTATAGGCAAATTATTATGATAATTATGCCTACAACTGGTACACCCATTCAGCGTCTTTCTGCAGTATGGCTAAAGCGATACCACAACGCTAGTTTTCAATGAGGGTCCTAGATGACGGCTGGGCAAAGACGGATTTTCTTTTAAAAATCAACTTAGAAAATGTAGGAATAAGATCAGTTTTTTTATCAGTATTATAAGCACATAGAGAAGACGTTTCTTTAATTATTCATCTTCTTCGTCGATATCGTACTCTACAAAGTGGTCGTGGTTATCGTGTCAGGTGTAGGTAGCAAGCTTCACAACATGCAGCTATTCTTTTCGAAATAGTATAAAAAATATTGAATTCTGCTGTTAATAAAAACTCTAGTGTTTGATACCTGTGTAGGCATCAAAACTTCTTACAGATTTTTGGGGCCACAACCCGTGACAAAAATTACATTGCTCAAATATTTCTCCGTACGGGAAACGAACCCGGTTCTATATCGGTTTAGAGCCACTGTTTTAACCAACTGATTAACCAAAGCTGTCAAATCATAAGTAACCCAATTAAATATAATTTCAAGCAGGAACTTTAATTTCTGTAAAGGTAAATTATATTCCTTTATTATTGTTCTCAAATCCATTTCAATACAGAAAAGTTCATCAACCTCTGGATAAGCGAACAAGATATCGGAAACCGTACAATACAGCGGTATTTTTATTAAACAATTCTGTATTTGAAGTTCTGTGTAAGTATATGAATCGTCTGATGTTTTCCACGGCATTATTATCATATTTCAGAAGAACGTGATCGTAAGCTTATTACGAGTGAAAATATGTTTTTATATTATTTTATAAATCTATAGAATATGCAGGTACAAAATTTGATTAATTTTATGTGTTGTTCTGGAAATCTTTTAGAAGCGTCTGTATCAAGGAATGCGAAGGATATCAGGTAAAAGTGTGTAACATTTTTAATTTAGCCTATTTATGTCTGGTTTTGATGTGGCTGGTGTTATTGTGTGTATATCTTAATACAAGATGCATCAACTTACTTTGTTTTGCTCGTATAATAAAAATAAACATGCCAACGTCACTAAAACATATAAATAGACTGGTGGATTTTCTGCAACAAATATGAAAATACGATAACATAAACATAACATAAAAAGACAGAAAAAAAGAAGACAGTTCGTGTTGCTGAGGGAGTTTCTTGCGCCGCTTCTTCTTCACAGCCACAACACGTTCCGAAGCGGTGGTAGCAGAAAAGGACGATTCAAAAGATCTTGTGAAAGACTATTTGAATAAAGAATATTTTGATTTGATTTGATTTGATTTGAAACAAACTAATGCAGAAAAACAAAATTATTAAAAGAAATATTACCAACACAGACTAGTTCTCTTAATAAACTTAACTAACAGCGTAAATATTAATTAAGAGTCTTTTAATATTTTAATAAAGCAGTATATTTAAACATTTGATAAAGCGAGCGGGAATTAAAGCGTTGACGTGTTTAATAAATTCAATTATTCTAGTTCGTTAGTTGTCGCGAGGAGACAGTGTACATTACACCGCCTGTATTGAGGCGTACACTGCGTTTTACTACTGAAGGTGCGATGTATATATTAAAAATATTGGGGAATTATTTTTCGACGAATGGGGATAAGAGCATGCCATTCGCGTGATGGTAAGCGATACGACTGCTCATAGATACCAAATCGAAACGACACAACAAAGCATGGCATTCCAAAGCGCTCACAATCTTGAGAAATAAGGTGTTGGGTCTTATTACATTCAGTAGTTACTCTAGCTACAATGTCCTTGAAACTGGAACACTAAAGTGCATTTACACAGCTCAAGGATAAGTGAAGTTTGACGTGGCTTTAAATACATTTGTTTGCATAGTGCATTCCTCTTTATCCCTTATTTATTTATATCAGGCGTATTTTTCTGATTATTCTCATGTTACATAACAAAAATGTTGTTTGACGCGAACGAGTTGAATTTTGCCAAGTACTTGCCGAATGGAATTTTCCCTAGTAATCTTACTTTATTATCATTTCAAAGGGAATAGTTTCTTTTGCGGTTATCTAATACGTATCGAAGTGTATATATTGATAGGGGAAAATTCCATTTTCTTTTAAAACTGAAACTTATTCTAGGATCAACAAAAACTATAAGAGGAGTAAAACTAAACGTTTTAATATTTATACTCGTATGTATAATCTTATGTACATAATACGCTGTGTAAAATTAACACATCTAATTGTTTTTGACGTGACAACGTCTTAAATTAGGTTGCGGCTGGAAGTCACTTATGAAAAAGTGTAACGCCCGGTAACGTAACGGTGCGCGCGCAGCACTAGAGAATTATTTTTCAGTTTCCCCCACTTTTTCCAAAATTGTCCCATAGCCCCCCCCCCCCCCCCCCTCCCCTACCCCCACCCCGAAAATTTACCTCACCCCCCCCAATCCTATCTCGGCCAACATAGGTCGTAGACCCACCGAGTTTGGTATCCTCGGAACCGTCTTGGTGAGGGCTACAAATTGACCCCGCCAGAAATCCCAAATTACGCAAAAAATTACCCCCCCAAAAAAAAATATTTTACCTCCAAAACAATTAATTTAAGTTAGCCTCCCCACGAAACCTTCCTCCCCCCCCTCCCTTACCCCCACCCCGAAAATTTACCTCACCCCCCCAATCCTATCTCGGCCAATATAGATCGTAGACCCACCGAGTTTGGTATCCTCGGAACCGTCTTGGTGAGGGCTACAAATTGACCCCGCCAGAAATCCCAAATTACGCAAAAAATTACCCCCCCAAAAAAAAATATTTTACCTCCAAAAAATTTATTGACGTGACAACGTCTTAAATTAGGTTGCGGCTGGGAGTCACTTATGAAAAAGTGTAACGCCCGGTAACGTTACGATGAGTCACCGAACGAGAGAGAGGCCCGCCGAATGCCTTGCGTCTCTCTCCCACTCAACTATGATCGGTCTGCCGCGCGCGCAGCACTAGAGAATTAGGCGCATTGAATCGGCGCATGCTTGTGTCTCTGTCTTTGTCTTTCTCGAACGTTCTTGGCGTTGGAAAAACAAGAAAGCGTCACAATACAAGTTCACACGTGTGGTTAAAGTATCGTCAGCTGTGTCTGTAGTGAAAATATGGAGTGCTTAGATTCGTCATTACATGTACAATGTTTTAGTAAACAAAATATATTTCTATAGTTAAAATTTTACATTTCTTATTTTCATTCAATTCCTTGTTCCTATTGTGCAATTTAATTATATTCATATCAATAAATATTCTACCGAGAAAAAGACGTTGTCACGTAAAATCTTCGCCCGTAAAACCGACTTTACAGGCAACCATTTTATTTAAGATCTGAAAACACTTTATCCTGTATACAATTCCAACACCCAGACTATCAAAGATTTAGTAATACGAGAATCATTGCTTTTTTTAAATAGCATTCCTTTAAACATCATACGATTTAAATGAATACGTCAGCTATTATCACAATACATTATTGTCTTTACAAGGTACCACCCAATTCCGTGCTTCCGTTCATTCTAGGCCATCTTAAGGTTGTCTGGAAAAAATTGCCGACAACGATACTACGCTTTTTGACATATTGTTGAGAATTAACACATCTTATGTCTCAGTATCGCGAGTGCAGTTGAATGCCAACCATTGATTTATGTTGTTTGACTTTGCTGCTATCCATGAGAGGTCGAATTGCTTACCATCTGACGCAAAAGCATGCCCATTTCGCGATTCATTGCAATAAAAAAAAATATTTATGTGCTTTATGTTTTTGTTTGAGATAAAATGAGTGGTGTGTAAAGTATTTCTAAATAAATAATGTATCGCGCAATTATACCAAATAATTATAACTTTATTTTTCATATAGCAAATTATTTATAAGGGGGTTTGTACGCGTGGAGTGTATAGCGTGGTTTTAGCTTCAAGGCGAAGTTAGGTCGGGCTGCTAGTAATTCTAATTTCTATATATGTATATTGCATGTCTGCATATTGTACTACTAAAATTGTTCAAATATTAGTATGTATACTGCTCAAATCCGTGGCAGATAAGAGCGTTGTGCAAGTAATATTACGTAAAGTTTCTGAGGGCTGCGATACGGGAAATTGGCTTTTGAGATTTATTCTATAATATAACATAATATAGAGGATGTTCTAACAAACAGGAAAGTGACTGAAAGTTTGAGATTAATCGCATGATTATGAGACAATAAGAGTAACAATTAGAATTTTCTAATGGTTATGATGATGATAATGATGATGATGATGATAATAATAATAATATATCAAAACTTATGAATTTGAATTGATTAATCATGCCAATAGTAACATAATATTTAATACAACACACATACGATGTGAAAACGTAGCATTATTAATTTATTTATGTATTTTTACAATATTATATATACACATATGTTCATGCTACAAAATGAAAAATAGAGATAAAATATTAATATATCATCCCTTCAGTGGCCAGGCTCAGGACCTAAGCCACCGGTGGTTAGGATACTAAAGTGAGGAAACTCCTACGTATACGTATACTTATTATTCATAATACATATTGTATCTGTATCTGTATCAGCCCATATACGTCCCACTGCAGGTCACGGACCTCCTGTATAATCGAGAGTATGATTGAGAGTGGTTAGGCCATATAGACCACCACACTGGCCTAGTGCGGGGTGACGGACTTACATACCACAGAAATTGTTATAAATCGCTAAGCTATCTTCTATCCATATTATTATGATTTTATTTTGGCCATTAAAGCGCATGGAATAAATAATTTCTATATTTTAGCGAATGATTAATGAGAAGACACAACCTGCAGAGCGATCCGGAACAAACATTAGGAAACGCGTATAGCCGGCTGACATGCGAAACGATCACGCGATCACAAACCGCTGTGGGAAAAACTTATTCTTTCTCAAATTTGTTACTGTTCGGTATGATAATTTTGAATTAATGACGGAATTAAAACAAAAATATTTTCACGGATTTTATCACGGGACGGACCGTGACCACGAAAGCTGTGTAAGTAATCGAAACGTCGGAAAGTTAAAAAATCGAAACATTAGACCAAATCGCGATAATTTGTAAAAAATAGTTTTATTTCAATGTGCGACATTCACGTTAATACAAGAAACCGATAATCATGGAATTTGAATAAATATTTTTAGGAAGGTTTAATAGTAAACTTATGATAGTATTTTCTCTATAATTTCGTTATGGAAAATATTCATGTTGATTCAAAGATGCACCAAAAATCATTAAGCAAGAAAGTTTCGTCCTTATTATATTATATTATAGTGCTAAAATCTAGATTATTAAATTTCGTCATCAGTGAGATAAGAACTAAAAGTATCTTCTAAAACATTTTCCTTCAGTTGAAATCCTCAATGCTATGCCTTAGATTTCTTGAAATATTCACAGTTTGCATGCAAGCAAATTCTGTGAAAAAAAATTACATTACTACTACAATAATATTGGGATCCAGTGTTAATTTAAATTTGTAGTCATGTATGAAATATAATTAGATAAGGCTTTGAAATTGAAAGAGACAAAAGCAAGTAAAAGTTGTAGCTAAGGTAATTTCTTACGCCATCATTTCGGCACAGCTGAAACCCATTCGCGTGTTAGTTTTAATGGATTCTCAGTTTTGATGTATGATTTTGATGTAACATAATATGTCATAACACATAATTTATCTTCAATATAGCTAGTATTGGGATTTAAGCTATAATGTGGTTATATTTTGTTTTATTGCAATTAGAGACGAGCATGTCTTTCGCCTGATGGTAAGCGATACGACCACTTATGGACAGTAGCAAAACCAAACAACACCTTGAATTACAGAGCAATGCTTGGCATTCCACTGCGCACGTCATCCTGAGACATAAAATGAAAAGCCTCAATATGTCCAGTAGTTAGTAGGCTACAATGTCCTTCAAACCGGAAAAAAACATTAAATTAATACTGCTGTTTGGCAGAATAGTCATTGCGAGGGTCCCAGGCGTCCTCTCACATATGAGAGACCGACCAGATAGTAAAACAAATAAATTGTAAATCTATAGTATTCTATTAAAAAACGAGAAGCCGCGGGTTCGATCCCCACTGTATCAGCCCATATACGTCCCACTGCAGGGCACGGGCCTACTCTACAATCGAAAATACGATTGAGAGTGGTTAGGCCATATAGTCCACCACGCTGGCCTAGTGCGGGTTGGCGGACTTACATACCATAGGAATTCTTATAAATCGCTATGGTATGCAGGTTTCCTCACGATATTTACCTTCAACGTTTTAGTGCGTGGTGATTGATTATCAATACACACATGACTCCGAAAAGTCAGAGGTGTGCCCTGGGATTCGAACCCGCGACCACCGTGAACATGTGGGCAGCCGCGATAGATCCCCATACTAAACAAATATTTGTGAGAACCACAGGTATTTGTTTCAGGTCTGGGTTTTTGACCGCAATATCTCTCGTACCTGATACCCACGACTCAAGACTCGATCTGAGTGGGGGTCAGAACTATGTATGTGACTGTTGGGTGTATTTCAGGAGGTAATTTTCAATGTCAGCCAAATCCACTTTTGTACAAATCGAGAAATTGTACTTTTATTACCTAGCGTTTCTTATAGCTGATATTAAGCTGGAAATGCATTACTCTGATAGTTTTAATGTTTGAGGTGCGAATTTTAATATGTAAATAAAAGTTTACAGTGTATTTAAGTAGAAAAACGACATTGAGGTTTGGATTTGACTACTTTTGATTGTAAGTGTTCGATTTGACTACTTATGATAACAAATGAATTGGATTTGGATATTTTTGTAAGTAAAAAAATATCTGATTATATAGGATTGCCACTTGCAATTTCAATGAAGAACCCGAAAGATATTCCATTATTGTGCGTCCTTTTTCAGGAAAAATTAAGAACATTATCATAAAATTACATAATATTATGTTGATATGTTAAAAGATTGAATATCAATTTGTCATTGAATATGACACACTAGCGAACGTGCAGCGCGAGCTTTTGTCATCGTGAAATTTTAGTTGTATTAAAAATTCGTGAATTTGGAGATGACCACTTTTGAAAATCACCTCCTCATTTATTTATTATTAATAATTCAATATAGTCACCGTGTTCAGTCGCACGTGTATTAACGAAGCAGGTTCATTACCGCGGCTCATTTGGCTCGCTTTAGTTGCAATTATAGTTGCTTTCAGTCGTGTCCGTACATCTCCACAACAGATCACACAAAACCCACAGTTGAATAGTTTCTCCTCTTCAATTTGTATGTTTTGTTTGAATATGAATAGTAGTACTCAACAGGCTGTAACTGTATTGCATAGGAAACGGAAACTTTGTAACTTTTTCATGTTTTGACTAGTAATTGGGATTTTTTATGGGGGTACGGCAAGCTAAATTCATTACATTTTACTATATGTATGATAGCGACCAGAAAGAGTGGAGTTAACGTCAAAATACAATCTCTTGCAAATCAATACGGAAGTGTGGTTCTGCCAAGGAAGTACACAATATAATAACCTAAGCCTAAACTGTTATATTTTATGCGGTCAGAAATAAGCAATTATAGCTTTATACAGTTTACATTTTTTTATAATTTATTTACACACATTTACACTCAGCGTGTAAATAATTTATTAAGAAATAAATATATTTAACAAAAGAATTATTGAACAGAAACAACACTTACACAAAAACCCTAACATTTTCTATGCAATAAAAAAATATTAAATTTTCCATTCCACTACTCCCCATTACCTTAAAGAACGTTTTACTTTCCTTAGCAACACACATGCAAGATCTCTTAGATCCTCAGAGAATTTGGTGTTAGCAATTCCCGAGCATAGCAGTAGGCCGAGCACGAAAAACTATCGAATTCGTAACGTAAACGTATCGAGTTCTCGATACGTTTACCAGAGTATGTCGATAGTACATAGCACGAAGCACTTTCTGCAAATCGTTTACCGTCCATGCTGCTCGCTTGTGGAATGAACTGCCATTGTCTATTAGATTAGCCAAATCCCTCCCTTTCTTTAAATATTCTCTTTCTTTTTTTTTACCTTTTTATGACCACCCTATTCTTTGTAGCTTTTTTTTTTCAACCTGATCCATCTAATGGTTGTCTGGAAGAAATCGCGTTAAGCGATAAGACCGCCAATTGTCACCTTTATTTAAACGTGTAGTCATATTTTTTATCTTATTACTGTATGTGGTGTTCAATAAAGAATTTATAAATAAATAAATAAATTTTCAAACTCGTACACACTTCTCCGCATGAACAACATGAAACCCTCAATTCAACTTGATTTTGTCAATTCGTAGCACGTAGCAGCACGTTCGTAGCTCGCGGCAGCTACGTGTGCCGTAGCGGAGTGCATCGCGGTAGGAAATTGAAACGGTCCTTTATTTTGTAACTATCGTCGGGAAATGAACGCTTTTGTTTAGTTTTTTTTTTCTGTAGTGTTTTACTAAATAGAACATTCTATTATTATGAATATGAGTCTATGTAATTTGTCACTATCCTATAATTATATTATGAGTATAGAATTTGCATATAAATCAGTATAACTACAGTTTCGAGGAACAAAACTTTACTTAGTTAAATCATGTTTATACTGTTTCGTTTACATACTTAGGTGTTATTAAATTACATATTTTTGTTGGAAAAATAATGCATTATTAACAAGTTCAGTGATATTCAACGTAAGTAAGTTTTTTGCTTTTTATATTAATTGGCACTTTCTTATAAAGTTAATATAGTTATTAAATAATGATTTCCACTCCTCCAAGCCACAAAAAAACTTCACCATCTGTACATTATTCTAAGCCGTTAATAAAAGTTTTTCCGTTATCTCCCTTCATTCAGTAGATTACGGAAACAATTTACTTCGGAAGCGAACTTGGAGTTAGGTAAAAAGTAGCCCAAACTGACTCATAAACATTGATACAAAGTTCCTAGCCCGGATTCCCTAGGGATTTGTGCGGACCATCATAAAACATTCTCAACTCGCTCAAACTAGATAACTGAAATCCAGGAACATGTAAAGGTAGCTAACACATATAGAGTTACTACTCTAAAAATAATCATTATTGTTTTGTCATCTTTTTTTCATTTTCCTTCTGGTATGCTGTACATGTGGTTCCTAATATTTAATCATGCTAATCTATTGAATTATTTCCTAATGCTTCCTTTACAGACAGTCGTAATAATACTTATTTTTAGTTTCAGACATATTTATCATTTATTTATTTATTTATGTAAACTTTCATGCACACACACAGAATATAAATAAAAAGGAAACTTGCAAACACAAAATGTACAATTGGCATTAACCATATTTTTGCCTTTACATTTTAACATTCGGTATAATTTACTATCAATCCTTGCATTAATTTTTCAATTTATAATTTGTCCGGTTGCAGATAGTTTTTAAGTATAGCTCATACAACAGTATACGAGTATTACTTCGCGAACTAACTGTCTTATATTTAACCTTAATATGAGTGCCGTCGACTATACTACTTTTCCCTTCCCGTCCTATTGTTATATCCCGTTCTGTTTCATCTCATTATGTCCCATGACAAAAAGCATGCCTGTCCTCTTCTATTCTGTGCCATTCATTCAATTTGGAACAAGTAGCAAATATATATTTTTGAATTCCTGACGCATCCCACAGGAACACTACACTTTTTGGAATAAAAAACAGGCTGCATCCGTCTCCATAGTCTAATGTATATCTATGTTAAATTTCATCAAAAGTGGTTTAGCCGTTTTAATGTGAAAACGCAACATATCTACACTCCTTTGCATTTATAATATTAATACGGATGCTACTTGGTATGCAGAAACTGAAAATTTACATATTCGAGTATTCGTTCATATGATATTTCGGCGTAGGATAGAAACTGTCTCGCCTACACTGACCACTAGATTTCCTGTGAGGTAAACCGTCAGAGACGTCCACTGAAATGATACGTAATACTGAAGCTGGACGAACCTCTGGGGATTTTAATATTGTCTTTAAATGTAGTGAAGCTGTCATAAAGTTAAGGGGTTGCAGGTATTTACCGTTATTCTAACTAGTCCTGTTTCCATAAAGATATATTGGATTAGGAGGTTCTATCCACCGAAATCTACCATCAGTTTGCGATCAGCTAAATTTTGTTTCAATAATAAATAATAAATAAATAACACCCAACAGTCACATACATAGTCCTGACCCCACATTAAGATCGAGTCTTGTGTCGTGGGTATCAGGAACTACGAGAGACTTTTCGGTCTCACAAATACCCAGACCCGAGAGAAATATTTGTGGGCCGCACAAACATTTCTCTCGGTGCGGGGATCGAACCCGCGGCCTCTCGTTTCACAGGCGGCGTCTTACCGCCTGCGCCACGGAGGCTGTCAATAATTCCCTAATATGACCAGAACGTAGCAGAACAAAATGAATCTTACTAGAATTTTTAAGGTCCGTAGAGTGTGATAGTAGTGTATTATAAGACGCCCTCCGAGCAGGTGGAGTGACAATATTCGTAAGATGGCTGGTAGCGGTTGGAGACGATGCGCTGAAGATTGAGCCTAATGGCGTGCCATAAGAGAGGCCTATGTCCAGCTGTGGACGTGGATGGGTTGATGATGAGAATTATGAAAATAAGACACTGTAAATCGTGCCCACAAAATGTCTATTTATTTTATGACTCACATTTTATTTATTCATTGTACACATTAAGCCTTAATAAACTCGGATGAGCGAGAGATTAAGTTTAGCCCAAGGCTTTAGAATTGACTCAATTATTTTGTATAGCAAGGTATTCACGACTTTATTAATAAACACGGATGTACTTCGGCTTTACATGACAATCCTGTCATGGCAACCCACTGTTATTAAAAGTAAAAAACATACAAAGTTATCGAGATGATTTTAAAGCCTTGGACTGGAGTTAATCCTGCGCTCTTCCGAGGCTATAAATAAATCCAATTGTGTTTAAACCAACTTAAAAATGTAACTACTTCAGAAAATCTAAATAAAAACGTAGACAAATAAAAACTAGTATTAAAGCTGAGTGCATACAGGTGCTACAGTCAATAATCTAGAGTGAGTTACGAATCCAATAAAATTTATAAGAGGCGGGCTGTGGCACTTAGCGACTGCAATGAATGTACACCGCCGAGGCGCAATTAGGTCGCCGCCACTACACCAGCGGGGGAATATTGTAGTTTATTTTATAGGGAAACAAAGGAAATTATGTAAGTGATTCCACTTGATATGTGGAAAACCCTTCATAGTGATAGCGGTAGTATCACGTTACGAGATCAAATTGTGTACTATGGTTGTGACTAGACTAGTGTCAGTTTTATTCTATTTAAAGAAAGCTGTTATGTTTATATTAGGGCAAGACTGAAATTTCTATGCCCCTTTTTTTCCATGACTACTCGACGCCCAAAATAAACTTAGGGATTGTTGGTATTTTGTTTGGACGCCCGTTAAAGATACCCTTACTCTCAATGAGCCAAGCAGGTAGTAATCGTGGTAAACGGTAGTGATATTCTCACTCTTTTCTGAGAAGTCCGCGATTGGACGCCGCATCTGCCTACATATTTTTTTAAAATAAATCATTCTCTTAACGCCAGCCTCAGTGGCGTAGTTAAACTACGGTATGATCTATACGGTATGATCTCGGGCTCGAAACCGGGTCGTGACAAGTGATATTAGATTTTGTTATTATTATCAACCTGGAGTCTGAAATTTGTGCTCGATATGGCGACAGGTTCGCCCCTTATCACATCGTGGGACGGAACATACTTGGCGAAATGTGGGTATCTTGGCACATCTGCCTACACCTTCTGGGAACAAGGCGTGAGATTATGTATGTATGTATGTATGTATGTTATTCACTTTACTATCTCAATCCATCTTCACCTTACTTCAATCGAGGTCTTTTACCACTGATTTCCTAAACAATAATATTGAAATACACTTCCGTGCCGCAGATCTCATAGCCCCGTGTTGGCTCGAGCGAACCTCGCGTCAAAATATAATTACGTATACACCCGGGTAATGCACCGAGAACGCATTCTACATTTTGGGACAAGTTTTATTTAGTTTTGTCCTTTTGGCCGGCGTCGTTTAGTTACTGCCAACGTTGCACGGCAGTTAATTATTCACAATTCCCCTTTTTTACTTCTTTTTTTGCAGGATTTTTGTCCCGGAATTAGGTACCTACGTTTAACTTTTGGGTTCGTGTGAATTCAGAGACTATTTTAATAAATTTGGTGTTCGTTTTTAGTGCGTAGTTAGTGCGTAGTATCTAATAGATCGGACGCGGCTGTCAACGTATTCACGGCGGTCACGGTATAAAATATTAGGGCATACCTTTGACTTTTAGGAGATATATGTGAGGAGATAGATTAACACGCACTTCAAAGCGTTATTTACATGGGGAGAGTTCCTCGTGGCGAGTATTGTATGCCATTATCGCATGACATAACGCCATAATATTATAGTAATCTGACAATGTTAACACTATGCAAATTTTATGTATCTTTACAATAGTCGTACCTTTGCGATGAAAAACTCTACCCTGCAAATGGACTTTAATGGTAAAGATACGATATTTTCGTGAGAATAACAGCTTACCAAGAGAATTAAAAACAAAAAGGTTATATGAAGTTCAACACTCGCGATAGACCGACATGGTGAACTATGGCCTAACCCCTATCATTCGGATTCTCAATTGTACAGTCAGCAACATAAGTCGCTGAACACTTCATATTTTTTGATAACGTTTTTATGAATTAAAATTTGTACGTACTACTCTGTATTCGTAAAATATAACCAAGTAAAGTCATCTATGCCGAGAAGTGCCATACGATCTTGAAAATAATTATTATTTTGGATTATAAGACAATTCCAAATCTCGTGAATGTGTAGCGACTTATGTTGCTGACTGTACACGTGTACCTTTTGTATTGTGCAGAGAGGCATACATGGGCACTATTATTGTTATATTTCACAAGGTATATGAAATGCTACCCTTTGTATTTTGGATAATAGTTATGAGTTTTCGATTTGAAAGAAAAAGGGATTTTCGATTCGCATTATAATTTTAAACGTAACGAATATTTCCATCGATCAATAATTCAGAAAGAGGTAATCTGCATATTTAGTAGTCTGATGTTGCACCGCTTATAGACGATATTGCAGCATATTATATTACCTGAATGAGATGACTTAGTATGCCAGGGTATAACAATATCGGTTGTCTCTTTTGTTAAGCAGCATCTTTATATACTGAAGAGCGTAGAAATATGAACTTTAAAAACTTGGACTTAGATTTCATAATAGATAAATAAACCCAACATTCATATGCATAGCAATAAGATCAATTAAGTATTTTTGATGGGTATCAGAAACACCCAGACCCCACAAATATTTCTCGTTGCATATTTCACCAAATAGGTTGATAGGTTAGTCAATGGGTCATATCAAAATATTACATATCAGTCTAAAATAATGTAACACCTCCTTTACTTATGGATGGAATTAAGGAAATAGAATAGTATCAAAGTTGTTTTTATTTCAGTCTTATTTCATCAATTTTACTTTTATCGAACTTTTTTGACTTATATTTACAGTCTAAACTAATGAATTCATGTTATTCCAAAATGGAGCGAAAAAGTGAATTTATGAAGTAAAAAGTTATGGAGAAAAACCCGGGGTTAAATGAACGCGAAACAGTTTTTCGCCGGGGATGGCTTGTACGTGACATGTGCCGAAAACTTTTCATTTTTTATCTCATAATCTAGATTTATACCGGCTTAACCTTTACTGCGTATGTTACAAACGTAAAATAGGAGTTTTGTCCGAGGTAGGATTGGCATATTTTGAATGTAAGCCTGGATAATTTGAGATATTTTTTAAAATTAGTATATTATATTTTAACCGTGAAAAACTGAGCCGTTATGCATCTGAACAATTTTTACAAATATACATGGTAAGTTTTTGTGGCCCACAAATATGTGTTTCAGATCCAAACCCGTACACATATTAACAAAGTGCCCTGGGATCACTGCTATATTGTGTTTGACTGTTGCAGAGAAAAATGACTAGCCTTTATAGCCATGCTCTATAATATGATACGTCTCAAGCACACCGGGTGCATCAAGAGCGTAACGAAGAGCGTATAAAAACGAAGAGCCGGGTGGCAGTTTTGTGCCTTCAGACACAATACATTTAAAATTTGTCGCATTTATTGTTGCATAATTATTGTTAACTGCTTTGTATCTAAAGTTATCTGATTTCATTTTCGGTTGCATTCTATCATCATCATCATCATATCAGCCACAGGAAGTCCACTGCTGAAAATAGGCCTCCCCCAAGGATCTCCCCAAGAATGCATTCTATATTCAACCGTTATATACTCTACGCTGCAATTGTACAAATAACGACCGATGTAGTTATAAAACATTACAAGCAATTGTGTACTTCTAAATTCACTCACGCCTCATTCCCACAATACTACATTCAAGGGTTAACAGCAATTACACAACAGATTAGGCCTAGTGTAAACGGTCTTTATATATCGTCATTTGAGAAGGGTTAACTTCTGTGTTAAGTACTTAAGCCTGATAAAGCTCGCAGTACGTCTGCAACTAAATTCACGCACAGTTTAATATTTGAATTTTGCTTTGGTTGTTATTATGAATCTTTATTTTTTTTTCCTACACTCTTGGCGGAGCGGTCGTGGCCATTACGGTTTTTTTTTCTTAATTATCTCCCTCCATCTCAAACTTTTAGTTTATTTATTAGATTAAAGAACTTAGTTTTGATAGATGAATATTAACGCTTTATTAAAACAACACATTTATTATCCCAGCCCAGAGTCAGGAATTTGTAACCGATATGGCGATGTGGTCGCCACCTATCACATCGTGGGACGGAACATACAAGGCGATATGTGGGTGTCCTGGCACCTCCGCCTACTCTTTCTGGGAAAAAGGCGTGAGTTTATGTATGTGTATATTAAAACAACACATAAAATTAAATACAGAAAAAAAAGTTACACATTTTTTTTATTGCCTTGTAGGCAGACGAGCTAGCGGCCCGCCCGATGGTAAGCAGCTACCGCTGCTCATGGATCTCCGTAGTGCCAGGGGACCAGCACAACAAAGTCGCTGCCTACCTCGAGGAGAGTACTCTTTAAACCTCGTTTGAAGAAGGACAGGTCATAGCGCTGAGGAAACACCGATGCAGGGAGTTCATTCCAGAGCTTGCACGTACATGGTAGAAAAGAACGCTGAAAACGTACCGTTCGAAAGCGGTACGCCTCCAGGTGGTGGGAATAAACGCTACTGCGGAGACGTATGGTGCGATGGTACATAGGCGACGGTGGTACCATCTCAAACAACTCTTCGGAGCACTCCCCATGGAACAAACGATAGAACACACAGAGAGATCCGAAGTCTCTCCGCAGTCCTAACGGTTCCAATTTGTCCGTGAGATTGGGATCATTTTATATTCGACAAGCTCATCGCTGCAAGGAGTCAAGTGGGTCGAGCTGGTATTTTGGGGACCTGCCCAGAGGTGAGAGCAGTACTCCATGTGAGGCCGGATTTGCGCTTTGTAAAGCATCAATCTATGACCCGACGTAAAGTACCGCTTGGCTCTGTTCAGGATTCCCAACTTCTTGCTCGCCAGTTTGGCTTTGTCCTCCAAATGACTCCTAAACTCGATTTTGCTTGATATTTCGATGCCAAGGATTCTAATACTCTCGGATCCTTGGAGAGTAACTCCTTGGAATTGCGGCGCCATGACAAAGGGGTCCTTCTTCGCAGTGAACACGCAAACTTGTGTCTTCAAAGGGTTAAATTGAACTAGGTTTAATTCACCCCATTAGGAGGCCCGTCCCAGAGAGCTCTCGACTTCAGACACAAGTTGAAACCGTCTTTCCATAATGGAGTCACTCGTAGTATCATCTGCATAACAATGCATGCTATCAATAGACATGTCATTGATATGCAGGATAAAGAGTGTCGGCGATAGCACCGAACCTTGTGGAACACCAGCATTAATGGTCTTGGTCTCGGAGCAAGAGCCGTCCACTACGACTTTTATGCTCCGACCATCCAAAAAGCTGGCGATCCATTTGCAGAGCCCCTCAGGAATTCCATACGCATGTAGCTTCGCCAGAAGGGCGCGATGCCACACTCGGTCGAACGCCTTCGCAATGTCAAGGCCGACCGCAACTGCCTCACCCCCACTCGACTTATGGACGTCTAGAAGCCTGAGCTCCCGTCTGACAGCACGCTGGATGATTTTTATGTCAGACTGGAGGCTCTCACAACGCGGGATGTTCGGCGGTGTGGCGCCCCCGTCATCCAAAGTCGAGTTCGAGGCAAAGAATTGGGCCAAGAGATCGGCCTTCTCCTTTGCACTGTGGGCCAAACTGTTATCGGACTTATGCAGTGGTGGGAGACTGGACAGGCAGTAATTACCCTCCACAGCCTTAGCGAGCGACCAAAAAGCACGACTCCCAGAGGGATAGCTCTGGAGTCGCTCGCCAATTCTGCGGATGTCCGCCTTGGCTTTAGATAAGGCTCTCTAGTTGGATCTAGAGGCGGCGTTGAATCTCCGTTTCTCCTCCTTTGAATTAGGACCCCGACGCCTCCTTGCGTCTTGCCACGCCGCGTATGCGGACTGCTTAAGGCGCGCAGCAACAGCACAGGCACGATTGTACCAAGGCCGGCTGCGACGCCCTGCGGGTATTTTTGAGCATCGTATCCGCGACGCAGTCCGCACAGGCTTCAGGATCATCGGAGGAGAAACAAAGCCGCCCCCAAGGGTACGACGCAAAGAATTCTCGCAGTCTATCCCAATCTGCTGACATGTACCGCCAAACTGTGCGAGTTCCAGTCGTCGAAGAGCGGCTAGGACCCGCTCCAGGAGCTCATGAACGGACCAGGCAGTGGTCAGATGATCCCAGGGGAGCATCAACCGTTATTCTGTATCCGTCCGGGTGGGTCGTCTGCAGAAGATCCAACAAAGAGGGCTCATGGCTCTCAACGTCTGGAACACGGGTGGGCTGTCTTACCAGCTGCGAGGGACCATAAGCCAAGGCCATCTCATAGACAGCTCGACCAGGAAGATCAGTGGTCCTGGATCCCAACCACTCTTTGTGATGAGCGTTGAAATCACCGAGGACTACCACCTCCGCGGAAGGGAACTGCTCGAGAATCTGGTCAGTCCCCACTTGGACGCTCTCAAATAATTGAGTAGATCCCGTATCACTGGCGTGGGACCTGTACAGGCATGCGTAGACTTGGGTCCTACCCCTGAGTTCTACCCGTAGCCACAATAAGGACAGGTCCCGACACTCGAGGCCCCGAAGGCGGTGACAACAGATATCACCCCTGACGAAGACGCACACCCCGGCTTTGCGTAGGAATCGATGTTCCAATATGTAACCGGGGTAATTTAAGTACGATAAATCGTCAGAAGCGGATATTTGCGTCTCGGTTAAAAAGAGCAGGGCAGGCCGCGCCGTCTCAAGATGGTGGTGGAGAGGTCGAGGTTGCTATGTAGACCCCTGAAATTACAGAAGTCCACAGAAAATGTGGATAAATTTCCCACCGTGGAGAGCCTGCTTTTTTTGCCTTCTCATTTCTTTTAAAGAGAGTGGGATAGGGTAAGGACAAGCGTGGTTGAACCAAGACGATACCCGAGATGGGAGGATATAGTGCGAAGCGGGCACACGGCATTAGGAGGAGCCAGCGTGAAGCACGGATGGGCTCCCGATGCCCCCCCGCGTACAGTCGTCGGGATCCACTCCAGTCTCCCACTCTGGCACGACGACTGCACAACGGGATTTTCGCCGGTTGGCGGGACAGCTTCCCGGGGAGGGAGTTTGACAGTTGTGTATCCCCGGGTTCAGGTCCCCTACTAACCGGCAGGCGGCCGGCGGTGACCGTTCCCACCGGGTTCCCTGTACTCCACACCAGCATCCCCCAACCGAGCGCCCACTCCGACATCCAACCACATCAGCGAGCATCGCTAGGACCAACGAACACCTATTACCGAAGAGGAAGGAACGGATGAGGGAACGGCTATCCAGCCCTTCTACCGGAACGCATTTCTACTTAGCGGTAGAAATAGACCAGACGGTGGTACCAACCCGCTCGGATTCAGCATTGAGTGAAAAATATGACTCAACACAAAAATCCTGCCACCAGTAGTGGGGAGGGAGGGGGATCAATAGGATTTGTGTTTTGTAAATGTGACGTTGGCGTAATTATATCTTATCCAATGCTATCATTCGATAATATTTATTGTATAGGGAGCCCTAAAAAATGGCGCACTCGCTTAGTTGGATACAAGAGCAATAATATTAAAATGAAATATTATTTTATCTAACTAAAAAAGTAATCAAATGAGAATTCAGATTAAATTACCCAATTGATTTATCATCATTATTTTGGTCTGAAATAAAATAATATTAAATTTTGTTTCTCATCATAAAAATAGAACTACAATATAAAAATATGACCGAAACCCTCATCCCAATGATAACGTTTATGTAATGAATATAGCACTAATCACCAACCTTAGTAATTATGCACGAGACCTTTTCAAATCCTACGGGACCATAATCTTCCTGAAATACGGGACAGTCTATCAAAATCCGGACGCATGGTGACCCCAGCCGGGCAGTAGTATCCGGGATTTATTGCTTGTTATATAAAACGTACATAACGCGAGCATGTGTATGTTTATGACTCGTTCTACTTAAGGGTAGGCAGTAAACCTTTTTGAGTAATGCAGAAAGTTTTGATAAATTCTGACTGCATTAAGTTTCAAGTTTGTGCATAAAATAAAATAAATTTCATCACCAATACGCCATGACCTAAAATCCCTCCAGCCATAGCAGACAATAAATTACTATACTATAAATAACAATGTAATATTTATTCCCATCAACATAGTAACAAGTGTTGAGTGTCACGCGAACGTTGTAAAACAACATGTCCGCTTTACGACTTAATTTCAACTGATGGCTAACACGAAGCGTGTTGGGGTAGGTCAGTATTAAAAAATGACAATTTATACTAACAGCTAAATAATTTCTGATTTTGTAAGTTTTATTTTGCGGAAAAGCCACTGTAATGTATTTATGAAAGTAGATTACTCGTTGTTCTGACCCAAGCGTTTGCCGCGTTTGGGGTATAGCTAGTGTGTATGTGTCTAATTTCAGAGTTTTGAAGATAAGTGTAAACATACACACAGACAAACTCAGACATTTTTCCCAGAAGGGGTAGGCAGAGGTGCTGGGTAGCAACCAATACACTCAGTTTTGCCTTGTGTTTTTCGTCTCACGATGTGTTAGGGGTCGAGCCAATCGCCATATCGGGAAAGAATCCTCTCTCTGGGCTGATAATGAATTAAAACATCCACAACCACTTCGATCATCTCAGGTTTGCAATCATACCGTATTACAACTACGCCACCAAGGCAAACAAGTTAAATTTGAATATATCGTAAATAATAATTATATTGTAATTTTTCATGGGTATAATATGCATATAAAAGCTGAATTGAATATATGTTTTTTGGCAACTATCTAAAGGAACGCCAGTCAGGAACTTCTGATGGTTCTTTTAACCTTTCAGACACATTAAAGCTGGTAACTTCCAAAGCCACCACGATCCAAACTTCGTAATAGCTGGTCATGTGATGCCTGTGTCAGAGGCATTTGCAAACAAACTTTCAGCTTTTATAAAATTACGAATGTCTGGCAACCATAGGCTCTTGGACTATAACTACAGTTATAAGTTATAATCAAGTGATTATAACTTATAACTATATCTTATAACTATATATCATTTTGTTGAGCCTGAATCAAACATTCATACATACAAACGTACATACATAAAGTTACGTTTTTCTCAGAAAGGGTAGGCAAATGTGCAACCAGGTCACCTACGTTTCGCTTGTATTTACCGATCCAAAATGTGATACGGATCGAACCAATCGCCATATCGGGCACAAATTCCTGACTTCATGCTGATAATAATAATAATGAAAAAATCATATGTCAAATTAATCTATGTCCTAGATTAATTATTATGCACAGAAATAATAACCACCACGTAGGCGTGTTACAACGAGAAACATAAAAGGCTAGCCAAAAATATCCTATAAATTAAAAATTACTCGCAAATATTATTTATATTAAAATTAATTAACCACGTTTCATTGGTGTGACCAAGTACTCTACATAATTAATAATTGTTAATATACTAGTTTATATTCTTATTATCACCGGCCGGAGCGACATGCGTTTTGACTGCCTGTGTCAGGGAGAATGAGGGCGGATACCGGACCGAGTGCACGTGCGCCTCCGCCTATTCAGGGCCACGGCGGTGTTGTCGAGATTTTTTGCTGTAATAATTTAATTGTTATTACTTTATCGGTTTTGGATTTATTGTGCATTTGCAGATACTTGGTCTGGGTCGCCCTCTGTCGGCCTGCGACTTTGTTTGCCGATTACCTAATTACTATAATATGAATTGGTAATCATCGTCATATTTTTTTATTTTTTTTTGTGCCTGGATGTTTTATGTTTACTGTTTATTTTGTATAAATTATCAGTCTTTTCTAAAATATATGTACAAGTACCTATACTGATTTTAATCTTAACACCGACATAGTGCCCGGATGTCACTAAGGTCCCTCATTGAAAATCAGTGCTGTGGTATTGCTTATGCTGTGCTGCAGTAATAAGCTGAATGAGGGTTCCTGTTGTTGGCACAAATAGTAACAGAATGTTATAGTCTTTCTGTTATTCATTATATAGTTCAATAATATATATTTTTTGTAAATACCTAATATTTCTATGTTCTCGAGTTGGAATGTTGTTATTATTATTATTATTTTTGTTTATTTTGCTTTTGTATATTTTGTACCAACAATAAACTTTTCTTTCTTTCTTTCTTTCTTTCTTACTCGTACACAAAGAGCTCCATAATTTCCTCGAAATTTCCCTAAAAGTGTGCTGATTAAAACGGATGCTCATTATTCCAGTCATTTTTCATCCGTGCTGCCAGCTTTACGCAGAAAATGTTAAATAAAATTACTATTAAAATTATAAAGGTGATAATAAATTGGAGTTTGGAAACGAAAATTGTTAAAAATATTCCACGTGGCACGCTAAAGCTCAAAGAAAGATAAACGTGGATTCCTCACTTTTTACGTTAAAACCCTAAAGTTAATAAGTTTCAAGCTGAAGCGGTGAATAATAAAAATAGATTGCGCTTGTGACAAACACTTTAGTATCAGCACAGTAATTGCTTTTCAATACTGTCAATATAGTTGGTGAAATGAAAGAATACATGAGTTAGGTACGTGCTTCGTGCAAGTGATATTTCTATATATCAGACTACTATACTACACGTGCGATATTGCCTAGTTATACGGAGAGTGTTTCTCGGCGAGAATCATTAGCCAATATCGCATCACATGATCACCTTGTTCTAACAATTAATGTTTACTTTAGGCAATATTATTATGCTATAATCATATCTTCAAGGCGAGGAACTGTCACCATTTAGCAGGCCGTCCTTAAAAGTACCATATACATGTCATGGGTGAAAGTTATCACTTACCATTAGGGGACTTAGTAATCGCTCCTTTGCCATAATTATCCAATAATACACGGAACGAGTTTCTCACCAGTATGGCCTTATCGGATACAAATCGATTGACGTATCATCATATTTAATGCAAATATTTACGCAATGCAACTTATAGGTTATATATCCTTGCGATAATCGCATCTTCAAAGCGAGAAACTCTTGGGGCTTTATGTATTAAAAAATAAATACCAAAACGCCGAAATCTCACACTTTGGACGACATAATTATTAGTGTCGACCGGTGTACCTTCAGCGCCACAATTTTAATTAAGAGAATATCTTGAGTGACTTTTAATAACTTAGTTAAACGAACTCGTCTAAGACATTAGTAAGGGGAGCTACTTTAAGGATATTGACCGGAGATACTCCCGTCGTAATTCTGTTATAACTAGATTTAAGCTTCCTTGTGTATAAACAGCGTGTCATTTTGTCCATTTGTGCGGTTATAAATCTAAAACTAATTTGATTTTATTTAATAGCCTCCGTGGCGCAGTTGGTTAGGCGCTGCCTGTGAAATGAAAGGCTATGGGTTTGATCCTCGCACCGAGATTTTTTTTTGTGTGGCCCTCAAATATATTTTTTCGGGTCTGGGTGTTAGTGACACCGAAAAGTCTCTCGTGGTTCCTGATACCCACGACACAAGACTCGATCTTAGTGCGGGGTCACTATGTATTTGACTGTTGGGTGTTATTTATTTATTTATGTAATGTTTTTTGAGCATTCGAGTATATACAGCGGTCTAAGTACGAGTTGTAAGGTTTTACTATTCAACAAACACGACTTTTCGAACACGATGTTACAAAATCTCTCCCCAAGAAATAAAAACATAAGATATCACCGAACACAATTGTCATTAATTGTCATTTAGAAAAAAATAACTGCTTAAATGATTTGGCTAGACTCTACACTCTGCGCTGTAGCATTACTTAACTAAGTAACTAAATCCGCTGGCTCAGCGACCCTAAGTGGGTCTTAGCCTCCGAAACGAGAGTTCTCCAGCTATCTCTATTCTCCGCCACCTCTCGCCAATTACTGACTTGAAGTTGGCGTAGGTCACTTTCCACGGTATCGCTCCAGCGACACCTGGGCCGATCCATCAATTTTTAAGAATAATAGTTAATTCTGAGGTCTCGCTTTTAATTCCCAGGTCAAAAAAAAAAAAAAAAAAAAAAAAAAAAAAAAAAAAAAAAAAAGACAGAAAAAAAGAAGACAGTTCGTGTTGCTGAGGGAGTTTCTTGCGCCGCTTCTTCTTCACAGCCACAACACGTTCCGAAGCGGTGGTAGCAGAAAAGGACGATTCAAAAGATCTTGTGAAAGACTATTTGAATAAAGAATATTTTGATTTGATTTGATTTGAAGCTATCCAGTTTGGATAATTTTTTCGATGTAAACACTCTCATATTTGGATTTCCAAGTCAAGCTATCATAGCTATCAATTTGGGTGAATTTCTTGATTAATCCAATTCATACAAATCTCCTGGGACTCTTTGTACCCGATGTACAAACACAAATACAAAATAGGTTATTATGCATACTTTACTATTTGTATACATTTTAATAACAAATTAATTTAAATAAATTCGTTTGAATGTTTGTAATGTGAATATTAACAAAAAATCCTTTACATTCCATCTAGTATGTATAACTGTGTAACGGCAAGGTAATGATAGTCGTACTGTTCATTTTAATAGGGTACGTTATTAAGTAGCGTTATATTCATATCAAAATATGCTGAGAGAAATAAAATTGTGTTTAAGTTAAGCTTTAATTACTCATTTCATCGTCTTTTTACCAGAAATGGTAGGCAAAAGTGTCAGGACATCTACATGGGTTGTATGGTCTGTCCCACGATGTTATAAGTGGCGAGCCTATTACCATATCGTGCACAAATTCCTAACTCTGGGCTGATAATGAATAACAAAATCCAATATCACTTTGCCCAACCCGGGATTTGAACCCGAGACTTCAGATTTGTAACTCTGTACCCTAGTACAATGCCACCGAGGCAGGCTTTTATTATTCGAATGTAAATAAACTCGTCCAAGTCAATATTAACCTCTGACTGTCTCTCGGGGATAAAGTGGTGGACTTACGAGTATGTGTACATTCCAATAGTTTATGTATGCAATGTTCTCAATCAATATGCTTCAGATCGAGTATGCTAAACTTCTTAGTACACAAACTCTGTGGGTGCACCTGGATCTAGGTTCCTTGAGCCGCATCTACGTGTGCCTTTACAGGTCTCACAACGGGGACGATGAGGCGACTCGGCTGTTCAGGTATCTTAGCCAGGCGGCTGATGACGCGCAGGCGCAGTTCCCGTCGGCCGAAATGGTGGTCTTGGGGGATTTCAATGCTCATCACGAACTGTGGCTGGGCTCCTCCAAGACTGATCATGCTGGCAGAGCTGCCCATGCATTCGCTCTGACTCATGACTTGACACAACTGGTGAACCAGCCCACCAGGATCCCGGATGTGGCGAGTCATGCGCCTTCTTTGCTGGACCTTCTGCTGGCGAGTCACCCAGCCGGGTATCATGTGACCGTTAGTGCGCCTCTGGGCACTTCCGATCACTGCCTGGTTGGGTCGTCAGTACCGATCGGATCACCTCCACGTCCCGTGCAGGTTAGGCGAAGGGTCTGGCATTACTCGTCGGCAGATTGGGATGGTATGCGGGAATATTTTGCATCCATCTCTTGGAGGCAGCGCTGCTTTGAGAGTAAAGATCCCTCGGCGAGTGCCAACGCTATTGCTGACGAGATCAGACTTGGAATGGAATATTACATTCCTTCCTCTGAGATCGCCAGTAAGGGCCGTGGACGCTCCTGGTTCAATCGTGCATGCGCCGATGCTGTCGGTGACAAACAGGCGGCGTATCGCGCTTGAATCGCGCCATGAAGGATCCCAATATCAGTTCCCTCAAAGAAGCCTATAACCGTGCCTCCAAGGCCTGCAAGAAGGCCTACGTTAGGGCGGATGCCCAGCGCGTTAGCAGGATTGGGCGTGCGTTCGCCGATCACCCAACTAGCAGTCGTGCTTATTGGAGGTTAGCCAGGGCCGTCCAATCTAACTTCTGCCGTCCAGCGTTGCCGCCGCTGAGGTACCCAGAAGGATCGCTGGCCCACAAGCCGCAAGAGAAGGCTGCCTTGCTGGCAAATCTCTTTGCGGCTAATTCCCGCCTCGAAGACCGTGGTTCCCAGTCGCTGCCTACACTGCCTGATTGCGGTTTCTCAATGGCAGATATTCGCATCAGGCAGTGTGATGTGCGGCGTGAGTTACGGTCTCTCGATGTGCGGAAAGCCAGTGGTCCGGATGGGATACCAGCGGTGGTTTTAAGGGCTTGTGCAGCCGAGTTGTCTCCAGCACTGACTTGCCTCTACCGAGCGTCCTACCGCACAGGTGTTGTGCCGGAATCTTGGAGGGAGGCCAATGTGCAACCGATCCCCAAAAAGGGTGATCGATCGGACCCTACCAATTACCGCCCTATCGCTATCACCTCAGTGATGTGTAAGGTCATGGAGCGGATCATAAACGCTCAATTGGTCCGCTACCTGGAGGATCACTCGTTGATCAGTGACCGACAATACGGATTCCGCCATAATCGATCGACGGGTGATCTTCTAGCGTTTGTCCTGCATCGCTGGGGTGAGGCGATAAACCGGCGTGGCGAGGCTCTTGCTGTGAGCCTCGACATTGCCAAGGCGTTTGATAGGGTCTGGCACCGTGGTCTTCTGTCCAAGCTTCCGGCATACGGTCTACCCGGCAACCTGTGTTCGTGGATTTCCGGCTTTCTGCATGGGCGTAGAATACGTGTAGTCGTAGACGGATACGCTTCGGCGCTCATGTCGGTAAATGCCGGAGTTCCTCAGGGCTCGGTGCTGTCGCCCACCTTGTTTATTCTGCATATCAATGACTTGTTGTCGCTTGGCAACATTCATTGCTATGCAGATGACAGCACGGTTCATGGGCGATACCACTGCGGGCCTCCAGGTTGCCGTGTCGAAACTGTGAAGGGACGCGAAGATCTTGTCATTGAGCTCAACCGGACCTTGGATCTCATTTCTACATGAGGTTCCAGGAATATGGTTGAGTTCAATGCCAAGAAAACCCAGGTGTGTGCGTTCACGTGCAAAAATCCCCGTTCTCTCCCCTCCCCATTCTTCAGGGTACTCCCCTCTCAGTGCGGAATGACCTGTGTATCCTTGGTGTGGATATCCGCTGTGATCTCAATCCAAGGAATCACATCGAGGGCGTAATATCTGCCACATCACGCAGGGTTGGAGTCCTGAACAGGGTGCGTCGGTTTTTCACGCCCGGTCAGCTTTGCCGCTTATATAAAGCGCAGGTCCGGCCGGGTATGGAGTACTGCTCGCACCTTTGGGATGGATCCGCCCAGTACCTGCTCGATGCCTTGGATGGATTGCAGCGGCGGGCCATCCGCATTGTGAATGATGCAGACGTTACGAGCAACTTGGAGTCGCTACAACTCCGGAGAGATGTCGCCTCTCTAAGCGTGTTCTACCGCCTGTATCACGGTGAGTGCTCTGAGGAATTGTTCAACTTGCTCCCCTCCTCTCCATTCCTAACCAGAACCACGCGTGCTGGCTTGCGAAGCCATAGTTTCACGGTCCACACCATCCCGGCGCGAACCAAACGGTTCTCAAATTCGTTTCTGTGCCGCACCGTCAGGCTGTGGAATTGTTTGCCAGCGCACGTGTTCCCTCCTTCCTACAATCCTGGGTCCTTCCGTCGTGGTGTGAAGAGGCACCTAAGCAGGCCGGCATAATTGTTTCCATTGGCATGGGACTGCCGTCCAATGCCAATGGATACTCTGCCTGGGCGGCATTGGCACTTTCCATCAGGTGCAATGCCGCCACTATGAAGTTCCCGTCGGCCGAAATGGTGGTCTTGGGGGATTTCAATGCTCATCACGAACTGTGGCTGGGCTCCTCCAAGACTGATCATGCTGGCAGAGCTGCCCATGCATTCGCTCTGACTCATGACTTGAGACAACTGGTAAACCAGCCCACCAGGATCCCGGATGTGGCGAGTCATGCGCCTTCTCTGCTGGCGAGTCACCCAGCCGGGTATCGTGTGACCGTTAGTGCGCCTCTGGGCACTTCCGATCACTGCCTGGTTGGGTCGTCAGTACCGATCGCATCACCTCCACGTCCCGTGCAGGTTGGGCGAAGGGTCTGGCCTTACTCGTCGGCAGATTGGGATGGTATGCGGAAATATTTCGCATCCATCTCTTGGAAGCAGCGCTGCTTTGAGGGTAAAGATCCCTCAGCGAGTGCCAACGCTATTGCTGACGAGAGCAGACTTGGAATGGAATATTACATTCCTTCCTCTGAGATCGCCAGTAAGGGCCGTGGACGCTCCTGGTTCAATCGTGCACTTACCATCAGGTGCGATGACGCCACTATGCCAGGCCATTATAAAAAAAACTCTTTGAGTAAATTGATAGATTATGCGTCAAACTGTTTCACGGAACATATTTATTCTAACTATAATATGATCGCCGCGTTACCGATAAGACCGCCACTTGTAAAACCGGTTTTTTACATTTAAGATTTTTATGTATGTATGTTGCTTTTCATGGTGTACAATTAAGTGATAATTAATAAATAAATAAATGCAGGTCATCTATCATATAATATTGAACATCGAATCAAATTCAAAAAATATATTTAGCGCAATATTTATAGAATAGAATATGCGATTTCTTATTAGAAACAAATAACATCTAATTATTCGAAATCTAATAATATTAAAATGAATAAGTTGTAAGTTGTTGGATGATGACACGCTTGAGCGGTTGCGTACAGACTTGTGTGTTGTCCAAGACGACAATATTTCGCCCGTCAGTGGAGATCAAGCAGCAGGCCCAACACCAACACCTGTTTCTGATTTCGAGCTGACGGACAATTTGGATGACAATGTAAGTCCCCAAGATAAACAGCATCTGAGAGGGGCTTTGGAACGTGCGATTTCGGAGTTTGTGTCCTTATCGGCGTCTTGTAGACCGCGACTGCCGCGTTTGCCAACGCATAGAAGAAATTTGGCGCTGATGGGAGCTTTGGACTCCATGTTACCTACATACTTGGAGTCCAGTCGGGATCTTGTTGATACGCACTCGATCCTTTACTGCGCGGCCGTCGCAGCATGTCGAGTGGCTAATGTTCAATTCCCAAAAGAATATAGAGCTACTCGAGGTGTTGTGACTGTGCCTGCCTGGCAGCTTAGGATCGAGGACCGTATCAACAGAGCCCGAACTCTCATCGGCAAGCTAATTTCCTTCTCAGAAGGAAATAGGAGACCAAGGATTATGCGTTTTGTGACGCAGGCTTTCTCGGGGGCCAATATAAGTCCTCAGAATTATAGGCTTTGCGTCACAGAACGCATATATTTCTATAAACAAAAAGTCTATGCGTGGGCAAACCGCATTCGTCGGTACAGGAGGCGATGGGATCGTTTCCAACAAAATCGTATGTTCCAAAGTGAACAAATGAGGGTTTATAGATGTTGGGATAATTCTTCTCAAGGTGTGGTGGATGGGCAGCTGCCTGGTGCTCACGAAATGCGTGAGTACTGGACGAATAGCTGGTCGTCGTCTGTCTCTTACACTGAAGCCTCCTGGTTTAGTGTTGTAGATCGAGCTTGCGAGGCAATACCGGCTATGGAGACCGTTTTAATCAGTCTAGAAGATGTGCAAACTGCAATACGACGGACCCAAAACTGGAAGTCGCCGGGTCTGGACGGTCTGCACAACTTCTGGTTAAAATGGTGTTTGGGAATGGTGCGGCTGGAAGCAAGAGCGGGGACGCGGAAGGCGCGAGGGGCGCTGTCGATCAACGCTCGATACGTCTCCAGCAAGCCATCGTCAGTCGCGCGCAGCGCCCGTAGCGACAACAGTGTACATAATATATTGTATTACGTAATAAGAATAAAATCACAAAGTATACAGTCCACGTTTTATTGAAGCCCAAACATTGATCCGGCTCGAAGGACCAATGTTTGGGCTTCAATAAAACGTGCTGCGCGCGACTGACGATGGCTTGCTGGAGACGTATCGAGCGTTGATCGACAGCGCCCCTCGCTCCTTCCGCGTCCCCGCTCTTGCTTCCAGCCGCACCATTCCCAAACAATGGTTTCCAAGTTCGCATGTTCAATTGGCAGCGCAGTTCCAGGATGCGCTTGAGGCGGAATCCCTCCCAGCATTTATGACAACAGATATCACTCACCTCTTCTTTAAGTCCGGTTGTACCACGGAACCATAGAATTATAGACCCATTACATGCCTTCCAACTATTTATAAAATTTTGACCTCCATAATTAAATCCAAAATTACAGACCACATCACTTCTAACCAAATTCTTTTTCCCGACCAAACAGGTTGCATGAATGGGTCCCGTGGTACTAAGGAGCTCCTTCTTATTAACATGACCATTTGCCAACAGGCTCGTCACAACCGGAGGAATTTATCAGCTGCCTGGATAGATTATAAAAAGGCCTATGATTCGGTGCCCCATACATGGCTCATGAGGGTGTTGAATTTGTATAAAATTAATACAAATTTATGCAACTTTCTTGGGTCTTGTATTGGGCAGTGGACCACTGTCCTGAGATATCCAGGTAGTACGGCTCCTCCTGATTGCAATGAGCCGATTAGAATTAAGCGGAGTATATTCCAGGGCGACAGTCTGAGTCCACTGTGGTTTGCATGGCCCTGAATCCCCTCAGCACTCTGTTGTTGGATTCAAGGTTAGGCTACCGTCTGCGGAGAGGGTCTGAGCCTATTTCCCACTTGCTCTACATGGATGACCTCAAGTTATTTGCATCAAAACAAACCGAATTGGTTGAGTTGTTAAAAATAACTGAAAGATTTAGCAACTCAATCAATATGGAGTTTGGTGTAGATAAATGTGCGGTTATCCATGTGAAGCGAGGGGAGATTGCGGTCTCTGATGACATACAAGTCTCAGAGACTGTAAGACTCAGACATCTCTCTGTGACGGAAACATACAAATATTTGGGTATGCCTAAGGCTCTAGGTATCATGGGTGCAGATGTAAAACAATCGTTGAAAGAGCGTTTCTTCAGCCGCCTGGCAAAAGTACTTAACAGTTTTTTGTCAGGTGGAAACAAGATTCGCGCTTTTAACGGTTGGGTTATGCCTGTACTTATGTACTCTTTTGGCATACTCAAATGGACTCAGACCGAATTGAACGCCCTGGATCGTAAAGTCCGAACTCTCCTGACTGCACATCGTATGCATCATCCACGTTCATCAGTGATGAGATTGTACATCCGCGGAGATGTGGGGGCCGAGGCATTCTTAATGCTAAGGACTTGCATAATCGCGAGGTGTGCAATCTCAGGGATTATTTCCTTCACAGTGACGTTAATATGCATAGGGTTGTAGTTATGGTGGATAAAGGATTTACCCCGCTCTCTTTGGCGATTGAGAACTGGCGAAAACCTCTGGTGATGAGCATTAAGGATCGCGAGGACATATGGAAGAGCAAAGAGCTGCACGGTCGGTTCTATCGAGCCCTTCATGGGCCTGATGTGGACCGACTAGCGTCGGTGTCTTGGCTACGCTTCGGTAACCTCTTTGGGGAAACCGAGGGTTTTGTCTTTGCAATTATGGACGAAGTTATTAAGACGAACAACTATAGGAAATACATCCTGAAGGACGGTACGGTCGACATCTGTCGGGCATGCCACCGTCCTGGCGAGTCTATCAGGCATGTTATCTCCGGTTGTTCGTATCTTGCTAACGGCGAGTATTTGCATAGACATAACCTAGTAGCCAAGATCATACACCAGCAAACTGCCCTTCGATATGGACTTGTGACTCCTGGAGTGCCATATTACCAGTATGTGCCCCAACCAGTTCTCGAAAATGGTCATGCAACGCTGTATTGGGATCGATCTATTATCACAGACAGGACTATTCTAGCCAATAAGCCTGATATTGTGATAATAGATCGATTGGCGCGCCGGGCTATACTTGCTGACGTCACCATCCCGCATGACGATAACCTTGTCAAAGCTGAAAAAGACAAAATGTCTAAATATTTAGATTTAGCACACGAGGTTACCGACATGTGGGATGTCGACTCAACAATTATTGTCCCGATTGTCGTTTCTGCTCATGGGTTGATACCAAAGAGCCTCGACCAACATCTGCAGAGGCTCTCAATCGGCTGTTGGGTCAGGAGTCAGATTCAGAAGGCAGTATTGCTTGACACGGCACGTATTGTGAGGCGGTTCCTCACTTTGGGCTCCTAACCACCGGTGGCTTGGGTCTCGAGTCTCGCCATCGTTGGATAACTTTTTATATTTTTAAATGTATTTTGTGTACTAATATTATATATATATAAATGTGAAAAAAAAGAAATTTAAAATAAAGGAAAATAATAATTAAAATTGTTGCAGTTGTGAGTAGAGAAAACTTCTTATTATTTTGACAACGCTTTCAGTGGCAAAATGTCGAAGGCAACCTATAATATTGAATGAGAAATAAATACATAAATAGTGTTGACTCTACACCAAGATTTATTCATGTTCATCATCATATTAGCGTGATGATTAACCTCACTTAAATAAATAATTAAAAATAAACTCACAGAAATAAAAATAATATTCATAAATACAACACACGCAGCACAAACCATCGCAAATATAATATTCTCTTTCCAATACAAAAATAAAATCCAGAAAATCCGTCTGCTTATTGCAATAGGAATTCTTGCGCGTAGTCAACAGGTTCTGAAGAGCGGATGGAATGCAATTTTACGACGGTAAGACGGAAAGTATGCTCTAGAGGTGAGAAATTGAGATATGTTGTCCTTATTAATCCGTTCTGATATCGAGAGCTATTTGGAGTTAAGCTGAACGTTTAATTAATGAGTTGAGTGCAAACATTAATAATGTAGTTTTATAGTATTGATTCCAGAATTATATTTCTCAGGTAATTATTATTAGAAACAGGACAATTAAGTGTGTCCTTTTTTTGGATTGCTGTGAATAACGAGACTGGTCTGCCACTTGTCTTATAGTAAACGATACGACTGCTCATGACCAGTAACTAAACCAAACAACACCACGAATTACTTCTTGGTATTCTATTACGTTCGCCATCCTGAGACATATGTAAGTGATAAGATTTTAAGTGTCAATAAGTCCAGTAGTTACTCTGGCTACAATATCTGGGGGCACGGCAGTACCCCCTCCAACTCGAGCTAAAAAGCGGCACTGTCGTACCATCCTTTTCTGGAAGCAATTCAGACCATTTTCTACCCTCTATAACTTCGTTGTAGTTAAAACAAGAAGCCTGAATTTTCAGTTACTAAGCAGGCATTGTATAAAGCAGTATATTTAAAATTTAATTCAATTTGAACCAGTAGTTTAAGAATTGTAACATGTCAAACTTTCTTAATTTTGTCACTCACTGACTGACTGACCGATCATCAAAAGTCTAAGGCACTTCTAGCAGACATAGAACCTTCAAATTTAGAATATAATTAGTGTTCAGTGTCTAAAGTAAGGGAAAATTCAAACATTTAATAATTTCTGTCTAGTTTTCTAAATACACCAACTGCGTGAATAGTAAATAAATATAGGATAACAAAGGATATAGGATAACAAAGTTACATTTGCAGTTCATGATTCGTTGAACCCGTTTATAATGGAATAATAGTTGTAGATAGGTATCTATATGTATGAGGCATAACAGGAAGCGGGTATAGAAAGGGAAAGGGTGTATTCAGCCCATGAAACTGTACAACATTCCTCTCGAAAAACATAACGAAGAAAAACTTGCAAATAAATAGACTAAATAGCTCGAAAATATCAATTACCATGAAAGAAAGAACATTAATAATAAAGTCTGCTATATTTGTGATAAATTGATACCTACAAAAATAAGAAAAAGCCATAAAACAGAGTCTTTAAGAAAAATCGTTAGTGATATTCTAGAAGTATAAAGTACCGAAAAGGAAAAATGTAGGACTCTACAAAAAGACGTGAGATCCCATCAAAAACATCCTGTAAAAAAATTTCAAGTCTCGCAGCTCAAGTTTTCTACCGCAAAAAGTTGTGAGATGCATGTAATACCAAGTCGATTAATTTATTTAGTCCTTGCTTAAGGGACCTTCTGTATAAAGTTATTACGTAAGTTATTATCATATCAATATTAAAAATTATTTACGTTTTAAATAAATAGATCGACTTGGCCATCGCATGAAAACATAATGTATCGTACAATTTATATATAATGCTGCTGACTTACGTAATAACTTTATACAGAAGGTCCCTTAAGCAAGGACTAAATAAATTAATCGACTTAGTATTACATGCATCTCACAACTTTTTGCGGTAGAAAACCTGAGCTGCGAGACTTGGAATTTTTTTACAGGATGTTTTTGATGGGATCCTTCTTTTAAGACTTGCAACATCCTACTATCCTATGCTACTAATAGTATAAATGTGAATGTTTGTGTCCCTGTTACGTCTTCACATTCGAACCGCTGGACCAATTTTGATGAAATTTGAAATGGAGGTGGCTGACATCCCGGATTAACATATGGGGTACTTTTTATCTCAACAAAATATACTGTTCTCCTGGGATGTTTAACAAATTGAAAAATATTTAATACTCTTTCAAACTTAAATTAACGAGAAATAAACTAATGAGAACGAGAAGCACAAAGTACGGTGGTAACGTTGAGTTTTAATATTTAAAGCAGTTATCAAACAAAATATTTCTTATGTTTCTTAAATGGATGGGACACAAAAATTATCTGCACCCAGGCAAAGCCTGGCCGGGCCGCTAGTATTTTCATATTTCCGTGATTATTTTATAGTTTTTTCTGGCTTGTAAAAAAGCAACAGATTATCGATTAGTAAGCGTTGGTTAATTCCCTGCTCTTTGTAAGGTATTACTGTAAACAAATACGACTTGTTCCATAGATATTTTAGCTTATCTTAGAGGCTCTCCTACAAATCGTGTGTTCCAATTACCGTCTTATTACCCTATTTTTCAGAAGTTTCAGTAGGTGAAGCTAATACGTGGCTTCATTTATACCGTGGTTAATAATGCATGCTCCGCATCAACGTTCCTCCAACTTGTAATTGACCAACTTGTACTGAGTTGCTAAGATTTACATACGAGGAGACGTGCCGGCATACCATTAAATATTTATGTTCTTAAACTTTCTTCATGATGTGTACTGTATTTAAATATATTAGCTGACGCTTGGATTTCGGCATTCTTTGACTTTCCAGTTTGTTGGCGTAATTAAGTCTTATGTTCGCTGCGTAGAATTTATTTTTGTAGATAATATTTGACTAGTATAGGTCTCTCATATGTGAGAGGCCCTGGGTAGGTGCCACCGCAATATTTTTTGTCCCACCACACAATAGCGTAAATGCACTGTTGCGTTCTGGTTTGAAGGATACTACTGAACATATTGGGACTTATCATCTTATGTCTAAAGATGGTGAGCGCAGTAGAATGCCAAGCATTATTATGGCTTTGAGCCTATTATTATAGTGGAAACAAAATCCATTTAAAAGCAAATTGAATGAAATTTTTTGTAGCAAAATACACCAGATTGTTTCCTTGAGTTTTGGTTCAATTACATAACCCGGGGTTAACCGTTTTACTATCTAAATATTCTGCTGCTATACTATTTTTCTATTGCAGTTGGTTAAACGTAACGATTTTAATTGACTATCAGCTGAAACCCTTGCATGTTGCCCGGAATATTAAAAACAGCTTTACATATAAGCTGCATTGTTTTTTGTTTTTAGAATTTACAAAAACTTAATTTTAGGATATTTCGTTATGTACGTCATAGGTTGTTGTGGCAAATAAAACAGATTTCTTTCTTTCTTTCTTTAATATTGCTTTTAATATATAGCCATTATAAATTCAAACTGCTCTTTCATACAAATTTATTTATTTCAACATTTATACAAAATAGAATTTCGCAACAACATGTTGATTCTGGAATTATTCAAACATGGAATGGAATGGAAATATCGTTGTGTCGGAAGGTGGAATTATAATTCTGCCGGCGTGGTAGTTGAGTGGAATTGAACGAGCTCGTTGACATCGTATCCGGTATGGCTGGAGCCAAACTGTTACGACCCTTATGAGATCATAGAGCGCTCTTTACAGGGAAGGATACGACTTTTGTAAAAAAAAATATGTATTTATTGTAAGTACGATTTTCTTTTGTGCCGGTACAAAACTGTAGTGTTCTCTATATGGAGTTGTACAGTAGATTAAAGGCTTTTTTGTATAAAGAAAAACTATTAAGCTACCCTTTCGGTACCTCGGGGAGGCTGAAAGGGGTGTGTCCTTCCAGACTAGGTACAGTGTGGTTGTTACGTCCGAGTTGGGTCCCTAACAACACCTACGCCAGCGTACTGACTAAAAACTAAACCCTAGGAAACCGTCACAAGCATTATGAGAAGCAACGGACATGCCAGAATTAGATCAAATAAGTTGAAGATTAATTGTATTTGCTAGGATAGCGACTATCGAAAATTACGATGGAAAACCCAGCATAGGACACACGCGAACATGTCGCATTTATGTTTAAAGATAGACATAGACTTTTATTAAATTCATACCGAACAACTGCTATTGTAAATATAATGAATAGGTATGCTGTATTATGTATGAGGAGACATTTACGTTTGAAATATAATGAATCAAGAGTGAACGTAGATTTCCACTCATTCCGTTTTATAATTGCACTTCTGTATTTTGAAAATTATTACATCTTGCACTGTTTATAATTGAATCTACTTGCTTCTGAATAAAAGTTGGAACAATTCGAGCATATTCAGTGAATATTCCAATGCAGAACAAAAGCGAAGCAATCGCAACAGCACTCTAAAATATGCTCGTTTAACAATCCGAGGAACTTTTCAAGATAGAAACACAGTTGAAATTTAATTGGTACACAATTATATTCTGTTGGTAGAAATTGTAAGAAATGTTGAAAATCACTATCATGTGTAGCCAAAAGACGTCTACTGCTGCACAAGGTCTTGTCTCTTCAACAGCCTCCGTGGCTTAGTTGGTTTTATTCCGGCTATGAAAATTGAGGCCGCGGCCCTGTCCCAGCTCCGAAACAAATTGTTGGGTGATCCCCTGGTGTTTGTTTCAAGTCTGGATGTTTATGAGACCGGAAAGTCTCTTGTAGTTCCTGATACCCACGACGCAAGACTCGATCTTAGTGTGGGGTCAGGAATATGTATGTGACTGTTTAAAAGTCTCTCGAAGTTCCTGATACCAACGACACAAGACTTGATTTACCTTAATGTGCGGTCAGGGCTATGTATGTGACTGTTGGGTGTATTTATTTTATCAAAATCGTGATCTATAAAAGATCTCAAGGAGGGAAAGAAAGTAAAACAAAAGTTAGCAGTTGTCTGCATTTATGGCGCTATGTAGCCGGGGGCGGTTTACCCCCTCCTCTCCATCCCCCCTTCATCCCACACAACACCCGTTCACGGCTCCACACTTTATTAAAACTATTTCTGCGAAAATTCCTATGGAACGTTACATTTGTACTGGTCTTGGGTATTGTTTAGGATTTTGTAACGTGGTTTGACAATTCCTATTTAACTGAATATTAATATGAGATTCCAGTTCTCTAACGAATATTTTGCGCAAATAACAAGGGCTGGAAATTCTCTATAGTGCGTTTATGCGGGTCGGTAAAGCTTAAATATGCGGTAATTTCTTAAATATTTATGTACAAGTAGCGCCTAAAAGTTGGATGTCTCTGCCTTGGGTTTGAATCTATAAAGACCGCCACGTTTACTATTGTCAAATGAGATTAAATGATATATGTACATGGTCTTAATTCGACTCCAAAGCTATTTGGGATAAAATATCACCAAATGCCACAAATAATATTAAGCCATATACAAGTAAAATATATGTACATTACAACAAACAAGGTTTGCAATATTTTCAATTTCAAAAATATCATAGCAATACATTCAAACACTTTCAGTCTTATAAATAGATTCTTATCAATGTTTTGTCTTCTTTATTGAACTGAAATCACAAGTCGTTTGAAAAGGATAGAATATTCGATAGCTAAAATAAGTTCATAAACTGTCTATTACTGTTCATGTAATTCTGTTCGTGTAACAACACGGTTTCTGTTAATACGCAATTACAAAACATGTTTCCACTTAAGCAATTTTCAGTAAAATATACGTGTAACAATCTCAATTGTGTTGCTTTCATTCAATGTCGAGTACTTTGCACAAAGCGCCTACGCAAAATATAATAGCAACATATCATTGAAATGAAATTCCGCGCAGAATACCGGGGAGGCGCTTAAGAATATTTAATTTGTTGCCGCGAAACTTAGTCGTGACTCGTGGGAACGTCAGAAGGAAAATATACGGAGTTTTTGCTTTCTGGCTTTTAAGTCAACTTTTTTCTCATTATAATAATAGAGAATAATATAAAAGAGCATGCGGGAAATTAATCATGAGTTTTGAATTTTACTACTAGTAAGTTGTTCGAAGTGTAAGTTGATCGAAAATCACATAGCAAATATTATGGAAATCTGTATTAATTATTTAACTGCCTTCGTTAGTGTAAAACAATGAAGACAATTTTGATGTGTTATAAGCTTAAATAAATTCTTAAAAGAGTTTTATTGATGAGGATAGGATGTTTTATTGATGGATAAGGGGATAGGCCACAGAGTATTGACAAAGGTGACAGTAAAATGACACCAAATAGATAAGATACACGATCTCATTTTCTTCTTAATATAAGATACAGAGGAAAGTATCACCACGCCATTTTACACGTAAACATAATAAAATATCGACTCACAAATGACATAAAAGGCCAAAAGCCCGTATAATAAACACAATTCTTTTAACAAAGTTGTTCTAAACCAATTCGTAGTTAGTTTCAGAGATCAAAGCTATGATTTATTCAACACGCGACGTGAAACGTTATTAGGGTACCGGTCCACTAGTCCAATGGGACGCGGCGTCACCAGATTTCAAAAAAATACCCCGCCCTCCAAATATCTTGAATAAATAAGTGAAAAACCTTTCTGCAAGTTTTTATGCGTCATAAGGGTGAAATTAGCGCGATACGGCGTCGTAGGACGGCACTAAATATACTAGAATGGCTACTTGAAATTTTATCTGCTCCCTGGAATTCTCGCCGCTATGTACATTTTTTTCTGGTTGTTTATTAATATTGCTGTTGGACTCGTAAAGTTATCAGTCTGTTTGATATCCGTTGATTTTATTAATATTTCTTTATTTTTTTCAATAACTACTCGATTATTTTATACGTTCAGTAGAAATAATGTTTTGTGGACACTACCTTAATCTATAGCTATGAGTATTTTGTGAGCAAAATATTTTCGTCTATCTATCTAAAATCCTTATCTAAATATTAGCTTATACAATATACGTATATATTTAATACGTAGTTAGAATAACGCGGGGAAGGCCAGGCACTTAGCGGGGTCGTAAAAAATCGCTCGGGCGAGCAAGCAGATAACATAGTATTTTTTCATAAAATTGCTACAATTGAAGCATTCAAGTGAGTAATTCGAAATGTAAAGTAAATTTGAGGATCCTTACAGTTGACAAATACCAACCAAGTACAAAATCCAAAACCTTTCCACTAGAATTCGTATTCTCAATAAAAACGGGTTACTTTATCAGTACATTTTCTACTTTATTACTGAAACTTCGGCAACAGTTCCAAGTATTACAAGATCATCTCAAGTAGTTTGAAGAATACTTGGCGGTTCGTTGAACGTATTGTTACATTTCTGACTATGTAAGGAGTAGTTGGAAAACTTATCTATATTTTATTTTTTGTTTTCTATTCATAATATGAAGTTAATACTACGGATAAACGATCGGACTGTTTCGTTCGTGCTGCGAAATAGAAAAAAAACAACTCTTCCGTGGGTGGTGTAGTTGCAATACGATATAATAGCAAAACAGATTTTTTTCCAGGATCAGGATTTTTTTCCCGATATGGTGATAAGCTCGCTCCCTATCAATTCGTCGGACGGAACACATGAGTCGAAACGTAGGTTTCTTGGTAGCACCTCTGTTTATCCCTTCTGGAAAAAGACGTTAGTATATATATATATATATATATATATATACTAGCGGCCCGACCCAGCTTCGCCTGGGTGCATATATTTTTTGATTCCACTCTACACCAGAAACATGTTGTTTTTCGTATAAATTCTTGTATATCTAAACTTGACGTAGCTATCCTACTATCCGGCTTAATCCCGTCTCATCCGCCTGTTCAGTCTCTTCCCAATCCGTCCCGTCCCTTCTCTTTATTATCCATCCCGTTTTATAACGTGCATTTACATTCGTCCTAACAAATCTGTCAGCTATCCCAGCCCTCTCCCGTACCTTCCATTCTATTTTATTTTATGTCCCTTCTCTCCATATACATCTATATATATATATATATATACATATAGCGGCCCGACCCAGCTTCGCCTGGGTGCATATATTTTTTGATTCCACTCCACACCAAATACATGTTATTTTTCGTATTAATCTCTTGTATACCTAAACTTGACATAGCTATCCTACTGTCTGGCTCAATCCCGTCTCATCCGTCTGTTCAGTCTCTTCCCGATCCGTCCCGTCCTTTCTCTTTTATTATCCATCCCGTCTTATAACGTGCATTTACATTTCGTCCTATCAAATCTGTCAGCTATCCCAGCCCTCTCCCGTACCTTCCATTCTATTTTATTTTATGTCCCTTCTCTCCATATACATCTATATATATATATACATATACATATAGCGGCCCGACCCAGCTTCGCCTGGGTGCATATATTTTTTGATTCCACTCCACACCAAATACATGTTATTTTTCGTATTAATCTCTTGTATACCTAAACTTGACATAGCTATCCTACTGTCTGGCTCAATCCCGTCTCATCCGTCTGTTCAGTCTCTTCCCGATCCGTCCCGTCCTTTCTCTTTTATTATCCATCCCGTCTTATAACGTGCATTTACATTTCGTCCTATCAAATCTGTCAGCTATCCCAGCCCTCTCCCGTACCTTCCACTCTATTATATCCCGTCTCTCCATATATATGTACATATAAAGATTGCCTTATGAAATTTTGACATTAAAAACTTTAGCGTTTTTTATTGTCCATCCAATATTACGTCCCTTATTTCAGCACCAAAATGCTGTTTTTCCTAATAATATTGCACGCCATTACTTTTTGTTAGTAATAAAGTAATAATAACCATTTAAAAAAAGAATGGGCCAAATTGGTCCAGGCGTTGTTGAGTTATGCGCTTACCAACACTTTTTGTGATTCATTTTTATATTATAGAAGAAGATATTATAGTCCACCCTGCTTGCTTAGTGCGAGTTGGCGGATTTTATTTCACGTAGAAATTAATCCGAAAAGTCAGAGGTGTGCCCTGGGATTTGAACCCGTGACCATCGTTAACTTGTTGGCAGTCGCGTCTATTACGTTACCATATACAAATTAATAAAACCTTCATACTGCCTTACCAGGTGACGTAAGTAATAGAACAAATATTTAAAAATATAAAACTGCATATCGTTTCATTATAATGTCTAGATACGGCATCAACGTACCAATATTTTTTTTATTCTTGAGTCTGAAAACAATACTAATGCGAAATTTAAATATGTCCCCCAGCGCATCTAAAAGTATAAATTCAAAAAACAATGTCGTTTATGAAAACGAAAAATTATAATTAGATATATTTTGGTGTACTCCGGCAAAACGCTTCGATAGAGTATACCTTGTTTAAAACTGTTGCAATAATCTCAAAAAACAATGGGCAATTTTGGTAGATATGGACATCGTTTTATTTTACATTTCACAAAATTATGCGCAAGACGCCGTATCTAGATAATATTATATACACGATATACACGATGTACACAATTTTTGAATTTTGTTCTATTTCGTCAGCCGTCAATGAAAGACAATGGAAAGATAGATCATTTTACGTTGGGTGGTAGTTGAAGCTGGACCGTCTTTTACGTCTCCCGTCAAATAAACAAAGATCATCCTATATTGGCTGGACGCATCACGCTTAAACGATACCCAAAAAAAAGGTTTTTAGTATCTTCCTCAGAAATTTTCCTATTTTTCTCACCCCTAAAACCTTCTCAGGACTTCCACGAATATTTCAAGACCAAAATCAGCCAAATTGGTCCAGGCGTTGTTGAATTATGCGGTTACCAACACATTTTGCGATTCATTTTTATATATAAGATACACATAATATGTAAGATTGTAGAAATTTATACCGGGTATCTCAAGACTGCTACCGAAAACGAAGTCGGGTGGTAGTTTTAGTGACTACAAACACAATGCAACTAAAAATTTCGCAAAGAAACGCGACAGTTATTTTTTATGATTTTTTAAATATCGTCATTTTTTGGTGGTAAATCCATAGTTTTTGCTAAAATAATAATTTAAACACTTTTATACCTTAGATTATTTATAAATAAAAGGGTATTATTTTAGGAAAAAATGTATTTACCACCCAAACATAGTCATAGGAAAAAAATTACAAAAAAAAAAATTGTCGCTTTTTTGCAACTTTTTCTGTTGCATTGTGTCTGAAGTCGCTTAAACTACCACCCGACTTCGTTTTCGGTAGCAGTCTTGATATACCCTGTATATACCGGGTATCTCAAGACTGCTACCGAAAACGAAGCCGGGTGGTAGTTTTAGTGGCTACAAACACAATGCAATTAAAAATTTCGCATAGAAACGCGACAATTATTTTTTATGATTTTTTAAATATCGTCATTTTTGGGTGGTAAATCCATAGTTTTTGCTAAAATAATAATTTAAACTCTTTTATACCTTAGAGTATTTATAAATAAAAGGGTATACACTATTATTTTAGGAAAAAATGTATTTACCACCCAAATATGGCCATAGGAAAAAAATAACAAAAAAAAAATTGTCGCTTTTTTTTGCAACTTTTTCTGTTGCATTGTGTCTGAAGTCGCTTAGACTACCACCCGGCTTCGTTTTCGGTAGCAGTCTTGATATACCCTTTAGAATATAATATGTATTTTTGGTTTCTATTAGTGAAGAATTGACAAGAATATATTGTATAAGAGGGATTGTTAGTAATTTACTTTTGTGTAATATGAGAATAGTTATACACCGAATCAGTTTACTGCAATGGCTTACATATCTATTCAACAATATTTAGTATTGGATACTACATTTAGCTGTGATATGACTGCTGCAATTAGATTTATAGTGAGAAACATGTACAGCTTTGTATATGGAGCACATCAATGACTCATTATCGGCAACCAGACAACGCTTGATGTTATCAAAAACTCCAAGTTGAGCTAAAAAGCGGCACTGCCGCACCATCCTTTTCTCGAAGCAATTCAGACCATTTTCTACCCTCTATAACTTCGTTGTGGTTAAAGCAAGAAGCCTTGATATGATAATAACTTACGTAATAACTTTATACAGAAGGTCCCTTAAGCAACGACTAAATAAATCAACGACTAAGTAAATCGGAATAATATCATTTATTAGGCTCACACACCAAACAAAAAAGAAAAAAATCCGTACAATATCGAGCAAAAACATCAAAGTCCAGTCAACAAACAATTAAATCAAAACAAAAATATTCCACGGAAAATTCCGTTCCAATTTTTGTTACTAGATGAAAACCCAACATGAAACTGACGTACGCTAAATTATAATAGTTGTGCTGAATACAGAACTACACGCTGTACCAGTCGTCGCCACTTGAACAACAAACTTCGAGATCGGGCTTATTATATTTGCGGTGTTTGGTTTCACTTTGTGGTTTGAACTAATACCTCTAACTTAAATTTGCGATTAATATGTCCATAGCTACAAATCTTGATGGCTCCTTCTCTTCAGTTACAGGAAGTCCGCTGCTGGACATTTTACAGTGTTTAGGGCTGCTGAGATCACTTGTTTGATCTTATACTACAAAAAAATTACTACGTATCTCAGAGAAAGGCAGAATCAATTAAATGAGTCTTTAAAAGATATTTTACCTGACTGTTTTTATTCATCATCGTCATCATCTCTGCCACAGGAAGTCTACTGCTGAACATAGGCCTCCCCTATGGATTAAATACTACATTCTTAGTTTTTCTACATTCTTCACATCGATCTGTTGGAAGCGGCCTGAATCCAGCGACTTCCTGCAACTTAAATCAGGCCCTCTCTCCGCCATGTTCATATACATCATCATATTATAAGCCCACATTTATCCACTACTAGACAACTACTCTACAACTACACCACTTCTTCCAGTTCTGTGTTTGTCCCACTATACACTATAATTTAATAAAAAAAACTATGTAAAATAAAAAACCATAAATCGTCCCTTTTTTGGAAAATAAAATAGTTGCTTTGTGTCTGTAGTCACTAAAACTTTCACTCGGCTTCGTTTTCGGTGGTTAAAGAACATTACTCCCTGGCTGAATGAGGACATTAGTAATTGTATACTTTTCCTTTGTGTATTTATACTTAATTATATGACCTTTATGTTGTGTAGATATGTATGTATATATTGTATGTATATATTTATGTTGGTATGTATATGTGTATATTGTGTTATATATTTACATTTTTTTTTATTGCAATGAATGACGATCCGAGCAAGCCGTTCGCCTGATGGTAAGCGATACGACCGCTCATGAACAGTAGCAACATTCCACTGCGCTCGCCATCCTGAGACATAAGATGTTAAGTCTCAATATGTCCAGTAGTTACTCTGGCTACAATGTCCTTCAATCCGAAACACAACAGTGCATTTACGCAGTGTTGTTTCACGGGAGAAATAGACATTGCGGATTACATAGGATATTTACTTATGTATGTATGTTTATGTATATATTTTGAATATAGACACTACTATAATTTCTACAGGTATTATTCTTACACCTGATGCTACCCCAACTTTCGTCCTTTTCTGATATATCCATCAAATGGTTGTCTGTCAGAAATTGCCTTGTGCGACCGCCAATTGTACTTTTTTTTAGTTTGAATTGTTTCCTTTTTTTAATTTATGGTGTACAATAAAGCTTATATAAATAAATAATAAATAAATAAATAAATAAATAACACCCAACAGTCACATACATAGTCCTGACCCCACACTAAGATCGAGTCTTGTGTCGTGGGTATCAGGAACTACGAGAGACTTTACGGTCTCACAAACACCCAGACCCGGAAGAAATATTTGTGGTCCGCACAAACATTTCTCTTAGTGCGGGGATCGAACCCGTGGCCTCTCGTTTCACAGGCGGCGTCTAACCAACTGCGCCACGGAGGCTGTCGAAAATAAACAAATACAGTGTGCATGTGTTTCTCAAACATGAATACCAGAAGCCTTCTGCGAACGGACACCTCCGTACGAACACAGGTCGTCTGTTCATCATGTCTAATTATGGACTTCACACTGGCTTACTGACTAAGGCCCCATTCGCATGGACGCTGTTTCAACGCACGTTTAAAAAAACGTTGCAATGAAACAAAACTCCCTACATCGGTGTTTCTTGCGCGCTATGACCTGTCCTTGTTCAAGTGCGGTTTAAAGAGAGTACTCTCCTTAAGGTAGGCAGCGACTTTATTTGCTGGACCCCTGGCATTGCAGAGGTTCATGAGCAGCGGTAGCCGCTTACTATCAGGCGGGCCGCTAGCTAGTCTACCTATAAAGGCAATAAAAAAAAAACAAATCTAAATCCATTAGTTTGTTCAAACGAAGGCGATTTTAAAACACGGCGCTTTTTTACCGAGCGCTGATCAACGACGTTAAGCGTTGAGGGTTGTTGATTTCATATGAAGATAAATATTGGGAAAGGTAAAAAACCGTCAAAAGCGACGGTTTTAAGCGCCCGTGCGAATGGGGCCTAAATGCTCTTGAACGTCGGTATCTATCCTCTCACATTTGGGCGAATGCGGGTTCACTTAATTTTCCCCGAATTAATAGTTGAAACAAGGTCAACCCATTTCATTCATACATACATAAACTCACGGCTTTTTCCTAGAAAAGGTAGGCAGAGGTGTAACAAGAACACCCACGTTTCACCTTTTATTTTACCTCCCACGATGTGACAGGGGGCGAGCCTGTCGTTATATTGGGCACAAATTCCTGAAACGGGGTGATAATGTTTAGAAAAATGCGATATTAATTTTCCCGCCTCGGAATTCGAACCCAAGACCACAGCTTTGTAAACATACCATAGTATAAAGGGTGCCACCAAGCAGCCACTCATTATACGCAAAAAAAAACTTAAAAAAGAAAATCATTATCAGCAGTGGGAATTATAATATAAAGTATATGCTGACATTTGTTAGTCTGATATAAAATTCCGGTAACAAAAATCGCATATGAAATACCCCAGTTCATCATAGTGGTAATTAAAACAAAAATTAGCATAACATTTGCGATTCCACAGTAATGTTTACATTCATAAACATGTTGTCGGCATGCTTAACATTTAGCATACGCTCGCGAACAATGCAAATATTGCTGTTTTATTTAGTTATCTGGATCAGCCCATATACGTCCCACTGCAGGGCACGGGCCTACTCTACAATCGAGAGTACGATTGAGAGTGGTTAGGCCATATAGTCCACCACGCTGGCCTAGTGCGGGTTGGCGAACTTACATACCATATAAATTCTTATGAATCGCTATGGTATGCAGGTTTCCTCACGATGTTTTCCTTCACCGTTTTAGTGCGTGGTGATTGACTATCAATACACACATGACTCCGAAAAGTCAGAGGTGTGCCCTGGGATTTGAACCCGCGACCACCGTGAACATGTTGGCAGCCGCGTCTGGTCCGTTTACCAACAGGCCACCACGCACTTCGTTATGTAGTTGTGAAATGCATTTCTTGGTGTTTGTCTTGCACTGACCAAGCTTGTTCAAATGAAGTCAGATTTGGGTCAAAACAAATGTGGTTGGTAGTTTTTATGGTTTCTGATGAAATGTATCATTGTAAACACCAATCATCATCAGCATCATCATCTCAGCCATAGGAAATCTACTGCTGAACATAGGCCTCCCCCAATCTCCATATCGACCTGTTGGAAGCGGTCTCCATCCAGCGACTTTAATCAATCAAAAACATGGAAATGAAATGAAATGAAATCGCTTTGTTGGTATATGAATTCTATGCTGGGCAATCAACTGATGAGACTAAATTGGTTTGAATAATGTGATACCTATTGTCCGCCCTTGTACTTTACACTCGATAGGCACGCAGCCTATAACAAATTAATTACCTAAGATCAGCGAAAAGTGTAGGTTTTACTAATTGCACTTCTGCCCACCTTCTTAGAGATGCATGGGTTACTCATACTTTATGTTTAACAAATAATAAACAAACACACCTAATAGTCACATACATAGTCTTGACCCAACATCAAGATAAATTAAGTCTTGTCACTTGTGACGCGGATCAAAATCTACGAGAAACATTTCGGTCTCACAAACACCCGAGATAATTAATACTTGTGGACCCACAAACATTTGTCTCGGTGCTGGAATCAACCCGCGGCCTCTCGTTTCACAACCGTCGCGGCGTCTAACCAACTGTGCCACGTAGGCTGTGTGTAGTTATGCAACAACTTCACTTCAAAAAACCTTTTTACGCAGCCGGCTTGTTCGTACAAACTTTACATATATCGTAAATACTTTGTACCCATACCAACAACATAATATAGATGTACAGGGATACGTATAAGAAATTCAGTGCGTTGCAAAAATGGCTCCATGTTACGTACAGACGCTGTTCCGAACATAACCGTGTATAAGTTACGCGGTACGTGGGCATAGATTAAAGATACAGAGGAGATATACCTCTGACTTATAATAGGAATATAATTTTATGATTAATTATAATTATTGCACCGGTGGTATAGTTGTACTACGGTACGATTATGAAGCTGAGGTCTTGGGTTCGAATCTCAGGTCGGGCAAAATTATACTGGATTATTCTATTCATTAACAGCCCGGATTTAGGAATTTGTGGCGGATATGGCGATATGCTCGCGCTCTATCACATTTTGGGACGGAAATTCTAGCATATTAGTTACTTTTAGACTCAAAGGAAAGGAATAAGACAGAAGAGAACAGCTTGACTTAAGCCATGAAACAGAATTTTCCCGACGAAACAGGACGGGAAATGGATGGGAATGGGGGAGCAGTATGGAGGACGACAGTATCATTGAGTTTATTAATTACGTCTCATTTAAATATAAATATAACAGATAGCACCCGAAATAATATGTTGCTGATGTGGACTCGACTCGGAAAGAGTCTGCACTATAGCGAAACAATTGATTTGAAAAATAAAATTTCCCGGCAAGAAATAATGACGTGCATTCAGATTCCCAGAATATTCAATCAGTTCGCGAATACAAAGTGTGATAAATTATATGATTTTAGGATTTTTTAATCATTTCTCTTTAATTTTTATCAACATTTGAAAACCATTATAATTATATAACAAAATTTTTTAACACTTTCACTTAAACAAATCTGAAATTTAAAACAATCAATCCCATCAAAAACATCCTGTAAAAAAATTCCAAGTCTCGCAGCTCAGTTTATCTACCGCAAAAAGTTGTGAGATCCATGTAATACCAAGTCGATTAATTTATTTAGTCCTTGATTAACCACTTGGCCATCGCATGAAAACATAATGGATCGTACAAGTTATGCATAATGCTACTGACCAAGTCGATCTATTTATTTAAAACGTAAAGATTTTTTAATATTGATGTGATAATAACTTATGTAATAACTTTATACAGAACGTCCCTTAATCAAGGACTAAATAAATTAATCGACTTGGTATTACATGGATCTCACAACTTTTTGCGGTAGATAAACTGAGCTGCGAGACTTGGAATTTTTTTACAGGATGTTTTTGATGGGATCTCACGTCTTTTTGTAGAGTCCTACTTTATTCATTTTCGGTACTTTTTATTTCTAGAATATATATATAATGATTTTTCATAGCCTCTGTCTTATGGTTTTTTCTTATTTTTGTATGTATCAATTTATCACAAATATAGCGGATTTGATTATTAGTGTTCTATCTTTCATGGTGATTGTTTTCGAGCTATTTAGTCTATTTATTTGCAAGGTTATCTTTGTCATGTTTTTCTAGAGGAATGTTGTACAGTTTAATGGGCTAAATACACCCTTTCCCTCTTTATACCCCCCTCCTGTTATGTCTCATATATAAAATATATAGATATCAATCTACAACTATTATTCCATTATATACAGGTACAACGAATCATAAACTGCAAATTTATCTTTGTAATCCTATACATTTATATGAGATTACAAAGTTATTCACGCAGTTGGTCTATCTAGAAAACTAGACAGAAATTATGAAATGTTTGAATTTTTCCTTACTTTAGACACTAAACACTAATTATATTCTAAATTTGAAGGTTCTATGTCTGCTAGAAGTGCCTTAGACTTTTGATGATCGGTCAGTCAGTCAGTGAGTGACAAAATTGCGAAAGTTTGACAAGTTATAATTCTTAAACTACTGGTTCAAATTGAATGAAATTTTAAATATACCGTGTTTACATAATGCCTAATTAGTAACTGAAAATTCAGACTTCTTGCTTTAACCAAAACGAAGTTATGGGGGGTTGAAAATGGTCTGAATTGCTTCGAGAAAAGGATAGTACGGCTGTGCCGCTTTTTAGCTCGACTTGGAGGGGGCACTGCCGTGCCCCCAGATAGTAGTATTATAAATCCATGGTTTTTCAATTTTGTGTTTTTGTTGTACATATAACTTTACCGGTCGCAACTCTTAATTGAAATATGTCCAACGTATGTAATGTAGAAAGAAGATTCCTGTCTGCTAACTAAATATTCTTTGATAACAGGGTGCGCCGCGCGTCCCGTACTGTATCACTTTGATATGTTAATTTTTCAGCCGCTTTGTGAATTAAATCGAGCGTGAGTTGTGAATTTTGTACTCAGTAATGTATTTATCATTTCCTCGTAAACATTGCATATGGAACATAATTATACATAAAATATACTACTGTTTCCTTTATTATTTCAATTTAACCCACGTGTTTTCCATAAATTCAGGTGATATTGCAAAAGATAAGAAAATATTACGAGATAATTTTCTGGAAAAAACGTGATTTTAGTTTACAAGGCATCCCTGTATAAATACGAGTATTTTTACCGATTAGACAAAACTATTACTATCCAACTAAACTAACAGATACCATTTGACGTTTCGTACTGCATACTAAGTGCGTGGTGGCCTGTTGGTAAACGGACTAGACGCGACCGCCAACATGTTCACGGTGGTCGCGGGTTCGAATCCCAGGGCACACCTCTGACTTTTCGGAGTCATGTGTGTATTGATAGTCAATCACCACGCACTAAAACGGTGAAGGAAAACATCGTGAGGAAACCTGCATACCATGGCGATTTATAGGAATTTCCATGGTGTGTAAGTCCGCCAACCTGCAATAGGCCAGCGTGGTGGACTATATGGCCTAACCACTCTCAATCGTACTCTCGATTGTAGAGGAGGCCCGTGCCCTGCAGTGGGACGTATATGGGCTGATACAGTGACTGCATACTTTCCAAGTCAAAACAACTTTGTACAGGCGTAACTCACATAATTTCAATAACATTTTCGGTAAAATCATAGTGTTGTGATACGATTTTTTGTTATTGAAATTGTGTGAATAGAACAATAGTTCATAAAAAACAAAACTGAACTAGATTATAGATTAGAATTTGCTCAGCAATTCTTATTTCACAATTCCGTTCCGTTTCTAAAGGTCAACGAAGCACTTGTAATTCTAGTGTTTAGGGCTGCAGAGATCACTTGAAATTCGATCCTATACTACAAAAAACTTATTTTATACCTTAGACATAGATAGAGTCTATTAAATGAGATTTAGTTCGTAAAATAATTTTACTTGTCTGTTTTCATTCTTATTTACAAAATATATTCTACAATTTAAACGCAATGTTAGAAGGTAAATCTCAACAGATGGTATGGAATTGATAAAATAACCGCTACTAGGTTTTAAGACTAGAAGAGTCAGACTGTTCACTGTAGTATTTGGATAGCGTTAGATTAGGACAATTCAACCACTGCCCCACACAAAACTGACGTGAAGAGAAAGTTGGGCGGATGTTTATGAGTGGTTATTTCTACGACTTGTTTTTTCGTTTGCCTTAACTATGCAATACACTGCTTAATATTCACCACCGGACATTTTTTCTCAAGGTCTATTTTTATTGGCACCATTTTAGTCAGTCTTTGGCCCGACTTTAATATAAAAATAAGATATACCACTAAATAATTCATAAAAATCTCAAAAAACGCCGTAGAGACGGGACAAGATGCCATCAAAGTTAAAAGACTTGTTGGCAAGTTATTTTCACCTCAAAGCCCGATATAAAATTAAGTAAAGGTATTGAGTAAGTGAACGAATTACCAAGCGAGTGGGTGCGAGTAATTAATTGCTTTTGTACCCTGCTTGCTGTTGCCCCGTGACTTGCCTGTTTAGGTATTCATCTTAATTTAAAGTTCACAGAATGGGATGATGGATACGTGTCTTTAGAATTAGTTTACTTTGAATTTTATAAAAATAATTAGAAGAGACCTTATAGGTTGTGTTATTCGCACGACCTGGGTCGGGATAATCCATCGCAGAAAGTGTTACTTTTAGGTCCAAACTATGTATAGTTTAGACCAAGCTAGAATATTGAAATTAAACTATTATTTACGGGCTTAATCGCAGATTTGGTTTAATTTTTACATTATTAACACCAGACGTTTTGATTACTTTAAAGCTTTCGTGGTCACGGGGCACTTTTCATGATCGTTGATAATAAGCAGTTATCACCAAGTGAACCGCATGGTCAATTGCCCCCATCTGCTCTAAAAATATAGTATATAAATATATAAGCGCTGTAGCTAATAACTTTACAACAAAAACCATAGATATACACATACATATATACATATCAACGAGAATCCTGACCGAATGTCTAACTGATGAATCAGCATAGAGCCAGTACTAGTGGACCTAGAAACGCGAAATTTTACATAAGGGTTCCTATTGTGTCCTAGGGTAGCACTGAGAAGGGATTTATGGAAATTCAATCCTTAAAGAAGTGAAAAGAGTTAAACCTGGCACTTTTGTTAGTTAATTAAAAACGAAAATAAGTGGTGTGAGACTATGTGATTTACTGACCGCCCAAAACCAACGCTCAGCCTAAACTGGAGCTAGAAACATGAAATGTTACACAAGAGTTAGATAATACTCTCCGGTCAAACCGACCCATAAGCGCTGTAGCTGAAAACTTTACAACTAAGACCAATATTATATAATTTGGTCTTCACATTTCAATAGAACATGCATCGGAGATAGGTCACGAGCGACCTAAATACAACGCGATAACCCGTCACTGAACACTTGACCTACATGTGATATCCGATAAGCGAATGTCATCGGCCGGTACAGTTGACCCACTCGTGTTCTCAACCCGTCAGGTGCCTGTTTGTCTTCGTACAATACGGGTTAATTCGGCAGCGGGTTTCTTTGGCTTTGTTTAAGGGTTATGCGTGGGTTTGCTGTGTTTTCTTGTTGGAATTAGTTTTGTTTGCTGGTTATTGGTATAGGTTTTATGTGGTGTTTCGAGAAAATTTACAAGAAATGTTCTAGTGTTTATTCTGACCCTTGTTGTATAATATGTATAGCATTGCCACGGGGACTTTCATAGTTCTAATTTACTTCATTCTTAATAATTTCAGTTCATATTATAATCTAAGATACTCTTTATGTTAAACCAAATATAAGAACAAACACAAAATCAGACAAATTAAATATAAGACTTATTGGATTACAATGGGCGGCCTTATCGCTTAAAGCCATCTATTATACTGTATGTATCTGTATCAGCCCATATACGTCCCACTGCAGGGCACGGGCCTTCTCTACAATCGAGAGTACGATTGAGAGTGGTTAGGCCATATAGTCCACCCCGCTGGCCTAGTGCGGGCTGGCGGACTTACATACCATAGAATTTTTTATAAATCGCCATGGTATGCAGGTTTCCTCGCGATGTTTTCCTTCACCGTTTTAGTGCGTGGTGATTGACTATCAATACACACATGACTCCGAAAAGTCAGAGGTGTGCCCTGGGATTCGAACCCGCGACCACCGTGAACATGTTGGCAGTCGCGTCTAGTCCGTTTACCAACAGGCCACCACGCACTACTATCTATTATACTACGAGCTCCTTTTAGATTTTTAGATCCTTAATTAGAATAAGGCAATTCATATAAGATCCCCAACCTGAGATTCGAACCCTACACCAAAAGGTTGACAACCAACACACGCTGCTTCAAGGCCGATAATTTATAAAAGATCTAAGGCATCAATTCCAGCTCTACATAAGCTATATATAAGCCTATTCCCTAAAAGGCAAAATTCAACCGAGCTTTTCTGAATACTGCCGAATCCCCTGTCACCTTTACATTTAAGATAGGAGGTAATTACAGGCGAAGGCTGATAGGCTCGGGACTACATCAATCACTCGCGACACACCCTGTAGAGTGCTTTCAGCGCTGATTGGTTGGATGCGGGATTCGATTTCCATCGGAGGCATTTTTTAGTTAGAAGTTAGACACGAGACTTCAGTTCAGAAAAGTTGAAAGGAAAAGGTTTGGCTTCGATGTTAAGTTTTTTATAGTTTTTTTTATTGCAATGAATGGCGAGACGAGCATGCCGTTTGCCTGATGGTAAGCGATACGAACGCTCATAAAGAGTGGCAAAACGAAACAACACCTTTAATTACAAAGCCATGCTTGGCATTCCACTGCACTCACTATCCTGAGACATAAGCTGTGTTTCGGATTGAAGGATATTGTAGCCAGAGTAACTACTGGACATATTGAGACTTAGCATCTTAGGTCTCAGGATGGCGAGCGCAGTGGAATACCAAGCATTGCTTTGTAATTCAAGATGTTGTTTGGTTTTACTACTGTTCATGAGCGGTCGTATCGCTTACCATCAGGCGAACGGCATGCTCGTCTCGCCATTCACATCAATAAAAAAAAAGTATTGAAAAATTTAATAATATTAAATGTTGAACCTAACGGAGAAAAATAAGTTTTAATTGAAACAACAAGTTTTTTCCTATCATTTGGTAACGTTTGTTCGTAACAGCAGGTCATTTGGCGCCTCGGAACACAATTACTGGTTGCCGGTTTAGTTGTGGTTCACTTCTGATAATAGTAGCGGAAAAAATACAGCGCAAAGTAATTTCACAACACGCCATGTGATGGTGTTTTCATAGATAAAGCATCAATTATTACCACCCCAATAATATCGGTTTTCTCAAAATAAGATTGATTGCAGATTAAGATAGCAGTCTTTTCTCGTGGTTATGTACATATGTATGTATGTTTGTAACGAAAGACACTTGTAGTTTCCCAACACGCAGATTGAAAAGAAATACTTATTTATAAAATCAATATATTTTGTCTCGAAAATAACCGACATAGCCCAGCGGATTAGCAAATTGAAGTGGCAATGGGCAGGGCACATAGCGCGGAGATCTGATGACCGATGGGGTCAGAAAATGCTCGAATGGAGGCCACGCAGCGGAAAGCGCAGCATAGGACGTCCACCCACAAGGTGGTCACACGACCTGGTAAAGGTCGCGGGACGTCGCTGGATGCAGGCTGCCTCCAACAGGTCTCTGTGGAAATCATTGGGGGAGGCCTATGTTCAGCAGTGGACTTCCTTTGGCTGATGGATGGATGGATGGGATTTTGTCTCGATGTGAAATCGAACCTGCTCTTATTTCCCAGCTAGTATCTTAACCAACTGGACTAAAATACTGTTAAACCCAAAGACGTAATGGAAAGAAGAATTATTATGCATGTACCAACAATTTCAACTAAAGACTTAAAATCTTCACTAAGACTTTACTTTAAAGCTATATCCGGGCTTAGTTTGCTTAACCTCTCGGCCGACACGTTAAGGGGGGGTAAGAGGAAAGAAGAAGGGGGATGCCTTCGGGACGCCTTGGTTCATTAGACATCGGCACTGTTTTAAATTATTTCCGAAACAAACATCATTAGACTCGCCGCTTCTGTGCGGCCATTAAATTGGATACCAGATCAGTGTATACGAATTAATTAATTAAGTTATTATTATCAATTTATTGATGGCAGCATGGGTCATGACATGTCATGTCTTGGGTAACGCCTAGGGAGGAGAATCTACATTGTATAACTTTTCGATTATTAGTATACAAATTGCCCGCGACTAGATTTGTGTCAGGCTTGGTTATAGAGCGTATAATATACAGGAAATATCATGACTCCTGCCGAAAATAAAGCTGGGTAGTTTTAATAACGACAACACAATGTAACTAAAAAAACGCAATGTAATGCGACAATTTATTATTGTGATATTTTAAATATATTTTATTTTTGGGTGGTAAATCCATAGTCTTTACTAAAGTAATTATTTAATCCCCTGTGTACCATGGCGTCTTTAAAAATAAAAAGTTGTACATTATTATGTATATTTTTTAAATGTTTTTACTACCCTAATATGACGATAGGAAAGATACACGGAGAACAATAAAACAGTACGGTAAATAATGTGTTGTTGATGTGGCCAAGACTCTAAAACTATGTGCACCCGGACAAACTCTGGCCTGATCGTTAGTATGAAATACAAATAAAACAAACCGGAAGTAATATTCTCATAACTTCCTAGTAAAATATTACGTAAATACAAAATATATTTTCGTGTTCTGAATGGCCCCACGCCCAGCCTAAGGCATTAGACAAACGATGTTTACCCCTAGTCCGGGTAAGACAAACAAAGTGCCTCACTCAACGTGTTTTTGCACCTTTTCTTAACAATAATATATTTTATTTTTACGTGTACTTTAAATCAATGCTTTTGTGGAGAACGGTAGGTTTAATTTTCTTGGAAAGACTGGATCAACTGATAGATATCTTCAAAATTACCTGTTAGCGATGACCCGAACTGGTATATAATGTACCAAGTCCCTAGGAGGAAATCGTTTGACAAAGTCTTGTTGTGTTTGGTCGTGCATTTGTTGTTGATTTCGGGGAAACTTTATTCTGAGGCTTTGGTAGAACATATCATAGCTAGAAATATGTATACAAACATGGTTGAGTTCCTGCAGTCTTTTTTTTAGAGTATAATGCTCAAACTTCCATGAATGGTTCCAAAGTGATTCTCCCGTAATAATCAGACTTCTTTGTGGTTTAATCTCTTACTTCTAATCAGTTATTATCCATTACTATCTTGCTTACATAAGTATTTTCTTTTATTCAGGTAATTACAGCACTAAGAGCCATTTTTTGCGCTTATTTAGAAACGCTAACCTTTAAATCTCAGTTTCAAATATTGAGCTAATTATAATTTGAAATTTATTGGACTCAAAGGATTTATCCGTCAATATAAAGATTAAAGGAAAATAGAGAAAGCGAATTGATTCGTTTCAGAGAAACTCAGTATTTATAATTGATTTATTAGTTGACGCATCAATATCTCATACTTTAACCTTTAAACAGATAATTAATTGCAACTAATGAGTTTATTTGCCAGTAATTAATTAATTAAAGGTTTTATATTGAAATTTATTTGTTGGTCATGTAGGCAAATCAATACACATAAAACTTAATTCTCTATATACAAAAATTACAATGTCACTTGGGGTGATGAGAAACATGTGGATTAAATTAAATAGCATACATAAATATTACCTATTATACATCACCACAAAATATTTAATATTTATAACTAACGACTTAGTCAAAGAGACCGCCCCGAACCGTCCCTGCCGAGAATGTTCCCATTATACTGGCAACGTTGCCACGTTGGATTGCCAGAGATATATGCTGCACCAGGAAGGATTCGGCACGGTGATCCTGACCATTCCGCCTCAGACGACGCCCCAGTTCACGGACAAAATCCTTAGCCTCCGCGCACCACACCCCACTGACCTCAACCGCAAAGGGAACGAAAAAATAAGCTTGTTCCAGCATGGCATATTTATGATGTTTCTGAGTCGCTGCCCATTCAGCAGCCGACCCGGCTCTTCGAGAGGTGCGAGTTAAGTGAGAGGCGGCGTACGTACTAACACAAGTCGCATCCCACAACAGGCAGCGACCTTTCTCCCACGGTACGAGTGTTAGTCCATCAGGACGCTTCCCATCGGAGCGACTCAACCCCGGCGGTTCCAAAGTGCAAGGTAAACCGGCGGAAACCAAAGCACGGCGAATGACCTCGTTGAGCGTGTGGTGGCGCGGGAAACGACCCGCCGATCTGGAACAAACCAGACCATGGTAACCCGTGGCGTCAACCTGTGCTCCACATCCGCAAACGTGTGGCTCACAAATTTTGCTCCTAACCCTGAGCGCTACGGCTACTCTTAGCGAACCGTCATCGAGGAGGGTACCTAAGTGGGGAGATGGAATGGCATGAAGCCAGGCCCCCGCCTCTGGGGTAGAAACCGATTTAAGCCTAGCCAAATCGACTCCTCCTGCCGAATGAAGCAGCTCGGCGTTTCGTGCCGCACAAACCCGCTCGTCCCACAAACGCTGCACACTCGGGTTTTCAGGCTGATCAGCGGCCGGACACAATAGCGACCATGCACTTAAAGCCTCCACTGCGTACGGAATAGCAGAACTGCCACCCTGTAATGGGAGTATGTTAGTGACCAATTCTACAACCCCATGCGCAGACGCCAAAAAGGCCGATACGCTGACATCCCTCACACGCCTAACACCTAATCCACCGTGTCGAATCGGAAGAGATGTTTGTATCCATTGTTTATCGTCGAGGTGTATATTTAAAATACCCTCTAAAGCGTCCTTAATGTCATTATCCAATGCATCAACTTCATCTGGAAAAAGCCACGTGGGACATGTTCTTAGAACGTACATCAGTTTGGGTACAGAGAGGCAGCTACGGAAGAGTGTGAGAGCTACGTGGCCAGATAAATGTGGGAGATGTTGTCGAGCAGAAGCAAGCATTCGTCTCCGGTTACGGAGGCAGTTAGTTAAGCCGTTTTCAAATATTGGAGCGCCCAGAAGCTCAAACGACTGCTCATCAACAATTTTAATGTTAGGAAGTATATTTACTATTTTCTCGATTTTTTCTTCAACGACGTTTCCACAGCGGTACAGCTCACATTTTGCGCTATTTATAGTGAGCCCAATATCCCTCAGCCTAAGAATCAACATCTCCAAATCTTTGGCGAAAATATCAGGGTCTCCTCCGATTATACCTTCGTCAAGGTACCATACATTAAGGGGCGCCCCAAGCGTGGCAATTATTCGGTTAACTGTCAGACTGAAGAGTAGAGGGCCAAGTGGATCACCTTGTTGCGCACCCGTTTGTGATGTAATTTTGTGACCGTTAAAATATAAGTTGCTGGGACAGACGTAACACTGGTCGAGAAACGGGTTTAACAGAGGAATTTTGTCTCGGGCCTCGACCAGCATTGCGCCTCTCTCTATACTATTAAAAGCGTTCTTGAGGTCAATTTTTACAATGATATTGCCATCTCGCTGTGGATCCGTCGCGAAAATACGAGTAGAGTGAATGGCTGCCTCGCAACCCCGTGGTGTACCAAACCCTAACTGATGCAATAAGTCCGCAGCCTTGTCGCGTACGGCACGACAACCCAATTTCGCCACGAGGCGACGTATCACGCTGCCTACTGCAATGGGCCGTATACCATATCTTTTTTGTTGAGTGCACAAAGCGACGCTCCATATAAAAAGGGGCACACATCGCTACACAATTTTCCCTCAAGGAGAAAATTGCACAGGCTCGTTAGGGATTCTAGCAGTTTTGGTCCATTGTCTCCAGCAGAAATTGACACCAACTCCTTCAAATGCTGCGGTCGCAAACCATCTAGACCTGCTGCTGAACTGCAATGAAAAGACGCGATTGCTTCCACCACATCTTTGGAGGTCACTTGCAATACTTGGAGACAATCCACTGAGGCTGGTGTATAAGACATAGAGCGAATGGGAGACGGATGCTGTTCCCACAACCTGTCCAGCGTTACAGGGTCCGAGGCAGCCAAGGTACAGTCCGAAGTGAGAAGCCTAACCGCCCCTCTTAAGTCTCCGTCGAACACTTTCGTTTCGATTTGTTTATATAAAGATGAAGTTCTCTGCGGCCTCTGGGCAGGTAAGTATTCAAGAGTGTCCCCGATATTCCTTTTAACTTTACCGGTCAATGACTTTGAGTCGTTGCCGTCCTCTGGGACCCTGAGAGCAGAATATGCAAAAGAGAGCAATGCATACCAATCATTAGGAGAGTTATTTTGAAGGCATTTCACAATAATGGAATTTAATCTACCTGCAGCTAGATTTCTCGCACCTTTCGGAATGTGCTTTAAAACATGCACATTAGCTCTATAATTTGCCAATCTCTCTAGACGAGTCAAATCTAGTGGCGAATTGGAAGAGTTGGAGTTGGAAGGTTTTATTATTTTTCCATTAACGCTAATATATAATGAAGATAATTTTTATCTTTCCCTTTATCCACGAAAAATATAATATAAAAATATGATAGTTCCTATCAACTGAATGCGCAATTGATGTATACATATATCTTATACTAGCAGACCGGGCCAGCTTCGCCATGTGCAGATGCTTTTTGAGTCCAATCCAAAAAATCCACATCAACAACACATTATTTCGTTTACTTATCCCGTATCATTCGGTCCTAATTCATATGCCCTATACTCTATCCCGTCCTATAACTCTGAGTTTTAAAGAGTAGCAAATATACTTGAAGACCTTGCTCATCCCACAAGAATACTATATTTTTTCGCGATGAAACGAAACGTTTCAGCTCTTCAAATCAAATTTCGTCAAAATTGGTTCAGTCGTTTGACGGTGAAGAAGTATTAGTAGGATGCCCCTGCAATTCTTGAACCTGATGGTTGGTCGTCGAACTGACCTAAAGAAACACTAACGCAGTTTCGCAAATGGATACTTACTTTCCATTACCATTTCCAGTCAAGACTTGAAAATACGTCAGTCAAACAATTATACTCTATTTCTAAGCTACAACAATAAAGATACAATGTCAATTCAAACTGGTTTATAACTTGTGCCTACAAGAAAACTCTGGTGCGTTATCAACAGACAAGTGACACGTGTTTTTAGATAACATGGTAATTAGGAAATCATAATTATCCTCATCAAACAGTCGTTTACACAGATTACTGGTAAATATTGTAACTCAAATCTTGTGAAGATAAGTTTTACAAATGTTGCTTTACATAAAAAGCATTATCTACACATAAATAGCGAGATATCGAACAATAGTTTTTATATTCAAAATAAATACGTATAAAATAAATGTTGATACATTATGTTTACAAAAATTCTTGTGACTCATCATAATGACTATGTTAGAAAAAAATAAATGGAGCAGGTGCTTCATAAAACAGTTGTGCTTTATGAAATTGACAATTTGATATATCTTCTGTTAATATTTTATTTGAGTGTAAAAACAAGTTCTTTAGGTAAGTAATGAAATAAATTCCATAGGGATGATACAGCCTTTTAACAAAACAACATTTTTATTTTGATTGCCTATTATTTTAAAGTAAAATCTTCAAAATAACACGTAGCCACGATAAGTTCAAAAGTCAATGTGCCCCGGTATCTCTGTCAATAGTATATAATAGTAGTACAATCCTCTTATAACTAGATTGCCCCTTACTTTAAATGATGACTTAGATATTATTACCGTACAAAAGGCCACCAAGAGCAAACTGAGTAAGTATATTTTCATTTATAATAAATAACATAAATACTAAGTTATAGTTTTTTCGACTTGTTATGTTTACTTTCCTAATTATTTTTTTTGAAATCATTACCATTTGTAAACTTAGAGTCACATTTAAAATAAATAAGAAAAAATATATAAAGTTCTAAAGAATCTACTTAAATTGACGTAGCTAACGGTTTGTAAATAAAATGAGAAACATTCGTTTATCCTTATAATAAATCTATCTCATTAAAAAAATACTTTAACCAATTTAATAATTGCTTGTAGGGTCACCAACTACATGCTTCATAATCTTTTTATAAATATGCCAGAAAAAAATCAACAATGGCTTCAATTTTGATTCCCTAAAAACGGGTAAATCTCCCCAAAAATGGGACGCGTGCCATTGCCAGCTGCCGGTGTGGCGATCATCCGATAATGACACGTTTAGTTGTATAGATGATGGGTATTTGTCAATCATGAAGGGAGAATTATAACTGACAGAAAATAGAAAAAAATAATATGGATTTCATTAAATCACAGCTTTGTTAATTTAATGAACTTTGAACTATGTGGACTTTAGTTCGCAGCTCGGATTTTTGGGTTTTGAAAATGGTGGAGGTTTTGAGCAGTAGTAATGATAAAAATAAAAATGAGAAATTCATAATATGTGTTGGTATAATTGACTTACATTAACTTATATACTGGGTATATCAAGACTGCTACCGAAAACGAAGCCCGGTGGTAGTTTTAGTGAGTACAAACACAATGCAACTAAAATTTTCGCAAACGCGCGACAATTTTGTTTTATTATTTTTTAAATATCGCGATTTTTGGGTGGTAAATCCATAGTTTTTGCTAAAATAATGATTTAAACTCTTTTATACATTAGAGTCCTTATAAGTAAAAGGGTATTATTATTTTAGTAAAAAAATGAATCTACCATCCAAATACGACCACAGGAAAAAAATAACAAAAAAAAAATGGTCGCTTTTTTTTTTCAACATTTTCTGTTGCAATGTGTCTGGAGTCACTAAAACTACCACCAGGCTTCGTTTTCAGTAGCAGTCTTGAGATACCCTGTAGATATTGAAAAACCACTAAATATTTATTTTTCTTTTTAATTATAGTTGTAATACGTATTGAAATAAATAGTTTATAACATCGTGTTCAATATGTCCATGCATTACTATTCTCATACAATATCACAAACGCATCAACAACCGACTTTAAACAACATTTAAAAATAAATTGTTATAAATTAAAATTATAAAAATAGTTTACAAATCACAAAGCGCAACAGTGGCATTGGCAGTATCTTCCCCCACTCACCAAAGGGTAAGGCTTCTTCTCATCAACACAATACCTCCCCACAATCTTATGAGCGAAAATCGGAGTCGTATTAATCAAAGCATCGGTTTCGTTCAGCGGAGGGTTCCTATCCCGAGAAAGCAGCCACAACACATGTCCTCTCATCTCACAGTGGTAAAAAACCATATATTTATCACTAATCCTTTTGTAAGCATACAGGTTAAACACTTCATGAATGACCATAACCTCATCTGGATCGAGAACGTAGTATTTCACTTCTTTATCACCCATTATAAGACCTTTCGTCAGTTTCTCTTTCAACACCACAGGATTACCGTCAAAATTAAAAGGCATTCCAGTTAGATTGTACTTCTTTCGGTAGGCTTCAAGATGTTTCGCCGTCGGCTTGGAAAATTCCATTGTAGCGCAGTATTCTGTTTCGGCTACAGAACCTCCGAATTGATAGATCATGTACCATTTTCCTAGTAAAAAGTCGTTTGGTAGTGGATTGTAGTTTGATGCTATGCAATTTTGACTCACTTCATTGTATTTGTAGCCCAATACGGTCGGAATTATTACGAATAATATCCACATTCTGACAAAAATGTTACACAAATGACGAGTTACAATACCACCCGTTTAGTATTTATATCTAATATGTTGTGACCCTTAGGAAGATAATACACTAATTTTGGTTAGATATTGTTATTGCTAAATAATTATGATGATAAAATAAATACAGTATAAAGTTACACAACGATATTTTAACGAGAAATTGGAATCCAATAAGACTATGTTTGATTTTTTCCATTATCCTCAAAATTGCTTATTTTCTTCATGTTTTAGTACTTTAATTGCCCATTAGAGGCTTTGTGTAATTTACTAAAAGCTATTTATTGCATAATAGTGGTAAATTAGCAAGCATCTCGGTATATCAATATAACCACCCACATGGAAAGTTAACACCTACACCTGAGAAGTCTTAGAGGTGTTAGTGCCTTCCGAGAACTGTATACAGATGTGGGAGTAATACATATTTTATCAAAATCCATACAAATAAATAACATATCCATACATTAAAATAACATCCACGCGAACAATAAGTATATTTTTAGCTCCATTCGTGATTTACTAGATTTGATTAGCAGGTACTACTGAAAACTGCTATCAGCATATATGTAATAGAATGTGTGATATATGAATGTATGTTATATGTAAAAGAACACACATTTTTGAAGACATTTTTCTCCAGTTAACATGTTTACCGCGAAAGTTGAATAGACACACAAAGCAAAAATAAATATTAAATAAATAAATAAATACATCCAACAGTCCCCTACATAGAGACGACTACAAGAGCCTTTTCGATCTCACAAACACCCAGACTCGTGACAAATATTAGGAAACTCTGTATAACATTCTTAGTTTTTATAGACAACTGCTAATTTGAGCTAAATAATTAATAGTTTCTAAGTGTGTATGCAAGTCAACGGTCACTACAATCACAAACTATGTTCGTGATGATTTTAACGTCACAGGGCATTTACCGATTTAATGCTCGTGTATATCTAGTTATCAGTCACTACACGTGCCGGCAAAGATAACATCTTAGTTACTGTGTGGGTATAAATACAAGGCAAGGCAATATGTTAGATTCACCTGCATTCAGTATAGGAAATATACGGAGGCGTCATCTAATGATAGTACAAGCGCATGTATTTGCACTTATGGTTAATAAGACTTACAAAATTACGTGATCCCACAGTACGTGTTTGAGTGTAGTCACAATGTACTTCCAAAATATAAAAATTATACTAATTTTACATTATCTTTTATACTATCTCTTCATATTTTATTCTTCCAAATTAAGGCACCCAAGGAAAATTAAATAAAGCTACTCGTAATTAAAAACAATTGTACCATTAAATAAGGGTTTTTTTTCTCTAGCAAATTTCATCAATACAATTTTAAAAGTTGTAATTTCTAATGAAAAATAATTTAGTTCCATAAACATACAACATCATTATAATAATATAGATAGAGATAATTTCAGCCGGCTAAATGGCAACAATTAGATAAAGCGTAATTAATTAACCATTTAACCACTCTAGTATAAACAACAATTAACTATCTAACTATCGGCAATTTATCACTAATTGCATATAAATAAACCACGCCAATTAGACCGTCACTAGTCAAGCATCTTATTCGACATGTATATCTACTTTATCCTTTCACTTTCGACCATCGTTTCGGCCTACAACTTCGACGAAGTAAGCCGAAAATGCATTGCCAACAACGACAAGCCTTTACCAAACGACTTCTTACTGGGAACCTGGTACCAGATCTTTCAATTCGGTTTTGCATTGCCAGAAACAGAGTACTGTCCGAAAATGGTATTTTACAAGCCGACGGCAAAGAAACTTGAAGATTACAGAAAGAAGTATAATGTCACAGGAATGCCTTTTAATTTTGAAGGCAACCCTATTGTATTGAAGGAAGAATGGAACAAAGGACTAATAATGGGTGATACAGAAGTTAAATCTTACGTTTTGGACCCGGATGAAGTCAGTGTCATCAATGAGGTGTTCAAACTCTTCACTTACAAACGGCTGAGTGATAAGTACATAATATTCTTCCGTTGTGAGATGAGGGGTCATGTAATGTGGCTATTGTCTAGGGAGAAGAACCCACCTTTGAATGAGACTGACAATTTGATAAACACCACACCGATTTTCCAACATAAAAAAGTTAGAAGGTATTGCGTGGATGTAAGAAAACCTTACCCATTGGTACAGAATGGAAGGTACTGCAGTTGTTTCTGCTGTTCTCTGTGATTTGAGAATAGTTAATGGATATGTGGGAAAAGTTGCTGAAAAAAGGATGGTCGGTAGGAGGAATATCATGGCTGCTGAACATCCGTGAGTAGACGTGAGTTGAAAATATGAAAGGTCCTAATGAGATGGCATCTTATTGGAAGTATCATAGCATGAAAAGTCGACTCCGATATATTAATATATTTTATAAAGATTTTAAAAATAAAGGTTTTTATTTAACTTAAACTTGACCCACATAGCTACGCCACATTTCGAGTTCGTCCTGTAAACATCCTGAAAGAATCCTACTCCTCACATATTTAAAGGAAAACTTTCTGAGCATCGCAATCTCCTGAACATAGAATATCTTTGTTTTGATTATGCTGCGCCCCCTGTTTTTGCTTTAGTTTATGCTGAAAACATAAAATACAATGTTCCTTGGGAGAGGCCTATGTCCAGCAGTGGACTGCAACGGGCTGATGATGATGATGATGATGATAAAATACAATGTTCCGGATACAAATCAAACTCACCTAATAGTGATTTTTCCGATCGATAATTTAAAACGAAATATTTAATGATCTCGGCAAAATATATTTTTTAAATTTATTTACATGAATGTACCTGTTACATGTTGTTCCGCGTACATGTTGTTATACATGTTACCTTTGAAAAATTTGATTATAGATAATAAAATGTGAGTGAACATCCCTTGTGGCGACTAGCGCGAGGTTATTGCATATATCACTACGTGACTTGTAGGTAGTCAAGTTACTTTGTCTGGATATGAAAATACAATCTGTTAACATTCACACGTTAAATGTGTTAGGAGACCTAAAATATATCTTACGAGACTTCAACCAGTGCGGTTCCAAATATTAGGTTGTCTTCCACTGTGCACTGTATTTTTTTTTTATTTCTATGTTAAAGATAGAGACAAATATATTTAAACAAGTTTTTATTTTTGAACGAGTTATGCATTTGTTTTTATACTTCTTAGGTGATCGTTTAGGTCTCATCACTCACTGTCTGAAATTTATCCGAAAGCGCTGCCGCAACGAACGTCTTAATTACTTCTTAAATTATTCGTGTCGCATACTATAGAGAATGTTTAGGTTTAGTAATTATAAAGGTCATCACACATTTACAGTTTTGTAACAAGTATAGTTTACTAGACACGCAAACTCACAGAGCCTATCCAGTATAATTACACTCAAGAGTCAAAAGTCACTTATGCGTGACACACATCAAACGTCGCTTTATCATCATCAGCCTGATGCAGTCCACTGCTGGATTTAGGCCTCTCCCAAACGCCACAGAGCAGCGACTGGATGATTAGCGTCATTGCTAAATTCATGAAAAAACATCTGATAAATATTTACTGATGTACCAAAAATGTTTTGTGTTTTATTAACCGACTTAAAAAAAAGGAGGAGGTTCTCAATTCGACTGTATGTTGTTTTTTTTTTTTTAATGTTTGTTACCTCGTTTCTCTGTACTGTGTGAACTGAATTCGATCATTCTTTCTTTGATTGAAAGCTGGTGCTTGTCGTTTGGTCCCATAAAAATATGGTGAAGATCTGATGAATATCTTCGGACCTGGAGAGGGGAACTCCTTAAAATTAAGTAGGATTCAAGTGGTTCTTTTTGCATTACGTTCATTATAAAAGTTAAGTTTCAGTGAGAGAGGGTATAAGGGGTGGGGGTGAAAGAGGGGGGTGATAAAATTAAAATACACGTAAATTCTAATATCTTCGGCAGCTTTTAACCGATTTTCGTGATTTCTTTTTCATTGGGAAGAACGTATTGACAGGTTGATCCCAGGAACACAACATGTCAAAATTTTGTAGGATTCCAATGGTTCTTTTTGCATTGGGTTCAATATAAAAGCTAAGTTACAGTGGTGGAGAGAAAAGGGGGTAGAGGCAAAGGGAGGGGGGGAGAGAAAAAATAATAAACATTTGTGAATACTCCTCCAATATTTTCGGCAGCTTTTAGCCGATTTTAGCGATTTCATTATCATCGGAAAGAACATATTCCTTGTGGGGACAGACTTGTGGGAATACATGTAGGACCTATGCCATAAATTAATTTAAATATCTATATGTTTGGTACTGGGTGACCCGCCTTCAATATGTTACGCATATATTTTGATTTGTTGGCTATTCAAGTCATTAAGGCAATTAATCAACAAGTACAATGAAATAAATATATTTTTTTTTGGTTTGCAGTGGTACTTATTTTTTTATTATTTTTTAGTTTTTTGTGGTTCTTTTGTTTTGAAGTCGGTTTTATTTATTTTTTATTTCAAATTTTAGTTATTTATTTATTACACTTAATTGTACAAAACAAAAAGAGAAAATACATAACAAATAAAACCTAACCTATATTTATCGCTGTCGGCGATATCTTCCAGACGACCTTTGAATATACAAGAGTGAATGGAAGTAGGAAAACGGGGGTTGACAAGTCTTAAAAGTAAAAGAACGTGTCATGTACATTTAGTACTGCCTCAGTGGCGTAGTTGTACTAGGGTACGGTCACAAAGCTGAGGTCTCGGTTTCAAATCCCGGGTTAGGCAAAGCGATATTGGATTTTTCTATTCATTACTAACCCAGATTCAGGAATTTGTACCCTATATGGCGATACGCTCGCCACCATCGTGGGACGTAACATACTAAGCGAAATGTGGGTGTCCTGGCACCTCTGCCTACCCTTTCTGGGAAAAAGTTTTTCTATGTGTGTATGTACATATAAACAAAAATATAGTCTCCCTTTATATTATTAAATGACTTTAAAAAAGCATGCGGTTTCAAATTTGTGGAATTATTTTTTCTTTATCTCCTTATAAGACTGGCATTGCAAATTAGATTCCATAGGCTTTTAGTAGTCAGGGATGGACACAAAAATAAATTAGATGAACCGCTTGCTCCTTTGACATTTACGACAAGAATTCCTTAAAAAATAAAATTGTAACTGAGTAGAGAATACTATGTTTTATTGACGTTAGACATTAAAAAAAAATATAAATGTAACCGACAAAAAATATTTTATAGCGATATATTAATCACATTACAAGGGGTTCGCTAATCAAACGCCTCATAATCAGAAAATGATTGTAACAGCAAAAAAACAGCAACAATAGATCCTATTATTTCGATATTTCCTAAATTCGGGTAAATCTCCCCAAAAGCGGGACTCGTGTGCATTGTCCCGTGACGTCAGCGGAGATCATCCGATAATGACACGTCGAGCTGTTTGGATGGTGAGTATTTGTCAATTGCATAATGGACGAATAATTGGCATAATCGAAAATATAAATTAGGGGATTTGGCACGTTTTTGTACAATTTAAAAAAAATAATTAATAAGTAAATCAATCACCCTCGCGGTTCTAGAATAGTACTTTTCTCAGTTGATAGCCTCCGTAGCCCAGTGGGTTGGACGGCACCTGCACCGAGAAAAATGTTTGTGATGCCCACAAGTATTTGTCTCGGGTGTTTTTAAGGCCGAAAAGTCTCTCGTAGTTATACCCACGACACAACACTTAATTGATTATTTTATAGTTTAGAAGTCAGCAAATAATTAAAACAGTAACTTCATAAAACTTCTGATCTCGTGGATGATTAAAAATGATTAATATTAAGGAGAATTCAAGATTTTCGGATCTGTTTGATATGTTTTGACATATAATATATTTTTTAAGACAAAACATTTTTGGTAAGGAGGTGAACCCAAAACTAGCCTTCCGTTTTAAAGCTGGCTTTTTGCTTATTACACCACGAAATTTTTCCACGGAAAATAATTAACAGATTACGTAGATGACTTAACAGCTGTTCGTCGAAAAAGCGAAAATTAAATAAAACTTTGCGCAGATTTTAAAACATTGCTGAGCCTATTCTACAATTAAATATTTGATTATAAGGGCTAAACATAATTGTTTAGCTATGCAGCCCGCTGGACAATCAAATAGACTCCACAATCCATAAAAAACTTGTAATGACACCTTTGGTACGACTATACAGCTTTTCACTTAAAGTATCCTCCTTTTATTGAGGATTAGCCACCACTAGAGCGTGGTAATATCCATACACACACGACTCCGAAAAGTCAGAAGCATCTCCTTAGATTTTAACACTAAATATCACTATAATTAATATTTCGTTAATTAAATTTAACCCTTCATCGTATAAAGTTGTGGACGTCGGGCACTACAGACCGCAAGCCGCAGCTCCGTCTGAATATTGAATAGACGGGTTAAACTTTAGCCTAATATTTGGAGGGTTAAAGTATTGTGTATTTATTTAAGTTAGAACTCGAACACTCCCGAAGGAGATAAAGTAAGAGTAACTTGTTTCATTTAATATTAATAGCGTATTACCGCTGAGTATGTGAATACAAAAATTCAGATTTTTTGGTGTCTCTAGATGGGCGAGAATCCAAATAAGAAAAGGTTTGGCAAATAATAATAGTGTAATATAAGTAATAAATCTTTACTAACAACATAATTCAGTTTATAATTACATAAACTAAAACAGGTAATTTCTGAAACTAAACTAAACTAGAAACACTTTTCTAAGGAACCTACCCAAACTAGCCTAAGCCTGTTTCTTTTAATACAAAATCTTAATAATTAAAAACAATCCTTTAAAATAAAATTATTTAATTCCATTAAATTAAATAACTTATTTCTTAGTATAATCTAAAGTACAAAAGTTTGATCTTTTAGTTAGATCTACCGAGCTATGGAACTTAAGTTTGTTATTTGACTTTTTGGTGAACATGTAGTCATAACTAATTACCGCTCATTTTAACAGTGAAAGAGAACATCTTAAGACAACTTGGAACCAAGTTTTCCACAAAACTTTCAAGGATATTTAAAGTCTTTGTAAGTTGATAGCAGACAAATACCTTTTGATCGTAGACAAAGCTCGGTAATATACTGGGGGTTACTCTATAAAACCGATATGAACTTCGAATGTTGGACGTCCGGAGTAAGATATAAGATTTCCACTTATAAAAATCAATACTATTCCCTATTATACTTATCATTTTCTCCGAGCTTAGTCTATAGTTGCGATGTACGATAGCGGAATCCAACATTTTGTTGAGTATCTAGGCACATTAGTGAAGTTTTACATATGTCGTCCAAACATTCGAAATTTGTATCGTTTTAATAGAGCCCCCTGGTACAGCTTAGTTAAAAAACGAAAATATTCTAGAATCTAGATTAAATACGTAATTATTTGTAGTCAACTAAAAAAACACATCTTCACAATAATCATAGTCTGATAATATTTTAAGTCAAATAAAAAAATGCATTAAAAAACTTACGAGCAAAAACATTACGAGATTGCGCATTTTTTCTTTTTACCGGTTCACAGAATACAATAGCTCTTTTGTAAAGTTGGCTGAGGGCAACCAAAAAAATAATCCTTTTGATGTTTGTCTTTTATTCACGCTGCGTTTCAAATGTACATTTGACATGTAATCCACTTATCTTAACAAAGTAATTGTGCCTTTTGTTCTTAGATGAAGTTTTAGTTTTGTGCTAATTAACACACGATGATATAAAAACAATAAGACTATGTTTTTTTAACGAATGTAGAACGCGAAGACATTTATTGTTCCTCTCAAAACAACAGTCATGTAAATATGTTATTGTGTTCCGTTAAAATGTTCCAATGTAGCCAGAGTAACTACTGGACATGTTGACATTTAACATCTTATGTCTCAGGATGGCGAGCGCAGTGGAATGTCAAGCATTGCTTTGTTATTATTGGTGTTGTATGGATTTGCTACTGTCCATGAGCGGTCGTATCACTTACCATTACGCGAATGAAATGCTCGCCTCGCCATTCATCGAAATAATAAAAAACAGGCTTGTATATTATGAATTATAATGTTTGTGTATTAGAAATACACAAACAAGACTACCCGGCCTGAAAATCGACCTTTAAATTCCCCATACAACCCACACTTCTCCAAACAAACAACGAACTATTATATAATGACTAAGAAAAAATATTGTACAAATTATCTTTCGCAAGAACTCTTAAGTCGAGAAAGTTCGGAATAACACTCCAGCCGCCGAACAATTTAAAACTGCGGAGTGGGAAATTCGAAAAACTCCTAAGAAATCAGTCGATAGCAGTAATTTCATTGTTTACGAGGTATTCAACTTTATCGAGCTTGTGGTAGACTGAAAGAGTTGGCTCTTCTATTTATTTTCAATTTAATTTTGTTGATAATTTTCGAAACTGGTGGTTTACTGGTGTTAGGTATCTCATATGAGAGGCCGCCTGGATAGGTACCACTGTCATGTTTATTTCTCCCGCAAAATAGTAGTGTAAATGCACTGTTGTGTTTCGGTTTGAAGGGCATTATAGCCAGAATAACAGGACGTATAATCTTATGTCTCAGGATGGCGAGCGCAGTGGATTGCCAAGCATTACTTTGTAATTCAAGATGTTGCTTGGTTTTGCTAGTGTTCATGAGCGGTCGTATCGCTTACCATCATATGAACGGCATGATCGTCTCGCCATTCAATGCAATAAAAAAATGGCCTCTAATTTCTTCGGGTAGTGCTAAAAGAGACGTTTTGCCTTGTATTCCATCCTACGATGTGACAGGCTTGCCTGTCGCCATATCGGGTATAAATTCCTGACTCCGGGCTGATAATGAACAGACAAATCCAATATCACTTTACCCGACTCGGCATTCGAACCTCAGCCTTGCAATCATGCCGTAGTACAACTACGCTACAGAGACAGTTGCAGTGACTGAAATATACATAGAAACAAAAAGAACCAAAGATTTTTCTATGTCTAAAAATCAGATCAATGATTTTCTACATATTTACATGTGAAATTTAGTTACATTTATGTCATTTCATGATCTTTTGTAAATAAATCCACTACAACATCGAAACTCATAATTTATACCTTCCTCCTATAATCCCCGCTTTCAATACGATAGAAATCTAAAAATATTGTATCCATATTCAACAAAATATAATTTTAACTGAAGCGCATTTTAATCTTGTTTGCGGAGCAATATTTTAATGCATTAACATTATATATACTTGTAATAATTCAATGGGAGCATTAGCAACTGAGCCCGGGACATAAATGAAATGTTAACTTTAAAATATGAGGATCGTGTGCAAACATGGGGCTAGGAAATTAGCGGGAATAAAAGTGGAAGCGGTTTCATAACATCAAACACAAATACTGTACTGACTAAACATCCGTAGTCAAATATTGAGTTTAAATAAAGGATATTAACAAAAGAAAACGCAAAATATATCAGAAAATTATGAAATATTTACTTCACCCGATTCTAGTATAAGTACTTTCGACAAATCTATACACATATTGTAAGCATGTTGATGTGTATCCAATGACTATTACAATGCGTACTGCAGAAGATGACACAGGTAAATGTGGGCACAAACATGAAATTCAGTCACTAAAAACAAATTAAAATTTCGTAAGAAAATATGAAATATTTCACGAAATCAAAAGACACTAATCACCCAATCTGTCCTAAGAAATCGCTCGCATACCCGCCTGTTTTACAGCCGCACCGACCCAACTAACACTGGATCAGTGGAATCTGTGAGAAAATTAAACAAGATATGAATTGATAGGATCATAAACAGAGCGGCGCGGATGTTTGCACATCTATCGCCATTTGGGGCAAAGGTACATGCCCTTTGGCATCGTTTTTGCGAACGTTTGACGAGCTCGTATGAAATTCCGGCTTAAAATTTGATAAATGGCTGCTATTTGCAATGGGATGTAGCTTACGTATTGTCAGAGGACAATGATGCCACGTTAACGAATTTGTGTTTTGTTTAATTACGCAAAAACATGAATTAAGAACTGAATTGAATTTTGCTGTAATATATATAAGGTTGGTCGAAAAATAATTATCCTCAATTATCATTATATTTTCATTGATTGGTAAAAATCACATTGAAACCCTTGTTAATGATCTGAAAACATTTTGAAGAGTGAAATTTATCTGATAGTGAAAAAATGCAAAAGGGAGGGCAATTGTAGCAGTTTATATATGTATTGAAAGAAAGAAAAGTTTATTATTGGTACAAATAAATAGGCAAAATAAAGAAAAAATAATAATAAAAATATTCCAACTCGAGAAAATAGAAAATAATAATAAAATGTATTCACGGTTGCTCTACTGTCGCGATAAAACCACTCATCCGATTTTGATGAATGAGGTGTCAATCGATTTGTCATTATGATTCCAGTTTAATAGGCTATTCATGTACAATTTTCTTTATAAATATTTTTTTTTCAAATGCTTCATGCATGCTACGTGGTCATAAGTAATACCACCACTCATAAAGATATGTATTTTTGGATATCATAAGTTTAGTGGTGTCTTTTAAGAATGGGGAGAAAATAAAATATTATGGTTCTTCCAGGAAAAACAATGCTTAATCAAACACCTTAAAAGGTAAAATAGATGTGATTATTACAATTTAACGAGAAAAAAATATCTTTTATTTATTGTATAACACACCACAAACGGGCGAAGAGATGTTAAGTGATCACTGCCGCGCTATGCTTGGATCACAGGTGTGTTGCCGGCCAATGTTAATAAGTAATATATCACATTTAAAATTAAAAAAAAAAAAATACATACGTAGCCGTCATTCCTGCATCCCAAAAGAGTAGGCAAAGATCATGGATCTTCACTCTTGCCGGTCCTAACATATTGCTTTGTCCACTTTCATCACTTCATGCATTCAGTTCACGATGTTTCTGACTTTTTACTTGGAATTGACTAAAACTCCTTGTGCACATGCATACATAAACTCATAGCTTTTTTTCAAAGGGAGCAGTTAGAGGTGCATTTAGGACACACATATTTAACCTTGTATTCTTCGTTCCACGATGTGACAGGGAGTAAGCCTCTCATTTATAATAAATAGCAAAATTCAATACGACATTGGCCGACCCGGGATTCGAACCCGAGTTTTTATTGTACTCATGCCGTAGAACAACTACTCCACCGAGGCAGTCAAGTTCCTTTTATTATTAAAGTTATCATTCATCTGAACTAGACATTACCTTTCTCTAAAATCCATACATTGTAGAGCTCTGCAATCATTCCGTACGGGTGCTTGATAAATGCAGTGGAAATGGTAGCGAATTTAATTGGTGCCGAATGCTCTACACGAGAATTCGGGCGTGATTGACTGTTGAAGCATTTGACGTCATATTTGGTACAGTAGATACCTGACTGGTATTTTTCGGATCTGAGGTTAAATATTTAATAGGAATTATATCGGGAAAACAACATAGGTTATCACTTAAGTTCCATATTATTTTCTATGCGTACATACTGCATCTAAAGAACTAGCCACATATTATGACATGGGGATTTGATCTAAGTCCACTAAGCTAGAAAATGAATTTATTTTTACACATCTTGGTCCATTTAATTGTAATACATTAATTCTTGTTATCTTTGATATTCATGCAGCATGGTTAAATATTTCTAAGACTTACTAAGAATTTACTATATTATCACGTTGATTTTAACTTAAATAGTGTTCGGTTTTGTCGTATGCGACTATGTGTACTCGTATCAAATTATTTCTTACTTCAAGGGTGAAGGAAAATCGTCTTGAAACACGAGTGCGTGAGAGATCTCGGATTTCAAAGTTTGTGAAGTTAAAGGACATTATAAGAAAATCGTAGAGGTTCCTAGTGGTAGGTCTCCCATATTTGAGAGGCCGCCTGAGTATCACCGCAATGTCTATTTCTCCCGCCAAACAGCAATTTAAATGCACTATTGTGCTTCGGATTGAAGGACATTGTAGCCACAGTAACTACTGGACATATTGAGACTTTAAATCTTAATGTCTCAGGATGGCGAGAGCAGTGGAATGTCAAAAATTGCTTTGTAATTCAAGATGTTGTTTGGCTTTGCTAATGTTCATGAGCGATCGTATCAGGTGAATGGGACGCTCGTCTCGCCATATGTAATAAAAAAGGTCACTCGTGCCCAGCAGTGAGATTTATACTTATAATATACACTCACACACTCCCACAAAACATAAGTACTATATTCCTAAAGCCACAGTACAAAAGTTGGAACACGTTCGGCAATACCAGAATAAATATTTTACGCGCAACCAAACGATGGAAATAGCAGGTGGTCGCGATTTCATTGTTTTATACGGATTAGCCGGTTTAACGGATAACCGGAATATAAAGGTTCGGTGCTGCAATAAATTTTACATTCGGAAATGTTCTCCGATATTATGTACGATTGTTATGCAAATTGTGGTTTCAAATTATTGGATGGTACCTATCACTGCGGGTAGATTTGCCTATAAATGCCCATTGTTTTTGCTTTGTTTGTTGTTGTTTATTTAATTGGTAATAAAAAGCGGTTCTGAATATTTAGGAGATATATCAATTGATTGGGATGAATAATGATTTTATAGCCGTTTTAGATTTCATTATTGGGGTCGATTTACTCCAATTTACTCCTAAATATTGCGAATAATATAAGCGTGGTTTATGGCCAGTTGGCCTTCAAATTAGTTGTTTCTTAGCGTATGATGAGCTGGTTTTCTTTCATTACAAATGTGCTGCAAAAAAGGGCACTAACAATTATTATAGTTTAATTAGTAGTTCGCAGTTTAATTATGGCAATTGCATAGTAAAAGTTCATGGATTTGGGTCTTACTGTCTCGTGAACAGCTATCGCGTTTACTTTCACAGCTAATAAATAAAGTCTTCTTGTTAATCTGGATTGCTGGGTGCTCAACACCTCGTTCATCTTTCCATGCAGGGATAAACCCTCCCATGGTTGGCAACACATCACGCGTTGTGGATGTTTAGGGACGGCAGTGATCACTTTCATCAGATGATCTGAGGATGTATACAAATGTCACTTTCCTTTTGACGTAAACGCCTGCGAAAAGTCAAAATGTATGAAAATGACATTTGGTAATCAGAAGTCACGTGACTGCCAAAAGTTATTTCCACCAACAGAAAAGTGACATTTGTCTAGTGTTTGCTCTATTGCTGTACCTATTTTATAAAAAAAACTGAGGTATACTAGGTACTCTGTCAATCTCAAAGGCTCGCTCAATCACCAAAGTAAAGTTGAATCAATGAATCAGCATTCAGCTTCCAAATCGTTAACACCACGCGTGTTACAAAGAATTGAAATTGATTACCAGTGCCGCTGACTAGCACTCGGCGCTGTCACAAACATTGTACGAGGGAGCAACGACGCGTGTGCTAGCCACAGATTAAATACATACAGAGTAGTGTCAGCTTTGGATATAAATTAGCTCTAATTTAAAACAACGTGCAAGTTTTGTAATAATCATTGTCTTTTAAAATGGATTTAAAATAGTAACACTGGTGTTACAGAATTTTCTAGTGATAACTGCTTGCCAAACCGGATTATAGAATAAAAAATGACAGAATCTAAATTAAGTTTATCATGTTAATGGATACAGTAAATAATTTGCATTTTTATTTGTAGAACTGCGCTGCATGTGTATGTGGTTACATAATGAATATGACCGGTATATTAACACTGTTTTCGAGAAAATAAAATACCCTAATATACACATAATTATCATTATCAAGGGACGCCTTTGCTCAGCTGCAACTTTAAGGTTAGTATAATATAGTAATTATAATAGAAAGATCAAGAATTAGATGCAACATTACTTACTTCAATAAAGTATCACCAGAACTAACTTTAATATGCTAATTTTCCATCCTCATCTATAATTTTAAAAGAAATTTCGAGTAGTGTGTTTGGGCTCAATAAAAAAACAACCCTTTCCACATAAGATTGTCTGAGTTGTCGATATTACAATCTAAACTTTGAGGGTATTTTCACGCTGCCACTATTCGACAGTATAATAATATTAATTCTGTCGCAACTGTTTATTTCTTTATTCTATGAAACCATACACCAAATAACACAGTGCGGGGTGAAACACGAAACGTGACTCGTGAGTATATGTGTAAAGAGGTATTTATTTAAATAACCTTACATTATTTTAAAATAGTGTAGTTTTAAAGAAAAATATTTTAGAATAAAATTCAATATAGAAGATAAAATGATACTTTGAAAGATTATGAGGTACCTGATACTTTTAGTAAAAAAATATCTATTTATTTTTAAAGTTAACAAAAACTGATATCAATGTTGTATTGTTTGCACATGTAGTTAAAACAAAAACAATACTAAAAAAATCATATAAATACATAAACTGCTATATCCCTCAAGCTTTGTCTAGATCGATAAATAACATACAGGATAACATTTTTGTTTCTATAAAATTACTGACAGAAAAAATCTGCCTATTAATTAGACCTTTTTAAAATCTTTTTTCGTAACAACCGTAGTTTAATAACATCATATACTACCAATATGAAATAAATTAAATATCCTATTGTTCATTAACGTTCAAACTAAAGTTCGTTCAAAAACCGAACATTCCGATTTCACACCCACTTGTGAGGTTATTCAAATCGCAGGCAAATTCTCCACAATGCAATTTTTTCAACAACTTTCGACTAAAATAGAATTTGAATCAGTCGGCGCGAAATTGTCACAAACTTTCTGTTCATTGACTAGACTCATTCATAAAATTTAAAGCGTTACAATAAGTGTAATAAATTATCCACATCGATTTACCACAAACAAGGGACTTGGTCCATTCATAAGAGAATAATGGACCGGTCTAAAAGCATCAATGAACGTAAGATGGTGAATGGGTCAGACATTCTGGCGTCGTTTATTCTGTCGTTTGTCGTTTTTTTTCGAGTCGGGGTTTTTTGTTGTACCTGCTGTAGGCGGTATCTCAAATGTGTGTTTTTCCAGTGTTTTCTGTATCATATATTATTAATGTTTGCTGTTTGTATTTCGTGTATTATGCGAAATGTGTGGGAATGTTTTCGGAGGCGTTACGAGTATATTTTATAGACTATGATTTCTTTCAACTGGTATTAAATATGACAATAATAGAATTAATATTGTATTCAATAAATAAAATATAAGTTTTTTCACATAAATATCTAACCTTACCTAAAAAGAAGCCGAAATACGATACAAACGGACCATTTTCTGTAAAAATATTGGAAAATCAGCCTACCAATTACCTACTTGGTTTTATTTCACGATAATATATTTTCGGTCTACATAAATTATCATGAGACCAATGTTTCACCTCAATTCACTTATTCTAAGTAATACGCTGGATAGCCCCATCATCAGCAATATTTATTGAAAAACTGAAGTTTGGTATTCAGTTTTTTCGAAACAATATAAAAAGACGGACATACTTATTATCATTCATACATAAACTCATGCTTTTTTCTCAGAAGGGGTAGGCAGAGGTGCTATTGGAACACTCACCTTTCAACTTGTGCGTTCCGTCCAACGACATGATAGCAAGAGAGCCTAATTATTGACATCGATAAATGTATTAACTTTGCAAATTATCACCACCGCTCATTAAATTCTACTTCGTAAGAATATAAATAAGCTTGGCGTGATTTAAATGTTTATATCTAACACAAATAAAATGTTGTCGAACAGTAAAAGCAAAAGAAATAGCGCCAAATTTTCCTTAACATTTCAAACGAGACCTTTTTGGATTCTGTAAACATTTGTACCGTGTCTTACAATTTGTTGCAAATGATTTGGGTATTGTTTTCTGTATTCACTCTTATAGATATCGAGTACAAATATTACTACTTTGTAGCTCGATAGTGATATATACATTGTTTATCACTAATTTAAAAACTAACAATAGGCCCTTCAGTACCTTTGGAGTTTCAAAACGACGACCGTGAAAATCGCGCTAAAATAAATATTAAAATAACTTCATTTAATAAATTTCGTCTAAAGCTGATAAAAAATATTATCTATATTTTAACTGAACTTTCTATCATAATACAAGCAAGCACTTCCAAAATTGTTAAATTAAATACACATAGACATACAACATTATTGGAGCGCGCGCACCACTTACCTCAGAACACTTTACGCTCTTTACGCCCTGTCCATATATTGAAGTCAATTTCTTTTACAGGAATTTTGCTTTTATGAGACAACCTTACCTTAGCATTATTTGATACCATACGATTACAGGTATGATTTTTTTAACTGCCTCGGTGGCGTAGTTGTACTACGGTATGATTACAAAGTTGAGATCTCGGGTTCGAATCCCAGGTCGGGTGACTCATACTGGATTTTTCAATTGCCCGATGTTGCGATAGGCTCCCCCCCTATCACATCGTGGGACGGTAAAACGAAACGTGGGTGTACTGGTTCTTACGAGCATCTCTGCCTACCCCTTCTGGAAAAAAGCCGTGAGTTTATGTATGTATGTATATTTTTTTTTTTTTTTTTTTTTGCGTTCGGCAAATTTCAGTCTCAGAAATTTCGGCGAACCCACTCCACCCTTTTACAAAAACATTCCGATAGCGGGAGATAATCTGCGATCGATCACTCGTCGATAGCACATCTTGAGTGATGCTGCGCCTTTGAGAAGTTTCGCCGGTCCTTTGTGTCACAGAGTTTGCGACGTGCAAAGTTCAAGCGCACGGCGGCGGATATCAAAAGAGATTCAAACATCAAAAAATCCTAAACTTGAACCACACTTCAAACTCCCATAGTTTTGTAAAATCCATTTTGTTTGACATTTTTTGGGATTCAGTCGGTAGTGGTAATGTAATTGGAACTCCCATGAGGAAGGATCAAATTCTTTCGCCTTGATAGTGTAATATTATAGTAGTATTTTAAGTTTAATAAAGTTTTTTATTATGCGATCCACATTTATTAGTTTCTAGGGGCTGGGTATTTGTGAGGCTGAAAAAGTCTCTCGTATCTCCTGATACCCACGACATAAGACTCGATCGATGGGTATTGTGGTGTATTATTTTCAAAAACAAATAATTCTGCAATGACCGTAAAAAAAATCGCTTTGGAAATAGTTCTGATAAAAAATATTATTTAAATAATCTTAATTAACAGCTTCAAAAGCGATATGCGGGTCAAATCTAATAATTCAACCAAATAAAAACAAAACACATACATCAATGACAAAAAAAGGAATTAATAGCTTACATTCAGGGTTGTAATGAACAATATGCGGTAATTTATTATGTGAAGGGCGCGAATAAATCGCAATTACAGGTACTGTCGGCACGGCAATTATTTGTTACGGCTGATGACGAATTATTCAAATTGCAGTAGAATGGCACTGCAGTGAGATAGTGGCGTGTTGATGGCAAGGGATATTGTGACATATTCACTGGTTTCTCATATGTAAGAGGCCGTTTAGTGGGTACCAACGCAATGTCTATTTCTCCCGCCAAAAAGCAGTGTAGATGCACTATTGTATTTCGGTTTCAAGTATATTGTAGCCAGAGTAACTACTGAACTTATTGAGACTTAACATTTTGTCTCAGGAAGGCGAGCGCATTGTTACTGCTACTATTCAGGAGCGTTCGTATCGCTTACCATCAGCCAAACAGCCTGCTGGTATCACCATTCGCTCGCTAACATCTCCTGCCCTACACCGCATCGTTCGGGCGACGACAACCCTCCATTGTTTCGCTTTGTCGGTGACGACTAACGACTCGCGACCGTTTTTATCCAACAATCATTGTATTGACATCTGAATATTCATGAGCGGTGTCGCATCACTTCACATTAACTTTCAACATCGACAATTTATCCAATATTATCGTTTTCCTATAAAGGATTATTTTATATAAGCTTTTCAATTTTGAATGTGTGCTTTGGATTTTTATGCGTGGTACAGTGAATAAGGTAGGTTTAACCTAGAAGCCTCAGGTTCGATCTTCGCATAAGAACTCCATATTTATGTAATCAGTATCTTAAATGGTAATTTTAAAGGATTTAATTCTATTAAAATAGGTAATTTATACTGCCCCCTGTTAATCCTTTTCTTAAATCCATCCCATGGTTGTGTGTAAGACATTTTCTTTGTGCGATAAGACCGCTAGTTCTACTTTTTATGTTTGTGAGTTTCGTTTTAGTTGTATTTTTTGTGTGTGCTATAAAGTACATATATTTATAAATAAATGATTTTCTAAAAATATTATATTTAACTTAGGAATTTTGCTTTGACAATCTGGTCCTCACCTATTGATACTCAATAGTTCTATTTGTTAATAAAAATACATAAACCCACACACAAACCGCTGACAATAACCTCAATCAACCCTCGAACGTATTAGCGGCTAAAATACCCCAAAATTTAACAACAAATAACCCATTTTCAAAGAATAACAAAGAACTGAGCGTGGAACAAATCCTTTTTATCCTGACCTAATTGGCGACGTAGTTGCTAATACTTCATTGTTATTCTAGGCACAGATTCGGCAGCGAACGTCACGGAACAGTGATTAAAAGTTGTAACATCGACAGAACTAAACTGAACTGCAGCTCGATCTACTGGAAAGCAAACAAGTAAGACTTAGCCTTAATTGTCGTTTTGTGTTGCCAGTTTTTTGTCCAATGAAAATAGACTTTATTTAAGCAGAATTGACTTTACTGACAAATGTAGTTTATTGAGTACATTTCTTTGCCAATATGAACTAGATGGTGAACTTACTGTTACGTAAAATTTCAATGTTGGCTATTTTATATGATTCTAGTGGTACGGCCCCGTTCCGCCCGGGTGGAGATACACTTTTTAAAATGGCGGCTAGAATGTTCAATTCCGGCTATCAATTTAGAATATCGACCAATCGGATCAAGAAAAACGAAAAAAGATTCCTTGCCTTTGCTATTTTTTTCACTATTGCTTCCCTTACTCCATAGCGACATGATATATATCGCCTATAGCATTTATTGATAAGTGACCTATGTAATTTTTGTTTTTAATTTCATGTTATTACTAGTTCCTGTAATTAGAGTAAAACAAACAAACTCTTCAGCTTTATACATATATAAGAAAACTTACATTTTCTAGCCAAGCCGTTAAACCCAAGGACCTTATAGTTCACAAGCAACTTCACGGCACAGGACGGGTAGTAATAATTTCTAATCAGATTTACTCATACCTTAGTATGAGTATAGAGGAACTGTACAGCCCATATATTTGCATCACCGTTATAGTGGTGATTGACTATCAAATATCAATATAGAGGAAACTCAGTAATACCATAAAAAAATATTCAGTTATCAGGCTGTACCGTCAAGAGTTTATTAAATTCGTTATCAGCTGCAAGATGACGCTAAATTTCCCACGAGGCGCGAGACTGTGCGTCTCAGCACACTTAGCTTATCTAGAAGCGTCGGGTATCACATTATTTTTCTATTATAACTTATTTTCGCTGAGATATTTTCACTTGATTTCGCGGGATAAAAAATTACATTACAACTTAATGCGCCTCGGAGATTAGACTAAGTATAAGATATTTTTTCTACTAAAAATTATATACCGGGTATCTCAAGACTGCTACCGAAAACGAAGCCGGGTGGTAGTTTTAGTGGCTACAAACACAATGCAATTAAAAATTTCGCATAGAAACGCGACAATTATTTTTTATGATTTTTTAAATATCGTCATTTTTGGGTGGTAAATCCATAGTTTTTGCTAAAATAATAATTTAAACTCTTTTATACCTTAGAGTATTTATAAATAAAAGGGTATACACTATTATTTTAGGAAAAAATGTATTTACCACCCAAATATGGCCATAGGAAAAAAATAACAAAAAAAAATTGTCGCTTTTTTTTGCAACTTTTTCTGTTGCATTGTGTCTGAAGTCGCTTAGACTACCACCCGGCTTCGTTTTCGGTAGCAGTCTTGATATACCCTGTATATTTGAGCTGTTTTCCATTATCTTAAGTGATACTGGCGCAGTTTTTTACTTTCTAAGTAAATTCATGAATTATCAGAATTGAATGAAATTAAAGCTACAATACAGGGTATATCCAGACTACAATCGAAAACAAAGCAAAGCATTAATTTTAGTCACTTCAAACACATGCCAGAAAAAATCCCCGAAAAAGAGTTTAATTTTTAAAAAATAATGATGTAACGCTTATCACTAAAATCACCTTAACTCGTTTTCGCTCGCAATCTCCATATTCTCTGTAGGTTATAAAATGTATAATATGAACTTTCATAAAGAAAAAACACTGCTACAATGGAACCTGTAAAAATTTAAAAACTCTTCAACACAAAATCTTCGATGACAATGTTCTCTCATTGTCACCATACAAAACTAGGCATAACTAACTAAATAACTCTTATATGCAAATTAAGGGGTGTGGCTAAGGGTTGCGGAAGCCCCGCCCCTAAAGGGAAGTGGTGAGGCAGATGCGCATGAGTCGACGGAACGCATTGTCGACTATCTTGATGTGAAGCGATAATATGTCATTTGTTACTCTGTGGCAATTCATTTGATTGAAAGATTAACTTTTAAATGGGTAACGTTTTGGTGAAAAAAATACTAGGATATTTTAAAAAATGCACTGGTTTTGAAGCTTTAGGGAAGCTTATTAGCAGTAGTCATCCTGTGGTGAATATGACAGTGAAATGCATTGACTGTCGGAAACAGCAATGGATAATTGAATGTAAATATTATAGGTCCATTGTCATGATGTTATATTTAAGTGAGATTTGAATCCAGGAAGATCACGCTTTGTTGAAAGTCGCAAAACCCTCGGTGCGATAAAGTGTACGTTAATATCTATTTTTTTTATTATTATGAATTGTGAAACGAGCGTGGCGTTCACCTGATGGTAAGCGATATGACTGGCAAAACTAAATAACACCTGGAATTACAAAGAAATGCATGGCATTCCACTGCGCTCACCATCCTAAGACATTAGATTTTAAGTCTCAATATGTCCACTAGTTACTCTGGCTCCAATGTCCTTCAATCCAAAATTAAACAGTGAATTTAAACTGCTGTTTGGCGGGAGAAATAGACATTGCGGTGGTACCTAACCAGGCGGCCTCTCACTTATCTATCTAGTGACATATATTTCACACACTTATTACAAAATTCTCGACATGGCAAAACAATATCACGACAATATGTATCTCAATATAACACATATTTTCCTACTGTATCACATATACGTCACAGTAATAGCGTAACTTCAAGTATAACTAAAATAAATTCCCACATTTTCCCCACACAGCACTGTAATGTCTCAAGTTATTCAGTGGATAGCCACTAGCCATTAGAACTAGTTCCCTGAGGAATGGTAGTTTTCCTATTTCCTACAGCTGCGTTGGTACACGTGGATCGTTTGTGGCGTCGTTTTAATTGCTTATAAAGTGCAGTTTTGGCTTTAAAACTTGGGGATGAATTGGTGATAAGATTAAGATATTTTAAACAGCATGCCCTGGAAAACTCATTATTTGGATATTTTGGGGCCTCCTGATTATAAAAGCGTATATAATTTGTATGATATTTATTGATTAAAACACATTTAGGTATGCATCAATAGTTCAAATGCTGGCTTGCGAAGCCATAGCTTGATGATCCAAACCATGTCGGCACGAATCCAAAGGATCGCAATTTTATTGTGCCGCATCAATCTGTGGAATGGTTTGCCGTCACGCGTGTTCCCTCTTTCCTATAATTCTGGGTCCTATTGCCGTCATATGAAGAGGCATCTTAGCAGGCTGGCATAATTGTATCGAATGGCATGGGACTGCCGTCTGATCTTATTCGATACTATGCCTGAAAGATTTTTGCGCTTTCCATCAGGCCCTGTGTAATCTTTATGACAAGCCAGTATAAAAAAAATCATAGTCATTATCATGTTTATTCATAAGAATTTCTTGTTTAATTATAATTGATCATCAACATCGCTATCGTCTACGAGAAAGTTCTTACGGACTTTAGTTTAAAAAATACTTTCAATGATTAATTTAACAGCTTCAGTATAATAAAAATGCATAAAGGAGAGATTAAAATATAATAAATACTGTTATTGGATGTTAATTCTCCAGGATCGAATTACGTATCGCGGGCTGGGCTATGCCGCCTCGCTTTTAACTTCTGAGCATTGAGTACCGTGTAACGCGTTCTGTTTATATAGGTCGCTTTTCGTTTAGGACAGAATATATTAAAATCATTCAAGTAAACAACAGTAAATACTAACGTCGAAACGTCGGGAAGTCAAAAATGTAAAAAATGAAACTAAATTCGCGATAAAATCCGTAAATAATAGTTTTATTTCAACAGTAAATACTGGTTTGCATTTATATTTCAATAAATGGCGAGGCAAGCATGTCGTTCGCCTGATGGTTGGCGATGCGACCGCTTATGGACAGTAGCAAAATCAAACACCTTGAATTACAAATTAATGCTTAGCATTCCACATTGCATAATGGTTTCTTAGATTTACGCGAATGTTACACATTAAAATAAAATTATATTTATGGATTCTATCGCGCATTTGGTTAAACTTTAATTTTCCGACACGACGTTTCGGTTACTTTACAGCTTTCGTGGTCACGGGGCGGACAATCCAAAATAATAATAATTGTAATTCGAAGAAACTACAATATGATAATTTACATCATTTGTTTCGTCCTTAATGCAACTCATGTATGTGTTTTTTTTTTCAATATTTTTCACCTTATTATTTAGTAGTAGTATGCATTTACTACAATGGTTCGATTCGGGGTTCGATTCATAGACTGGGCAAAGAATATTTTAAGACTTCTTGATTTAAAAACTATCAAAATGATATTGGGTAGTTTCCCAAAAAGATTTAGTCAATTCGACACTCAAACGTAAAAGCTTTTTTTTTAAATAATTTATATTAAAATCCGTTAATGAGAAGCTTATATGTACTTATTAAAATAATTTTCAATAAGTAAACCACTTACCAGTTTAGTTATGCCGCTCTTTTTCTCCTTATGACGATGGCATTTAACCGCTCAACTAATACAATTGAAACTGCATTGCACCGTTTCACACCTCGATGTGTAGTTTCGAGTTACAAATATTATGTCGGCCGGCACTCTGCTCTCAATAGGTTTAAAATTACACACATTGTGTTGAGTTAATTGTCACTTTAATGTATAAACGATTGCCGAGATTTTTATCGTTTCGCTTTGTATTTTGAATGGGGTTGTAAAGGAATTTTTGTTAAATATAGTTAGTAAGGACTTTTAAAAAACTGTTACAGTAAAATTATACATATTTGGGAAAGAGGTGGACTATGCAGATAGTGGTTTCCGGTTCGATTCCACGGGTCGAATTAAGTTATCAATTATTTTACGCCATCAATCTTAGTATAAGTATTCGTTACGTCAATGATTTATCAAACATGAAAACTTTTAATTGGAATTGGAAAGTTTATACATACATAATATTTTACTGGTGGTAGGTGTCTCATATGTGAGAGGCTGCCTGGACGGTACCACCGCAATGTCTATTTCTCCCGTAAAACAGCAGTTTAAATGCACTGTTGTGTTTCGGATTGAAGGACATTGTAGCCAGAGTAATTACTGGACATATTAAAACTAAACATCTTATGTCTCAGGATGGCGAGCGCAGTGGAATGAAAAGCATTGCTTTGTAATTCAAGGTGTTGTTTGGTGTTCATGAGCGGTCGGATCGCTTACCATCAGGCGAACGGCACGCTCGTTTCGCCATTCACAGAACTTACAAAAAAACATAAACTCACGCCTTTTTCCCAAAAGGTGTAAGCAAAGGCGCCACCAGAAATCCACGTTACACCATTTATTTTCCGTTCTACGATGTAATGACTGCCTCGGTGGCATAGTTGTACTAAGGTACGGTTACAAAGCTGAGGTCTCGGGTTCGAATCTAGGGTTGGGCAAAGTGAAATTGGATTTTTCTATTCATTACAGCCCAGAGTCAGGAATTTGTGCCCGATATGGCGATAGGCTCGCCACCTATCACATTGTGGGACGGAACATACAAGGCGAAATGTGGGTGCCCTGGCACCTCTACCTACCCCTTCTGGGATATAGGCGTGAGTTTATGTATGTACGATGTAATAGGAGGCGTCATCCCTATCGCCATATCGGGCACAAACTGATTCCGAGCTGATAATGAATATAAAAATCTAATATCACTTTGCCCGGCCCGGGATTCGAACCCGACACCTCAGTATTACAATCATACCGGAAAATAACTGCGCCTAGGCATTAGTAGCAACTACAAGTTATTTACCAAAAACTCGTACAAAGATGGAAGCCAACAAATACATAAGTACATAAAGTCAGTGACAAACGACCATAAGTCTGCCCGAACAATGCAGTTTTTTGAACGACTCGTGTCGACCACCTGGCGTCTCTCGGCCGTCTTTCACAAAAATAAATTAACCTTAATGCGGCCACGCCTTCAAAAACATGGATATTGTACATAGAAATACTCTAAACTGATACTCTGAACACGTGTTGAAGATTTTTTAAGTTCAATTGTCGAGAATCACAAAATGTAGCTAAAAAGGCAACTTTAAAGAGACTTTTAATTGAAAGTTGTAGGGATGAATGTTGAAAAGCCTAAGGTTAAATCGAACATTGTGACTGTCGTTGTAATTGCAATTGATTTGTAAATCATATTGTGATGTTAAAGAAATGTTTAGGGCCATTTTTCAGTCGAATTGCATTCGGTCGTAAATTTAAAAATGTGATTTCAATATTTTGATTTTGTATAGCTTACTAAACCGTTGTATCGTGTTTTTAAATACGAAAATAACCCTTCCTGTATTACAATACAACATCTCAACAACAATTTAGCTTTAAACTTGAACTGACTTTTAATTTGCCTTTGTAATTATTGCATGAACTTTCAATATCTAATATCCAAACATACACTTCACTGGTTGTACGTTCCACCACAATGTTTATTTTTCCTGCTAAGCAGCAGTACAAATGCACTGTTGTATTTCGGTTTAAAGGATATTGTAGGTAGAGTAATTACTGGATATATTGAGCCTTCAAATCTTATGTCTCAGGGTGGTAGAGTGTAATGCCAAGCATTGCTTTGTAATTCAAAGTATTGTTTGGTTTTGCTACTGTTCATGAGCAGTCGTAACGCTTACCATCAAGCGAACGGCATGCACGTCTCGCCATTTAATGCAATAAAAAATAAAAACACCAGTCTGATCTTAAAACACAATCTACATCACAGGTACTGTACATAACCACAGTCCCATACCGGGTAAACAGTACTAACATCCCATTACCCATTAGCAGCAGCAACACGTTCCCATTGGATTATCATCGGTCCACTTGCTAATTAACCGGCTTTGTCCACGCTCGCTAGTCTGTCCCTTCGGGCGGCGGACGTTCCGCAAGCGTTTTCATAGGCAATTCACGATTATTCAAATTAGCTAGGTCACTCTGCAATGATTTGTGGAATAAAATCCTGATTACTGGTATGTATTGATTGGTGAGATATCTTGTCGTTTCTCATCCACCATACTGTGTTCTTTTGCTCATTGACAAGCCACTGAGATTACTCTATATCGACGCAGGAAAGCGATTTCGTATGTTATTTAATTCATAAAAAAAAAATACCGCATTGAATTTCCTCGTGAAAATGTAAGGTTTTATTTTGAAATGTTATTATTAAAGAAATAGTATTCCTAAATTTTCTAGTTTAGAGGTTATCCATTTTTTAAATAATTGGTTCTAGTGTAAAATTGCTTGTTTCGAGATACGACAAAATCGCTTTCCTGCGTCGATATGTAAAACTGTATGAATATGCCTAAATACTTTACCAAACATTCGAATTCTCTATAGTACGTCGTAATTTTTGACTAATTTCGGAATAAATAATAAGTTTTACAGAATAGTATTAATTTTATCTTGTATGTGGACGTCGAACATTCGACCTTCGTGTCGGAGAATAAAGTAACCCTACTTCAGTTTGGGCATCTGATGCTCGGTTACAGCCGTTCTCTATATCCTATCTATCTTTAACAAGAGGTTAAAATGGATATCGTTACTATGTCGATACCATTGTATGTTTCAATAAACAAAGACAGACATACAACATTATCTTGCCTAGATATGTATAAATATATGCACCATATCTAAATACCTATCTCTATCTTTCTTTATTGAAGCAAAAAATGTATCGAAATTTCGACAGAAATCTCTTGTTAAAGATAGATAGATTATAGAAACCAGCCGTTAGAGACTACGATTGGGCAACGTACGTAAGGATGGGCAGGATACACATAAAAAGAGCTAAGCCTTAGCCCAGCAGTGACATCTCTTAAGCTAAATTAATAATAATAGTAACTCATTAGTGATTAATAATTTTACCAAGTATGGAATAAGAAGTATTTTTAAACTACTTACTTAAAACAAATGCTATCGCTTTAGCATTTATAGTTTTACAGATATTCGCTTGTTAATACTTACCTCTGTTAATTGTAGCCCCGGCCTCCCCTACTCGTTTAGGTTATAGGTCTATGATGTCGCAATCATATTATAGGGTAGAAATATTATTTTACGGACTTTGTGGTACCTCTGACTGCCTCTTTGGGTATACAAGAGCAATTATTTGTTTATAGTAATATCGTTTTGATCTTTAATTTGCTAGTAATATAATGAATTTTCTTTTTAATTTGACTTAAATTATTGACTTTAAATTTGACTGAAAGCACTATCATTTAAATGGGAACATTTTCTTACATTTTGTGTCGTAGTAATTATTTATTTATGATATTTCGCTATTTCCATAAAATTTATTTCTGTAATTATTGTTAATTCTGCAATATTAAACAAATTTTGTGAACCTAAAAAGGCCGTGCAACGTCAGGAATTCGACCTAAATATTATTATATACTTTCCTTTAGATATAAGTACAGCTATAGTAGCACTAATACATTTCTCATAATCGGCTGTCAAGCCATTTATTATCTAAACTCTAAAATATCACAAAAATCTATACAAAAAACCGACGACGTAAGTATTTTTTCCATTATCGATAGTTTGCGTGCGGTGTACACATAAAGTTTTCGGTAGGTGTAAATCTCGATGTAGTTTATCAATCAAAACGAACAGAGGTTTTTTAATATTGAATCTTCCAATAGTTGTCTGGCACGCTAACATTGTTTTTTTTTCTTGTAGACACATATTAAACAACCGCAGATTCCAAATGCATTCGTATTGTGAATTTTTTTTCTTACTATTTTTTCAAATATTTCATTATTTCCAAAAATATGAATTCCTACAATTGATCTCATGTTCTATAGCCATTTACAATTATTTTATTTTATCTAATCTCTATGATTCAGTCGTAGATCCGTTTATTGCTTATTTTTTCCATAGAGCAAAATTATGTGTAAGTCAATTTCATAGGCTAGAATACTCTGTACAGGTACAATTTTATCCGCTAACCCTTCTCATTTACATGAATACAGATTATTGAATATAGCAAGTACTTTATTATTATCTCCAAATCAAACAACGTAAAATTGGAATTTCACCTTGACATCAATCTAATTCTACCTTTTAAGTGACGAGGATTGGTACGTCAAAAGATTTTTTGCTCCTTTGATTTTTTTATTTTACTATTATTTTACAAAAAAAATATATAATAAAATATTACTACATCTGAATGTAGGTAATTAAGGCAGTTTAAATCATCGAAACTTGTAACATTTGGCAACAATACAATTATTTTAATAGTAATGCAAATTCATTGGCAAACAAACTAACCCTTAATAATATAATGACTGCGGCGTAACCAATCGAGTATTGTCACTACACGTTGGCACTTAATAAATCCCCTAATGTATAATGGAAACAAATTAAATGTTTAATTCAAAAACACCAACTGGTTTCATTCGTCACACTATGTCAAATGGTCGTTTTATATCTGGCTTTGTCATTGCTGTTCGAAATTAAAAAGAATTCCTTATTTTGATTTAATTAGGGTCTGAAATCCAATAAATGTTATAGTGGTGACAGCAAAGGATTAACGTTGTGAATTTTTGTTTCTTTTATTAACGAAAATATTTAAATCATTTATTTTTCATTTTGAGTTTTATGGCACGTAGAATAAAGTTTATATCAGCTCAACATTTGAATTAAACTTACAGGGTGGTTTTGTTTTTATAACAAATTATCTTATGCGCCATTCTTTTGCTACTTGAATTTGAATCTTCGTTCCTTTACAACGGAGTATATTTTAGGTTATTGTGTATTATAGGAAATCGCAGCATATGGAGCCGATACTTGTTGCATAATGACGACTCTCGAGAGGAATATAGCGAATGGATACAAATAATTAATTGTCATTGTGATGTGGAGAGGTTTCGTGTCAGTCGGTTTGGATTCAATAATTGGGTGCTGTTGGCTTCTTTGTCACCGCAAAATGTTCCTTTTATGATTCAAAGGGTGTAGTGAATGACTAGTACTTAGTTACTATAGTCCGTTGATAAAGCGTACAGTTTTGGAAAAATAAGTTTTGTCTGGTCTTAATGTTTTAATAGACAAATTATTATGTTTTTGCGGATCATTCACAAATCGATACCAAGCATTGAAAAACTATATTTTGATTACGTTAAACTAAATTACCTATCCAACGTGATGATTCTATAGGTTTAAACTAAATGCACAGAATTCTGACTTTCGGAGTCACTCCTGTATTGCTTAAACATGAGATGAGACACCTGATTCCTGATATGTCACTACAGGAGTTGCAAATGTAAGTGGAATTCACTGGCTCTCGGCCGAACACGTCAAAGTCTGGTCTATTTAGACCTAACCACAGTAAATCGTAGTAGAGATTCTCAGCAATAGCTAAGTACGTTCAAAGTGACGGCAATTCCAAAGTTTGTTTTCATACAAACATTTTTGCTGATTCCATTCCAAATCCAATTCCAAACATAAGTAAATGTTTGTTTTAGTTTTTAAAATAATCCCGTTACAAACAAACAGTGTAATTAGGCGTATTTAAGTAGAGAGGGCGCCACGTGTCGCTTTCATTAGCCGACGCGGGCGCCCCGCGGCTACCCGGAAACTAAGGAAATTATTCCATTTATATTGTTGGCTTAGTGGGGAGGTATGTAGAGTATGATAGTTGGGTTCGATTCTCGGCTTAAGGACGTTATAACGTAGAGCTAACTAAGCTGATTGAGCTAAGAGATTGATGGATTTGACCAGCCATTTTCTTAATTGTAGTAAAATATTAAAATTAGTTATGTCATAACAAAATCGTTTCCCTGATAGCTTCATATGGTTAATGTCACGATATATTCCAGTTGCGAAGGTTAATCACAGGATATATTATACCCAGAATTTCCGCGAAAAATATATATCGCGTGAATATGCAAGAATGAATCAAAATAATGAGCTTATGCCAAATAGGGAAACAATTGCCCGGTGCTGTAGGTTTGAGTGGATTGATCTAATTGTCCACTATGGGTGACATTGCCTTTATGCGATAAGACCGCCAATTGTACTTATTATATTTGTGAGTTTCGTTTTTATTTGTATTTTTTGTTTATGCAATAAAGTGTACATAAATAAATAAAACTGTATCAGTTCATAAACGTCCCATTGATCCTCGAGCCTCCACATTAATCGAGAGCACGATTGAGAAGGGTTAGGACATATAGCCCTCCACACTGGCCTAGTGCGGGTTGGCGGACCTTACATACCAAAGAAATTCGTTCTAATCGCTATGGTATGCAGGATGTTTTCCTTCATAGAGTGATGCGATAATTATTATTGACATTACGATCAAAATTATCCACTAATGAAATAGTTATTAAACATTTATGAGTGAAATTCATAAGCAGCCGAAATATATCCGGAACACCCCACAGCTGTCGAACGCAGCATCCAACGCTTCTAAATTACCAAATAAATAAAAAAAATAAAGCGAAAAAACCTTAAATGCGTAAATTTGTCGTTTCCATATTTATGTAGGGCGTGGCTGCTGGATTTTATTTGCCATAAAATCTATTATGTTTCGATATGAAGTATATGAGTGAGAAGCGTGACAGAAACGTGTTAAATGACGCTTCAAATGGTCGGTTTTGGGCAGATGTTTTTGGATTTTTGTAGGGATACGCGTGGTATCTACTGCTGCTGGCTTTTTTTCTATTTTATGTTATTGGAATATAAACGACAAATTGGCTGCAAACACCTGTTGTAAACGCAACGCAGATTGAGTAGGTATTTCCTGTATCTGTATAATCCACCATGCTGGTCCTATGCGGGTTTACCAACCCGCTCTAACTCTAACGCTGTAACTCTACCGAGTTACACAAATAAAAATTCTTATGAATTGCTATGGTATGCAGGTTTCCTCACGATGTTTTCCTTCACCGTTTTAGTGCGTGATGATTGACTATATAGATAGTGTGTGTGTATAGACACACATGACTCCGAAAATTCAGAGTTGTGTCCTAGGATTTGATCCCGTCACCACCGTGAACATAGGTATTAACTAGCGAAGTATAATTATTATTTAAAGGTTTTCCGACTTCATGAAACAGACAATAACAGTCGTTGCTACCTTGGGGGTTAATTCTATAATGCGATCCTGTCCAAAGTATGTTATAACTTTTCCACATCTAAGAATCAATATTATTCTCCATGATAATTAAGATTTACTCCGAAGTCTATGGTCAGGACGTACGATAAATGATTCGAAAATGTTGTGGAATACCTAGGTCATGTGAATATGTCACATAGTTTTACGTACGACGTTTGAAAATACGAACTTCGTTTCTAAATAACAAAATACAATTTCAACCAAATTGACAAAACAAAGGTATAATACGGTACCTCAGGTTTTATTCGTGGATGGCGGTAATCACTTTCCATGAAGTATGCTCGTTACACACCTGATATTAAAAACACGATTTCCATGAAATTGTAGGTGTTAATGCCTTCGCTGCTTATTGTTTACCTGACCCAGAATTTATATTGCTCGTACATTTGCCTACCAACCGTTTGTTATTTATTTTTTTTAAATTGGTTTTATTGTACTACGGATTGTAAAGCTGAGGTCTCAAGAATCCCGGATCATGCAGAGGTATATTGGATTTTTCTATTCATTATCAGTCCGGAGACAGAAATTTGTGCCCGATATAGTGATAGGCTTGACCCATACCACATCGTGAGATGGAACACACAAGGTGAAGGGTAGCTAGCTGCCTACCCCTTCTGGAAAAAGGCGGACAGAATTTAAAATCAAAGCAAAGAAAAACTTTCTTAAAAATTAAAACATATCCCTTGTGGCGTGGAATATCCTTAAGATATGATGAATTTTTTATTTTTTTTTAAATAAATAACACCCAACAGTCACATACATAGTCCTGACCCCACATTAAGATCGAGTCTTGTGTCGTGAGTATCAGGAACTACGAGAGACTTTTCGGTCTCACAAACACCCAGACCCGGAAGAAATATTTGTGGGCCACACAAACATTTCTCTCGGTGCGGAGATCGAACCCGCGGCCTCTCGTTTCACAGGCGGCGTCTAACCAACTGCGCCACGGAGGCTGATTTTATCCATAGTGTACAAAAATCAATCCCGCTCAATTTAGTAAAGATTTTTCAGATTGTAAATCTAACGCAAAGTGAAATACCACACCTAAGTATCGAACTCAAAACCTCACAGTTCACAACCACTACACTAATATGGCATTTCATGTACTCATTTTACAATACATAATTCATTACACATAAACTACTGAATGGCAGTCACTTACTGTCAGTCCGCCATAACCAATTCAGCCCATTCACATTCCATAGAACCGTAAGTGGCTCTCACAATGCCATAGTAACATTGTATGGTGCAAAAAATTGTCTATTGTATTACAGTCTGAGAGTATTTCTTGAAGTCAGGGTTAGGTTATGAATTAGTCAATTTACTATGGAATTAATATTATGCAAAGGGTTGGATTGAAATAGGGAAAATGATGAGCCTAATTATGTTGCAACATACGCAAATTTTGTATTTCAAATTTCACTTAAAAATGGGGTAAGGAAAATTGTAGCCAGTTCTTAAGAGCTTTACAGAAACATTGATGCTAAATGTTCCAATGTGAATTAGATGAAGGTGGAATATGGTCTTAAAGATTTCCTTCCCTAAGGAGTATATTTTCAAGCAAAGTTACGACCAAAATTTAAATAGTGTTCTAAAGCATGCACTTAAATATTATTATTCGTCAATTCCTTTGAATTGTTAGATTAAGAAAATTCCTTCCATACTCCTTATACGTAAACGTCCACAGCTTTCTTACATCTATAAATACCCAAAAATACAATATAAAATATAAAATTATTTCAAAAATTTATCATTCAAATACGAGTATACTTATAAAAACAGACAATGGTATTGCTACATTGCCGCCTCGCGACAAACGACACTCGTGAATGAATAAATGAATGAATGAATGAGTGAATGAACGGCTGAATGTAACGTAAAAGACGGCAGTTATGCAATCAATTAGAGGGGGCGGTGCCTGGACGTGTCTTTTGAAAAATGATGCTCTACTACTTGTATGTGGGGCTTTGAAGTAAGCGATTTAATTAGCCTTTGTGGCGTTGAAAAGCTTCTACATTTGAGATGTGGAGCATTATGTATTTGCAGATGAATGTTGCATAGTTTGATGGGTGATTATAAACATAAAAAACATTTTTATAATTACGCTTAAATAATGTAACAAAATTATCAATATTGTATTTACGTTGTTTGCCAATAACAATAAATAATCTTGAGATAAAATATCAGCAAATATAAGTTATAACTACATTCATAAAAATGCCGTCCAGAAATATCATTTTATACCATGTTAATTTTAGAGAAAATTAATAAAACATGTAATCGATTTAAAAATCGCTTCCGCGTATCATCCCTCTTATTGTACCACTTCATAGCCATCCTTATTACAAAGCCGGTTGCACACGAGTCAAAGACACCGCTACCTAAATCCGGGGACTTTACACCAAAGATTCTGTACATTCATTGAACATCCAAATTCTTGGCGCATTCAACAATGCGTTAAATTCGAGTGACCGTGACAAAATGCGTCAATTTTGGTAGAAAATTGTGTGAAGGGGCCTTTACATTTTTTTTATGGAATTTGCACGCGATTTATATTGAAGATATCAAGAATTGTGTATAAAGCCTACTTTAAGTTATTGCTATTTTATATGTTTTTTTTCTTGGAGTGAATGCATTGTGTGTAATATTTTAAATGCTTGTAATGGCATTACAATAGTTTCAGTTTAGTAGACGGTAGCATAGTTATGCGGACTGGATAACAGTGATAGAGGTTTCAGGTTTTAATTACGGTCAATTTTAATTTTTGTAACTTAATCTAACGGAAATGTAAAATTTCGTGAGGAAACTCGGAAATCCACTCATCTATTCAGCCTAGATTATTTTTAAATCTGGATTTACAGAAAATTACTTTTTATTCCAATGAATCGCGAGATGAGTATGACATTCACCTGATAGTAAGCATTACGACTGCTCATTAACGGAAGCAAAACCAACACCATAAATTATAAAGCCATATTGCATATGCAGTTATTTAGATCGAGTTGGGACTATTAAATACTTAGGAGTCATTTTAGATGAGAGGCTGTCTTGGTGCCCTCATATTCAATTGTTGACTGAAAGAACTAGACGGCTGATTTACATATTCAAAAAAATAAGATATATCGCGGATAACGACCTCATAAAAACGGTATACTTTGGTTTGGTACAGTCGATATTATCTTATTGTATAACATCTTGGGGTGGTGCTGGTAAAACCCACTTAATAAAATTAGAAATAGCTCAGAGAATATTGCTGAAAGTTATGACTTGCAAGCCTCGTAGATATCCCACATTTAGCTTATACTCGGAATGCGATGTTCTAAGTGTTAGACAACTTTTTATTATGAAATTGATTTTGTCACAACATCGTAAATTATTATATGACCCAAAATTAACTGCTCGACAAAGAAATAAAGTCTGCCCCTCCCAAACCTATAAAACATTTTTTATAAATAGATTTCAGTGTTACTTAGGACCTTTCCTCTACAACAAAATTAATAAAATCCTCCAAATCTATTCTCTCAATTACTATAATTGTAAAGAACGCGTGACCGCATGGTTGAAGACAAAATCATACGATGAAATAGAAAATCTTTTTAAAGTTGTTCGTTAAATTAAAGTTGTAGTAAGTATTGTTTAAGTATAAAAAGTAGCCCCTTGGAAATGTATTATCTTAAAGTGCTTAAAATCTAATTTATTTAATTAATTTTGTATTTCGGTTTATCTCCGTTATTTCTTAGAAGTCATTTTCTTTACGTTTGTTTTAGTTTGCTTGAGTGCCGTGTGCGACACTAGTGTAAAATGTATTTACACCTTTCTGTACTTAGATTTGCTATTGTTATTAATAATATTATTTTTTAAATTACAAATGAAAAGATCTGTTATAACATTTAATTTAAGTCTATTACTAGTACATCGATATAAATCGAGGTAATTTGCTTGATGAAGGATTCACATTTGTGTACACTTATATTTTTTACTTTTGTTTTGTATTGTAAATTGAATGTTGATAAAAAAAAAAGTTTCGAAACTAAAATTGCTTATGTTCGCAGTTTCAGTGATATGCCTTATGTTATACTGTTATATTTTAAAGACGACGGTAGGCGATAGTGAAATGTGTGATCTGCGTGGACACTTTTAACGCGCACAATAGTTGATTAAATTGTGTCTTTGGAAGAAACTAACGTCTAAAATACAGGCTAGGCCTAGTTTAGACGTTAGTGTCAATCTTATGATGTTGCAATGTGTATCAGCCGCGTAGTGTACTATGCAGCTAATTACAAATATAAGTATTTGTTGCTTTTAATTGTTCAACGATATAGTGACAATCTAAATATCCTGTTTATGTGGAAACATGTAAATTGTAAGATGAATGCTAGTGTCATGTACATAGGTATCTCATAAGGTTATATAGTGTACTTTCTATGTGTTAAATAAATATTTTTATTATTATTATTATTATATTAAGCATTCCACTGCCATTTTGAGACATAAGATATTATGTTTCAATATGTCCAGTAGTTACTCTGGCTACAATTTCCTTCAAACCAGAACACAATAGTGCATTTAAACTGCTCTCAGGCGGGAGGAATAGAAATTGCGGTGGTACCTCTCCAGGCGGCGTCTCACATACGAGAGACCTACCACTAGTAAATAAAAATATTTTTTTTAAAATAAATTACGTTTGATATGCCACCCACTAATAGCCATGACAACTGGCAAATGATATGTGCTTTATCTTTGAGAAATGAGGCCGAATTGTGAGAGGGCCAAGTTGAAGATTGAGCCCCGGGCAATATCACAAACCGGATGGAGTGACAGCAAAGCTGTTCCTTCATGTCAGTTTACCGTGAGACAGGCAATTTGACATTTTCAAATCAAGTATGTGTAACGTATGAGTGAATCTAAACGAAATATTATTTATACAGCTTCTTATATTACGCATGACATGAATTTGTACAAAGGGAATGTATACATTGAAAAATAATACAAGCTACGCGATTTCGACGAGGCTAGGGCGTTTTGCTTCAGAATCTCGGAGCCACTACATAGTGGAATCACAAAAACACGAATCCTGATATAAATGCAAAAGTTTGTGTGTTTGTTACCTCTTCACGCTCAAACCGCTAGACCATTTTTGATGAAATTTGCATGGAGGTGGCTGACACAAAGGATTGACACATAGGCTACTTTTTATCTCGACGAAATTTAGTTTTCCCGTGGGATATTTTTCCAAACTCAAAGTAATGTGATGGGAAATTTTAAGTAGATGACATTGAGTTTAAATGCTTAAGTCACGTGGCGTAATGAGGAAGCAGCCCAGCATTCCAATTACATTCAGAATTCAATTATATCTCACAGCAGAACAGTTACAGTAATAACAAATAAATGAGCAAATTAATAATTTAACAAACATTTTAGTGAGGGAGTCCGATGCGAGAAAGCAATTTCCCCGAAACTTCAGCCGCAAAGAGCGTCGAATGCAGAAGCCGACGGGAGCTGTTTCGAATAGGAATAAAAACTTAAGTTGTAATACATCTCTCTGTCTGTCTGTTTGTGTACTTATTTACTTTGAACCAGTGGCCAGAAAAAAATTACTTAATAAAAAAGGAGATATTTTTATGTATATACAATTGCAGAAGCATTGATCCTAAATACGTTAAGTTTAAAACAAAATGTTTTGAGTAAAAGTGAAAATGTTCATATCATATTTCAATGCTTCAAAAAGGTATTAGTGGTTTTAAATTAAGTGGCTTAGTTTGGTATATAACATTATATATTAACCATAAACATTGCCTCGGTGGCGTAGTTGTACCATTTGATGATTGCAAAGCTGGAAATCTCGGTTCGAATCCCAGGTCGGGCAAAGTGATATTGGAATTATTCGTTCATTGACAGCCCTGACACTCGACCCTATCATAACGTGTGGTATTTCCTGTCCTGGCTCCTCTGTCTACCCTTTTTAAGAAACAAGCGTGAGTTTATATTTTTAGATTTTAGACTTCCGCAATTTTATATAAATTCTTAGCTCATAATACGTACATACTGTTTAGTTTAAATTAACATCGAAGCTCCGAGTCCCATTTCGATATTCAATAAAATGAAATTTAATTTAAATATTCTATGACACAAAGCATGTCAATATTCTGAAAGTACGTAGCATTCTCAATAAAAATTAATACAAAAATATAATCCTATATTTCCCACCCCCTTATATTTTCGATACATTACCTCATCTCTACTTTAGCAGAAGCCATTAAAACTGCAATTTCATTAATACAGCGCCACTGCTAATAGCTTCCCGTCTTCCTGTCAAACGCAACCGGAAGTGACGTCGGCCACGCGGCCACCGGATGCGCGGCCATTTCAATTTGGCGCCATATTTAAAATAAATACATGAATTTAACGCGCTATTGATTTTCCATTAATATTGTAATGTAAGCGTTTTAAAATGGCATGATATGGTTGGTATGAAATGAAGTTTATGCACCTGTGATATGCTTGAATAGGTACATGTAGGTGGTCATCGAAGTGTTGAAGTGTATATACAACAACGCCACCATGTCGGTCCGAGTACAAGATCAGAGTACGAAGGCTATTCCACTACAGAGAGGCGTGAGACAGGGAGATGTCATATCTCCGAAACTGTTCACTGCCGCGCTGGAAAATGCCTTCAAGCTCTTGCAGTGGAAAGGATTCGGCATCAACATCAACGGCGAGTATATCACTCACCTTCGGTTTGCCGACGATATTGTAGTCTTGGCAGAATCGCTGGAAGACCTTAGCACTATGCTCGATGACCTCAATCGAGTCTCCCAACAGGTGGGTCTTAAAATGAACATGGACAAAACGAAGATCATGTCGAATGTCCATGTTGTGCCCACCCCCATCGGTGTTGGGGGCTCGACTCTTGAAGTTGCTGACGAATATGTCTATTTAGGACAAGTGGTCCGGTTAGGCAGGTCCAACTTCGAGAGAGAGGTCAATCGTCGAATCCAACTCGGTTGGGCAGCTTGTCGAATAGTCAATGATCCCGATCTCACGGACAAATTGGAACCGTTAGGACTGCGGAGAGACTTCGGATCTCTCTGTGTGTTCTATCGTTTGTTCCATGGGGAGTGCTCCGAGGAGTTGTTTGAGTTGGTACCACCGTCGCCTATGTACCATCGCACCACACGTTTGCGCAGTAGAGTTCATTCCCACCACCTGGAGGCGTACCGTTCTCGGACGGTACGTTTCCAGCGTTCTTTTCTACCACGCACGTGCAAGCTCTGGAATGAACTCCCTGCATCGGTGTTTCCTCAGCGCTATGACCTGTCCTTCTTCAAACGAGGTTTAAGGAGAGTACTTTCCTCGAGGTAGGCAGCGACTTTGTTGTGCTGGTCCCTGGCACTACGGAGGTCCATGAGCAGCGGTAGCCGCTTACCATCAGGCGGGCCGCTAGCTGGTTGCCTATAAAGGCAATAAATAAAACTTATATACCTCGAATTTTATTCAATGAGTCAGATTTAAATACGCAAATCTGGTTCTTATAATTGATAACTCAATTTAATTTTTAGTCTCACAAATCAAACTTGTATAATAAAAACAAACAACAAATAAACAGATTCACGTGTACTTATTAGCAACAGTCCGGTATAGACCCCTCTCCCCATACAATGACACGACAGTATCAATACGAGTGCGCGAAACTAATGCGTGGAGCGGAACGCATCAAATATTTCATTTGGACTGTACTCCCTGCATATGCCAGTGGTATTGACTGATTTAATTAGCTATATAAATGATCGTTGCATTCGATATTAAATCTACTCGTGGTTGAACCGTCTTGGATAGGGCCTTTATACATTATTATTTTAGGAAAAAATGTATTTACCACCCAAATATGGCCATAGGAAAAAAATTAGAAAAAAAAATTGTCGCTTTTTTTTGCAAAATTTTCTATTGTATTGTGTCTGAAATCGCTTAAACAACCACCCGGCTTCGTTTTCGGTAGCAGTTTTGATATACCCGGTATATGAGCTGATACTGCATAGAAAGATACGAATGTTGTACCAATGTCTTAATACGTAGGTATATAAATTTTATATTTAAATCAATAACTATAATAATAATTTTATATTTATTAATTGTTATTTTATGTACTTATTATTAATTCTTTAATCCCCATCTACCCCTACCGTCTTCGATACTTTCAAACAATCTATGTACATCTACGGCTCCCTAAGCTTCATGTGAGTTTGTGGCAATTTGCTTACAAAACTACATAAAACAATTCATACAAAAACAATTAACTTAAGCTACAAATCCCTTAGACGAAAATGATAATATTTTTTGAGCATTAAAATGTACGAATTTAAATAAAAAACCCATTTAGAAAGTTTTTGCACCTGGGGACTCGTTACGAATAATCTCAACTACCTAAATATGCTTTCAAAGCCCACATTAGAATTTTTAGTTCGTGAATTTTATTTTTTTAATTGTTACATAATGTGAAAGTTAATAAAAAAATATTGCTACAATATTCTCCTCAATCGCACTGTGCATCTATTATTATAGGCTATGTATCTATAATTAATTAGATATCAAAGGCCATAGGTGTAGTTATGTATACCTGCCATCAAAGAATCGTTCGATGGCCTACTAAACTGATATTAAAAAAGCAAGTAGGAATCGAAACGTCTCGCATTTTCTATGCAATCAATGGCGAGACGGGCATACTGTTTACATGATGGAAAGTGACAGGACCGGTCATGAACAGTAAAAACCAAACAACACCATGAATTACAAAGCATGTTTGGCATTTCCTTGCGCTCACCATTCTGAGACGTAAAATGTTAGGTCTGAAAATGTCCAGAAGTTAATCTACAATGTCCTTCAAAGTGGGACACAACACTACATTGACACTGCTATTTGACGGGTGGCATAGAAATTGCGTTGTTATCCACCCAGGCAACCTATATATGAAAGACCTACAAGTAAAATAGGAAATATGTAGCTATTTAACTGGTCCCTTATACCTAAAATGCAGTTAACATGATTTTTTATGGAATAGTATTGTATATTATCAATGTCAAGAGTCTTCAACGCATGTGCTAATGCAACGTGGTAGTAAGATTCCTTGGAAAAGCAATACTACTGAGTACTGACTAATAACGTCTTTCTGAACCTTTAAGACGTTCGTCTTATTGTTTACTTTCTAAGGGGGTTTCTACATTATAAATTCTCAGAACATAATTTTTTTATATAATTTATTTCTCCATCTGTTTAACAATGACCTTTTCAAACTTTACAATACCGTTTCGAATACTTTCACGGTAGATTTTCAATCATGCAATAAAAAACCAGATCACAGTTTAATGCAGTAGAAATTTCACATTACCGCCCTTTTGGGGGTGCATTAAAACACGTGCAGTTTTGCAATGAAAGGGTTGTATGTGATGTCATTGTAGAGATTCGATACACCATACGTACGTACCGTGTCCAAACTTATTTTTATAAACTTTGCAATATAGGATCTTTAATATTGACTGCCTCGGTGGCGCAATCGGTAATTTCTATGGTATAATATGAAGCCCGGCAACTAGCAAAATGTTAGCAGGTATCATGGACTACTAAAATGTCAATTCTGAACAGGGCTATGGAGGTGTACCAGGCTTAGTAATTTACGGGTTAATGTTCATTATAATCACAGAATGTACTCTCAAAAAACATTATATAATCTGAATTGCTCCTACAAAATTTAAATAATAAATGCAAAAAACGCGTGTTTATTTGGTAGGAATATAAAACTTATATTAGTGTTTCATAATTTAAATTCATTAATCAAAGTTCTTTAGTTAATAATATTTAGTAAAATTAAAATTTATTACGTGGACATTTTAAAATTATTTTGCATACAATTTTACACTGATGACAAAAACAAACTATCCGTTAGTCAAATAAGTAAACAATTGAGGGATGACATCAAGCCTCTGGTCACAGGCAATTTTCATCAGGTCGCTGTAGATATTCTCAGGTAGGGCCTATGTTCAGCAGCAGCCTTTATACAGCTAAAGTAGAAGCAATAATGATTATGAACACCGTATAGCCATTTAACAGGATATTAATTATGAAAATAAAAAATACATCCAATTGTGAGTTTAATAGATGGCACGAGGACTTCAAAAAACTATCTATGACTGCACTTCAAACTGGAAAATGACTAGACATATTGAGACTTAACATCCTAGGTCTCAGGGTGGCCAGCGGCGATCGCAGCGGAATGCCAAGCCTTGCTTTATGATTCACGGCGTTATTTGGTTTTACCGCTGTCCATTAGCGGTGGTATCGCTTACCATCAGGCGAATGGTATACTCTTCTCGCAATTCAAAGCTAAAAAAACTAAGTTTGGAAACACGGCTCATTAATTACAACATATTTTTATTATTAAACCCATTTCAGTGGTACAGTCAGCGATTGCCACAAACAACTCTAGCTGAGATTTCAACGTGCCCTCTGAGAGCTCGACTACATGACTCCCTAATTATAATAACTAGAAGCAATTGAAACGTCTGGCTGACTGCTACTCTCTGATTTAACACTGTCTTAATTAAGATTTTTATTTCATGTATTTTTGTTTCATACTGGCGGAATGATCCAACTGGTTTTGTTGCGATGGTTTGTAGATAGATTATCAGGAAAATGCCAATTTATCAGATTAATTCGATACGAATGTGTTAACACAACAAAAAAAAAAAGATTTGCCGTTCACCTGATGGTAAGCGATACGACCGCTCATGAACAGTAGCAAAACCAAACAACGCCTTGAATTACAAAGCACTGCTTGGCATTCCACTGCGCTCGCCATCCTGAGACATAAGATGTTAAGTCTCAATATGTCCAGTAGTTACTCTGGCTACAATATCCTTCAATCCGAAATACAACAGGGCATTTACATTGCTGTTTGGCGGGAGAAATATAAATTGCGGTGGTACCTACCCAGGCGATCTCTCACATATGAAAGACCTACCACCAGTAATATATTGTGATATATTAGATAGTCAATCTACTACTCTCTTATTCTACTGGTGGTAGCTCTCTTAGATATGAGAGGCCATCTGGGTAGGTACCACCGCAATTTCTAAGTCTCCCGTCAAACAGCAGTATAAATGTTATGTTACGATTTGAAGAACATTGTAACCAGAGTAACTGCTGGACATATTGAGTCTCAGGATGGCCAGCGCAGTAAAATGCCCAGCATTGCTTTGTAATTCATAGTGTTGTTTGGGTTTGCACGTCTCGCCATTCATAGCAATAAAAAAAGATAGTCAATCACCACGCACTATAACGGTAAAGTAAAGTCTCGTGAGGAAACCTGCTTACCGTAACGATTCGGAAGAATTAATATCGTATATGAAATCCACCAACCCGCACTAGGCCAGCGTGGTGGACTATATCACCTAACCCTTCTCAATATTACTCTCGAATGCCGAGGAGGCTAGAGCTATGCAGTGGGACGTATATGGGCTGATACAGTACAGTGCAGTATCGAACTAAATCACAGGACGGGATATTGCGCTTGTTGACATTTCGTAGAGGGATAATCAAAGTTGGTATTTGTGAAATGTTGTTTATATGGTTTTATACTAAATATTTGCACTTTCAACATTCATTTAAATACACAATTTAATTAAGTAAGCGTTTACTCAAACCCTGTCGAATTTGAAGTATGCCGTTCAAAAATCCGCAATCCATAACACGATTTGCATTTACAATTGCCACAATTAACCTATATAGAGTCGACAAAGCATCAAAAACCACGCTCAATTACATTCCTAAGAGGTAACAGTGTACCGTTAATTAATTTAAACTCAATCAATCAAAATAATGCCAGTTTTCGTCACAATTGTACAAAACAAATCCAACAGTGGGCACAATCGGAGAAAGCGAACAAAACACGACAAAGTGAAGTGTGTACTGTGAAAAAATATAAAAAGTAAATCGGGAACGGCACAAAGCGAACTCGGACGCGATTCTTGTATTTTATTTAGTGAGAAGTACAATGGTAATAGTATTTTGTGATTGCATTTTGCGGTAGCGCGACCATTGTGTCATGTTCATGGGGTAAGTGATGGGCGAATCGAGAAAAGGCGAGTGTTGTATTGAGTAGACTTGTAAGTATTTTATCTGATTTGTAATTTCATGTGGATCTTATTGAATGGTTTTAATAAAGTTAAAAAATGTATAGCAAATCCTAAAAATATCTACAAAGTAAACTAAATACTTAAAATGTGATTATTATTGGGGTTAGTGAAATTATTTTCTTGTTATTGTCACTGTCTTTTTAAGTCTAAAAATACTATTTTAACACTGGTTGGTATGGTCAAGTTATATGATTTATGTGTGACTTATGAATTATTGTGAAAGGACAAATATTGCTCGCAATTCATAGCAATTAAATAATATAACGTAAACACCAAACGACCTGTAGTTTCTAATTTAAATAAACATTATATGTTAATTATAAAAATCAACAAGTTATTCAAACTGAACTAAATATAAAACCAATAAAATTTCATGAAAACAAACAAGCAAAAAAACTTTAATCCAACAAGTATTTAATTAAATGATCGCTCCTTCTGTAACTTGCACCACTCACCGACCCCTTCACAGCGATTTGTCAAACCCCAAGAGCCATGGAGCCAAAGAAACTATGATTCGACATTTGTACCCGAATTAATACGGCACTCCAGCTAAGTGACATGGGAATTGCCGGCTAAAAATAGTACTTGGCATTACAAAGGAACAGTTTACCGTCGTATATCGTGAATAGAAATGACCATATTGATGTTGAGCTAAGTTGTTTTATAACTTAAATTTACACGTTTCTCTCAGTCTGTCTCTCTCTTTCTCTCTCTCTCTATCAGTCTCTCTTAGAATACAGAACGTCCACTACTGAAAACAGACATCCAATGATATTCCACCGTGCAATATGCGATTATTTTGGAGCAAATTTTCGTTAATACTTGGTGTGATGCTCGTTATATGTAAGAGGTTGTCTGGGTAGATACCATTGCAATTTTCATTTAACCACACATCATTGAAGGAACATGTATGTATTCTAGTCTTAAGCGCACTGTAGCAAATTTAATGGACATTATAAGACTTCACGCAATCTCTTGGTGGTTCATAAGTAATATTAAGTTTTGGATAGTATTATTGAGTTACTGCTGGATATATTGAGACTTAACATCTTATGTCCCAGGATGGCGAGCGCAATGGAACTGAAAATATTGCTTTGTAATTCATGGTGTTGTTCGGTTTTGCTACTGTTAACGGGCGGTCATATCGCTTACCATTAGGCGAACGGCATGCTTTTCTTGCCATTCCTTGCTATAAAAAATGTTTGAATATCCAGGGTTAATACTTTCCATCCGAACTACCACTCATTTTATCCTTCCAGGCGAGGGATGGCAAACCTTTATCAATCATCGTGCCGTTTTTAAATAAAAAAAGTCTTTAATAAGGCGATAAAAGTGGCGTCAAATAATTTTGATATTACTGGGAAAAATTGGTTATGCTACAGTAACAAACGTGTGATATGTTTCATGTTTTGAGAAAATTGTAATGTATTTTTTTTCTCAATGCATAATGAACTTTAAGATCGGTAACGTGCCCAAAATATAATATCGCATGCCGCTCGCATGCATCCCTGTTCAAGGCAATATATTTTAAACCGACTTCAAAAAAGGAGTAGGTTCTCAATTCTACTAAATTTCTTTTTTTTTAACGAAATAATACATGCAATCAGTGGAAATACAACAGCTGAGGGTAATAAAGTAACTAGAAGGAATATTGCTGGCGCGTCAACCCGAGTAGTTTAAAGTGCTCTCCATGGCATTAGAGTTAATATACTTTATTACTGCAGTAAGGAAAAGTTTAATCTTAGTGCGCTAAGGTTTATTTCGTTAATTTATACCTATGTTTGTTTGTTTTTTTTTTTATTATTATTTTAAGATGATGGAGTCATATTTTTGTTGTCTGTGGAGGATATCGATCGAGAACACTATCAAAAAAAAGTTAGAAATAATAATATTTATTCTATAACACGAATATGAAAAAAAAATATATGTAAAATATTGCTATTATAATTTTATTGACTTACACAAATATTTTATGTTAAAAATAATATTCCAGTTTCTTACATAGTTTCGCAATGATAATGTAACAATCATTGTCAGATGTTATATGCCGTCCACAGTTTTTTCTTTATTGATCGTATATTCATTTTTTTAATTTATTACAACTTTATTAAAATAAACCTGGCAAGAACCCAAATAAAAACAATTTTCACATAGAATAAACAATAAGCCTACCATATTTCCACGTAATTTATCTAATTACGTATAATCAAAACAAATTATTAAGTTGATCTGAAACAGACCCTTCACAGTCCATTTGACGTGACCGGCGCACGTGCGCCCTCGCTTGTTGCAACTTTAAAAGCATTTTTAAAGAGCTTTATTAACTTTAGACCGGGTGGGTTGATAGCTGGTGTAAGTTCGATTTTTTAGATTTTGGGTTAAATTATTGGGTTGACAGTAAGTATAGGATGTGTAAATATGTGTATAGTGCAATTATGCCGCGTTTCGGATTCAACTTTTGTATATTTATATTAATATTTGATGATATGATATGATTTGATTATTTGTTTGCTTTGGACTCTTAAGCTAATGGACCGATTGATTTAAAAAAATCATTTCACTATTAGAATTCGACATCAGTCTTCATAAACATAGGCGATAGAATATTTTCAAAAAAGTGTACCTGCAAGCACAGTCAGGCCTGGCCGCTAGTCTTGCATAAAAAAAACATGGCGTTATTGTGTTAACCAACGAGAAAGAAACACCTCATCATACTTAAATTGGAATTAAAAGCACTTACCATGAGATGCGGTTTTTTTTTTGTAAATAATGTGTTCACCTATAACAGGCGCACATATCAGCTTTGAACAGTTTTTTAAATTTTGTTCTCTGAATTAATAGAATTAATAGAAAGCACTTTTGGTTCCCAAATTTAAGAAAATGCATAACATAGCCATTTTTAGTGTCATTATTAAATAATATTACCTATATTCCTTTTCCCACAGCAAGATTTGTCTTGTGTCGTTGGTATAACTTCTTCTTATGACTCATAATATTTTATTTTCGGTGTAGGTCACAAACTTATAAGTTCCCGATTAATAACTCTCTACTTTATTAGATTGACTGACATAGATTTTATCGCATCCGGTCTTCGTACAACTTTGGATCATCAAGGATTTGTGGTAGACATCCCATATCCTAAAAGTCACGTGCAGAAGCTCCAAAAATATAAACTAAGCCTGTCTACGTAGAGAAAAATAATCGAAAAACATTTCGCACTTTTTGCTAAATTATTCTTTCGCAAGAAAATTACAATTTCCTTGGAAATTCGATTAACTTCGACTTTGACGTGAAGGATGGCGGCTTATTTCCTGTATTCAAATAAATGTTTATGTTATCAGTTTGTGTAATTTATTTCATTTGGGGATTGGTGTAAAGAAATGCAATTAGTTCAGTACAATTTACTTAATCGCTCTTCAGCCTTACTATCTTCAGACATAGTTTGGCTTATACAGGGTATATCAAGACTGCTACCGAAAACGAAGTCGGGTGGTAGTTTAAGCGACTTCAGACACAATGCAACAGAAAAAGTAGCAAAAAAAGCGACAATTTTTTTTTGTTATTTTTTTTCCTATGACCATATTTGGGTGGTAAATACATTTTTTCCTAAAATAATTGTGTATACCCTTTTATTTATAAATAGTCCAAGGTATAAAAGTGTTTAAATTATTATTTTAGCAAAAACTATAGATTTACCACTCAAAAATGACGAAATTTAAAAAAACATAAAAAATAATTGACGCGTTTCTTTTCGAAATTTTTGGTTGCATTGTGTTTGTAGTCACTAAAACTACCACCCGGCTTCGTTTTCGGTAGCAGTCTTGAGATACCCGGTATAGACTTGCAGCACATTAGTTATACGAGTATTTAAAAATTCGCTAGGAACAAAATTACATCAATATCATAAAAATACCTACTTTGATAAATTTACGTTTATATACGTTATTGTTTTTTAAATTACTATCATTAACAACATCCTATATAAACGTAAAGTTTATCAATAATCGTTTAATATCGTACAACTAATCCAGGCCATTAATTTCATATAATAAATCCGATTCAAATTCCATGTACAAATAATATGCAAGAGTCTTGCAACGTCTTTAATTTAAAGGACCGTGACAGTTGCTCCAGACGATGTTCGCCCAAAGTCCGCGATCCGAGTTAATTATGCAACGAAACTCGGAATTACAAAGTCACCGACATCGCAAAAAGTAATTTATGTTGACATTTATTGCAGGTTTGATTCCGTTTTAGTTCGCATACATTAATGTTTTTCGCGTTAAGTGCGTGGTGGCCTGTTGGTAAACGGACCAGACGCGGCTGCCAACATGTTCACGGTGGTCGCGGGTTCAAATCCCAGGGCACACCTCTGACTTTTCGGAGTCATGTGTGTATTTGATAGTCAATCACCACGCACTAAAACGGTGAAGGAAAACATCGTGAGGAAACCTGCATACCATAGCGATTCATATGAATTTATATGGTATGTAAGTCCGCCAACCCGCACTAGGCCAGCGTGGTGGACTATATGGCCTAACCACTCTCAATCGTACTCTCGATCGTAGAGTAGGCCCGTGCCCTGCAGTGGGACGTATATGGGCTGATCCAGAATGTTTTTCGACTTCTCATATGAGGTCGGGGTAATAAAATTTTAATGAGTATTAGCTTTACTATTACAGGGATATGTATGCCAGTATATGAGTATGCCATGTTGGCCTAAGTAGATTGTAGTCTTCATAAACGTTTTGAATATTATGTAGACAAATGGGTAGGCTTTATTTTCGATGTTTTCCTTCAAGGCCAAACTTATTATCTCGAATCAACCATAAAATTATCTACAGTATACTAAAAACGTAATTAATTTACACCTCAAACAATATGAAATAAATCCCAACTACAACTGCAAGAGTATAATGTTAATTCCAAAACATAAAAAAATAATATTTAAAAAAGGCGCTAGATATTTTTTCCGAAAATCACACATAGATGGTTGTGTTGAAAGCACCCCGCCACCGCTCTCTCGACTCCATTAATTTTGCGCTTTGATGTAACTCTACGTTAACCGGTGACTCTACGTTTTTATAAAATCACCCCTCGGTTTATATTTTAAAAGGTAAATTAACTGTTTTATGAAGCCAAGAAAGATCTTTTTTTTTTTATTTTTAAAATGTTTTGACTTTCAAACGGTCGTTAAAGTTTATTTTGAATTTCGAAAGAGGAAAGAAGTGTTTGATGATTGCTTTGATTTGAAATTAATTTGATTATAATTATTATTTTAAATTCAACCAATAAGTCCGGTAAACGAGCAGACAATTCATCTGATAATAAGTCAATCACTACCGCCCATGAACATAGAATGCTTGAATCACGTATGCTGGGCCATCAAATAAGAAAAGGAACTAGAAGGAAAAAAGGATGGCTAGAGGAAGGGGTATTTGGCATCCGACAATCTCACTCTCCAAACGAAACACGACAGAAAGCTGTCAATTTACATCGTTCTCCTATGAGACGGCGCGGTTGGCCCGGACAAGCCCATTTATGCTGAGTCATAACAACAGCGTGGCTCTACCTTTAAAAAATATATCTTATTATCTTCTAAACTACTTCCTCTTTTCTCACATTTAAATAAGGTTGATATAACATGATTTTTTTTTATTTTGAATATTATTTTATTCAACCCTTCCGAAACTACAGTCTGAAGCAAACTGCATATATTCTCAAAAAGAAAGCAAATATGTTGTCCACTCTGAAAATTGTATTCACGCTGCCAAAAAAAACATTATAATATAGCCTCTAATTATTTATCATACGCCTAAAGGCAATATATAGAAAACAAAATAAATAAATTGTAATATCAATATCTCTACCAAAATCCTCACACAATAAGTATTTATTTATTCACAACATTTTACAATCCCAACCCACATTATTCACGATCCAAACCTCCAAAAATATACATAATCAAAAAATCACGAAAACTTTATTGTAACTTTTAATGAACTTAAAAATTTACAACTTCGCAAAGAATACGTTTTGTGATCGCACTTTCAAAAATAATACTGGCCAATTATACTATAACACACACAAATTTACACTCTATCACACCCTGTTAAAAATCATTTTACAATACCACAAATGGAATACAATTAAAACTCAAAAGTACCACAAACAAGCCTCTTAGAAGTGTACAATGGATTAAAGTCACAATGGAATCGATATTCATTCATCACCGTAACGAAACATGAATGAACGTAGATATGAATGAGTACAAGTGATACCTGTAGAGCCAGACGCGGAGGCGTCAGCATTGTAGTAATGTTTCTCAGAATGGTCACCATTGACCTGCTCACATCAATGGTGCAGGTGGTCATTAAATAACTTTTCGACGCTCATTTCCGTTCGGCCTTTGATTGGGTCTTCGGACACTTGTTCGAAATTTAAATTTAATTATTTTTAAAAGTACTTCTGTTATTGTCCATACTATTTTAGAAAACTAATATGGTAAGGCCCTATTCGCACGGGCGATTAAAAAGCGCCGACTTTGATGTTTCTTTACTTTTACCAATATTTATGTTCATATGAAATGACTTAAGAGCGTATACACCTTGCGCGCAAAGTCAACTATAGGTATTTCTTCGTTAATTTCACGCACACATAAGCGACCAAAGCTGTGTGCGTAGAGCTGCCGCGTCGGCTCGCTATACAATCGGCTCAAACAACTTTGATCCGTGCACTTCAAATATTCAATTGAAATGTAACTGTAACATAATATCATAAAAATATTTTATTTGCATTATAAGTAGACAAATATAACTGTGCAAGCAAAGAATAATACAAATTTAGATACTAATCATATTTTCGTTCTTATTACATTGTTAAGTTGCATTCAAATCAGTGTTCAATCAGTAGACACTACGGACGTTTTATTGACCATTTCGTGTTCGAACACATAAATAGTGTTAGGGGCCTTACAACCTCTTACAATTACGAAATATATTTAATATTATATTACAATACATTACATAATTTAGCCTCGGAATTACATCCCATTATATTACCTGAAACATAATTTATACTCACTACAAAATCATTGTAGGTAATAAAAATAATTAAATATTTTACTACCAAAGTACTAAGATGTGGTAATCGCAGTCCGCGCGTGGCTATTTTTCTACGCACGGCAAAAATCGACTGCAGCTAGACCGGAGCGACGAGCGATACGTCCTCCCTCTAGAAGGCCTTGCGGCGGTCTGATTTGAGCCACGTCGGACAGCGTGTTTTATAGAGGTTTTTAAAATATTTGTAGAAAACATGAAAACTAATTTTGTTGAAATATAAAAATGGTAATTTATTGATAAGATGTTCTTCTATTATAATATGCAATTGCTATAAAAAATTATGTACGATAAGTCGGTGAAAAAAAAAATGTTCTTGACGAGAGTTTCTGAATAATTTCGCATTGTTTAAATTTTTATTTTTCAGGTACTAAACACAAAAAGATTATTTTTCTCAGCAAAATCCCTCCATAAGGGTCTTATTAGTCTGATAATATTTTTATTTTCATCTTATATTTAGTGGTTTCGGATATCTTAAGCTTCTAAATTGCCATTTAAAGCCTAAATAACGAAACTTGTGTTCAGTAATCCTTATAGTACTCACAAACTATCCATTAATCTATAATGTTTTCCACCAAAATCCCTAGATGACAACCTTTTCTAAAATTAGTACTAATTATTTTTCCTTCAAATTGTTTATTGGTGGCTATTAACTCATTTGAAAAGTCCTGTTTTTAAGCCAAAAAGCGCGCACAGGGTATAAACGCTCTTAACGTTCAACGCTAAATATCGATAATCCGACAACGCTCGATCGCGTTGAAAAAAGCGTCGCGTTTTAAATCGCCTACCTGTAAACAAACTAATGGTTTTAAATTTGTTTCATTGCATCTTTTTTTTCCGTGCGTTGAAATAGCACCCGTGTGAATAAGATCTAAGCGTTTTCTTGACGGTAAAACCTTTACATCTACCTCAGGGAGAGTGCAATGCATGCCACGCAATAAATAAAATAAATACACCCAACAGTCACATACATTGTCCTGACCCCGCATTACGATCAATTAAGTCTTGTGTCGTGGGTATCAAAAACTACTAGACTTTTTGGTCTCACGAAAACCCAGGCCTGGGACTAACGTGTGTGGACCTCACAGACATTTGACTCTGTACGTTGATCGAACCCGTGGCCTCCGGTTTTACAGTCGGCTTTTCTAACCAACCGCGCCACAAAGGTTATAATTTCATGTAAAGTTCTGAATGGTAGTGTTTTTAACTAAATGATAGTAACACATTAGACTAGCAAAATCTTATACTTATTCTTAATTTTAAAAAAAGCAGCAATTTATGTTTACTGAAATCCATTTCAATTTTAAATATATATATTTTTCGATATCACGTCAATATTCTTAAGATAACATTGAATATGTCCTGAGAATGTGACATTGAAGCACCTAGATAATCAATTTACTCACGTAAATTGATATGTATCACTACAATCTACATAAAATTCTCTATTATGTGGAGAAAATTGGTACTTAGTCCACTTTTTGGGCTATTTTATCTGACGCAAGGGTTCTTTATTAGAATTGGGCCGTGATTTTCCAGATATTTAAGTTACATTTTCTTTCTGTCAAGGTATATAATTAAAAACATCAAAATGTGACTGCACATTAAATAGTCTTGATCTCATGAGTTTCAGAAACTACCAGAGATTCTCCAATCTCACAGACACCCAGACTCAAAAAATACTATTTTTAGTAATTGGCAAAAATATCAATTTTCAATATTGCGATGAAGCTGTGCTTAGCATTACACAGAGCTCGCCACCTTGAGACATACAATTTTAAGTCTCATAATATCCAGAAGTTACCATGACTACAATATCCTTCACACCGGAAGCCAATAGTGAATTTACACTGCTGTTTGGCGGGAGAAATAAATATTACAGTGGTATATACCCAGGCAGCTTCTCACATATGAGAGACCTGCCTCCAGTAAAAAATAACTAACAACTATACGATAAAGGTCTACAAGTATTGAAGTTGAAAAACATTTTTTCCCTTTACATATTCTGTGGCGTAGTAATGAAATTTTATAAAATCTACAACGTTGTTAACTTTATTCGGTTTTCTATAACGCTCGGAAAGTTTTTACTGAACCGTAAACAAGTTAAAAAATATATGATTTTACAGACAAATTGCGTGACCAAAAAGTAACTTTTTATAACATTTACAGCACAATATTTAAACCTTTGTAAGCACTCATTGTACTGAAATATAGTTTAATTTAATCTGAGAAAATTACTTATATTTTTGTCAAAAACTATATACCTAACCCTTTCTCTGCTTCAGTGCAGTAATTACTTACCATACAAGCATTTTGCCTCTTTATCAGGCCATGATAGTACAACTGCGCAACCAAGTCAGTCCACCACCAGACCAATGTAATAAAAGTTCAAACAGGCAAAATTACCTATTGTATTTTTGCAAACATACGCACCAGACCATACCTGGTTTGATTATTGATACTATCTAAAGGCATCGTACCACCTGGACAATGATTGCATAACCCTTTATAAATGTTTGCGAGGGTGGCGGAAACCATCGCAAAGCAACTGTTTACATACATATTGTTATTTTTGGTTGTATGATCTGTCGGCTTTCGTGACCTCACATCACATCATGAGATTCAATCACAAAGGCACAAGGGATTCGCAAAAACTTTGTTGATAGCGATTAAAGCCTTTCAATTGTCGATAGAGATCGCGGATGCTTTGGAAATTGTTGGATCGCTGTTGACTAAATAATTGTCTTTTTTGTGATGGAGTGACGTTGTGATTATTGTTCTGGTATGTTTTTGCAATAAAACCAATTCATATCGACTTCAAGTTTTATTGAAATGGAACAAGAAAAATTATGTGGTTAATTAAAATAATCGCGCATTAAACCATGTTAAATTATGTTACGGCCAAATAATTATCAATTAATTAAGTTACTAATACGCAGAGTTTTAAAAACATGAAATTATGCCAGTAACCTAATTATATTGAAAAAATATGTAATCATACTTAAGTGGTCATTGGAAATTTTCCGTGTGTCTACATAATTAATAGATTCCACTGGTCTCGATATTAGGTTTCCTATGATGAAATATTCAAAGCATAAATAAGGTAAATTATGATTATATTATATTATGCAATTGCAAAAACAATCTTAAGGTCCCTTGTCTCGTAAAAAACTAAAATATGGAGTAACTTAGCTATCCGTCCGTCTGTCAAGACCTTTTTATTGTCTTTACCTAAATCCAAATGCCAAATACGATAATAAGAAGAAAACTTCATTACAAATTACCTCAAACAAACAAGAATAAAATATAATGTTATAAATTATATTTCTTTCACATCTGTATTTATCCAATATTACTTTCTTTAATATAAATATGTATAGCTCAATTTAAGCGTCTTTTAATCCCACAGAATAACAACCAGATCCGCCATCATGCAACAAAAAGGTTTCCTACGAAAATCCCAGAGTTAAACGTTACATTCAAATTAAACCTGACAGCGTAATAACACAAATTCATGCACAATTATATCGCTACCAAATATTATTAGGGGTCCTTTTAATATTCTATAACCAGTTTAGCAGCTAAGGGTACCAGATTTCGTTGGGCGGGGCTACACACACCCTTCTAAGGGCTTCGCTTCCACGCGTTCAGCATAAGGTCGGTATTATAGGGCACTCATATTTAATTAATATAGTTTGGATGGGAGAGTTTTGGCAGTTGCTTTTAAAGGAAGAAATTACAGGGCGTGCAAAGTTCGCAACTTTAAATTTGAAAGTTGATGAAATATGAAGTGATAAGTTTTTGCTTTGTGCTGGTAATTCTAAATTAAATTAAGTGATTGTTTGAAGAGTTGTCTCAGAAAGTCATATTTACAATCTTCTTACGAAAGCTAAAATATGAAAATTTTAAAACTCTACATGTAATATAAGATGATTTATTAACTAATAATGAAATTCTCGTATTACCCAACTGTGTAAATGTGAATAAATATTAAAAGTAAACAAAAACCTTTCAAAATCACATAAATATTTTATAAATCAAAAACAGTAACCAAATTGGTTTTAACGAGATAGATATTGGGGATGTTAGCATCCCATACAAAATTATTCATAGCTACTAAAATGCTTCATTCATAACAATACTATTTTTTTCATCCAACTAGCGCAGGGGTTGATGGCGTACCGACAAAAGGGTGGGACGGGCCAAATAATTGCCGAAACGCTTCGAGTGAGATCTATTGTGTTTATTTACAATGGGGTGCACTAAGTGGGGGTAGTTTTTTGTAATTGCTACATTCGCGAGAACTCACCCCGATACATCAGTTGTAGAGGTGACGCCGTAGAGGCCAGTCCGCGAAAATGTCCCGCTCATTCCTAGTCGACGCGTTGATCAGTGACACGAAGGATTGCAAGAAGACAGAAATGTCTCCGGACAGTTTGAACCCGTACACGAGTCTAATAAGCTCGCACCTGGACCCACGTCCGAAGTTCCTACCGTATCCTTATCCTGGTAACCTGAACAATTTGCTGAGCCTTGGACTCCAGCAGCAACGGTCCCCGGATCTGTTCAGGCCGTTCTTAGAGCAGTTGCAGTTCCGTTATCCATTACTGCATCAGCTGCCTCGTCAGCCAGAGTACTTTGAAACTCAGGCTGAAGCGAGGCCTTTCGAAAACTACATGAAGACTGAAGAACAAGACGCAGGTTTTATTAGCAGACGGAAGAAATCAGTGTCTCCTTACCTGCACCATCCGTATAAGACGACTTCTCCATCAAAAAGCCAAGGGCAAAGATCACCATCGCTGTCTAGTGAAAGTCGAAACGGCACACCAAGTCCACCACTCGCACACGCCGAAGAACTTCTTCCAGGCTACTCCAAAGACCTGAAACGTTTACCCCTGAAAGAAGACTCGAGCAAACGCATCAGAACTGCCTTCACGGGAACACAACTCTTAGAATTAGAAAGAGAGTTTTCAATGAACATGTACCTGTCGAGATTAAGAAGAATTGAGATTGCCTCTAGACTGAAGCTGTCTGAGAAACAAGTGAAAATCTGGTTCCAGAACCGCCGTGTCAAGTTGAAGAAAGAGGAATCCCCGATGACCACGAATGAAGGAAAATCTAAGAAGTGCTGCTGTACGAAAACTTGTTCTACAAAAAATTCTTCGGAATCTTCGTGTGAAAATGAACAAGAACAAATTGATGTTGTGAGTGATAATGATAGTAGCTATGAGGCTCAGAATTTGTCTCAATACCGCTAAATTATAACTTCATAAGTATGTGTGACTACAGACTAAAATATCGATTCATATCAATCAATAATTGCATATCAATTAAGCGTAAATCACTGACATAGAATCGATGCTCAAGAATACAGTGATAGACTTAGCCAAGAGTTTCCAGTGCCATTCATTATATTGCGATAATATAATGTTTTAAAAACAGGAATTTGCCTGAAAATTGAGTGAATAATTTATTGACGGACATTGCATTGGTGTCATTTTAGATTATAAGAAACGTGAAATAATGTTGTATATTGTTAACATTGTAAATAATAATTTATGTGACTCTCGAAAATGGATTAAAGATATATTTTTGCTACTAAATCTCTTGTTAAGAATAATAAACATTTATAAATTTAAAAACGTTGTTTTATGTTGTATCCTTTAAAATAGACTAATTAAGCTTTTATATACTTTCAATAACTTTTAGACTTCGATAAAATAAAAAAAAAAAACAAAATACATTATTTTACAATTTTCGTCATATGTTATGTTTCTTGCTTATTTTATTTGTTTTATTTTATTAATACATATAATACATAACATATATATTAAACTACATATTTATCCTTCTGCGTACATCTTCAATTATTACAGAAGAGTACAGTTTACTTTCTTGGTTAGAAAACATATTCCAAAAAGATTTGACTTACATATATCTTTTGGAACATGGGTATGATTATTAAAATTAGCTGAGTCTGACCTGCTGAATCAGAGCTTTCTAAAAATGTGCAGCCCTATAAATCATGCTTTTTAGATTTCAAAACTTAAACTAAGTGAAAATCTTACATAGGAATCCAACCCATGACCCCAGAATCTTGAAACTGTAGCTTAAATGCTCTCATCAAATCTTTGTTATAAACAAAAATTAATTACACATTTTTTTACCTAATTCAAAAAAAGGACCTAACTCATAAATTATTAATTTCTACGTGTTTGGTACTTGGCGACCCGCCTTTAATATGTTACTCATATATTATGATTTGTTGGCTGGTCAAGTCTAAGGCAATTGAATAAACATGTACTAGTACAATGCAATAAATATTAGTTTTTTTGCAGTGGTATTTTTATTATTTTAAATGTATTTTTATAACTACAGATTCCAGCTGGTTTATTACCATTCAAATCAAACTGAATATTAATCATCCAAATTCTAATATAAACCAAATAAATCATAGTTTTCGGAATGCAATAATCTCGTGAGGGTTATTAATAGAATGTCATCTGTGATTTCATTAGCCGAGTGAAGTGGCGGGGACAGCTAGTGAATATGCATGCCACGACCAAATTGGCTTCTATTGCCTCGTGTGGAATTCAATGACGGATCATTTTTTAATAATAGGTGACGTGACAATAAAATAAATATTCGTTCGGAATGTGATTATAATTTTTAAAAATGTGCTTATGGTAATATCAATATTTTTCTTTGAGTTTGGGTTTAAAGATAATTTTAATTTGTATACTGACTTTATTAAATTAGGAACGAAATAAACAATGCGGAACTTTTAAAAATTAATTTGTATACTGACTTTATTAAATTAAGAACGAAATAAACAATTCGGAACTTTTAAAAAATTTCAATGTGAATTATTAGCGACCTGCATAAGTTGACTTTCTGCAATATTTATCAAAAATTGCAGGTTGGATCATATTTTATTACGCCGTAACTAATAAAACCCATAAGTTTAAGACATTTTGCACTAAAAGCATACGGATAACACCTTCGCATGCATACATATTTTAAAAGTTTACTATCGAATCTGATCTTAATATGTTTACATATTATATTCGTAATATGTAAAATGTCTAATGGCCGCCACACACTTAACGACAAAACCTTTATTGTCAAAGAGAGCGTCCTTGATTGAAGTTATTTTTTATTGTATTTATACGCAGATAAGCTAGCCGCCCGCCGGATGGTAAGCGGCTACCGCTGCTCATGGACCTCTACAGTGCCAAGGGGCTCGCACAACAAAGTCGCTGCCTACCTCAAGGAGAGTACTCTCTTAAAGCCTCGTTTGAAGAAGAACAGGTCATAGTGCTCAGGAAACACCGATGCAGGGAGTTCATTCCAGAGCTTACATGTAAGTTTGCGCAGTTGTTTCCCCACACACATTCCAGTATACTGGTGCAAACTCAGACTTGCATATTTATAAAGTAGTTACCTGTGTAACGATTATTATAACATACAAAATAACATTATTTTGAGCCTCCATTCCCGATAAATAACATCATAAGAAAAGATTTGTCAAATAGCATAATGAAATCTACTACATCTATAACATCATACTGGTGATTTGACAAGAAAGATACACATATTACCAAAAACCACAGTTCTTTCCAAACACCTCTAACCATGTAACATTAAACAAAATTCAGCTCCGCTCGGTACGTAGAATCTATTGAGAAAGTGTAAAGAGTTGACACAACTCGCGGGATCAGTAGATACGAAGCGCAACTTTGCCTATTACAGTTCCCTCGGTAATTCGACGCCGCGCCGTAGTTTGTGTTCACCATTCGGAATGGCTTTTGGAGTTGCTGGATGTGGAGAACGGTATGTTAAGAATTTATGTAGATTAAATATTGGAGGTGTGAATTTAAAGAGTATATGTGGTAGTACTGCATTAAAGTTACTTTGGAATAAGAAAGGAAGAAAATATTCGTAAATCACCAACTTCTCGTGTTCCGTTCCATAAGTAGGATTGCTGTAAAATCAATCAAAACTTTAAAATTGTTATCTTTTATTTCCTTCCTTTCCTTTTTAATTAAAAAAAAAAGCTCCAAAGGTCGACAGTTAGTTTAAATAATGTCCATTTACCGTACGATGGTTATGAATGTTAGGTCTATGGTAGACAATAACTATTATCTTTCATCAAAATATAATGACACCTAAAGGTTAGAGTCCGCCCCGTAACCACTTAAGCTGTAAAGTAATCTAAACGTCGGGAACTCAAAAAATGTAAAAATTAAACCAAATCCGCGATAAAATTCGTAAATAATAGTTTTATTTCAACCAAAAGGTTAATAAAATTTAGTATATAATCTCGAGCGCATTTAGAGATACAAGGAATTTATAGAACTCTAGCGGTCGTGCCCAGCTTCACCCGGGTGCAGATAGCTTTTGAGTCCAGTCCACATCAATAACATATTATTTAACTATTATATTTCCCGTTCCGTTATATCTGGTTTATGTCCCGTCTCATCTAGTTGGGCCGTGTAGCATATATATATTGGGATTCCTGATTCACCCCACAGGAATACTACATTTATTCGGTATAATATATTATATTAAGTGCGTGGTGGCCTGTTGGTAAACGGACTAGACGCGACTGCCAACATGTTCACGGTGGTCGCGGGCTCAAATCCCAGGGCACACCTCTGACTTTTCGGAGTCACGTGTGTATTGATAGTCAATCACCACGCACTAAAACGGCGAAGGAAAACATCGTGACGTGGAAACCTGCATACCATAGCGATTTGTAATTTCTATGGTATGTAAGTCGGCCAACCCACACTGGGCCAGCGTGGTGGACTATATGGCCTAACCACTCTCAATCGTACTGTCGATTGTAGAGGAGGCCCGTGCCCTGCAGTGGGACGTATATGGGCTGATACAGAATATATTATAGCGTGTGTGTGATGTGTTAATCCAGGGTGTCAACTATCACTATACCAAATTTCAAGCGTTTTTCTTATTCGCGTGGGCAAGCGCTGCCTTGATAACATAGCGGAACTTTTTAATACAATTACTTATTTATTTACTTAATTAAGGTTCTCCAGCAGTAGACACATTATTAAAATCAATATTGTTGTTTGCTATTAACCTTAAAATATATAAACGGCTAATACTACATATTAGGTCTAATTCCCTATATTTAGTTGCCATTCTGACATATCAATAAAAAACTTGAGAGGTGTCAGCAGACACCCGGATGGAACGAAGTTCCTTTCGATTAATTAGTGAAGGAATTGTAATAAAATTTATTTCTTAAGTCATAAAAATACTTTTTTATTATTATTAACAAATATAATGTAATATAAACTTAATCAGTAGGCTCAATTTTAGTAGTAATTGGTAAATATACATAGTTAAATCTAGGGTTGATGATTGACAGCAGGATAACAAACTAAAATTGTAAATATTAAAAGTTATAAAAATAATACCTTTCATTATTAACAAATATAATGTTATATAAACTTAATCAGTAAGCTAAATTTTGGCAATAATTGGCAAAGATACAAAGTCAAATGAAGGGTTGATGATTGACAGCAGGATAACAAATTAAAATTGTAAATAATAATAAATTTATTAAGGAGGATCGAAAATCAATGTATTACGGTTTTATTATGTAATTAAATAAAATAAATAAATAAAATAAAAATCAATTTATTGCTTAATACTAATTACAAAACAAATAGTCATGATACAAAAAACAAAGCATTAAGACAAAAGGAAGTGGCTCAGCCTGTGCTAGCCGGTGCAGTAGTCCGAATAGCGCTGATTTTCAGCCACTCCTGGAGTTTGACAACACTGTCTCGCCAAGCGCAATAATTTTAATTATATGTCACCATCAAAAGAATCATTTGGGTATCACCATCATTATGTTTTTTCTTTCACATATTTATGCAATTTATGTTTCATTTGTATCAATTTGATTTATGATATTTGATGAAAATTAGAAATTGTCGCAACGTTTCCCACTTAATTTTGGGCTTCAGCGTATTCTTAGTTTTTACTATAGCCTTTAACATATTAATATCTATTTGGATATATTATTGCCTCTATTAGAGTTAAATAAAATGTATGACATCATTTTCAAATAAAGAAATAAAAAACGATTGTCAAATGTTTTAAAGTGTCGTGCCAACTTTTCGTGAGAATTTTTTCCGTCTAGCCTCCTTTCACACCGCGCGATAAGGAACTTCGTTCCAAAAAGCTAGAAAAATACTATAAGATTACAAGTATAATTATTTATTTATATAATGAAATATATTGAAAGGGCATTTAAATTTTTCGACATAAATTCCAGAAATGAGATAAAACTAATTAAATTTTACAGGAAAGCGGTCTATAACACCCACCATAATATAGAAGAATCTCTCACCATTTTTTTTTTTATTTTTTTAATTGCATTTAATGGCCAGACGAGCATGCCGTTCGCCTGATGGTAAGCGATGCGACCGCTCATGAACAGCAGCAAAACCAAACAACACCTTGAATTACAAAGCAATGCTTGGCATTCCACTGCGCTCGCCATCCTGAGACATAAGATGTTAAGTCTCAATATGTCCAGTAGTTACTCTGGCTATAATGTCCTTCAATCCGAAACACAACAGTGCATTTAAACTGCTGTTTGACGAGAGAAATAGACATTGCGGTGGTACCTACCCAGATGGCCTCTCACATATGAGAGACCTACCACCATTCACAATTTTTCCGGCTTATTATTACATATCCTACTGTTCCTCACTATACGCACTAAATAAGAATGCAATTAATTCCTTTTGTATAGGTATTGTGCACTCCAAGTTGTCGAGTGCCGGGCTTAATAAATAAAGTTTGTGTCAATGACGGATTCTCGTCTCTAATATTTGAATTAAATTGTATCGTCGTTAAATTGTATTAAATTACAAGACGGGCTTTTTGCGCTTGTTAACATTGAATAGAGGGATATCAAAGTTGTCTTAAAAGTCTTATTTTTCATCATCTACCATCGCGTTTATACATGAAATACTATTATGAAATAACCTTAAATAAATACATAAAGAACACCTTACAGTAAATATAGCCCTAAACCCACACTAGATTGAGTCTGGTATCTTGGATATTAGGAACTACGAGAGACTTTTCGGACGTCGAGACATTACTGTAATCTAGTTATCCAAATTCCAAACATATTATTATTATTACGTTTGAAATTAGTTAAATTTTGTTAGCAAAACAACCATTTCATGAAATAGCAGAGCTGCATTCAACAATTAAACAGCAAAACAGCTTTTACAACGGTCCGGAATAATTAATTTGTCAGAGCTGCAACTAAACGCATTTGGATTTCGAGATATATTTTGAATAATGTCTGTTTTGTTCCCAATTTGATTTGGATTCGAATAATTTAACTAGGCTAAATATCTGTTAATGATAGGAAACTATTTGTGCTTTCAGACTGAACTGATTAAATTCTGGGCATTGCATCTATTTGCGTTTCTACTGGTCTCTCATACAGGGTATATTAAGGCCCTATTCAGTGCAACGCGGACGGTCCGCGCGCGGATTAGTGCTTGCGTCCGTCGCGGATCAAATCATAGTTCAGTTCGACGCGGAACGCGGTTGAGAGTGGTACAGTTACAACAGTAAGCCTATGGATAAAAAATTGAAGTTGGTGGTTGCTGCCTATTTATTAAATAGCAGTTTGTTTTTTTAAACCAACTTGTTTTTTTTCTTCGCCTGAACTATCTTCAAATTTTGGATACACAGCTTTGCAAACATCCAGCCACGCCTTTAGTTTAGCATCCTTATTTTTATACAAGGAGTCGCGGAGATTCCAAAGACATGGTTGTAATCGTACTTCTTGTATAACCCTCTCAGTTTGCACGGTTGCAGCCATGACGACGACAGTACTTTTCGTCCGCGTCGCACGACCGTCCGTCGCGCACTGAACAAGTCTGTACAAGTCACAGATCACTTCCAATAGATACCGCATTACGATAGTTTTGTTTTAAACCGAAAACGCCAACGAAGGGAACTGCGCGGGGGGTGGGCGGGTTGCAGCGCGGTCACGTGGACTTCACTGGAGAGATGAAGCATAAGTCGATAAATAAAAAAATGTATCGATAGTTCGATTTGCCAGTAAGTTCATGTGTTATGATCGCTTCTATAACTTAATTACCAACTTGTTAAATGTTTGATAATATTTTTTCACCGGCCTATAGGGCGATTCACGTATTATAATAAGTTCAGTTGCAGTGCAGTTGCAGTTAAGTTTCGATCAAAACAGCCCTTTTCGTATTCTCGTAATTTTGACAACCGCTGTCAAATACGCTCGCGTCAAGTTCGCGTCACGCGTTTTAGCGTATTCTACTGCTGCGCGTATAAGTCTATCTCAAAAAAATTCATACGTCTGACGTACAGTGGACGCGCAACTCACGCGCAGTTCACGCGCAGCTAAACACTTACAAGAATACCATTTTGTACCAAAGCGTAAACTTAATTGTAACCGCACCGCAACTTGATCGGCGCGTCAAGAAGTTACGTGAATCGCACTACATATCTGATAAATTATACCAACCGGCAACAGCTAACTACGAATAAAATAGGATTAAGATTTATACTTTAGTATGTAACGGTTTTATTTCTATTATTCACCGTATATTTTTGTATGCCATAATGGTGAAATACCCAAATTAAGTGTTGATATAAAAGATCAGATAAAAATATGAAATAGTAAATAACTAAACCTTACGCCCTAAAGGGCTACAATAACTTATTCCGTTTCTTGAATTCTGACGGCGGCTGTAGTAAATGTAATATCGACAAGTGACGATGAAACCCACTTGACGAACTATGAATATTTTTGAGACGATATATACAGGGTATATCAAGACTGCTACCGAAAACGAAGCCGGGTGGTAGTTTAAGCGACTTCAGACACAATGCAACAGAAAAAGTTGCAAAAAAAAGCGTCAATTTTTTTTGTTATTTTTTTCCTATGGCCATTTTTGGGTGGTAAATACATTTTTTCCTAAAATAATAGTATATACCCTTTTATTTATAAATACTCTAAGGTATAAAAGAGTTTAAATTATTATTTTAGCAAAAACTATGGATTTACCACCCAAAAATGACGATATTTAAAAAATCATAAAAAAAAATTGTCGCGTTTCTAGGCGAAATTTTTAATTGCATTGTGTTTGTAGTCACTAAAACTACCACCCGGCTTCGTTTTCGGTAGCAGTCTTGAGATACCCGGTATAACGTATGTTAAAATTAGTGCAATAGCTTGTGCTACTGATTCTCAATAAACTTAGTATACTAAAACTTATGGTAAATACCCTCCCATTATATTTGAAAACGTATACAACCAGAGGGAAAAAAGGAAATTTAATTACGCCAAAGATAATTAAAAAAATATTGTAAAAGTACCTTGTTAAAAAATTTAACTATTTCAAATTACATAAAATAACGTAATTATGGTAATTTGCAATTTTTATTTAAATCAAAATATATATTTTGTGACATTTTCATTTAATAAAATTAATTTACATTATTGTTTTACAATATCGATATTTCTGGGAATTATATTATAAACATGAGTCAAACGCTAGAAGAACGTGTGATATCGCCAAAAAAAGATGGCTTATTACGGTTATTGCTATGCGAAAAAGAGAGGGCTGATTCTCCATCCGAACTCGACTGTTTGACATTGATACATTAACCAGTATAAATTGAGCTCGCTCGGGACCAAATTAATTTAAAGAATATTAGTTATCGATGATCGAACAAATCATTATTAACTGTAATATTATGTTCCCAAAATGTAATTTTCGCTAACGTGCGACGACATGTGCGGGTCCACTACTTGGACGACACTGATGACGCGACATTTGGCATCGGTTTATATCTATCTGATAGCTTATATGTGTTGGGCGCAACCGCTGCCTTGCATTTGGTATGTATTTATTTTTATCTATTGGTTGCATTACCGTCCGCGCGCGGACGCCCGCGCCGCGGACGAGCGACGCGGAGTGATTTCGATCCGCACGCGGACAGCTCTCCGCGGCGCGGGCGCTCCGCGTCGCTCTGAACGCGTTGTATAGGATTGATACATTTTACCGTCCGTCGCGGACATCCGCGTAGGTCGTCCGCGTCGCACTGAAGAGGCCCGGACAGCTCTCCGCGGCGCGGGCGGTCCGCGTCGCTCTGAACACGTTGTATAGGATTTATACATTTTACCGTCCGTCGCGGACATCCGCGTAGGTCGTCCGCGTCGCACTGAAGAGGCCCTAAGACTGCTACCGAAAACGAAGCCCGGTGGTAATTTAAGCGACTCCATACACAACAGAAAAAGTTTCAAAAAAAAGCGACATTTTTTTTTTGTTATTTTTTTCCTATGGCCATATTTGGGCATTAAATACATTTTTTCGTAAAATAATAGTGTATACCTTTTTATTTATAAATACTCTAAGGTATACAAGAGTTAAAATTATAATTTTAGCAAAAACTATGGATTTACCACCCAAAAATGACGATATTTAAAAAATCATAAAAAAATATTGTCGCGTTTCTTTGCGAAATTTTTAGTTTTATTGTGTTTGTAGCCACTAAAACTACCACCCGGCTTCGTTTTCGGTAGCAGTCTTGAGATACCCGGTATATGCGAGAGGCGGCCTGGGTGGGTACCACCACAATGTTTACTACTCCCGCCAAACAACAGTGTAAATGCATTTTTGTTCCCCCGTTTGAAGGATATTCTAGCCAGAGTAACTACTGGATACATTGGAATCGTAAGATAAAACGGGGTTCAAGAAGTAGACAAATGTAACGGATTATTTTATGTGCGCCTGGTAATGCAGCCTCTTTAAGGATAACGGTGGTGCTGGCAGTTATATTAAGAAGAAAATAATAAGGTTTTCAATATAGAACGAACTTCCCAAAGCCAAAGCCGAAGTCAAAGCCGAAGCCAAAGCAGATAGGATCCATGAGGCCGCTGTAAATATCCCAGGGGGAGACCTATGTTGAGTACTGGACTTCCTGATATGGATGAAAAACATACTAATCGAACTTTTATTTAGGTGCACACATGTAAGTTGTGTGCATTGTCTTCTAGTTTTATAAATCTTTGTAGTTCTTTTCTATTACTAATCGCTACCAACTTCCTTTACAATTCACAAATAACCCAGAATGAGGAACGTATGCCTCAGAATGACTTTCCAATGGGAAAAAGCACATTATTTTCAAATCAATTAATCACCACCATTAAAAAATCTGTTGGTCGCCATCGTAACGCAATCTCCCACGAGCGAAAAACCATATGTTTGCCAAACTACCGAAAACCATATCAAATCAAACAACGTAATTATTTGTATAAAGTATTTGTTATCTATGGCGCGACTGCTAGCCGCGTGCCTGCCGTACACTCAAAATTTCCACCCTATATTTGACCAAACATACTATGGACTCTATCATTCAGAGTATAGAGGTTATAAACGAATGAATTTTGGAGATCCGACGGTAGATATAAGTTTGTGAATCGCGATCGCCACGCGGCGCCTTTTCAACGGTATCTATTTGAATTACGAACCCATCTAAATGTTGAATTTGCTTTTCATGATGCTGGGGTTAGAGCAAATTTCGAGTTTAGATGGTCATCTTGGTAATTATAAATAAAATATATGTTTATACTGTATTTTATGAGTGAATTACGGAGTATGTAATGTTTTAGTTTGTACTTTATCTTCTTTATTTTTAGTGTAATAATTTCGATGCTATTATTCTTGACATGATAATATGTACTTTTACGAACAAAGATTTTACATGCGGAAACCATAAACACTGTAGCGAACAAACCAAAGATAATAATCTACTAAAGTACTAAGTAAAAAACATTGAATATTACGCTGTTGAAAAGCTTTCTTAATCTTATTTTAGTATTTTTCGTGATATTTCACTAGCATACAACAATACGTCAAAAGATCTCCACAAGCCAAAGCTATTCCCATCCACAATCTCTCGTCGCTCATCGTCCGACCACTCAACGAGACACGATATCGACTCGACTACACGCATCTCTAATTGACTAAAACCGTGCCCATTACCCGTCGATTATCGTTCGCCGTCGTAGAAAGACGACACGACAGCACTCGCTGCTCTCACCCCGCCGTCGTTCACGATCGAACTGTCATTCAGTGTGCGCTATTGTTGGTTGATTTATTTGCCAATGAGATTTTTCCGCCAACAATTAGTCCGCGTGGGGAGAGATGTAGCTTGTATATGGTATTGATTTGAGTATGGTTGGATGTTGAAGTATTGGTTTTATGGGAAAAATATGCTCAATTTTTTTTACAAAAAAGAAAGCGTGCAAAATAAAACTAAATATATTTTAAATTTCATAATTTTAGACACATAACTTGATCTTTCGCGTCATTGTTTAATGGCAACCAATAACAATTGTAATTTGTGAGGCCTTCGACTTCTTTGTTACATAGTTCTGTTACAGAAGTATAGCAATTTCAGATTCAACATTTAAATTTAAAAAAATGGAAATCAAATAATAAGAAGGGAAATAGTCAGCCTAACTTAAAACTCATAACTCTCCTCCTTTTGCCTATAATTTTTTTATAATTTCAAATATCTATACTTATATCATTTTTCCGACATAATTATTAATGCCGTAACATATAACAAGGTACATTATGTACTTTGATCTTGCACGAACAAGTTTTAATTACTACTTAACAACCGAGAACTTTTCATAAGCTACATAATGCGGCTCTCGAACAAATAATAGATCGTTTGACTTTACTTAACTTATTAAGAGTTCGTGGAAAAATTAAGAATACACTCTAGTAGTATATTTATTATTAAGTGTATAAAAAAAAACAACAAAAATTGGTAATTTATGAAAAGGCTCAGAAGTTATCCAATCAGAATCGGTTTTTGTAAAATTAAAGCAGTTTTTGCTATAAACATTATTGAGTAAATGGAAAATGAAAACCTTACTCTACAAACATTCTTCATTTAATAATATATTATTTTTGAGTCAAAAACTGCTTTAACTGATAATAGAGCAAAATATACATATTTAACAATAATCTTACTTTCTGAGACCCACGACACAAGACTCGATCTTAGTGTGGGGTCAGGACTATGTATGTAACTGTTGTATTTATTATAATGTATTTAATGCGACGTCATACTTGCATCAAGACCTGCATAATGGAATCGCGCCCATAATCAGATACTAATTTATTCCAATAAGACCTAAACAACACATGAATGCAAAAGAAAACCACATATAATGTAATCTCATAGTTCTAAAAGAGATACATAAGCAGTAAAAAACAATTCTCAAATATAAAATAAAGGGCAGTAAAAATCAATAAACAGCCTTTGTATCGTTTGAAACTCAAACCCTCCTAGTAACACGAGAGGAATTAAATCAATTAAGCAATGCTTAAAACATACAAACGGAAACCTAGTATTCATTACTAGGACCGTTCGTCTCTTCACGCTCCTAATTATTTCATTCTTCAACTTTGGCATGGCAAATTGTTTCTATGGGTTCGTCTTCAATCAAATTGTGACTCTATTCCAATGTGCTACAGTTCAAGTTTATATAACGATATTATCTAATAAATTCCGAATCAGTGACAACCGTATGGTGTGTCGTAGGTTATGGAGTACGGATTTTACGTCATGTGTTATTATCCTTTTATTCGCGTTTTGGACTTTCTGATCCAGTACTCAAGTCTCATATTCCTTTATTTTCTAAATTGTCATTTACATTGTTGTGAATTTAGTCAGTGATGATTTTAAGATCTGATTTATTCAATATTAAACTCTGCATAACTGAGTTTACGGATGTTTTTACTTTGTCATTATTTGCAGAATCATATGGAGCATTTCGGTTTGCACCATGTAGATTAAAATCATTGTACTATGGTGTATCATTTGCTACCGTCGCTAATGGTGCCGGTTTGATGTCTGATTAATGGATATTTAAAATTACTGGGTATGTTGGCGAAACATTATTTGAAACTTTAGATACGCTTTTGAAGATAAACATGATATTGAGCGTTTTAAAGGGTGCTTATTCGTTCAACTTTAGATAATCTGATATTTAATAATCGAAATAATTTGACCTTTTCTGCGGTAATGGGTCTCACTCACAAGGATTTAAAAAAGGTTATAATATTACGAATGGATTGGGTAAAAGCATAAAATTGAAGACCCTTAACGCCAAAAATAATAATAACATTGACTACTATTGAAACTACGTGAGACTTATCACTCTTAAAACACTTAAGCCAGAGAAATATATATTTTATTACTCCAACTTTTTTTTTGTGCGAGAATTGAACCGGCCGCCTGCCGTTTTAAAGACATTTGTAAAAACCACAAAAGGTCTCAAAATAACACTAATATGATTTTGCAATAGGTAATTACTTTAATAACATTCACGTGATTTGATCTTAATTTATGCATGAACAATAATATATTTCACGACTATTTAAAAATTCTTAAATATTTTTACTGTCAATACATTATTAGAAATTTTGATTTTCTACACTATTAAATGAACTTCAGCGACATATTTTCATTTAATATTTATTTGGAACTTATTTTGTCGGCCACAAAAATTCGTGAACACCTTAAGGTTACAAAAGTTTCTAAACAACAAAAGCAACCAAATTCCTGAACACGCAAATTGTACATAAGTCAGTAATTTTTTTGATATCTTTGTATTGCGCACGCCCACCGACTTCGATATGAACCAGTTAGCTGTTAATTATCTGGCGAATTTCTGTGACTACTCATAACAATATTCAATGTAGTTTCTCAAAATATTCCTAAAGCCACAACGCGTGTTTTATATCAATGGAGACAATTAAAAATAATAATTATTAGTCAGAACGGAAAATACTTTTTCAAAAGTTTCTGAGTGACGAAATACCTGAACACACCAGTGGTACATAAGTTTCTGAACACCTATAAAAAGCAAGTTTGCCGCAGATGTGTTCAGCTACTTTTGTCGCTTTGTTATGCATTCATTGTAAAATGTTAATTCATAATTTATAATTTTTGCTTTTCTCTGCATTGACTTATTGTTTTCTGCTTTTGTCAAATAATATTTATTTATGAGAAGTTTTAAGCGTGTTTTATATCAGTGGCGTAAATAAATAATAATTATTATTAGATTCATAAAGTAAATAGTGCCAGCATTTTTGAACTTTTTAGATTCAATTGGGTTCAGAATACATATCTGAGAGACCCTTCGCTCCGATATTCTAAATTGATAGTCAAAATAAAATATTTTAGCCGCCATTTTTTACTTTTTAGTTATTGGTCCGATTGGTTTCAAAATCAATATCCACTGGGTTCTTTACTCCGATATTTAAAATTGTAAGATCAATGGAAAACGATACGTACGATTTAGACAATAATAGGTCCACATAAAAACAAGAGTACATAAAAACTCAAGAAGTTGAATAATTTATAGTATATGTTATATTAAATATTAATTATTTACATAAATTCAACACCTGCATTTTAATAAGAAAAATAATAGTAAATAAAAATAATTGAAATTTAACCTTTCAAAATAAAAAATAACTCTGACTTAGAGTACTTACAAATTCAAGTAAAATTTGTATGCTGACACCACGCACAAATTACATTGAAAAAAAGTATCAGATATGAAGGGGCACAAATTTAAAACGACTTGCCAACAATCATAAAAGAAAAAGATAACTTCCGTATTTCCAAGACAAAAATTAAATTATTTAAACAAAAATCAAAGCTTTGAATGCGACCCTGGCAGCAAGACTTGGTTTGTGAATTGACATGTCGGTATTTTACTGTGTTCTTGTTTCAATATAAGCACATTGTAACTGTCTTACCCACATAATTAAATTATAGATTAGTACTGTCCGATACTAGCATAATTTTACCTATACAATTATTATATCTCATGAAGTGAAATTTAGAAAAATCTTTTGAGATAAATGTTTTTTTAATCTTAACAATTTATTGTTTAATTCCTCGTGCCAATAACAGATGAACAAGACATTTAAACTTCTCATAAATAAATATTATTTCACAAAAACAGAAAACAATAAGTCAATGCAGAGGAAAGCAAAAATATAAACCGTGAAATAAAATTCGAGACCAATTGCCCAATATCTAAAAAGTTCAAAATTGCGGCCACTATTTTCATTCTGACTAATAAAATTATTGTTATTTATTATCTCCACTGATATAAAACATGCTAAAAACTTCTCATAAATAAATGTTATTTCACAATAACGCTGGTGGTAAGTCTCTCATAATATGTAAGAGGCCATCTGGGTAGGTACCACCGCAATGTCTTTTTCTCCCGTTAAACAGCAGTGTAAATGCACTGTTATGTTGCGGATTGAACGGTATTGTAGCCAGAGTAATTACTGGATATTTTGAGACTTAACATCTTAGGTCTCAGGATGGCGAGCGCAGTGGAATGTCAAGCATTGCTTTGTAATTCAGGGTATTGTTTAGTTTTGCTACTGTTTATGAGCGGTCGTATCGCTTACCATCTGGCGAACGGCATGCTCGTCTAGCTGCTCATTGCAATAAAAAAGAAGAAGAATACAATAAGTAAATGCAGAGAAAAGCAAAAAATATAAATTATGAAATAACATTTTACAATGAATGCATAACAAAGCGACAAAAGTAGCTGAACACATCTGCGGCAAACTTGCTTTTTATAGGTGTTCAGAAACTTATGTACCATTGGTGTGTTCAGGTATTTCGTCGCTCAGAAACTTTTGAAAAAGTATTTTCCGTTCTGACTAATAATTATTATTTTTAATTGTCTCCATTGATATAAAACACGCGTTGTGGCTTTAGGAATATTTTGAGAAATTACATTGAATATTGTTATGAGTAGTCACGGAAATTCGCCAGATAATTAACAGCTAACTGGTTCATATCGAAGTCGGTGGGCGTGCGCAATACAAAGATATCAAAAAAATTACTGACTTATGTACAATTTGCGTGTTCAGGAATTTTGTTGCTTTTGTTGTTTAGAAACTTTTGTAACCTTAAGGTGTTCACGAATTTTTGTGGCCGACCCTGCTCAACCACTTCTGTTGCTTTATGTGTGCAAGACTTTTGGCGTTTTGAATGTGTTCAACGACTTTTGTCGCTGACTGTACAACTTATATAACTATTTTGGATTATTTTCTGCTGTTGCAAGGAGGTTGGTAAGCAACAAGACCGTTGATGGACGGTAACAAAATGAAACAACACAAAGAATTACAAAGCAATGCTTGGCATTCCACTGCGCTCGCCATCCTGAGACATAAAATGTTAAGTCTCAATAGGTCCATTAGTTACGCTACTACAATGCCATTCAAACCCAGACACAACAGTGGATTTACACTGCTGTATGGCGGGAGAAATAGATATTGCGGTGGTACTTACCCAGGCGGCGTCTTACATTTGAGAGACTTACCACCATATGTTTTGTTGTAGAATATTTAAATAGTTGATGATAGTCATCGCATCGCAGTTGATCATGAGACGGTGAGTGATATTAAAGACGATTTTGATCAGGTTTGTGACAAACGTTGATGTGTACCAAAAATAGTTTTTTTGGGGGTGGGTGTTCCGAAAACAAAAAGTCTAGTCATCGTTTCTGATATTTTCTCCACGAAACTAGGTATATTGCGAAAGAATCAGTTCAATAATTGTGAACCTATGTATAGTGAGTTTATTTATTTATTAATACGTGAAACCAGTATTTTCGCCAAAAAAAAACCTTCCAAACCCGGGTCGGGCACTGATAGTTGATTTGTCAATTCATCAGCTCTCAGTCAGGAATTTGTGTCCTATATGACGATGGATGAGACGGAATGCATAGGCGAAACGTGAGTATACTGGTTGCTACCAGCACTTCTGCCCACCCGTTCTGGGAAAAAAGCGTGAGTTTGTGTATAAGTATGTATAAAAGTATGTATAAAAATTCACTGTGCCGTAATATTTCGGAAAATAAATACTATATTAAATTCAAAGCGCGTAAATTTTACATCGAGCAGTAACTGTAAACAATTTCATTTGAACCGAAGTAAATAAAGTTCGATTAAAATGGTTTACGCTAATACTGTATTCACGGGAAAATGTGCCTTATCGTCTTCATTATCGTATGTATTTAGAATTGTTATCGCGTGGCTTACATGAACGAAAGAGGCATATAGGCGTTTATGTTTTTTTTAATGACGTCACAAAGTTTACGCCTGTTTTGTATGGTGTCAGACGAATTTTATGCGACGCACTTAAATAGAAATTTTATGTTTGTCTTTTTGTTTTCTAATTGGTATCTATAAATAGAATCGCTGAGCTTGTGTAATATTTTATTAAAAATACCTTCTAAACAAAATCCAACGACTTATAATTAATATAATATTCGGAGTCAAGACTGTCGGATAGCGCAGCCAGTTTTGCAACATATTAAGTAAGATACATAATATTTAGGTATCAGAACTTATGGTATACTTTTTTGTTGACATTAATGCAAAGGCAAGCAGTAATAAATTATGACTTATTAATAAAAAATTAAATTCCAATGTTTGTGAAAGCATGGAAATAGAGTTCACTATATAGGAAAGAAATTAGTTTGCCCATCTATGAGTAGTACGTGAATTTAATTCTAATATATCATGAAACGAAACATAATATCATTTTCAAATACAGTTTTAATCAAGAACGGCGTGCATACCGCATGTTTTTGTGGCACAAAGGGTTATTTTCCACAACATTGGCCGTCCAATCAATTTGGCACCTGCCTCGGCAATAACTCAATATGAATGCGCTGCGGACTTCCTATTAGCCGCAGACAGTCAATACAACGCTTTGGACTTCACTACTTTGTTTGTCTTGTTTGGAGGTTTTAAATTAAATAACTGGTAGGAATTTTCGTGCGGTTAAATCTTCCAAGTGTATAGGAAAATACCCATTCATAGTATTGGTAAATGTATACCGTAGATCCTGATAACTATACTGCTTAAAATTTATTATAGCTCTTTTGAAATGAAGTTGGATAGATACGAATCCACTTTTCCCTCGAAGATCATGATCCTCGATCTTTAAAGCCTTTTAATATTAGAAAACTATAAGTGCGTTTCTGTTACAAACCGATTTCTAGAAAGAGTGAGATGGGAAATAAGTAGAACATCCTATTTGAATAAAACGCGGCATCAAAGTTGTTACATCATTTATCTACAACACAGTTTATCTCCATTCTCAAGCACCCCAAATGGCAAATACGTGTGAAATTATTACCATTTACCAGCAACTGGAGTGGTTATGAAAAGCGCCCCTTATCACAATGCCCATCCGTCACGCCATGACATAAATTATCGATACTTACCGCATCGATTTAATCGCGTCGCATTATCGATTATTCGTCACGCTTTGTATTGTTAGGATCGATTCTTTGTAGTGGTATATTCTTTGAGCGCTACTTATTCTTTTCGTGGGTTGTACGATCAATTGAAAAGTAGAGTTGTGGTTTAGATGCGAAAATTTGTCAGTCTATATGTAATGAATAGATTTGATTTTAGGTGTAGGGATAGATCTGTTTGTTAACTGTTATATCTAATTGTTAACTCTCTCTGTTTGTTAACTCTTATTTTGGCCTGTAAGGTACTGTATATTATAAGCTGTGGTCTTCATAGTACTCTACTGTATTGTATAAGCACATTTACCTCCTACTCAACAGAGCGATTGAAAGGGGGTTAGGTTAAACTAACCAACCAACCAACCTAACCAACTGCGCCACGGAGGATTTAATTGATATGATTACTATTGATAGTAATTTCGGTATTTATCCTGTCTCCACGTATAACCCAACTATCTGTTACAAAGATTACCCCGATAGTGTCATGCTCACCAAACCCTTTAAAGCGGCACAATAAAGTCATCGGTGTGTGTAATTCATAATTTCTTATTGTTACTTCGTTATTTTTATCGTCCCGTTAATCTACTCGTATGTTTATAAATCATGAAGTCGCCGGTTCAAACCCCTGTTTGTTTTAAAAGCCATTTTAAATTGTAAATTATGGTGTTATTGTAAAATGTATTCTTGGTGATAAAAAAATGCTGCCTACTTTTCTGCAATGTTTAATAAACGTCGCAGCTACGATTCTTACTGTTGTGTATATGTTTTACAAACATTTTGTCTAATGTCTGACACCCTCCGTGGCGCAGTCGGTTAGACGCCGCCTGTGAAACGAGAGGCCGCGGGTTCGATCCCCGCACCGAGAGAAATGTTTGTGCGGCCCACAAATATTTCTTCCGGGTCTGGGTGTTTGTGAGACCGAAAAGTCTCTCGTAGTTCCTGATACTCACGACACAAGACTCGATCTTAGTGTGGGGTCAGGACTATGTATGTGACTGTTGGGTGTTATTTATTATTATTTATTATAATGTTCGGGTGTTATGATTTTATCAGTATCCGTGTCGCATTTAGTTGGACGGCAGCCGTAAAACAATAAGCTTTGGGTTCGATTCCCGATCGATTCTTACACTAATATTATAAAATGTGTACGTATTATACAAAAAAATTTTATTCAGGTGTTATGATTTTGTTAGTATATATGGTGCAGTTGTTTAGACGCCTGCTGTAAAACAAAAGGTGAGTTGAATCCCCGCATCGAGATATATTATGTATGTTTGTGCGGCTTATAAAATATATTTTTCATGTCTGTATGTTTATGAGATCGAAATGTCTTGTACTTTCAGATACACATGATAAAAAACTTAATTCATCGTAATGTATGTAAAGTCCGCCAACCCGCACTAGCCCAGAGTGGTGGACTTTAGAGCCGAAAAATCAATCATACTCTCGATTGAAGAGGAGGCCCGTTCCCTGCAGTGTATGGCCTGATACATCTACATATGGGATCGAAATTATTTGTATTGTACGTATTACGCCATAGAGGCCCTCAAATAATACCACACAAAGTTCTCTATAGATATTAATATTCTCTATAAAAAAATAAAAACAGAAGGAAAGCTTTACAAAAAACCGTGTCAGTCGCTTCACGAAAGAAAGGAATTGTCCAGGCGTACTGGAATACTTTTAAATTTTACATACGCGCCGTCTGCCTACATACTTATGAATAAGGAATTCTTTACAAGCGTTTTCACGTTCCATGCAGTTTTCACAATATCCCATTCGCCTGTATTCCTTTTATTCTCTCAATATTGTATGTTTGGATTTTACTGGTGGGTCTCTCATATGAGACGCCTGGGTAGGTACCACCGTAATGTCTATTTATCCCGCCAAACAGCAGTGTAAATGCACTGTGGTGTTTCCGTTGGAACAACTTCGTATCTAGAGAAACTACTGTACATATTGAGACTTAACATCTAATGTCTCTGGATGGCAAGCGTAGTGGTTGTGTGTTGTTTGGTTTTGCTACTGCCCATGAGCGGTCATATCGCTTACCATCAGGCGAATGGAATGCTCTTTTCGCTGTTCATTGAAACAAATAAATAATGTTATTAGTAAAGTATATCTCGGGTTTCCCCATTATTGGACAAGGTCTACTATGGAGTACCTAAGTATAGATCAGGATTCAGGGTAGCTGTGTACAGGTTGCGAATCTCGAGGACTTGTGTTTGAATACCAAGTGGGATAGTTTCCTTTATCGTGTGCGTATTTATTTTTGAAAAATGTTTTTTGATTCGGGTATTATTGCGCGACTTTGCAATAGTGCCTAATTAGGTTTTATCGTGTTTGGGACGAATATAGGTTCGATGATCTATGGATGATACTAGTTTTATACCTGTCCATCTCTTCGGGGATATAATAATAACTGGTGGTCCCTCATATGTGAGAGGCTGCCTGGGTGGGTACCACCGCATTGTCTATTTCTCCCGTCAAACAGCAGTATAAAAGCACTGTTGTGTTTCGGAATGAAGGAAATTGTAGCCAGAGTAATTACTGGATATTTTGAGACTTAACATCTTAGGTCTCAGGATGGCGAGCGCAGTGGAATGCCCAGCATTGCTTTGTAATTCAAGGTGTTGTTTGGTTTTGCTACTGTTCATGAGCGGTCGCATCGCTTACCATCAGGCGAACGGCATGCTCGTCTCGCCATTCACTGCAATAAAAAAAAATATAGTGAACTTATATTACATACTATACTTATACTTATATTCCATAATGTAAAACTTATATAAATTCAATCCACTTAGGTATTCTTAGCATAAAATCGAATAGTCGAAGAACAAAAAGAACAGAAAACAGAACAGAATAATTTGTAACTAGGTACGTAGTATTTTAAATAGACATAATTCAAATCGATGCTGGGTCCAAGCCTCCCTCGATCTTTTCTTAAATATACGTAAGCAGACATATTTCTGGATTATTTTTCATACTTAACGCCAGAGAGCGCATTGAATTTATTGACTGATCTCTATCTCAGTAGGTATGTAAAGTAAGTTGCGAGTGTTTTTAATTAAGCGATTCACTTGCTAAGTTTGTATAAATAGTTAGCATATAAATGTGAAATATTCAACATTCAGCAAGGATTGTGGACATAAAAATGCTATTTCATGGAGCGAAGCGCCGGCATCCCACTAACGTATTACAATAAATTTAAATATCGATTGAACCGTTCATTCGATTTTTAACCAAACAGAGTTCGATTTAATCGATTCCTGCATACATTTTGAATGACAAAAGGTATTTAAATCAGAGGGAACAAGAGATTATAATTGAATATGTTTTATTTTACATTTTAAATACATAAATTGGATTTTATTGCCTTTTCTCCTCGATTATTTTTCATGCCATCGAAGGATTCTATACTCAGAATTATCCTACAAATCTTGTTATATAAAAATGCTTTGTGATACAGCTGTTAACTTTACAATTGCGTTTACTGTTTTGGCTTAATAATTAAGTCTTTGTTTTTCTTATCAAAAGCATGACGCATTATCTAGTTTTAATGTACTTAATTTTTATTATATTATACCCATGAATGGGTCGCCCCAAACGAGGCCTATGAAACAACGACTTAGCTGCCGTGATTAGGTTAGGTTTAACTAAATAATTCCATTTCGACTCTTTAATAATCTTGCAATATATTTTTATTTTTCGAGCAATAATAAAAAAAGACTGAATATTTTCTAAAAAGCATGCTATAATAACATTACATTTTAATTTTAAAAAAATCGCACTTTGCAACACTTTCACTAAAAACAAAATTGCAAGGTGCAAAAAAGCTTCTCTATCTAATCTAATCTCATTAACTCTGGGAAGCGATTACGAGTTGTGTTGAAGGATCACGAGCCACTCACTTAGTGCTCAAATACTTGCTAACTGTTTTATCCGGATTTATGATATAATGCTATTTTAGCAAGGGTTTTTTGGTCAGACTGCGGTAGACGGATTATGCTTTTTATTATTATTATTTAGCGAACAAAAAAAAACAAATAATCTTAAAATCGCCACCATTGTTCTATACTAACCACAGCAAAGTTACACAAATGGTTACTGATTTCCCAAAAAATAAAACTGAACCACTTTTGCATGATATTAAAACCTCAATTTGTGTAAAATTCAAGATTTTTAAAAAAAAACTAAGCCGTTTTCTCTTCGTACGCAGGTGCAAAAAAGCTTGGGGTGAAATGATCTAATCCCATTAACTCTGGGAAGCGATTACGAGTTGTGTTGAAGGATCACGAGCCACTCACTTAGTGCTCAAATACTTGCTAACTGTTATCCGGATTTATGATATAATGCTGTTTTACCAAGGTTTTTTGTTGGCCGGTCTGTTATATACGGTTTTGTTGTATTCTTAATAATATAGGTATTTATTTATTTCTTAAATCTTTATTGTACACAAACAAAAATCATAACATAATAAAGAAATAACATATAACATAAAATGTTGTATTAAGGTACTGATGTAATAGTCAAAGTCTCTCTTTATTTATTACACGACTACGGCAAAGATAAAGGGTAGGGTATGTTTTTGACCGTTATTTAGTATCTTCGATGTACGGCTATAAACTTTTATATCTTCCTCAAAACCAAACGCTTTTAAAAGAGTTTTTTCAAGTTAAGTTTAAAAAATGTTAAGTACTCTTATTAAACTAATTTACAAATAGACCACTTCGATTATTGACTGACGTACACTGATTGTCTTTCCCATGTAGCAAAGTAAGCTGGCTTCTAAACTACTATTTTCTGCACTAATGTTACTTTTAAAAGTCACAATACTGGCCATCCCAAGCAGCACTATGTAGCGTCCACGCTTAGAAGCCGCTGTAATTCAGTAAAAAATACTTGAATATTTTATTCTTGTCTGTGCATAAATCTCTCGGACAACTTCCCCGAGTGAGTTTTATCGCGTAAAACATTTTCCTCCGTCTGTCATAGCTTAGGTATCTTTGACGCATTTCCTGGGCCCGAATTTACGTAATTATAAGATAAAATAATAACATTATTTTATTAATTATAAGATGTTTTTCTTTTTCACTTTTCGTCTCGTTATAATATGACATCATTCATGAACTCCTAGGTTTGAAAGTTTCTTGTATCTTTTCATGTTGAAGTATCAAAATACCCAATTATCAAGATACCCGATTGTATCTGCAATACTAGAGTATCGTCCGAAAAGAAATGATTAAGTTTCGGGTTTTCGAATTAGTTATGCCGGTATTTTACAATACGTGCTTCTTTAGAATCGGGTATCTGCTAGGTGATACTTTTGCGTGGGTCATTGTGGCGTACAAACGTTTACATACAAAAATCTAAAAAAAAAACAACAATTACAAAAATTATCTCAGCAACATTGCGTCAGCCTTGCGTATTCTGTCAGGCTATGTTAAAAGTTTTAAATCCGTTGGAAGCAGGTGTCACAGAGTCTCCTAGTCAAAAAGTTATAATTCACCAAACATTGTTAACACAGAATTGTTTAAATTCTTTATTTTTTAAAACATTACAAAGTATATGCCTCTCAATTTTGTGGACAGGTCCTAAAAGGGAAAAAGCCTGGTGATCTGCACCACTGGGTAAAACCTACGGCAGACACTAGCTCTCACAAAATTATTACATTAAATAAAAATAGTTTTACGGTAACCTAAGTACGCAGTGGAATGCCAAACATTGCTTTGTAATTCAAGGTGCTGTTGGTTTTGCTACTGTTCATGACCGGTGGTATCGCTTACCATCAGGCGAAGGACATGCTCGTCTCGAAATTCATTGCAATAAACATATTTTTTTTTATTCAAGTCCAAATTCCAATCCAATAATTGACTTGTGTTTAAACCTATTAATTATTTAATTCATTGAATTACTCTTTAAATACAATTTACAAAATCTCGGATACTCGCTAAGCTTCAATGCTCGATATCACTAAAATGACTACCAATATAAGTCTTGACTTTCACGACTTGCTTCTCTGGATATAAGAAATAGTCTCATACCTAAATTCGAACCCGTGATGCCCTCTTGTTAGTCTACCCACCAACATATAGCTCACTACGAGAACCGACATTTATACATGTCTTTATCCAGGTCACCTAGATATGAAGCACTAAGACATAATTAGCCTCACAATTAGCCGGTTTTTCTAAATGAGGAAAATATTTTGTAGCACTTTATTTTAATTAGGGTTTTGAGGGAGGATGTATGTATCATACTTCATTTCTCGTCTGCGCTCTCGAATGGGCAGGTAAAAATTTGAGTACAGCTTGGCCGACATAATTATATCCGACAGAGACTATTAACATCAATTCCCTGTTATTTCTATGTTATAATAATTCAGTCCATCCAAAGTTTGCCGGGAAGAGATTGCAGCTAGCAATAAGGCCGCGTATTGTTACCATGTCTTTAGTTTTAAGTATTTTATCTGTTATAGCTGCCCGGCCCAGCTTCGCCCGGGTACAAATAGATTTCTGTACAATAATATGTACGTATTATACATATAAACCTTCCTCTTGAATCACTCTATCTATTAAAAAAACCGAATCAAAATCCGTTGCGTAGTTTTAAATATTTAAGCACACAAAGGTACATAGGGACATAGGGACAGAGAAAGCGACTTTGTTTTATACTATGTAGTGATATTGTTTCTTTTTCATACATTTTTGTGTTTTATAAAGTTGGGTATATAAATTAAAAAAATCATTAATTACCGTTTGCCGGATATTGTATTAAAATTGCAAGTAACACCTGCATACATACATATTTCATCTTTAACTTATGGGCGCCTTCAAAGTTGCCGTGCTGAGGCCCCGCTTCTGTAGCGTTTTTATTAATTTTAATCGAATTCAAAAAATGAAATTATCAATTACATGTGTATGTATGTAATATTGTCATAATTCCACAATTTTATATATGTTATTATTGATTTAACTCATCCACGCTGCCTGTGTAGGCAAATTTGAAGGCACCTATAAGTGGAATAATAAATATGCAGGTGGTAGATACAATTTTAACAAAATATCATACGAAGGCACCTTTTTTAACCGACTTCAAAAAAAGGAGGAGGTTCTCAATTCGACTGTATGTTGCTTTTTTTTATGTTTGTTACCTCGTTTCTCTGTACTGTGTGAACCGATTTCGACCATTCTTTCTTTGATTGAAAGCTGATGCTTGTCATTTGGTCCCATAAAACCAAACATATAGATATTTAAATTAATATAAGGCATAGGTCCTACATGTTTGGTACTTGGCGGCCCGCCTTCGATATGTTATGCATATATTTTGATTTGTTGGCTAGTCAAGTCAATCAACAAGCGCAAGTTCCATGAAACAAATATTATTTTTTTGCTTTGCAGTGGTACTTATTATTTAGTTATTTTTTGGTTTTTAGTGGTTTTTTGTTTTGAAGTCGATTTTTATTTTTTTATTAATTCATCATACTGTTATAAAATATACCTAATAAACGCACATACAATGTATCGTGAATATGTACATACATATAATACAAATTGTATAAAACTACCTTACACGGAAGTTGAAGCGAAGATAAACTTGGTACACATCTCGAACACATTGCGGGGAACTTTCGTTCGGTTGAATATTCTCACGGATTGTTATGTATTCCGCAACTCTGTCGGCTCGCTGCTTTTATAATGAGGATTATATGTCACATTGGTGTGGTTTGAGTAGAGCGTTGTGTGAGGTCCTAAATTCAAATTTTAAGTCGGAAAACTCTTTGGATACTTTTTGAGGCTGGCTTGATAAAGTGGTCACGAATAAGATAATAAAAAAAATGTGGCCACCGCGCCGTAGAGATTTTTGGCTTTCGCCTTTTTGGAATATGTATTTATCTGATGTAGGTTACGTATATAAGTTAATCTCGAAAGAAATATTATTTGATCCCCAAAATATCCTTATTTGAGGATCGCACCCATACGTTCTCATTACATGGTCGGCTTCTTATCCTTTATCAGTAGGCAATACTTACCACGCTATTGCTATCAACAACTGAAAATGCAAATATCAGGCTGTTAAAACCGGAAAAAAGTAGTACCGGGAAAATTGTCAAAGTGTGGCCACGGAAGAGATTTTTACCATTGAGTTATAATGTACTACGTACAGAATGTATGTCAATGTATTACCTACGTCTTATTGGTTAACTTTGAGACACCCTCGCCTATATTTTGGGATATATAGAGGATAACTGATGTATGTAAAATACATAGTTAGTTCCGAACTAAAATATTAGTTAATCCCCAAAAATCCTTTGAGGAAACCATTCCCTCTCGTTACATAGACGACTTCTCATCCAACATCTGAAATACTTTCCATATTATTGCTATCAACAACTTTAAATACAAATAAGGTGTTAATATAAGGTGTTAAGACCCCTTAAAAATGGATGCATTTAATAAGTCCATTATAACCACAAAGGTCATTTCACGCTGACCGCGCACTGCGTAGGCAGGTGGCTCCAACTAATGGTTTTTTAAATTAACCAATTAGATGTATCGATGGACCTTGCGATTGGTGTTGATATGTGTACTTCCTCCATTATAGATCGGTCACGGTTCAGTGAAGAATGGAAATCCAGGGAATTATAAAAAATATTAAGAGTGGTCATTTTGTTAATTTGTTTTTGATGTAACACAGGGGACTTGGGATCTTTAGCAATCTATACGTCCTTCTGCAGGGCACGGGTATAGTCTATAATGGAGAGTACGATTGAGAAGGGTCAGGGGGTTACTTTATAAAATGAATACGAACTTCGAATGTTCGAACGCCGTATGTAAAACTTCACTAATGTGCCTAGATACTCCACAAAATGATCCTCTATCGTACGTCGCAACCACTGCCTTAGGTCGGAGAAAATGATAAGTATAATGGAGAATAATATCGATTTTTGTAAGTGGTAATATCATATCTTACGCCGGGCGTCGAGCATCCGAACATTCGAAACTCGTATCGATTTTATAGAGTAGCCCCCCTGGCCAAATAGTCCACCACTATGACTTAGTGCGCGTTGGCGGATTTTATATACCATAGTTTATTTTAAAAGTCGTTATGGTATGAAGGTTTCCCCACGATTTTTTCCTCTTCAACCTTATGGTGCATGGTGATTGACTATCAATTCACAAATCACTCCGAAATGTGACATCGGCAAGTCTCTTTTAAGAATAAACAAAATAGAAAATTATGTTATACATTAGAGTTTTAAAACATAATTACTATAACAATAGATATTTAAATTTAATAAAAAGAATAAGTAATAACGTAGGATACTAAAATATTCGGATGAAAATATTATTATACTTATTCAGTTTTGGATTTAATTCTTAAGCATGTGGCATTCCGAGTAAAACCAAGATTTTTTTAACTGGTCAATCTCTTTATCCAAATAAGATGTATGTCGAGAATTTTGTCCGAAATAGAGAATGCTAACACTAATATCGAAGCTTACGTGTAAAATAAATTAATATAATAATATTACTCGTAATATTTCTAACAATCCTATAATCAACCCTTCAATTACAAGAGAGGGCAGAGAGACAATACGACGCCCTTCTCCCTCGGGAACCAGACACGTGCCGAGATATAACAACGTTATTATAGCAAATAAACAATCATTACGTATGTTTGTATACTTTAATTAAATATTGACAATATGTTAGTGTATTTAGGTTATTTTGACCTGGTCCGGTTTCGTCTAAATGCAGTTAATTACCTTCGCCCTAAACTCTCTCTCTCTTTCTCTCACACACACACACATACACACATAATTAAATAAATATAATATAAAGTTGTTAGATTAGAATTTAAATGATTTACCAAACACAATTCATTTTCAACTGGTGGAAGGTCTCTCATATGTGAGAGTCCGCCTGAATAGGTACCACTGCATTGTCTATTTCTCCCGCCAAACAGCAGTGTAAATGCACTGTTATGTTCGAGTTTGAAGGACTTGTAGCTAGAATAACTACTAGACATATTGAAACTTAACAACCTATGTATGTCTCAGGATTGCGAACGCAGTGGAATGCCAAGCATTGCTTTTTAATTCGTGGTGTTGTTTGTTCCCGCTACTGTCTGAGCGGTGGTCATGCTGATCATCAGACGAATGGAAATGGAATGCTCGTCTCGCCATTTAGAGCATTAAAAAAATGCATATATTTCCAATAGATAGTTCGATTTCCCTGACCCATAGCAATTCGAACACCTAGACACTTTTGACTTTTCATATTATTAATTATACTTGATAATTGACTGAAACAGAATAAAGAGCTTTATCAATAAGCAAATACCAAGATTACTTAGGATCAAAAATACTGTTCGAAATACATTAGTAATCAGAACCTACATCAAGTCTATTCAACGATTGAAAACAAAATTATTGCCTTACAAACTCCAATAGAACAATATGTCTTTATAAACAACGTCGGGAGGATTTCGTACAAAATTTATAGCTCTCAACGTCTGCTCGTATAGAGCTTGTAACATAACGTCATGTATCACGAGCCATTTGCTCTTCTGCGCTCTTCAGATTTATATCGGTCATTAAGAATTGAGGCAAGCGGCAATAAAGCCATAAGTTCTCAGGCATACTCCGATTTCAATCTGTAAGAGATGAACCTAGGATTGTCGGGTTGAATTTGAGGAAATCCGAAAGTATTCTTCGTTTTTTTTTTATGTATATTTTAATTGCAATTACTTTTATAAGGACAGGAATTTTTGCTTTTGTTCGTATATAATTATCAGAACTTTTTTAAACGCCATATCACCAATTAAAAATGCAGCCACAGTGCGGCCGGGGACGTACTTGTATGTACATATTTATTTCGGATACAAATCCATGATGCGTCAGCGAAGTTTATAAATCAATGGCGTAATCACAGTAGATCTATAAACTAGTCACTAGTCATTGTTTATAAAAGAGAAATAATTATGTAATGGCAGTTTTTATTGAGAATATATTATTATGTAGATTACGGGTCGGTTCATGGAAAATCAAGTATCGTAATTGATTCCGTGGCATACTATACATATTAGCGCCATCTATTAGATTTATTTTAAACTACGTGGTAAGGAGTGAGATTCACATATATATTTTTTACATTGAGGGTAATCTATAAATAATAACGGTCTTGTAAAAAATATTATTTTAAGAGACAATGATAATAATAACTTCACTTAACTTGACATATTATTGTTTATTGGGTTAAGTATATCACTTTTTTAAACTTTTACCGTAATATTTTGTGCTACCGAAACCCATACATGATATAGTTTCGTACTATGCCAAACACATTTTCTTCCTGTGGTGTTATCATAACTAGCATGTATTGTTATCATTATTCATTGTTCGTATTGTAATTATAATACGTAATTCTACTCAATAAAATCATTCGGTAATTAAGTGTATTAACAGAAAAATTGTCGTGGTCATCATAATAATGCATAATATGACCACATGAACAACACATGTCTAAAAGTGAGAAAGACTTACTAGCATTTGTGAACAGCGACACCTTTGTAAATCATACCGTACTATTTAGTGACGTATGCGTATTTTTTAGTTCAACTGACACAGCACAGATGACATTGTTATAAATTTTTCACTTAGTTCAAAAAGTATTACAAAGATGGCACTGGTTAACAATGTTGCTTGCAAATGTGGTAAAAAATATTATATTTTTTATTATATAACAGTTTAAAAAACATAAAATACGTTGAAATGATACTAATATGAATATGTTCGATAAATAAAATACAAAAAGTGTTTTTCTTGTACAAATTCTAAAATATCAGTAAAAGTTCTACATCGCGCTTATGACATTTTCTTACTGTAATGATATATAAATAAAAATTATTCTGTGACAAGTGTACTTGCTTCGGCAGTACATATACTAAAATTGGAACGATACAGAGAAGATTAGCATGGCCCCTGCGCAAGGATGACACGCAAAATCGTGAAGCGTTCCACATTTTTTGAACGTTTAATTTTCAAATATTAACTCGCTAGAACAGGGTTTCCCAACCTTTTTCTAGTGCGGACCCCTAGCGCCACTTTATTATGATTAGCGGACCCCGATAAATAATACGATAAAAAATCGCTCACGTACTTTTACTTGCAAAAAAATCCAAGGATATATTACTTACATAAATTATTTAACTTTTTTTATTTTCTTTGTCTGTCTCGGTGGCGTAGTTGTACTAGGATACGGTTACAAAACTGAGGTCTCGGGTTGAAATCCCGGATTGGGCAAAGTGATATTGGATTTTTCTATTCATTTTATTAGTCCAGAGTGTTGTGCACGATATCGTGATAGGGTCCCCACCTATCACATCGTGGGACATACAAGGTGAAATGTGGGTATCCTGGCACCACTGCCTACTCTTTCTAGGAAAAAGGCGTGAGTTTATGTTTGTATGTAAATTATTGTAAAAATGTGATGGTTGATGTTGCGGTTTTGCGGTCAAAGTTGTAATATTTGGGTCATTGTTGGAGCCTTAAATCTGCTTCTAGTTGTAGTCTATTTCTGTATTTTAAAAACCCTTTTCGCTTTTTGTTGTCGTAATTTTTATGTTGTCTGCGGACTCCCTGAGAACGGTCCGCGGACCCCCAGGGGTCCACGGACCCCAGGTTAGGAAACCCTGCGCTAGAATGTACCTAATTCTGGAACAAAGATGCATTCTATTAAAATGGGTTTTTATTGTCTACTTTTCTATATTATAACGTGAAATTTTTCAATATTAATTTTTTCTAGCATCTAACATTTTTGGTATATATTGGCTCCACTACAAGCTGTCATTTTTTCCTACCGAAGTAGGATTGCCTCAGTCTACCGTGCTAGCCATGAAGTGTTGGCGGAATTCATCACATACGTTAGATTTTTTTATTCAAAAACCATACTGCTCAGTCTCAGCAGTTGGTTAGACGCCGGTTGTGAAACCTGAGACCGCGGATTTGATTTCCGCAACGAGACAAATGTTTTTTAATCACATCAATATTTCCCAGGTTTGGGTGCTCATACCGAAAAGTCTCTCGTAAATAAACACATTTTATTTCACTATTTACTTCGCACTTATCTAAATCTAGTGATGAAACTGTATAACTTCAAAACCTTTTATTTCGTTCCTAAGGTTGTGAATAAAGCTATCGTTAACATTTTCGTATTACCATCTTCCTATTAATAGACTTTCAACAAGATCCCGAAGGATAAAATGATGAGCTTCAAAGTATTTGAAAGTTCATCTCGAACAAATAACAAGCACCTTACTAGAAATTCTAAATAAGGTGTAAACTTTGCTTGTCTCATTTTTTGATAAAAGCAACATTTTCTATTAAAGTACGGATCAAAAGAATACGTCTCATATTAAAAAGTTTTTTTTGTGTTACGTAGGTATTACATAAAAGTCAGGAATTATATGTGCCCAAAAGCTCTTTCAGTAACACGTATTATGATATTTTTAAATATCAAATATTACCACTTTTATTTAGATGTACGGTAATGTCTATTTATATACAATTATGATATAAAATACAATATAAATTTTATTTAGAACTGCATTTTCTAATACGTTTGTCTGTTTATTTAGTTAAAAACTTTATTGAACACCAGTAACAAAAAAAAACAAACAAAATTTGCAAATAAGTAAAGAGTGCAATGGCGGTCTTATAGCTCGAGCCGATTTCTTCCAAACAAAACAATTTAATAATTTAATTTCGGCATTAACTATAACTACTAGATCTAGACATGACGGATAGCCGATACACGATTGCATTAATATCGCTGCATTGTTATTATTTTTTTACATTTTCAAACGTTGCTCTCCAATTGAGACACGACGCCCTACCTACCCCAAAGTGACAGCTATTAGGTGCTCTTCAGTACCAGCTCAGTCATACTTTAAGCCCAGTTTAAGTACAAATATTGCCCATTCACAGACAAGTCTTGGGGGGGTTGGATTGCACTTTTCGCGGCAATCAGTGTCTCATCGCTCTTTATGTGTAAGCACGTAGTCTAGATCGTCTAGACTATCACGCTTGGAATATGAAAGATTAGTTGCACTCTGAGGATTTTGTTGCGGAAAGGCAGATGCATTGAGTGTCTAGTTTTCAACCGACTTCAAAAATTCGAGTCCTTTTTTTAACATTCATGATTAGTAATTAAAGCCCTTGAGTACCACAGCGTCTTTAAAAAATAAAAGGGTTTACACTGTTAATTATATATATAATTATGTATATTTTATTCATGAAGTCACTAAAACTATCTCCCGGCTTCGTTTTCGGTAGTAGTCTTGATATAGCCTGTAGACCATTAATATTTTAGCTTAGCAGCAAAAATATTTAAGCTTCTTCACATCAACGTAATATGGTTTTGCTAACGTTACAATATTTCTAAATACTCGTTGAAAAAACTTTTAATGTAAATAAACAAAATCTAATAAACACAATGCTAATATAACAAAACTTAAGAAAACAATGTAAGACCGATCAAAAATTAAAATTTCCAAACCAATGTGAACTATACGAATAATTTCCAATCAGTCGGCTAGATATTTTCCCGAGTGAAAAACTATTTCCTCGGTTGCAGAAATGAGCAAATGTTTGCGGTGCTCTGCCATCTTCTGCTCTGAGAATTGGAAACGAACACATCATAGAACTTCGCTGTTAACTGAGAGAATCTAGCTCTTATAAAATTTTACATTTCAGTGTTACTGTTACGAAATTTCTAAAGATTCGTCCTTTGTTATCGGTGATATTTTGCAAAATTTCATAAGATTCGCGCAAGTTTATTACAATTTGTAGTAATATTATCTTTTTGGTAACATTTAGGCGTTCGAAAATAAATAAATACACCCAACAGTCAAATACTTTTCGGTCTCACAAAAATTTGTCGCGGTGCGGGTTTCACAGTCGGCGAATAACCAAAGGTAAGGTATATGTACATATGTAACCAATCTATGCGCCCATATGTAGATATTAAATGGGTATGCAAAATTTAAGAAACATGTTAATTCACCTATTCAAGAAATTCAACAGTAAGGAAAATACCTGTTCTAAACTTTAGGAATAAGATTTCCCACACTCCTTTCAAACCTCCTCAACAAATCCCAGCAACTGAATTTTACTAAATTTGTGTTTAATTATGGAAAAAAATTATTAAATCAAAATCTGTTAAAAACAAAAAACGTCCTTAAAATCTAATTAGGCACACCTTAATTCGATACGTGAAAACGTTAATCCTCTAGAATAAAGTGTACGTCCAATTAGCAATACCCATGTCTAGTCAATATTTTAGAATTCGACGAAAAAGGATTTATGTTTGTAAATCATTCGAGTCCCAATTAGTTGTTTTCATACAACTATTGAATGTTAAAATTAGACCGCAATTTAACACCGGATGTTTACTGCTTAGTTTGGCCGGTACACATACCGGGTATATCAAGAGTGCTACCGAAAACGAAGCCGGGCGGTAGTTTTAGTTACTACAAACACAACGCATCTAAAAATTTCGCTAAGAAATGCGACAATTTTTTTTTATTAGTTTTTAAATATCGTCAAGTTTAGGTGGTAAATCCGTAGTTTTTGCTATAATGATAATTTAAAGCCTTGCATACCATCCTCGTCCTTAAAAATAAAAGGGTATATTACACTATTTAAGAAAAAAATATGTATTTACCATCTTAATACAACGATAGAAAAAAATAACAAAAAAAAAATCGCCACAAATTTTTGCACAAAATTTAGTTGCATTGTACCCGGCTTCGTTTTCGGTAGCAGTCTTGATATAACCTGTATTTTGTATTATAAAGGATAATGCCCATTCATAGTATCGGTAACAATATCAATGATTTCGATACCAATACTACTTAAATTTAAACATACCATTTTTTATGGTTTGTCCTTAAACGTTTTCCCTGTTTTATCCCGGGCGAAAGATTTTCTTAAAATAAAGTAATTGTCATCAAATTGTACATTTTATTCACAGAGCCCAAAACAAAAAAATGTTTTTAATTGACTTCAACATATCTCCATGAACTCCGGGCCTGGGTCTCAATTATTTTATTTATAGAAAAAAAAAAAACGACAAAAAAGTAGGTTTCATCGAGGCACAACAATCTCCGCACCGATACTAAGTTTCATAATAAAATAGAAATTCTCCTTTACTAGAAATATTACATTATGATTGAAATTATTGTATTACGACCAGGAATCAGAAATGAGGAGATCCGTAAGAGAACGAAGATTACCAACATAGCCCATAGGATTGGCAAGTTGAAGTGGCAGTGGGCCGGGCACATAGCTCGTAGAACCGATGCCCGTTGAGGCCGAAAGGTTATTGAGTGGAGGCCACGTACAGGCAAGCAAAATGTCGGACGCCCGCCTACAAGGTGGATGGACGATCTGGCTCAGGTAGCAGGAAGTCACTGGATGCAGGCCGCTTCGAACAGATCATTGTAGAGATCCTTGGGCCAGGCCTATGTTCAGCAGTGGACTTCCTGTGGCTGATATGATGATGATGTTGATTACGACCAGGATCTTGATGTCAACAACGGTGACCTGAACCGGATTGGGCGCATGGATGTATTAGTAAAACATAATGCGTTCGTGGTTGGATGTCGTTTAGTATCCAGAAATCTTCGAAGAGCTGATGAACCAGAGAAACTGATTTCTTTTGTATAACAGATGTTTTTCCTTCATTTCAAAATCGGTCAATAATTAAAACATGCATACGTCTCCAATTTAAAAATATTTCCTCTAAGTTTAATTCGATGTCTTTCATTCCAACAGTCAATTCCACCTCTATTTCACCTAAACTCACTCAACATAACTCTTAAACTCAAACAATAAAGCGCCATTCATACAAACAGCACGAAAGAAACATACGTATGCATTAAAAAGACAAAGAGGTTTAATTAAAAAAGGCAAATTAAAAGTAACAAGGTCCGTTTGTATCGGAAACGGATTTGAGTTTATTTTCTGCGCGGAAGGTTGCCGGGATTGCGTCGGTATGGACCGTTACGCTCCGGCATGTTGGTATATAGTTCTTTGTTTATACTCCATACAGATTGTGTTTTGTAGACAGAATGTTCTACATATTAAAGCTGGATGAAAAGGGCTTTTGTCTCAAAGGGTAGACTATATTTTTAATATTAAAGTGTATTTTAGAGGCGAAATGTGGGTATCCTGAATTCGCCTCTGCCTACCCTTTCTGGGAATAATGCGTGACTTTATGTATGTATGTCTTTTAGAGGTATGAGTGGGTTTTAATTATACATTCAGTTTACCGCGAAGGAAACACCAAGAGGAGCCCTGCATGTCAGAGTTCTACACAAAATAATACGAGGTTATGTAAATTCCTGATACCAATAAGCTAGCAGTTGAATATAGCTTGAATCTTTGTCTTAAAGCCCTGATCAGCAGTGATATTTTTATGAGTTTATATTACGCTAATAATTTGCATTTAATGCTATATTTATTACTAGCAGTCCAGCCCGGCTCTGCCCGGGTGGGGTTACATTTTTCAAAATGGCAGCCAGAATGTTTAATTCCGATCCGACCATATGATGCAGAATGTGGACCAATCGGACCTCAAAAAACGAATAAAATTTCCTCGCTAGATTTTTCACTTCTGCTTCCCTCTTATAGTTCATAGTGTGATAGTATGCATGAAGCATTTCTGGATGAGAAGTAATGAACAAACAAAAACAAACATACTCTTCAGCTTTATATATTAGTATAGATTAATACTATATTAAATTAGTCAGTTAGCAAAAACACGGATATTCTTACTCAGAGAGCATCACAATTGGTGCCAGCTGTTACCAAAACGACAGGATTCATTCAATCGAAGTAAAAATGAGTAGGTTTAAAAATACGCCCACCAATCATTTGATAGCCTCCGTGGCGCAGCTGGTTTGACGCCGGCTGTAAATCGGAGGCCATGGGTTTGATCCCCGCAGCAAGCCAAATGTTTGTGTTACCCAAAGAGTATTTGTTTCGAGTCTGGGTGTTTGTGAGACCGAAATGTCTATTGTCTATCTTAGTTTGGGGTCAGAAATACATGACTGTTGGGTGTATTCATTATACTTATTTGTTTATTTATATTTCGGAGCTCGAACTAAATTTCACAATTGCAACTCAGAAAATCTACAAAAAGATTTCAAAAGTTGATCGGATATACAAAATCCAAGACTATTAAGGCGATCTTTAAAATATTTTTCATAAATGCTACATTTTGTTTCCTCGTAAACGTGCCTCGATGTCGTGTGAAAGTTCCATTACCCCAACCTCGCCTTTCCATATGAGCCCTTATCCGATCCTCCAAAACGAGCTACCTCATATTTTCGGCTTATAAATATCAGGCATCGCTTAAATCATTTTGGTATCATTATTTTCTAAATCATGTTTAATTTGGTTTTTGAATGGTGATAAGCTGTTCGTGTCTTCCACGTGTCATCTGTTTCAGTTTCATCTGTATTTTATTTGGTATTGATTTAAAATATTTACCCCAAATTATTGAACAGGTTTGAACAGACAGATTTTTAAAATAAATCCGTGTAAATGTAATGGTCTAACCTTTCTCCATCGTACTCTCGATTGTAAAGAATTTACGCGACCTGTAGTAAATTGATAAATATACAGAAATACTCAAAAGATTTTTATTCACAAAGCAATGTCTAATAATGGAGTTAGCAATATGATTACAATATTATGTCTAATACATTAGGTCTCTCATATGTGAGAGGCTGCCTGGGTGGGTACCACCGCAATGTCTATTTCTCCCGTCAAACAGCAGTTTAAATGCACTGTTGTGTTTCGGATTGAAGGACATTGTAGCCAGAGTAACTACTGGACATATTGAGACTTAACATCTTATGTCTCAGGATGGCGAGCGCAGTGGAATGCCAAGCATTGCTTTATAGTTCAAGATGTTGTTTGGTTTTGCTACTGTTCATGAGCGGTCGCATCGCTTACCATCAGACGAACGGCATGCTCGTCTCGCCATTCACAGCAATAAAAAAAAAAAAAAAATACATATTCAGAAAATATCTCTAACAAAAATTAATTATCGAAAAGTTGAAATACGTAAATAGGTCAAGTCAAATGACACTGGAGAAGTAATATGAAAATGTCTGAGCTGAAGGCTTTGATGAAATTCAATAACTCGTTCAAATGCTTCGCAGTTCACACGATCCTGAACACGAATACGATACTGATGCCGTATATTTGTAGCAGAATTTAAGATTATTGCTAAATATAATCCATGAACGACCGCCTTAGAAACAGTAATAATTTTCAAGTGTACATACTTTTTGGGTTAGCTGTAGCTGTAACGACTTGGTTAATTTTAAATGTATGTACATTTTCGTGGTTAAAGAAACTTCAAAAATCACACGTCTAGATGTGGTTTTTGATCATAAAAAATAAAAACCCATTTATTAAATTTTTAAATCTGTATCTGTATCTATATCTATACCAGCCCATATACGTCTCACTGCAAAACACAGGCCTTGAGAGTGGGTAGGCCATATAGTCGACCACGCTGGCCTATTGTGGGTTGACGCACTTTACATACCGTACGTGCTATAGTGCACGTTTCGTCGCGATGTTTTCCTTCATCGTTATGACATGAATCCAAAAATTCAGAGGTGTGTACTGGGATCCGAACCCGCGACCACCGTGAACATGTTGGCAGGCGCGTCTAGTCTGTTTACCAACAATCAACCACGCACTCAATAGTTGGTAACTAACTAGAGGTATTATGAGTAGCCTTGGCCAGCGTCATTGGATTGACCATGGAATATTTTTAACTCCATTTCATCAACATTTCGTTTCAAATTAACTATTTTCTAGTAAGCTTGCATCCAGACTAAAATACTAAAGTCCGCAAATTTTCTAATCTCGTCACCGAGGCAATAAAACTGTACGTCATCCACCCAAACTGGATCCTTTTGTTCTTGCGACTAATGAAACTCCAATCCGACGCATAAAAACTTTTTGTTGCTAATTTACTTGGCAAATAAAAAAAGTTTAGGTGCTAACATTTCGAAAACTTGGGAATAGTCATTATTTATTACAACTGTATATTATGTTTTATGATTTGTTTTGGTATAGGTTTGTGTTATAATTCGTTTCTTCTTTGCAGGAATTCGGGCGAGCATGCAGTGTGTCTTTTGGTAAGTGACTTTACATGTATTCTTTCTTTAAATGTATAAGAATTGTTTGATAGGGGCATTTAGAAATGTAACTTTTTTACATGCGGATACTTAGACTATTAGTTAAATCCATTAAGGCGTATTGCAACTATGATAAGTTATACTCGTAATTCCTACTCTCGATTGTAGAGGAGGCCCGTGCCCTGCAGTGGGACGTATATGGGCTGATAAAGAAGTAATTCCTACTGAATCACCTCAAAAGAAAAAAAAACTGTATTTTAAGAAAATATACCATAGATAACAACAAATATAAATTATACTAGAACAAAAATTGTATCTATCGGTACAATATAGTTGTTTGTGTAAGCAAATTCATAAATCAGTTTTAAATAATTAATCAAACGACACAAACTAGCCTAACACGGCTTACTAGATTCAAAAACCAAAATTCTGTACATAATATTCTGTACCGAAATGACCGTACTAAAAATACATGCACGAAATGTCCCTCGGCCGTTCACAAAATTAGCGTTTTATAAAGTTGTGAAAATTTAACAAGCGTGTACTTTTGGCACATGACCTAATATCGTTCCTGGGTACATGTTACGTACACATTTCGTTGGAGTCGAGTGTTTTACGTGACCACATCCAGAACAGAGGAGCTGTAGAGAGGATTAATAAGACTATACCGGGTATCTCAAGACTGCTACCGAAAACGAAGCCGGGTGGTAGTTTTAGTGACTACAAACACAATGCAATTAAAAATTTCGCCTAGAAACGCGACAATTTTTTTTTATGATTTTTTAAATATCGTCATTTTTGGGTGGTAAATCCATAGTTTTTGCTAAAATAATAATTTAAACTCTTTTGACAGCCTCCGTAGCGCAGGCGGTAAGACACCGCCTGTGAAACGAGAGGCCGCGGGTTCGATCCCCGCACCGAGAGAAATGTTAGTGCGGCCCACAAATATTTCTCTCGGGTCTGGGTGTTTGTGAGACCGAAAAGTCTCTCGTAGTTCCTGATACCCACGACACAAGATTCGATCTTAATGTGGGGTCAGGACTATGTATGTGACTGTTGGGTGTTATTATTATTATTATTATTATTTTATACCTTAGAGTATTTATAAATAAAAGGTTATATACTATTATTTTAGGAAAAAATGTATTTACCACCCAAAAATGGCCATAGGAAAAAAATAACAAAAAAAAAAAATTGACGCTTTTTTTTGCAACTTTTTCTGTTGCATTGTGTCTGAAGTCGCTTAAACTACCACCCGGCTTCGTTTTCGGTAGCAGTCTTGATATACCCTGTATATATTTTGTAGGCACATTTTCCTTGCATTTTAATAATTATATGATTTTCTTTGTGAATATTGATAGGTGGTTGTAATTGTTTTATATCAGGTGTGCATATTTTTTAGTGTTCTCTCCTTGCTGGGTAAAGAAATAATATACTGAGTTTAAAAGATCGCGGCTTTTTATAAAATTCATTTTAATTCTCAATCTCAATCATTGTCTGTTGTTTTACGAGTATTATAGGAACGTGCCCCGTCTAGAAAAGTAAAGGAATAATATTCTGTCTTTACTTTAGTAACTACGCAAGCAGGAGTAATAAACTACACTAACTTCAATACCCTTATAGACTTCCAGCTGAATACGATTGTATGTACAATGTTTTTCCTCCTTAAAGTATACTTGCCTTATTTATAACTATTTATTAGATTTCTATCGACTACAAAAACTTCGATTTACAAATAATAAAATAGGCATTATATAAAATGCTACAAAATATAATCGTATTTAGTGTATTTAAAATCTCAATACTTTTATCATAGCAACACCGCCTGACCACTCCACAACTTCTAATATTTTTAAATTTTACTCCTCTTATAGAGAAAAGTTATGTGTAGTTACAAGGCTTAAAAGACAAATGCAGAGTAATGGGAAGTCTCCAAGGCTTCCCGCCATGCTTCAAATACAGGGTATTAAACTAGGTTTTATTAATGAGTAAGGATGTCTAGACACGGTTCAGGGCATCCCAGGTGTGAATTAAATTCTGCATCGCAAATAAATCAATTTGGACCATAAATCTTATGTAATAGGGTGCATTTTTAAAACGTCTGAATTAATTGTGGTAATTTTAGATATCGTTGTGATAGGTCCCATTTAAAAATGGTGATATTTTGCGAGCTGGAAAACTCTGAGAGGTTCATATCATAGAATTATATCTGATGGGAATATGAAATGCTTTTAAGGATTGGAAAAACGTGAAGTTACTTCAATGATCTAGAATTAAACGAGGTCGTGAAGGAAGTTAACGAACTAGTTAAAAGGAAGGTTGTTTTTTTCGAAGAGGTGCAACGTTCTTATCGTTATAGTTGCCCATGAGAATGGGTTTATTTTTTAACTGATGCATTATCATTAGTTGCAGTATATTTGTACATTAATAAATAATTACCTTGAGTAGGCAGAGACCATTTTGTTTCTTCCGGTAATAGGAATAAAAAATATCGATAACGTCTAGTTTCACTAACCACACGATAGTATTTGAATAACTTAACGATTACATGTTTATTAGTTTACATCATATTAAAATTACCGAACGATGCAAAAAATTAATGGTACGACCAGAAGCTAGCAAATAATTTACATTTGAAAAAGTGTCACGTTTACTCTGAAACACAGCGAGACCAATGAACATAAACATTTTGAAGCTTTCATTTGTTGAGAGCGTTCCGTGAGAGATTGGGAATAAACTGGGTTGTAAAGCGCGGTTTATACCGCGATACTATAGGACAGTGGTTCCCAAAGTTGACTTGACACCACCCACCTAACAAAATCTGTCCAATTCGGGACTCAACTTTTAGTCATAAAGGGAAGATAATTGGTAGTATAACAATTAATTACAAAAAGTGGATGAGTATAACACCTACCTGTTCCTGTAATTTTAATATAAACGGTGCTTTTGTTTCTAATTTTTAATTATAGTTTTAGCATCATCTTTATTCGTGGTAAGTTTGATTTGTCCAATTAATTTTGGTACCTTTTTAGTTTTAATGCTGATAATAACCGAAAATGCCCCCTCTATTGAGGGACTAAAGGAGAGCAGGATTTTTACCTTTATTAATTCAGGGCCCACGTGACTTTCGCTCACGACCCAACAGTGGGTCTTGACTCATAGTTTGGGAAACGCAGCTCTAGAACCATCAGCACGAGTGCTCGGTTTAAAATGTTTGATTGCGATGTGATACGTTTGTTTTTATATAGGTTCTAGAAAGAGGATTTAGGAATGTAATATTTTGTAATATTTGAATGTCAATCTTCATTGAGGGTTCTGAAGTACGCCTTAAAGTGGATAAGATTTAGCATTTTACTGGTAGGAGGTGGAGGTCTCTCATAAATGTATGAGAGGCCGCCTGGGTAATTGCCACCGCTATGTGACTTTCCACAGCCAAACAGTAGAGTAAATGCACTGATTTTTTCCGGTTTGAAGGACGTTGTAGCCAAAGTAACTACTGAACATAATCAGAAATCTTATGTCTCAGGATGGCGAGCACAGTGAATTTCCACTTATTGCTTTTTAATTCTTGATGTTGTTTTGCTTCTGTTCATGAGCGGTCGTATCTTACGATCAGGCGAATGGCCTTTCAGTCTTGCCATTCATAGAAATAATAGACCGGGCATGCCGGACTTTTACCGGCTAAAAACCCATGTCTCCATCTGCACTTTGGAGGAGCTTTGGGACCTCAATACGAACACGCCAAACGTCCCCCAGCGCTAGAGCTAAAAGCTCTCAACCACAAGAAACTCCGCAACGGTACTACGCAGAAGAAACAGGGCGATTTCTTTCACCACCGTTGCGTCTCCTTCTCCGAGCGGGATCGGCCCTTTCGCGATCACGCTCCGTAGCCTCTTTATGAAGCATTACTGCTTCACAGAAGACGACCACGGCTTTCCATTTTGACTCTCCCTCCAGCATCGCCATTATCACTGCTGGCAGAGAGAGATCACGTCCAATCTGCGAGATCAGACCCTGCCGCTCCACTTCCCACGCAGAACATTGCGCGAGAGTGTGTGCAGCTGAGTCCTGGTCTCCGCTATTGCAGTGGTGACAGTTCGCCGTCGTTTCACGCCCTATCTTTTTCAGGTAATCAGCAAAACACCCATGTCCGGTGATTACCTGAGTAAGTCGAATAAGAGAGTCCGTCCGTCTCTTCGTTGCATCCAGGCTTCGAAGACTGGCAGGATAGCTTCGACGAGACTTAGTATCCTACGAGACATTTTCCGTACTAGAAATAGGATTTACGCCAGCAAATTCATGAAATTGTAGTTCTTTATACAAACGTAAGTATTTTATTAGTAATTTTATTTTTATTTTATTTTATTTTATTTTAAAACATGGAAAACTTACGGCTAATAACAGAATGATTAGACACAGTATAAATAACATAGAGCTAATAACAAGTTTTCACTTATAGATACACTAATACAAAAAAAAATATTCTAATATGTGTAAGAAAATAAATAACTTATTGGCTAAAGAAACTTTGGCTCAAGCGCCTTCTCGCCATAGACACACTGGTTGTAAAAGCATCAAGATCATGTTGTTTACACAATTTATTAAAGGTCCTGGTAGCACGCACCAAATAACTATTCTGTCTATAATTCGAAGATGCCTTGGATACATGTATTGGTGGATTAAAACGAATTGATCGAGTAGGAATATTAAGAAATATTTTCGCCAAAAGTTCGGGGCTGTCAATATCATTTTGCAATATTTTTAAAAGGAATATGCAGTCACTTATTTCTCTACGATTACTAAGAGGCAGTAGATGGAATTTTTTGCAGAGTTGGAAATAATCATCGGTGCTGTATGGAATTTGTTGGTGGAAACAAAGGTATTTTACAAAACGTTTTTGTATATTCTCAATACGTTCAATATATTTCTGATAAAGTGGGTTCCAGACCTGCGACGCATACTCAAGATGGCTCCTGACAAATGTGCAATACAGTATTTTGAGAGTTTTGGCCTCAGTAAAAGATTTAGAGATCCGCATTATGAATCCAAGGGATTTTGAAGCCTTCGTCACAACAGCTTCAACATGTCTGTCAAAAATTAATTTGCAGTCATGATATACCCCTAGATCACGAGTGGTATGGCACCTGGGTAATGGTAGGCCTCCCAAAGTATAGTCAGTAATTAAGGCATTATGTTTCCTTGTATAAGTAATGACGGAACATTTCGAAGGGTTCAAATCGAGTTTATTCAATTTACAATACTCTTGTAGTCGACAAAGATCACTCTGAAGTGCTTCCATATCATTGAAATTAGAAATAGTCCTAAAGATCTTCATGTCATCTGCAAAGCATAATAATTTAGAGAATTTAAGACACAGGCCTATGTCGTTTACATAAATTATAAATAGTAGCGGCCCAAGCAATGATCCTTGTGGTACTCCACTAGGCACGGATACCCATTTCGACATATAATTATTAAGCACTACAGCTTGTGACCTATTCTCTATATAGGAAGAAAACCACCTAAAAAGATCACCACAAATTCCCATGGAGTTCAACTTTTTCAACAGGATCCCATGGTCAATACGGTCAAAGGCCTTGCTATAATCCGTGTAAACGACATCGACCTGCTCACCATCATCCATGGCTTTGGTAATAAAATCATTAAGAAGGATTAAATTCGAGGTAGTGGACCGACCCTTTAAAAACCCATGTTGGAATGAACTAAATGATTGAGAAAGAGTTGTGTATATCTGATTGTATATTATTCTTTCAAAAACCTTGGCTATAATACGCACAGTATTGAATTTTTGTAACGTACTGTAATTTTATGCTAGCCTATTTCAGCCGATTTACACAGAATGTACCCGAAACGCCGATATTTTTCAATCCAGGTAAACAAATATGCTACAAGTCGTTTAACCAAAAGTGCACTATCTGAACCAGGGTTCAAGAAGGTCACGTCCCTACATGACCTTATTCCAACAAGGGTCATATTAAGGGTTTACACCTACCCGGTTTGTAAATGGGCGGGTAATTCAAAATAGACCCCCAGGATTAAAATTCGAGTCCGCGCCTAAACGCTGTAATCCATTTAGGAGTTCTGTTTAGTGTTATGGGAGGCGAGTTTCGTTAATTTTACACCAGCATTGCGTCTGTATAATAAAATTACATAATAAATGTTTATTTTTGACCAGAGTTACATGATTGGATAAAAAAAGGTCCTTATTCGAATTACTTTACTTCTGGGCTTGGTAATTAGTTGAATACAGAAAACAATTTGGTGAATTAAAGTTTGCTTTTAGGCGAGATAACAAAATAAGTGTTTGTTTTTTTTTTTTATTTAATTAATGTTGAGACGAGCATACCGTTTATTGCACATGACTTAATATATTTATATATTTGGTGACATAAATATATGTATTGTAACTCTAAAAAAGCTCATAAATAATATTTTTAGACGTTTGTAAAGCGAAATATGTTGTGATTAATGTTTGGTTTGGTCTCGCCGCGGCGTGCGTTGATACGGGTTAATGCTGTTATTTTAACAATGTGGATTTTTGTGTAAAATGTCCTTGCGTCTTGTACAAAAATATGTGAAATGTTTTACGAGCAATATTTATTATATAAACTCACGACTTTTTCTCAGAAGGGGTAGACAGAAGTGCTACCAGGACGCCTACGTTTTGCCTTGTGTGTTCCGTAATTCGTCCCAAGATTTTATAGGATATTGGCCTGTCGCCATATTGGGCACAACATTCTTGACTTTATAGTCAGGACTGATATTGGATAGAAAAATCCGTCCAACCCGGTATTCCAACCGGAGCCCTGAATTTTTCAATGTATCGATAATAAAACTATAATAACTACATTTTTAATTTACCGGCAAGATCGCCTGAATTCAGACAAATTATATGTATAATCCTGGAAAGACTAAGACTATTGACAGCTTGGTTACATAAAGTCACGCAAGATTTTTGTGAAAAATATTCAATTTCCACTATGTGCTCATGACCAGATATTGATATGCTTGATTCTCTTTGCCATATTTTTAAAAACTAATAATATTATACACGGGAACTAGTCCTGGAGCCTATATGTATTTTATGAATTTAAGAGCCTATTCTTTAAAAGCCAGGCATCTCCTTTGCGTAGGAACAGCGATGTGCCGGAATGCAATTTCCGCTACGCTTTCAGTTTGCTATGCTCGGTTATTGATAATAAAACATTTCAGCCGCTATTATACAAGCGAGCATTCTTGATGGAATAAGATATTTCGCATTTTACAAGTTTATTCTTTAATAGACTACTAAAGTATATTTTAAATATTTCGTACAGAGCGTCTCACAGCGATGCCACATGGAAGGGAAGTAACCTAAATATTATAGATACAATTTCACTGAAAGAAGCTATCTTCTTGATATCTATTTATCATAGTAAAGATGAAAAAAATTTAAACTACATTCAAAGATTTTTGAAGAATGTCTGATACGGAAAACGAACCCTCCATATCCATTCAAATCCATCATTTCACGATACTAATCAAAACAGAATAAGAAATTGATAAAATCAGTCTTCCTTCTATTTAAGATGCTATGTTATATGACGAATAATAATCCTTATGATCGAGCATTTGATTAGTATGTTAAATGATGTTCGTAAAATTGTCTGTCCACAATATTAAAGTACCTCCAAGTTCGCCTGCATGTGCCATCGGCGTGGGAAGACCTGTGTATTTGGCTGATATTGTTATTGCAAAAAGAGTCATTCGATACACGTACCTACTGTACCTCTGACAAGCACTGGAGTCTTCTATAATCAGGTACTAAATTAAGAAGACCTAATATACAATTAGGCTGGCTCGGCAAACCAAAGCTCTCGGATTCGAATTCTGAGGCGGGCAAAGTGATATTGAAATTTTCTATTTATTATGAGCCTGGGGTCAATAATTTGTACCCGGCAATAGGGACGGAAAATAAAGGCACAACGTGAGTCCGAATTGAAAGAAAGAAAGATTTGTTTGAATTGCATTGCATTTGTTGAATTGCACCTCTCTGTCTCTGTCTGTGTATCATGTATGTATATAAAATTATGAACACAAATGCTCTCACATAAAATGACATGATTTGAGCTTTACAATTTTACAATGTTTTTAATCCTTCAATCCTATGATCAGCGGAGGTAGTAACACACCATTATATTTTAACACACTTCTCCTGAGTTACACAGCAAAAAAGAAAAGAGCATAAAAATCAACAGTTCATTAGACATACACGGCTTCCTCTTAAATCATTAGGAAAGAGCGTGTAAGCGTGAGCCCCGACTCAATAGACGCAATCTGCCGACTCTTTCACATTAACTTCATTTGCCACAGCATTCATCGCACCTACTATTTTGATGTTCACGAATTTACATTTGAAGAAGTAAATGTTTTTGAGGTAAAATTAAAATTGTCTTTAATCTATAGTCTTAAAGACAATAGTCGGTAAACTATAGTCTAGAACCTTTATTATATTGATTAAGGTCTTGATTAGCGTCATCAAAAAGACAAAGCAGACATCACAGAAAATCAACAAAAAAAAAAAATTATTGAATCGATCGTTCGAAGAAACGACAAAGTTGCATTGCCTATTTATTCCAACTGTTTTTGCTTTTTTTAACTTTGATAAATAGATGTCTAGGAAGAAAAGTACCATAAGAGATCAATATTATTTCAAAGTAAATATAGGTAAAATCGACCTATTATTTCGAGGATTTCAGTACTAATTTTACTCCAAATAATTCGGTAAGCAAGACAACAATATTGACGAATATATGAATGCGGTACTTAATCAAACAGAAATCAGAGCGTGGTATGTTTTGGAGCCTACTTCGATGTTGCGATGGGTAAACAACGCGAGTAAATACTGAGAAATCAACAACAGTACTTGTCGAGAGGGAAACCTCAATGTAGTCTTATCTAACTGTACTTTTAGTTTAAAGCTGAAATGTAAAGGAGAATACCGATTCATAGTATCGGTAAAAAATGTCGTTTATCCCGATCCTGATACTGCTTAAAATATATACCGGGTATATCAAGACTGCTACCGAAAACGAAGCCGGATGGTAGTTTTAGTGACTACAAACATAATGCAACTAAAAATTTCGCGAAGAAACGCGATATTTTTTTTAATATTTTTTTAAATATCATAATTTTTGGCTGGTAAATCCATAGCTTTTGCTAAAATAATAATTTAAACTCTTTTATACCTTAGATTCTTTATAAATAAAAGGGTATACACTATTGTTTTAGGAAATAATGTATATACCGCCCAAATCCGACCATATGAAAAAAGTAACAAAAACAAAAACATTTTCTTGTGTCTAAAGTCGCTTGACCTACCACCTGGCTTCGTTTTCGGTAGCAGTCTTGATATACCCTGTATATGGTTTATCGTGTCTTAAACGTTTTCCTATTTTATCCCGGACGAAAGATTTTTTATAAAATAAAGTAATTATCATCACAATTTACAATTTGTTCAGAGTTAAAGAAAAAAAAAATTTTTTTTGGGCTTCCAAATTCATTCTCCTAAGAACTCCAGGGTCTTGGGTCCTGGGTCGCAATTATGTTTATATTTAGTGATATTTTTTTTCCAACACATAAAAGTAGGTTTCATTGAGACACAAAAATCTTCGCACTTGTGGTATAGAACATACCAGGCACCCATTTCGCCTAGTATGTTCTATCCCACGATGTGATAGGTGGCGAGCCTATCAATAAATATACAAATTCCTGACTTCGGGCTGATGATGAATATAAAAATCCAATATCACGTTGCCCGTCCCGGGATTCGAACCTGACATCTCAGCTTTATAACCGTACCGTAGTACAACTACCACCGAGGCAGCGACAAAATGTAATACAACCAAAAATAGGCAGAAGTTGTAGATAATCACGAAGTCATAAATCATAATACAGTTTCATAGAATTTCAAAAGGATCATTTAAATTCAACCCTCAGTATTTTCATTTGAAAACATAACTGTGAATCTAATTGAGAACTCTTTTCTTTGTACTTATAAAGAATTCAATTTCCCTTTCACCTTAAACTCTGTAAAGGATTTTCATTTTATTAAGCCATTTCATTTCCCGTCCGCATTCACAAAATATTAAACAGCCAATAATCTTATGATTTATTTTGGGATTTTCATTTTGTATCATTTCTATTTAAATTTAAATGTCAGTTCGTTATTTGTTTTTTAAACAAATGGTGTTTAAGCTTTTGTCATCTCATAAGTCTGAATTTTACAGGCATTTTAAACGTTTTAAACTGTAAATTATGGTGCTAATATTCATTACTTTTAGTTTATATTATTTATTTTATTTTTTCATTGAGGGAAGCCTATGTTCAGCAGTGGACTTCCTTTGGCTGATGGATGGATGGATGATTTATTTTATTTACTTGCGGTCGGGCCCGACTGCGCTCGGATGCAGACAGTTTTTGAGTCCCGTCCATATCAGCAACAAACTATTTTGCATACTAACTGTTAAGCCAAGGTGTCAGCTATCCCTATACTAAATTTCATCTAAATCGATCGAGCAGTTTTTGTGTGAACGAGCAACAAATATTCATACATCCATACTTACAAACTTGCGCGTTTATAATATTAAGAAGGATAGATATTAGAGTTGCCTTGTACCGTAAAATTCAAGCTTATTTCTTTGTTTCTGTATTGTTTAATAGCGTAAAGGTTACAATAAAAAATAACTTAAAGTCAGCTCAAAACGAATATACCGAATAGGAAAATGTCACCGCCAAAACGAAGTCTACATTTTCCTCGCAAAATATAATTAAAATACGTCGAAGGCACACGTCCATTTGTGTGTTGGCAAAATAATTTTCAATTTTCAGTGTGTCTATCACACGGGGCAGCGTCGGCGACCGAATTTTATACAAATTGCAACACGTTTCCGGAAAAGAATTTGCGAACTGTTCTGTGTTCAGGAAAGCTTGAATTGTCATTTTTACTCGTCCCACGAATATACCCTAGTTTTTGCAATAGAGGATGTTTTTTTTAATTTTATCATATTGTGTTCGTGATATCGTAATTGGTACCGCACAGTTAGATTATTATAGTAAGTAACAAGACGGTAGCAAAGAACGTTGGTAAAATCATGGTTAATGCATTCTTAAGCGTCTATAAATTTAATGTATAAAAATGTTAATAATTAATTTTCTAAGTAATTTTGGTGCCTAGCTCACGGCGTACCTAAGCCTGAATTACGAAAACACATTTTTCGTAAAACTCTATTGATATTTGCTTTATTTTTGTTGGAGAAGCGTTATGTCGTTTCAATGTTGCCATTTTTAAATATAAGCTTGACTGGCTTTCTTGGATTATCTTTCACAGATAATTAATGTAAAAGAATAGTGCAGAGAAGTGAGAACAGCAAAATAATCACTGATTAATTAATTAAGGAATAACAATTTGTTTCTGTCGCCCGAAAGCGCTATTGTGCAAATAATAATATATAGTTGTCCCCTCTTTCCTTTTTATTTCATTGCACATGATATTACTATTAGCTTAATAAATAAGTACTCGATGTTTAACTGTATACTGTATCAGCCCATATACGTCCCACTGCAGGGCACAGGCCTCCTCTACAATCGAGAGTACGATTGAGAGTGGTTAGGCCATATAGTCCACCACGCTGGCCTAGTGCGGGTTGGCGGACTTACATACCATAGAAATTTTATAAATCGCTATGGTATGCAGGTTTCCTCACAATGTATTCCTTCACCGTTTTAGTGCGATGTTTAAATTGCGTGTAAAATATATTTTTTTACTTTTATTTGTGCGTCATCGCTTTGCCTCACGCCAACATCTGTATCAGCCCATATAATACGTCCCACTGCAGGGCACGGGCCTCCTCTACAATCGACAGTACGATTGAGAGTGGTTAGGCCATATAGTCCACCACGCTGGCCTAGTGCGGGTTACACGCCAATATAAATGCAACAAAATAACATTAACTACCCACAGAATATGACAAGATATAGAAAATCTGTAAAACTTTATAGTGGAATATCTTTTTTCCTAGGCTTTTAAATTCGAAATCTATATTTTAAAATATTTTTCATCTTCTTCATCAATACACACCAAAAAAATTACAACAAAAAAATGTATGGAGGATTACCATTGTACTTTAAAGTTTTTTTAATTCTGATTGAATTGATCTGATTAACTCTAGCCTACAAATTTAGTTAACGTAATTAACTTTATTTATTTATGTTATTATAAATTAAAAAAATATATTTATATTATTAAAGAAACCGATAGTTTCATCCATGTTTTAACCTCATTTCTCGCTTCAAAATGTCAAAACGTAAAACACGGAATGGCATAATTTGGGCATAATTATAAAAAGTTCCACCCTCATCCAATTATAGATTAAGAGCGTATACACCTTGCGCGCAAAGTCAACTATAGGTACTTCTTCGTTAATTTCACGCACACATAAGCGACCAAAGCTGTGTGCGTAGAGCTGCCGCGTCGGCTCGCTATACAATCGGCTCAAACAACTTAGATCCGTGCGCTTCAAATATTCAATTGAAATGTAACTGTAGTATAATATCATAAAAATATTTTATTTGCATTATAAGTAGACAAATATTACTGTGCAAGCAAAGAATAATACAAATTTTGGATACTAATCATATTTTCGTTATTATTACATTGTTAAGTTGCATTCAAATCAGTGTTCAATCAGTATACACTACGGACGTTTTATGAATCATTTCGTGTTCGAACACATAAATAGTGTTAGGGGCCTTACAACCCCTTACAATTACGAAATATATTTAATTTTATATTACAATACATAACATAATTTAGCCTCGGAATTACATCCCATTATATTACCTGAAACATAATTTATACTCACTACAAAATTATTGTAGGTAATAAAAATAATTAAATATTTTACTACCAAAGTACTAAGATGTGGTAATCGCATTCCGCGCGTGGCTATTTTTACTACGCGCGGCATAATCGACTGCAGCCAGGCCGGAGCGACGAGCGATACGTCCTCCCTCTAGAAGGCCTTGCGGCGGTCTGATTTGATCCACGTCGGACAGCGTGTTTTATAGTGGTTTTTAAAATATTTGTAGAAAACATGAAAATTAATTTTGTTGAAATATAAAAATGGTAATTTATTAATAAGATGTTCTTCTATTGTAATATGCAATTGCTATAAAAAATTATGTACGATAAGTTGGTGAAAAAAAATATGTTATTGACGAGAGTTTCTGAATAATTTCGCATTGTTTAAATTTTTATTTTTCAGGAAGTAAAGACAAAAAGATTATTTTTCTCAGCAAAATCCCTCCATAAGGGTCTTATTAGTCTGATAATATTTTTATTTTCATCTTATATTTAGTGGTTTCGGATATCTTAAGCTTCTAAATTGCCATTTAAAGCCTAAATAACGAAACTTGTGTTCAGTAATCCGTATAGTACTCACAAATTATCCATCAATCTATAATGTTTTCCACCAAAATCCCTAGATAATAACCTTTTCTAAAATTAGTAATAATTATTTTTCCTTTAAATTGTTTATTGGTGGCTATTAACTCATTTGAAAAGTCCTATTTTTAAGCCAAAAAGCGCGTGCAGGGTATAAACGCTCTTAAGTCTTTTCAAACGTCTGAAATGAGAGAACTTTAAATTTTTCCTTTTAAATTACTATTTTTGTAATTAATATTAAAAAACGACCTTATTTAGAATACCTAATAATTACACTTCAGTCACGTCTATTATTCTTATACAAATTGCGATTAGAGAGAAAAAAAAATAATTTCTTCTCAACGAAGTACAGAGTGTTTCCACTACATAAACAAAGAATTTAAATTTCTTTTAATAAGGTATGAATAATTAGAGGTTAGACCCCAAAAAGGTTATCTCGTAATGAGCCAAGTGCGGTGGACCCTCTGAATTAAACAGATATTGTGGGCTCAGTGATGAAACTTGGTGTTGGTCGAACCGCGGAAAGTATGAGCGAAGCGACAAACCTTTTAAGTAGGTAATTGGTTGGTACTGGTGGGAAGTAACTCGAATGTGAGAGGCCGCCTGGGTAGGTGCCACCACTATTTCTATTTCTCCCACCAAACAGCAGTGTAAATTCACTATTGTGTTTCGGATTGAAGGACATCGTAGCAACAGTAACTACTGGATATATTGAGATTTGTAATTCATGGTGTTTGGTCTTGCTTCTGTCCATGAGCGGTGGTATCGCTTATCAGCAGGCGAACGGCATGATCTTCTCGCCACGTATAGCAATATAAAATAAAAGCATTTTAGTTATTTTTGTGAAGTTGTTGGGTACAAATTTGTTGTAATTTGTCGAGGTATTGTTGAAGGTTGACAATAATTAGCAATGTGATGAATACGGTCGATGAAACTTAAGGCAAAAAATAATAAAAAATAAAGAAAAAAACAAAGGCAATGAAACTTAAGCTTTTAACAATACTCTTGCCCGATGTCATTTGATACGTCAAAATCCTTCTTTTAGTTTGTGATATGCTCGACACAGTGAACATTTATTATTTACGGCATTTACAATTCATGTTTTTATGATAAAATCCACTGTGATTCAGGCTACAGCTGAGCTCAAAATTCATTATTCCCCAATGGTTGTTAATATCCTAAAAAGTCCGTCCTGCCGCTTATAAAAATCGCTTTTAATGTAACATCAGCCTTCTTTCGTGGGGCAGTAAAAAATAACTGAAAATAAACTGTAAAGCCGTATTTAGCCTGAGTGGAACTGGGATATGTCTACTTGGATTAGATGTTTCGAATCAAGGGACATAGGACCTTATTGTCATACATTATATTTGTAATACATTTCAAAATTGTTTGAAGTGTATTTCGTGTCTACTATAATATGGTACCAATTTTCTGGAGTAATGTGGACTCATTTTGGATAGAAGGTTTTAGAGCGTAACCTCTAGGTGACCTTTGCCTTGAAAATTATGTTAAAATTCGTCGATTCAGAATACTGAGAAACGGTTCGACGTTTATATTTTTAGACCCTGTAAATGACAGATACATTGTAATATTTTTGTTAGCGTATAGCGATCTCCGAATAATTTGATGATCATTATTTGTTTTCTTTATATTGTTACTTTTTCTTTCTCTTTATTTTAAATAATGTTATTGTTCATTGTCTTCATACCTATGTTATTTTATTAGTGGAAACTTTACTGGATTCTGTTAAACATTCGTCTGTTGTCTACATGTTTAATTTTCTGTTTAATTCTCAAATAATAATAAATAAGGCCTTTTGACTTTTGTAGTTTTTGCCGGTAGAATGTACCGGCGCGACAATGACGAATTCGCCGGCACTTACCATTATGCGCATTGTAATCACTATCCCGATTTAGTTTTTACCGTTACAAGAAGACTTTTAAATATCCTTAGATAAGTACACCTTACAAATACGATATCAATATTTTATGAATAAAATATTTTTAAGTGTTTCTTTTTTCAATGAATGGCGAGACGAGCATACCTTTCGCCTGATGGTATGCAATACGACCGCTCATAAACAACACTTTAAATTACAAGCAGTGCTTCACATTTAGTGTCCTTCATGTTTAGTCTCAATATTTCTAGATGTTCCTCTGGCTATAATGTCCTTCAATCCAAAACACAACAGTGCATTTACAGTACTGCTTGACGGGAGAAATAGACATTAATACACTAAGGTTAATACACAACGAACAAAACATTACTGATAGGATTGATAAATGACATAAGATATACAGTTGACCCGTTAACCTCCGGATATTGAAGCATTGTTTATCAAACTTCACACAATATCTAATCACGTCTTTACAACGTATTCACAATTCTGTTTTGTATAGAAGTGTAAATAATTCAACACAATTTTATCTACACCGTATTTAACCTTGCCTTTGACCCGGCGGTCCCCCGGGCCGACCTTACGCGAGAATTAACTATACATTGAAACGATCCCTCCAAATACACGGACTTAAAAACGTAGATCTGAATAGATACCGTAATTATACATAATTATATTTGTGTTTCATTAAAACCACATGTAACATCCCAGGTAACATGGTAAGTTTAAAAAAAAACTGCCTGGAAGTTTTGGCAAAAATCACGATTTTAGTTTTCAAAGCCTTTGAGCAGTTTGTATAGACGAGACTTTTTACCGCTCAGCCAAGTTACGTAAGCGATGACGTTTCGTTTGCGCTAATAAAATTGCATCTTGGATAGCATTTTTATAGGAGCTAACCAATGGCATTGTACGATGTATAAACGTCATCGCTTACTTCAAGGCGTTAACGATTGTAGAAAAAGATTAGATTGGAAGCGCTTGTAGCTTAGCTAAGGTTCCCTAACCGAACCGAAGTTCAGATAAGCAGTAAAAATACTCCTATCTAAATGGGGTCAAAAAAGGCATGCCAGCTAAGAGGCAAACCACATGGTAATTGGTCAGATTACACATTGAGAGCCGCAAGAAAACAGTGAATTGACTTGGCACAGCACAGAAAAATATAGCGTGCTAATGAGATGGCCTAACCCAGTAGTGAAAAATGATAATTTTAAAAAACAATGATTTTGGTTTCAGTTTTTAATTTCTTTTGACTGTTAAGAGTTGATAAGAAACATTTAGGTTAAATAAAATAACATACGTCAATATCATCCGGAACAACATTTGTCCAAAATAAGCTTGGTTTATTTTAACAGTGTTTTATTTACATACATAATATAGCTCACGCTTTTTTCCCAAAAGTGGACGCTTACTTTTCATACATTTGAGCCAGCGTCATCTATTCACATTCATGTCTGTTGTCCTACTGATCTGCAGACGTCTTCAGAGGCAACTCGTGTTTTTATTAGGATACGGAAATAGAGTCAATGTATTGCCTATTGCTGGGTTTTGGGACAGGAAGTTTGGATATAAACATTTATTGTACTAGTGATACTTTTTCTGACATAAAAAAGTATGTAAATAATCACAAGACTGGCGAAAATGTCTAAAATAACTTTCGTATTTTTCTCTTCCAATCCTAAAATAGAAAGAAAGTTCTTAATCAAATCATTTGAAACCATAGTATGTTGAAATAACGTAGAAAAAATATTTTAATAAATCTGTCTCACTACGTAGTTACGCATTTTGGTTCTAGTATTCGTTTCTAGTCCTTAATGAAAATCCTTTTTCACTTAATTTATTAATTGGGTATATAGGGCTCTTATTACATGTCATCTTTTCAATTTAATCAACGTCCAAATAATAATGATTAATTATTATAATCATCAATTCATCTCTTTGATTATCATTCATGTCATCAGCGGTTTGCCTACACGTGATTACAATTTTAATTTTAGTACCTGAACATAGTAGAGACAAAGACACATAAATGCCTTTAGTAAATTATAGTGGATGTTTACGCGGTACTGTATTACCGGCTCCATTAAACACTACAAGTAAATTACTGCGTGTAGGAGCTGTGCAAACATCTGTAGGGAATTACACGGGATAATAATTTACTTGGATTTAGGTATAGGTAACGAGATATACATACAAAAACACATATGTATATCTTTCTAGTTGTACCAAGTTTCACTAGTGGTAGGTCTCTCACATGTGAGTGGCCACTTGGGTTAGTGTGGTACCCAATGTCTATTTCTTCCTCCAAACTGTAGTGTAAATGCACTGTTGTGTTTCGGTTTGAAGGACATCTACTGGTCATATTGAGACTTAATTTGACAGCCTCCGTGGCGCAGTCGGTTAGACGCCGCCTGTGAAACGAGTGGCCGCGGGTTCGATCCCCGCACCGAAAGAAATGTTTGTGCGACTCACAAATATTTCTTTCGGGTCTGGCTATTTGTGAGACCGAAAATTCTCTCGTAGTTCCTGATACCCACGACACAAGACTCGATCTTAGTGTGGGGTCAGGACTTTGTATGTGACTGTTGGGTGTTATTCATTAGCCGCGTACTGACTAGCCGCGCAGCCTCGCGCGGCAGCCTCAGACGTTTGCTGCGGGACGGTTGCCTCGCGAGGCAGCCTCGATGTGTAAATTTTTTGGATCGAGGCAGCTTCGCGCGGCATGTCCGAGCCAGTTTTGCTCGAGAGAAGTTTTGAGGCAGTACGTTCAGAAAGCTACCGCCACCACTGCCATTCTAATAATTTTACAGCTTGTAAAGTAAAGAAAACGGAAACCTAAACGTTTTTGGATGAAACTATTATACCAAAACAGATTAGATTTTTTCTTCAAGTCAGCTATTGGAATGTTCATTTTCTAACTTATTCTCCATGCATCTTCTCTTAATCCTCTATTAGTATAATCGGGACATTGCGCATTCCAAAGTCTTCTATATTCACCGTATAGTTGTATTAATTTAAGACACTGTTCTTTATCCATGACGCTAACCTGCGACGAACAAGCGAGGCGAAACACAACCGTCTTGATTGAGCGCGGCAAACGTACCGAGGCGCCTTTGAGCATGGACAAAAAACCGACAACGCTCGGCTCGGGCCGCGGCACGCTCGGGCGAGACGGCGTGTGCGTTTGCCTCGGGCGAGGCACGTCCCGACTAGCCGAGCATTTGCTTCGCGCGGCAGGCCTCGCGAGGCTGCTCGGTCAGTCAGTACACGGCTATTATTCATTATTTTAATATCTTATGTCTGGTCTCAGGATGGCGAACGCAGTGGAATCCTAAGCATTGCTTTGTAATTCAAGGTGTTGTTTGGTTCTGCTACTTTTCATGACCGGTCGTATGCCATGCCATCAGGCGAACGGCGTGTTCGTCTCGCCATTCATTGCAATAAAACCACCACGCCTTTTCCCAGATAGGGTAGGTAAAGGTTCCTTGGTAGCAAGTCACCCACATTTCGCCTTGTGTATTTCGTCCCACAATGTGATGGGGGTGAGCCTATTGCCATATTCAACACGAATTGCTAACTGCGGGCTGATATGAATAGAAAAATTCTATATCAATTGCTAGACCTGGCCTCAAACCCGAGATCTTCGCGTGGTAACCGTCCTGTAGAACATCTACGCTACCGAGCCAGTTACTCAGTCTATTAAAGGTTTTAAAAATGGTAGAGGAATTGTTGATATTGTACATCATTATTCATGAAAATAATAATGAAAAATGATAAGGATGATGATTCCGTCATACTTCCCGTACGACAGAATAGCATATCAACATAAAAACCAATGATTTCTTACTACTTTCATTTGACTTGCAATTAGACATAGAAATTGCAAAATGCTTGTCATATGCTTTGACCGTGATGATTTCTATCGACTTTTTATGTTTTATGTTGTTGATTATGATAATAGTTTTAAATGATCATCTTCATTGTTCAACGAAGAATACAAAAATATTAATTATATATAATTATTTGAACATTTTAGCCTATCACACAGTCGACTACTCAAAGAATTTCAAATCCCACCAGTAATTTACAACTTCGTCAATATTTCTTCGTCCCATTTCTTTTGCGATATTGACAAAGTCATTTGGGCCTCAATAAAGGCTGAACTAAACGTTTCATTACTGAACAGGGATCGCTCAATCTGCCGAAACTTCCCGGCGCTGCCCTCGGAACAGCTCCCGTGGGATGTGGTCGTGTTTCTAGATCGGCCGTTCGATCTACACTCCTTTTACTGGTATTGGTTGGGACTAATGAGTTTAGGATCATGATATTAAAAATCTTGCACTGAAATTCGAAAGAAGTCATCTATACATATAAATAAACGTGAAATGTCTGTTTTAAGAGTGAAAATAAATTTTTCAATAAAGCTAATACAAAAAACTGAAAATAAATGTGTAACGGGAGTTTACCGCCGCTCGCTAAGAGATGGCGCCACCGTAGAATTAGATCGCGGTATGGTTTCGTTACAAAGGTTGATAATTAAAATAAAAAAGCAAAAGCCAAAAAAAAACTAAATAAACTAATTAACTTTTTTGTTAAATTCCACGCAGACGAAGTCGCGGGCACAGCTAGTAATTATATAAGAAAGTCTAACAAAAATAGATTTCAAGTTAAATAAATTGTCATTATCCTTAGCATCAAGTCCGCCAACCCGTATTAGGCCAGACTGGTGGACTATATGGCCTAACCACTCTCAATCGTATTCACGATTGTAGAGGTCCGTGTCCTGCAGTGGGACGCATATGGGCTGATACCGACAGACAGATCCTTAGCAATAGGCGGTCTTCAGAAAATAATTTTGTTTGGATGTAGACGGATAACTTGATTTTATTAACTTGCCCGTAAAAACTTATGGTGCCTTTTATGTAATTCATTATTTTTCAAGTCATATTAATATTAATATGACTTGAAAAAAATGAATACTAGGGTATATTACCCTAGTATTCCTTAAACTACTAGATTCTACGAGTTTTCCTCTTTTTCTTGTCATTGTAATTTCAATACGTGCCTCTTTTGAGTTTAAGCATTGTATTAGGACCCTCTCTTCAATACTCATGTGATTGGGACAGTTTCTCAATATCAAGTAAACCGAATTCTCATATACCTAGTACTCATATAGTACTATTACTTTCCCATACGACAAAGCCTGACGCTGCCTAAACGCATGGCGTCTTATAACCAAATCTTTCACTTTTGAAATTGAGCGTGAAATAATTTCCGAAACGAGCGATCATTATTCTTGTTGGAACCTATAAAAGTTGTCCGTCTTTGTGAAGCCTCCTCAATGGAATATTGAGATGTGACTTAAATGAATAATACGCTTTTGTTCCCATTGAAAGGGCAAGATTTTGTTTATGAGAAATTGGGTATATTACTTCTGGGAACAGGTTTATTTAAATAATGGCTAATTAAACAAAATTTTGAATCGCAATAGTAATAGAAAATCAAATATATAGGGCATTTATCTCTAGCAGGGTAAGCATAGGTGTGAATTGAACAAAACTTATTTCCATACCAATTTGACAGAAACTATATTGGGGACAGATTTTAGTGAAAATTTAAGTAAAAGTTACCAATAATCTTCGCGTAAATCTAAAAAATCAGTAAACAGGTTCCAGTTTTAAATAACTCCAATATTATATTTTAACATATTTAATTCAAGTGATTCATACTATGTGAGCTGCTTGAACTGTATCTAAAACCCAGGACTTTGTTTATTTTACTTCCGATTATTACACATTCCGACTTTCGGTAATTTCAACAGCAGTCTTGTGGCTATTTTATTCCTTAGGTAGGCAGACAAACTAGTTTTCCGTTTACTCATAAATAGTTGCTGGCACTCAATACTAAGTGGTTGATTATATTGAATTGAGCACAAGCCTTATTAATAAAGCCTTTTTACTCACGTTTTGGTTTTGTCATTTAACAAAATTCAATACCATACAAGTGAACCACACCATTCACAGATCCGTACTCAGGTACATTTTATATTCATTAAACAGGTGGAAAGTTTAAAACGAAATGGTCCGAAAGCGCCCCGTCGCTGAGTCGGCGAGTTGCGCTTTGTTGCGGCAACTTTGGAACCGTATCGACGTTATGCACACGTCCTATGGGACGGATTTAGGAATGCGAATAGGGGATTGTGCCCTTAGGTGATTAAGTTTTGTATATTTTTGATTTCTTTGCGGTGGAGATAGTGTCATTTCTAGCTGATAAATATGCAGGTTACCAGATCAGTATCTAGATAAATAAAAATGCACAAATTTAGGGAATACTTATTAGCGAAAAAGTAGGATATTCGGTGTAGGACGGTGAAAGCTGTTTATGAAATATGTAATAAATAAATACTCCCAACAGTCACATACATAGTTCTGAGCCCACATTAAAATCAATTAAGTCTTATGTCGTGGGTATCGGGAACTACGAGAGACTTTTCGGTCTCACAAACACCCAGACCCGAGACAAATACTCGTGAGCCTCACAAACATTTCTCTCGGTGCGGGCATCGAACCCGCGACCTCTCGTTTCACAGGCGGCTTCTAACCAACTGCGCCACGGAGGCTGTCAAATTTAGATAAAAAATAAATAGTTGTTTTTAATTGGTAATTTATTTTTGCACTAATGTGATTACATGGCAATATAATTCAGTTACTTCAGCGCACGCCTCTTATCAGTTTCTCTGTATTTTGACCCCCACTGAATTTTTAAGCGTAATATAAACTCCAACCCTGCAAAAACCTGCCAAAAGCGGTTCATAAAGTTAGGACCGTGTGCCCGATCGATTATTAATTACATTGACTACTTCATCTAATGTTATTAACTATCACAATGTTGAAGCCAACTTTAGAATAAATTTACTTCAACTTTCGATCCTATTAAAATTTCCTGAGTCACGTTTACCGGTGCTTGGTAGTTCCGTAACAAACGACTAACAGCCGTTCTCTATAGTCTATCTATCTTTAACAAGACGTTTAATTAGAGATTTCGATGCTATTTATATTTCAGTTAATAAAGACATAGAGGTATACAGGGTATCTCAAGACTCCTACCGAAAACGAAGCCGTTTTAGTGACTTCAGATACATGGCAACAGAAAATTTTGAAAAAAAAAGCGTCGATTTTTTCTTGTTATTTTTTTTCCTATGGTCGTATTGGATGGTAGATTCATTTTTATCCTAAAATAATAGTGTATACCCTTTTACTTATAAGGACTCTAAGGTATAAAAGAGTTTAAAATATTATTTTAGCAAAAAATTGGATTTACCACCCAAAAATCACGATATTTCAAAAACCATAAAATAAAAATGGCGCGTTTTTTTTTGCAAAAATTTTAGTTGCATTGTGTTTTTACTCACTAAAACTACCACCCGGCTTCGTTTTCGGTAGAAGTCTTAATATACCCAGTAGATATGGTGCATATATTTATTATATTGACAGCCTCCGTGGCGCAGCTAGTTAGACGACTGCGAAACGAGAGGCCGCCTGTTCGATCCCCGCATCGAAACAAATATTTGTGTGGTACAGGTATTTCTTCCGGGTCTGGGTACTTGTAAGATTGAAAAGTCTCTCGTAGTTCCTGATACACGACACAAGACTCGACCGTAGTGTGGGGTCAGGACTAAACCATTAAATAAAAACAATAAGTAAAAAAAGTGAGTAAAAAACAGTAAGGACATTTTATGTGGTCGATAAATAAATAATGTAAGGTTTATTCACTCATTAATTATTTCGCTAATTCAGTGACGCATTCATAGTGTGATCGCGACTATATTTGACTGTTGATTGAATGATTAACATAGCCTGTCATGTGTGAATGCGTGGATGGTTCATTCATAATTTACTATTTTGCTTCATTCATTAATTGAATAGTTTCATGTTTGGATTGAAGGTAGCTTTGACATCAGCTTGAATTAATTCCGTTAAATAAAATATTTTCACTGCTTATTACTCCTTCTTTTTACACGCTCTATATTAGCTTAACTTGTATGTTTGAATGTTTGTTTGTAACCGACTCTTTTGAGCGCGATTTTGACCCACTTTAAACGGTCAGAATTCGTTCAAACTTTGTAGATTTGTTTTTAGTTTTTTAAACTATTATTTTTCTGTATTCCCCATTTACTTATAGTTTACATCGATTTTGACTTCATTGGATCAAAATACTGCGGGCCAGGGTCTGTCTACTATAGATAACAGTCTTTAGCAACGTCAACTATAATTATAAAGCCTTCATATCATTTTGACAGCCTCCGTGGCGCAGTTGTTTAGACGCCGCCTGTGAAACGAGAGGCCACGGGTTCGATCCCCACACCGAGAGAAATGTTTGTGCGGTCCACAAATATTTCTTTCGGGTCTGGGTGTTTGTGAGACCGAAAAGTCTCTCGTAGTCCCTGATACCCATGACACAAGACTCGATCTTACTGTGGGGTCCGGACTATGTATGTGACTGTTGGGTGTTATTTATTTATTTATATCTTTATCTGTGGGATCAAACTTGCGATTTTACGACCGACCTTAGAATCTATCAAACCCTCCTTAAACGACCACATAAAAAAATAAGGCAGCTATTACTAAAACCTTAGTTTATTATCAGGTTTACCAATAAATTAGCAGCAAAATTAATAGACACGGTATTAACCAAGGCTTCACGAAACTTCATATTAATCAGGGCTTGCACCCGAGACGGTACGAACGGCGCGAATTAAAACGACCGCCAATCCTTATAATCCGGTCTACACCGGTATTATCCGGTAATATTACACCACTACAGGCTTTGCTGAGGATCCTGGCTTTAAAAGCATATTGCGAGCATAATATGAAAGTCATTAGGAAGTTTTAAAATATTCACTTTTTTATGTTGAAGTAAACTTTTTAAGGTCATTTTTTTATGTAACAGACTGTTTGCTAAATATATTTTCTGTAAAAATTTATCTCATTTTTATACCGTGATACTAAATATTATTTATGTATTTAAATAACAATGAAATAAGTAATAGATCCCAGCAATCAGTCAAACATCAAAAAATATTAGCTTTATGTTATTTATCAGTTTCATACAAGGACATCGTAGTATTAAAACCTTCCTTTTAATCACTGTATCAAAGACGGAAGACTTCTATAAATTACATCCAAACAATAGTACCTATTAACAAGCATCCACTCTGTAATAACAGAGTTAGAAGGGCAAACAACCTCTAATTCTAATAATATAATCCAAATAATACCAACTATACAGCACGGGTTGCGTGACATAATCCTCCCTGTTCCTTGTAATTACAGCCAGGTGAAGGACGCAATTAGCCGCCGCTTCTCACCCCCTCCCCTAAACGCTTCCTGAAACGCTTTGCATCCTGCAGGAAACAATTTGTGTCTCTGTATACGAGATAGGATAGGAACGGAAAACGTTTTGTAAAAAACAGGAGCTTTGAAGGTGACTTGTTTGGGAGTTTATATTGAGTTTTATGCATGTTCTATAATCAATAGTAATCTATACCATATAAAGCTGAAGAGTTTGGTTGTTTGTCACCTTTAAACTTTTTGAGAATAAAAATAGTTTTCTTTGTTGAATAGGTCATTTATCGAGGAACGCTGTAGGCTATATATCTTCACGTTATGTCCTATAGGAAGGAAAGAGTAGTAAAAAATCTAGCAAATACGAAAAATATTCTGTTTCGTTGAACGTATTAACTGTTTAGTATTTATTTAAAATTGGCATAGCCATTTAAGCGAGGACATTTTATGATCTTCCTACGGAAATCCTTAGTGATTCGGAATAAAAATGCCTATAATATGTTAATCAAGGGTTTCAGCTACATTCATACCAAATTTCATCGAAATTGATCCAGCCGTTTGAGCGTGAAGAAGTAACAAACACACAAACTACGCCTTGATAATATTAGTAGGATTGCACCCTTTTTTTATTAAAACAGTTAGTTCTTTATCGACTTCAAAAAAGGAGATTTTATAAATTCTGTGTTTGTGATATTGTCCAAATTTCCGTTTTTGGAAGTGTCAATCTAATTTAATTTAATCCAATTGATCCTATGTTTATCTTTTTAAGGAGTTATGACTGTGTAAAAAAGAAGATACTTGTGGGTATCTTCCTTAGTAATTTACATTTCTAGAAGCGGAAATCACATTTGAATCGAGAAATTAGCCTTAAAAATCGGCTGTTATAAATGTCATGGTGGTAATTAAGAATAATTCTGTAATATTATATACACCCAACAGTCACATACATAGTCCTGACCCCACACTAAGATCGAGTCTTATTTCGCGGGTATCAGTAACTGCGAGAAATTTTTCTGTCTCAAAAACACCTAGACCCGAAATAAATACCGGTGGTACACACAAAAATTTGTTTCGGTGCGGGGATCGAACCCGCGGCCTCTCGTTTCATAGTCGGAGGCTGTCAATTGTTACATATATTTATACATTTGGACAATCTGGATAATTTCGCTTTTAACTTGATCGTGTTTCTCTCAAACATAAACTCCACTGCAAATGATCAGTAATCAAAGTTCGGCCCTTAAGGGGTGAGGGAACGAAGACGACGCAGCGCCCAAACTAAAACTTATCTCAATATGTACGAAATACGCTCACATATATAAAGTTTGTTGCCTTTTTTGTTAGAATAACAGCCAGTACTATTAATATTGTATTATTTTGCACAAAATTCGGTGCGGTTGGATGCCTAACCCCTCTTAGAGATTCTCGAATGTAGAGGATGCCCGTGGCCTGCAGTGGGACGTATGAGAGCTGATATAGTACAGTGATGTTACCTTACAACGATAATAATGACACCAACAATTATATATTTAATTATTTCTTATGTATTTAATAAAACCTATACTTTGAAGCGTAAATACTTACCAGCAAACTAGCGGATACTAATATATTTTTTAAATTCTGGCATGACATAATGACTGCATTGCACCGTGTTAAGTGCACTGTGGTAAGTTCTAATGTCGTCCAGTTAGAGCGTCGAATGGCATCAAACGGTGGTCTCATGCCATTCGATACAATCATGCCGGCCTGCAAAGATACTTCTTCACGTTGCGGCGGAAGGACCCAGGATTATAGGGAGGAGGGAACACGTGTGTGCGTATTTACTTGAAGCAAAAAACAATTCCAATACCGACTTTTATTTTTTTACGCTGATGGTAAGGGATACGACTGCTCATTGACACTAGCAAAACCAAACACCTTGAATTACTAAGCAATGCTTGACATTTCACTGCGCTCGCCATCCTGAGCCATACAATTTTAAGTCTCAATATGTCTAGTAGTTACTCTGGCTACAATGTCCTTCAAACCGAAACACAACAGTGCATTCACCCTACTGTTTGGCGGAGAAATAGACCTGGCTTGCGGCCTTTTATATATGAGACATCTACCACCACTAAAAGAAGTTTACTACCAGTGGAAGTTAACTACTACAAAGTCTTTTGCCATAGAGTAGTGAGTTTATGTAAGTTGCCCAAATAACAACATACGGATAAATAAGTCGTTTTGGTCCTTTCCGGGCCGTTTGGCTCCTTAGTTTGAACATTACAGGCCGGCCGGGACGGACGCAATTTCATTACAGTAAAATGGGGTGTTAAGTATGAAGTGGACGGTTTAAGAGTTTTTGTTAAGATAAATTCGGTAAAAGTTGCTCTTGGGTGTCTTAATTGTTATAGCTTTGTCAATAGTTCTGTTACATGACAATCCTTCTAATTCTTGGTACGCTGTTGATAGACTATTGTTGACTGAAGGTTTAACACATACCTTAAACTTAGGATTACGATAGTGATCTGTTGTAAGCGGCTTGTATACAGCGATTTCTAGAAACCTTTATTTTCTTTAATCCGTGAGACTGTATTGTTTCTCTTAAAACTGACGCAATTTTTTTAAAAAAATGAGACCTACAAGTTTTAGGAGTAGGACTATAAATAATAATTTATACTTTTATCTGTGGCAGAAACTATTTCCGCGGGTGTTATGATATCCTTCTTTAAACAATGCTATAATAATTCACCACACAGTTTCTCTTGCACAAGCAAAATTTATGAGCGGCGGGGCGGTAACCTCTTACTATTAGTAGACCACCTAACCAACTATTTAAAAAATTCAACCGACGAACGAAGGGTATATTATGAAGTCGGTGGATGCAGGTCATTTTGGTCAAGTTGCTGTAAACTTTCCTAACGGAGGCTTATTAAGCAGTAAACGTCACAAATATGAGTGCCCATATCACAATTTTAAAAATAAGTAAAAGATAAATTACTTTTCATCGAAGACTTTTTAAACAGTAGAAATATTTATAGTGCAATATAACAGAAAATACTTAAGCGTAGGAGGCCATATTCTTCGTTTTAATTATGTGAGAAACTTCGGTTTTAAATCACCATGAATGTCGAATGTGGTGTGGTGTAAATTTCGAATTAATTCGACGTTTTTGATCCGCTTGCGGACAGATTTGGCTTTTATGAGTGGTTAGTGCGCGAATCCACAGTCAAATTGCGAATAGTCAATAAAGGTCAAAGGTTTGAAGAGGGAATAGCACACAAGAGTGAACGTCTTAACTTACCATTGACAGCCTCCGTGGCGCAGTTTGTTAGGCGCCGGCCGTGAACCACGAGGCCGCGGATTCGATCCCCGCGCCGATACAAATATTTGCGTGAACTACAGGTATTTGTTCCAGTCTGAGTGTTTGTGAGACCGAAAAGTCTCTCGTATTTCCTAATACCCACGACACAAGACTCGATCTTAGTGTGGGGTAATGAGTATGTATGTGACTGTTGGGTGTATTTATTTATTATAGGAGACTGTCCCGCCCTCACACCCACCACTGCAACTCCTGTAAGCCAAGATCAACAGTGGCACGCAAAGTAACGACACCGAGCACCGAAGCTCGGCGAGTCTCCGGGAATGTCTAACTTGTCTTTAACCCGCAACGAAGTTAATCAGAAAGTTAAATGAATAGGAGGAGTTGGAAATAAATTATTGTCCACTTCCCTCCGTGCAAAGCGGGTGACAAAACATTGAACTGAAGAGGTAAATAACCTCGCAAAAACACTTACAGCCGGAGAAGCCAGCTGTAAAGCACCACGGATCAAATCATTATTACATTTAAATGGGACCTATTATGTGAACTGTTATGCTTGATTCGAGTAATAGGTATGGCAAAAACGCTGGAAAGCACGGAAGTTCTTTCTAGTCTCTACAAGGTCCATGTAGTATACAACTCCAGATGATATTTGCATACTATCTAGCATGGTTTTACGCTCATTATGCCAGAGACTACACTCCCAAAGTATATGATGCGCCGACTGCTCATACTCGCAATTAGGTGTTGAACATGGACAAGCAGGCGACGCAACAAGCTTAAAAGAGTATTATTAGTATTTATTTATTAGGTAATTTTGATTTATTTGTAGTGCTTATGCCAGTTTATAAAATAAACTTTGGAACCAGTTTTCATTTTTCCAGTTTTATGAATGGAACATTCTCATCAACGTATTCAATGTTTGCCCAGTGGGTAAACGTATCATGGCGATAATTTATTCAAAGTCGGGCTCGCTGCAGCCAATTCCAGTATATAATTGGGTAGCGGCTCCCTGAATTTACTTACAACCTGGACCGTATATACTAACTTGGCTAATGGAGTTTAGTTTGAACTTTAACTAGGATTGAAATTGTAAAGCTGGTTTTGTACATGCTACTAACTAGTGTGTATTTTTCCAATTTAATTTCTCAAAGTAGGTCGTTAAAGAATAATACGGCCGGCTTATTCAACAGTGGAAGTCTAGTGGCTAAAGATTATGATGATTGATGATGATCTGAAAGTGGTAGAGCCATGCTGTTGTCAATCATGACCCAGCACGAATAGGCTCGTCCGGGTGGTACCACTGACTCACAGTAGATCGACGTGAAGCTTTGCTGTAGCATTTTGTTCGTTGAGTGCGATTACCGGGTTCCTAATTCCCCTTATTTCTTCTTTCCCGCTCCCCTCCTAATTTGATGGGCTGGCAACACATCCAAGATTCAAGCGTCAAGAATGTTCATAGGACCTACCACTAGTAAAATATATGAAAATTAATTGCTATTATATTTTTTTTTGTCGGACGCCCGCCTACCATGTGGACGGACGATCTGACTAAGGTTGCAGGAAGGTTGCAGGAAGAAGCTGGATGCAGGCCGCTTCCAACAGGTCATTGTGGAGATCCTTGGGGGAGGCCTATGTTCAGCAGTGGACTTCCTGTGGCTGATATGATGATGATGATGATGATATTTTTTTCATGTTCATAGGACCTACCACCATAAAATATATGAAAATTAATAGATATTGTATTTTCATTAATTATATTATTAAAACCTGTATATATTCATTCTTTAATTACTAATGCTATCAAATGTGGTACCTACATTTAGCGGCGCAAACTACTCCGAGGCATTTGGCAGTCACACACAACTCAGCTGAGTTACCAGAGTGCTCGGTTCCCGAGGGACGTGTGATCCCTGTTTACAACTTCACTAGCCAAGCGCAACGAGCTCTTGCCAAAATGTAACGAGTTAAATTGATTACTTTTAAAATATTGGTTAATTGACTTGTTATTTTAAGTGATCATTGTGTTCTATTATTGTCGCTGTTGTGTATTGATTATTGGTTAATTGGTTTAGTATTTTTTTGTGTTTTTGACGTCGTTTATATGGGTTACTTAGTAAATTATCTTCGTAAGGTGATAAGTAAGTAAATAAGGATTTTAAAAACATTATAAGTATTTATATAATAAGCCCCTGAAACGATGCTTGTATAGTCCCAGTTTCAACATACATATTTGAGCTGAAAATGTTTAAAAAAACTCAAGGCATTTTTCCCAAACTTTTATAAAAAAGCAATGATTCTCGTATTACTAAATCTATGATAGTCTGGGTGTTGAAATTGTATACAGGATAAGATGTTTTCAGACCCTAAAAAAAACACATTAACAGACAGATGAAAAATATTACAATAATTTATAATGTTTAAGAGGTAATTTTCGGGACACGTAGTATATTAAACAGATATATTATCATGTCTTCCGGTTTGAAGGACATTGTAGCCAAAGTAACTACTGGACATATTGAGACTTAGCATTTTATGTGTCACGATGGCGAGTGCAGTAGAATAATTAGCATTGTTTGTAATCCATGGTGTTTGGTTTCGCTACTGTTCATAAGCGGTTGTAACATGCTCGTCTAACCATTCATTGATATAACAAAATCTATTATTAATACGTCGCGAGGTATGTTGGCATTCTTACTAATAAACATTTCACCGTATATTAATAAATAGACCCATTGCTACGAAACTGTCGCAAGAAGTAACTCGTCAAGTAATTGGGATAACTCCGAACATTCAAATGAAGTTATTCATTTTAAATGAATAGACTTCATTTTATTAAAACGTAACCTTGGAAGTAGGAACTTTAGGTGAATGAGATAGAATTATAACAACATATCAGTTACATACCTAGTCGATTTTTGAGTAGTAGTTTTCCTTCTTTGAATTTTGAACTCTGAGTAGCTTTTACTCACGAACTTTTTTTACTTGCGAAAGAATTTTAACTGCTGTTTGAGCGAAGAAGACAAAACATTCCATGAATAACGCCGCAGTATTAATTTTTGTAGGAGTGCTTGAAACGCTCTTTATATTGAATATTTTTAGTAAGCTTCTTTGTTTTTTCTGCACACATACATAAACATACGCCATTTTTCCAGACAGGGTAGGCAGAGGTCCTAGCCCGACACCCACATTTCGTCTTGAATCTTCTATCACATAATGAGATGGGGGGTGAGCATATCTTCATATTAGGTACCAAGTGGAGTCCTCAGATTTATAACGTTACCATGGTGCAACTACGCCACCGAGGCAGTCGAGTCGATCTGTCCAAAAATTCTAAACATTCGAAGCATTTTTTTATCTGTTTTAGTCGTAACATCGTACTTACGAGCAAATACTTGAGAATATATAACACTATAAATATTGAAAATGCTACTACAAAACTTATTAAGTGATCTTATACTAAAACTAAAACAATAGAAACCATTCATGCCTATTACAGAATAAAATTTAATTCTTAAGTAATAAAGGGCATTAATATTACAAAATCACAGTAGCAACTACAAACAATTATAAATCTTATCTCCCAAGGCAATTCGCAATTCCTCGGACGAACAATCTTACACCTGCATCCACTTCGCAACTTCTGGTATTTTACATACAAATGTACTGCTGATGGCTGTCGGAAAACGACTTTCTTCTTTATTACATCCAATGCATATGAGGATAGAATGGAGGGAAAATATGATTCTATTACTTGCTAGTTCACAATATAAAACCTGTAATTATAAAGAAAAAGAAAACAGACAACGCCTTCAGAATTCAAAAACAACCTTTATAGCCATCAACAAAAAGTTCATTTGGAGACTGTCCCGCTCTCACACCCACCACTGCAACTCCTGTAAGCCAGGATCAACAGTGGCACTCATTGTAATGACACCGAGCATTGAAGCTCCGCGAGTCTCCGCGAATGTTTAACTTGTCTTTAACCCGCAACTCAATTAATCAGAAAGTTCAATTAATAAAAGGAGTTGGATTGAATTATTGTCCACTTCCCTCCGTGCAAAGCGGGGTACAGAACAACGAAATAAAAATGTTAATAACCTCGCAAGTAAAACCCAGTTATAAAGTTCATATCTATCAACCCATATATCTACGTACCACTGCAGGACACGGGCTTCCTCTCCAATCTAGAGTACGAATAAGAAGGGCCAAAGCCAGTCATACTGACCTAGTGAATAAAAAGTTCATAATCTTTATAATTCATTCATAATTTCACCTTTGCTATTTCATGTGCTAAAATAGTGTGTATTGATTTACAAGCCTTAACGCCTTGAGTTATGCTACGATCGGTAAGAAAGTTTATTTAAAATTTAAGTGACTATAATATAGCTATTTTAGTTGAGGATGAAACAGTTCTCAGAAGTTTCGGGATGGATTCAGTAGACAACGTATAATTATGTAACAAGTTGTATATATTATAGGAGATAATAACACACACGACGAAATTTCTACAAGTAAACCAACTTTAATTCCTAATCAATTAAATGACACATAGATTAATTTATCATTAAGTTTCTTGGAACATATTTTGAAATGAAACATAATAATATATTCCAAGACACATAATGAGAAAATAATCTATTCAAAATGATCTGCGTAATTAAAAATCAATGCTACAATGTTATTTAATATTGTTTTGTTCTTTTATTTCCTCAAAATTCATTTGATATGTGTTTTAACAGTTTTGTTGTAATTACAAACACGTGTCAAACTCATTGCCTTATCTAACAGTGAATTGGCTCAATTATTAGGTACTTCCTGTTTTTTACATACATACATAAACTCTCCCAAAAGGGGTACACAGAGGTGCAACCGATACACCTACGTTACGCCTTGTGTATTTCGTCCCACGATATGATAGGGAGCGAGCCTATCGCCATATCGGCCACAAATTCCTGACTACAGGCTTAGTATAAGTGTACTATCTATGTATAGGCTTATAATGAATAGAAAAATCCAATATCTCAAAATCTCAGTTATCATCATACCACTACAACTGCGACATCGAGGCGCTATTATTTACGCATAGTAATGTCAGACTGGCTCGGTGGGGTAGCTTCACTACGGTACGGTTATAAAGCTGAGGACTCGGGTTCGAGTCCCGGGTCGGGCGGAGTGGCATTGGATTTTTTCATTATCAGCCCGAAGTCGACAGTCCAGCCCGGCATGGCAATGCGCTCGTCCCTATCACATCATTGGATGGAGTGTACAAGGCGAAATGTGGGTTTCGGGGTGGCGCTTCTGCCTATCCCTTCTGGGAAAGGGGCGTGAGTTTATATATGTAATATCAGCAATACCTAATAACGTAATTCCCACCCGAATTCTCTATACAAACACTCAAGGATTAATCAATCAAGGACTTTGAAAAGTATAAAAGGAATAGCGATGCCGCGATACGGGGTCATACGGATCAAACTGAAATTTTGTTTTGCTTGGTGTCAATGGCTCCGCTCTTGCAATCGTTTCTGCAAACTCAAAACCCCCGGGATAGAGGAATCGTGTAAACGTTCTTCAGGTTTGGAGTTGAATGTTGTTACATCGTTTGTACGAATTGATGATTCTTAAACAAATATGATGTATTGGTTCTTTAATTAAGAAATTAAAGCGTGGATTTGTATTAAGAAATGTGGCTTTTACAGTTCAATGTATTTTTTTAATGAGAGCTTCGTTATCATATCTCAAATTAGGTAAAAACTACCTGTGCCCGTGACTTCGTCCGCGTGGAATTTAAGAAAAAACTTAATTTTTCTAAAATAAAAGATTTTTTTCTAAAATAAATGTAGCTTAAGTTACTCCTTATTATATCAGCTACCTGACAGTAAAATTTAATATCATTTTCGCCTGTGCCGAAATCGTGTATACAGGGTATATCAAGACTGCTACCGAAAACGAAGCCGGGTGGTAGTTTAAGCGACTTCAGACACAATGCAACAGAAAAAGTTGCAAAAAAAAGCGACAATTTTTTTTTTTGTTATTTTTTTCCTATGGCCATATTTGGGTGGTAAATACATTTTTTTCCTAAAATAATAGTATATACCCTTTTATTTATAAATACTCTAAGGTATAAAAGAGTTTAAATTATTATTTTAGCAAAAACTATGGATTTACCACCCAAAAATGACGATATATAAAAAAAATCATAAAAAAAATTTGTCGCGTTTCTAGGTGAAATTTTTAATTGCATTGTGTTTGTAGCCACTAAAACTACCACCCGGCTTCGTTTTCGGTAGCAGTCTTGAGATACCCGGTATAACGATATGTAGTAGGACATTTTTTTTTATTTTCACTCTTAAAACAGATACTTCAATTTTATTTATATGTATAGATAAAAAGGGCTAACAGAAGTTTGTTTTTAAAATTCTATTTACACGAAGAGTTTATCGTCTATTAAATTCAATTGTCCCAAACGATGATATCTATAAGTTTGACGTATTCCACGTTATTTGCCAATACTGGTGGTAGGTCTCTCATATGTGAGAGGCCGCCTGGTTAGGTACTACCGCGATGTCTATTTCTCCCACCAAAAAGCAGTGTGAATGCACTGTTGTGTTTCGGATTTAAGGTAACTGTAGCTAGAGTAACTACTGGGCATATTTCGACTTAATATCCTATTTCTCAGGATGGTTAGTGCAGTGAAATGTATTTCATTGTAATTCACGGTGTTGTTTTGCTTTGCTACTGTTTATGAGCGATCGTATTGCTTACTGTCAGGCAAATGGAATGCTCGTCTCGTCACACATAAGAATAAAAAATAATTAAAAAAAAGATTATACGATGCAACTTTTTTATTTTCGTATAATAGTCGTATCTTCCAAGAGATATCTCAGTATAAATGGGTCTCTGAAATATTAGTAACATTTTGTGTTTATAAAAACCACTTTTAACTTTCTAAGTATGTTCATATCCCACTCTACATCTAGAATTTCAATTTTATACCATAGCTTCAAGTAGGAACAGAGTGCATTATTTTTTAGTTGAAAACTAAACTTTGTTTCCGGTTTTCCATTTAACCTGTAGGCATCGAGTGAATAGAACCTAATAATTTTTATATTTGTATCAGCCCTTATACATCCCAAAGCAGAGCAGGGACCTCCTCTAAAATTTAAAGTACGACTGAAAGGGGTAAAGCCATAATAAGCCGAACTTTAACATACCATAGAAATTCTACCGATTCGCTTTCCTCACGAAGTTTATCTTCACCGTTATGTTGTGTGGTGATTGACTATCAATACCCACATGACTCCGAAAAGTCAAAGGTGTACCCTGGGATTTGAACCCGCGACCTCCGTAAACATATTGGCAGCCGTGTTTGGTCCATTAGCAACAGGCTAACACGCACTTTATCTGTATCTGTATCAGCCCATATACGTCCCACTGCAGGGCACGGGCCTCCTCTACAATCGAGAATAAGATTGAGAGTGGTTAGGCCATATAGTCCACCACGCTGGCCTAGTGCGGGTTGGCGGACTTACATACCATAGAAATTCTTATAAATCGCTATGGTATGCAGGTATGGTACGTACTTTATGCTGTGGGTTTATTCCTTGTACTATAGATTTAAAATAATATCATAAATAAAACACCAATATGAAATACAAAATAAAAACGTTTTATTGGAGCAATTAATGAACAAACAAAACATTCTCGCTTAAACTATTTAGCATCACTAAATGCCTCACAATAATATTAAAAACAATACACTAATCGATCTTTGGAGCTATTATTAATTTAATAAATGCAATAAATTATTCACAGGCATAATTGTTTACTTAAGGCCCAAAATGTTTTAGGTTTTCATAAATAGATATTGTTAGTTTCCTCTCATAAACATTTATGCCTAAATAATGCTATTTCAAAAAAATGCATTTGTTATGATTAGAAAATATATAATGTCTATTATAATCACAATTCTTTCCCTTTAATTTTTTTCCCTTCACTTATATATGACTTTTTAATCGGAGTGCTACAAGTGCTGTATATATACTATAGTTGCATATATTCATCATTTCCACGAACAAAAGGCCAAATTGTTAATTAGCAGTCACCGCTCATTAACACCCAGACATTCGCAGAACGCGAGCATGTTTTCAACCCTTTAAATTTACGGGGAAGGGTCTCCACCGATTGTTGGGAATTAAAAAGTCACACTAACCAAACGAAACAGGTTTAATTTTTAGCAGAGTAATTAGCAACAAATCGTCGCAAATTTTAATTTTAATAAAAACTACGATTAAAGGGAGTCACATATAACAATGTCTAGATGTTTTTTTTTTCAGTCCTAATCATCGTCATTGCAATTATTCACGATCAAAATCTTTTTCTTACGCATTCAAGATCCATAAACATGTTTCAACTTACCTTGGCTCGCGGGTCTGTCTGTGCGAGTGCTTATTAATTTGAAGTGTTGATTTTAGTGTTAACGCTGCGATAGTTAACGCACATACTTCACTTTATATTTCTAAGCACACAAACAAAAAGCCACGAGGTAAGATGAGTTGAAACATATTTACCAAAATATAGTTTAAAACAAGCCTCCATTATACTCCATTCTTTAGTAATTAAATAATTTATAATTCAACTAAGGAAGTGGCAATACCTTGTCGGAATACAAATGAAAATTGACAGAATCCATTTATTAAAATGATTCTGTACAATATTGAATATTTCTCAATTAACTTCAATATTGAACAAATATACCTTTAAATTCGTTCACAAAGGAAAGAAAATAGGTGAGTTATTATACTTACATTACAGTCGCTAAAAGATTTTGGCAACTGCTACGTGAAATGTATAGAAAATAAACATAAATATTAAAGAAAGTACATTTAAGTACACACAATTAATCTATTATTATTGCACGTCCCGAAAAATGTTCAGTCTTCCAAAAATTTAAATAAATAATACAAATATTAAACCATAAATTAATTTCCACAAATACAATTTTCAAGTTATTTTAGTACAAGATCCGCATTCTTAATACTTCTTTAGTTAATTTCACGTTGACTAGAAATTATAAATCCTTAATGTAAGCAGTAACAAAAATATAAATATAAAAGCTAAATTAATAAAAATGCTATAAATTAATTCGGGAATTTAATTACACAAAGCGTTATTATTTTGAATTTGCGCTAATTTTAATTTTAGTTCGCGTCCGCGTAATTAAGATTTAATTAATGAAACGTCTTCAAAACACATTATGTAATACTTGAATTATACGAAATATCACTACCTTGTATATATACAATGTATACGTGGCAGGAAAAGGTATCTACGTGTTTGAGCCTAAAATTACCTCATACGGTCTTTTAGGAAAATCATGGAAATCACTTTTCCACACATCTGTCTTTTTGTGTAATTTTGCTATGCTTGCTTTAGCTGTAAATACTTATTGATGGCACATCTTTGAACTTGCAAAGATACATACATAGCTCGTTTTAAGTGTGAAACGATATATCTACTGAATACGTGCATTCTTGAGAGTTCTCTATATGAATAGGACAATGCGGAGGATTATGAATTTTCGTTTTGAATGAAGAGGGGCTTTCTCAATCGAAAGTCTAACTCAGAGTCAGATGCATTGTTAAAATATAATAAAAAAATATACTAAATTGTCATACGTATTAAATGAAAATGTAAAATAATGACACAGATAGAATTTAAACACGGGTTACAACGACGAGTATGTGCCGTTCAAAAAACGTATGAAAATTGCAACACGTGGCTTTTAATGATGTTCCGAAAATTGGCCCTAAATTACCTTCGCGAGCCTGCTGCGGTTTAAAACGTATTTCATTGCGTTTTAAATCGTCCAGGCGCATTTACGAACGCAATTTTGATATTGTTTCTTTTTTTACTACAAAATGCTTAATACAAATGAAAGATAACATATCCTATATATTTTTTAATTATCTCTTTATAGACTAAAAAAATTTAAAGTGGTACTTCTTGTTAGTTTCATATAAATAAATATAGGTTTCAGTTCATGACTTGTGGCAGGTCTGATAATATGCTCAAACACATTAAAAAAAGTTATGCAGTTTAAATATCCTTAGTTTAATTTTGTCTTTTTTCATATTATTTGTCCGTATGATTTTACCAAAAGGCCGTTGGAACAATGAAACTGATTATCAAAATCTATTAGTATAATATGTCTCTACATTATATTTTTGTGATAATCGTATGTTTAAAAATACACGACAATGATTTGATGATATGAACAATATATGATTTATTCACAGATTGGTCCGTATGTACAAATGGGATGGGGTAACTACTACATGTAGGTAAAATGCTAATTTATTTGTATCTTTCATCAGATTTTATTTCAAAGTAATGCCAAACATTTTATATGAAACTTTTTCTATTTTATAATCGATTTTAAACGACGACATTTCGCGTTTAAAGTCGTCATGGGGTAAACTATGAAAATAAATAAATAATGGAATAAAAACTATAAAGTAATAAATGATTTATGATAGTTTTTAGTAAATAGACGAATAGTTTTTATACTAATAATTTAGCATTTTACAAATAAATGAATAATGTTATTCGAAGTTTATACACAGTATGAAAACTGCTGCATCAATAAAAATAAGTTAAAGATATTCCAAGAACTTTCTACAAATTGTTTATTGGAAAATGAAAACTTCTTAAATTTTATTTCAGACAACTTTCAAAGTATTAGCTTTTAAAATTATAGAGTTTTTTACTATCTACTAATAAATTATTGCAATTATACGATTTCCAAGAAAATATTGTTGACAACAGTTTACGCACTGCATAACTATATTTTAGTGATACTAAGTCATCTATACTTTAACATTATATTTATCAACGATCCTATTACTATCTGGCGAGTCATCGGCAAATTTTATATCGTTCGAAGAATCAGAATTCTCATCCGCAAATTTTAAGTCAGCAAAATCTGATCTTTTCAGTGTATCAGTATTAGTTTCTCTTGCTGTATCATTAACTCTCTTTAACGTTGAAGAATTATCGCAATTTTCTTTCCTGTGTACTCTTACAGGAGATCTGGACATTGTTAGTTCATTCATCTGAATTGTCACAGGACTTTCGACTTTCTTCTTTTTGTTCCGCCTTGGCAATTTGGGCGAGTTTTGCAAATCACTTATGCTGAAGTTCAAAGGATGTATAATATTGCCTTTTCAATTACTTTCCTTATAGATTTGATGGATTCTGTGGATCTGTTGGGTCTGTTGTCATTTCTTTTGAGTGTGCTCGATGTGGGCCGCTCCTCGGGAGATTCTGTGTTACTGCCGGGATCTGGGCGTAGTTGTAGTGGCAGAATTTCCTAAGGGAAGAATAAATATGTGATTTAATTTTGCGTTTCGTTATATATGCTATCAGATTAACTATTATATCAGGGAGTGAATCAGTGAGCACGCCGCGCGGATCATGCTTAAAACGCAGATCATTCTTCTTATTTACTACGAGTATCTAATTTAAGCATTAACATTAATCTAAGAAGTCGCAAGCCCAATACTTTCTCCCTTAGAGTATACCGCAATAATACTTCTTATCATAATCCCATAATACGTATCCATCCATCAGCCAAAGGAAGTCCACTGCTGAACATAGGCCTTCCCCAATGATTTCCACAGAGACCTGTTGGAGGCAGCCTGCATCCAGCGACGTCCCGCGACCTTTACCAGGTCGTCGGACCATCGTGTGGGTGGACGTCCTACGCTGCGCTTTCCGCTACGCGGCCTCCATTCGAGCACTTTCCGACCCCATCGGTCATCAGATCTCCGCGCTATGTGCCCTGCCCATTGCCACTTCAACTTGCTAATCCGGTGGGCTATGTCGGTTATTTTAGTTCTCCTACGGATCTCCTCATTTCTGATTCGATCTCGTAGGGAAACCCCGAGCATAGCCCTCTCCATAGCTCGTTGAGTGACTTTGAGCTTTCTAATAAGGCCCATAGTGAGAGGCCACGTCTCGGTGCCGTAAGTCATCACTGGCAACACACAACTATCGAAGACTTTCGATTTAAGGCACTGAGGTATTTTGGACGAGCAGACGTCGCGTAGTTTCCCGAACGCTGCCCAACCGAGTTGGATTCGACGATTGACCTCTCTCTCGAAGTTGGACCTGCCTAACCGGACCACTTGTCCTAAATAGACATAATCGTCAACAACTTCAAGAGTCGAGCCCCCAACACCGATGGGGGTGGGCACAACATGGACATTCGACATGATCTTCGTTTTGTCCATGTTCATTTTAAGACCCACCTGTTGGGAGACTCGATTGAGGTCTTCGAGCATAGTGCTAAGGTCTTCCAGCGATTCTGCCAAGACTACAATATCGTCGGCAAACCGAAGGTGAGTGACATACTCGCCGTTGATGTTGATGCCGAATCCTTTCCATCGCAAGAGCTTGAAGGCGTTTTCCAGCGCGGCAGTGAACAGTTTTGGAGATATGACATCTCCCTGTCTCACGCCTCTCTGTAGTGGAATAGCCTTCGTACTCTGATCTTGTACTCGGACCGACATGGTGGCGTTGTTGTATATACACTTCAACACTTCGATGTACCGATAGTCCATATGGCACCGCTGGAGAGACTGTAGCACAGCCCAAGTCTCGATCGAATCAAATGCTTTCTCATAGTCCACAAACGCTAAACAAAGCGGCAAGTTATATTCCTCGGTTTTTTGTATAACTTGCCGAAGCGTATGGATGTGGTCTATGGTACTAAAGCCTTTTCGGAAACCGGCTTGTTCGGGAGGCTGGAAGTCATCAAACCTGCGTTCGAGACGATTTGTGATGACCCTCGAAAACAACTTATAGACATGGCTCAGGAGCGAGATGGGCCTGTAATTCTTCAGCAAAGTGTTATCACCTTTTTTGAAGAACAGTACCACCACGCTCCTGCTCCATGCCTCTGGCGTTGAGCCCTCGAGGAGAACGGAATTGAAGAGCCTCTGAAGGACTTTCAGTATCGGCGTTCCGCCCGCTTTCAGAAGCTCTGAAGTTATTCCGTCCTCGCCCGGCGCCTTGTTGTTTTTAAGTTGCTTCAGGGCCATCTCAATCTCACACAGGCTGATGTCCGGGATATCATCGCTAAAGTGTCGGATCAACTCGGCTCTCGGGTCTTCGGCCGAGCTAACAGCAGGTTTGGCAACAGAGGTGTAAAGCTGTCCGTAGAACCTCTCGATCTCCCTTAATACCTCTGCCCTCGTCGATACTACGCGGCCGTCTTCCGTCTTCAGCCTAGACAACTGGCTTTGCCCAATAGACAAGTCTCTTGCAAACACTTTGGAGCCTCCGTTCCGCTCGATTGTCTCCTTAATGCTCACAGTACTGTGAGCACGGACATCGTGTCGCAAGGACTTCCAGATCTGTCTATTGAGCCGCCGATATGCTTCGGCGTCAACGGAAGACTGCAGCGCTAAAGATCGACGTTCGGCCATGAGGTCAGAGTGTGGATCGAAAGTTTTTGTGGTCTATCTCTACGGCGAGGTCTAAAATACTTAGATCCCACCGTATGGACAGCTTCTACCAAACCGCTGTTTAGCTCGTCCACTGCAAGGTTTTCTCATAGACAATCAAAGCGATTTGTCAGCTCGAGTTGAAAGCTCTCGGGGTTTTGGATATGGGCGCGAGTAGGTCGGAGCGTAGATTTCATCAAGCGACGCCTTTCCGATTGGACATTGATATTCAGTGTGCTCCTAACCATTCGGTGATCACTGCCGGTTTTCACCCTGTTGATCACAGAGACATCTCTGAATATCCGTCTATTCGTCGTCAAGATGAAATCTATCTCGTTTCTCGTAGAACCGTCAGGACGCAGCCAGGTCCATTTCCTGTGAGGCGGCTTCTGGAAAAAAGAGTTCATCGCAAAGAGTCCCTCTTTCTCCAGAAAGTCGGCCAGCCTCTGACCCCTGGGGTTCCGTTGCCCATGTCCAAATTGCCCCACTTTCAACTCTGCATCGCTTCCCTTGCCCAACTTTGCGTTGAAGTCTCCCATAACAACATTGAAGTAGGTTTTGGAAGTATGTATGGCCCGACTTATGTCCTCATATATTTCCTCTACTTCTTCATCTGAGTGTGTCGAGGTCGGCGCGTATACCTGTATGACCTTCAACGAATATCTTTTAGATATTCTGAGTATAAGGTATACTACCCTGCTCGACACACTTTCGATGGATACGATGTTGTTGATGAGAGACTTGTGGACGAGAAATCCGACACCTCCTCGGGACTTTTGGTCGTCCCCCCGGTAGAAGAGCAGGTTACCAGACTTCAGGGTTATCGTATCCTCCCCGATTCTTCGGACTTCTGATAACCCCAGAATGTCCCAGTGTAACCTGCTCAATTCTTCTTCCAGTTCGACAATCTTCTCGTCTGTCCTCAATGTGCGTACGTTGTGTGTTACCAGGGCCAGTCGTCGTCGGGGGTGGTAGCCGGGGCCAACCCGGGTATTCTTAGCACCCCCTGCCCCACCGTAACCATGACTGCTACCATAGCCAGGAATAGTGGGGCTGCCGGGGACTGGGGGCCTGGTCTCTATTTGTGTCGCCATTGTGGGGGTATTTGCCGTTACTCGCCACGATTGGCAGGCGGGTTGGCGAGCGCAGTAGGGGACTGGCGTTAATGACGCTGCTGCCCGCCATTAACCGGGGAAAGGAAATAGGATTTGTGGGTAGAGGATGTTATAGGAAAGGAGAGTATGGCCTGAGGGAGTGGATACTGCAGTCACGGACGGGAAGTTAAGGTGACTGCAGTAGCTCGGGGGCCGAGGTCGCGTACTCGTAGCACCTATACTACTGACTGACTGACAGGCCATGACCACTAGATAGGAGCATCCCTGACCTGACCCATAATACGTATGTGTAGACAATATAACGAAGTCAGCAATGAATATCTTAATGTCGACTTATTTAATAATAATATCAACTCTTACAAACGACACATTCACTATATCCTCAAAGATTCACATCCCATAAACCGCACATAATGATCTTATTTAACTCTAAGGTAATGTGTAGCTTTACTTGTTAATTACTTTTTGTAACACATGTTTTGGGTTATAATTATTGTCCAATAATATGTATTATATTACGTATGAAGCTTACATGATTGATGATTGTAACCTGTTTGTGTTTAATTAAATAAATAAATAGATCAGGAGCGGCCTACTTCATGGCGTAACAGAGGGAAGGATTTTCGGGAGCGGCGGCATCATCAATAATTCTGGTAAGGGAGACCTCCGAGTTCATAACTCTCAGCGGAGTAGCTCGGGAATACACTCCAGGACTCGACGTTATTACAAGAAGAGCCGTTCCGAGTCATCATCCTCCAAGTACGTTATTTCTTACGATGGGCTGGCGATAGAGCGGCGGAATTTTCTTGCCACCTAACCACGGGTAGGGGCGCCGGTTCCGCCGTTTTTCACCCAGTACGTCTTTTTTAAAGGCGCTAGTGAGCAGGTTCGTTTCGCTCACGATCTCAGTCCACGCCCTCCTTCCGTGAGATCACGTTCTCGCAGAATAAGAGCATTGCTACGGCTTCGGACTCTTGACCATGTAAGCAATCACGGACGAACAAACAAGAACAAGAGGTTTTGTCCGACGACTTAAGGGAGTTCTTTGTAATGCGCCAATTGTCAGGACGACACAGACTAGTACCCTCTTACGGGTTGTCTAGATTAGGGGAGAGTGGTGTCGAGCGTAGAGAACTCTGTTTAGTCGTCGGAGTAGGTTTCTCGCTCTTCTCCTTGATTCCTTCCATAGTTGAGAGCCCGATGGTAGGCAATGCTCTCGGTCTGCGAGAACGTGTACTCAAGGGTGGGAAGCGCGGACTGGGGTCGTGAGCGGAACTTGCCTCCCGCTACCGCTTGAGAAGAAGGAGGCGCTGGGTGATAAAGGGGCTTAACCGGCACCTCGCCGTGTGTTTAGATGGCAAGAGAACAGAGATTGCAGGTGAGGTGGACAGATGAGTAGCGCCCAGCAAATTCGTCGTTTCCCCGGCAATTCGACCAGGATTTTGTGCTTAGACCCCCCTCCCCCCCATGGCGAGATTCAGTCACATCATCCGGAGTCCCTCCTAACACCTCACCCTCCCTTCTACCTGACGAGTGCCGCCCAGCGGCCCCGACAAACTGGGGATACCTTCGTAGAATTCCAACGCCCCTTGGCCACTGGGCGGGGACGCTAGGTAAGCCGTTTTCATTCCCTAGCGTTCCTTCTTGGTTGACGGCAGCGGGTGGGATCGCTTTGCACACGATCCCACTTCACGCTCTTTTGGGATATGCTGTACTCATAGAAGGTTAAGGCCTGCCGTGACCTTCAACTCTCGACCAAGAAAAAATCGCAGCCGAGAGCGAGAAATACACTCCGACAGCTGCGTGGAGAGCTACGCGCTCCTTTCTGCAGGCTGGACATTCTGAAAGAGTGTGCTGGGCTGTTTCCTCGTCCTCTGGATAGTTGTCACAATGGTGACACACGATGGATTGTTCACTTCTCGCTACCTGCCGCAAGTATCTGCCATAGTAGCTGAGCCCTTTGTACTAGCTTCAGGTGAAACATTACACCGTGGCGGTTACCCCGCCACTGGTCTAAGACAGGACGAACTGTCGCGATGGTCCAAGAACTAGCACTGGAAATTTCCAGCCTAGTACGCCATCTTTCCGTGGCAGCCGAGCGGAGGGAGGTTCAAACGGCCTCAACCGACCTTTTAGGGGTCGGTTGTCTCCTGTGATGGGACACTGCCTCCCGCCAATTGTAGTCTGACAAGGGGCTTTGGAGTCGATTTCTCAGGATGAAAAACCGGGAAATACGCATACCGCCTCATGAGAGGTCGTGCGATAGCCTTTGACTACATATGACGCAGTACAGTAAATATTTCCTATGAGGCGGTATGCGAATTGACCAGTTATCTTTCCTGGGACATTGACATAAGAGCCCTCAATCTACCACTGGCAGAAGGCGTTCTCCCCGGAGAACTACCGACCCCTAGAGGTCAGAAAAGGTTGTATTGGACTCAACCATCGTGGTGGTGTGGCACTAGGCTGGATAATTTCAGTGATGATGCTTGGTCCATCGCATCAGTTCGTCCCCTAGACCAGTGGCTGGGCAGGCACCACGGCGTGATGACATTTTGCCTGACGCAGATACTATCGGTGCACGGCTGCTTCGGCAAATACCTGTGGCGGATGACGAGAAGGGAACAATCTACCTTACGTCATCATTATGGCAACAGGCCGGAGGACACAGCCTAGCACGCTTCCATAGAGTGCCTAGCCTGCAAAGAGGACCGCGTAGCCCTCCGCGCAGCCGTTGGAGTGGACCTCTCGTTCTCGGCGATGATTCCTTTCATAGTAGAAAGTCGAAGGTAACAGGCCATGCTCACCTTCTGTGAGAATGTCATCTTGTAGAAGGAGAGCGTCAAGCAGGATCGTGAGCAGAACGATCCCGCCCACCGCCGCTAACCAATAAGGAAGAGTCGGGTGAATGGCAACGGCTGCCCTAGCGTTCCCGTCCAGTCAGTAGTAAAGGTGCTTCAGAATTCCACCACATCGTAAGAGACGACTAAAGAGTTATTGGGTTCGCTAGGCACACAGCGGGTTCTGTGCACCCTTGCCGATAGGGATTGAGATGGGCAACAGAGCGCATGGCCTCATATTTGTTATTTTATTTTGTTTTGTACAGCCCTCTTGAAAGCGACTACAATGCACCTTATGGTGATTGGAGCATTCCAATCACCATAAGGACTGCATAGTCCAGAAGAGTATCAACCGGCGTGAAATGTTTAACTCTCGCTGTTCAAATATCGCTGGAATAATAGTGTATCTGTTTATAGAAGGCAGACTTACGTGGATCACTGTTACAGGTCTTTGAGCACTATATGTCGTGGACTCCCTAAAATATCTTGAACGGCCCTCGAAATAGACAGCCTCCGTGGCGCAGTTGGTTAGACGCCACCTGTGAAACGAGAGGCCGCGGGTTCGATCCCCGCACCGAGAGAAATGTTTGTGCGGCCCACAAATATTTCTTCCGGTCTGGGTGTTTGTGAGACCGAAAAGTCTCTCGTAGTTCCTGATAACCACGACACAAGACTCGATCTTAGTGTGGGGTCAGGACCTATGTATGTGACTGTTGGGTGTTATTTATTTATTTAATATATACCGGGTATCTCAAGACTGCTACCGAAAACGAAGCCGGGTGGTAGTTTTAGTGACTACAAACACAATGCAACAAAAAATTTCGCGAAGAAACGCGGTAATGATTTTTATGATTCTTTAAATATCCTCATTTTGGGTGGTAAATCCATAGTTTTTGCTAAAATAATAATTTAAAACACTTTTATACCTTAGATTATTTATACATAAAAGGGTATACGCTATTATTTTAGGAAAAAATGTATTTACCACCCAAATATGGTCATAGGAAAAAAATAACAAAAAAAAATTGTCGCTTTTTTTTGCAATTTTTCTGTTGCATTGTGTCTGAAGTCGCTTAAACTACCACCCGGCTTCGTTTTCGGTAGCAGTCTTGATATACCCTGTATAATAGGGACCAATTACATCATACATGTTTGTTGATTTACATAAATCAGACCGCTTCTCGTCTTGGGATGTCCCGGAACCGTGTTTGAAATGTCGTTCGAGATATTTTAGGGAGTCCACGAACCATACATAGTGGTATAGTCCCGTAATAGTAACTCACGTAAATATGCCTCCTATAACCGGATACAATTAGGCCAGCGATAATTGAACAGCGAGAAATTAACATTTCACGCTGATTGATACTCTTCTCAATTCCATTGCGGTTTTCGTGTAAGAATGAAAATAAATCGAAACATAAACTGGACTATGCACTTTGGAACACATCTCAGAGTCATTATCGGCAAGGAATCTTACCCCTGCAGTGTGCCACAGTGGTTCTATGTGAGCCCATGATCACAATATGTCACCTCTTCCGACATGACTCTATAATAGAATTCCCAGCACGGATATTACTTACTAAATAAGAAAAATAAACGTATAATTACCTCGTAAATTGGCTTTTTGTTGTCATCGATCTCCTTCAAAATATCTCCTTCCTCCAGCGGCGGAATCCATACCAAGAAAGCTGGATCCATTCCCAAATAAGAGCCTGGTACCGAACCTGCAACAATGTGTAGATCTATATTTACAGCAAAAACATTAAATGGCAACTAATGCAATTTTTTTAAATCTGTATTAATGGAGTTTGCATGATTAAATCGCATAGCCGAAATTTCATACGCTAGTTCGGGAAAGCAAATGGACTGCTATTGATTTGACATTTCATGCACAGTTTTCTGTTCTTAACAATTTTGCCATATTAATTAATCCTACTTACATTATTTTCAGTAGAGACCTTTCAGTTTAGGACTGAGCTGGTTATATCTACGGAACTGATAGCTAGTACGCATGGCTCTGTTAAATTTGTATTATATTTATGAGTGCGTAAAACCATCCCTTACCAGCGTTGTTGACTTCGTAGTCGTAATAGTCGATCTCCATCTCGGGGTGTGACGTCAGACTGAGGTCAGACTTGAGCAGGCGTCGGTTGCAGCTCTCTTTAGTGTGTTTCGGATTGTCGCGAATCTTGGCTGATGATACTCCACTTAGGGCGGGGGAATACCAGCCCTAGAACAATGAAAACTACTTACAAATACTCCAATTGCTAAAAATTATAAAGTGTGATAAGTAGTAATGATAGTGTATAAAGGCGAAAATACATAGCAAACAAGATTTGTGTTTTATAGACTGTCAACATTGGAAGCAGTATTAGAAAGGCTTACTGATCAAAATAGGAGAACCACTAAAATTGAGTATTAGTCACAACTATCGAAATATCCTCCGTAAAATTCAATTCAAAAGAATGATAGTAAAGCTGTTTAATACAAATAATAATCATAATATATTAGCAAATAAAATTAATTTGTTTCCAACTACTACTCACGTTAGTCAAAGTAGCAGCTGATGTAGAAGACGCTCTGCTCTCAGTCCTGTCTTTATCCCACAGGCTGTCCCTGTCTTTTTCACTGCAGGTATCATCCCTCTCGCTCGCACTGCTAACACTCGTGCTGAGTTCCACTATCGCTGTTTCACAGTTGGACGTTTGAGGTGGTGACGTAATCTGGGACGTGGGTTTATCTAGTAAACTCTATAAAAAAAAATATATAAAATTGATAGATTCATATGAGTTTTTACCGGCTGAGATAATATTGTTATGAAAGATTAAAATCGATCTTACAGAAAGCGAAAAATCAAGAACTAATGCATTATCTTATGTGACATCACATAAAGAAAGATCTTCAATATAAAATTTCATTACCAAAAATACATATATTTATTATTAAAAATACTGAAGTGCATCCCATACGATATGTATTGAAATTAATTTAGCCTCCTAAACAAATAAATGTAACAAAACAGACATTGTTTGTAAATAAACGATGTTTAGACAAAAGATAAATTTAGACCCTTGAAAACAGAACTTTATAGAAAATTAATTTTAAACCACTGGAGTAAACAGTTTAAAGAGGACACAGTATGTTGCTGCCTTAGTGAAGACACGGCGATAGCTTTGGTGACGCAGGAGGCACTGTAGCCTGACTCGCACCATAATTTGCTGCTGTCGTGAAATTACAGAAAACCAGAGTCAACATAAAAAACAAATTACCTTTGGTCCAGAAACATTAGTAGAAGACATGGTATGGCACCGTCTCAGTGGCGACAGCGCTATAGTCTTGGTGCCAGCAGGGGCACTACTAGCCGACACTGTCTCAGGGGTCACTGTGGCTTGACTGGCGCCACTATCGACACTGGCTACACTGTCGTTGTCTTCTCCTTCGTTTTCTGCATCTGATGCTTGGTCTTCCTCGTCTCTGTTGGGCAGTTTATTATTGTTAATTAATGTGTTGGCAATGTTTTTTTGGGTTGGTGCATGATTTTGTATTAATTTTACTGTCTATATATTATAATGATTTTAAAACATTTGTCTATATGTCATTTTCAATCAAAATTGGAAGTTGAATACATAAACTCTTAAATAACAACAAATAAACACAACAGTGTCAGGTATCCATGGCGTGTTGGTATATATGAAAAATCTTAAATCCTAATTCATGAGTTTCTAAAACTACAAAGAGCTGTTGGGCGCCATAATATGCGAACTCGAACAATTTTTTTGTCACGTAGAAAGTAATTGCCTCGTTTAGCTGCCAAATTTCTCGCCTGCCTCAAATTCACAACCACTTTAAGCCCCCAAAAACCAGTCCCCAATCTTTTAATGATCATAATACCTATTAGAAAGTCAAAATCTTAACAAGGAGACTTTATGTTCCCCAGCAAAAGTATACAGATACGTGCTCACACAATGGCAATACAAAGCCCTTATCACCCTCACAGCAAGTTTTACAATTAAAAAGGGCTTGTTAATTAGTACATTCTTAGTTTTATAAGCAGGGCAACACCCCATTCTTTGTTCCTATTGTTGATGAGTCTGGTTTTCGTGAAGCCAAATTAATTCTGTAAAGTTTGTATTGTTTATCGAGGGCGTATTTGTAATGAACAATGATAGCAATTAATTAAGCGGCAAAATTTTATTGTTGAGAGGAATATTTATAATGTTTTGAATGTAAAATTAGAAAAGACGTTTTAATATCTCGTAGACGTTCGTTGGAACGGGATAGTTAAAATTTGGTAATACAATTACCTTCACTATGTGCGGGGAGACAAACCAGCTTTCAAAGACAAACACGAGAAATTACAATTGATATACATATTTCAGTGCTCGGTTCGTATTTCGTCTATATTCTGCTATATTTCGACTTTCTTCATTCCTAACGCTATCTATGTTCCACATAATGTTATTAATGCCTCATTGGCGTAGTTTTACTACTGTAAGGTAAAAAAAATGAGTTCTGATTCAAGTCCTGGGTCAAAGTGATATGGGATTTTCCTATTCATTATCAGCCCGGACTCAGAAACTTGTGCCCGATATGGCGATAGGCTCGCCCTCTATCACTCGTGTGACAGAACATACAAGGCACCATATCCATATCCCATATTATATACATACATCTATATCAATATAGATATATATCTACATATGTCTGGCACCTCTGACCCCTTCTGCGAAAAAAGCGTGAGTGTAAGTATGTTTACCATATTATTACTTTCTATACATCACTTCCATATATACCCTGTCCCCCATTCCTACCCACTAAATATATTAAGAGTACATTACCTATTCTCCACAGTCTCGGAGGTCCTCTCGCAGTCCCTCAGCCTGGTGTGTTTGGTCCTGCTTGAAGGTAGCAGCCGACGCAGGGACACACTGCCTCCCACCACTTCAGAGAGTAAGGTGCTGCGAGACCCTGCAGTGGCTACACCCAGCTCTAGAGACGCTGAACATGCTGGCAAGAGGAATAATAGGTTTGAGAATCAAAAACTATGATATAATTGATAGGTTTGAGGTTATGATTGCTCTTTAAAATTTTATTGAACAATACACGTCTCTAGATCACTACTCTTTAGCATAATGCCCTACGCTTGGTATGAACTGATCAGAAATTAAATTTATATTATTTATATGATATTACTGTAACACGTTATGGCCCGTATCGAACTAGTCAGTCATATCATGACTAATATAAGACTACTAGACTAGTGTTGTTTGATGTTTAGTGCTGGTGTAACGGGCAGCGATCCTGAATAAATTAATTACTTAGCTAATTTATTAAATACAAATATTTTATGCAACTAATATTATTTTACCATCACTATCAGTAAGCGATTCCTTATCCGCAGCGCGCTGGTAGGCCCTGGTCCGATGTGCTGAATGCAGCGCTAGACACAGGGCCGCGAGCGCTGCAGCAGCTGCGAGAGCTACGGCCGCCCCCCGCGCGCCTCCGCCCCCGCGCCACCACTCACCCCCGCTCATCGACGCCCACGCCGCTGACGCGTTGCGGATCGGCTCTGTGAGGGAGACGGGTGATGGTTAAAGATGACGAGTGAGCGAGAAAGCAAACAGATCATAGATGAGTTAAAGATGTTGGGGTTACTCTATAATCCGATACGAAGTTCGATTGTTCGGGCGTCGTACGTAAAACTTCACTAATGTGTAATACTCCACAAAACGTTGGAATTTATCGTACGTCGTAATAATAGACTAAGTTCGAGGTGAATGATAAGTTTCATAGATTCAATAGTATTGATTATTAGAAGTGGAAAACGTTTATCTTTTATATGGAATTTGAAAGTCCGAACATTCGAGCCCTGTTGTGTGTAACCTGTCGTAGTATAAAGACACCCCTTATGTGAATAACTGCTGCAATTTAATTTTTATGAGATGTAAGACGAGAGGAGCATGCTAGTCGCCTGATGGTAAACGATAGTACAGCTCATGGAAAGTAGCAAAATCAAAGACACCATGAATTACAAAGCAATGCTTGGAATTCCATACGCTCAACATCTTGAGAAATAAGATGTTCAATCTCAATTTTCATTACGTTCAGTAGTTACTCTGGCTACAATGTCCTTCAAAACGGAACACAACAGATTAGCAATGAATCTAATATAAGGGCGCACGGTAGAAAGTACGAGTAATAGCACGGGTGCCACCCACCAGCTAAATATACCACTAGCTCTTGTAAGACTATCTGAGCATGCAATGAAAAATGTGATCAATAGTATTCAAAACGCAAAAAATATTACGCGAAAGTTCAAAACCATTGAAGTATTTTCCAGATCAGTAGGACATATCGTCTATCCTTACGTCTAATCCTTTATACATCAATTAATTTCCAGATGACCGTTAAATACGAAAACATTATCATCAACATTCTGACAATGTTTGCCGGATAATCCCATGCTGTCCTTTGAACTTTGAAAGTCAACGAGTTCAATGAATGGCAAATAACATTTTGCATTCGAATAATATTGCAGAAAATATTTGAAAGAAAGAAAGAAAGAAAAATAGTTTTATTTGCCACGAGTATTAAAACGACGTACAAAAACAGATATACAGAGGTCTATATATAAAAAAAAAATTATTATTTGAGTAATAAGTTATACTACTATATTAATTATATTGAGTAAACGCGAGTTCAAAATTAAACACAAAGCTTATGACAAAGTGATCATAATGCAACTGATAGAAAAGTGTAGTCCAGGTAAAATATCAGTTCGAGCTTCTGTGGGTTTTCTTTAATTACAAAAATGACAACCCTCCTTGTCACGCAACTTACTAACGTGTTTTTTTGTAGCCTGTACCCGAAGCTGTACCTAATAACTTCATGTAGTATTTATAACTTAGTTAAGGTAATCTTTATGTGACAAGAATATACACTGTGTGGTAACAATTTTGGGACTTTTATTTGCAACCTTCTGAGTCTTGGGAACTACCTTACGTAAGCTGTACCTAGTGCGGCTTGGCGGACTTTAGATACCATAGAAATTTTACCAACCGCTATGGTATGCAGGTTTCCTCACAATGTTTTTTTTCACCAGTAAAATTCATGGTGATTGAATATAAATACACACATAACTCCGAAAAGTCAGAGGTTTACCCTGGGATTTGAACACGTGACTACCGTAAACAACTGGCAGCGGCGTCTGGTTCGTCACCAACAGGCGACGATGCATCATACACTAGATATCAGTAAATAACTAACCTATTTGAGTAGCATGTGCGAGGAATCCCCCCGCACACCGCTCGCTTGTGTCTCCTGACCTGAGTTCTACGAGGATGTGGCGTCCACCAGCAATCTCCATCACGCCGCTGCTGTCTGTCGTGGTTTCAACATCGCCAACCTGCGAAACACAGCTTGTATCAGCTTTCTTACCACCTGAGTAGTTATTTTTTTGTTGTGTCTAATAAGATATAGCTTCAAAACTTTGATAGGACCTTTTAATTTAAAACTGCATTGAATTTAGTCACGTGTCCTGTTTTATAATTGATTGTTAATTTTCAATACATGTATGTAGAAATCAGAAATTATGTAGGTACAGGCATAAGGTGTGAAAAATATTTTTGATTGATAATGTTTAAAAGTTGAAAATCAGCGCTGCAGGGCAGCTACGTTGCATTTGCAGTATGTAGGTCTTTGTTGTCTAGCTATTTACATTTTGACATGTTACATAAAGCCCTGTATGTTTGTATTATTGTTTTTGTTTTATGTGTTGTGGTGTTGCTACAGTAAATGTTTTTTTTCTTCTGTCTTTGTTTTCTTAAAAAAATATTAATAGTTCTATCCTCCAAAAATGTATTTCTAATAGCAAATTCTGTAACCTTAACTATGGAGGCAAATTAAACAGTTGAAATATATCTCAAATCTAAATATAATCTATTATTGATTATACAAAGTCAAACACAAGGAATTGAATAGCCAAAACACTGTGTGTAACTGACATCTAATCATTTTAGGTAATAGCCAACTGAATTCCAAATTCCTGGATCTTAGTAGTTAACAATCTGTCGAAACACAAATTGAGATTTAGTTGGCCATGGTCCCACAGATTGTATAAGTCTGAGCTCAAATTATTAATACCGAGCAAACGCCAGTATTTGTTAGTGATGACCAATCCTTACGTTAGGAGTTCAAGTTGGACAGGCGTGATTTTCTGAGTAGTGGCTGAATGGTAGAACTAATTTATAGGAGTGGAAACTAATATTTAGTATAGGATTGCAATCTGTTAAATAAACTATATGCTGTTCTTGGATATGATTTATTGTCTATGTACGAGCAAGTCGCACATTTGCAAACTCAGCGCTTACGCCAAAATATAAATTTGTGCGTTTCATTTATATCAGTTAGTTCTCGCTCACGTTCGACCTAATAAATTGTTAACATTAAAAAATAAATTATTATTCAAGATTATCAAGTTATTCTTGCTTTCACTATCAACATTCATCTTATGTACGTGGTTATCAAGTACCCGTACATATAGTATCTTCTCTGGATGTAGTCCGGAGTCCTGCGCTGTGGACCATCTTTCTTAAAATTAGACCAGATTGTCTGCAGGCCGGACATAAGTTGATTTTGGTTTTGAAGCAACGCTTCCATGTCTTGACCTTGATGCATGTTTCTAACTTGGTAAAAGAAATATCTTGATTATTTCAAAACTGTATAAAATCTTGCCTTGTATAATGAGTTCTCCCGTTCGCCAAAACTTGCTGATATTGCTTACTTGATATTTAGGTACCTTTAATATGTTTTGATAAAATTGTTGCTTGATGCGCGCTTTTATTTCGAGATCCTTAATGATCTTGATGTAATGCTTGAAAACTTGAAACTGAAGTTTTACTTGATTGGATACTTCTTGATATGTAGTTAGTTCTACTTGTTAAGAACTTTCGCCTTGTTGTAATGAACTTGCTGCCTTGATCGCCTTGTCCTTGATTTTCCACTATACTCGTATCTCCACGTGTAACCTTATGCACCTTCTCAATTCCACTGGGGAGACCCGCTTCTGGGAGGCCAGAGGAATCGATTTGCAGCCACACGCAAATACACAAATACAGCAGAAAACTATCGCTCGAAGGACCACTATATGTACGGGTACTTGATAACCACGTACATAAGATGAATGTTGATAGTGAAGGCCAGAATAACTTGATAATCTTGAACAATAATTTATTTTGAATGTTAACAATTTATTTGGTCGAACGTGAGCGAGAACTAACTGATATAATGAAACGCACAAATTTATATTTTGGCGTAAGCGCTGGGCTTGCAAATGTGCGACTTGCTCGTACAGTCTTGTGGTGTATAAACCTACTCCAAGTATTATGTTCCTTACTATTAAGATATATTATAAATGTATTACTTATTTAGCGCCAGTTGCGCATTAGACTTGATCTAATAAACATGTATTCTTTATAAAAGTGTTTGTCTTCCACCCGACACCTCAGTCTATTTTATTGCCTTTGTAGACAGACAATCTGGTTGCCCACCTTATGGTAATTGACTACTGTCGCTCATGAGTTATATTTGAATATTATTTTATTTTGGAATTAAGGCAACGATATTTTCTATTAACTCTAAATGTTCAGCCATTATTTATGACAATACATCACATCTATTGTTAAAAATAATAATGGTTTGATTAGCTTACCATGGCAGAGCTGTCGGGTCCATCCCAGACGCCAGTAGTGGTGAACCCAAGGAGTCTCCATCTCGAGCTCTAGAGCTTGACCAGCACAAGGCAACCTCACTGCCTCCATTCGAAGTCTCACCACCAGTCCTTCTTCAGCCTGCAAATTATATTCTTATCAAATATAACTGCTAATGACATTTGTATATGATATGCCACGCTTGAATGTACTTATTTTTTGTCCCGTTAGCAGTTGATGTCAGTGGGATGTAGTGCACAAAAGACAAGGATTTTGTCCGAATTGGGTGAGTCTGAGATGGAATGGCTAGGCTTACCGTGTCGAATCATTCTTGGTGCAGCATATATCTCTTGCAATTCTTCGTGGCAATGTTACAAATATAATGGGAACATTTTGCACAGGTATGGATCTGGGTCTCTAACTAATTTTTGATTAGTAATTTTAAAGTGAAGTGTTAATTAAATTTATTTTCTAAAAATTTCGATCTCCTTATTTACTATTATTATTTGTAAAGTTCTAATTTTCCGGCACTTTCGACGTCATTAAGGTGGATAGAGGTCGCACTAAAAAAAATTAATATGGATAACCGAATAACTTTTATGATAAAAAACATAATAATAATGTGAAAGGGTGGTTTTTAGTGTAACATATAAAATAAAATGCATCCTGACATTCATTAGGACTTCTAAAAATAGAAAAATAAATTTAGTCTGTTATTATACATTTGTAATTATGCTTTAGTAAACTGTATATGGAATACCTAGGCGGAGTTTTAATTAAAATTTATCCAGTATTAGTTTAGACGAAGCACATATGTTTGCTGCAAACAGTTACTGACAAATATTTGCGAATAATGTTCACGTTTAAGGACATAAAGACGGTGAAAATGATACAGAGAATTATAATGAAACACGAGTTCCTAACCTCAGTATTTGTTTCCAGTTATACTTGCAAATTAATACGCACATCGAAGAATATCTTGTTTACAAGACAACCCTTTATTCATAGCTTGACAATATAGTGTGGATGATGAAACAGGACGAACGGCTTCCAAAGTTGAGCGTGTATTATAACAAATTTCTATGTCGCAAACGGTTACTTCCAAAGGCGGATAACTATGAGTAAATAATGCCCGTCCTTCACGTAAATGGACAAGTTTTAATGGCTCGATAGCGATACAGGCGGTGTAGTGGTTTGTTTGAAATGTTTGGAGCCAGCGATCACGGGAGTAAACTTGACTAGTGTTAGGTTTCAGTTAAGGAGTAGCTACTTTTAGTGCTGTGATTTCAAAACTGCTGTGTAATGTGGTCGTTCTAAATTAAAGGCTACCATATAGTAAAAAAAAAAAATGAAAATTCGAATATGGGTTATGCTATTTGGAGTGTCGAGGTGCATAAAATATTACATAATTCAAACAGACCTAAGAAAATCTCCTATTTTAGACTACAATATATAGCATTAAAAATGCATGAATTAAGAGATGCTTAGGCTGAACCAAAAACACTGGGCTCCACTTATGTCTGTTATTAGCTCCTCTTCTTTTTTGTTTTTTTAAGAGCCGGGAATAACTTATTTGCTAGCGTACTTTTGGGTGGCGTTGACAAGCTGTCATCGGATAAATGACATGCTTGTTCATTTATCACGCTCAAATCAGTCAAGTTACTTGACAAACTTGTTTCCACTAGACCAAGACCGTTCAAACGAACCATAATCATGTCGCACAATGAAATTTGGTAACGAAGCCGTCAAATGCTTGGAGAACGTCAAAACGGGTGGGATAAGTTAGTTACCGTCAACTTTGCTCCCGGGCGACCGCTAATACAAACTGACGTTCTTACCGCGTCTGTATGGCATTGTGTAAAGTAACATTATGAACTTGCGTAAACATGGGCGAGTATTGGAGTATGTAGCGTAGTGTTTACATATGGATTTTATATGCAGAATGATTCAGCTGGAAAGGAGAATGCCAATATTTACTAAATCAAACTTAGTATCGGTGCAAGATTTTTATCCACTCGATAAAACCTACTTTTGTTATATAGGAAAATAAATGTATTCTCAATAAATATATATTCTTTTTTATAAACATATTGCGACCTAGGCCCTGAAGTTCTTGGAGAATTACCAGTCCATTTAAAAATAAATTGCCTCGGCTTGGCTTCCGCATTTATAAAATCTACCACCCGGGATAAAAAGGATAGCGTTTAAGTACAAACCATAAAAATGCCATAATACATTTTAAGGAGTATCGGTATCGGATTCTACGATATTTTTACCGATACTCTGAATGGGCATTTTCCTTTACGACTCTCTCTTTGACTACAGGAAGTCCACTACTGAACATAGGCCTCTCCCATGGATGTCCTCACGTTGACCTGTTGGAAGTAGTAACTTGAATCACGAATTTTACCGACTGCTGCATATTATTATTTTTATAGGCACAGTAATGACTATAGAATGTTTAAATATCACTAATTTGCAATCAATATTAAGTCTACATTATAGCATAACTAATATTAACAATATTTGTATAGTTAGTACGATAAAATAAGGATTTTATCCCTTCATAACTATAATAATAAGCAATTGAATACAAGGGGATTTTATTAATTTATTATACAGATCACAGGTGACTTCAAAGTAACATTACATAGGACCTCTTTAATAGCCTTAATAACAACTACCACCATGTTAGTCATCATAACATTATACCACAATTATCTAAGAAAAGGCAAAATATAAACCAAATGCATCATCAGTAAAAATACCTGCAACAACCAGAACGACCTGGCCGGGCACGCCCTCGCAGATCCTGCCAGCAGGCGAGCAGCTGGAGCCAGGTGCAGCACGCAGCCGCAGCGACATCTGGCGCCCACCTCCGCAACTACTACCGAGGGAGTCGCCAGCCCACGGTCGAGCACTGCACTCGCACGCTGCTAGCTCTACTGCTTGAACCTGGGGAGGGGAGAAGTATTTTAAAGATTATGTGTATAAAAATAAAGGAAACTAATAAAATAATAAACTAGTTAAAACAAAAATAATACATAGTTCTAATGCCGCTTTCAGAAAAAATAAGTCTTGTGTGTGTCTTTTTGGTCTCAGAAATAGCCAAACCCGACATAAATATTTCTGGGCCATACAAACATTTGTGTCATGTGGGGACCGAACGCAGCCTTTTGTTTCAAAAACTAGCCTTCATCTACTGTTTAACTTTATCCAACGACAAAATGTCGTTATAAATAAATAATAAATAGCACCCAACTGTCACATACATAGTCCTGACCCCACACTAAGATCGAGTCTTGTGTCGTGGGTATCAGGAACTACGAGAGACTATTCGGTCTCATAAACACCCAGACCCGAAGAAATATATGTGGGCCGCACAAACATTTCTCTCGGTGCGGGAATTTAACCCACGGCCTCTCGTTTCACAGGCGGCGTCTAACCAACTGCGCCACGGAGGCTGTCTAAATCATTTGTAATCCCAATTTTAAATATTTCTAATAATATAACCCTTCATTATGAAGCTAAAAATGTATGGATAAGGAAGTTGAATCCGTTGGAAAGGATTGGTAAACAAAATGAAAGAAAAATATTGTTATGTATTATATTTTTTATTAGTTTAAAAAATATCCGAATTACATTGAAAAATACAAACCTTTGTTATAAAAAAGATATGTTCTACAAGTATGACAAACATTAATTCTAAAAATATTACTCTTCCGTTCTTTCGGTTCTTCTGTCGTGTCGCATCTTTGGTTTCGTTTCATCTCCTTCTTGTCCCTCATCTTCTTTCGACTCTTCGCCTGAAACTGCTTCCCCCTTCAACGGCTTCTTTCTGGTGTCCACCTTCAGCGTCTTCTGCTCCAGCCTCCATATCTTCCACAGTTTCCAATATTATGACTGACTTAGAACTTCGCTTCCTCTGTTCCTCATCAAACTTAGCTTGCGACTGCAAAGCCATCTGGGAATACGCCAGATCTTTCATGATGGATTTCTGTATTTCCAATTTACTTGCAGCAACTGCTTTTCGATATCAGTCATGCCTTCAGTCTCTTCTTCTTCCTCTGCACTTTCAGTTTCAGAGGATTTTGTTGAAGTTACAAATGATTGTATGCTTTCTTTCGGAGCGACCGTGGCTTCAGATGAAGGCGGAACTAATTTTACACTAGGAATCGTCTTAATACTTCCCAGAGAGGTGGAAGATAGAGTCGCAGAACTGGAAATGCCTTTATCACTTATAGATTCTTTAGAAACTGCGGACATCGCAGCAGAGACGGCTGACTTCTTTTTAGCTATTGGTTTGGTATGAAACCAAGATCTCCTTCTTCATAGACTTTACCCATTGAAGCTAGGGTTTCCATGGATTCTGCTTTCTCCACTTCGCGGTACTGTGTTATAATATTCAACAAACGAGAAAGTAATATTTGACGGTCCATATTTCTCTTGTAGGATCTGTTGTTGCCCACTGATCTAGCTTTAGAGCTGCTTGTATTGAAAATGCAGCTTCTTTTAATATCTTCTTTAACTTAATACCTTCTTAAGCGCTTTCGAAGCCTCAACCGCTGATTTATTCTGTTCGCTATTCTAGCGTGCAAGTTTTGTTCTAATATACGCACTTGCAAACATAAGTTTTCATTTTCCTTAGTCAGTTTTTGTATTTAGCTTGCAATGATTCAAAATCAAAGTTTTTCTTTCAAACATCGCCTTTTCTTTCTTTATTTCTTGGAAAGCAGTTGTTAGCTGATCAATCACTTTTAGTTGAACGACATCTTGTTTGATAGCTTTGTCTCTCTCTTCTTCTGCTAGCTCCATAGCTACACGTGCTGCTCTCTGCACTGTCTTTATATTTCCTCATTCTGTTCGGCTAATTTAGCTTGAGTGGACAAAATATTATCCAATTCGTTATTGATTGCTATATTTTTTCTCGAATAACTCTGGTGTGTGAAGCTGCGATTCGCAATTCCGTGGCATCTTGAAAATCTTGAGCTAGCTGCAATAACCTCGCTTTCCATTTCCTTTTTCAACTTGTCTTTTCCAATGACAAACTTCTTTTCAGCGTCATAAATGACCCTTTTATATTTCATTTCCTGATCTTTAAATGCTTGTTCCTGTTTCTCAAATTTCTCATCAAGTCATCTCTTATAGCTCTGAATTCCTCCAACGTGTTAAGTTTTCCTGCTAGTAATTTATTTTCTGATGTAAGCTGGTCCTTCATTATGGTGAAGTTTCTTTCTAATTCATTAACTGTTTCCTTGAACTGTGCGGTTTCTATGTCTCTGGTCTCTTCCAGGCCCTTGACCTTGTCTTTCAGTTCAATATTTTCTTCATTCTTTAAGTTGAGAGTTTTCTTGAGGTAGGCAATAATGTCAGCTCTATCTTCATCAAGTTTATCGTAAGCCTTCTGCAGTTCTTCATTTCTTTGTTCATACTCATCGACAGTCGACCTCAGTCTTGCTATTTTTCGGTTACAGTCGGTACTTGGAGTTCAAGGAATGTTCTTTCAACTTCTGTGAATCCTCCGCCGCCCCCTTTTCCTCCGTCATCTTTATCCTTGCCTTTATCTTTTTTTGGTGCCATTTCGTAATTATATTATTGTAAACGTAGTGTACAAAACGTGTGTGAATGACAGGCATGCGCGAGTATTGACGTAACTTTATATTAACAGTTGCTAAGCAACGTTCGTGGTGTTGATCGGTAAAGTTTGATATCAAAATAACAAGTAGGTTATAATTATTGGTGGGTGTGTATCTAAACCACTAATCTAATCATATCGTGCTTTGCCTTCACAGATTTTCTAGTAAGCATTGATGTAAGATTATATTATTTCTTTGATAATAATCACAGTCTTCACTCTTTAGTGTTGATACAACACACTATGATAATGTAGTTAATTTATTTAACCAAAAGAGTTATAATTGTATTTTATACTTAAAATATTGGTGTAAATTAAAACTTTGTGGGGTAAACAGAAAGTAATTTTGACAAGCACTTCTCGCAATTAAGATATGGAATGTGAACTAAAACCGAGAATTTGATTCCCGCGCTCAAAAAATATTTGTGTGACCAAGTCTCTCGTTGACTTGAATACAATTTACACATCACTTGGTATTTTACTGTCCGATAAGACTTTATTGTGTGCACAAATTTTGTGCGGCTGTAATTTGTTGACCCGACAGCCTCCGTGGCGCCTATGAAACGAAAGATCGCGGGTTTGATCCCCGCACCCAGAAAAATGTACCCACAAATATTTGTTTCGGTCTTGGGTGTTTATGAGACCGAAAAGTTTCTCGTAGTTCCTGATACCCACGATAAAAATCTCGAATCTTACTATGACTGTTGCGTGTTATTTATCAATTTATTTATTTTTAAACAACACTGATGTTTCTTCCTACTCACCTCGCAGTACTTAGCTCCGTAAGCAGGCGGTGGTGAGTCGCAGAACCTGTGCCGGCTCCGCGTGCGTGTGGAGCAGTGTGCCGGCGCTGGACACGCTGACCACGGCGACCACTGACCCCAGCCACCTGCCCCGCCATCTTGGACGAGGAAAATAGCATTACACCATTGTATATGTCTGTATCTACAGGTATATCAAGACTGCTACCGAAAACGAAGTTGGTGGTAGGTTTCGTGACTTCGGACATAATGCAACTAAATTTAGTGGAAAAAATTGAGACGGTTTTTTCGTTATTTTTTTTTCTACCATCGTATTAGGGTGGTAAATACATAGTTTTTTCTTAAATAATAGTGTATAACCTTTTTTTAAAACACGCTACAGTACGCAAGGCTTTCAATTATCATTTTAGCAAAAACTATGGATTTACCACTCAAACTCGACGATATTAGAAATAATAAAAGAAAATGTCGCGTTTCTTTGCGAAATTTTAGTTACATTGTATTTGTAGTCACTTAAACTACCACCCGGCTTCGTTTTCGGTAGCACTCTTGATATACCCGATATACGCACCCGCCCATACTTCCCACTGCAGGGCGAGGGTCTCCTCTACAATCAAGAGTATGATTGAGAGTGGTTAGGCCATATAGTCCGGCAGCTAGCTTAGTGTGGGTTGGCAGAGTGGTGGGTACTGAGTTGGTTGCCTGATAGTTTTGACAACAATCGCGATTTAAGTTTCCAAGACTTTTGATCTACCCGTATGGGTACAGTCTTTTTATGTTCCCGAATCGAACTGAAGTACAGATTCAGATTTTGTTCAATTTCATATTATATGTCAATATCACCCGTATATAGGTGTACATACTGGTAAGGCAGTGACGTCAATGCATATTATGATCGCCTGGGATAATGAGAATATCATTGAAAAGGTAACAATTTATACTATCAGGCTGGGACATCAATTTACTTGATAGTAAGTGTAATGGAAGAGACTGTGTTGTGATAGTATTTAGAACTGTATATCATAAATAACCAGTTCGCCATTATTGTGGTTCTCAATTTACCCATTCCCTTCCATATTTTGGACGCATCTTGGACCCAAACATCAAGGCAATAGATTACTTGTTTTCCGTACTTACAGTAATAACTTTTCTAACAAAATGCAATTAGCTCACTTGTCAGACTGACATAATAACATTTCCTTAACATATTCCCTTTCCTAATTTATTTTATTTTATTGACTACGTATAATCTTATGCATATCTTTGAAAAAAATATATACCATAAGTGGTAACTAATACATTAAATAACAAAACTAATAAGAAATTAAATAAAGAAATAAAAATAATTATAATCAAGAAAATTATCTTAATAAATAAATTAGAGTAAGAAATCAATTTAAACAATACTAAGTATTGAAAACCACCCGCCCGCATTAGGCCAGCGTGGTGGAGCTATATGGCCTAACCACTCTCAATCGTACTTTCGATCGTAGAGGAGGCCCGTGCCCTACAGTGGGACGTATATGGGCTGGTAAAATAAGTATAGAAAATATTTTGTACATAGAGATTAAGTGCTATGTGTTAATTGCCTACATGACCAATAAATACATTTCAAATGCGTTAAATTTTATTTCATTTCAAAGATACCTGATAACGGCGAGGTTGGAAGGCAGTCCATCCTGACGTCAGCGACTGCTCCAGTCACCGCCTGTGACACGTACACGAAGCAGTATTCTGGATACCGCTCGCTGAACAGCCGGCAGTCGAACGACGCCGTGTGTTGACCTCTATGGAATGAAAACAATGAAAAAATTAAAAAAATGTTTATGGGCGATTCAATTGACTAAGGGGTTTTTTTGGTGACACCTATTAAAATATATATGTTTTTTATATTATTATTTAATCGACTAAGGCTACTAGTACTTTTGATAGTTTGTACAGACATTGTAACAATTTATTTAAAAATATATACCGGGTATCTCAAGACTGCTACCGAAAACGAAGCCGGGTGGTAGTTTTAGTGGCTACAAACACAATGCAATTAAAAATTTCGCCTAGAAACGCGACAATTTTTTTAATGATTTTTTAAATATCGTTATTTTTGGGTGGTAAATCCATAGTTTTTGCTTAAATAATAATTTAAACTCTTGTATACCTTAGAGTATTTATAAATAAAAGGGTATATACTATTATTTTAGGAAAAAATGTATTTACCACCCAAATATGGGGAAAAAAATAACAAAAAAAAAATTGTCGCTTTTTTTTGCAACTTTTTCTATTGCATTGTGTCTGAAGTCGCTTAAACTACCACCCGGCTTCGTTTTCAGTAGCAGTCTTGATATACCCTGTATATTTTAAGTTTATAATTAAGTAATTACTTAGTATTATTTTGTTAAAGAAAATAATATTATAATTGTTTTTCTTAACTTGGATTGTATTGTACAGTTTTGGGGTCAAAATATCAATTATAATGATCCAGCTATAAATAGAGAGATGAGTCTCTCAAGCTGTAATATAGTGCTTTTTTTGAATGGTGCCTATGTATGTCCCGAATAAAAAAAATCTCTGAACATGACTTCAATCAGATAACCTGCTTGCTTTAATCCCAATGATATGAAATTGGCAAGGAACCAATTCCTTTAGAAATGCTCGCGTATAAAAATCACCCATGTCCCACTTATTAATTTGCCAGCCAACAAATCATTATTAAACATCAAATATTAATTTCCGTAACAAAGAGTCGCTGTTCAATCCGTATAAGCAACAACAACAGACCATCCATCACCGTTTAACCGCAGACCGGCAACCGCAGGCGTATTAATGAAAAAAATCCTCAACCGAGCCCATTTTAATTAGCGCGGCTTGCGACCGCACCGTCCACGGTTCTAATTTGCGGTCTGAATCATGTAAACACTACTATTTGTACACGGATTTGAATAAAATAAGTAATATCTGCTTTAATAAAATTGTTGTTTAGTAAATTACTGATGAGTGGTGATTTTATGGGTGATAGATTGATTGTATTTAAAAATATTGACTGTTTTCTATAAAATCTTTGAATTTTAAATTCGTAATACTTTCACTATTCAGATATTTTAAAGATTTAACTTTGCTGGCTCTTTGGCAGTTTTTACGTATGAAATTATTAGTCTCCATCAATACCCTCACTAAACAAAAATATAGGACAAACATTTTCAAAAAATATATCATCTTTACCCGTTTATACAGTTACAGAATCAATTTACAAAACCTAGAATCAGTAATAAAGAAATAACAGTAACTCCTTACCTGCGCACACGTCTTTCCACAATGTACCGCAATTTGTCCGAGTCTCGGCCGAAGACGCGCACTCGATCAACGCCCTCTATCGCGCACTCTGGGTACTGAAACAGCACTCTAACGCCCTCTACGCACGGAAACACTGAGCCGCCGTGGACGTTCAGCACAAATTGGTCTGACCAGTCCGCCTGTGAAAGAAAATATGATGTATAATGTCTTCTAACATAATTTGTACATTGAAAAATGTGCAAAGGACTGAAGGGGTTACAATTGACTTTGATACCTAAATCCAGAATACTTAGGAAAATATTTTTAATACATCACTAACCACGTTAAAAATAAAATGTGATGATGCTTTTCGTAAACATTATTGATTTTTAATGGCTATTTCGTTAAATCAGTAAACGATTTTTTCATCACTAATTAAAGTAATAAGTTCTTATGAATACTATAACAATAAGATCTTACTACAAGCCATAACTTTGCATAGTTCTTTTGAACACAACAATAACAAGATTATTTTGCAAAAGAGGATTACAAAATCTTAATACATGTATGTAGCGTACAAGAAATAACGCTACTATAATACAATGCAAATTGATATACCCTGATAAAAGCAGTGGCGGAGTCCTGTGGTCCTGCTGCAGCGGCAGGTCGGAGAGTCAGCGCGTAGTCTCCAGCTTGGCCGAAGAACTCACACCTCAGGGTCATGGTCCTACGACCCGGGAAACCATGCATCTGCAAACACAGAAAAAGTTGAGAGTGAAGACAATGTATAATAACTTGGTCGATCAAAAATCAATAGGATCATTCCTGAGGATACAAAATAAAATTATCATAAAGTCAGTACATGTTCAAAAAGCCAGCTGATCCAATCGATTTGTTTTTATGTCTAGACAACATTTCAATTAACTATAACATGGAAATATATTTTATTGTTTGCCAAGTAAAAACACTTGAAATTAAGAAAGTGTTCGGTGTAGTAGTCATGACGATTTGAAAAACATAGATTACGTTACTTTAGCATTGTTCATAAATAATACTTTACGTTTACGAATGATATCCAATTGAAATGTTGCCATATGATCGAATAAGAACCGCAAATTTATTTAAACTCTTAAAATTACTTAAAATACTTCGCTGAAAAAGTACTTGGCTCTCGTTCAATGTGAAAATCTTTAAAACAACTTAAAGATTCCAAGAAGAAAAACTGTAAAATAAATAATATTCATTTGAATTCAATGGCTTAAAAACTTTCCTTTTAAAAGTATTGAATATTAAGTATGTGCCTCGCACATATGAAAGTTTCCTTTTTTTACAATTTGACAAAGATTGGTCTTTCTGCTTCATCAACCATAACATTATAATTATTTATTTTTAATTAATCGCCACAGTATCGTGTCATGGTTGGAAAAAGATAAGACAAACAAAAAAATCAGATTATAAAAGTTAATTATAACATATCAAGATACTTGTAGATTAGCAACTCTTAGTTTAAGATAACTAAAATTAAGTTACATACCTCTTCTGAATACAAAGCGTGGGTGTGCGAACTGCTATTTTTCCCATCACATAGAACGGCTCCTCCACTAGAATGTCCACAATACAGCAGCTCCAAGAAGAAATCTGCACTAGAGTCTATAGGTGTGCAAACCACTCTTGGAAATTCTATAATAGCCATCACCTGCCTCTCTGGATACGTTTGTATGTGCTCTGGAGTTACATCTAAATTTGCCGACGGCCACAGAACGTCAAATTTCCATGACTTAATAACACTATCTCCCGTCTCCATTACGCTGCCTTCATTGTCGACGTCTCTTTTGACTTTCTTTCCAGTAACTTCCAAATTTGGAATAGCTTCATTATTATTTGAATTATTATCAATATAATTACTTATTGGCTCTAAATTATTAGCACTGACGTCATTAATACTTCTTTTAGTAAAACTCTCCTTTGCATCTTTACTTTCCGTAGTTCCAGACGTCGTAACACTTATTACTACGTTATTTACATCTGTGTTCTTTTCAAAATCGTCTTTAACTTGTCGCTTTGTATATTCCACATCATCCAAAACATTATTTGTCAGATTCTCTGCATTGTAGTCTTCATTTATGAAGGTTTCTTTGTCAGCTATGAGTTCTAGGTAGTAGATGCCTCCTCGTGAAAAGTATCCACACGGGATGGTCATGCGGCTTTCAGAGTCGAGGGCTAGGGGCATGGTGGCGAGGAGTGTCCGGCCTTCGTCGTCGTCTCGAGCGAGGCGGACCCTGAGGCCGGTGCCCAGCACTCCGTGGACCCTGACGTGGACGTCGCCACCCAGGGCCACCAAGGATGATGGGATCTCCACCCATACTTGGTTCAGGTCCGTCCGGTCGCTCGCGTATGGGTTGACGAATGTGACGCCGCCTGTTAACAAAATATGATTTAGTTATTGAATCTGTTAAAAGAAGCTGCTATTGATCGAGAAAATGGCCTAACAATATATTTTCTCAATTGACATTACACCACAAAACACGAAAGAAAAATTACGAAATCTTCAGGCTGGTGCAAAAATTGAAATACACTAAGGACTTTAAATAAAATAAGCCGAAAACACGCTCGAGAACACCGATAAATCCAAATAGAAAGTACTTCAACGCCTTTCAATCGTTTTTCTTTGTAAAGGGGTATTTTGTAGTCGAAATTTCGAGAGGTCCGCCAATCTTCGCCCCTACAGATTGAATTTCTACTGAGATTTATTCAAACCACTTCTGGATTCACCGAGTACGTCCGACGTACAAAATTTACTTCGTTAGATTCATTCTTATCTTCTAGTAGAGTGTTTTCTGTGGAGTATTATATGTGTGCACTTAATGTGTATTATAGTGGATTCAAATATGAAAATAATTATCATCATTGGTTAAAGGGTGGTAGCTGATAAAAATAAAGAATGAAATCTACATTTAATCAGCATTTTTTTAATGCTATGTATGGCGAGACGAGCTTGCCATTTGCCTGATGGTAAGCCATACGAACGCCCAAGGACAGAAGTAATGCTTGGCATTTACTGCGCTCGCCATCCTAAGACATAAGTTGTTAAGTCTCAATATATCCAATAGTTATTCTGACTACAATGTCCTTCCAACCAGAACACAGACCGGAGAAATATACATTGCGGTGGTACCAGGCTTCCTCTCATGGAATCAAACTGAGCAAATCTATAAATTATTAGCAATATCAGGGTATATAGCTGATTTCATGCATCCTTCGATAATTGTTTAAAGAGTGAATACTAGTCCAACTTTCTGATTCAATGTAACTTGTTTGACAAACTAATCTATAAAGTATAGAGAAACTGATGTTAATGCGGTGTGCAATAAAGCAAGGGTCGCTCAAGAATGTTAGGTGCTCCCTAAGGACTTTTTATAGCAAAAAGGCCGACAGACTGACGGCCAGTTAGGAAGTGGTCACCCCTCCTTGAAATAGACAATGACAGGAGCAAAATGAAGCATCCTCCTAATCTTTACACCTTGTTTAAAGGATAGGAAAAGTTGTATTCAATAGTTGAGATTCAAACGTAAGTCATTGCAGTGTTTTTTTTTGTCGGAGCTATGACTCGCCTGAAACCGTAAATGCTTCCTTACAAATATTCAATTAAAGTACATACATTATCATAAAGTATTGTAAAATAAACAACTTTTAAATAGGTATGCAAAAAATATAACACAGGAAAATAATACATTCTGTAGGAATTTAATTTGTGAGAGGTATGACAATACTCTTACTCACTATTACATCTTGGACGGAAATAAGAAGAGGACAGTTGTCGCACCTCTGCCTCAGGGATATAGCCGTGAAGTAATCTATTATAGTTATATAAACATTCTCAGCTGAAAGAGTGAATGTTCCAGTACAAGCAATTTGTTTGTAGCCATTTTAGAAAACGGTTATTTGAAAATGAAATATTCTTTTGCGAAACAAGTTCTCGTGACTTTGTAACTTCTAAACTGTTTTGACAAAATTTGATAGAATTTTTGTAAAGTCTCGCATAATGTTTAAGTTTCTCATCACATAAAGGCCGCGTAATGTATAATCACATTTTTCAGAAAAGTAAATTTTACTGCGATAAAAAAGCTCCTTGTTTTTCTTTAACCGTTGTCCTTTTTACATAGTTGTTGTGTTTTTAAAGCTTATTAATGTTGCGATTTATATTCACGATTTAGTAAATGTATTATGTTATTTTGGTTGTCTCCAAGAAATAGCATTTTTTTTTATTTGTAAAGTTATGTTTTATTTTGTTACTTTCTCTATATTTCTTAAAAAAAATTGTACACCCACAAATATTTGTTTCAGGTTTATACCAAAATCAATCTTGCGGTATTTTTTATACCCGCGACATAAAACACGCTATTTTAGTATAGGACCAGGACTAAATGGAATTGCCGGGGTCTTATTTAACAAGCACCTTTAACCCCACCCATAAAAAATCAACATCTCTCAAGTCACAAAATAACCAGCAACCTAACTCGATATGATTTGCATACATTAAAGAATAAAGCGATAGCTTGAACGCGCGATTCACCGACTCATGCTCTCGAGTATCACAATTACGCGCCTTTGTGTTGCCAGCGGTGTAATGAGCCGCTTAAATTACAATGTCTAGCGCATTACAAGTTAAGGCATTCAGCGCTTTAAGCGGATTTTGGGTAAGTTACTGGCACGAACGGTTTGACAGTCGACAGACGCTTGTAGAGGTACTACTTAATCGGGTTTTATGAAGACATTCTTTGTATGATGCTTTATGACTCTGACGGTCATTTTGCATTCAATTTTTATACATGAAGATATAACGTATAAATATCCAGTCTGTGACAACAAACAAAGCCAGTAATAAAGCCAATATGCCCTATATGCTGGTGAAAGTGGACTAGACGAAAGTAGTATGTCAGAAGCGAGCAAAGTAGAGATTAATAGTCTCCGCCTACCTCTATGGGTTGTACGCGTGATGTTTATGTATTATGTAAGATTTTTTATTAATCTATACATATAAATAAAATTGAAGTGTCTGTTTTAAAAGTGAAAATAAAAAAACATCCTACTACATATCGTTATATACACGATACCTGTGCCGAAAATGATATTTAAATTTTTTTTGTCTGTCTGTCTGTCTGTTTGTTCTGGCTAATCTCTGAAATGGCTGGACCGATTTTGACGGGACTTTTTTTGTCAGGTAGCTGATGTAACAAGGAGTAACTTAGGGTAGATTTATTTAAAAAAAATATTTTATTTTAGAAAAATAAAGTAATGTTGCAATGCGCGCGCGCAGCTCACGGGCATGCCACCACTGGGCCGTCACGTCAGGCGCCTCCCACCACTTCTCCCACCAACGAATCAATATCATATTACGAAATATTGTATATAAAGACATTTTTCAATAAAGCAAATACATAAAACTGAAAATAACGGGAGTTTACCGCCGCTCGCTAAGAGATGGCGCCACCGTGGAATTAGATCGCGGTATGGTTTCGTTACAAAGGCTGATAATTAAAAAAAATGCAAAAACCAAAAACAAAACTAAATAAACTAATTTACTTTTTTGTTAAATTCCACGCGAACGAAGTCGTGGGAACAGCTAGTCTTGAATATTTTGCATGAGTTGAAAGTCTAGTTGTGTAAAACCACATCTGTCTTCGATAATAGTATAAACTATACATAAAGGAACCCAATAGCAAAGTTGTTTCTTGACGTCGATTTTCTGTAAAATAATGGTATCACATCAGCTAAACTCATCCATTTACATTGTAACTCAATTAACCTACAGCGAGCTTTTACTATTAACAAAAACTCCAATCCATCAAAAAATACGCCCGATTACATCACCACGGTGACCTTCACTCTAATTGGTTTACCGAAACGCGATACGAAAAATCAGGCCTCCATTAAATTTTTTGCCGCACCAAGGTCGCCATCAATCCAAACCAATCCTTAATTTATCAACATTCAACGAAAAATACTTGGAAAACTAGTTTTCAATCACAGTATACGAAACTATTTAGACGCACACAACCATTGCCGTTCCGTTTCAATTCAACACTCAATCTATCAAAACAAACTCGGCAATGTATATGCATTTGCTGATAGCATCTAACGCTCCCCTACAAGCTCATACATATAGCTCTCATTTACACCAACGTAGAATTAAGTGGAAACAAGGCAATCTCCTACACAGCGATATTATGCGATTCTCTAACTGTATTTCCCAGTGGAGCGGTTCTTTCAGCAAGGGGATATTTATGTTCTTTCTTAATTCCGATCTGGGATCGCTTTTGCTAGACTCTTCAGTTCTAAGACGATGGGGACTAGAAATAACAAAAAGTAAAACTTGCTTTGCAAGCGAAATCCTTCAATAAATTAAGGTATACCTACGGTAACATGTGGACTCATTTTTCCAGTTCATTTATCTTGTACGATTTGCCTGGAATTTAAATTTGTACCTGACGTAGACTCGTCACCAATTACAATAACAACTATATAATACAACTATACAAGAAATTTACCTACTCGACAACTAGTGGGGGTTGCTAATGACCTCTCTGCCTACCCTATCTCTCAGCCTATCAGACGTGAGCTTATAGACGTATGCACAAAAGAAAACCCTGAATCTATACGTAACCGATTAACAATGAAAAACAGATTGTGCCTTATCATTTTAATTGTATTGGCATTGTATTGTATCGCCCCTATTTATGTACATACGTTCCACTGCAGGGTACATACCTACTCAATCAAATCGAGAATACGTTTGAAAATAGTTCATATTCATGATAATCTTCCAAAATAATACAAGTTTTCCCCTTCTTTATCCTTTATCTTTATTTGTTTTAGGGTAGGATACCCTTTCCTCTCCCATTTTGAGATTTATCCCAATAAAGCAAATTTAATGTTATATGAATTAATTAAATAATTAATTAATTAAATTGATCAATTTATTGTAAATGTTTTGTAAGACGTTTGCTCAACTACCTGTCATAAGCAATATTTTTTTTTTACATGAACGTAAGCTATGTAACAGGTAATTGTGGAGATCCTTGGGAGAGGCCTATGTTCAGCAGTGGACTTCCTGTGGCTGATATGATGATGATAATGATGAAGCTATGTAAGTGAAACGAGCTCGAGAATCCAAAACATAATCGTATATTTATATAAGTAGTCGCTAAACACATTTTAAGGCGGTCTAAGGCAAACAATAATGTCATTATGCAATATAACTGACTTTTATGCTAACGCTCATAATCCCACTAACACTAACGCTGACAAAAGACAAACTTTTTGGACCGAAGCCAATCCGTTAATGGTACTATTTTCATCCACGATTAGCCGTTTACAAAGTGACGAACTTGTGACCGGTTCGGAAAATATTCTTCTATTTATATGGTAAAGTAGTCAGTGTATTTATTTATCCCAGAAGGGGTAGGCAGAGGCGCTTTAAGGACACAAGTTCTGCCTTGAGTTTTGTTCTTTCTGTATCACGATGTGATAGGGGGCATATCGTGCACAAATACGTTTCTGATTCCAGGCTGATAATGAGGAGAAAAATCCAATATCACCTTATCCGACTCAGGATTCGATCCCGAGACCTCAGCTTTGTGATCCTACCGTACAACGACGCCACTGACTCTCAAAAATGAATAAATAAAATAAATACCCAACAGTCTACTCATACTATTAAGCGCCTTAAAGTTTGAAGGTGCCCTAAGATAATGTGTAGTTTATTTATAGTAGGTACATAATATGCAAGTCGTAAAAGGTATTTGGAAATGTCAGATTCGTTCTTTGGTAATAGTTGCGGGGTTCAATACAGTTGCCTCTCATTTCACAGTGGGCGTCTAAAAATCTAAGCAACGGAGGTCGATACGAGCCATTATTGCCAATAGCGGTAGAATTATTCAAATGTACCTACAATATTTTTACACACGCTTAGATCACACGTGCTGTGTCTCGTTTATGCTGGAAAAATGTCTAGAATATATATGTACAGATCAAGGTTTGATCTTGGCACGAATAAATATTTCTGTGCCACACAAATATTTGTCTTCTTTCGATTTAAGTCTGTATGTGGGTATTCACGCTATAATTGCAAATCGTGGTTAAGCCTCTTGTGACATGCGATGTTATTTAAAAATATACACGCCTTTTTCAGAAGGGGTAAGCAGAGATTCTACAAGGACACCCACGTTTCTTCATGTATTTTCCGTTCCACAATGTGGTACTGTGGCCACAAATTTCTGACTCCGGGCTGTTAATGAATAGAAAAATCCAACATCACTTTGCCTGACCCGGGATTCGAACCCGATACCACAGGCAGTCAGACATTAAAAAAAAACACACCGCAGGTTTAACTGTTATTCAAATAATATAGTACAACGATGAAATTTACATAACCAAATGAAGAATTATAGGTATGCACATTCAAACCACTTACCGAATTCCCGATCTCGAACAACTTACAAAGTTAACGGCATCGTGTTTGGTTAGCCAAACTATCACTACATTGTCCACAGCACTATTAAAATTTAGATATTCACAAGAGCCGAGACCTCATGAGACGAAGGTGGACATGAGACTGTTATGTGCGGTCTGTACCGCCTAGTGATAGGAAGTGAAAACAAACTACCCTCCAATGGATAATATTTAAGATGCTAGAAAAAAATCTAAATGAAATTTAGGTAGGTACTTATATATTTACCTACATATCCAATCGTTTCAAATTACTTTTTAATATAGGGTATCGTGCAATTAAAAAAAATTACACCAGTTCGGATTCAGACCTTTATGTTTTCAGTTTAGTTGCATCCAACTAATCAACAACTATTGAAAGATCTTATAGAAATGTTTTGTAAACCAAATCTCTAATAATTCAACATATTTTGCTCCACTTTAAAAAATAATAATAAAGGGAATTGAATAAAATATCATTTTACGGAAGAAAACGTTCTCACCGCTCAGTTTTCCTGAACAAAAGCAACGTATAATTGATGCGTCTAGCGCGCTCGCAGGAACCAGCGTTACTTTACCCCTACGAGGCCTTTTCCTCCATTTATATTGTTCGTATAATGAGCAAAGTTAGGGGTCTCGCCACGTTGGACGGGTCTTGAGTAATGTTTACATAAATTATAAGGTTTAGCGATAAAAAGCTAAGAGGATAATGTGGAAATGTTGAAAAATTATTATAATTTTCATTAAATTGTATATGCCGCCAGTTTTTCCGACCTGAATAAACAAAGTCTTTTGAAAATAAATTTGAATACGTGCAGAAGAATCATAAGGTGCCTTGTTTACACTTGCCAGTTTTACCTCTTTTTCTTTTATTTTTACTTCAGGAGAACTCCTCTTAAACCTTATATTTTTAGGGTTCGAGAGGTCGGTGTATATCTGACGCGTTAGTTGGTTGAGTACGAATAGTTAAATGTTTTATTATAAACAGAGTATATCAATACTGTTACCGAAAATTAAGCCGAGTGGCAGTTTTAGTGACATCAGACATAACGCAGCTGAAAATGGAAAAAAGCAACGATTTTTTTGTTATGTTTTCCTATCTTCGTATTTGGGTGTTAAATACATAGTGTTTTTCTAATTTAATAGCCTACAGTTTTTTAAAGTAGCTATGGTATGCATGGGTATTTTTTTTTTAAAAACTCGAAAAAAATCGTGTTTTTGGCTAAATTATTAAGTGACGCATTTTCTGTCAGATATGTCCCGACTCTTATTCTTGGAAGTGTAATTTTGTCGTAGAAAGGTTTACTGCACGTTTATTGAACAATATTATTATCTACCTCCCTTCTTTTTTCTTGCATTTTCTATTGAGACAGGACGACAAGGTGCCTTCAAGTTGTTTGATCTTCATGAGATATTTCACCCCTCACAAGGCTGTTTTTAAATTTGCAATTAAAAATCAGATGTAGATTTATGTACATTCTCCTACAAAATAAAAAATAACAGGTTGCCAGAAACTAATACTATACCAGGTCCAATAGCTCCCGCATCCCTAGAAATTATGACGTTGAATCTTGCTCACGGAAATCGATCAAATAACACACACACACAATGTCACTCTTGAACAAAAATATTAATATAATTAAATAATAAGTAATTCATTCGGGTCTGGGTGTTTGTGAGACCATAATGTCTCTCGTAGTTTCAGACATCCAATACACAATACTCTATCTCTGGAAACGAAAACTAAATGTCTTTGATTTGTGGGGTCGGGACTGTTGGGTTAATTTATTATTTATTAATTAGATACTAATCACTTAAACAAGGAATCTATTCTACCTTCAATATTACTACGTAGAAACATACCTTGGAAATAATTAAGGCTAAGTCACGTAACACCAGAAGGTATTTCTATAAGGCCGTGGCCATAAAACCTAGGAGGCATACTCATTAATTCGGCCCGTAAGCTGTCACTAGCTAATAAATTGCACTTACATCGCACGAACAGTTTTTATTTTTAAAACACTTCTGATTTTATTCAGAGACCAGGCTTAGATAGTTTTAAAAAGTATATTAGTGACTGAATGTATTGTCTTTAACATCATCATCATCATCTCAGCCATAGGAAGTCCACAGCTGAACATAGGCCTCCCCCAAGGATCTCCACATTGACCTGTTGGAAGCGGCCTGCATCCAGCGGCTTCCTGCAACTAACCAAACCAGGTCGTCCGGCAACCTTGTTGATGGCCTCCGACATTTCGCTTGCCTGTACGTGTTGTCTTCTTCGCTCAGATTAAATTTAAAAATCGTTTGAAACGGACAAAACGTTCCATAACTAAACTGTGTTTAAAATTGTCTACGAATTCAATTCAAAATAATCCAGACTAAGGAAGGCGTTGGGCTGAAGATAATCGCTAGCTCATCCGAGTTTATTCATTAGGCCCCTAATGTTTAAAATAAAAAGTAGTTATACTCGTATAGTGTTAGTGGTAGTAATAAAATGCTTGGTGCCGGTTGGTAAACGGATCAGACGCGACTGCCAACATGTTCACTGTGCTCGCGGTTCGAGTCTCCGGGCACTGGCCTACTCTCAATCGTTCTCTCGATTGTAGAGGAAACCTGTGCCTTGCAGTGGGACGTATATGGGCTGATATAGAATATAATGTTACCAGCTATGATGAGGAGCCGCAGCAACGCGGCGAGCGGCGTGCGGCGCATCCTGCGTCACCGCCCCATCAAACTATCGCGCCGCGCGGCCGCCGTACTGGCTGAAACAATACAAATATGCTATTAGCCAACATATAATTAGAAGAAAGCAAGAAAGATTTATTTATTGCTGCTACAAATAGCACATAAAAACATGAAGAGAGAAAAAAATAACAATAACATTTAACATAAAACTAGAAAACAATTTCATTCATAGATATACCGGGTATCTCAAGACTGCTACCGAAAACGAAGCCGGGTGGTAGTTTTAGTGGCTACAAACACAATGTAATTAAAAATTTCGCCTAGAAACGCGACAATTTTTTTTTTATGATTTTTTAAATATCGTCATTTTTGGGTGGTAAATCCATAGTTTTTGCTAAAATAATAATTTAAACTCTTTTATACCTTAGAGTATTCATAAATAAAAGGGTATATACTATTATTTTAGGATAAAATGTATTTACCACCCAAATATGGCCATAGGAAAAAAATAACAAAAATACTGGTGGTAGGTCTCTCATATGTGAGAAGCCATCTGGGTAGGTACCACCGCAATGTCTATTTCTCCCGTGAAACAACACTGCTTAAATGCACTGTTGTGTTTCGGATTGAAGGACATTGTAGCCAGAGCAACTACTGGACATATTGAGACTTAACATCTTATGTCTCAGGATGGCGAGCGCAGTGGAATATTGCTACTGTTTATGAGCGGTCGTATCGCTTACCATCAGGCGAACGGCTTGCTCGTCTCGCCATTCAATGCAATAAAAAAAAAAAAAAATAACAAAAAAAAAATCGTCGCTTTTTTTTGCAACTTTTTCTGTTGCATTGTGTCTGAAGTCGCCTAAACTACCACCCGGCTTCGTTTTCGGTAGCAGTCTTGATATACCCTGTATATGGTGCGGTACAATAACTAATTATAAGAGTAGTGACATTTATTACAGCTTTATTTTTATGCTAATTGTGCCAACAACAGGTAGCTCCATACAGCTTCTAGCTGCAGTATGGCCTAAGAAGTACCACAGTGGTGATTTTCAATGACAGTATAATGAAAAATAAAATGAAATTTATTTGGTATTTTGCTATTTGTCAGCCTCCATGGCGCAGTTGGTTAGACGCCGGCTGTGGAACGAGAGGACGCGAGTTCGATCCCCGCACTGAAACAACATTATTGATGCCCACAAATCGTGAGACGTCTCAATATGTCCAGTAGTTACTCTGGCTATAATGTCCTTCAATCCGAAACACAACAGTGCAATTACGCAGTATTGTTTCACGGGAGAAATAGACATTGCTGTCTCTCGTCGCTGATCCTCATGACACAAAAATTGACTTAAATGTGGGGGTATGTTGGGTGTATTTAAAACTCATTCTTTGAACCATGTAAAAATCATCGTCGTCACCTCAGAACTTATATGAGAAATAATATTTTAGAATTCGTAGAATTCTCTCGTATAGCTAAATTTATTGTTGCTATAATGGATTGAATATGCTGGTTGTCCATAACAATCATTTGTCAATATTAATTGGTCATAAGAGCTATTTAATTGCCTACATGACTAATAAACTAATTTCCATTCACTTCATTTCATGGTTTTGTTTGAAATATCAAATGAACGTTATACATATAATTTGTTAATTTGTATTAGTGCTTAACTTCCGAAAATACAAATGTTTAAAGCATTACGACTCTGAAAAAGCAAAAGATGAAAAAATTATCGTTTATCAATAAAATCCGACTCCAATATACAGAGTTATATTGACACATTGTACTTAATTTTTCGCACATGTTCCTTATCACCCCAGGTGACATTATACATGATTTGAAGAAAATATGAGCAGATTTTTTGTCAAAAATTGTGGTTTTAGTTTTCACGATTTTTAGGCATTCCATATACCTATAGATACGAGTATTTTTACCGCTTAGCTCAACTATATTTTAGGTCGGGAACTCACCTAGGCCGTTAAAGACTCGGAATCTATAGAGGTTGATCAAAAGGATTTTTGACAAAACTATCAAGCTGTTTTTATTTCAACGTGGTACAATGTTACCTGGGGTGGTTAGGAACATGTGGTTTAAATTATATACACTATGTCAATATCACTCTGTATAATAGTTTTCGAATAAAAAACAAGAATTCGTATTTTAGATTTCAAGTTGCAACGACACCATTCACATCTTATATGTCTTAAAATGAGCATACAAACTACCAGTTAACAATGAAGCTATAATAAAAAAGCAACATAAATAACAGTAACCAGTTTTAAACACCATAAAACCCTCACTAACAAAGTATTTTCATAGCCAACGGGTAGCCTAACGCGCTTGCTATAACCTAGAATAACTGTATGATGGTTTTTCAATTTCAAACCAACGGATATTGGACGCAAAGTTGAATTTTGAATGTGCTATTTTCAGAATTGCTGACGCTAACATTTAAGGAATTTTCATAAAGTATACAATAGCATTTTTAGTACGAGGGAGATTCGCAGGCGTGTATAAAAATTGAGTGCCTGACTGTACATTCTTATATGTATACTTGATTGTGTTGTCTGAAAATAGCCTCGCAAAATAGCGGCTAGATGAGCTTAAGACTAAATAAATATGTGCAATCACACTGGCCAAAGACACGTGACAGCTTTATTGCATAGCATTACATTTTTTTGGGGCAGTACTACGCATGTCATCTCATTTAGGCCTCTTGAACACACAAGTTTTTCAGGGGTGTAAATCTAATATTAAGTAAAGCATTGACTTGTATGGTTCACTATGACAGCTTGTCGACGTACATTGCGTATATGGTGACGTAGCGCCGCCATGTATATGGGCAGATCACAGATTGGACAGATACTGTACATGTAAATGATCTACTACTCTATCAACTACTTAGCCACAAAGAACGTAATAATGACAATATAACGCAAAAAGAACGTATCTTTCGCATGCTGTATGTTTGCATATATATTCCTCACGACACTTATTTTCGACGAGTCTTTACGTCTGTAAAAATATTCAAAAAGCCAGCTCTCTTTCAGTAAAATAAGGTTACAGAAAGGTTTTAGACAAATATCCTGAGTGCTACATTTACGCCCTCTATGGGATTTTCAAAGAAACTACGCGGTTGTTGCCCTTTGACAACTCAAAGCTGAACTTTTCCGGAGCGTAATGTGGACTTTTTTCGCTCGCAAAGAGATTGCGTCTCGTACACAGAAAACTTAACGTAAATAAGGAGTAGAATATTACGTCTAAAATTCGAAGTATTATAGGAAATTATTATTATTATTATCAGCCATTAGTGTCCCACTGCTGGGCAAAGGCCTCCTCCCTTTCCTTCCAGATTGTGCGGTCTTGGGCAATTAGGGGCCAATCCTGAAGAAACCTGTCGATTTCGTCCCTCCACCTACGCCTAGGTCTGCCGCGTCGTCTTTTTGGGTGTTCGGGACGCCAATCAGTGCAAATTCTGGCCCACTGCTTTGGGTGCATGCGGCAGACGTGAACGGCCCACTGCCACTTCAACTTGGCGGCTCTCGAAGCTACATCTACGATTTGGGTTTGTGAGCGCAAGTGGGTGTTTCGGATTTTGTCACTTAACTTTACCCCTAGTATGCTGCGCTCCATCGCGCGCTGACAAACCTTGAGTTTGGACTTTTGAATTTTCGTCAAAGACCAAGTTTGCGAGCCATATGATAGAACGGGGAGGATGCATACGTCCATTAATGTTGTTTTAAGAGATAATGGAAGTTCGCCTTTTATCATCTCTCCCATGGACCAATAACTCTTCCAGGCATTCTCGATTCGACGAGCAATTTCTTTGTCTTGCCTGGAATGAAAGGAGACTATTTGCCCCAGATAGATGTATTCTTGGACGTATGCTAGGTCTTCACCATCCACCGTAATTTTGCTCAAAGTGCTATTAGTCATAAGCTTGGTCTTTGCTCTATTCATTCTCAATCCAATCCCAAGGCTTGCAATGCTTAGGTCTGGAAGCATTTCTTGTAGCTCCGAGGCCGAAGACGAAAAGAGGACTATGTCATCGGCGAAACGTAAGTTTGTTAACTTTGCTCCCCCGACGTCTATTCCTCTGTCTTTTCAGCTGGCTGCCAGCTTCCTGAATATTTCCTCGAGCACGCTGGTGACTAGCTTAGGAGAAAGCGGGTCGCCTTGCTTAACTCCTTTGGTGACTGTGAAGGATGGTCCCGTATAGCTTAATTTTATTGCTGTTGTACTATGAATGTAATTATAGGAAATGTACAATATATTATGTATCAGAGCCTAGAAAAGGTTTTGGCTGATTAATTGCAGGCTACTTGTTATTCTGATCTTTACATTGTGATTTTAAGGTTCAAAAAATCTATCAAGTAGAAATTGAGTGAAATCGTTGTAATACCTCAATGGTGAAATCGTAACAAGCATACATATTCTCACATTTTTTGACATAGATCGAATTACGAGGAAAAATACTAAGGTGAAATTAGTAGATGATCTTTTTCTTGGGTATCTATGAGATTATTTATTATTATATAAAGCAATTGTGTTTAGGACTGAGAGGAACGTAAAACTAAATTCTAGATAAGGAAGAGATTCGTTTTTAAAAATATCTGGAAATTTACATCTATTTTTAGCACAAAGATTGATACAAATGAATATAGACTTTCAGTCACAAAACACAGCACAAAATATCTGAACTTCAATCATTTCCATTCCGTTTCATATTTCACGCCACGACGATCCTTAATTATGATGAACGATGCTCCAAAACTTCGACAAAGGCGAAATCAACTGCCATCTTTCATGTTTACATCAAAAAGTATTTCTCCTTTTGTGCATTAGATAGGAAATCAATGGATTCCCCCCTTTGTGAAGTGAACAACTTGTAAGCGGAATAAATAAAATATATTCAAGATACGACGACTGTGAGGCATATCAATAAAATATATCTGTTATTGTAAAAAGTAGTGCAGCCTTGTGACGCAAGAGTGCAATGGTTTCCACAGAGTAGATTTAACGAACTAGCGGACTTTACATTCCATATAAATTCTTATAAATCGCTATGCTATGCAGGTTTCCACACGATGTTTTCCTTCGCCGTCTTAGTGCGTGGTGATTGAATATAAATACACACATGACTCCGAATACTCATAGGTGTGCCCTGGGATTCAAACCCGCGACCACTATGATCATGTTGGCAGCCGCGTCTGGTCCGTTTACCAACAGCCTACTAGGCACTCATAATATGGAATACTAAATTTTATTTGCGGTTTCCGTTTCTTGGTTCTATATTTAGACGTTGTGCACACAGAGACATTAGATAAATAAATCTGTAAAATTGTATAACATCTACGATCGCGGCAACGGAAACCTGTTGTAACTGGCAACTTTTATTGAAAATTATTTAATGTTTGAGTTTCCTTCCATTAAAGTGGCTTTGTGTGTACAGCGCCTTATAGTACCAACATGCTTATAAGATACATAATCATATCGTGCAATTACAAATCCGATGCTGCCGTTGTCGAAATATTTCAATGAACATTAATTTATACCTTTCATTCTGATCCGAACAGTAACAAAGAAGTAAACTTAATTCTCGAGGCGAGTTCGTTCATTTTGTGGATTGATTTTCTCATTTTGTGAAACAAAGCCTTGATTGCATGTGAAAATATCAAAGGCTATGAATAACATTTTATATTAGGAAGTCTGACTGACTGAAAATCATTTTCAAGAGACTTTAATAGAAGGTTGATATGAATTCGATCCGAACATTTCTTTGTATATTTAAATATTCACTATTTTCTTTGTAACACAGTTTTTTGTATTGCCATGAATGGCGAGACGACCAAGCCAATCGCCTGATGGTAAGTGATACTACCGCTCATGAACAGTAGTATAACAAGACAGCGCCATGAATTACATGCAATATTTAGTATTCCACTGCACTCTCCATCCTGAGACATAAATAAAAATAATAAGTAAATAAACCGGAACACAAATACATTTACACTGCTGCGCACACACTGCGACAGCGCCTCACAACTGAGAGACCTACCAACGCGACTGTGAGATACAATATTAAAATTGAAACGAAATATAATATACGATAGCAAATAAAATGAACCATATTTGCTAAAGCGGAAAACATCGTGTGGCCTATTTTGGTAACTTGGCATAAAAGTCTTGGAAGCTATGTAATAATATTCCTGCTTCACTTTTTGTCGTTAAGGAAAATATAAAATCACAAAGACTCTTAACGTAAGGCCATGAAGATAATATACGGGTTTTCATTACGTTTTTTCTTGGGTTATGCATGAATTTCGAAATTGTAAATTATATTCTTTATACCTCCATAATATTTAAAGACTAAACAACACTATGAATTATAAAACAATGCTTGGCATTCAACTGCGCTCTCCATCCTAAGACAGTCCAATATGTCCAGAAGTTAATCTGGCTTCAATTTCCTACAAACCTGAACAGAATAGTGCATTTACACTGCTGTTTAGCGGCGGAAATAGGCATTGTCTCCTACATAACAGAGACGTAGATACCACCATACCGGAATGACAAATTGTTTTTGAATTTTTTTATCGCCTTATAAACGTACAATATTTAATTTTAAATCCACCTCTGCAACCACTTTAATCAGCAGTTATCGCGACTAGGAACTTAATAAGTTAGTGTAAAATGTAGGTGACATCTAGGTTCACAGTAAATCTAGATCAAACCTAACTTTATTGGACGCTGGCCAAACATTCAACCGAACTAGCAGGCTCTTATTAGCAAGTCCGGAAGGAGTTGATTTATCCTTCACGCTTAAATTCTTTGATTATGGAAATAATCCTATTATAATTCTTAATACCCAGTATATTATGAACTTCTTTTCGCCCGTCGCATTGCTTAGTAGTTAATAAGTGCCGTTCAGAAGAAGATTAAGCACTCAGAAGTTCAGATTAAGCACCACATAACTTTTAATGCTACAGTATTTGCGCATACATAGGTCTGTAATCTAAATATATGGAATTTAGACTAGACAAGCCAATTTGTATTAGCGGTAGTTAATTTAAAATTACTCTTTTCATTCTTGTGAAGAATTCTCAAGTAGAATGGAAAATATCCTCACGATTTTTCTTTACCCTTAAATCAGCCATAATTTAGTTTGATCTCATTCCATTTCACGACCGTACACATAATACCAGTGTTATGTTACCTACTTACACACCATACAAAATATATCATATAATGTCGTCTAAGCCATATAAGTCCTGATTAAGAAACATATAAAGTTGTATGAACACAAAGACATGACGTTTCAGCGTGTTACTCGGAGTCACGTAGAAACATCGCCACGTCGCGCGTTTACGAGTGCAACCGGTAGAGAGCACGAGGATCGCGTTAACTAGAAATATCCAGTAAATAAACGTGAACTTACTACTGAAATTTAATCAGGCCAGTATAAATGCTTCACCATTGGATATCCCTGGACTACACTGGGCTTATTTTAAGGTGCCCCGTAGAATCTATCCTAGTATATAAAAATACCGATTGATTGGTGACGAACTTCGTGTCTGGAACACTGACTGTTTCTAATCAGTTTCTTTGGATTCTTATGGGAGGTTTACAAACAGAATATGTTCTTATGTCGGACTAGGAAATCCATCCGTAAATAATATTATACTACTGGTTGATTGAAAAATATTTTCTCATAATCTAGATTACAACCGTATTCATAGGAGTCACGTAAAAATATCATTAAGTCTCGCGTTTACGAGCGCAACCGGTAGAGAGCACTCGGATCGCGTTAAGCTGTAAATAAACGCAAACTACTGAAAAGTTTTAATATTGCTGCCGATTGATTGGAGGCGAACATGATGAAGGCGACTGATTGATATTAATCCATCATTTAGGATTTCTTTCAAGTGGCTTATGTTGTCGTTAGTCAATAAGCGTATAAAGGTAATGAACCCTAACATTTTGGATTCATTTTATCAGATGGGGCAATCTGGTATAAAATAATTATTTTTTTGAAAATTTAAGCCAGCAATAAGCTAAATGGACTTTAATTAACACTAGTGGCATATAGAATGCAGATGGCAGCATATTTTTGGATATGAATTAACAATAAATACTAAAGTGCAATACGACATAGCAGCCGTGTTAAGCTAAGTCACCTAGTAATGTAACGTGTCTGTCGCGCCACAGTCGACCGGTAAAGAGCACTCGCTACTTCAACCGATATTTCACGTTAAATAAACATCCGCATACAACAGAATATGCCAACTGCCGAGCAGACTGACTTAGGGCGAATACGGAAAACTACAATCAGAATTTAGAATATCGGAATTTCAACAATTAATTGCATTGTATGGTTAGACGAGCTTCCCATTAGCTTGATGGTATGCAATACGAATGCTTATGGACTGTAGCAAAACAAACAACACCATGCAATATATTGCAATCCTTGGAATTCTACCGCCCTCGCCATCCTGAGACGTAATATTATGTTAATTCTCAATACTTTCAGTAGATACTCCTGCTATATTTTCCTTCATACCGGAACACAAAAGTACATTTACACTGTTGTTTGGCGGGAAGAAATAGACATTGGAACGGTGAAAATAGACGGTGGAAACCTACCCAAAAAGCATTCACATAATATGAGAACATCCACTAGATACATTACATTTTTCTACATTTTATTGAATATTTTTGTATAATGCACTTGTAAATCTCGTACTATTTACCATACGAACAGTCATAGCTAATGTAATTACGTGTATACCGCGCCGGTTGCGGCTACACCGGAATTTAATTGTTTACAACATTGAATATGCTAATGGATAAACGATTGAATTATTGTGTTGTGTGTTGAGGTATTTAGTAGATCTATTCGCTTCACTGTTTTAGTGCCAGCATGTGTGAATTGCGAATCTTGAAGTATTGGGTTCAATTGAAAATAATAATTATGTGTGAATGCATACATAATACATACATATGTCACGCTTTTTTCCCCGAAGTGCTACTGGAACACCCAAATTTCGTATGATATTAAGTAATATGGGGCGAGCCTGTCATCATATATAGGTAAACTCAGGCCTTTTTCTTTTTCAATTGGTAACCCAACGAATTCCTTGTCAGTTTCGTCCAACGAAGTGATAGAGGTGAACCTATCGCCATATCGGAAATAAATCCCTAACTCCGGGCTTATAATGAAGAGAAATCCAATATCACTGCTCGACCCGGCATTCGAACGCGAGACCTCAGCCTTTTAACCGTACCCTGGTACAACTACGCGATCGAGGCATTTGCTCGACCCGGGATTCGAACCTAAGATCTCACCTTTGTAGCCATATCGTAGAACAACTACACCACGGAGGCAGTGCAGGCTGAAATAATTTTGTTTATATTCTCTATTCACAATTACTCACAATCAATGCAACTGTACAATTTTTTTTTTTTATTATTTACGCCATTACAAATGTTCGCATCTCAATCCATACAATATTGAACTATAGCGAATGCTCGTACTAAAACAATCGTGACGTGCGTTAATTCTAAAGGAATTTCATGAACTCAAAATGAGCTCTTGAAGATTTCGCCGCGTCGAAATTTACGCTCCGCTATAGTTTTAATAAATGCGGAGATAAATTGAGTTTCGTGAAATAATTATTATTTTATGAAAGTACTAAATCATTTTTATACTCGTGGAGTTATTGAATTGAGCTTTTTAAAGTCTTTCAAGAGATGGCGTTGTATGACTGTAATTTTAAACATAGAAATTTGTAGAGGTAATTTCTTTTAGATTTGGTTATATAAAAGAACATATACTGGGCACGTAGGAAATTCTTCTTCTAGAAGTAATTGTGTACAGATATGATGCTGCTTCTTTGAATGTTTCGGGGCAGTGGTTTGACTCATGACTATATAAATGACTGTTGGGTGTATTTATTTAAGTTCAAAAACCATTATGTATATTATGTGATATATAGAACTTTTTGTGCATGATAAGTTCTTTGGAAAGTACTGGTATATTTTTGTTTTCGGGATGTATAAGACTTGTGTATAATTAATATAATTAAAAAAAAATTAAACAAAATACTCAAATATTTTCACATTAAATAAATTAACTAAATACAACCAACTTCGGCGCAAAAGACCAGATGAAATTCACTTAATTCATTCATATAAATATATACTCGACCATATCCTTTATGTCTCCACGACTGACTAATATTCAAACATAACGCCCAGAACCATTTACTCCCATATTCAACTAAGGAATATTTTCCTGACATAAATCTATTTTATTCCCTGGCGCCAATGAAACATTATATACGTCAAGCGTGAAGACATATGACATGTCACAGACATAGACATACGCTCGACTACACATTGACCAATACATTAAATCAAGACTAAAGACTGAAGTGTTCAAGGCTGAGAGGGTAAATTGTTTTAAAAGGCTTTATTATTATTAATTTTTCGTTATTTGCCTTAGGAAAACCTGCGATTACATAGCGATTACGATACCATAGCGATTTGTTAGAATGTAAGTTCCCGCACTAGGCCATCGTGGTGGACTATCTGCCTTAACCACTCTCAATCTTACTCTCGATTGTAGAGGAGGCGCGTGCTATGCTTCGATCAAATATACACTAGATACAACATGAGCGCTAAGAAAATGGCACCAAAAAAGAGTGCTTTAGCACTCTTTCGCCTTCAGTCACGCACCGACCGTTGCTTCTAAAACGTCGCAGAACTTTAGACAATATTATGTGAAAAGCTACTTTAAGCTCCAGGAATAAGGTGGAATTTGTGTTAATATTTTTTATAATATGTGATCTTTTTGTTCACTTTTTTATGTCATGCATCAGTGCCACTTTTTAACAGAACTTTTACAGGGAACTGTGTATCTAGTGTATATTTGATCGAAGGTGCTATGCATATTTTTCTTGTAGATAAATCGATTGACCAATTGCAACACAGAGATAATTCTCCATAGCACATAATATTTCTGTTATCGAATAATTGTGTCTGAAGTCACTAAAACTACGACCCGGCTTCGTTTTCGGTAGCAGTATATTATACCCTGTATGTTTGTATGTAACGTAATCTTTAAAACCGATGATAATACAATAACTTATGAAGTGACATTAACTTAAGCAGAACCTTCAGAAAAATTTACTTACAACAATTGCTTATCATCATGCACCCTAGCTGTTTAACAGTAAAATAAATGTATTTTCACTTCATTTTCTAACCTTAAACTCATTATGAATTATTTTTACTATTTTACTTGGGTCTTTCACAAACTCTTTTTTTTAATGTTACTTTTATCTTTTATATCTTATTAATGTGAGTCCAAAAAGTCTGTCATAGATTAATCACCACACATTTATATACTAACGCAAAAAATGTATAACTATTTTATGCATTAATTGACCCGCCAGGTCTATAGTATAGCCCGTTCCACACTCTACGTCTGGTCACAGCCATCGAAGTGATACAATGTGACAGCTGACTCGTGACGTATGTATGACGTATGTGCACGTACCGCTTAACAATTCACCGGACGACGCTGCGGGCTACACGGAATATTTGGGGAATTTATTATATAGGCCGTAGAGTTAGTGATTTGATCGATTGTTTTCGGGTATTATCTTATTAGCTTTGACAACACAGCTGGTAGTGGTGATGTCTCTCATATGTGAGAGACTGCCTGGATAGATACTATAGCAATGTCTATATCTCCGGCTAAACAGCAGTGTAAATAAACTGCTGTGTTTCAGTTCAAAGGACATTGTAGCCAGAGAGAGAGAGAGAACTACTTGACATATTGAAACTTAACATCGTATGTCTCTGGATGGCGAGCGCAGTGGAATGCGTAACATTGCTTTATAATTCATGATGTGTTTCGTCTTATTCATTAGCGGTCGTATCGCTTACCATCACGCGAATGGCATGCTGGTGTGGCCATTCATAACAATAAAAAATAACAAAATAATAAATTAATGACACATAGTCGTGACCCCACATTAAGATCGAGTCTTGTGTCGCACCTATCGAGAACTACAAGAAACTTTTCGATATCAACAACACCCAGATCGGGCACAAATACCTATGGTTCACATAAAGATTAGTTTCGGTGTGGGAATCGAACATGCGGCCTCTGGTTCCACAGCCGGCGTGACCAGCTGCGCCACAGAGGCTTCTAGAATGTTCCAATCCCATAACAATATTAGCATAATAATGTCGGTACAATGTGTTGTAGAACTTTATTTTATAGCCCCACACGTGGGCTACTGTTTATCCACACGGGTGGCGATAATCCGGGCAAGTGTTGGGAGGGACGCGACGGCTGAACGTTCATAATTCCCTATTCGGAGCTCAACGTAATCCACATAAACTTGAGACTCAACACTACATTGTATCACATAAATATTGCGTGTTTTTAGGAGCCTTTTTGTGGATGTTTTGATATACATTTGGTATTGTATGTCATATAATAATGTAAAATAATATATCACACAATATGTAAGTCTTTCACGCCATTTCTTCCTATGCCAACGTGGTTGGTTAAAGCTATAGGGATAAAGCTATAAGGATATTCCACTCTAAAGAGACATTTTGACTGAAAACAAAATTTTAAATAATTTTAATTGCCCTCTTACGTGTCGTGATGTGGTTTAATAACAGGGTATTTGACTATAATGGATTTCTTGAATTATTTTACAGACAAACACGAAGGCCATTAATATAAAATATTTCTGTCAAAACAGAATTAAAGTAGCTTGTAACATGAAGCGATCATGTTTCTTTTTTTTTTTTAAATAAAAAATTTAGAGTTAAGTACAAGTGCACAAACTGTAATACATTAAGCCTAGTGACGTCACTAGTTTTTTTTTGCATCCCTTTTCTTTTACCCCCACTGTAAAATTTAAAATGTAACTTGTATAATTCTAATTAGATTATTAAAAGTTTTGGATTTGGATACTTTTTGGTAAATACCACAAAAAAATGGAAGTAGGTACCCCATTATAATTAAATACTTATTGTGGCATTTTGTTGTTTTCATTAAAATTTTCAACAATTGATATTCAGTTGTCCATAGAACTGACCGCGTCTACGTCGTACAAGCCTCTTGATTCGTGACTGTTATATCTCATAGATGTTTTGTATCGGTACAAGCTATGAGATAAAGCGACTTGAGGAAATAAATACATAGAAATTGGTTATGTTCCTTACGACGTACTGTGACAATCCTATCTTAAACGTTTTGATTGAAACCTCAGCATAATATTTTTCTACGTTACGTTGGCTTTTATAATATTCCACTGCATTAATGCTGAGTCAATTTTCTTCTATCCACTTAATTTTATTAATAATTGTTTGCCATTCGCTACGAGTGGAACTCGCTTCTGTAGTAACCACTATAATAGGATAAGGAATTTGGTGCCAAACATTGAAACAGTTTAATTTCTCTTAATAAACCTGTTTCATTGCGGAAATCGTAGTTTTTTTAATCAAAAACGTGCAGTAAGTATCGGTCGCTTAACAGTATATTAGGTAGAAGAGCGTCGATGGAGATAATTGAAGGTACTGTGAAAATTAGTCGGGTCAAAGGAGAGTGATAGCTGGAAATATTGTTGCACATAAAACCAAGTTGCAAATAAGTAATGCTTGGGCTGTTATCAATACACACATGACTCCGAAAAGTCAGAGGTGTGCTCTGGGTTTCGAACCCGCGACCACCATGAACATGTTGGCAGGCGCGTCTAGTCCGTTTACCAACAGGCCACGCACTTACATAACCATTACAATCATCATAGTCTTGTTCTGGAATCATTAAAAAAACCCAAACCAAGAAATTGTATTTGCCTCTTCCTATTTTCCTGTAACTAAGCGCAGGCTTAAATATTACAAGACATTTTTCGGGTTCCGAAGCTACCGAAATCCTCGTATGAAAAATTCCACTGCAACGTACATTTCAGGCTAAGCTGGAAATATCTTAATAATAAATTTTGGTGTAATAAATTCTAGGAGACTAACGAAACAGCTTCATAAGGCCAGTGGATAGAAGAGTTAGTAGGGGCAAATAATACCTCATGCAAAGGTCTTACACACACACATACATACAAAGACGTCACGCTTATAGATAACCCAAAGGGGTAGGCACAGACTTCACATTGCCTGATCCTGACTTACAAGGTTTAAGTTTTATTGTTAATAGAATATTGGTATGTTTTAAGAGTGTTACAGCCACATTGTAATATACCTTGAATAATGTAAGGAATCGGTCGGTTCTACTGGTATCAATCAGTTCCAGGCACATCACGGGAAACCAATGTGAATCAACAGTTTTACATTCTCCCCAGGCTACACAATTATGCTGGCTACACAATTATTAGCAAGCCGGTATAATAGTACGGAATACCATGGGACCGCTGTCTGATGCCATTCGGTACTCTAGCTGGACGGCATTTGTGATTAGAATGCAGATTAGAATTTCACATGTGCAGTGCAGTAAAAAAAATGATTCTGAAGCAAAGGACATCAAGATGAGTTCTTTACTGTTTTGTACAGTAGTAGTTATTAGGACAAGTCTATTTCTCCGGTGAAACAACACTACGTAAATGCACTGTTGTGTTTCGGATTGAAGGACATTGTAGCCAGAGTAACTACTGGACATATTGAGACTTAACATCTTATGTCTTAAGATGGCGAGCGCAGTGGAATGTTGCTACTGTTTATGAGCGGTCGTATCGCTTACCATCAGGCGAACGGCTTGCTCGTCTCGTCAACAAAAAAAAAAGTGCGAATGTCCAACAGTCAGCTTCTTATCTCTTTGGGATACCTGTAGAAATCCAGGCGCTTGTCTTTCGGACCACCTTCAGCTTTGAGATTAACTGAAGCTTATTGCTAAAGTTGAGAACTGTTGGACTAAACTCATTTGTTGTCTGTTGGTTTATTAAGATTGGTTCTGGTGATAAACATAGTGCAAAATACAACTTAGACTGCGCACTGGACGTTTCAGGAAATATTTCAAGAAATCTCGAGTGATTTGAAACTACATACGGGTGTACATGAATTACAAGCAGCCCGACCTGACTCAACCCGGGTGTAGATACACTCTTGTGTTCAAAACATTTTACAGCTTATGTTAATAGGGATAATATAGATTTCTAATAGTGAGAGAATTTTTCAAATCGATCAAGTAGTTTCAGAGTCTATTCAATGGAAACCATCAAATATTTCCTCTTAATAATATTAATTTAGATTTCGGGACCTTTCGTCGGGTCTCTTCATTTTCGCCTTCATTTTCTTGAAGGCTATCACTAACCCGGCATATAATACCTACAATCCTAAGAGTTACTTCACAAGGTAAATCTAGAGCCCTTGGGAACTTACCAATGTAAATTAATCGAACCCGACTAATACATTATCTGAAGGATATTCCCCTTTGAAACACAAACCCATTAAGCGAATATTGAAAACCATATTAATAGCATTATATGAAATTCCGAGTGATACATTGTACAACATGTTAACAGACGTTTAGTTAAACCAAGCGTTTGAGCACAGCTTTCTTGGAGTTTACTATTATTTGATGACAAATTTTATGAGATTTCAAGATTGACTATAATCTAAAGCATGTTGAAATTTTGATGTTATTTCGTTTGTTGACACTGATATAATTCTGGTTACTGGGGAGAGGTGAATTATGACTTATGATTGGTGTTGAAAAGTCTAGTCTAGTCTACTTTACAATCAGTTGCATAATTGTCATGGTATGAATAATATGGCGAGATTTCCACTTATTTTAATGGTCGATATCCAACCGGTTACGAACCCAAAACTCAAGTACTCACGCCCTTAAAACAACCGTCTTAATATCCGAAACACCACAATGAAATCTCCAACAAAGCCAGACGTTCAACACAGATTAAATGTATCGAACAAAACAAACCTACATCGAAACATCGGTTTCCCGCACTTGAACGAGTCAAGAGCCTTGGGGCCGACCCCTGCAAGGGTTAAGTCCTATTTACATAAACACATAAGCATCGTTTGCAGAAGGAATTAGGATTTCTTGGCTCTTTCGTCCTCCAAGGACCTATTTACATACAAAGGTTTGGCAGTGTAAAAGCGTTGGATGTAATGTTGCAATTACGCCATGGTTACAACTTCGGACTAAATTAGCAACGTGTACAAATTATCGTTTTTGTGCTCCTGTTTGAATCCCTGAGGTCGGCTAGATTGCCTTTGAATGAATTCACTTAATTTGCTCTGTTGGTTATTTTAATCTACTAAAAATGAAGAGTTGGCATACCGTTTCATTGGAAATCTTTGCTTTAATAACAGTTATTGGTACTAAGCATATTACGTAACCAACGGTCTTACTCTATATCCTATCTATCTTTAACAAGAGGTTGAAATAGCTACCATGACTATGTCGGGACAATTTTACACTTCATTAAACAACAATAGACAAATATATTTATCTAATCTAGCTATGTATATTTATCACCTCTCTATCTTTGTTAACTGAAACATAAATTCCATTGAAATATCTAATGAAATATCTGGTTAAGATAGATGAAATTATAGAGAACAGCTGTAAACCAATAATATTGGCAATTACAGAAGACTGAAAATCCAACAACATCCAGATGGTGCTGAAACATTTATTCACAATAAAAGACCTAAGATCGAATACTAAGCTGTCTTAAAAAGATAGCTAAAAGAGAAAGAGGAAGGAATGTTCTAAAGGTGGATGGAGCAGAAAGTGTGAGGCTAAACAACTTTCAAGGGACGAAATATTTGTAAATACCAGAAATAGGGAACATGAGCTTAATTATTAAATAAAAAATAACCTGGGAACATAAACTTTATACGACCTTAATTATAGACAGTTTGTTAACCCCTTAAATTATCGAATGTTCTGTCTCTTTTCAACGCCTTCTGAATTCTGTTTGAGCGAAGAAAACAAAATATTATATACCTACACTAGGTTTAAAAACTATCTGTTATATAAGCTTTTTGTATCAATCACACGGAGAAATTATTTGATCAAATATCTTGCTTCAACAGACACCAACTCTAAAAGCTTTAAAATTTGCATAATCTAGATCTAGAAAGGATTTATTGAGGAGTTGCCTCATCGAGGGCTAAGCGTACTTACCTCAAGTATTTTCCAATAAGTTAAAACTTTACTAAAATGTAAGTAAACAACGTAGTACTTAGCCCGTTTAATTTGTTTTAAATCCTTCTAAGATGGGTGGGGTGAATTGGTGCTTAGGGATGATTAATATTCCACCCGACTATCAACTAGGGGCGGGTTCTGTTGTGAGGTGGCGTGTTATTTATAAGGATGATGATATTAATTGGTCATAGGAGTGCAATTTTACATGTTATTATTTCGTAAACATCAAATTTATTCTTAACAGGTTTGGTCGTGAAACTTATTATTATATAAATATTTTTTAAATAATTTTTAAACTTGTTTTAGTACCGAATGTTTTGTCTCTTCCAAAATCGAGAGTACGTTTGAGAGTGGTTAGGCCATATAGTCCACGCTGGCCTAATGCAGGTTGGCTGACTTACATGCCATAGATTTTTTATTCATCGCTATAGGTACTATGCAGGTTTATTTATTTATTTATTTATTTATAAACTTTATTGTACACCAGAAAAAAACAAATACAATAACAGAAATTAAAAATAATATTAAAAATAAGTACAATCGGCGGCCTTATTGCACTAGGCAATCTCTTCCAGGCAACCTTTGGATGGAGATAAACACAGGAGAGAGAAAGGGCAGTCTAGGGTGTATAATGAATGAAAAAAAAAAAAAAAACTATACTAACAAATTAAAAACACAAAATAAAAGTAATACATTCATATAAATATGTACAACATACATACATATATACATATACAAAATAGACATAAAATATAATAAATATATACATAATAAATGCTAATGGAAATAGTAAAAGCACATTAATGTGTAAATTCAGAGAGAGAGATAGTGTTTCTTGACTAGTGACTTAAAAGATGACAATGTTCTACCCCTTCTCACGACATCTGGAAGTGAGTTCCACAATCGAACAGCTAGTACGGAGAATGATTTGTCCATAAATGTCGTGGTGTGTACGGGCATTCTCAGTTTTGGTGTATATGCGGGTGGTTGTAAAACTTTTAATAAATAGTCAGTCTCGTATCGGTTGTTTTATTGTTAACACGCAGTTCCGCGTACTTACGATATACACTATTTGGCGACGAGGAACCCATTAATTGCGTGCTGAGGACTATTGTTGACGTATATTCATTATGGGTGAAAGTGGAATACCCGATTTTGGCGGTTTAAAGGAGTTCAAAGTGCACGTGGACCGTTGGTCGACCTATATTACAAGAGTGAAGGCGTGGTTTTCTATTCACGGAATAAAAGTGGTCGAACAACCCAGATTTCTAGTTGCAATTGTAGGCACTGAAGCTTTGGATCTTATAATAGATTTATGCTATCCCGAAAGCCCCGAAAATGTCAGTATCGACAAGATCGAAAAATTGGTCGAGGAACATCTGTCACCGAAACGTTCCACAATTGCAGAAAGAATGTTATTTCGATCATGTAAACAAGTCGACGGCCAGACCATTAACGAATATTTAGTGCAACTAAAGAAACTCAGCAAATCATGCAAGTTTCCATCCACCGACAGCTTAAAAGAGAATCTTCGAGATCAATTCGTTTACGGGATTACAAATGAACGAATCCGACAACGCATTATGACGGAGAGAAAGATGACGAGTTAACATTGATGCGGGTGACGGAGTTGGCGCTGTCACTGGAAGCGGCGATACGAGACGCGGGGCCGCCAGCGGAGGCCGGCCCGGCTCGAGCGGACGAGCCACTGCACGCGGTGAGCGCGCCGCGCGCCCCCAGCGCTGGGGGCCGCGCCCGCGCACATTGAGGTGCCAGCGGCGCTGCTGGCACGACGCAGCGATGCTACCGGTGCGATGGGAGGCACCGGCAGGATAAGTGTTCTTTTATACACAGCGAGTGTTACGTGTGCGGAAAAAAAGGACATATAGCCAAAGTGTGCCGATTACGGAAACATAAATCGGTCCATGGTGTTAGTGATTTGCCCGAGTCGGGGGCGTCCTTCGAATCTGACTGCGGGAGTGAATTAGACGTGTACCAGCTGAGTGATGACGAGTCGGACGAAAGGTGGACGATTAAAGTGAAAGTAAACGATGTGCCGATTACTTTTGAAGGGGATACCGGGTCGGCAGTCAGTGTTATATCCTATAAGACTTTTAAGGAATGTTTCGATCAGTATGCATTACAACCTTATCTATCAAATTTGAAAATGTACAGTGGTCAGAAGGTGAAGCCGAAGGTAAACTTATTTGCTCGGTACAAATTAATAATATTGTCAAGAGAAATTTATGCCTTATAGTAATAGATAATAATTTCAGTCCCTCGTTGTTGGGACGCGACTGGATGCGAGCATTCGGTGTATTATTTCCATCATTTAAACCTATTAATAATGTTATGCAGTCACAGTCGCCTTCTAATTCGAAGGATGCAATTAATTTATTATTACAACGCTTCCCTGACGTGTTTAAAGCCGGCATTGGTACATTTAATAAATGTGAGATTAGCCTGTCTGTGCGGGCCGGCAGCGAGCCGGTGTGGCGACGTGCACGTCCCGTGCCGCACGCGCTGCGCCCCGCCGTCGAAGCGGAGTTGCAGCGGTTGCAAACCGAAAACATCATCACGCCAGTAGAATGGAGCGAGTGGGGTACACCAATAGTTCCCGTAATTAAAAAAAACGGACAGGTGCGTTTATGTGGAGATTTTAAAACTACGTTAAATCCAGTTTTAGTCGACGACAAATACCCTATTCCTAAAATTGATAACATATTTGCCGCACTGGAAGGTGGCGTTATCTTTGCAAAGGTGGATCTCAGTAATGCATATTTACAGTTCGTTCTAGATGACCGCGCAAAAAGATTATGTACGATTGTTACACATCAGGGTATGTTTTGTTTTAATCGTTTGCCATTTGGTATTAAATGCGCACCAAATAAATTTCAAAGAATTATGGATAAACTGTTTAGGTTACCGCGTGTGACGTGTTATCTAGATGATCTAACCATTTGTGATGTGGACAGAGATAGGTTGTGGCAAAAGATTTTATTGGTATTTAAATATTATCCGACAGTGGTTTGCGCGTAACACCAGAAAAGTGTACATTTTTTAAGAAATCAATTTCTTATTTAGGTCATGTTATTGATTCTAACGGATTACATACCGATCGTAAAAAGGTTGACGCGGTCGCTAAAACACCAGTACCTACGAATATCAAAGAATTAAAAGCTTTTCTGGGGTTAGTTAATTATTATGGGAAGTTTTTAAAAAAATTGAGCCATGTTTTGAGTCCCCTCTACGATTTATTGAGGAAAGGTAATAAATATACGTGGAATAAGTCATGTGAGGAAGCGTTTCAATGTATTAAAGATGCAGTTAGAAGTAGTTCGGTATTGGCACATTTTGACCCCGAACTAGCCACCACTGTGACGTGTGACGCGTCGCCGCGCGGGGTGGCCGCCGTGCTGTCGCAGCGCTCTGCTGACGGACTCGAGAGGCCGGTGCAGCACGCCTCGCGGACCTTATCTATCGCCGAACAAAATTATGCACAGATCTGTCGCGAGGGGTTAGCGATAATATTTGGTGTGACTAAATTTCATGACTACATATATGGTAGGAAGTTCACCTTGGTCACAGATTGTAAACCTTTGGCTCATATTTTCAATGAAAATAAGGGAGTTCCCTTAATGGCTGCCAGCCGCCTTCAGCGTTGGGCAGTAATATTAGGTGCGTATAATTACCAGATTAAATGCATCGACTCTAAACATAATTGCGTCGCAGATTGTTTATCGCGGTTACCGGTGCAGAATGAGGAAGAATACACTAGGATAGATTCATACATAAATTTCATAGAAAATACTTGTCCTCTAAATTTCAAAGAAGTACGTAAACATACACTATGCGATAACGTCTTACAAAAGTTAACAAATGCTATTAAAACAAACTGGCAGTATTGCAAAGATAAGGAATTAAACAATTATTTTAAAATTAAGCAATTTCTGAGTATCGAACAGGGTTGTATTTTATATGGACACAGAGTAATAATCCCAAATAGTTTAAGGAAAATAATATTGGACCAATTGCATGACACGCATCAAGGTATTGTGAAGTGTAAGAATTTAGCCCGCAGCTATGTATATTGGCCGGGTATCGACACAGACATTGAGCGCGTTTGCGGCGCGTGCGACGTGTGCGCGCGACAGCGGGCCGCGCCCCGCGCCGCCGCTCTGCACCCGTGGGCTTGGCCGCAGGAACCCTGGTATCGACTACATATCGATTTTTTCACCATCTCAGGAAATACTGTATACTATTTGGTATTAATCGATGCCCATTCCAAATGGATCGAGTCTTTTAGAGTACCAAATACTTCGGCTAAATCAACTATATCTAAACTGCTTTATTTGTTCGGTCATTTCGGCTTACCATATGAGTTGGTATCTGATAACGGCCCCCCATTTAATGGCAAGGATTTCAAAAAATTTATGGATGAATTAAGTATCATTCATATCACGTCCACGCCATATAAGCCTAGTAGTAACGGTGCGGCTGAAAATGCGGTAAAAATTGTTAAAAACGCATTAAAAAAGGCTTTGTTCGAAAATAAAGACTTAGATACCGCATTGGAATACTTTTTGTTTGTTTATAGATCAACACCACACAGTATAACAGGAAAATCTCCTTCGGAATTGCTATTAGGTAGACGTGTGCGCACCATTTTTGATTTGTTACGGCCGAATACAAGCGATTTCATTAGACAAAAACAAATGAAGCAGATTAAATACAAAGGTGGCATGGAACGAGAATTTAACATAGGGGACGAAGTATATTTTAAATTGTTTAGGAATAACAAGTATACCTGGGAAAAAGGTCTTATTAATGATCGTATCGGGCCATTAACTTATTATATTAAATACGGTGGTAGTTACTTAAAGAAACATGTAGATCAGATGACAAGGAATAACGGACAGCCGGATTTAGACCTTATTAATCACGACTTTGTGGAATCGTCTAGCTCATCTGCAACCGGTGAGCAGATGGATACACGTCCCTCATCTGAAGGGGATGGTGCGCCCAGTCTCGAGCAAGAGACCAGATCGCAGCCAGCTGAGTTAGTAACTCCCCCATCACCCAAGTGCCCGGAGACGGCTGGTAAGGCAATAGCAAATAACTTACCTGGCAAACGTATTCGAAAGCCAGTCAAAAGATTTGGTTATGACATAGAATAACGTTTGTAATTATTATGACACGAACGGCCTCACCTCGCCACATCGCTTATGTAATTTTTGACGTGACAACGTCTTAAATTAGGTTGCGGCTGGGAGTCACTTATGAAAAAGTGTAACGCCCGGTAACGTAACGGTGCGCGCGCAGTACTAGAGAATTATTTTTTTTAATGTTCATTTATTCGTGTTTTGTTTAGTTAGAACATAAGATTTCTATTATAATAAGTTGTTAAATGTGTAATAGTAGTTTAAGTAAGTAATTGGTGTACTGTTGAATTATTGTTTGTATTAAAAGGGGGAGAATGGTGTATATGCGGGTGGTTGTAAAACTTTTAATAAATAGTCAGTCTCGTATCGGTTGTTTTATTGTTAACACGCAGTTCCGCGTACTTACGATATACACTAAGTTTCATGTTCTCTGACGACCTCAGGGATCTTTCATGGGAATCATGAAGAAATATAAAACGGTCTTTGAGATAAGAGGGGGTGAGAGGGTTAAATAATATATTGTATAAAAGTGAAAGAGTGTGAGTATTCCGACGAAGCCGTATGGGTAACCACTTGAGCTTAAGACGAAACTCAGAAACATGGTCATGTTTGCGTAAACCAAATATGAACCGTATGCAAAAATTTTGGAGACGCTCAAGTTTATTAAGTTGGTCTTCGGTGAGATCAAGATAGCTGACATCGGCATAATCAAGGATGGGGAGTAGGAGTGTTTGCGCAAGCGAAATTTTCGTGGCAACGGGTAGAAAATTGCTTAACCTTCGCAAGGACCTTGCTGAAGCAAACAGCCTTCGACTTAATTCTCGAAGCTGAGGACCCCAAGTGAAGGACTTGTCTATAAGTAGACCTAGATTGCGAACGGAGTCGTTGTATGGGATGGTGATACCATCACAAAAGACAGGAGGAAGTTTAGTCCAATCTAGCTTTGAGGACATCCTGGGGCTGCCAACAACAATGATCTGGGTTTTCGAGGGATTAATCTTCAAGCCGTGAGCTTTACTCCACTGACAGATGTGTTGGATATCAATATTTATTGCTGCAATCGCGTCAACCATCCTGTCTAAAGTAGCCAGGTTTCTTCACGATGTTTTCCTTCACCGTTTTAGTGCGTGGTGATTGAATATCAATACCCGAAATTGCATACATAAATTGTCGTTCAAAATCAAATGTAATATTACCGACTAAAAAAATTGTCACCACATAAAACAATTATTCAGTAATACAGCTCTTCTGCTCTAATCCCGATCAAAAATCTTAAAACTTTAAACATTATGAAAGACAGTATGAAAATACATTACTTGTAGACTAGCACAAAATATTCCACGTCCCACCTGCCACCGAGAAATAAAGCAAAGAACCCGTTACCTGTGATTACATTTCGCGAAATTCTTGCAAAACTCCAATTGGCAGTCTGTGAAGTTTTGAGTCCCGAGTCTCGATGGGAACCGTTCAAACGTCCCGATATAAATCACATTGGGACACCTGGCGTCTCTGGAAGGAAGGATTCTTTTTGTTGTGCAATGCTTTAGTTGTCTTTTTAAACTGGTTCGGATTTATATTAGTAGAATTTGGTGATTCTCTTCTGTGTCTTATGCTATAGAGCCAATTTATACTATACTCCATCGGTTTAGGTACTTAAATAAATGTAAACAATCCAGAACACGTGACGCATGGTTGTTCAACAGTTTATTGCAATGTCCAATTTACGAATATTTTCTTAGTCAACCAAGTAACAAGTATTAACAACAATTAACAGCAGTTTATAACAAATAATAACTAAAACAGAATAAAGAACAACGATGAACACTTCCAAACATTTCACCACTTCACGAAAACAGTAAATACATTAACGCAATGAATAATAATTGGCTGCCATAGATAACATATGATGATGCTTAGTAATCCGGCCTAACGCATTATCTTTCATTTAAATGGTCGCATTACGGTAAAGTCGTACTTCTAGATTTTGTAGCATAATATTTCTTGTAACTTTTATGAAAATGTTTTGGATGCCTGACTGTTTGGGTCTTTTTTATAGACAGATTGCATTATGGAAAATTAGGTAATTTAATTTAGATAATTTAATTATGATCTTGTGTCTTTGTGCGTGGTGGCCTGTTGGTAAACGGACTAGACGCGGCTGCCAACATGTTCACGGTGGTCGCGGGTTCGAATCCCAGGGCACACCTCTGACTTTTCGGAGTCATGTGTGTATTGATAGTCAATCACCACGCACTAAAACGGTGAAGAAAAACATCGTGAGGAAACCTGCACACCATAGCGATTCATAAGAATTTCTATGGTATGTAAGTCCGCCAACCCGCACTAGGCCAGCGTGGTGGACTATATGGCCTAAGCACTCTCAATCGTATTCTCGATTGTAGAGTAGGCCCGTGCCCTGCAGTGGGACGTATATGGGATGATACAGAATTATGATCTTACATAATTTAATTGTTTCCAAGCTCACACATTCATAATTATAATCTTTATTATAAATTTGAACATCCAATGTAGTTTTACATTTACGTAAACATTTTTTTGTTTTCAACTAATTTAGAAATGAGAAATGGCAATGTTAAATAACCTTTTTTATGGTTTGTTTACATTTAGTTAAGTACCTAAACCGATGGAGTATAGTATAATTATTTTGTTTTCTGTTTCTCGTGTTATTGAGGAATTTTGTGATATATCAAGATCGTTAGATCTTTCAAATGTCCAATAGTTTACGTATATGCTTGTCTTATGGCCATCAAGAACAAGGAACATGATATATATACCGGGTATCTCAAGACTGCTACCGAAAACGATTTTTTTATGATTTTTTAAATATCGTCATTTTTGAGTGGTAAATCCATAGTTTTTGCTAAAATTATAATTTAAACACTTTTATACCTTAGATTATAAATAAAAGGGTATACACTATTATTTTAGGAAAAAAATGTATTTACCACCCAAATATGGTCATAGGAAAAAAAAATTGACGCTTTTTTTTGCAACTTTTTCTATTGCATTGTGTCTAAACCCGGCTTCGTTTTTGGTAGCAGTCTTGATATACCCTGTATGTATAGTAGCATACTGTACACTAAAAATTATATCTATACTAATATTATAAAGCTGCAGAGTTTGTTTGTTCGAACGCGCTAATCTCTGGAACTACTGGTCCGATTTGATTCTTTCAGTGTTGGGTAGTCCATTTATCGAGGAAGGCTATATATCATCACGCTATGACCTATAGGAGGAAAGCAGTAGTGATATTTCTGGCAAATAAGAGGAAATTTTGTTCGTATTTCGTGGTCCGATTGGTCGATATTCTAAACTGATAATCAGAATTAAATATTTTGACCGCCATTTTGCAACGTGTATGCCCCCGGGCGGCGCCGGGCCCGACCGCTAGTTGTAAAAATAAAATGTAAAATTGAATTATAATTTATACAATTAATCTAATTCGTTGTAGAGATTAAAAAATATTATACAATTAAAGTTATTATGTTATTGAGATTTGTAAACATAATTAGATGAAACTAAGAAAAATAACACAATAATATTATGGTCCCTTAGATTAACGCGAATGTTAAACACTGATATGACTGAGTGGAAGACGAATATTCCAGTCCGCCCCGTGACTACGAAAGCTGTAAAGAAATTAAATCGTCGAACATAAAAAGTCTCAATATATCCTGTTACTCTGGCTTCAATTTCCATCAAAACGAAAGACAACAATGCATGTACACAGCTGTTTGGGAGAGAAATAGACATGAAAAAATTAAAGTAATAGTTTTTTTTCAATAAACGACATAATATGTACTACTTAGAGACCAAAATAAAGTATTTAAACTTAATAAATATAAAGTCATTGAGATCAGTAAAATTAAATTTCATAAGAGTTGAGGAAAACTGTGTAAATGTAACTGTGTATGAGTGTTTAAATGATTTGTATAACTTGTATTTGCGGCCTACTTCCTACGTATTGAGTTTATCCTAATGTACCCCACATTCTGCATAAATAGGAACGAATAGTTGGGAATGAGATACAAAATCTGAATATTCTCTGCTGTTCTCAATAAAAGTACGATATATAAATAAAGAAAAGACCATTTTCCTTATTATAACTGGTCTATCATTTTACTGTCACAAAATTAAATTGCTAATTAATAATTTAAATATTAATAAGGTTTTAATGGCGGTCAGTATGTACGAACAATATGCGCCGCAAACGTTCGTAATTAAACTATAATTAATTAATGTGATGTGTAATTACGTTGGTCATATAAATGTTTACATCCTTCTATGAGTGACAGTGAAGCTGGGTATCTCTTTGACTTCGTACAAGGTGAGAAATGTGAAAGTTTTTAATATCTATTAAATTATTTAACAACCAAAGGAAATTGTAGTGTATTGATAAATTCATACACTTAGCATCTGTCGTCTCGAACTATACACTACGCAAACCAAGGGTGAGTGAGATAGATATAGAAGGAGATAGATCATAGACGTGGAGGACGGAACGGGGTGTGAAGACGTGGTGTATAGCAAACGAGCCGATAAATATTAATAATTGTATTCTACTACAATGTTACACATATTAACCGTAAATAGTGACTATTACAGAAATGATCTTGATATTACTAGAAGAAATAACAATCACTTCACTTCTTCTTTTTATCCGAGTTCAGAAAACCTCCTTTTTCTGAAGGTTTTTAATTCGACTGTAAGTTATTTTTGTTATATTTATTTCAGCGTTGCCTACTGCGATAAGATCTCTGTACTTTCCAACATATTTTATTTTAATCTCGTTTTATTTTCGGTGTACTAAAGCAAACAAAAGTAATTACCACTTTATACTATATACCAAAGCAGAATAATTATAATTATATTAACCCACTGCTAAGTAAAGACCTCCCCTAAGTACGGAATGTTTGGGATCCTCACTAACACCTCCCAGGAACCAAACCTTACCTTCGCGTGGTACACCCTGCTAAATAAGAAATGAGGCTCTGGATATCCACCAGCCCGCACTGGACTAACGTGGTATAGTCAGAGCTTCCTAATAGAAACAATGATGATAATTTAATAGCATACTTTTAACCGTAGATTTTAACTAACAGCAGCGGATAGGGACAAATGGAAAAAGTTGGGTGATCTTTAGCCAGAAGTACAAAAATATAGGTTAAAGAAATAAATCAAACCATAATATTTTTAACTTCTTTATTTTAACTAACAGCAGCGAATAGGGAAAAATTAAGGAATTAAGTGACCTTTACCCAGATGTTCAACAATATAGGTTAAAGAAAAATGTTACTTTTTTCTCATTTCAGATGAACAAGTTATTCCTCGTCATTCTTCTGGCTGTGGTGGCAGTTGCCATCGCCAAACCCACTGTGGAGGTTGAGAAGAAGTCTGAAGTCGTCGTGACACCCATTTTACACCAGTTCCGTTATATGTACCCGAGATACAACTACCTTGGATACAACTTTAGATACAACTACCCCAGCTATCGGTACGCCATGCCCTACTATCCCTCGGCGTACCCCTATGGACGGATCTACCTTAAGAAGTGAATGGGTGTGTAAATAAAATGTAAATAAAAAAATATTGGTAATTTACGTTTTATTTTTATAAGTACCCTCTGGTTTAACATGTCTCTATATATTATTGAAACTTTTTTAATTACCTTTAATGGCGGCACGAGTGAAAAACGATGTTAAGTCTCAGTATGTCCGGTAGTTAACATGTCCTTCAAACCGGAAGACAACAGTAAATTAATACTGCTGTTTGGTAAGAGAAATAGAAATAGTGGTGGTTCCTATCCTCGCGGCCTCTTACATGTCAGAAATCTACTATCAGAAATGAGATAACATGACTAAACCAATTAACACAGATCGTTGACTGTATAATTATAATAATACAGTTGCAACAATAATAAAATAAATATTGTATTAAGGTACCAAATATTGTGGTTTCTTAGAATTACGCGAATGTTACACATTGAAATAAAACTATTAGTAACGGAATTTATCGCGAATTTAGTTTAATTTTTACATTTTTGACTTCCCAACGTTTCGATTACTTTACAGCTTTCGTGGTCATGGGGCGGGCTGAGGTATTAGTCATCCGCTCTGTGATTGTTACAATTAAACTACCCTTATTTTGCAATCATTAAATTAAAAAGTTAATTCAAAAAAGTTAATTGGTTTTCGCGTTCTGATCTACGCAGAAGGAGCTCACAATATCTTGAGGTCTGGCAGTTGGTCTTTTGGGTTCCGATTTAATTATATGTAGAATTGGATCCCATGCTTACGGAAGCTTCAAGCCATCTTCTCTGTTGAAATTTGGATGTTTTTTAATTTCAATAACCTCGTGAAACAACCTGGGCAGGAATCGGTGTTCTTTTGCGAGGACTTGGGGCTGGTTAAACCGAAGGTAATGCTTGGAGCCTTCTTCTATATGTTCAGCAACTGCAGACTTCGTTGACCGTCGATGTTTAACGTCAGCTATGTGTTCTTTCAGTCAACGCACAGTCGCAATACAACAGTCGCAATCTATTTTACAGTACCAAATATAAATTATATATTATTTATTTTTTTACATTCTAGTAATTAATATCCAGTAACCCAGTTGTGCTTAAGAGCCTACCTCGAAAAATATTCGCAGCATTCTGGGGCGTGGTTAACGAAAGTTGCCGCATCACGCCGCGGCACTGCGCTACTGGCGCACATTCCCCGATTAAATATTATCTACTGGTATTATTAACATTAGTAATAACAAATTAATGTAGACCTATGTATATTTATAATCCGTATGATTCTGACAATGTGCCTATATATTGTTTATCATACTTTTGTATTGATAAAAAAATCTATTATAATCTAAGTGTTAAAACACGAACTTTAAACTATTACTTTACGAAAACCTCAAAAACATTTACAATAATATCTGTATAAATACAAGATAGGTACGAATTGTTTTTGCCGGTCACTCACTCTACTAGTGTGAAGCGCTAATCGCCTAGGCGCCCTTTGATAAATGCCGCCAAAGGCATTGCGCCTAGCGATGATTTATTTGTTTCTACTTCATTTGACCTGTGATTTGATCACTGACTTTCGCCTATAAAAGAATGTCATTCTTAGTTCTGCTGTTTTGTGATTTTTGACTTACGATACAACTGTAAATTTAACAAAAATGTGTGAAATAAATTTGAATTTTGTAATAACAACCAAACTAAACTGACTAGGTATTCCTGAAGTATATACACAGAGCGGAAACGATAAGTAATTACATTAGATTATTGTTTAAATTCCACATAAAATAATTATTATTGATTTTCGAACTGTGCGGTCACACCGGCGCTCACGCTCTTATTATTACTGCTATGCGCTTGGCGCGAGAATGACGGCGATCACACCCGCCCGTTCCAGTTTGAACCTTCTTTACAACCAAATAGGGATAATTTTTGTTTAACAATGTTTCTTTTATTTACGCTAGACAAATTTTTCGGCGAAATTATTTGATATCAATTACAATTATTTTGCTTTTGTTATATGAAAAGCATTGTAAATATTAATTTTATAGTAATACTAGCGATCGGGCCCGGGTCCGCCCGGGTGCATACACGTTTAAAAATGGCAGTCAAAATGTTTAATTCTGACTATCAGTTTAGAATATCGACCAATCGGACCAAGAAAAACGAACAAATATCCTCGTATTTGCTAGAAATATCACTACTGCTTTCCTCCTATAGGTCATAGCGTGATGATATATAGCCTATAGCCTTCCTCGGTAAAAGAACTACCCAAAACTGAAAGAATCATTCAAATCGGACCAGTAGTTCCCGAGAGTAGCGCGTTCAAACAAACAAACAAACTCTGCAGCTTTATAATATTAGTATAGATATAGACTTTCAGTGACATATAAAATAGATTCGTATAAAAAATATTCTAAATCTGGGGGCACGGCAATGCCCCCACCAAGTCGAGCTAAAAAGTGGCACAGTCGTACCATCCTTTTCTAGAAGCAATTCAGATCATTTTAAACCCCCCATAACTTCGTTGTGGTTAAACGAAGCAAGAAACCTGAATTTTCAGTTACTAAGCAGGCATTGTGTAAACACGGTATGTTTAAAATTTCATTCAATTTGAACCACTAGTTTAAGAATTGTAACTAGTCAAACTTTCTTAATTTTGTCACTCACTAACTGACTGACCGATCATCAAAAGTCTAAGGCACTTCTAGCAGACATAGAACCTTTAAATTTAGAATATAACTAGCTGTGCCCGCGACTTCGTCCGCGTGGAATTTAACAAAACTTTATTTTTCTAAAATAAAGAACATTTTTATAATAAATGTAGCCTAAGTTACTCCTTATTATATCAGCTACCTGACAAAAAAAGTCCCGTCAAAATCGGTCCAGCCATTTCAGAGATTAGCCGGAACAAACAGACAGACAGACAAAAAAATTTTAAATATCATTTTCGGCACAGGTATCGTGTATATAACGATATGTAGTAGGACATTTTTTTTATTTTCACTCTTAAAACAGACACTTCAATTTTATTTATACCGGGTATCTCAAGACTGCTACCGAAAACGAAGCCGGGTGGTAGTTTTAGTGGCTACAAACACAATGCAATTAAAATTTCACCTAGAAACGCGACAAATTTTTTTTATGATTTTTAAATATCGTCATTTTTGGGTGGTAAATCCATAGTTTTTGCTAAAATAATAATTTAAACTCTTTTATACCTTAGAGTATTTATAAATAAAAGGGTATATACTATTATTTTAGGAAAAAAATGTATTTACCACCCAAATATGGCCATAGGAAAAAAATAACAAAAAAAAATTGTCGCTTTTTTTTGCAACTTTTTCTGTTGCATTGTGTCTGAAATCGCTTAAACTACCACCCGGCTTCGTTTTCGGTAGCAGTCTTGATATACCCTGTATGTATAGATTAGTGTTTAGTGTCTTAAGTAGGGAAAAATTTAAATATTTCGTAATTTCTGCCTAGTGTTCTAGATACACCAACTGCGTGAATAACTTTGTAATCCCATATAAATGTATAGGATTACAAAGTTACATTTGCAGTTAATGAATAATTGTACCCGTATATAATGGAATAATAGTTCTAGATAGGTATCACTACATAGTATAAAACAAAGTCGCTTTCTCTCTTGTGTGCTTAAATCTTTAAAACAACGCAACGGATTTTGATGCGGTTTTTTTAGTAGATAGAGTGATTCAATAGAAAGGTTTACCTGTATAATAACATCCATTAAATAGTGGAGAAATACTGTTATATTTGAGGTTTCTAATGTGATGTCGTTAATTATCAATTTTTTCCGCTTACATTGCAAACGCAGGCTAAACCCTACGAGATTTATCAAAATAATGTAGTAATTATTTGTACACATTGAAAAGGTCTACAGAAAACTCCGCGATGGTATATGTCCATCTCTTATGGATATCCCACAATAACAGTTTTTTGTCATTTACTTTTTACGAAAAATACAGCATTAATCCTTCTCCAATTAAAAGCTTAAATACATTGTTGGTTTAATATAGATCTATATGGTCCTTTACAGCACGAGATTTAAATGAATATTTTCGAAGATATTACAGATTTAAAATTGCGGGACGTAGCGCTTGCGGCGGTACTGGCCGGCCAGGGCGGCAGTAGCGTGCCTGAGTAGAAAGGTTTATATGTATAATAATAATACGTACATATTTTTGTACAGAAATCTATTTGTACCCGGGCGAAGCTGGGCCGGGTCGCTAGTCTATAAAGGGTATATCAAGACTGCTACCGAAAACTAAGCCGGGTGGTAGTTTAAGCGATTTCAGACACAATGCAACAAAAAAAGTTGCAAAAAAAAGCGTCAATTTTTTTTTTAAATTTTTTTCCTATGACCATATTTGGGTGGTAAATACATTTTTTCCTAAAATAATAGTGTATACCGTTTTAATTATAAATAATCTAAGGTACAAAAGTGTTTAAATAATTATTTTAGCAAAAACTATGGATTTACCACCCAAAAATACCGATATTTAAAAAATTATAAAAATATTTGTCGCGTTTCTTTGCGAAATTTTTAGTTGCAATGTGTTTGTATTCACTAAAACTACCACCCGGCTTCGTTTTCGGTAGCAGTCTTGAGATACCCGGTATAATATGTATGTATATGTGGTATGTATATATATAATGTATTTATATGTTTTTTATGATTTTATTTGTCTCCATGCTTTCGTTATCTTTATTTTACACCCTATCTTTTTTCCTGCTCATATATCCATCCCATGGTTGTCTGGTAGAAATTGCCTTAGAGCGATAAGACCGCCATTTGTACTTTGTTGTTTTGTATTATCTCTAAACTGTTATTCCTTTTTATTGTGTACAATAAAGAATTAAATAAATAAATAAATAAATATTTGGGTGGTAAATGCATTTTTTTCCTAAAATAATAGTGTATACCCTTTTATTTATAAGTAATCTAAGGTATAAAAGCGTTTAAATTATTATTTTAGCAAAAGCTATGGATTTACCACCCAGAAATGACGATATTTAAAAAATCATAAAACATAATTGTCGCATTTCTTTGCGAAATTTTAGTTGCATTGTGTTTGTACTCACTAAAACTACCACCCGACTTTGTTTTCGGTAGCAGTCTTGAGATACCTAGTATATAAAAGGCATAACAGGAGAGGGTATTGAGAGGGAAAGGGTGTATTCAGCCCATGAAACTGTACAAAATTCCTCTAGAAAGACATAACGAAGAAAAACTTGCAAATAAATAGACTAAATAGCTCCAAAATATCAATTACCATAAAAGAAAGAATACTAATAATCAAATCCGTGATATTTGTGATAAATTGACACCTACAAAAATAAGAAAAAACCATAAGACTTTATGAAAAATTGTTGGTGATATTCTAGAAGTAAAAAGTACCGAAAAGAAAAAAAGTAGGACTCTAAAAAAAGACGTGAGATCCCATCAAAAACATCCTGTAAAAAAATTCAGCCATCCAGCAGCATTATGTATGAATTGTACGATACATTATGGTTTCATGCGATGGCCAAGGCGATCCATTTATTTATAACGTAAAGAATTTTTAATATGTATATGATAATAGCTTACGTAATAACTTTATACAGAAGGTCCCTTACGCAAGGACTAAATAAATTAATCGACTTGGTATCGGTATATGCATGTAGCATCTCACAATTTTTTTAGGTAGAAACCCTGAGCTGCGAGACTTGGAATTTTTTTACAGGATGTTTTTGATGGGATTGTGTCTTCATCTGTCTATTGATAGAGGTGCTCCCGAAAGGTACTATTTTTCTAATGGTATTATACTGGATGGTTTTGAAAAATATCACAATATTATGATGGCCAGTTCATGACCAGACACAAAACAGTTCAAAATGGCGGCCTCAACTATCAATTCTGACTTACTCATTCAAATGAAGGAACCATTAGATATCGATTTAGATATCAATCGAATCAAAAGTAAAAAAGTTCATAATGGCGACCATAATTTTCAATTCTGACTTTGAATTTAGTGAAACGGAATAATATGGTAAAAAGGTTTTTCTATTTAATTCACTATTAATATATTTATTGGGCAAAACCCGATTAAAAGTTATAAGTAAATTCAATTGATAATAAAAGTTGGTGCGACCTTGGTGGGAATATCGCGTAGCCTTCATATTATAGGAGCTAGCAACAAGAAATATTGTGATATCAGATGAAAATATTTTTGATGAAAAATAATGATAATATATACTGAAAGAACAATACAACGAGAAATGAATTTATTTTAACCGAATTAATTCGATGACAATGATCGCAATTTCCATATCATAGGGATTACGTTGGATCCCTTATTTTCATATTTCTCGTATGTCGTGGATCTACATACATACATACATAAACTCACGCCTTTTTCCCAGAAGGGGTAGGCAGAGGTGCCAAGACCCACATTTCGCCATGTATGTTCCGTCCCACGATGTGATAGGTGGCGAGCCTATCGCCATATCGGGCACAAATTCCTGACTCTGGGCTGATAATGAATAGAAAAATCCAATATCACTTTGCCCTACCCGGGATTCGAACCCGAGGCCTCACCTTTGTAACCGTACCTTAGTACAACTACGTCACTGAGGCAGTCTACAAGTCGTGGATCTACAAGCTCAGGTAATAGTTGAAAGTTGAAATTAATCGGCCAATTGTCAATTCAAGTGCGTGGTGGCCTAACTACTCTCAATTGTACTCTCGATTGTAGACGAGGCCCGTGCCCTGCAGTGGGACATATATGGGCTGACACAGACTTACCAATTCTGACCTTGAATTTAGTTTATGGAAATGAAGAGTCTCTCAGATATCGAATTACAAACCAATCAGAACAATAACAAAAAAATCAATAAAAATGCTGACCACATTTTTTTTCTGAGAATATTTTCATGTTTTCATGAACGAAGGTTCTTTCAAATATCGATTTGGAATCATTCGGATAAATAACAAAAAAACAAAAATTAAAATGAGCCGGACTCGAACCCGAGACTTCAGCGTCGTAATCATATTATGAGGCAAAAATGTATAAAATTTCACGGGAATAATAACAAAAAAATCAATGAAAATGCGGATCACATTCTTTTTTCTGAGAATATTTACATTTTTTCGGAACGATGGTTCTTTCAAATATCGATTAGGAACATTTCGGATAAATAACAAAAAACAAAAATTAAAATGACCGGGACTCGAACCCGAGACTTCAGCGTCGTAATCATATTATGAGGCAAAATGAATAAAATTTCACGCGAACAATAACAAAAAAATCAATCAAAATGCGGACCACATGTTTTTTTTCTGAGAATATTTTAATTTTTTCGGAACGATGGTTCTTTCAAATATCGATTTAGAACCATTCGGATAAATAAAAAAAAACAAAAAGTAAAATGACCCGGTTTCGAACCCGAGACTTCAGCGTCGTAATTATATTACGAGGCAAAAATGTATAAAATGTTACGCTCCCTTCGACTAATTTCGTTTTCGTTGCTTATACGTAAGTCAATGACCTTTCTCTTTTATTTTGGTAACTTAGCTAGTTAAAAATGAACTTAAAAATTAATATATACTGCTATTTATTTTTTAAATATATGTAAAAAAATTAAAATGTACAAACAAAAAAGAGTAATAATAAGAATTACGTAAAAAAATAATCGGCGGGCTAGAATTTCGAAACGTCGAGCGCAGATCCGTCGTCCACCAAGGCCCGCGGCCGTCTGACGGGAACGCCCCCAATGAGATAGCTTATATGGCCGTAACGTACAAGAATGGGATAGGATGGCCCATGCGCTTCTCAAAATAAAACAACATAAGCGCCAAACCATATTTTATTTTATTGTCATCGTACTATTTACTTTTTTCTTGATTTTTTCTCGCGAAAAAATAATATTTAAAAATATGTTTATGACAAATTAATCTTGAGTTTCTACACGGGGTAAGTTAGGAGTTCTGAGTTCTTAAAAAACTTAACAGCTGCTACTTTGGACTGTATTTTTGTTAAGGCAAAGTGGCGTAATCATGTATTTTGATTCATAAAATTGTTAATTATATCATCAATTAAAACATATCTGAAAATGGACTACCAAATCTTAGTAATTTATGATATGTAGGCTTTTAAAAAAGCCAAATTTTTCGAGGTATCCCCTTAATACTTGAGCATAAAATAAGCATCAAGAAATTAAATTTTAATTATAATTGATATTAGATTATTAATAAATACACTCAACAGTCGCACAGACACCCTTCCTTATACACCTGTCTTGTGTCGTGATTCTTAATATAAGCTAAACTTTTTGGTTCTAATGGTACAAAGAGGTAAACAAAATTTATGGGCCGTCACAAACGCATAGTCTTTAAGAACCTGCAACCTCTTATTTCGGAGCCAACGTCTTAAACAAATGCGCTATGGAGGCTGATGTAACTTTTTATGCAATGAGTCTACCAAACCAACAAACAGGTCACCTGATTACTGCCGCCCATGAACATAAAACTCTTGGATTGCAAAAACACCGCCAGCCCATCAAAACCAGAGGGGAGTGAGAAGGAAAAAGAATAGAAAGAAAGGGGTAACATAGAAACTCAGGAGACTGTCCCACCCTCCCACCCACCACTGTAACTCCTGTGAGCCAGGATCAACAGTGGCACGCAAAGTAATGACACCGAGTATTGAAGCTCGGCGAGTCTCCGGGAATGTCTAACTTGTCTTTAACCCGTAACGAAATTAATCAGAAAGTGAAATTAATAGGAGGAGTTGGAAATAAATTATTGTCCACTTCCCTCCATGTAAAGCGGGTGAGAAAACAATGAACTAAACAGGTAAATAACCTCGTAAAAAGACTTTTACAGCCGGAGAAGCCACCTGTAATGCACCACGGATCAAATTATTATTACATTGAAATGGGACCTATTATAACATAGAAACTATCGGTGTCGTTTTTTTATTACGATCACGAGACAAGCTTGCTAAGCAATACCACAGCTCAAGGATTGTAGCAAAAGCAAACACCATGTTCATAAAGCATTGCTTGGCATTCCATAGCGCTCGTCATCCTGAGATATAAGTTGTTGTGGATGTTAAATCTCTATGTCTAGCACTTACTCTGGATACACAACCAAAAACCGGAACATACCAGTGCGTTTACACCGCTTTCTGGCGGCAAAAATAAACATTGCGATGCTATCTACCCAGACGGCTTATTTTTCCTTTGATTCACGTCTCATTACAGGGCACGGGCCTACTGTACAATCGAGAATACGATTGAGAGTGGTTAGGCCATATATATGTGTATATAGGTAAAGTACGGGTTGGCGGACTTTTAAACCCAACATTTAAAACCCTAATAAACAAACATTTCAATATTGAACATGTACAAATGATATACAAAGTAATCTTTTCACAATATCTAATCACATTAAAGAAATATACTAAAATTTCCTTTTTTATTCGAAAAGTTTTCTTAGTTTCACGAATACAACAGTTAATTGCTTACGTACAGTTCAGATAAATAATTTGGTTTCTTTGAGGTTGATATAAAATATAAAAAACAAAATATTGGGGAATGATGCAGGTATATGATATTATTCGGTTATTAAATAATTAAGTTACTCATATATTTTTTGCATACTTTCATTACCTTTAAAAATATAGTCTCTCGTAGCTTCTGATACCCTCGTTACAATTCTCGAGTAGTATGGGGTCAGAAATTTGAGATTGTTGGGTGTATTTATCATATTTCCATAGTTTTGTACTCGGCAATTTTCTTTTATTGAGACATCTTATGTCGCAGTATGGTGAGCGCAGTGGATATGCCAATCATTGCTTTGTAATTCATGGTGTTGTTTATTTTTGCTACTATCCATGAGCGGTCATATCGCTTTCCGAATGGCACGCTCGTCTCATTATTTGTTGGAATAAAAAAAAAAGAAATTGGAAATATTTTTTACATATTATTTATTTAACTCTTCACTTGACATACATGGCGTAGTACCTGGACATGAAGTCAGGGTCGCTGAACATATCCCCTGGAATATGGTAGTACTTGGGGAACAGGTACTGAGGCTGGTACACTACTCTCCTGACCACGTACGCAGACGAGGACACCACGAAAGCGACCAGCAATAGAGCGAAAATCAGTTTTGACATCTGAAAATGTATTTTGTTTGATAAAAGACGTATGAATATTGGCGTAAATGATTTAATAACTGTAAGCTTTACAAAAAAGAAATTAATAAATTGTAGCTAAGTGTATACTTTATAAAACGAATAAACAGCAGCAGACTGAAATATGAAAATCATATCCATGATAACAGTGATCGTAAAATTATGTCAATGTTATATGCAAGTCATAATTATAAATATTTTTTTCACCAATTACATAATCTTATATTCACAAACCCGAATGTTCTAAACAGACACAAAAATAATATAAATGACTGTACCTTGTTCAATTTCCCTTCAACTTCTATCAAAATAATATTTAACGAGTTCTATTTATATAAATAAAATAATTATTAAAATAATTTCACGTGTTTCAAATCTCACATCAATTTAGCGTCACGTTTTCAAAAGCTATTATGTATATTAACAAATCATTTGCGGTCTGAACTAATGGTATTAAATATAAAATTATTATTGAAACATTAGTGCTCGCTAATATCTTTATTTACATTGATTTACATACAGGATCTGATGATTGGCCACCGAAATGACGTGTTAAATGCGCTAGATAAAATTATATAAGAAATGAGGTGTCATAGAGAAATTTGGAGACCAACCTTCTTTCAGCGTTGGTTATTACCATACAATCCACGGCTAATTGATTTATTAACATAAAACGCACGTTGTCATGAGATCGGCTTAAAAATGATAAGCCCTCAGGATAAACCATTTATATATTTTTTATTGCAATTAATAGTGAGGCGAGAATGCCGTTCGCTTAATCACAGAATACTAACAGAAGTCAAGCTTGTGTATGTACTTCACTTTTGTTGCCACACTCACACTACGCTCGGCTTTCGCGCAAAGGTTGAAACTCACTCTCGCAGTGGTCTCGACTGGTTTCGAATATCGTGTCGGTGAACGATGTCTATGTGTGCGTTGATATAGCGCGCGTTGTATGAAGCTTGACTTCTGTTAGTTTAGTATTCTCATGAACAGTAGCAAGCGCTCGCTATCATGACACATAAGTTGTTAATCTCAATATGTCCAATAGTTACTCTGGCTATAATTACTACAAAGGAAAACACAAAAGTACATTTACACTGCTGTTTCGAGAAAGCATCTCACTTATTAGTGACCAACCACCAGTATAATATTAGGCTGGTCATTACAGTTGTTATTAATGAAATAAATTTGGTGCTGATATACTTTTTGTATTTTAAATTGATAGTTCTCCGATATTGAGTGTAATGTGCTTTAACTTTAAAAAGATTTGAAATAGTAGTTTCACTGAATTTCAAATGGTTTATGATATCCAATACGTGCGTGGTGGCGTTGTGGTATCAGGTTAAACTCGGCTGCGGAAATGACAGTCGTGAAATCGAAAGCCAGAGCACACCTCTTCAATATAAGAAATCTCCACCAACTCTCTCCCACCAACTCTGACTTTTCAGTCATATGTATATCGATGTTAATGACTCTTTGGAGTCATGTATTGATAGTAAGCCACCACGTTCCTCAACGGTAAACGAAAACATCTTCAGGAAAACTTAACACCAACAAAGATCATAAGATTTTTATGGTGTGTTCTGAACTAGGTTTCCTTGGTAGACTATGATCGAAGTCCACTCAATCTCGGGTCTAAAGTAGAGCTATTTTCAGTCGTAGGTATGGTAGACTGATGAATTACAATTCACAGTACATAACATATATATATATATATATATATATATATATATATATATATTTTTTTTCTTTAATAAATAAACCCAGCAGTCACACACATAGTTCTGACCTCATCCATCCATCCATCCATCAGCCAAAGGAAGTCCACTGCTGAACATAGGCCTCCCCCAATGATTTCCACAGAGACCTGTTGGAGGCAGCCTGCATCCAGCGACGTCCCGCGACCTTTACCAGGTCGTCGGACCATCGTGTGGGTGGACGTCCTACGCTGCGCTTTCCGATACGTGGCCTCCATTCGAGCACTTTTCGACCCCATCGGTCATCAGATCTCCGCGCTATGTGCCCTGCCCATTGCCACTTCAACTTGCTAATCCGGTAGGCTATGTCGGTTATTTTAGTTCTCCTACGGATCTCCTCATTTCTGATTCGATCTCGTAGGGAAACCCCGAGCATAGCCCTCTCCATAGCTCGTTGAGTGACTTTGAGCTTCCTAATAAGGCCCATAGTGAGAGGCCACGTCTCGGTGCCGTAAGTCATCACTGGCAACACACAACTATCGAAGACTTTCGATTTAAGGCACTGAGGTATTTTTACCTCATATTAAGATCAATTAAGTATGACGAGTGTCGTGGGTATCAAGAACTACAAGATACTTTTCGGTCTCACAACACCCAGACCCGGAAGAAATATTTATGGGCCGCACCAACATTTCTCTCGGTGTGGGGATCGAACCCGCGACCTCGTTTCCTCCTCCGTTTCACAGGCGGCGTCTAACCGCCTGCGCCACGGAGGCTGTTAAATATTATAGTAACTTTAATTTATTTATAAATCTTTATTGTACACTGACTTATCATAACAACACAAAGGGATAAACTAAAATACAAAAGTGCAATAAACGGTCTTATCGCTCTAAGCGATCTCTACCAGGACAACCTTTGTATGGATACAAAGGAAGTACTATATGGGTACTATATGGGTGCGTGGCGAACACAGAAATTAACTTGTATCCACACCGGTGCAGTAATTTGCAAGCACCTAGGAGTAATAATATTTGCAAGCATGTCAGACTGAAAACCAATGAAACAGGCATCGGAATTTGGCATCACTCTAAATAGCAGAAAAGGTTAACAGGTTTCTTTTTGTCGATAAAGTCGCTGGGGCAATTCTTGCTTCTCTAGTGAAAACCACTTACCAAACCGGCTGGTAGATCAAAATATTGAATCTAAATAGAACATCTTAATGGATTCAATGAATTATTTTTCACCGTTTACCCAGACTGCGACCGAAAAAAAGCTAAGTAGTAGTTTTAGTGACTATAGATATTATGGAATTAAACTTGTTTTTGTTGGTTAATACTTAGTATTTTAAGAGTAGATAATAATATTTTAATCATTAAATGGATATGTTATTATTTGAGGGAAAACTTCGTACTTACGAGAACTCCACGTTGAAAATCAGCGCTGCAGTGTTACTTAGTATGATTACTTGCGCCTTCAATAAATGTATTTATTTCTTATTTACCACCCAAACACAACGATGTTAAAAAAAACATTGAAATACTCGTTTTTGTTGTTGTATTGCATTAAAAGTACCATCATCTACATTCGTTTTTGGTCGCTGTCTTGAATCTGGATATACCCAATATATCTCGGTCTAACTCAGTTTTGTATTTGTGTTTATGAATCTATAAAAGATTCATCAAAGTGTGGCTGAACGTTCAATATTAGCACTACATGTGATACATCGGCTGTCCGTGAATGTATCTACGTAAAATGTTATACCTAGACTTTTATATTTATTATTTTCGACGGCCAGTGTAAAACAACGTTAAAATTAAATTTTTTGAGCATCTTCTGCAATATTAAAGAACCTGCCAATTTCGGATATAGCGTAGCCTTGTAGAAAATACAAGTCACGATATTGGGATCTTTAAAAATAACAGTAGGTATATAATTTTTATTACCTGTACAAGTAAAACGCACATTATACTTGATTCATTTTAATGGAAACAACGCATATTTATATAACTTCTTATTATTATTTCTCGATGGCTACAAGACAAGCATTGCCTAGGTTGAACATCACTGATATTTCTTATTGTAATTCAGGCAAAGCACAATAAAGATTATTTTATATTTATTTATATTCCGGGTAAAAACCGTTAAGACCGTAAAAATATTCAGGATCATAAGAGGTTATTCTAATTCCTTCAGGGTGCAAGGCTTGAAGAAGTCCAATCCAAGTATCGGGCCAGTTCAAACCGAATGGGCTGTAGGGAGTATCGGCGGAGTACTTTCCGTAGACTGCTCTCCATTCCAATATCATTGGTCCTTTTTCCCCTTCTTCTTTTACTGAGTCTTTGTCTTCATCTTTCGGAGGATCTACAAGATTTCCACCATCAATAGGCTCATCATTAACCCTGTCTTCTTGGTTAATTTTCGATCCATCTTCTTTAGACACAGCTTCGACGTCATTAACATCTTCCTTAATATCTTCTTCAATGCTGGCTTCATCAGCGAATGCATAAGCAAAGATTGCTAGTACAAGAAATATTTGAAACTTCATCTGAAACAAATAGTATTTAATTATTTTCCGTATTTTATTTTTGTATACTAATGCAATTCGTCTTAATGGTTTCTTATATTGAAACGAAAATATAAACTTTTAAACCCTAAATAATGTAAAATGAAATGGAATCCATGATTAAATCCGTAGAAAAGTAATTTTATTCAATCCAATTTGTTCATGAAAACCCAAATTCAAAATAAAATAGATATATACTATTGATATAATAATATGTATTTTTTTATTGTATCTGGATTTTACTATATTCCATCCATCCATCCATCAGCCAAAGGAAGTCCACTGCTGAACATAGGCCTCCCACAATGATTTCCACAGAGACCTGTTGGAGGCAGCCTGCATCCAGCGACGTCCCGCGACCTTTACCAGGTCGTCGGACCATCTTGTGGGTGGACGTCCTACGCTGCGCTTTCCGCTACGTGGCCTCCATTCGAGCACTTTCCGACCCCATCGGTCATCAGATCTCCGCGCTATGTGCCCTGCCCATTGCCACTTCAACTTGCTAATCCGGTGGGCTATGTCGGTTATTTTAGTTCTCCTACGGATCTCCTCATTTCTGATTCGATCTCGTAGGGAAACCCCGAGCATAGCCCTCTCCATAGCTCGTTGAGTGACTTTGAGCTTCCTAATAAGGCCCATAGTGAGAGGCCACGTCTCGGTGCCGTAAGTCATCACTGGCAACACACAACTATCGAAGACTTTCGATTTAAGGCACTGAGGTATTTTGGACGAGAAGACGTCGCGTAGTTTCCCGAACGCTGCCCAACCGAGTTGGATTCGACGATTGACCTCTCTCTCGAAGTTGGACCTGCCTAACCGGACCACTTGTCCTAAATAGACATATTCGTCAACAACTTCAAGAGTCGAGCCCCCAACACCGATGGGGGTGGGCACAACATGGACATTCGACATGATCTTCGTTTTGTCCATGTTCATTTTAAGATCCACCTGTTGGGAGACTCGATTGAGGTCTTCGAGCATAGTGCTAAGGTCTTCCAGCGATTCTGCCAAGATTACAATATCGTCGGCAAACCGAAGGTGAGTGATATACTCGCCGTTGATGTTGATGCCGAATCTTTTCCATTGCAAGAGCTTGAAGGCATTTTCCAGCGCGGCAGTGAACAGTTTCGGAGATATGACATCTCCCTGTCTCACGCCTCTCTGTAGTGCCTTCGTACTCTGATCTTGTACTCGGACCGACATGGTGGCGTTGTTGTATATACACTTCAACACTTCGATGTACCGATAGTCGATATGGCACCGCTGGAGAGACTGTAGCACAGCCCAAGTCTCGATCGAATCAAAGGCTTTCTCATAGTCCACAAACGCTAAACAAAGCGGCAAGTTATATTCCTCGGTATTTTGTATAACTTGCCGAAGCGTATGGATGTGGTCTATGGTACTAAAGCCTTTTCGGAAACCGGCTTGTTCGGGAGGCTGGAAGTCATCAAACCTGCGTTCGAGACGATTTGTGATGACCCTCGAAAACAACTTATAGACATTTTTATTTACTATATTGCTATTCTTAAAATTAAGTCATCTTACCTCTGCAAAGTAATCTGTTTCAAAGTAAATATGAAACTGACTGTTAAAATTAGCTTACCGTTATATATGTATTGTTGTTATCTTATCTGATTGTGGAACAATGTGTGTCATCAAAGGTTTTTAATTGATTTATAATTACATATTACGGATGTGGGGTCGAGTATAGTTTTGATAACCATTTTCTTTAATGATAATAAATAAGTACAGCCTCCGTGGCGCAGGTGATTGGACGCCAGCTGTAAAATGTGAGGCCGTGGGTTCGATCCCCGCCCCGAAACAAATGTTTGTGTGAGCCACAGGTATTTGTTACGGGTAGTGTTTGTAATCTCTCGTAATTTCTGATACCCACGACACAAGATTCGATCTTTGTGTGGGGTCAAGACTATGTATGTGGCTGTTGGATATATTCATTTATTTATTTAAATTGACAATACTAAGTGCAATATTTATCTTTTTGTGGTGTGTGTAAGCTGTATTTCGTAATTTCCTAGATATTTAGTTCATTCCGTTTGCAATATCTAGTTATAAAAAGGCCTACGAATTGTTTAGCATTAGAATGAATGGCTAGCTTAACGGTCGTACTGTATTGTATTATTAATTGCCTAGTCAAATATCTATTCATCCCCTTTGGGATACCGGCGTAAACTTACATGCATGTATGCCCATAGACATTTTATTTTTTACTGCAAACAAAGGCAAGACGTGCATGCCGTTTGCCTGATGGTAAGCGATACGACCGCTCATTAATTTAACAAACCTTGAATTACAAAGCAGTGCTTGGTATTCCACTGCCATACTGAGACATAATATGTTAAGTCCCAATATGTCCAGCAGTTACTCTGGCTACAATATCCTTCAAACCGAAAAACAACAGTGTATTTACACTGCTGTTTAGCAGAAGAAATAGACATTGCGGTGGTATCTACCCAGGCGGCCTCTCACATATGAGAGACCTATCACTAGTAAAATGTCTGTTAACAACATTATATGTACAACGTAATAGTTATTTTATTTCTGGCGCTGAGTATCATAATCATACCTTAATTTTTTACCACACCTACAGTAATTAAAAACAGGACTTTTCAAACGAGTTAATAGCCACCAATAAACAATTTAAAGGTAAAATAATTAGCACCAATTTTAGAAAAGGTTGTCATCTAGGGATTTTGGACGAGAACATTATAGATTGATAGATAATTTGTGAATACTAAAAGGATTACTGAACACAGGTTTCGTTATTTAGGCATGGTTCGTTATTTCGAATGGCAATTTAGAAGCTTAAGATATCCGAACTCACTAAATATAAGATGAAAATAAAAATATTATCAGACTAACAAGACCCATATGGAGGGATTTTGCTGAGAAAATAATCTTCCTAAGTTCCTAAAAAATAAAATTTAAACAATGCGAAATCAAAAACTCTCTTCAAGAACATATTTTTTTTCACCAACTTATCGTACATAATTTTATGTAGTAATTGCATACTATAATAGAAGAATACCTTATCAATAAATTACCATTTTTATATTTCAACAAAATTTATTTTTATGTTTCCAGATCGCCGCCGCAAGGCCACAGAGTACATTTTACATACTAAGATAGAGACGTCACTCAATCAATTCAAGGCGCCCTCTGGCGTTAAGTAAGAAAAACAATCCAGTAACATATCTATACTTACTTTCATTACGTTTATATACGAAAAGAAAAGATTTAAGGAGGTTTGGACCTGAATAAGATCTAACAGCATCGATTTGAATGTTGTCTATTTGAAATAAATTATTCTGTATAGAAATGTGAACACAACAATTCTCATTTCCGCATGTGTATGCATTTTAATAAATTTAATAATTGTTTTAAAATTAACTCATCAGCAAATAAGCTAATCAATGCTGTTAAAATAATTTAGGGCCAATAATATCCGCGTATAATACAATCTACGTAAAATGGAGAAACCCGTACAAACCAACGATTTTTTCGCCCTCTGGTGTTAAGTTAGTCAAAACGATGATTATAATTCGTCGTTGTTTGTTCTAAGTTAAACCACCGTGCGCAAGGCTTTCTAGAGGGAGGATGTATCGCTCGTCGCTCCGGCCTGGCTGCAGTCGATTTTTGCCATGCGTAGTAAAAATAGCCACGCGTGTACTGCAATTGCCACATCTTAGTACTTTGGTAGTAAAATATTTTATTTTATTTTTTATTACCTACAATGATTTTGTAGTGAGTATAATAATGATAAAACATTGCGACAAATGTAATTCCGAGGCTAGATTATGTTATGTACTGTAATATAAAATTAAATATGTTTCGTAATTGTAAGGGGTTGTATGGTCCCTAACTCTATTAATGTGCGTGTTTGTTCGAACACTTAATGATTAATAAAACGTCCGTAGCGTCTACTGATTGAACACTGATTGGAATGCAACTTAACAACTGAAAATATCATTAGTACCTAAAGGACATTGTTCAATTTTGGCCTAAGAACCGAAGTGAATATGAATTATACTATAATTTTCATTAATTTTTATATTGTTTGAAACATATTTTAGTATTCCACGGACACTTCAAATAAATAAATTCCAAATAAAAAGTTGGGTCACAATTATTGATGCCGTTTAAAATGTTTTCCGTCAGCCAGTGCTGCCAGTTTCGGAAGTTTTCGCGATTTCGGTAAATACGGATCGAATTGAGAACCTCCTCCTTTTTGAAGTCGGTTATTAAAATTAGTTGATAACACTTTATTCATTTAAATACCTAAATTGACTAGCTAGAAAAAAACTAGTATTCTATATTTTTGAGCGAAATCGCGAATTTCTAGCTTGGCATTCGAGTTTTATAGTTTTCGTAATTGGCAACACTGGTGTACTTCATACCATTCAATTTTTGATTGCTTTGCGACTATTTTCTAATTGGTCTGTGGCGACTATCGTTTCTTTTGTGATTTTCTATGCGTTTCATGGTTTTATTCTAACAACTTTGGCTTGATTACGGACTCCGATTAGATTGCGTACTTAGTAGACTCGACTGTGTGTAAAGGACTGGATTTTCCATAGGCATTTTCGGATGTTGCTCTGTCTGTGATCGAATTTAGTTGTATCTATTAACTCTATCTATTAACAAAAATCGCACCCAAATCCGTTGCGTAGTTTTAAAGATCTAAGCATTCATAGGGACAGATAGAAAATGCAACTTTGTAAAATGATAATTGTCAAAGAATTATCTTAAACTTGACTAGGACTATCTCTTTTCCTAGTATCTAGTAGAGTAGTCCTTTCCTAGTTCTAGAAGAGAACATATATAGCTGTACATAGTATTGTTAATATTACTTTGATATTACTACTCTAATATTTCACGCAAGCTTGGTTATTTTTTATTTATAACCTCAAAATATTAAATTTTTTCGTAATTATTTTAGTTTTCTGAAGTGTCCGTTCGTGAAAACTTATTTCATAGGATTCCATATAATTTTAAGAGTTTATATAAGTCACTTTCGATTCGAACGGTTCTTAGGCAGAACATGTATGGAGCCGGAACAATGTCCTTTGTATTGTTAATTATTTGTACAGTAATATTTGTCAACTTATAACGCAAATAAAATATTTTTATTATATTATATTACAGTTACATTTCAATTGAATATTTGAAGCGCACGGATCAAAGTTGGTTGATCTGACTTTACAGGGAGCTGACGCGGCAGCTCTACGCACACAGATTTGGTTGCTTATGTGTGCGTGAAATTATCGAATACAATGATATATTATACAAATACGACGTAGATATCGCACTAGCACTTCAAAAGTGAGGCGTTCAAATTCGGGCAATTGGTGTAATTTCATCTAGTCGCATAGCAACGGCGACAGAGGGAAGACCTCAGTGCTGTCAACATAATTTATTTCGAAAATATTATCTAAAGTGTCGAATTGTGTGTTTTAAGAGTGTTAAAACAATGGTGCAAAAATATGAAACTAAATGGGACCTACACACCATACGTAAGTATATAAAAACCACACAAAATTTAATTTTTATTTTAAATTAGCAAAGACCGCCTTCAATTGTGTAAGAAGGATCGCCTAATACAAAGATTGTTAAGTGCGATAGGGACAAAAAGCGTACGTCATAGATTAACAAGTCAGAAGCGAAACCGATCATACAGAAATTTGACGATGACAGTTTGAATGTATTTGGATAATTGTATATTTGTTTCTAATTCAATCATATTTAAAACGAAAGTTATTTGTTATGAAATATTTTCATAATAAATAACTTAATCCAACCACGAACATTACAAAACACATTAGCTTCCCCATATATTTTGAATGACTATATTATATTATTTACATATATCATTGAATATTTCCAGATTTTCACGTGATGAGCTTTTGGAGACGTAAATGGATATGCACTAAGCACAACTCGGACAAAAAGAGGGTATCGTAACTGGATAATTTAAAACTGATTAATATTGGTTTAGCACATTTAATTATGAATAAAAATATACACCTACGAAAAAATATATATCCACCTAAAAAACCTGCACCATCGGTTGTTTACCAGTGGCAGGGCGCTCATACGTTACCGCCATGTGTAGGTACCATCGCAATGTCTATTTCCCCCGCCACACGGCAGTTTAAATGCCATGTTATGTTCCGGTTCAAAGGACATTCTCGCCCGAGTAATCGCTGTACTTATACTTAAGATCTTATGTCTCGGGATGGCGAGCATAGTGAAAGCCAAGCATTGCTTCGTAATTAAAGGTGTCTTGGTTTCGCTTATGTCCACGAGCGGTCATATCACTTGTCATCAATACAACAAATAATAATATTATTAAGAAATCGATTTTTCAGTGCCTGCTTACCATAAACTAATATAAAAAACGGTAATCAATTTATTTTTTATTTTTTCAAGTTTGTAAGCAAATAAAAATATATTTGTTACAGGATGGCGTACCACATGTAGACTCATGTAGCAACCTCAAAGTTAATATATTATATACTTATAAAACCAAATAGGTAGTTTTATTTATCGTCACCCTTCTGTCTTTACCGCTTCGATTCTATGTTTGGATAGCGCAATGCTATCTCTTTTCGTCTCGTACTTTCTGTATAATCTGTTTCATTCACTAAAATTGTCTTAAAGTATTAACAAATGAGTATGTATATGCATAGCAGTACAGTTTTTGAACGTCACGACATATGGATATGCGTCATCTTTATTAAAACATCATTGATCGAATATGGTTGACTTTGCACGCAAGGTGTAAACGCTCTTAATATATTCTTATATTGTACAGTCCCAATTGTTGTAAAGTTTAATTGTACATACAATCAATTGAATAAAATATATTAATCATGTTATATTAAAGTCATATTTATTAAAAAATAAATGCTGTTATCAAGCAAAAATTATGCAATATTAAGTCTTAGAATATCTAGATTATAATAAGGATTGAAAATAAAATAAATATATAGTATTCCACGCAGAGATGTTAGTGTGTTTTGCAGGGACCGAAACCGGTAACGAAAGTATCGGTATTTTTTTGTATCAACCGAAAAAATAATACCGGTATTTTTTAAGGTACTCGTGAACAATAAATTATTTTCATTTTTATTAATAAAATGAGTGCGAGTTCAAAAGATAGAAAGATACCTAGCAAATGCTTCAAAAGATTAAAAAAAATAACATCCAAATAATTAATCTCATTATCTTCTTTATTATTATACATTTATTCCTTCACGGCCTGTTTATAGGAGTAAACAAAAGGCTGGCTAAACCTCAGGGCCGTGGGTGCGAAGCCTGGGTCGATCAGCGGGTACCCATACAGATACGGGTAGCCATACAGGTATTGTATGGGGAGAACGCTCGTGTCCATCTTGAGATAAACTGGTTCGGTCTCAATCAGACGGTATTGACCAGTCGGGTCCCAGTGGAGGCTGGCGGAAGCCGACGCCACGGTGATGGCTAGAATGGCGAATATGAATTTCATCTGAAAGACGTGAATAATTTCATATAAAGTCGTCATGAATTGATATTTTTTATGTTTGTGTAGGAAAATGAAGCTGTATGTGGTAAATGCAATGTAATTTAAATATAATATTCATCGAAGGTAAATTTTTCACATCTCTCGCTATTCGATTTAATAATGCCTCACCACATTTTGCCATAATAATTGTAAAATCATTTTTAATGATTATTATCGTCACGTTACTTTATAAACAAAGAATACAAGTTTATGTACAACAAGTGAAATAATCGAATATTTCAAGTAAAAGAAATACTGTCCGAATTAATCGTAAATCTCTTAATACGCTAACCAAATAAATTCAGGAAAATAATAAATATAATCTCACCTTTACTAATAATATCAAATTGATACTGTAATAATCGCATAAGAAATACCGTTTTTATACCACCTAATGGTAACTTTGTGAACTAATTATTTATCCATTAATATGGTCACATCAAACAGTAATTTGATATTGTTTCCGGACATTGACTCCAAAAGACGTATTTAATATCAAGTGTCTAAGACAAAACAGGTCCAATTCAGGTCAAAGCCTTATCCTTTACTTTTGTTAGTTATTTATTTTGATGAAATGAAAGACGCATACAAAATACTTAATACAAAAGGCATGGTTACAATAGGCAGCCTTATCACTAGCTGCTATCTCTTTCACGCAATCTTTGGATGGACTGAATTATTGTAATATGAATATACCGGGTATCTCAAGACTGCTACCGAAAACGAAGCCGGGTGGTAGTTTTAGTGGCTACAAACACAATGCAATTAAAAATTTCGCCTAGAAACGCGACAATTTTTTTTTTATGATTTTTTAAATATCGTCATTTTTGGGTGGTAAATCCATAGTTTTTGCTAAAATAATAATTTAAACTCTTTTATACCTTAGAGTATTTATAAATAAAAGGGTATATACTATTATTTTAGGAAAAAATGTATTTACCACCCAAATATGGCCATAGGAAAAAAATAACAAAAAAAATTGTCTCTTTTTTTTTGCAACTTTTTCTGTTGCATTGTGTCTGAAGTCGCTTAAACTACCACCCGGCTTCGTTTTCGGTAGCAGTCTTGATATACCCTGTAGAATAATATTGAACTTTTTTAGTACCTATAGGACTGGCAAACGAGCAAACTGTTCACCAAATGGCAAAGCATCACTGCCGCTCATGAACCTCCACAATGCTTCAAGCATAGCTGTGTTGCTGGTCCATCAAATCGGGAGGACAGCGGGAATGAATAAGTAGTGAAAGAGGAAACTCATATAGGAAATTGGGTAAACTCTGGTTACGGCCATGAAAAGTATCTACGATTTAGGATATGTCCAAACTAAAAGAAATAAAAAGCCTGATGACAGTTTCAGTGACTACAGATATAATGACAAAATAAAATGTGATGTTTTAAATTTGTTTGGATATTTTTTTTTTTTAAAGGGCATTGAATGGCGAGACGAGCAAGCCGTTCGCCTGATGGTAAGCGATACGACCGCTCATGAACAGTAGCAATATTCCACTGCGCTCGCCATCCTGAGACATAAGATGTTAAGTCTCAATAAGTCAATAATTGTATTTGGGTGGTAAATCCATAGTTTGTGCGAAAGCAATAATTTAAACCCTTAAATACTAAAAGGGTATAATTACAAAACTAAAATCTAGGGTTCGAATCTCCGGTTCGACCGAAGTACATAGTAGAGGAATTTTCAATTTATTATCAGCCCGGAGTTAGGAATTTGTGTCCAATTTTTTTTTTTATTGCAATGAATGACGAGACGAGCAAGCCGTTCGCCTGATGGTAAGCGATACGACCGCTCATAAACAGTAGCAACATTCCACTGCGCTCGTCATCCTGAGACATAAGATGTTAAGTCTCAATATGTCCAGTAGTTACTCTAGCTACAAAGTCCAATATGGCGCTAGACTAGCCACCTATCACATCGGGGACGGAACATACAAGGCGAAGCGTGGGTGTACTGGTTGCGACCAGCACCTCTGCCTACCCCTTCAGGGAAAGAGGCGAGAGTTTATGTATGTATGTAGGTAATTTTAAAAGTAGTGCTTTTCTGCAGTTTATGTAAGTTACAATACGATTGGGCTAACTAGTCTGGAAGGTTACACTATGAAACGATACGAACTTCGAATGTTCGGACGTGATACATTAAACTTCGCTAATGTGCCTCCACAAAATGTTGGAATCGTCTATTGTACGTCCAGTGGCGTAGCGTGGATGTCGGCTGCCCAGGGTGGAAGACAATTTTGCCGCTCTCTTATAAACCGACATTTAAAAAAACCCGTACAAGTGCGAGTCGGACTCGCGCACGAAGGGCTCTGTACCATCATCTATAAAATAAACCCTAAAAATCACGTTTGGTCCTTTTTATTAAGATCGAGTTTGTTGTATGGGAGTCCCCTTTTAATATTTATTTTATTTTTATTTGATTATTTATTATTTATACAAGTGTCTACCTGTTACCGTTATTAATATTGACGAAAAAATACGAAAAAAACACGTTCATTATATGGGGACCCCCCTTAGTATCTTAGTTTTTACACGCTTTATATTAGCTTCACTTGTATGTTTGTTTGTAACCGACTTCTTTGGGCGCGATTTTGACCCACTTTAAACGGCCAGATTTCATTCAAATTTTGCACACCTGTCAAAGACCGATGACAATACAATAATTCGATTAAAATATATAATTATCCTGATTAGATTCGCCAGGATTAATTATTCTTATAATTGATGACCATTGCTACTGACCACTAGGTGGCGTATAGATGAACATAATTTGCTACTGACTAATAGATGGCGTGATCACGTCAATAATGCATATTTCCACTATTCATCGGTAGATGGCGTTAACATTGTATTCTTCAAGTGTCAAATGTTACTACTGACCAACAGATGGCGTTATTGATTGGAAATACAGCCGTAGATGGTTGTTTTTAGTCAAAACAATTAAATAATAGTTAAAAAAAACTAAAATACACGCTTTAATAAGATATACAACTAAAAAAGTAAAAATAATTGATACTGAATTTAAGATAAGAAAATGGAGTAAAATACATATATTTTATTGTTACAAAGCGTGGGGTGTTTACAACAATTACTTATCCTCCTGCACCCCACGCTTTGTAACAATAAAATATATGTATTTTACTCCATTTTCTTATCTTAAATTCAGTATCAATTATTTTTACTTTTTTAGTTGTATATCTTATTAAAGCGTGTATTTTTTTTTTAACTATTATTTAATTTTAATTTTTAGTATTTCTTGTCATAGCCGCGTGAAAATTTTAGCTTTCTAGCTATAATGATTTATGAGATACAGCCTGATAACAGACAGACAGACCGATGATGGTTTTTTAGATTTACACGAATGTTACACAAAAATAAATAAATAATAATAATAATATTTATTTATTAACCTTAACAATACAAGGCTGGGACCTTTTATTAAGTATTGAAATACTTGTACCAGAAGAGCCTACTCTTCCATATCCATAATAAACATAATACTGTCGTACACTTTAATTGCAACTATAACATAAAATCAAATCAATTTAAAAAGACATTGAAATAAAACTTTTATTTACTGATTTTATCGCGGATTTGATTTAATTTATACATTTTTTAAATTATCAACGTTTCGACTACTTTACAGCTTTGGTAGTCACGGGGCAGACTCCGTAAAAAATAGTTTTATTTTCAATAAACTTTACCCCTTTTCTCATTTTTACGGTCCCGTTCTCCTCTGTTCCCCCTATTTGATCTGATCTATGATTTCTATGATCGGAACGTTGTGGATATTCATGGGCGGCAGTGTTCACTTAACAACCCAACGCGTTAGCCTGGGTTGGTAAGCATCATAGACATTAGACCTTCATGACTCTTGTAGAGATATCTTATGCGAGTATCTTTCTTCAAGATTAAAACGGCTATAATATAAGCGTTTCTATGAAATTTCAGTGCGTGGTGGCCTGTTGATAAACGGACCAGACGCGGCTGCCAACATGTTCACGGTGGTCGCGGATTCAAATCCCAGGGCACACATCTGACTTTTCGGAGTCATGTGTTTATTGACAGTCAATCACCACGCACTAAAACGGTGAAGGAAAACATCGTGAGGAAACCTGCATACCATATCGGTTTATAAGAATTTCTATGGTATGTAAGTCCGCCAACCCGCACTAGGCCAGCGTGGTGGACCTATATGGCCTAACCACTGTCAATCGTACTTTCTATTGTAGAGTAGGCCCGCGCCTTGCAGTGCGACGTATATGGGCTGATACAATACAATACAATATGAAATTTCTGAGATGTGAGCCCCGTTCAGTCATTTTATACCCATATATTATAGGTACGCCTTAATAATTGATGGCGCAGGCAGAGACGCCTTTAGTAGCATCCATATTGCTCGTAGCTTTTAACCCGTTTTAAAATGATTCCAATAAGAAGTAAGCATATCAAAATAGTGAGCAAAAAAATTTACTTTAATAAAAACAAATACTTTTATTTACAAATTTGTGTTGTTCTTTTAGATTAATAAAGTATTTTATCATAAAAGCTTAATTAAAAAAATTGTTACATTCCACTATGTGTTGCCTTTGTGCTGTGAATGCTGTACATTTTTTTTAAATCTGGTTGTGCATCGGAATTTTAATCGACGAAATAACTAATTATTTTGCGTTGATTATTAAAATCTTCAAACGTTTATGAGTTTCAAAAATATAATAATTAAAAATGTTTAATTCAGTATTATCCCAACTGGGCCTTGAAACCTGAAAGTCCCTGGTATTTAATACAAATATTGTCCTTCCATTTAAGGTAAGTAAGGTACTATTTGTTTTTACCTTATGTGTATGAAAATAAATTAATTCCCATTTTATATAATGCTTCTTTACCTTAATGAAACAATAATAAAAACGCAAAAACAATTGAGACTTTTATTATAATTCAGTTCTTTCGTTTTTCATTCTACGGGTAATAAGACCACCATCAAATTATGATGATTATTCCTTTTCAGGATAGTAAGGTAGAGGAGGCCTTGGCTGGCGGTGGTAGGGGTTGAAGCCGGGGTCAACCTGCGGGTATCCCGGGTAGACGGGGTCAACCTGCGGGTATCCCGGGTAGACGGGGTCGATCTGCGGGTATCTGGGGTCGAAACCCGGGTAGACTGGATCAAGTTGTGGGTAGCCTGGGTAGCGGTCGTACGGGTTATCATAGGGGATTCGTTCTGGGGCTATCCTCGGAGTAGTCGTAGGCATAGTTAAGGGAACCTGAGTTGTAGACGGATAAGTTATATACATATCGGCAGCCGCACCAGCAATGGCCACAGCCAGGACTACCAAAGCAAACTTCATCTGAAATACATTTTTTAAATTTAGATTACATATCCCGTTTTTTTTTAAATGTGGTCTAGACTAAAGTTATAATTTCCAAGTTTTAATTTACTATAATACATTGTATCTGAGTCGTTTTCAAATACATATTATGAGTTAATAGTTAATAGTTTAAAGCCTTTATTCATAAAAACCCGCTAATTAACCACATCAAAGTAAATTAGTTAAATAGAGCCAAAATATTGATGTCGTCCTCATGGACACTCAAATATAATAATCGAAGTGCATTAAAGCTTATTATCAATAATATATGAAAAGTGTTCTTACCTTCGCAGATACCCAGTTGATACTACAACGCTGAGACAAATTCATATCAATTTATACCAACTAACAGGAATTTCTTAATTTCTGAACCAATTAATTTTCCATTTATTTATGATTATCATGAATGTAAGTGTACATTTTCCCTCTGATAGCATTAAATTATCTACGAATCGATATGATAGGAAAATATAGAGCATAACCCACTCATGTGCCATACTAGTACGTAAACTACTTTATTTTACTTTATTATGTATATTTTAATTTTTTATACCTAAATAGATTTCATTCCTGATTTGTGTGGAGATTAAAAAACACTAAACTTATTACGTTGTAAACATAATGATATTTTCTAAACTGCTTTTAAATGCTATCGGAGGGAAAATGTACACTTACCTTCATTATAATCATAAATAAATGTAAAATTAATTGGTTTAGAAATTAATAAATTCCTGTTGGTTGGTATAAATTGATATGAATTTGTCTCAGCGTTGTAGTATCAACTGGGTATCTGCGAAGGTAAGAACACTTTTCATATATAGGTTGCCTGGAAGAGATCGCAGCTAGCGATAAGGTCGCCTATTGTAACCATGCCTTTAGTTTTTAAGTATTTTGTATGCGTCTTTTATTTTGGTGTACTATAAAGCATATATGAATAAATAAATAATTGACAATAAGCTGCAATGCACTTCGATTAGTACTTTCGAGTGTCCATGACGACGACATCACTATGTTGGCTCGATTTAACTAATTTACTTTGATGTGCGGTTTTTTCTATGAATAAGGGGGTTAAACTATTAACTATTGACTCATAATATGTATCTAAAAACTACAATACAATGGAGATACAATATATTATAGTATATTAACACTTGGAAATTATAACTTTAGTCTTAACCACATAAAAATAAAACAACGGGATATGTAATCTCAATTATAAAAATGTATTTTAGATGAAGTTCGCTTTGGTAATCCTGGCTGTGGTCATTGCTGGTGCGGCTGCTGATATGTATATAACTTATCCACCAACTCAAGTTCCCGTAACTATGCCCAAGACTACTCCGAGGACAATCCCACCCACGGCAGGACCCCACTACAATAACCAGTACGACCGCTACCCACTGGCCAACCCGTCGCCCTACCTGCCACCCTACCAATTCTAGCTGGGGTTCGATTCCAGATACCAGCGGATTGAACCTGCCTACCCGGGATACCCACAAATTGACCCTGGCCGACCCTATGTATCACCGCCTGCACAGGCCCCTATCCTTCTATCCTGAGATGGAAAAACAATGAGATTAATGATAATAAAATGCTTAACTTTTTGTTTGAATTTTATTTTATTTGATGCATTTATTCGCACTACAAAAGTATTTTATGTTATTTTTTTATTGCGATCAATGGCGAGACGAGCATGCCGTTCGCCTGATAAGCGATGCGACCGCTCATGAACAGAAGCAACGCTTGTCATTTCACTGACTTCCAAGCTTGCGAACAAAAACAAAAAAAACAAAATGACTATGCTGATAATAAATCTTTAATGTCATCTGAACTGTCCTACTCTCCAAGATATAACCAATCGATTAATGTAGGATGTGAATCATCAATAATAATTGATGACATAAATAATCCAAAAACTTGTACTGTCCCACTTACGCCCAAAAATAGTAAGAATGTTCCAAATCACAAATATAATACTATAATGTATTCTGACAATGTAGGAAAAGGTATTGGAATATTAATAAATAAAAGTAGTAGTCATCCCCTAGTAAACTACTGTATGCCAGGGATGCCTTATAAACATATTGTTAATACTCTGTCGCAAAAAGTTATAATGACAACATTTGTATAACAGTCTGCATTGGAGATTGTCAAGGTCTAAAAAGCGGGACATTACTGAGAGTTTTGAAATATTATTGAAACTCAAATGTCCCAAAATCATATTGTGTGCCTTCCCATATTTAAATAATGTGTCAGATAATGTAAATAACCACACTCATGTGTTAAATAGGCACATGCAATTTTTAATAAGTCACTATAGTGACAAATTTTTATTTTTTGACACCCAATATATTTATTGGTAAATATTTTAAACAGACTAGGGATACATTGTATCTACCAAATAAATATTTACATTTACTTGCTACACCTGTAGCTAATTTTTTAAACACAGTCATAAGTAATATGACGAAGACCACAGGCACTACCACTTTTAGTAATGTTACTAAAATAAATGTGTAAATAATAATTTAAACTTTTAACTTTGACAAAAGGAAGCGGTGAAAATTATATAGTATTATCTCATCAGAATATAAACCGCTTTTCTGGCAAAATTTTAGAGATTGAACTTTTTATTGACACATTTAACATTAGTATATTATGTTTCACAGAGACCTGGTTGAAGGCGCACCTTATGAATTTCAATGTGAATGGTTTCAGGGTCGCCAGCTCGTTTAACAGGATTTCGGCGGAAGGTGGAGGTTCCTTAATTCTAGTTCGTGATCATATCACATTTAGGGAAAGAAAGGATATCTCTTGCCTCTCGGTTGAACGAGTGTGTGAGGTCGCATGTGCGGAAACAAATTCCTATGTCATATTGTGTGTCTATAGACCTCCTTCATCAAATATTTCGCTATTTTTATCAACAATGGAGGATATTTTAAATAAAATTAAAAGTAATAAAAAGTTCTAGTCTGTGGGGACTTTAATATTAATTTACTAGTTGATTCGGTTGATAAGTGTAGGTTTGTGTCTTTATTCGGCTCATTTAATTTACATGTTTGTTCTCGGAGCCTACTAGAATTACGTCTGAAACTTCGAGTTGTATTGACAATATCATAACAAACTTCGAAGTACTTGAAAAAGGTATAAAGATAGGGGTTAGATCTGACCATAAATGCCAATTAGTGAAATTAGAACATGCTGTAGACAAAACCAGTAGATTAATAACTTTTAGGCCGTTATCTAAGAAAATCCTCGGTCAATTTAACAGTAATGTACAATCAAAAATAGATACTTTTACACTTGATGGCAGTCCAAATGACATGTACTCATCATTATTTAAAATTATACGTAAGAGTTTGACCAAGTATGTAAAATTAAAACTATTAAAATTAACTCTAAAATAAAATTTGTGCTTGGGCCACTAAAGGCATTAGACGTAGTAGGGAAATTTTGTATGAGTTATATGACAAAAGGTCCTATACACCTGATGTCAACTTTAAAAAATATGTCGGATTATATTCAAAATTATTTAAAAAAGTATGTATGCAGGCTAAATCAAATTATATAAGTGAAAAGCTTAGATTGTCAGATAATAAAATAAAAACTACCTGGCAAATTATTAATACTGAAACTGGGAAAAATAAAAAAAATGACAACAAAATTGCTCTCCGCATAAATGACGACCTTATTTCAGATAAATCTACTATTGCCAATTATCTTGATATTTTTCACTAACATACCATTAGACTTAACTAAACATTTAGATTCATCAGTAGATTTAGCGGAATCTTTTTTAAAGGAAAATGTTCCTGGAAATATGTCTAAGTTTAACTTTCAAAAGGTAACCAGTTGTCAAATAATAAAGGCTTTCAAGCAAATTAAAATAAAAACTACAGAAGATATATGGGGGACTGTCTGTTAAAGCTATAGAAGCTATTATTGTTAACATTGCACCGTTATTAGCTACTATTTTTAATTCCTGCCTAAGTGACGGTATCTTTCCCGACTTAATGAAAATTAGTAAAGTCGTACCCATTTTTAAGTCAGGATGTTCGAACAATCCGTCGAATTATAGACCCATTTCTGTACTACCGGCTCTTAGCAAAATCTTCGAAAAGCTTTTACTTAATCAAATGCTAGCACATTTTGATGAAAATAAGTTAATACATAGGAATCAATTTGGTTTCACAAAGGGTCGCTCAACTCAAGATGCCGGGACATCACTAATCACGTCGGTTTTAGAAGCCTGGGAGGCATCTCAAGATGCTCTAGGAGTTTTTTGTGATCTCTCCAAGGCTTTCGACTGTGTTGACCACCAAACACTTATTATGAAGCTAAGGTACTACGGAATCAGTGATACGTCACTTGATCTCGTAATGTCTTACTTGTCGGGTCGTGAACAAAAGGTTTCTTTGGACGGGCTCACTTCGGTAGGATCAAAAGTTAAAATTGGGGTTCCGCAGGGCTCCATTCTGGGCCCCTTTTTATTCTTAGTCTACATAAATGATCTTCCTTGCATGGTTCAGAAGTGGTCAGACATAGTTTTATTCGCTGACGACACCTCTATAATATTTAAAGTTAATCGGAAAGACGATAATCTAGATACACCTAACAATATTCTTAATTTAATTTCGGATTGGTTTTCTGCTAATAATCTACTATTAAATGCTAGTAAGACTAAATGCGTCCGTTTTGCTTTACCGAACGTGGCAAGCGTAAACACGCGTATCGAATTAAATTCAGAAATTCTAAATTTAGCTAATTCCACAATTTTTTTAGGGATCACTCTAGATAAAAAATTACAATGGGGTCCACAAATTGAGAGATTATCAGCTAAACTTAGCAGCGCAGCGTTCGCGGTCCGAAAAATAAGACAACTAACTGACGTTGCAACGGCTAGATTGGTATATTTTGCTTATTTTCATAGTATAATGTCATACGGCATTATTTTATGGGGATCAGCGGCTGATATCGAATCGATATTCATCTTACAAAAAAGAGCAGTCCGTGCTATTTATAATCTAGGAAGCCGCGATTCTTTGCGATCTGTTTTTAAAGAAAGCAATATACTAACCGTGTCATCTGAATACATCTTTCAGAATATAATGCACGTTCGTAAAAATATTAATAAGTTTTATAAGGTCAGTGACACCCACACCATTAATACGCGGAATAAAAATAAACTAGCAATACCCTCGTTTAGACTAGAAAAGTCAAAAAAATCTTTCTTGGGTAGTTGTATTAAATTTTATAATAAACTTCCCAATAGGATAACGCAGCTACCGGACAAACTATTTAGGGTCCATATTAAAAACAAACTTATGACTAGGGGTTATTATAATATTAAGGAATATATTGAGGATAAAAAAGCCTGGGATTAGGTGTTCTCTTGCACATTGCGACCTCCTGGGGCCCTGAACTATTCGCTTATTACACCACCTAATTTAAATAATTAAAAATATCTAAAATTGTGAACTCAAAAATTAAGCTATATACAATCAAATAAATCAATTAAATTATATGACGACCGATCGAAAAAATCATATAAAAATAATAATTAATATGGCAAATCCTTGTAAGACAAGTCACAAATACTTATTTTAGTAAATTGACCAAAACCAAGCCCACTGAGTTTGACTCGCTGGATCTACTCAGAAATGGGTCGCGCCGCGTAGTATCCAGTGGTAAAGTAAAGCCCGCTGAGTTTGTTCGCCGGGTCTTCTCAGTCAGGGCCGCGTTGGATCCGGCAGTAAGCCTAAACATACGGGACGTATCGGAAATACTTATGGTCGTTGTCTTAAGTTGGACCCAAAACAAGCCCACTGAGTCTTAGTCGCTGGATATACTCAGGACTGGGTCGCGTCGCGTAGTTCCAGTGGTAGTGTAAGCCCACTGAGTTTGTTTCGCCGGGTCTTCTCAGGAAGGGCCCGCGTTGGATCCGGTGGTAACTATAAACCGCTACGCACCGTTGTAATATTTATGGTCCACAAATAATATAATTTAATTTGACTAACGTAAATAATGTATTTCTTTGACAAATAAATTACTATAAAGTAAAAACTAATACTTTAAATAAAATATGAATAAAAACTAAATAAATTAAAAAACTAATCATAAATTATAAATAAAAATAAAATTAATTTAAAAATAAATAAAATTAATAAATAAATTGATAAAAGCAAGAAATTAAAATAAGTAATAATAAGTATAGGAAATATATTGTAAATAGAGATTAAGTTCTATGTGTATTGACTTGTCATAAGAGCTCCTTAATTGCCTACGTGATCAATAAATACATTTCATTTCATTTCATTTCATTTCATTTCATTTCATTTCATTTCATTTCATTTCATTTCACTGCACTTGCTATTCTGAGACATAAGAGCACTTATGTGCTGGACATATTGAGACTGAAAATCAGATAACAAACTGAACGAAACTGAAGCCAGGATAACCTGGCTTATGACCTTCAAACAGGAAGACAACAGTGCATTAAACACCGCTGTTTGGTGGGAGATAAAGACATTGCAGTAGTAACTTATGGCCTCTCACATATGTATGAGAGACCGACCACCAGTAAAAATAACCGCGATATAATCGATTTAATGGTATGACTATGACCCTTTCTTGAGCGCTATGGCCTGTCCTTTGAACGAGAAACGTCTGTCTTAAAGAAAGTGTTAAATTCACAATTGATGGCGGCTTGTCTATGTCCCTGGCATTGCAGAATCCAAATGTCGGACACCCGCCTACAAGGTGGAAGGACGAACTGCTTAGGTTGCAGGAAGTCGCTGGGATCATTGAGGGAAGCCTTTATGCAGCAGTTGACTTCCTGTAGCTGGGATGATGATTATGATGATGACATGTGACACGACGTCCTCACGCCGGTATCGGAAAACTGTCACAAAGTGTACCTGGGAATCGAACATGAAGGGCCTTTTTCACCATCTTTTTTTTTATTCATTGTTTTATTTAAACTTTAATTTTTATGTTTATTCTTTCATTATTTTTATTTAAACGTACTTAATAATTACTACTATGTTATAATCATTACACAATTCTGGCTAAATAGTAGAGTCTTTGATTACAAATTATTTGACCATCGCTATAATGTGTTTCGTCGTGACAGACCCTCAACCTGCACATATTAAAATAAAAAATAAGACGGCGGCGTTCTTGGTTGGATTGGTGTTTTTAAAAACCATGAGGTGTTTCGACGTAATCAATGGGAAACACCATACGAAGACCTCTGGATTTCGTTAAAAGTAGGCAATTTATATGTAAATATTTGTGCCCTGTGCGTACCAGTGTCAATAACGATTATATACATATGTAGATACGGTTGTTAAAAATATGACTGTAATAAACTACGATAAATTATACACTAGATTATAAGTTACGGCCTAAAAATGGCAAGAGAAGTAAGAACATATAGGCGTGTGCTTTTTTGGCGTGATTTTGTTCCAGTCCCTGTATCTAGTATATCGAAGGTGATAAAGTATGACATTCAACAAAGCAAAGCAAAGTAATGCTGTTGAACCTATTTTCCTCATAGTAGGAGATTTTAGTTAAGGTGGTACTTAACTAAAATCAGCAATGTCTATTTCTCTTGCGAAACAGCAGTGTTTAATGCACTGTTGTTTTCTGGTTTGAAGGTTAGAAGCCAGAGTAAGTACAGGATATATTGAGATTTAAAATCGTATGTCTCAGGATAGCGAGAGCAGTGGAATGCCAAACGTAGCTTCTGTCCATGAGCGAAAATATCGCTTATCATCAGGCATACTCGTCTCGACATTCATAATAAAAAAATAGCATAAAATACTTCTGTAGTGCGAATTCATGCATCAAATAAAATAAAATTCAAACAAAAAGTTTAGTATTTTATTATCATTCATCTCATTCTGTTTTTTCCTTCTCAGGATAGTAGGGTAGGGGCCTGTGCAGGCGGTGATACATGGGGTTCATACCAGGGTCAATTTGCGGGTATCCCGGGTAGACGGGGTCAATCCACGGGTATCTGCGGTCGAACCCCGGGTAGAGTTGGTCGAGCGGGTATGGCTCGTCGATCTGCAGGTAGGCTGGGTATTGGTCGTACTGGTTATCATAGGGAAGTCGTTCTGCGGCTATCTTTATAGTAGTGCTGGTCATAGGAGCCTGAGTTGTAGGCGGAAAAGTCATATACACATCAGCAGCCGCACCAGCAATGGCGACAGCCAGGACTACCAAAGCGGACTTCATCTGAAATACACATATTATGAAATACTGTGTGCACAAATAATATGATAGTTCTGCTATAATATCCATTGTAGTTACTATAGGGTTTTGTATTGAAGTATTCTATGCCTATTGTTGACTGCAGTTGCAGCCCTTAGAATATTCGAAGATTCTGTAACTTTTAATATTCACACTATGGAGAAAGAAATGTAATTCTACTTTATCATCACAATTATTATTAATTATCACTATTATAAAAGCAAACAATTATAGTTCTCAAAAATTAAATGAAAAGAAGAAAAACGTTTTTAAACAAAGTAACTCAAATTAATCATAACTAAAATAAAAAAGCGAAATAGGTATTTTACTTCTGCGATGGATACGAATATTCAAGCCGCCGTATTTAACGCTAACCAAATTGAAGCAAGGACGAAATTAAGGAGTGTCAACATTTTTCTCCAAAAATGGAAAGTAAACAAGGGCGGACTAATTATTAAATCTGAAGGGCCACTTACGCCTCGAGATGATGCACGCTAATTAGTCGGACCTTACTTGAGAACTTTTATCTTAAGGTTTAAATAAGTGGAATGAAACACCAGAGGCGTCCGTATGAATATTATGAAGATTAATATTTAACATAGATCGAGAATGCTTGCTGGAATAAACAAAAACCGTTACAATTTATCTTGGGAATCATGATATTTGGAGTCATGTGTGTATAGTAAATAATACGCAATATAACGGCGAAGGAAAATATCGTGAGGAAACCTGCATACCATAGCGATTTGTAAGAATTTATATGGTATGTAAATTTGGCCAATCTGCACTAGGCCAGCGTAGTGGACTATATGGCCCAACCACTCTTAATTGTTCTCTCGATTGTAGACGAGGCTCGTGCCTCGTGCTATGCAGTGGGACGTATATGGGCTGATACAACAAAATGATGAAGAAGTCTTACTTTTAAAAAATGAGAATTTTGCTCATATTTCTTTTAAATGATACGGGAAATAATAAGGAAGCTAAAATAGTGGGGAATAATAATAATAGGTAATAAAAAGGCGCTTCTCTCGCTAACAAAAATTCTACCACTACCAAACATTAAATAGACATTTTTATGCTTAGTTGGCACGATAGTCTTTAGTTACTAGTATGGTCACGATATAAAAAATAATTAGTTTTTTGAACAAAAAATAATTTCATATTTGAAGCAAAAATAATAATGAAACACCAAATTTTAAACGTGAACAATATTTAGTATTTTTTGTAATTTTCTACTAATTCGAAGTAATTAATTAATACTTGTTGTGTTACTGTAGATTTAATCTATTGTTTCGTAATTATAAACAGTACTTCCTCTTGTGTGAAATAACTTTACAATAATTTATTGGTTAAAAGGAATATTATTTGTAACATTGTGTTAAAATTTTAACCAAGAAACATGTAAAGAACATAGGCAATGCCAAATATAAAAGTAACTAGTATTGAGATATTAGTAGCGCTCAACATATACGATGGTAAAATTAAGAGAGGTGTATAATTATTTCGACAATGTATACTTTATACCGATTTCAATATATTCAAAATCAAGGAGATTGTAATTATAAATAGTAAAAAAATACACCCATCAGATATTCCTGACCCCACAGTAAGATCAAGTCTTGTGTCGTGGCTATCAAAAAACTACAAGATACTTAAGTCGCACAAATATTCAGACTCGAAACAAACGTCTGTGAATCACATTTGTCATGGTTAATTTATTTATTGGCTTTTATTAAATTAGAATAAATAAGTTTTCTTACCTTTGCACATAAATCCCAGTCGATACAATAACTCTGGGATAAATGCCCATCAATATATACCAATCAATGGGAATTACCTTATTTTTCTGCCAATTAATTTTCGATTTATTTATAATTATGAAGATTTAATTTTCCCTCTGCGTCAAAAGGTAATTTGGAAATACATTGCTCTTAGCGTAGTGGTTTCTATGTAATTAATATCCAATCAAATCAGTATTGTCTTGCTAATAAAACTATATTCTGAACTGAATGAGTCACATTTTTTATGTACATGAAAAACATTTTACTGGTTTTTTAAATATATATGCAATAAGATTACGGCTGAATCTCCAAAGCAAATAAGGAGCGGCAATACTAGTTCCAATAATGTAATTTATTTAATGCTTATTATTTTATAAACTGGCTTCAAAAATTGAGGAGGTTCTCAATTTGCTGCGATGTTTTAATGAATACTTCTATAAATTCGTTGTGTTTATAATTTTATGGAACGGAAATACTTTTCCCAAAATGGCCGCCATTCTGAAATTTTTACTTATTGGTCCGATTGGTCTCAAAATCTTGAAAAAACTATAGTATAAAAAAAAAACAAAGAAAGAGGGGACGATGATTGTAGGAACACTTTATCTCATTTTCTCGTAGGATAAATCCTATTTATAATTATGTTTGTCACTTTATGGTGTCGTTTTTCCATAATCTTATATTTATCAAATTTTTCCGTAGGTTTCTGATGTTTCGCTTCTACTGTGTGTGACTTGCACGCAAACACATACATTTTTTACTTTCGTTGTTAGGTAGCTAAGCTTAAACTACTTAAGTAGTGTTAGATTTATCAATTTTCTTATCGTAACAACGATTACTACCAAAGATTGTTTGATCCGTTCAGAAATACATTTACTAAGGAAAAATCCGATTTCCAAAGAGAAAAACTGAAATTTAGTTGATTACTAGACCTGAAAATAGAAGCGACTCTTAGTTTGCAGTCTATAAGTAAACACACTCGCTACAACAATATGAGGAGCAATGAGATGCATTAATTTCGAATGTATCAAATTATTATCAGAAACCAACGAAAAACCAGTTCCTCTGCAAGCAAATACAATGATAAATTAATATGAATAAAGTAATTAACTGAAGTTAATTCACACACGCCAGAGAAACGTATGTGCATATTTTTCAGCACTGATTTTAATTTCTACGGAAAATCTGAGCCCATTTTGCTTTTTTTTTCCATCTCTTTCCTCTTACATTTTAATAGGTCTTTTTATATTGATTTATTTGCATACTTGTTGTACCACATTGATAGAAAGAAACAATAACAGACAAGATTATATGAACACTTACACTCATAATGGCGACACGTCATGTCATTCGCCTGATAGTAAGCCATACGACCGCTCATGGACAGTGAGAAACCAAATACAATAAAATACAAAGCAATGCCATACTAAGTCAAGTCTCAATATGTTCAGTAGTTAAGTATTGTAGATCTATGTGGATAGCGATCATCTATAATCAATCCAATAAAATAAATATTTAAAAAAAAACTCCCGAATACGTTAATATCTGCTATCTGTATTAAATTCACTCAAGAAAAAATATGTACTGGGTATCTCAAGACTGCTACCGAAAACGAAGCCGGGTGGTAGTTTTAGTGACTACAAACACAATGCAACTAAAAATTTCGCAAAGAAACGCGACAATTATTTTTTATATTTTTTTAAATATCGTCATTTTTGGGTGGTAAATCCATAGTTTTTGCTAAAATAATAATTTAAATTCTTTTATACCTTAGAGTATTTATAAATAAAAGGGTATACACTATTATTTTAGGAAAAAATGTATTTAACACCCAAATATAATAGGAAAAAAATAACAAAAAAAAATTGTCACTTTTTTTGCAACGTTTTCTGTTGCATTATGTCTGAAGTCGCTTAAACTACCACCCGGCTTCGTTTTCGGTAGCAGTCTTGATATACCCTGTATGTCAAATTAGATTTTAATTGGAATATATTATTTTCTTTTTAAATTATCTTACTCGTCGTTCACCGTTAAGTTTGAGGCATTCCCTCCTTTCGAAGTCGGGTAATAAAGTTTTTATTATGTTACGTTTTGCCATAACCTCTCACGAATAAAATGTTTTACTGAACTTTTCTTTGAAATATTTTGTAATATTAACTTAATTTAATACACCCAATAGTGCTCGCATACTTTAGATATCCTTAAATTGTTATGAAATTTTATATCGCATTCTTGCCTTCTTTAGATAGTGCAGTGTTATTTAATCCGAAAATATCCTTTTATGTATCATTCTGTCTCTGTATCAGGCCATATACGTCCCACTGCAGGGCACGGGCCTCCTCTACAATCGGGAGTACGATTGAGAGTGGTTAGGCCATATAGTCCACCACGCCGGCCTAGTGTGAGTTGGTGGACTTACATACCATTAAAAATCTTATAATCGCTATGGTTTCCTGGCATGTTTCATCACGATGTTTTCCTTCACTGTTTAGTGCTTGATAATTAACTATGTATCATTAAGTAGTTTTAATTTTACAAGAGTAAAAAAAATATGCTGTATATAATGTAATAATTACATGGTAAGAACGTGAAGGATAGAATTTGTCAGGTTACATTATATTATCTATATTTTTAGCTTTAAAATTGGCGTAATAACATAAACTATCATCGTATATTAAACCGTTTTAAGAAATCAATTATCTTATAACATTTGCGTCTTCCCCCTAGAAACTCATTTTGCCGAACAATTCAGGCTGTTAGTTTTCTTTCAGTGCAATTTCTTAACAATAGTTAATAACAAATACATGCTAACGAAACAAAGTAAACAAACATGTTACGCACTTAAATTATTTTCAAACCACAAAATGGAAAAAAAAATGACATTATATCATCAATAAAACCAGGAACCATTTACCCTATTAAAATTTCATTGTTTTAGCATCCATTAGTTTTATCAAACACCTGCACGTCGATATGTGAAAGCTTTTACCCCATGTCGTGCATCTACCCCCTGCAGATTATAGTAATTAGACAAAGGAAAAACATTGGGGCGATTTACAAATTTTATTGGTGCAAATCAAACAATGTGTACGGACCATTAGGGACCCCACAAAGCTTCCGACTTACCTTAATGAATGGTATCGGTGAGAGACGATTTACTTTGAAAAGAACGGGATATGTCGATGCATATCTACATAACATATACATATGTACATATATACTCACGTAAAGCTAAAAAAATGTTTGTTTTAACGTATTAAGCACAGGAACTATTGCTTCGAATTGAAAATGTTTTTAGTGTAGTATAGTCAGTTTATTGAGGAAGACTCTAGGGATAGGATAATCTTCTTAACTTTTATCTCGAGCAATATTAGTACATTAATTTATTTCATAACCAAACACATATTGTTTTGTAAACCGACCTCAGTGAAAATTATGTTAAAATTATGGAAACCAAATAAATCCTGTTTAGCATAATAATATAAAGGCGAATTCCGTGGTTTATCAATTTTGGAACAAAGTAAATACTTGTGAATACACACAATATTGCGTTGGCATCGTGATCTGAGTCAGAAGAGTAAACAAATTTATGGCAATACAAACCTTTTTTTTGGTACGTCTGTTACGTCTGCTCATTAACAGTAGTAAAATGTAGTAGTAGCAAAAAACACCTTACATTACAAATGCTTGGCATTCCACTGCGCTCGCCATCCTGAGAAATAAGATGCTAAGTCTCAATATGTCTAGTAGTTACTTTGGCTGCAATATCCTTTAAACCGAAACACCACAGTGCATTTACACTGCTGTTGGACGGGAGAAATAGACATTGCGATGGTATCTACTCAGGCGGCCTTTCACATATGAGAGACCAAGTTCCAGTAATATACTATTTAAGTATCTAGAAACTATGGATTTAATGATTTTGTAAGATTTTGATACTATATTCTCTAATTTCGAATAATAAACTTCTTAATGCTTCTTGTAGATTTAGCCCAGCACATTACTCAGGAAGAAAACAAAACATGAACTAGAAATTATACATTAGTTTGCACAGCAAAACAATGGGGACTAAAGCGGCTCGATCATCATTACTAGTCCAACTTATCTACGAAACTAAACATCACTACGAAATGTTTCTTTATTTTGCCCTTATTTGCCACGCTAATCTCCCTTCCGAACCGATAAAACCGACTTCTGACACGTCTGCCACCAAAACTGCAGTGTAGGGCGCCTCCGACAATTTCATTTGTTTTACTGTTATTTTTGTCACTTACACAAAGGGAATGGGGAAGCGTGGGGTGGAGCGGCGCAAATGGGGTAGTTAGGAAAATGCACTCGAAATTCATTCCGTTTTGTGAACGTTTGTTTTGGACTGTATTTGTTGATGCAATTGTTTGTAGGTGTAGGTATATTTGTAGGTAACAAAACAGATGCGGCTGCCACATGTTCACGGCGGTCGCGGTTTCAAATCCCAGGGCATACTTCTGACTTTTCAGAGTAATGTGTGTAATGATAGACAATCACCTCGCACTATAACAGTGAAGGAAAACATCATGAGGAAATGCATACCATGGCGATTTAAAAGTTTCCATCGGTGTACAAGTCGGCCAACCCGCACTAGACCAGTGTGGTCGACTATTTAGCTTAACCCGAAACAATCGTATTTTCGATTGTAGCGGAGGCCCGTTCCCTGCAGTGGGAAGTATATGAGCTGATACACACATATAGTTTTTTACTGCTTGAATTTTTTTACAATAGTATCTGTTATTATGCTTACGACAAGAGTTCCGGAGAGGTAGGCAGATTTGATACCAGTATGACTAACCAAATGTTTGAAAAATAAGCCTGTCGCCATACCGGATACAAATTTCAGTCGGGCATCATGAATGGGATTTTTCAAACGTAAAATTCAATTATTATTTTTTTATTTCTATGATCAGTGAGACGAGTTCGCCATTCGCCCGATGGTAAGCAATAATCATGGACAGTAGTAAATCAGTAGCAAACACCTTAAATTACAAATGCTTAATATTCCACTGCGCTCGCCATCCTGAGACATAAGATGTTAAGTCTCAATATATCCAGTAGTTACTATGGCTACAATATCCTTCAATCCGAAACACAATAGTGCATTTACATTGCTGTTTAGCGGGAGAAACAAACATTATGATGATAACTACCCAGTCGGCCTCTCACATATGAGAGACCTACCACCAGTGTTATATTAATTTTTATATTAATGTAAAATTTACACATAAAAACCAATAAAATATATTAAATTGTCCCGATCATTTCACAAACTGTACACATGGCCGGATATTCGCAATAAACACTCAACCGGCTTGTAAAATCTATAAGCTCCTTATTTCGGCGCGACCTGAAAATACATCCAGCTAAATGGCAATATTATGGAAATATCGAAGCGACCGAATCCATTGGGAATATGGTAAAACTACAACCATAAAAATCAATAATGATTTTATCCCATCGGCAGACATTTTGACACTTAAAAATTGACATATAACTGAAACTTAGACTACATTTTATTTAATAAATTATACTCCAAAATCACATAAATATTTAGATTTTAAAACATACCAATTTTTAAATTGTTGGCCTCCTGACATTTCCTGATAAAATTCGTATTTTTTTTTTTATTGATATTTAACTTTCGCGTTAATCTAACAAACCATTAATCAAAGAATAGTCCTGACTCCATAATAAATTACAAGTAATGTGTTATTGGTAGAAATTAGGAGTGATTTTTCGATCTATATATCATTTTTCATTCTTTTTCATAAGTGTTCATAACATTTTACTTCTTAAGTTTTCTTATATACTCATAGATACAGAATATAAAGAAATATATACATATACATAAATGTATCCGAAGAGCTTCTGCCCGCTCAAATATCTCAATAGAGGTAGGCATAGGTCTAATCAAAAGTGTAGTAGTTTCCACCATTTGCCAATTTTATTTGCTTATAGCCATATCAGATCCATTACAGTTCAGCAACATTATTTATTTAATTACGTACAAGTCCTGTACTCCTGTATCCTGTGATCATCATTCATTTTAAAGTAAAATAAATACCAAATATTCAAAATATCGGCTTATAAATAAAACTCTAAAATCCAATAACAACATTCATTAAGAAAAATGAAAAAAACGAAAAAATATATCGTCCCCAAATTCGCTCAATCACAAATTCAGCCCCAATCGATTTTAAAACGGAAATTAAACCGGCTCGTGGGGCAACGGAGATTTCACATTTTACATTACCGGCAATTTGTATTTACTTTGGGCACAAACTAGTTATTGGAAGCAATTTAACAAAATTGAAGTATAATAAAATACACTTCAAGCAGTCACTTAATCAAATAAAAACAATTACTTTTTGTTTTTTGAAAGGCATGTGTTTATAATATCACCACGCACTTTAATGCTGATGGAAAACAAAGTGAGGAAACCCGAACAGCATACCGATTTGTAAGAATTAATATGGAATGTAAAGTCCGAAGTCCGACAACCCCCACTTGGCCAGCGTGGTGGACTTTTACAATGTCCTAAACTCTTTAAATCGCTCGTGGACGCTCGGGTCTCGCTGGTGGGACGTATATGAGCTGATACTGAAGGTAATAAAGTAATCATAAAAAATTGTTAAAAGGACTTCCCCTTTTAACAATGCTTTCAATTCAATTCAATGCTTTTCTTAGAAAGTGAACCTCTAGTGGAGTTCAAATTGTATTATTTTTTTATCAGAGAATAGTGAGACGAGCTTCCCATTCGCCCGATGGGAAACGATACGATCGCTCATGGACAGTATTAAAAATGAACCATGTCTTGAATTACAAAGCAATGCTTGGCATTCCACTGCGCTCGCCATCCTGAAGCATAACGTGTCAAGTCTCAGGTGTGCAGTAGTTAATCTAGCTACAATATCCCTTCAATCGGAACTCAGCGGTGCATTTACACTGGTTTTTGGCGAGAGAACTGGACATTGCGGTGGTACATACCTACCCAGGCATCCTGTAATATATGAGATCTACAACAAAATGAATACAAAACTATTTCGACTTCTAGTCCTTCGTTTTATCTTCACGAAATTGTTTGGATATCGTGTTTGTATTGAATATTTTATGGAAATGTTGAATACCGTGAAACCTCGGTCCAGTGTTTTGAATATAAAACAACTATTTCAGGAATTTTCCTATTGTTCTTAAATTGAGAATATTTCTCCCTACGGACTTTTTTATAGCTCGATTTTTGAGGATTTTGTTCAGTTTACCGCGAATTTATTTTGCGGCGAATACTCACGATTTATCGTATACCATCACAAAGCCCTGGAGTTCGAGCCTCGAGGTTCGATTAATAAGTCGGTGCATTCGCTTTGTATAAGTTTATTTTTAATATGAAAATTCATGATTAAATTTCTGAAAAAATAAGTACTGAAAATAATTATAAATTTCATATTTTTTCAGTTCATTTGATAGCACTGTTGTGTGGAGACTGCTATTCATTTTTGTTTCTTGTTTTAGATTAAAATGATCGAAATGAATTATTAATTATTTTTTTCTATTTCTTCGTCCGTGCAATAAATAATAACCAAGTGTTATATAAATGTACAGATGCTAACTAAACTTTTTTTTCACTTTTGTTTCTGTTTATACTTGTTTTTTATTCTCTTTCTTTATTTTAATTTTAATATGGGTTTTGTTTTATTTTAATTTTAAGTTGTTACTACCTTGTAGTAGGTAGTTGATTTCCAATGTCACTGGCATGCTACATACTTTTATCTTGTGTCTGTGACTAATAATCAATTTCTTATTTCTTTATTTCTATAGTCGTCGACTTTTGCGTCGGGGCCCATAGTGTCTTTTCAGAATACAGACATGATCGTAAGTATTTAAGTAACTCAGCACAAACAAAACTAAAATTACTCTACTTTTTCTATTTCCAAGGCGAAAAATACACAAAAAAATAAAAGAGCTTCGTGTAATGCAGACGTAACGTTATATTTCAAGTGTTACAAGAAAACACGAAATGGACAAACGCAAGGGACGGCGCGGCGCGGCGTGTGAAGTGGAAAATAAATTACGCGCAAATTCAATGAAACGAGAAATACCACGAGTACATGGCCCGCGAGGAAGAGACACGCGTTTTTTTTTATTGGTGATGAGATTGCATTTTGAAATGATTAAACGAATACACAAAAAAAGAAGGTGAGACGTTCTAATTGCCAGCTTAAGACGCAATAAAAGGCAAATTCGTAGATCTTTATAAATAAATACATAAATACACCCACCAGTTACATACATAGTCCTGACCCCACACTAAGCTCGAGTCTTGTACCGTAGGTATCTGGAACTACGAGAGACTTTTCCGTCTCACAAACACCCAGAACCTAAACAAATACCTGACGATCACACAAATATTTGTCTCGGTGCGGGGATCGAACCCGCGGCCTCCCGTTGCACACCGCACAGCCGGCGTCTAACCAAATGCTCCACAGAGGCTGTCAAGTCAATAAATAAGAGCACGATTTATACTAGACTAGGTTACATAAAACATATCAATATTCGTTGACACTTTTAACAGCAAAACTTTAACATAAAGGAGTGGTGTATGCTAAAAATTGTCGTCCATATAATTTTCCTTGGCTGATTAAACAAAAGTGGTATCTAAAACCTACGAAAATAATAATCGAGTCTTATATATTACTAAGCCCACCAGTTCACTACCAAACATTGCACATTAATGTATATTCCAATCTCAGAACAATGAATAGCATAGAATGAGCGTGAAACATACTCATATACTTATCCTGTTTTTCCAATGGGCCAATATATGGGAGAGAATGAGACAAATAATATGTGCTAAGGACGGCTCATGTTCACTGATCAAACGTTATGTTGGGTATGATTACGCGACCGAATTAAAAAGTGCGGTTATGTCAAATGTTACAAACGGCCAAAGCGCCGACACAATTTAGTTACGACATATTCAATAGTGATTTGCTGCACATTTTATCGATGATATAAATAATATATTTTTTATTTTACTAGCCATGTTACATAAATTGGCTTGTACTTTAAAATACCTACCCGCTAGTGTAGTGGTAAAAAGCACTCGGCCACTGCGCGAGGGCTGTGGTCTAGGATGCCATATGATATAAACTTCTGTTTCATATTAAAATGCCTTCATTGCAGATTCTCTACAGATGAATACATAAGGCAAAATTAGATACGTGCTGTTGCGCGTACAAATTTCCAATGGGAAAAACAACACCGTATTTGCTTAAGATTGAAGAGAGAGAATGAAAGAGAGATAATAATATCCCAAATAAGCATAAAAGTAGGCCATATAGTTTTACCAATCGAATAGACTGCATATTATATTCTTTATTTTTCTTTCAATATCTACCACTGTGTCTACGAATTTACTATAAATAAAGTTCATCTATTGACATCGATAAACTATCAGAAGAGATCACAGCACAATTATTTCTTGTTGTCAAAATTAGTGTATGTTGAAATGTCAATAGCGCTACTTCTATGTTACTCATTGTTCTGAGATTCCAATACTGAAACTAATTGTCTTCACGACTGGTGTCCCTGCATCTGGCCAATACAGGATACAAATCGAGTCGCTTCTCGCCTTGGGACACCGGTATGACCAATGCTCGTGACGGCCACCAAGAGGACCCGAGCCCTCTCGTTTAAAGTGGCTTGGGCCGAGAAGTGGACCATATTTGGACTGATGTAGGTACGAAATACATCGAAAATACTTGTCAGGAGAAGTTGAAAAATAAACAGATTGCTAAAAGCCATTAAAGCTGGCTTTTTGGAATGTTGATAGGAGTAAGCTGAGAACGGCTTGTCTTTTCTCCTTTCCTCTCCCCGGCTTCCCGGCTTAATGCCTGTTCGTATATACCATCCAAGTACCGTAAATGTTAAATATCAGGGGTAATTACTGTGGGAATAATTCCGTCTCGATTCAAATCAATTTTAGATCGTCTTGGTAATCTTCAATATGATTCGTCTTAATTAAAATACGTCTTTACTGCACGTCTTCAACCGTCTTCCATCGTCGTCCAGACCGTTCTCTCTTATTCCGTCCTGGCATACTTCAACATCTTAATCATTCGTCCTCTTACTCGTTCCATCTTAAATATTTTCATTAGTCATCTGTTTCACACAAACCACGTTCCATATCAGTCATTCGTCTAACGTTTCATTCAACTCATCTTTCATCATAACATTCAAATCTTACATTACTTACCATCAGGTAATCCGTTGGCTCGTTTGCCAGATAAACAATAAAAAATGCATTTACAAAGGATAATTAGTACCGAAACGGCCAACGAGACTATCCCTCAACCCACTATCACAGCATACGCTCCAGAACACAAAAAGTGTCATCAATCATGTTTTTTCTGGGAATTCATTACAAGTTGATAACTGCGAAAATCACGTTCTGTCCCGTCGGGAACAAAAACTGCGATGACACAATGTTTCCTCATAGTTTTGTCACAAAAACTCCATCAAGTCGCGAAAACTTTATTTAGTGGTAGTTTAGATGTTTATGTTGTCAGTGATATGGGAAAAGTGAAGAATAGGGCGCAAACTTGAGTTAAACGCATTGATCTCTTTTCCAAGTTACGTATTATATTCGGAGTTAGTTAATGTTCAATACAACTCACAAATATCAATTACGATGAATTGAACTGTACTAAAGGGACCTGTTATGTAAGATTGCCAAAATCTGCTCTTCAATGCGACAGTGTAGACTAAAAGAAAATATATTTTATCATTTAAATGATAGTGCGCGGTGGCCTGTTGGTAAACTGACTAGACGCGACTGCCAACACGTTCACGGTGGTCGCGGGTTCGAAATCCAAGGCACACCTCTGACTTTTCGGAGTCATGTGTGTATTGATAGTCAATCACCGCGCACTAAAACGGTGAAGGAAAACATCGCGAGGAAACCTGCATACCATAGCGATTTATAAAAAAATATATGGTATGTAAGTCCGCCAACCCGCACTAGACCAGCGTGGTGGCCTATATGGCCTAACCACTCTCAATCGTACTGTTGATTGTAGAGTAGGCCCGTGCCCTGCAGTGGGACCTATATGGGCTGATAATGTAATGTAATAAAAAAAATCAATGATATTTAAAAACATCTAAACAAACAATATTCATTGGTTCAATTCAAAAACAATTTAACAAAACGTATTAATAGCACAAATTAATATCTGCCATAAACAATTAAACATCAGCAATGTGTTTGAATAAATATTTAATCGTGATGAAAACAGACATAATTAAATTCCAATTTAGTGGAATAATTGCAATTACAATTACAAACAATTATCTCGTTTGGTCGATCATTATTTAATTTTAATGATGCTTTAATACTTGTGAACGTTTCATTTCACTCAGATTATTTTCAATAGCTTTATCTGTGCGCGAAACTATATCCTGCATTTGCCAGCCCGTTTAATGATCCCTAAGGGAAATGTGGGCTATGTTGAACAGTGAATTTCCTGTGGTAGATGGTATGAAATAATTTTGCAGTTTACATAGATTAAACCAGTCGCTTAACAGTACATTGTTTTACGGCCGGATTCTATAATCTATCTATTTTTAACAAGAGATTTCTCTCGAAATTTCGATACATTGTTTGCTTGAGTAAAGAAAGACAGAGATATTTAGATAAGGTGCATATATTTATACAAATCTAGGCAAGGTAATATTGTATGTCTATCTCTGTTTATTGAAGCATCGAGTGGTATCGACATAGTAACGATATCCATTTTAACCTCTTGTTAAAGATAGATAGGATATAGAGAACGGCCGTTAATCATCGGTTTGGAAAGATTTTTCCAAGTTGCAGTAGGACATCTACTGGCTGGTCTCAATAACTTTGCTTTATCTTTGGTCCTGCAATTCTTTGGTTGCGCCATGATACTACGAGTGAAACTCTGGAATTGGATTCACTTAACAATTTGCATCACGTGGACTCGGAAAACAACCGCTAAACTGTTAATTTATTTGCCTGAACACCTTTGCTAAACACTATTACTATTTTCCCTTAAATAATTTTTAAATGTCTACTCAATTGAAATTATCTGGCATTGGAAATTATTGGTTAAATATAATTTGAAATTAATATAATTGGAGTATTGTGGAATTCTGTTTCTTTGTAACGTCGCGTCGTACAGGGGGCGCTAATGCCTTTACTCTATCTCCTTATATTCAATGTACTCTGTGGATTAAACTATGCTCGTATCTTAAAAGGGGTAGACAGAAGTAATGGCTATTCAAAGAAAATAATAATAATCGTCTTTGATCTATGTATTTATTTATTTATTTTCATTTAATTAAACTAATATGATGTGAAGAACGAGATTATTTTCGATTCTATAACCAACATTTTTAAAATGTACATTCGATATGTTTTAAAACACGTTCTATTTATGTTCCGCCATATATTTTTTTTTAAAATAAATACTATTTTTATAACGATTCAATTACACGTTTTTAAAGCTTTTATGGAATTGAATTGGATATACATTTTTAACAGAGCTTGAAAATATTCGTTATACCAAATAAATAAACATATACTTTCCATCAAGTAAGCTAGTGTAATTGGAAACATAATAATACAATAATAATTAACTTTATTTATGTTTTGAGTAACGTCACTTCTGTGTGAGATGGTATGGTCTATTCATCAATTATAATACACCAGACTTTCATAATGGGGTTTGATTACTAATTTATTTATACTTAGTACAATTTGCATGGTACAGGCAGACTTAATGCCTAATGGCATTTCATCCTAGTCAAACTTAAGGCAGTGCCGAGGGACGGAAGTATGTGTGTAATAATAAAAAAAAAGAAAACGAATGAAAACGTACTTTTCGACCGACGACGACGATTATTATGATGATAATACTATATTACTCGCAATAAATATCCAAGAAAAAGCCTTATGCTGAAAGTAAGACTTTCCCAAGGATGTGAATCTGGGTACGTTGCCTCTATTAGGGAACTATTTGCCCTGGAGTTCGTTGTACTATTTTTCCATCCATCCATCCATCAGCCAAAGGAAGTCCACTGCTGAACATAGGCCTCCCCCAATGATTTCCACAGGCTGCCTCCAACAGGTCTCTGTGGACTATTTTTACTATTGAATAATATAAATTATACAGAGAACCCCATTAAATTTAGCTATAATAAGGCATAAAAATAAAATATTTTATGTGGATGTTATTTTATATCACTACTTTTATTTTATTTTTTGTTATCTTTTGTTATTTAATTATTTTGTTTTGTTGGCTTCAAGTTGTGACTTTCTGCAGTTGACAGAACACTTTGCTTTTACAAATAATGCATGAATTGATTGTGTTAGTTCGCTCTTGGTTGCAGTACTAATTCAGCTGATTACAAACACAATTTTATATTTCTTTAAATGTATTAGTACTAAATGAACTTAACAGCTACAGACGTAATATGAAGCCCTCAGTAAAATGCTACTGAAAATTCTTACTAAGGAAAAGTGCGGTTTGGGTAACAGATATCGATGTTTCGTATACATCTTTACACAAAATACCTCATATACGATACTTGGCAGCATGGTCTTTTACCTTAGCCGTTGCCTTTCCGTAAGGAATAAAAAAAAAACAAAAATATACGATACATAAAGCCTTATCTGTATCACTTATTCTAATGACAGTACTTCTAAATTAAAACCAAGAAAATAAAAAGTTAAAACAAATAAGCCACGAATACTTTACACAAAAGTTCTTATTTTAAATTCAAAAATGGAACTGACTAAATTGTCTATTCCAACCAAAACCACAAAACAGTAGTGCATCGACCCCGGACTTATCAATTATTTAGGCACCCCCCCCCCCCCCTCTCATACGCCCCGTCGCGTGCCGTCACTCATCCATCATGGCCGCCAGCCCAAATTACAAGGTTCATTTTTCATAACAGGCCACCGGGAAAGGTGTTCACACGTAGACACCCGGAAATACCCGGCACTCCGGTTTTTACCGGTATATGCGATTGTTTTAATTCGTTTGAATATTTATAAGAGTAATAAAGGATGGTTTTACTATACTTAGATGAAATTTGGCAGACGGTTAGTATGCTCTACGTGTCTGATGTAGTGTAAACAATAAAATGATGACTTTATCCGTAATATTTCCACTACGTTAGTATTAGATAAGTTTGAACTAGTTAAATAAAAATGCATTCCTCATCACTCTTACATATTTTTGTATTGTCACTGTTCTTCTCTATATGTATACTGTGACCACCCATTTCTTCTATGCTTCATTCCATTCAATCTTAAAGCGAAGAAATCACCGACAACAATAAGACCACCGTTTGCTACTCGTATTTAGGCGCTTTTTGTATATTTTATGTCTGAAATTTGTGATGTTCACTTCAACTTGAAATTAATTTGAAACTTTTGATATAGAGCAAGCTTTTCATTTTGATGAATTTACTTTTTAATGTCATTATAACCATACCAACATAAATATGATTGAATATAATATCTGTTAATCGGTGTGGTGTAAAAATAAATTATTTATAAATAAACTAAACTGATGTCACCCTATAACCGTAAAAGGACACTAACTTATACTAGATTTTAGATTATAATGGAATTCATATATAATTTAATCTGGTCAATTAAAAACCTTAAGTAATCACTAAGGAGAGCAATTTTAATACGAAACCAGCAGAGAACCTATCAACCACATCTCATCCATTGTCTTAATCAGAAGTAGTTCTAACTCTCTCTAACTTCAAACAAAAGAAGTCCACTGCTGAACATAGATCCACATGGCCCCACACAGACCTGTTGGAAGTGGCCTGCATCCAGCGACTTCCTGCGTCCTTAAATCATTAACTCTAGTTCGACAAAACAACAACTAAAATATATTTAATAACACACCGCAACGGCAAAATAGATAATTTCGCAACTTAATATAGATAAAGCTCGTACCTAAACAAACAGAATGGCTCCCGCATTCTACATAATGAGAGGTACAGTGTTTGGTTTAAAATGGACGCGTAATCCACTTACAAACTCTTTTATGGCGTATCTTCACGTTTTTGAACGAATATGAATTACTGGAAATTGTAAAGCTGAATGAACTGAACTGAATTCAAAAAACGTTCGAAAAAAAATATTAGATGACTAAAATAACGTAGCGATAACGTTTTCACGTAAAACAAAAACAATTTTATATGATTATAAATTATTTGATACAATACTTAAACGAAATGAAGAAGTAAGGCACCTCGGAGTCCAACTAGACTGTAAGCTCTTGTTTGATATTCATATTAATAAAATTGCAGAAAAAGCTTACAAAATGCTTGGTTTTATGTTTAGACAAAGCATGGAATTCAAACGTCCAGACATTTCTATTATTGTTTAATGCACTGGTCAGATCTCAACTGGAGTACGCCTCGACAGTCTGGAATCCACAGTATGGAATCCATATCCATACTTTGGAAAGTGTTCAAAATAATTTTTTGAAAAGATTATCTTATAAATTTCCTACCGCTGACATCAAAATCGTATCACTACAAAGACGCAGAGAGAATAGAGATCAGGTTTTCCTATATAACATAATTAATGGGTTAATAGATTATCCTTATCTTTTAAGCAAGATATTTTTCAATTGTCCTCGTATTAACGCTCGGTACAAAAATAAATTCTCTTCTCCCAATTGTCTTAAAAAATATTCAAAGAATCGCTTTATTGTAATAGCATGTCATAGCTACGACAAAACATATAACCATATTGATATATTTAACAAAAACAAGTCGTTTTATACTGCTTCTATCAGAATATCAACTGGTTCTCCCATCCACTAATATATATATATTTTTTTTCTCTCGTTTTGTAATTTTTGGTTCATATTATTGTTATTATTCCTTCTGCTTTTTGCTCATAGGTTAAGAAATAAGAAATATGTTATTTTGTTTTATGTTTAATTAAGTTATTATTATTGTTTGATTTATGATTACTATATTATTTAGGTTCACTCCATGTTTTGGTTTTCAGTGTAAACTTTATTGGCTTTATTGCAATATATTATGTAACGTTTATTTATTATATTTATGCTGTATGTTTTCCTAAATATAAAAAAATGAAAAATAAAAATAGTTTCATTACTGAATCAGACGACAACTATTTGTGAAGTGTGCTGGAGAAAAGATTTTAGCCTGTGATATTAGGTACATTTTCGTTTTTGAGAGTATGAAAGGAGGTGGGAAAGTAAAATAAGTACATGTTTTTGGTTGGTGATGAAGTATGATGATCCTTACTAATTTGCATTTGAAATCGAATTCGCAGCCTCTTGTTTTACAGCTAAAGGCTTAACAAGCGCCATAACATTTAAATTCATTTTTATTCATGTCATCCACTGCGCGTCTAAATTCAGTAGGCTACGATAGATGCTTCTGATCACTTTCGATCAGGTAAGTTATCTTACATATGTCTTCAATACTATAAATGTGTATAAAACGATATTTCATACCATAAAACCCACTTTTTATACCACTATTATATCCTATAATTTATCAAAAACACACCTTATCAAAAAGACGGGAAATTGCATAATTACAAAACCCATGGCCACCAGTGAGTCAACGGAAAGCACGTGAATAGTTAAGCAGCCGATCGATGCAGTCTGCACGCTCAGTAACTTTAACCGTAGTTAGACAACAAAGGTTTACCGTTAACGTAGTCACTGTTAGGTTTGAACTCGTTTTAAACTGAACAAAAAGAAAACTATTGGTTGTTTTTAAGTTTTTCGTATAAATTGTAGTTTGTGTGTCTATTTTTGTTCATGTGTTTTTTAGTTTGTGTGTCCATTTTTGTTCACATATTTTTTAGTTTGAGTGTCCATTTTAGTTAAAACGATGTACGTTGGTTTGTTTATTACCCTTTCTTGTTAATGTACATGTTTGAAATAATTTTCAAAGCTTTCGGACTGTTTCTTTTAATATATGGGTCATTTATACACGAGGTAAGGACTTTGGGCTCGTTTCGTCTCATTTTAAGGTATTGTTGTCGTTATTGTGATACATACATACATACATAAACTCACGCCTTCTATCCCAGGGTAGGCCGAGGTGCCAGCACACCCACACCACCACACACACCACATTTCGCCTTGTATGTTTCGTTCCACGATCAGACAGGGAGCGAGCCTTTCGCCATATCGGGAACAAATTTCTGATAATACGAAGAAACATCCAATATCACTTTGCCCGATTCGGGAGTCGAACCCGAGACCTCAGTTTTGGAACCATACCGTAATACAACAGACAACTAAGCTTCCGAGTCAGGTATTGTGATGCCTGTGTTCATACCGCAACTTTTTAAGCATATTGAAGAATTAATGGCTGCGCAATGAGCCATAAACTTCTCAGGAAGCGTAGCGCAAAGAAGATGAACTCATAAAATATGCAGATGGATTCAGGATGCAAGTCGTAATAAAATACTTCAAAGAGAGCCGTATTTAGCATCATACTGTAAGTAAAGATAATGATAATTGCATAAAGATTTATGGGTTTTGCTTTATGACTATGACGTATATTTTTTTCGCAAATTTTTTCTAAATTTAGGTATGAAGAAGCTTATCGCAATAGAGCCTGATTCGGACAAATCTAAACCACTCAATCCGATTATTTCATTAGTGAATGGAAACGAATACTTAACCTTTATGAAAGGTAAGTTGGTTTGTTAGTTAGTTTATAAAAGAGATTGCCTTGAGCGATACGGCTACCATTTGAACCCTGATGTCGTTTCATTTGGGTTTTTTGTTAAGATTCATTGGTCTAAAAAGAATAAATAAATAAATCTCTATACACCCCAAACCCAAACAAATCAGGCAACAAAAAAGTAATTCACATTCCACAACAATTAAATCGTCCAGAAGATAAAAGAACAGACATTACAAGAGGCTCAAATTGAACATTACTTACCGAGTTGGGAAGAAATGAAAGTTGAACAGGGAATAAAAAATTATTAATGTTTAATAAACGAATGTATCTGTTTTCCGGGGTGGGCCGCGTCCGCTGTGACATCGCTGTCTTGAATTGAATTGAATGTTTTACTCGTAGACCAGAAGCGCTTAGAATAGCAGACTCATTTACATAGTATGGTAAATCGTATTTACCTTTAAAAGGTAAATAGTATTGTTTAATTGGTTGAAAAATGTGTAACGATAGGCCTGCCGAAGTATATCTATATTAATACACAATACATATCGAACACTCAAAAAATTGCTCAAAGGCACACACACTTCGCATCTACCGTTCCTACATTGTCTACTTAACTCCAACCATTAATAACCAACTAACGAATAACTCACTATAAGTTTATAAAAATGTTGCTTCTCATTTATATACTGTTTTTGTCTACTCTTAATTAACTATTGTTACTCAGTACTACGTATTTGGTGTATTGTTTAGTTTAAAATTATTCGTAAATGAACACGATTTGTCAGCTCTGAATGACCTAATAAATAATAAACTTTCGTTCTCTATTCTCACCAATCATACATAATGCCATCCCGACATTAGATGTATCGCTGTACTGTATCTGCCCATATACGTCCCACTGCAGGGCACGGGCCTCATCTAAAATCGAGAGTACGATTGAGAGTGGTTAGGCCTTATAGTCTACCACGCTGGCCTAGTGCGGGTTGGCGGACTTTACATACCATAGAAATTCTTACAAATTGCTATCGTGGTGGTTGACTATCAAAACACACATGACTCCGAAAAGTCTGAGGTGTGACCTGGGATTTAATTTTTTTTTTTATTTTTTTTTTTATTTTTTTTTTATTTTTTTTTTATTGATTTAGCGCAGTGGAAGCGTGCTGGGCCCATAACCTATTAGGTTTTGACTAAATAATATGCAGAGGTAAACAGGATTAACATAGATTTAATACTCGTATGCAAATAATATACAGTTCACAGACAGTGTCAAGAGAGGAACGGAAGTAACAACTAATAGACAATACAATAGAACTAGTATAGACAATGTTTGTTTAATATCGGTAAATCCGCACTTAGTCGATAAACCACAATATTACTAACAGTTAACTATCTAAAACATTCGTTTGTAACGTGGTACCGGATTTTAAATTTTTAGAATAATTAGAACCCAAAACACATAATTTGTCGACCACACAAACATCAAATCGATTGGTGCATTGTAAATGCCACATACTCGCCTCCTATGGCGCCAAGACAGTTAACTATATGGCCAGCTATATAACATTAAAATGGCAACTTTACTGGTTCTTTTTTATTGCGGTTAATGATGAGACGACTTTCCTTTCGCCTGGTGGTAAGCGATATGACTGCTGACCGCTCATGGAAAGTAACAAAACCATGACTTACAAAGGAATACTTGGCATTTCACTGCCTTCGTCATCCTGAGACATAAGATAGTAAGTCTCAATATGCCCAATACTTGCTCTGGCTACAATTTCCTTCAAACGGTTCAATAATATTCAGCAAAACAATTTACAACATTCCTCATTCCCCATAGTTAGTCCGCAAATTATACAACGCAAGATGTCGCTCGTCGAATGGAAACAATGTGAAACATAAAATAATATGATCAAAGTTCAAAAAGTTATTTTTATTCCAAACGGGAAAAGTATGAGATAAAGGAAAAAGTTGCCGAAACAAATTATATGAGATTGTTTCGGGGGAATATTGTGACAAAATGCTTTTATTTCGCATCTGTTTTCCCCTGTTTGGGTAGAATGTACCGTGAACTAAATCAATAGCGTTGTGAAAAGTATGTGTTTTTGTTTATTTAACCTTTAAATACAACAAAGGAACACCTTAAAAACCGGCAACACATATTCATGCTCTACAGTGTTGCAGATGTTCATGGGTGGCGGTGATCACTTCCATCAGGAAAACGGCATGTTTATTTTTTAATATTATAGGGGGCAAACGAGCATGTTCGTTTGACCCTATAATATAACAAATCATGCTTTATTTGAAACCAGATTTGTGGGCGATAAAGCCATTGTAGTCCAAGATTAAAGGTTCCAGGCTACGAAGAAAATCGCCTTTGAATTGGACTGACCAAATCTATATATTAATACGTGATGCAAAAACTTTGGACCCCTTTTTACGAAAATTGCGCGGACGCAGGAGCATAAAATTTGGCACACTTATAGTTTATGTGTAGGAGAAGTGCAGAACACTAATATTTTTCAATAATAGTGCTTATAAAGTACATTAAATCAAAAAATAAAACATTACACACACTACCATGCATTTCACACACACATACATACACAAGTATTTGTACACGCATACATATTCTGGTGTCAAATTGTTTCTTTTGTTTTTCATTTTGTTCTTCTGACGTAGACATATCAAAAAAAAGGTTTTATTTGCCTCATTTAATATAAAAAAGATTTTAATAATAATGCATAAAAAATACATTAAATCAATAAATACAACATTAAACAAACCAGTATGCATTTGACACACGTATACATACTCTTTGGTCAAATTGTTTCTTTTGTTTATTATAGACATAGTTCAATCTCAACCAGAAAAGTTTTATTTGACGAATACTACGTGAAATACTGAGCGCTTATACAAATTGTGTATCAGTAAGATACATTTAAATGTACACGGACTATCATTATATGCATAAAGAAAGTTCTGTAGCAGCAATCTGCAATAACAACAATCAGGTACAAAAAAAATATAAGTTGCTATTGCTGGTTCAAAGCAATTATTGTAGTTTACGATTTCAGTAATTGCATATACTTCAGGATAAATAAGTGATTTTGAGAGATACGTACATTTAAATGTGCACGAATTATCAGAATAACAACATCATTATACTGGTAAAAACTTTTTCTCTTATTGATTTGGTCGAATTTCGACCACTAGGCGACCACTAGTAAAAATTAATAGCTCATCATCATTTTATGAATGCATGAGAAGTTGCCATCAGAGAGAATTGGCGGCGTGTTGTGAAGCTTGCCACTAGCACGTAAAGTGATGACCACGACTCTGTCAGGAGTGATACCGGCAAAAAAAAAATGTAAAGCCGAGAGAAATATAAATACACACAAATGTATCATGCCTTCCATACTACCAAGATATCGGATTTTGCTATTTATTATCAGCCAGGAGTCAGAAAGAGAAAATAAGGATTATGAACATAACACATTTCCGTAAGTTCAATTTTAGTACTAAACCAAAACTATCTTATTTGCCCAAACTTTGGCAGTAAACCAAATCAGCCCAATACACTACCATTAATTTTAATCCGAGCGACAACCTTCGCATCTGCGGATTATTTAACTTATATTTAACATCCGCTTCCACATCCGTTGCTCATGTGACGCGGCATAAGTCTGCCCGATAGATGCACCTGCTCCCATCCGTGACATACAAAATCCTGTGAATGGGATTTAATTAATCTTTATTGGATTTGCCTTAGGATTTGGTACTGTACTGTATCAGCCCATATACGTCCTAGTGCAGGGCACGGGCCTACTCTTCAATCGAGAGTGGTTAAGCCATAAATAGTCCACCACGCTGGCCTAGTGCGGGTCGGCGGACTTACATACCATAGAAATTCTAATAAATCACTATGGGATATAGGTTTCCTCACGATGTTTTCCTTCAACGTTTTAGTGCGTGGTGATAGACTATAAATACACACATATACAGGATTTGTTAGTTGTTTAGTTATAATTTGGTAGCGGTAGGTTATTTTTTGGTTGTATTACAGGCAATGGCGAGAGGAGCATATCGTTTGCCTGATGGTAAGCAATACGACCTCATGAATAGTAGCAAAACCAAACAATATTTTTAAATTACAAAGCAGGGCTTGGCATTCCACAGCTTTCGCCATCCTGAGACTTAAAATGTAAAGTCTCAATATGTGCAGTAGTTACTCTGGCTACAATGTCCTTCAATCCGAAACACAAAAGTGCATTTATACTACTGTTTGGCGGGCTAAACAGACATTGCAGTAGTACCTACCCAGGCTTATGAGAGACCCTACCACCTGAAAATATAGTCTCTCATATGTGAGAAAGCCGCGTGGGTAGATACAAATATTATAACTCGGAAAAGTTAGAGGAGTGCTCTGAGACCCATACTCGCAGCTATCGTCTGATTGCGATGACAAAACTCGCATTAGCTCACTTTTAACACACTCCTCCACTACTTTGCCACGAACACTGTTACAAATTTCTTTAAAGTAAAAATATTTTTAAACACCATGACATGTCTTCGAAGTAAGTTAAAAATTGAATAAAAACCAAGTTCGAATTATTTAGTATTTTCTATTGTGCGGCATTTTCACAATAGCCGGGAGACGTGCATGCCTGAGGGATGGAAATATTTCCACGAATGCAGCATATCATATCAAATTCCGTCATTACGGAACGCTTGCATTTTTTAAGTTTTTAACCAGTCTCGCATCGGCACTCGGTCGAAGCACTCGTGTATAAGAACAACAAGTGTTATTGTTTTTATTCGGTTTCGTAACGCGTGTATCGTCTAATTGCACGTGCGCGGCGCGTGCGCCGCAGATGTTTACCTGCGGTAGCCGAGCGCGAGATAACATTCATTATGAGTGATCGCAACAAAGACGAGAATTATAACAAATTAAATATGAGTCGTACAAGTTCCATAAGCGAACAGGAAATGTTGGAAGAATTAGAAAATGATATAAACATGGAAGAGGAGAAGGAAGAATTGCTGAGAAGTACTAAAAGAGGAAGAGAAGAAGATGAGTCGGGTTGGACAACAGTTGTTAACAAAGAGAAGAAACCTAAAACTGGTAAAAATAAAATAGAAATATACGTATCAAGCACCGAAATAATGCCAAAACAATTTTGCATGGCAAAAATACTTAAAGTAGCTGGTATAAAACATATTGAGCGTGTAAAGTATGTCAACCCCTTCAAAGTGAGAGCTTGAAACAAGTTCTGAAATATCTCGAAAAGGATGGAAAATCCAAAGAGCTTTTGAAAAAAAACGTATCTCATGGTGTCATCAGGGGTATAGACCTGGAAATAAGCGAAGAAGATATCCTGAATAATATCTTATGTCCAGAACCGGCAGAATTGATGTCTGTATATCGCCTCAAACGTCGCAGCTCTGAAGGTGATGGATGGGAACCTAGTGAAACGATACGCCTCTGTTTTAAAGGGTCTTTTCTACCATCCTATGTATCAGTCCATGAACTAAAGGTCCGAGTTGATTCATACGTCTTCCCAGTTACCCAATGCGGAAAATGCTGGAAGCTAGGTCATGTCACTAAGAGATGTCCATCCACTAAAGTTATTTGTCCTAAATGTGCCGATCACCACGCCAACTGTGAAACCACCAGCTTCAAATGTGCCAACTGTTCAGGTCGGCACATGGCTTTAGCGCGCACGTGTCCAGCGTTTCTTAAAGAAAAAAGGCTAAGAGAAATTATGGCTGAATACAACTGTACATATCGACAAGCCTTGATGGTGTATATACCATCTAGTGAATCTGGTGAGTATATACCTAATAGACATACGATGAAAGAAACTGGAACCCCCCTAAACACCGCAATAGATACACAGGATGACATAACTCCAATTACGCCTTATGAGAAAGGCTCATATACAGAGGTAGATACCAGAGCTAACATTCATGAAGATGTTACCAAAAAACACAAAATACGCCATCCCAATCAACAAGCGACACACAAGGAAGCAGTGTCATTCAAATATGATGAAACTAACGCAGATTCCAAACCCGCAGCAAGTCAAAATCAACAGGACGGAACAAAACATAAAAATGTTGACTTTGCCGAACTTTTAAGCAGACTAAAAGAAATTATATTTTTAAAGGGAGCATCGATGCAATATAAAATGCATAGAATTATCAAGTGCTGTGTAGAATGGTTCATTTTGTTAGTGGTTGATAATGTGTCTGACTGGCCCATATTGAAGATACTATCAGACTACGTTTGCCTCTATAATGGATAAAAGACAATATCGGATTAAGCTTAATATAATTCAATGGAACGCGCAGAGTATAAGGCCAAAGATTAATGTGTTACAACAACTATTAGTTCAGGAAAAGATTCATGTAGCTGTAATTAATGAAACATGGTTGGAACCTGGTAGTGACATCAAATTTAACGACTATAACGTTTATCGTAAAGATAGGCTAGATTCATACGGTGGTATTGCTATTTTGGTCCATAAGTCTATTGAAAGCTGCTCTTGTAATGTAAGCACTATAAATTCAAGTATAGAAATATTGATGGTTAAGATAAATAACTGTGATTATATTAAGTATATTGCAACTGTATATTGTCCTCCATCTATACAAACTTCTCAAACGGATTGGGAGCATATATTCGAACAGGCTACTAAAAACGCAATTATTCTAGGGGATTTCAACGCCCACCACACTAACTGGTCCTACAAAACGGATACTAGAGGCTTACAAATTATTGATGCATTATTTCAAAATTCGCTAGTTACATTAAATAATGGCAACCCCACTCGAATTACATTATCAAACAATAAAATAAGGCAATCTTCTCCCGACATTTCCCTCGCATCATCAGATATAGCAGTAAATCTAAGTTGGAACACATTGAACGAAAGCTTAGGTAGTGATCACATCGTTATTAAGTTATCTACAAATGTTATTTCTAATACAGGGTGTCTCAAAAGAAAGTTCACATTTGTTTTGGTTATTGCGTGAACGCAACTATTTGGAGGGGCGCGGGGGGCGTGTCAATCGGTAGCCAGGCTCTTGGGAATTTACTCGCTAGGGAGCGTTTCTCGGGAGCGGACCGTGCGTTGTGTATACGCGAGTTTTATAAGAACGGTAATTCGGTGACTGTAGCGCGAAGAAAATTCTGCAATATTCAACATATTCGTCACTTAAATGATGCGCCAAGCACTCGACTCATTGCAAAATGGGTCAACAAGTTTGAAGAAACCGACTCAACACTGGAAAAACCAAAATCTGGGCGTCCAAGATCTTCAAGAACCGTCGAAATCGTAGACAGTGTCACCCAGTCTATTCGGGACGATCCGAACCTTTCAATTCGGAAGCGTGCTGTGGCCTTAAACGTGCATAGATCGTCATTATGCCGCATTTTACACAAAGATCTAAAACTTCATCCCTACAAAATTCAGTTGGTGCAAGAATTAAAGCCTCAGGATGCTGGTGAAAGGCTTGACTTCGTAAGCCAGATGATTAAGAGTTTTCCAACGTTTGCCAACATCTTGTTTTCAGATGAAGCGCATTTTCATCTTAATGGACATGTTAACAAGCAAAATTGCCGCTACTGGAGTGCAACCAATCCAAAACAAAAACACGAGAAACCCCTACATTCGCCTAAAGTGACCGTATGGGCCGCAATGTCAGCGCGAGGAATTATCGGCCCTTACTTCTTTGAAGATGGAAAGGGATGCACAGTTACGGTGAATTAGAGCGTTGTGTGGAGATGTTAGACAACTTCTTTATGCCTGAGTTGCAAAACTTTCTTGGTTATAACCAAAGAACATGGTTCCAGCAGGATGGTGCAACTTCACACACGTCCAACAGGTCTCTGACAAGAGTTCGTGAAATGTTTCCTGGCAAATTGATCTCTAGGAGAGGTGACATAAGTTGGCCTCCACGTAGTCCCGATTTGACACCTATGGACTTTTTCCTATGGGGTTATGTCAAATCCAAAGTTTATGCCAACAAACCGACTTCCTTGTCACAATTAAAAGAAAATATCCGTCACGCAATGGCAGCCATCACGGAGAATACCTGCCGAGCCGTCATAGGCAATTTTAGTGCTCGATTAAATGAATGCCGTGAATGCAACGGTTTACATTTGGACGATGTCATTTTTAAAAAATAAATTCCCAAACACTGTATTTTAATATATAATAAACCTTTTGTCAATAAACTTCAAACTTTTTTTTTAATATTTTTTTTTAATGTGAACTTTCTTTTGAGACACCCGTTATTAATCTTATTCATAGACGCCGCAACTACAAAAAAGCCGATTGGCCTGCTTACAGAGAAAAATCAGAAAGTCTATTCAAGGATTTTAGTTTTACTGATACCCCTCAAAATGTATATAACTCCTTTGTAAATTGCATCAATACAGCTGCAGATAGTAGCATACCATTTTATAAAGTCAACCATAATCCATGCAGCAATTTTTGCCCAAAGCCGTACTGGAATACAATAGTTTCAAAATCCGTTGCCGAACGTCGTCGCGCACTTGCTACATTTAGACGGAATCCCACGCCGCAAAATTATTGTCTCCTTAAAGAAAAAGTTCAAAATACACAAAAGTTAATTCGTCAAGCTAAATGTATATCGTGGCAACAGTTTTGTTCCTCCATAAATGGGACAATATCACAATCCGATATGTGGCAGAAAATGAGGTGGTTCAAGGGACTAAAGACTAGTAGGTTGTATATAAACGATGTAGGAGCCACAGAACTTTTACGCAATCTTACTCCTGATTATGTTCTTCCTAACAGCCCTTGTTTCGCATCTGTTAATTTAAAGTTAGACATGCCAATCACAATACAGGAATTAGACCAGTGTTTGCGCCATATAGATACTTGCCCTGGAAGTGACAACATCTCGTACTCTATGCTGAGTCACTTACCCCTTAGTGGTAAACGTGTTTTAGTACAACTTTTGAACATCATGTATAGTAGTAGTTATGTTCCAGAGGAGTGGCGATACATTTCTATAATTCCTATAGTTAAGCCGGGTACTGAGCCACTATCATATAAGTCATATCGGCCCATTTCTATGATGTCCTGTCTTTGTAAAACGTTCCATAGTATTTTAACCAGACGACTAGAATGGTACATAGAAAAAAATAAAATGCTGTCCCCATTTACTACAGGCTTTAGGAGATGTCGATCCACAACAGATAGTCTAACAAGTTTAGTTTCTAGGATACAAACAGGGTTCTTAAATAATGAAGTCACTATAGCTAGCTTTATGGACATAGAAAACGCCTATAACAACGTAAACATTGTTTTTTTATTAAATATTTTGGATTCATTAGGAATTGGTGCTCATATGTGCAACTATCTATATAGCTTTCTTAGTAAAAGATACCTGCAGATTAAAACTTTGAATCTCCAGAAATGTCGAAGTACAAACCGTGGCCTAGCACAAGGCGATCCTCTTTCCCCATTACTGTTTAACGTAGCGACTTACCACATTTGTAATCAAATAGTTAACGTTTTCATCTCTCAATACGCTGACGATTTTGTGCTCTACATTTCTTGCAATAATAGGGAAGAAGGTAAGAGGCAACTACAATCAGCGTTATTCCATTTCTCGAGGCTACTTAATAATATTGGACTTAACGTATCCGCCAAAAAAAATAAGACATGCGTATTTAAAAAAGGACACCAAAGAGAGTATGTAGATTTACATGTAAATGGTATGCAAATAGAAGTTGTAGATAGTATAAAATACCTAGGTCTGCGGCTAGATAAGTCGCTGCGTTGGGGCCCTCACATAAATGATGTATTAGCAAAGTGTTTTAAATTCATTAATATTTTTAAAGCTTTAGCTGGGTCGAGTTGGGGAATTCACCCCATCAGCTTAAGGCGTATTTATATCTCTATGATTCGCAGTCGTTTAGATTATGCTAGCTGTATATACGGCGACAGTAGCAAAACGAATTTGGACAAATTAAATAAGATTCAGAATCAGTGCATGCGTATTATAGGCGGATTTATAAAGAGCACAGCAGTGCACGTAATGGAAAGTAAATTGCAATTACCACCTTTATGCATACGTAGATATTACCTTGCTGGGAAGTATTGGATGAAGTTGAAATCACTATCTGGTAACAAAATTCTTCCAATTATAAATAGCCTGAATTTAGCGTTAAGTGCGAATAACTGGAGACGAAAAAATAAACCCCTGTTAGTAACAAGTAATGAGCATTTTAAAAATATATCTATATATACGAGCGAGCTACTGGAAATGTTTTCATTGGATACCTGGGTCAGCAGTATAGATCTGTCTGAGATAGTAATACCGGATATTGAATCAATTTGTCAGTCTAAGTTTAAATATAGAACTGAAGTACTACTTAAATCCTGTTTGGATTATATCAAGCTTAATTATTGCGATTTCTATAAAATCTATACAGACGGTTCTAAATGTGAAGACGGCAATGGTTTAGCTTTTTTCGATGAGCAAACAAATGATTTCGTTCAATTTGAATTAAATAGTAAAGTATCTATAATGTATACAGAGCCAGTTGCTATAGCAGAGGCAATTTCGTATATTGACTCATTTAATGAAGGGAAATATGTAATTTTTTCCGACTCGAAGAGCGCTCTCCTCCATTTAGTTCGGTGTACTTCGAATACCCGAGGTATTCCAATAGCTTATAACGTTTTGGACTCTCTACAAAAATTAAAACAAAAAGGTAAAATTGTTAAAATTCAATGGGTTCCATCTCACATTGGACTGCCGGGCAATGAAACAGTTGATCGACTTGCCAAAGGTGCTATAGGTAATGGAATAAATACTTACTATCTGCCCACAATTACCGACTGCATGTACTTAGTGCGTGAAAAATGCAAAATCTTCTGGAAACAGTATTTCGATGAACGTTCTAAGATGAAGGGCATCTGGTACAAGACGATGCAACCCTGTCCGACACAATGTATTTGGTTCGCTGGCTCAGAACTGTCTAGATTAGATTTAGTCATAGCATTCAGACTTCGTTCTGGACATATACCACTAAACAGTTTTACATACTTGATAGGTAAATCAAATTCGCCAAACTGTGTCGAGTGCGGAATAAAGGAGGATATATATCATGTATTGGTGGAATGTGTCCGGAACGAGGCAGAAAGAAGCCTGCTCAAAATCGAAAGAGATGTTGATCTACGTGAGTTAGGAGTATGCAATCTAATACTTGCTCAACCACAATCTGACGAATGTAAATACTTATATCGCCTTGTTAAATTATACATTAAGCGTAGATATTAAGTTGCTTGTAAATTATGAGGGTGGCATTATCATTTGTGATAAAACCCTCTTTAATTAAATAAAGAGAAAAAAAAATAACAAGTTTTTAACCGACTTCAAAAAAAGGAGGAGGTTCTCAATTCGACTGTATGTTGCTTTTTTTTATGTTTGTCACCTCGTTTCTCTGTACTGCGTGAACCGATTTCGACCATTCTTTTTTTGATTGAAAGCTGGTGCTTGTCATTTGGTCCCATAAAAATATGGTGAAAATCTGATGAATATCTTGCGACCTGGAGAGGGGAACTCCTTAGGGGAGGGGGGGGGGGGAGGGTGATAAAATTAAAATACACGTAAATTCTAATATCTTCGGCAGCTTTTAACCGATTTTAGTGATTTCTTTTTCATTGGAAAGAATGTTGACAGGTTAATCCCAGAGAAACAACATGGAGATCTGATGATCATGTTCGGACCTGGAGTGTAGAACTCTTCAGAATTTAGTAGGATTCCAATGGTTCTTTTTGCATTGGGTTCAGTATAAAAGCTAAGCTACAGTGGTGGAGGGAAAAGGGGGTAGGGGCAAAGGGTGGGGGGGGAGAAAAAATAATAAACATATGAATACTCCAATATCTTCGGCAGCATTTAGCCGATTTTAGCGATTTCATTATCTTCGGAAAGAACATATTCCTTGTGGGGACCAAATCTTCTTCATTTAAACTCCTATCAACACTAAAAAGATAAAAATAACCATAATTTTTAATAAATAAATAAAAACCGACTTCAAAACAAAAAACCACTAAAAACCAAAAATAACAAAATAATAAGTACCACCGATGGCCGTTGGGGCCGAAAGGTTCTCGAGTGGAGGCCACGTACAGGCAAGCGAAATGTCGGACGCCCGCCTACAAGGTGGACGGACGATCTTACTAAGGTCGCAGGAAGTCGCTGGATGCAGGCCGCTTCCAACAGGTCATTGTGGAGATCCTTGGGGGAGGCCTATGTTCAGCAGTGGACTTCCTGTGGCTGATATGATGATATGTTTGGTACTGGGCGACCCGCCTTCAATATGTTATGCATATAAACTCATTTGTAAAAAAAACGGGCACCTAAGCAATGAACCATTTCAAATGTTACTATTGGTTTGTTTGATAATTATAGGTAGTTTTACTTTCACAATTTTGTAAATTAATAAGCAAATAATCGTTTTCGTCAGTATTCTCATAAAATTTTGGTAAAATTTATGGGTATTAATGCTAAAGTTCACTAGTAGTGTATGCTCGCTAGTAGTGCATATGCTCTTGAAGTAAAAGTTAACAAAGATTTTTGTTTGTTTTTTCTTTAATAAAGTAAAAGCAGATAAATGTTTAGTATCGAGTGTGACCCCCTCTAGCTGAAATCACAGCTTGAATTCGTCTGGGTATGCTAGCGAGGATATCCCGGATACTTGCTTGCGGAATACGTTCCCACTCCGCGGTAATCACATTCTTCAGCTCTCTGATGGTCTGCGGAGCCGGTTGTACTGATCTCACGCGTCGTTTCAGAACGTCCCAGACATTCTCTATAGGATTGAACCTGGTTCTGGAAGAAAACCATGTACCCAACCACGGGATGATCGTTTTCTTGTGAGTCGCGCATTGAGAAATCGCAAGTCTTCGTATGTGGACCTTAAGAACAACCTCGAAGAAGTAAGAAATGTGCATATTAGTCTATGGACGGTCAGGAGGAGGCTTCTCGCGGCCAATATACGCAGTCATCGCCCGGCCCGCGGCCCTAAGTTACTCCGTGAGCACAGAGTTGCCAGGCTTAGGTTTGCTCGAAATTGTGAGTCATGGACTCAAGAAGACTGGAATAGGGTATTGTTCTCCGATGAAGCCAGGATATCTCTGTTCGGTGAAGATCGACGTCGGCGAGTGCTACGAAGACGAGGAGAACGCTTTGCAGAGGCTTGTTTTGAAGAAATCACACCTTATGGTGGGGGCTCTGTTATGTTTTGGGCAGGAATAAATTCAATGGATGGTACAGAGTTAGTCTTCATTGAAAACGGCTCACTGACTGGACATCGATACATAACGGAAGTTCTAATTCCTCATGCACAACCCGCATTGGCCGCTTTAGGCGAAGACTCAATTTTTATGGACGACAACGCTCGCGCCCACCGGTCTGGCGATGTAGAAGCGTATGTGCAAGAGGTCGGCATTCGTCGTTTGGATTGGCCAGCTCGAAGTCCCGACCTCAATCCTATAGAGCATGTCTGGGACGTTCTGAAACGACGCGTGAGATCAGTACAACCGGCTCCGCAGACCATCAGAGAGCTGAAGAATGTGATTACCGCGGAGTGGGAACGTATTCCGCAAGCAAGTATCCGGGATATCCTCGCTAGCATACCCAGACGAATTCAAGCTGTGATTTCAGCTAGAGGGGGTCACACTCGATACTAAACATTTATCTGCTTTTACTTTATTAAAGAAAAAACAAACAAAAATCTTTGTTAACTTTTACTTCACGAGCATATGCACTACTAGCGAGCATACACTACTAGTGAACTTCAGCATTAAAACCCATAAATTTTATCAAAATTTTATGAGAATACTGACGAAAACGATTATTTGCTTATTAATTTACAAAATTGTGAAAGTAAAACTACCTATAATTATCAAACAAACCAATAGTAACATTTGAAATGGTTCATTGCTTAGGTGCCCGTTTTTTTTTTTGCAAATGAGTTTATTTTGATTTGTTGGCTAGTCAAGTCATTATGCAAATTAATCAACTAGCACAAGTTCCATGAAACAAATATTATTTTTTTGCTTTGCAGTGGTACTTATTATTTTGTTACTTTTTTTGGTTTTTAGTGGTTTTTTGTTTTGAAGTCGGTTTTAATTTTTTTATTATTTAGACTTTATATTGCAGATCGTGTTGGTAGAAAGAAATAAGTTTGTCGTATTAAACCTTCTGGTAACTTAATTTTCTGCAGAAAAATCACAAAAGGTGATCGCAATATACCTGATACTTGATAGAAATTATAATACAAATTTAATATCATCCGTCCAGAGAAAGTTATCACACCAGTCGCGATTATCATCCCAACATGAACAAAGTGTATACACATTTCGAAACTCGAATGAGAACGTCAAGGCAAGTGAAGAGTTAGACTCTCGCCTACAAGGTGGACTGACAACCTCGTTAAGACTCCAGTCGCTAGGTGTAGACCGCTTCCTATAGTGTGATGTGGAGATCTTTGGGGAGGCCTATGTTCAGCAGTGGACTTGCTGTAGCTGATGAGAGATGGAGAGAGAGGAACTCACGAACACCCGGATATCTCTATGAAGAGAGTGCCGTGTGTTTCCCATCCTGTGAGATACGAATAATCTACCACAAGCATAATAAATTACGTACATACTTTGATTATATTTACATGTTGCCTCACGTAGTGAATTAATACGTCGTTTACGCCACCCGGCGACACTGAAATGCACTCGCATTATCAAAGTTATGAAGGGATTTATACGAGCCGAGGTTGTTCAACTTTCTTGTAATATTCAACGCTTAGGGGACATATAACACATGCATTTTTTGTGTTTTTACCCCATTATGGGGGAGCAAAAGAGGGGTCTTGATAATATTAGTAATACGGTTTTACATAGAGTGTAATAAAAAAACAATTGTACTGTTTACTAGAAATTTTATATCCATAACCATAAATAAGGAATGCAAAAGTGTCAGCAAATTCAATAAAGAAAAGTCTCATTATTTGTAAATGCTTGGATTTATAACATTAGCATCGCTTACCACCAGGCGAATGGCATGCTCGTCTCGCCATTCACTTTACTAAGCAATAAAATTAAAACAAAACTAAAGAAACTGTTGGGTACATACCAAAATATAAAAATCATGACATAGGTTTTCCAAACACAAGAAAATTCAATTTTCCGGTTTACATGAAAAGGTTATTTAACATACGAACAACCGTCAAATTTCATCACGGGAACGCGAAATTGGCAATATCAAAGTTTACAAAACTGCTTCGATGAACTTTACTTCTGTGGTCGACTTTGCGTAGAAATAATGTTAACATTGTAATACGTGCATACTGCTGCTTATAATTTAATTTGGTAGTTTGTTTTATATTGCAGAACAAAGTTATGACCAATGAAAGAGAAGAAATTAAATTTAAAGAAAGAGATTAAATTATATAGGTATATGCTATGCTCGGTGTTTCTCTGAAGGATAGAATCAGGAATGAGGTTATCCGACAGAGAACCAAGGTGACCAACATAGCCCAGTGAATCAGCAAGTTGAAGTGGCAATGGGCTGGTCAATTTTTGTCGGAGAACCGACAACCATTGGAGTAGACGTGTTCTCGAGTGGAGACCGCGCCTCGGCAAGCGTAGTGTAGGACGCCCTCCAACGAGATGGAGTGATGATATCCGAAAGATGGCTGGTAGCGGTTGGAAACGTTGGGCTGAAGATCGAGCCTAGTGGCGTGCCATAGGAGAGGCCAATGTCCAGCAGCGGACGCGAATAGGCTGATGATGATGATGATTAAATTATTAAGATTTCTTTCATATTTTTCTTTAAAAAAAATAAAAAGAGGTAAAAAGAGATAATTGTTCTATATAATCTATTCCCGTATAGTCCATGAATCAATTTAAGTAAGACGTTCACATAATCCGATCTTAATGAATCTCTACTCAACAAACAAAGTATCAAAATGCATTATATTTCCAGAAGTATAGCTACCGCAAAGTATATGGTAAATGCCTCTGATACACAGTTAATTGTGTTATAATTACATATAATGGACGTAAATAATAGGTAATAAATGTATGCATTTCAGCAACACGGTTTTGGAGCGCGCCCAAGCATTCTGGCGAAGGTGAGCGATGCCCTGATCTGCCGCTAATGGCCTCTCCTCGGCTTAATGCTCTTGGTTTACTGTCTTCACTGGTTAATTTCTTTTTCATTTTAAGACATTCGACTACCTTTATAAATAATACAGTAGTGGCCAGTTTGTTTTATTTGGATACTTGAAAATAACAGCAATGCACCTAATTTAAAACGCAACCGGATAGAATATCCGTAATATCCATAAATAATATCCATAGGTGCAAGATGATTATCGCTCGCCGATCGAAACAATTATGCCGGGCTGGTCGTATCTGGTTAATCACAGAAACAGAATAATCTTAAACGCGAAATATATAACGATTTACTGACATTTTAGACGGCGAACGCTACCAAATTTTGTCCTACCAGTGGTTATACTTTGTAATCTTGTTAAGTCATAACTAGATTCAGGTCTATTTTTTTTGACATCGTATTAACAATTATTGATATTACAGGAAGTCGCTGTATACAGGCCCCTTCCAACATGTCAATGTGGAGATCATTGGAGGCCCATGTTCACCAATGGAAGTCTATTGCTGAACATGTGTATGAAGAAAGATGTAAAGCCTATTAACAATGACAAATTACGTAATACCGTTGATGAACCCTACATACAAGTTGCCGCGCTTCCAAGGAAGGTTGCAGCCAAGAAGTTTTCAAAATAGGCTAAGATTTGTTCCACAGTATAAAGGATGTTAGTAAATATTTTATTAGCCGAGTAGCTTGCACGTAGTGCGCATTCATTTATCATGGGTTCCGCATTAGACTGCGCTTGTCCTGCGGGGGACAATATTTTAGACACAAATGTTATTTAAATCAATAAATACAGTGAACGAATGAAATAATCTGCTGTTGGTCCTGTGGGTAGGTTTATAGGTTAACAATAAAGTCTTGTATTTGATAAACTGGATGGGTAATATACTAGGGTCAAGAACACACAAGTGGTCAAATTATATGCATCTTATGATTAGCGACACTTCAGATTGATTTATCAATGTAATTTAGGGTATAAATTCTTGTCTCGAAGGCATATTGATACGACAATGATGTTAAAATTTTTTGGAATCAAATTTTAAAGGCTTTGAATAAATAATGCTTTGAATCTGTATCAGCCCATATAGGTCCCACTGCACGAGTAGGCCTGTGCCCTACTCTACAATCGTAAATACGATTGAGAGTGGTTAGGCCATATAGTCATGCCATATATCCATACATCCAGGCCATATATCGCCGGCCTAGTGCGTGTTGGCAAATGCTTTGAATATTTCTCCATATTACTGAGCAATATTGCTTATGATGATTGCTATTTGTTTTCTTTCTATGGTTGGTTTTTTTTTCTTCCTTTTTACTTTAAATAATCTTAGTATTCACTCTCTTCTACCTGCGTTATTTTATTAGTGGAAATTTGATTAAATTCTGTAAAACATTCGTCTATTATCTTCATGTCATATTTCTGTTTATTTTCCAAATAATAATTAATTATTAAAAGTGCCGGCATTTGGCAAGGAACACAAATATTATAAATATAAAACACAAGATTGTTACTCTAATAAATAAAGAAACATCGCTTCTAAGACTGTCCTCTTGCCAACAACAAAAAGCAACCAGAAACTTAGCTCTACAAACACCCTTTGAAAACATTAATTCACAGCGACAGCTATTTGAATATTTAGAGCGGGTTTAATTTTTAAACAGTGTCGGTGAAGGCAATATGCGACAAAATATTGGCGAGTAACGACCGCCGGGCTGGACTCGGGCCAACACAGGATGCATGGCTAGGAAGTGACAACGTGGTTTGTTAGCTTTATAACTGACGCCCCTTTTACACTATGATAAGGTTAATTTGGACACTACTCTAAGAAATACTTCAAAGAAAAGAGAGAGATGTTGCTTGCATTATTATTTTTAAGATACATATTTTAATTCTGTGATAGAGTTAGTTTACGCCCAAGTAATTTAGTAAAGAACTGTTTGAATAAAACAAATACAGGCATAAGCAGTCGTAATCCCAAACTAAGATACATAGGTTACTTTCAAAAGTAACGACTTTAATTTCAAAGTTAAGACTTTTGGTTCTCACAAAGACCCACACCCGAAACAAACACTTGTGATACACATAAAGGTTCGTTTTTCAATGCCGGTTTCTATTCAACTACGCCACCGAGGCTGTACCAGGAATGTTTTATTTTATTTCGATTAATAACGAAACGAGTATGCCATTCGCCTGATGGTAAGCGATACGACCCCTCATGGACAATAGCAAACCAAACACACCATGAGATACAAAGTAATGCTTGGCATTCCAGTGCGCTCGCCATCTTGAGACACAAGATGTTAAGTCTCATTACATTCCAGTTACTCTGGCTACCAATGTCTTCAAACCGGAACACAAGCCTGCATTTACACTGCTGTTTGAAGATTTAGCCATTTCTGTGGTACATATTCGGGCGGCCTTTCACATATGAGAGACCTAATATTTAATATTAGTAATATTTATAATATTGAATACAACATTTACATCGTATGGAGGTTTAAAAGCGGCCTTATTTCAACAAAACTCCTTCATCCCTACCACGTTGTTTCAAATAATAACTTAAACGAAAAATACCAGGGCATATTTTAACAGAAACAAAGATCGGTGGACCCTTTCTGTTTGTCGAAGAGCACTCGTAAGGGAAAAACGAAAGCAAATAATGGAATGTTCGCTTTATTGTACTCGTTTTTGTCTAATCTAATTTAGGTCTTTTTTGTTAGACTTTACGTGCTCCACAATTCAGGATTGTAATGTTTGGAATATTTGTTTAAAATTGTGAAAGCCCAGACGGTTGGGTATTCTATCAAATTATGGGATTCATGAATTTTATTTACAATATTCACGCATGGCTCATCTATGAGTGATTAAAATGTGAAAACAGGAGCGCAAATGCAGTGTTGTGTTCCGGATTGCACGACATTGTAGCCAGAGTAATTAGACATAATGAGACTTAAAATCTTATGTCTCAGGATGGCGAGCGTAGTGGAAAGTCAAGCATAGCTTTGTTATTCATGATGTTGTTTGGTTTTGCTACTGTTCATGAGTGGTCGTATCGCTTACCATCAGGCAAATAGAATGCTCGTTTCGCCATTGACCGCAATAAAAAAATATGTAAGAGTCAAGTTCTATTTATGATGCTCTAATATTTCTATTAGAAATATAAATTATAATTGAAGGAATTTGCCACACTGTAACTGCTGACGAGAACTTACAATATAGGTAATATGTAAATGTACAAAGCCTAGGCGATTACGAATTATTGCTGTGAACAAACACACTTAGCTTGCACTATCGGAGTAATGGTTTAGGGGCTGCGAAGGGAGGAACTAAATAATGAAATATGGCGTCGTTTCTGCGTTCCACCTCTGTTATCTGTGTTCGTTTTATGACGATAATACATAAAAATAATGAGAACTAATTTAACGAAAGAATATATCCTGGATCCTAATGTTACCGTAAATCCTAAATTGATTCGAAAGACTAAAGAATCTTATTCAGAATTCAGAATATATTGCAATACATAACTGAAAGGACAAATTAATTTACAAAAAACGCAACTTTTAATCGCTTTGGTCCAGCAAACTTGCAAACTGTGAACGGTACGTGGTCCCAGCCGCCAATGAACATCAATAGCCCTTGGATTGTGGATGTATTCCCAGGCCATCAAATTGAGAGGGGATCGGGAAGATAAAGAAGGAAGCTGTCTTTTCACGTCGATCAACTGTGAGACAGTGGTACCGCCCCCATATTCATAACACTTCGTATGAACATAAACTCTCATAATCTATAAGCAAAAGCCCGTTTGATCTACAGAAACGGTATAATAAATTCCACGACCGAACCACATATATACCAAATAGAAAACAATCGTATTTTTACTTCCAAATTCACTGTCACGACTCTAAATAATACCCAATAATAAATTATTAAATGTATCCAAGACCGTCGACCGTCCAGACTTAATTAAGTGGAAGTTTAACTATTTCATAATTCACAGAACTGCCTACGAAACTATTTAAGAACTCACCCAATTTCAGCCACAGCGGGTTTCAAGTGCCTGAAAAGAAAACAATGTTATTAAAATTAATGACTCTTTTGTGATAATATATAAAACGACATAGTAATAACAAATATGAAATTGACAGTAGGATTACTTCAACATTAGACGCCGGCTGTGAAATGAGAGGTTCGAACATACATCGAGGCGTTGACGATTGTAGAAAGGAAATAGATTGGAAGAGCTTGTAACTTAGCTAAGGGGGACGTACAGTACAAAAAAAGGATTTAATACATAAATACAATATACAGGGTCATTATCCGTGAGCTAATGTATTTATAAAATAGGTATAATTTTATTTCATAAATAAAAGAGGTCCTAACACCTAAAATACATCTGTGTATAATTGTAGCGGGTCAGCGCTCGGGTCTAACAACGTTAGCTCTCTCACTCCCAATTGTTTCCAGAAATACAATCCCACCAGACTGTATTTTCAAATTGAAATCCGTGTTCCCGTTTTAAATTAGAAATGGCTTTACAAAAAGATTATTTTACACACTGTATTTTCACGTAGAAATGATGCAAAAAATAGAATAGTATGAACGTTGCTTTCTATGTATAGCTATGGCAGTTTATTTTGACTTATATATTTTGATGTTGTAAATGTAATTCTCAGATTACAAAATGTGATTAAAGGAAAATGTCATTCAGACAGGCTTCGTGGTGCAGTTGGTTAGACGCCGGTTGTGCAACGTGAGACCCCAGGTTCGATACCCGCACAGAGACAAACATTGGTGTGATTCACAGATATTTGTTTCGGTTTTGGGTGTTTGTGAGTCCGAAAAACTGTCTTGTAGATCCACCGAAGATAGAATACAGAAGACTTAATCTTAGTGTGCGGTCAGGACTATGTATGTGACTGTTGGGCGTACGTATTATTTTAACAAAACTAATACGGGATGAGTTTATTTTTTCCTTCAAGGCTTGATGTCAATCAACTGCCAACAGAAACACTATAAGCTAAATATCTTTGTAACAAATCCTTAGTTCTAAGCCATCTAAGTATGAAACAAGTGAAAGTAATAATCATTTCAGCATACCAAAAGGCAAAGAGGAAAAGACATGAATGTTAAAACCAATAATTCAAAAATTATGCCGAATTCTCTCTGCCTTCATCATAATCAAATTCTTTAGAATATCCTAACTCAAATGCTTTTGTGTCGCGTAATTTACGAGGTCAAAAGGGGGAAGTTAAAAAAATAAATAAAAACCATGGGCGTGTTAAATAAAAGGTTTGCTCTGTAATTTCAAGTATTATAAAGGAGGAATAATTCTCTGTACATTTCTTGTGACAAATTAAGTGGAAACATACGGTAAGGCACGGCGGATGATTATGCCGCGATAGTAACGCTATACACTAACTTAATATTATTAATTATTATTGTTCTTCAATTTATATAATAAACAAAAAAGTATAATAAACATACGTGTTAATATAAAAACCTCCCTTTTGAATCACTCTATCTATTTAAAAAACCGCATCAAAATCCGTCGCGTAGTTTTAAAGATCTAAGCATACATAGGGAAAGACAGCGGGATGCGGCTTTGTTTTATTTTATGTAGTGATAAAGGAAAGGAAAGTAATAATTTATTAAGCATTGCACCGTGCACGTTACCCCAATGCCTATATTAGGTGTAAAACCTCTCAATGCCCGTTAATTACTATCTACAGTATGCTTAAGACCAGAAAACAACAGCGCTTACGCACTACTGTTAGGCATTATTTATTAGCACTGCTTTGTCCGATTTAACGATGACGGCTTAGAAAAGGGGCGAATAGTAATTATTGGTCGTTGTATCTGTTGGTAAACGGACTAGACGTGACTGCCAACATGTTCACGGTGGTCGCGGGTTCAAATCCCAGGGCACACCTCTGACTTTTCGGAGTCATGTGTGTATTGATAGTCAATCACCACGCACTAAAACGGTGAAGGAAAACATCGTGAGGAAAACCTGCATACCATAGCGATTTATAAAATTTTCTATGGTATGTAAGTCCGCCAAGCCGCACTAGGCCAGCGTGGTGGACTATATGGCCTAACCACTCTCAATCGTACTGTCGATTGTAGAGTAGGCCCGTGCTCTGCAGTGGGACGTATATGGGCTGATACAGTACAGTAGTATCTCTCATTATTTTTGTTTAACAGCAGACATGTAAAGAAAGTAATTAGTGTATTGAACTGCATTACTTATAATCGTCCATGCCTTTACACGTATCTCATCTACAGTAGATTATTTTAATAATTACGGGTTGTCGGCTTCACACACCGTATTATTTCTTTTAAAAATCTAGGACGATATTTTGTTATTGCATAGAAATCGTATTTTTTTTTCACAGAAGGTAATGTTTTTGCAGCATATTTTGCATACGTTCACTTGATATTTAATTAAACAATTTTACATTAATTATCACCTATACACAAAATTTACGGAAAAGTATGAAAATAGAACAAACAATTATAAAATATAATTTGAATAAAAACGCAATAAAAAATTTTAGAAATAAAATAACAGAAAAAAAAAACATAATAAATGAGCAATTGGATTACCATCAGGTCAAGTTGGATGGTAAGTGATCACTAACGCCCATAAAGATCAACAACGTTTGGATTACAGATATTTTGCTGTGTGCCCCTTTGTGTGCCCATCAAATCGGAAGTAAAGCGGCAAGGAAAAAGGACAGAGTAATGTGGTAGTAGGAATCCGGTAATCTACGTACCGCTGTTAAATTTAAAATGAAGATACACTCACCAGTACAACATTTAAAAATAGCCTCCACTTTAACAAACGACGAGCGTTACCCGCGGCGTTCCCGCTCGCAAGATACTCCCGTATGTTTCTCAAGAGGTTTTCACGAAGGGTTTTGTAATGGGCCAGTAATGTATTTGACGAATGTCAGGGGCTGCCGAGGCATTCCCGTCCAGCACTTTATTTTAGTGTAGCTGTACTCAACACTTCTGCTGTGTAAATCTTTGAAACAACGCTACAATAATGATTGCGTGGCTAAGTTGTTTATTTTAATTAATAATGATTATTTTGCTGTTTCATCAGTTATTTATAAACTTCAAATAGACAGTGAGAGCAAATTCTTGATTTCAAGTTTGGTTCCTTTTTAAATGACTTACGAATTTCCAATGTCCTCAGATCTTTAAAACCGACAACATATTATATACTGGGTATATATCAAGACTGCTACCGAAAACGAAGCCGGGTGGTAGTTTTAGTGAGTACAAACACAATGCAACTACAATTTTCGCAAAAAAACGCGACAATTTATTTTTATGATTTTTTAAATATCGTAATTTTTGGGTGGTAAATCCATAGTTTTTGCTAAAATAATAATTTAAACTCTTTTATACCTTAGAGTCCTTATAAATAAAAGGGTATTCACTATTATTTTAGGAAAAAAATGAATTTACCATCCAAATACAATAGGAAAAAAAAAACAAAAAAAAATCGTCGCTTATTTTTTCTAAATTTCTATTGCAATGTGTCTGAAGTCACTAAAACTACCACCCGGCTTCGTTTTCGGTAGCAGTCTTGAGATACCCTGTATATCTTTGATTATATTATACTCTGAAATGTTTTGATTTTTTTTTAGTGTTGGTTTACCTAGAATACCTTGACTCTTGCTGTAACAGTATTAGTAAATTTATTCGAATCTTTTGGGGTCTAAATGTACGTTAACCTTTGTTAAATTTAACAAACATAAATTCATGTCTTTTTCCCAGCAGGAGCAGGCAGACGTGACAGGACACCCATAATTCCCCTTGTTTGTTCCGTTTCACAATGTGATCGGGACAAGCCTATCGCCATATTGGGCACAGATTTTTGATTCCAGGTTGGTAATGAATAGAAAAATCCAATATCACTGTGCCCGAACCGGACCTTCTTACCTGAGACCTTAGCTTTGTAACCGTACCATGGGCCCTACTATATTCATCCGAAACGAAGTTCGAAACTTCGGATGATCGAAGTTTATATACGATACGAATGTACCTACATATACTTATGGTCGTTATTGACTTATGGTCGTAACCATATACTTATAGTTACGATGTACGTTATACAAAATCGAACTTTTACAGAGTAGATACATTCGTATCGTATGAAAAACTTCGATCGTCCGAAGTTTCGAACTTCGTTTCGGATGAATATAGTAGGGCCCCATAGTACAATAGTCAGAGGCAGTCCCGATTTTAAATTTTACTATACTTATTTAAGTATCTAACCAATTGAAGTATTCTTTTGCTCCTCCGATCTTAAATTTATAATCTACATCATTCAAAATAATATTTTACCTTGCAGCCTACACAAATCTATGAAACTATGACCGAAATGAGCAAGTCAAATTCATTAGCAGCACAGCTCAGGCCCCGAGCGTTATTACACGCGCTTCGCCGAGGGCCCATTAGTATGTCCTAGACACATGTAAATTTAATGCATCGTACCTAAAGCGAGTGTATTAGACACTGCGCTATCAAAACTAACATTAAATGAGGTTACGTGTTTACTGAACCAACATGCATAAGGATGACGAAAGCGGATTATGAAAAAGTGATACGTCAAGATCTAGAGAACACATGGAGATCGTTGTGAGATCAGCCTCTGTATGTCCAGTAAAGAGGAGGGCTGCATAATTATGCTTGTCTTTAAATGGATATGATATATGGTATGATATACGAATAGGGATATCTAAGGTATTAAGCCGTATTTAATGGTTCCTAAACAATATCGCGTATAAAAAACATCAATTCGAAAACTGCACTAAAATTGGTTGTTAAATGACTGAGATATTAATATTATTATCGCACGCATGCATCATATGGAATAGACGTCACGTCATTCAGGTTGCATCCTTTTCTATTACTCCTACCACCAACTTTTAGATTTTCTTTTTTTTATTACATACCTAATTTTCAAAATTAGGAAGAATTTTGAAAATTTGGTTATGATTGATACATAACGTAACCTTTCGATAAACATTAATAAAAGTTGATGAGAAGAGTACGGAGCATATATAATCTACCACACTGGGCTACTGCGATTTGGCGAACTCCACATACCATAAATACTGTTAGGATCAAATTTTAACAAATCTAGCCATAACAATATTTGACCAATTCGTTAGGAGGTAGCAGGTAAGATCACCTTTTTATGAACCATTCGTCACAACCGCTTCCATTAATCTGCCCGGAGCACGAGAAAATTTAATATCAGACGCCTGTGACACGGTTTCAAATAATATTGCCAACTTACAGCTCTTGTAATTGAAAAACAAGTAATGTGCATTAAATATGGGTTGAATAATCGTACATTTATCACCATAAATAATAGATACGTACATAAACTCGCGCCTTATTTCCCAGAAGAGGTAGGCGGAGATACAACTAGGACACCCATATTTACGTAGATAATCTCTCTGTAGCAGCCCATATACGTCCCACTGCAGGGCACGGGCCTCCTCTACAATCGACAGTACGATTGAGAGTGGTTAGGCCATATAGTCCACCACGCTGGCCTAGTGCGGGTTGGCGGACTTACATACCATAGATTTTTTTTCTTATAAATCGCTATCGTATGCAAGTTTCCTCACGATGTTTTCCTTCACCGTTTTAGTGCGTGGTGATTGACTATCAATACACACATGAATCCGAAAAGTCAGAGGTGTGGCCTGGGATTCGAACCCGCGACCACCGTGAACATGTTGGCAGTCGCGTCTAGTCCGTTTACCAACAGGCCACCACGCACTTTTACGTAGATAATATTAGCCACGAAATGTTCACATCAAAGTTAGGGTAGATACTAGATTTGAAAGATTGCTAAATTGTGCATGTTATAAAAGAGAGAAATTGCTAATACTTTATTACTTCATGCCAAAGAAAATCACAACTAAAGCTGTCATAAAATTTATATAGAAATCAGGAAGTGACAAACAAATAATAAATTCACTACTCCCCTTTGAACCAAAATGGAATTGTAATAAATAACTTCCAAGTCAATAATTATAAATAAGCATTACGTTTCTCAAAAGCCAAAGGGATCGTATTTCAATTCTGGAATGGGTAAAATAATATCCTACATTGCTTAAATAATATCAAAGGTTTTGAATATAAACTACGATTCTAAATAACCTTAATTTGTGCATTTTGTATTTATTTGCTGTATCGGAAAAGGAGGAAGTCTCTTCTAATAAGAAAATTTTGCTTACTTCTTATTCATCTTCATTATAATTTTTATAATTTTCAGCCACAAAAATTCATACCTAGACATAAACTCCCGTAATTTTACATCCGCTTATCAAGACTAACGCCTTAGCCCTAAGAAACTTAATTAGTTTAGAGATAGAAAAAAGGGGCAGGAAGAGTAGAAACCTCATTGGCCCAACAAAACAAAATATAAGAGAGCTTAAAGTATATTTCTAGGCTTTATGAAGTACTATAAAATTACTGTCCAAATCCCAGAGCACACCTTTGACATTTCGGAGTCATGTGTGTATTGATAGTCAATCACCACGCACTTTAACCCTGGTGGCAATTAATAAAATCTGTATGGTAAAGCACGCCAACCCACTCTAGGCCGACTTGGTGGACTATATGGCCTAACCCCTCTTAATCGTACTAACGATTGTAAAGGATGTCCTTAGCCCCTAACTCTGTAGTGGGGCGTATATGGTCTGATACAATAATAAAACAATAATTACTGTATGTCTGATAAACCAGATTCACCAACACCTGAATCTCAATTCACTGCAATATCACGAAGTACCAATGTAGTTAGTATAAATATACTAGGTATAAAACCCAGGAAAATACGGCATTTAATAACGGAGTAGCTAAAGACCTTGCCGCGTCGAGCACGGGCCTCAGATATTTGGGATATCGCGCCTCCGCATTCCCGGTATGGCGAAATATTGGCAAAGCTCTAAAATACCAGACGAAATGTTTGCTTCGTATAAGCATTAGGTTTTGTTTAATCTATTTTAAGTATTTTACTGTACTTTTATTTTACTTAGTACGTATTTACTGTATCTGCATTAATTTTGTCTTCGTCATTGGGATATTAGTTACGACATAAGAAATTTACATAATGGGAATTTTTCAATTCACTTTACAATTCCTTACCTTAGAAGTAAGGGAAACTGAGTCTTCCTGATTTGGCTGATATTTTATCGCAATTAAACTAATTGCTTTTTTTACCAATGACCTTATTTGAAGTATTTATTTCCATTTTATTAGGATTCGCTAAATTACGAATGATTTGAATTTATCGTGAACAGCATAGACAGAGCCAAGAATTGTTAATTTTATTTAACAATCTCTATCAATCGTTTCTTTGAGTGCTATTAAATAAACCAACCCAATCCACTAAACACACCCTTTTGATCCCATTCTTCGTTAATCCATCTCTCAGAGACCTAAATACCTAAGTATTCGATCTTGAGAATTCCTCTCGAGATTTATAACGCTGTTTGCCTCGGCATCCATTAATTAACCGCTCGGCGTGGGAGAATAAAGGAATTTCTTTTACTCGAAAATATTCTTATTAATTTCTGTGTGGGAATTACGTCACGTGATTAACTGAAGTGGGTCGTTCTTACGATTCGTACGTTCGACGTGAATATAGAAAAGATATAGCAAATGCATATTTCATTAAGTGTTGGAAGGGATTGTAAACGGCCCATACGTTACCAATCTCAAAGGGGATTTTAAATTAACTTGTTTAAACTTTTAAAATACCCAGATCCATTAGTTTAGATCAGCGAAAAAAATCTTATGAATTTATGGCTAACCTTACGTCAAAACTCTTGAAAGATATCTAAATATTGCTTGGACAGCATTTTTAAAAGTTATTTCTTTAGTGGGTAATCTAACCTAGGATATCATGGCTTACCACAAACGAGTACTATAATGTATTAGACTTATGGACTTTCTGATTAATCACGCGTATTGTTGTGATGATATTAATTTTGGCTACCTATTCGTAAATCCTTGAAATATCTCTGTATCAGCCCATATACATCCCACTGCAGGTTACGGGCCTCCTCCACAATAAAAAATACAATTAAAAGTATTTAGGCCATATGGATAAGATACTACATGAATCCTTGAAATTCTACATAAACACATGTTTTGATGTCGACGGAAACGAATAACACAACACCAAAAGCTAAGATCGTCGTATCGTATTGTAAACAGCTATAAAGTTTCCACCTCAAATTCTCAACACGAGTGCAACAAACATAAAAATATAACGCGGTTCAAATCAACTGAGCCAGAAAACTAGAAAGACAGCGCAATCGATGCTCCACCATTGGCAATTTCCGCGCCGGTTGCCAACTCTTTCGCGAATTGGAGGAGAATTCTCACAAAATAACGGCTGCTGCAACTGAACGTGTCATAGATGCACGCTCACACTCTGTGGATTACAAACTTTACCTCAATCTTCAAGATTAAAATGAGGTTCTCCCACATTCCCATTGAATTCAGAAGGCGTTCGCTAAATGAAAGCGTATTAACATCGCGAGCTGAGAGCCCGGTTGCTTTTATGATATGTAATTCATCAGGTTTTGCTTCCATATACTTGACGGAATGCATTACGTCACGTGAGAAGGTAAGAAAAAAACAGAGTTAGTACTTCGATTTTTTTTATTGCACTTAATGGCGCGACGACCATGACTATCGCCTGATGGTAAGCGATAGGACTGCTCATGAACATTAGTAAAACCAAACAACACCTTAAATTTCAGTACAATTCTTTGATTCCATAATTCTTTCTTTCATGACATAAGATGTTAAGTCTCAATATGTACAGTAGTTACTCTTTCTTAAATATCCCTCAAACCGAAACACAACACTGCTGTTTGGCGAATACAATCTAAAATATCAATGAATATACATCCAACACACAATCTTATCGAAGACCTGATTTATCTTTTATCTTCCACATGAAGTAATGATTAAAAGAACTTCATTCGATCTACTTGACAGTATGGATATTGACACATCACACGTCCTACATACACTACGCTTGCCAAGACGCGTCTTAATAAATACCAATAATTATGTTAAATGGGGCCTAAATACCAATATGTTACATGAAAAGGTCTAGATTGATTAGGAATCTTGGAAATACAGAACATTGGTCTTTCCAGAAAACCAATGGGCACTGTTTATGTAGCCTATTGTTGTGTTGGAACTTCTATTAACATTGTAGCCAGAGTAACTACTGGACATATTGAGACTTAACATCTTATGTCTCAGGATGGCGAGCGCAGTGAAATTTTGCTACTGTTTATGAGCGGTTGTATTGCTTACCATCAGGCGAACGGCTTGCTCGTCCCGTCATTCATTGCAATAATAAAAAAAACTTCTAATTTCCTAATTTAATACATTGAAATAAAATGACAACTGACTTCCCAGAAAGTCTCTTAGTATGAACGCAGTATTAACGAGTATTCTTAAGGTATAATCAAACTATCGTATTCCGTCTTACGCATAGAGTAAAGAAGCGGCCATAAATACTAGAGAAACCCGTCTTAGACCGATCTGAACAATGGATTATTTTGTTGAGTGCACATTATCAGTTGTACGCTTATGACATGACCTTGTATGTTCCATTGTCCTGATTGGCCAGTTAGCCGCATCTAATATCTATGACTGCTTCTTTACTTTATTCGTAAGACGGAATACTATAGTTTGATTTCACCTTTACATATCATTCATTACTTCATTTTCACAATATCTCCAGAAAACCTCTAAGCAAGTTTATAACAAGATTTTGCAACACACAGCGCACTAACTCAGAGACAAAAGCCGTATCTAACAAAGCGTTGCGTTGAGTAATGGATTCGGTACATTGGTACTTTGACGTTCATATCTAGTTCGCGTTGTCAATAAATGTTCTAATGCCTTAATGAGCCATTTTCAAGGGTTTGTAAGTTTGTTTATTAAAACATTATTTTTATGTGTTTCTGAAGCTATGTAAGACATGTCAATAAATATTGTTTTGTACTTGTCGTAAGTTATATTTAATAACTGCCCATATAATTCTTAAGGTCTCCAACGTTTATTATGGTTATTGATTGAGTTTTCGACCCATAGACTCACAAAGGAAGGAATTTTAGATGCTTTTTCGATATTAAAAAAAAGAAAGAGAAAGGGTCAGTGTTTAGAATGTAATTGTTCATTTAGATGATGAAGATAGATATAATATATTACGTTTTAAAATAATGAATAAATTCTCTATATTCTATGCATATTTATATGTGATTGGTCGAATATGTTCAATTCCGGATTTTAAAAAATCTGTTTATAGTGACAACTCTTGGAATATAACATGATACATTCCGGTATTTCAATTGAAAATTGCAAATCGCAAATTAACCGTGCCGTCGATTTACGCTAACAAGAGACCATTATGCAACGGTATTCATTTATACAGGGTATATCAAGACTGCTACCGAAAACAAAGCCGGGTGGTAGTTTTAGCGACTTCAGACACAATGCAACAGAAAAAGTTTCAAAAAAAAGCGACAATTTTTTTTTTCCTATGGCTATATTTGGGTGGTAAATACATTTGTTCCTAAAATAATAATGTATACCCTTTTATTTATAAATAATCTAAGGTTATACCTTAGTATAAGAGTTTAAATAATTATTTTAGCAAAAACTATGGATTTACCACCCCAAAATGACGATATTTAAAAAATCATAAAAAATAATTGTCGCGTTTCTATGCGACATTTTTAATTGCATTGTGTTAGTAGCCACTAAAACTACCACCCGGCTTCGTTTTCGGTAGCAGTCTTGAGATACCCTGTATATGTGAATAATTTGTTGGTACTTCTCGACTGAATGGTTTAAAAACTGTAATGCCTCGTAATTTCTGACTCACTGGGAATGTTGTAAATTATATCTGTGCCGTTTTCATTTCAAATAGGTTGTTATTACAGCAATAAAATATATAAACGTTCTCACAGAAATGTTTTATAGTTGCTCATATACAAATAAAAAAACATGTACAAATTTCATGTCCAGGAAAATACAAATATGCATGACTTAAAATAAAATCTTGAAATACTAAACAAAGATGTATAAATTAAAAATAATGATTCAGAAAATGAACAGTCCACGATACTCAGAAATATCACTTCAAAACAGAAATGAAAAATGAAATATATTTCAAATCTTAAAAATACATTGCCCTCTCAACATATAAGTAATAGCCAATGTAGAAACAAATAAATCAATGAAAACACCAAACCGAAGATATCGAGGGCGGGAACAATGGAAGATGATTTAGTGTAAGCGGTAATCGCTCGATGGGCGGCTATCTCTAACGAGCGATCGTGTTCCGATTGAACACTGAACAGCGGCCAGATGGCAGATACGTCTTGGAGAGGAGACGGTGTTAGTGTTAGCGGGCAGTTTAAGACATATTACTGGTGGCAGGTCTCTCATATGTGAGAAGCCGCCTGGGTGGGTACCACCACAATGTCTATTTCACCCAAACAGCAGTTTAAATGCACTGTTGTGTTTCGGATTGAAGGTCATTGTAGCCAAAGTAACTACTGGACATATTGAGACTTTACATCTTATGTTTCCGGATGGCGAGCGCAGTGAAATGCCAAGCATTGCGTTGTAATTCAAGGCGTTATTTGGTTTTGCTACTGTTCATGAGCGGTCGTATCGCTTACCATTAGGCGAACGGCATGCACGTCTCGCCATATATTCTAATAAAAAAAAACTACCGTACATAACTTAAAGTGGATGAGACACGTTGTCAGTCATAACTCAGCTGCTACGCAGTTCTCCAACTGCTTAGCAGGCGCGTTATTCTACTCCGATAGTTTAATGCAAGGTGGTTGATTAATTTTATACATACATCCATAAACTCACGCAAACTTCATTTTGTCTGAGCTACGACATGTTCGCTTACAAAACAATTGATGCTCATAACTACTTTTACAAAATCAAGCCACGGGGTTCAGATGACCTGAAGGCCGAGTAACGATTCGAGCATTTATGTCTGAGTTACTCCTGTAGTTTTCTTAATAATTTGTAATCAAAGGATGTAAAATACTTAGATTAAAGAACTTTAAGAAAACTGAATAAATATAATCAATTCTGCTAACACTAGGACCCCACCTCCGTGGTAACGCAGTCGAAATGTTTCAAGAGCCAAACATAGTCGAGTATTGAGATGAACCTCTTACTAGGTTAATCTGAGACATAAATTAACTATTTGACATAGCGGTTTCTCCTAAATATATTTTCAGTCTCGTCGTTGAAATCTATTATTATATTGTATCTATGTATCTTTTGCATTAATAGAAATAATTGTTTGACCAAGGCCCACAACTGGTATCAGGATTATAGATATAATATTTTAAATAGTTTTATTTGTCATATCCGCCAAAAGTTACTAAGTTAGATGGTGTGAATTTCAACATGCACTTTAAGGCAAATTACAGGCCATCCCAGTAATAATGTAAATGAAAAGATTCTAAAAAATTAACTCAAAATAAAATAGAAGTGTATGTTATATTATTCTAACTACTTTAACAACTATGAACAAACAAGAAGAATCAAATCCTTTCTTCCCTTACAGCACCTCAAAACAAACTTGGATATTCTTAGCCCGTCGCTGGCATGAATTACATGCACTCAGGTGAGATTAAAATGGAGCCTGTAAAAATGAAACACTGGTACATTAAACATTCAATACTCTCAATAATACCGCTTCTATTGAAACGAACAACTTTTCCTTCGCGACACAGTCGGTTGTAGTGTAATTTGGGAGAGACAGCGATTCATTTGTTAGAATAGTATAGCGGGTAAACTACAAGTAAGCCTTGGGTCTTGCGTATCAGATCTTTCGACATTCTCTAGTTGTCGAGAGTGATAATGTTTATAATGCTCAATAAAACTTAGTATATTATAAACATTATTTTAAAACCTAAAAACTGTGTGTCTGATCGGCCATATACGTCCCACTGCAGAGCACGGGCCTACTCTACAATCGAGAGTACGATTGAGAGTGGTAAGGCCATATAGTCCTCCATGCTGCCGTAATGCGGGTTGGCCTAAAAATACAAAGATTGTAAAGAAAATATGCAATTAATTCATTGTCAACAGATCTACAATCCTCGCTCAAATCTCATAATCTATACTAATATTATAAAGCTGCAGAGTTTGTTTGTTTGAACGCGCTAATCTCTGGAACTACTGGTCCGATTTGAATGATTCTTTCAGTGTTGGATAGTCCATTTATCGAGGAAGGCTATAGGCTATATATCATCACGCCATAACTTACAGGAGAAAAGCAGTAGTCATATTTCTAGCAAATATGAGGAAATTTTGTTCGTTTTTCGTGGTCCGATTGGTCGATATTCTAAACTGATAGTCAGAATTAAACATTTGGACCGCCATTTTAAAACATGTATGCACCCGGGCGGAGCCGGGCCCGTCCGCTAGTTTAAACTATATACGCAAATTGAATCCCAGTATGAATTCAAGTTGCAACTTAAAGTCTACTTGGCAGTCGCTTATCTCTCAAGACTTGGGCTAAACACTATTGAGAGCAGTGTAGCTGGTTGCTAAGTTATAATAAATCTTGTAATTATTAACGAGATTCCTTTAGATTTATTAACGCTTTGTGTTGGTTTTGTGGATTTTGGAAGGGGTTAATGGACTGCCATATTTATAATTCTTTTCTCGCAGTTTGGGTGATGGGGATAACTTTTCCTTGGTCAATAAGATCGTGTTTTATGAAAATTTGTACCTGATACCTGATATTCCTTTGAAGATATAAAATACAGCTAAATATAAGAATACTTATATAGAATATAAAAATAAAAATATATTTATTACTAGTAGGTATCTCATAAGTGAAAGGCCGCCTGAGTATTACCGCAATGTCTATTTCTCATAAAAAAAAATCCAGGAAGGGGTTGGTAAATATGCTGCCAGGACATACATATTTATTTATTTATTTATTTAAATGCTTTATTGTACACTAAGTTAACTTAATTACAGAACATTACATACTTACATACAGGATGCTCGAGTAGTGGATGTTCTGGTACTTTATTGTGAGTTCCTTCCCACGATGTGATAGGGAGCGAGCCCATCGCCATATCGGGCACAAATTCTTGACTCCGAGCCGATAACGAATAGATATAATTATTATCCCCGCACCCCACCCTGGATTCGAACCGGAGGCAAATACACTACCAAGCCGGGTTAAAGTTAAAGTTAATTTGCGTTGTTTACATGCCACATACTCTAACAAGTCAACATTCACTAATGCAAAAAAGTGAAAGACGACAAACGTTCAGTAACTTGTGAAGCTTGTTCAATTCTCAGAGCTTGATTTAATTAATTAAACTTGGAGCTTTGTCGAACGCTTTCGATTTCTTGCAAACGATTGACTACGTCGCCCTAGATATTTTATCTGCTTTTATAAATGAATCCTAATCTTGGACATGGACTATTTAATACCATTTTGCCAGCCATAAATAATAAAATATTTACCACCAACCAACAAAACACCAATTATTGTTGCAATATGGTGTGAGTTTGTCCTAAATGTGCATACCCAATAGTCAGTAATTCAGCATTTTTCCTAGTCCTTCGGAAGGGATTTCAATTTGTTATCATTGCTTGTTATCTCATGGGATCTTAGATGTACCTACTGAAATTGGAAGTTATTTGCCAACAAACATTATACGACATGATTTCATTTGAGATCGAAGAAATCAATTCGATGTGATTTAAATCAGTCAGGTAAAAACTAATCCTACGGGAGATTGAATGCTGAATTTGTATGTAGACTAAATAAATTGGCTCTAAAATAACACGAAAATATAGCCCATAAAACTATATTTACATATATACATAAACTCACGCATTTTTCCGAGAAGGTATAGGCAGAGACGCAACCAGGACACTCACGTTTCGCCATGTTTATTCCGTCCGCCAATATAAAATGGGGCGAGCCTATTACTATATCGGGCACAAATTCCTGTCTCCAGGCTGATAATGAATAAAAAATAACAATATATCTCTGTCTGACACATGGATTTCAAACACAAGTCCTCAGATTTGTAACCACTACGCCATCAAAGCAGCCATTTAATTCAGTCAGGTAATAATCCTAATGATGAAGTCTTACGCTAACTTGGCTCTAGATCGACACTAAAACAAAGCCCATAAAACTATATTTTCCATTACAAAAACTAAGTAAACTGCATCCTTAAAATATAGCACTCAAATGCAGAGCTAAAATATTCGACTCATAAAGTTAGTAGAACATTAAACACCCTAAATTTAAGTGTGGAATTTTTAAAATGTTCACATCTAAACTAGCTCGGGGACACTGTAGGTGGGGCGAAGTGTGACACGTTTCAGGAGAAGAAAAAGAGTGCGCCACATTAACCGTCTTTTAGATGAAGGTGGGTACGGTCGACAGAAAAAGCGCTTGTGAATTTATTAAACTGGTTATTTTGGCATATGCTTTAAAATAAGGATTTATATGTGGTGAGAGCAGGGGATAATATAGGGGAAACACTAAAAATATCAATCTAAGTAGAAATGGTTTCTTAGATTAACGAGAATTTGACTCATTGAAATAATACTACATTGTACCGCATTTTATCGCGGATTTGGTATTATTTAAATTTTTTTAACGTCTTGCCATTTTTATTACTTAGTTTATTAGCTACGTAAAAAGTAAAAGGACATAAATATCTTAGAAACAGTTTAATTTCGCGTCAGTTTTGCGTGAAACAGTGTACCACTCCGATTGAGCCAGCCCCTTCGTACCGCTTTGAATAAAACACTGTAAAGTTTAACAGTGCCTCACAACTACATTATTTTTAACTTTATAGCAACACATTCATATTCTCTTCCATAAATCAAGCAGACTCGGAAAAAAACTATTTTTCTCACCTTTCCTCTTCTCTCCCTCCCCTGCCTAAGGATCTACACAGCAACAACAAAAATTTAATACAGGTTATAAAAACATTTTTCATAAATGGAACGACCAACAAGCGGGACATAAAGCAAACTTGAGTTTGCTCGGTTATTTTAAACCATACATTCGTATATTTTTGCTATCCGTACAAAGAATAGCTCAGAAAAGCGCAGGTTGAGCGTTTCATACATCCTTAGCTGCGTTTAAGCGAGCCATTGCTATGTAAGCGAGGGACCGCTGCATCTACCAACGGTTTTGTATTTGTAATGTAAATACTTGGCGCTTATTACTATTTTTCTCTTTCTATTTATGACCGACATTAGTAGTATATCACAGTTTGAAGGAAATAAACTCGGCGAGCTATAGTTTTGCTACCTGTTTGGAAATGCATTTTACGTGTTACAGAATTATGCTTGTAATACTATAATAATTAGTTATGGCTTGATGATAAAAAAATTAGCGACCCGATTATATAAAACACCAAGTCTTTATTGCGTTAACTAAAAATCCTCTTCAGCCGCAGGAAAATCACTGATGAGTCTCCCTTAGAATTCTGATCACTGTGAAAATCTTTACGATTCACAAATTACAATCATTTACACTTCCAATTGACAAGAAAAAAGTTATTAACAGATACAAAATTCCGAACAATGCAAAGCTATAAAATACATTGAATCTGAATCCGGACAATCCATTTGTTACGGTGCCGGACGGCCAACGAAGCCGGACAGCGACCGGTCGCGTCCGAATCGTGACAAATTAAAAGATCCAATCAGTTGAGTCGCAGGCCACCGGTCAGATATTCTCGCGATAAAACCGATGCGAATCGAATGCTCATTCTGATTCAATTAATGGAGTTATCATGTTGGCGAGAGACTCATTTCGGCGTTGAATTGTATAAAAATATATATTGAAGCCATAAATGAATTTCGCTTCACTAATTAATTAATGGCAGACTAGACAGAAAGAAAAATATTTGTCGCAAACACATACTTAAAACATACAAATAACATTTAACGAAATACAATTAAATTAAAAACATTGTACAACGCAAACTGCTATAGAATCATTATGTAATGGCATTAATTATAATGATTTGCCGGCCCGAGAAGGATGGGCACCACTATCCCACAGAAAACTGAAGTGAAGCGACGAACTAGCTGTCAATTTCAGTCAATTATTGCTATTTTCAAAGGTCTAATATTCGTATTCTCTTTCTATCTTATACTGCCTCTCCGTCCCAATTAAAAAAAGGAACGCATCTATTGTACAACTGTTGGTCCATCATATTCCAACTAAAATAAATAATTATGTTTCAACTCACACAATTTCCATAAATTTTTCCGTAAAACCATAGAAATGTGGTTTTCATGAAAATGATTTTCTTTAAACTTGAAAAGTATGAAAAGTCAAACGGTACCTATTAGTTTTGTTGGATTATAGGTATCCAGTATGTACCAGGTGAACACTATATTTTACCTCGACTTCAGTAATAAAACCTACCCAAGCAAAACTAAGTTTAAAAAAGCTAAAGCCTCGCAGTTACTTTTAATAACCCAAACTACAACTTCAAAAAATGTGTACCTTTAGAAACTAAAACAGAAAAACAATTTGCATAAACAGCGTCGGCGCAACTGTAAAACCCATTTTAACTTGGCGGCCACTACTCATAATTTTATTAAGGAGCTAAACTGTTTTCTTCCGGCCCTCTCGGAATTCAACTGTGATTTTATTTTAATGGAGGTTTTTACAAAATATCTTCGAGATAATTTAGAATGAAGTGAGAAATATTTTGATGATAGAACGAATAAAGACTTAATTAAGACAGTACCAAATACCAATGTCTTTCCAAAAACTTAGATAAATGGTATTGTGTTTAGTTAAGTTAGTATGATCCTATAATTCCCCATTTTATACACATTTTGATTTTGTATTTACCACATTGAGAGTGGTGGACTATATGGCCTAACCACTCTCAATCGTACTCTCGATTGTAGAGGAGGCCCGTGCCCTGCAGTGGGACGTATATGGGCTGATACAGACAGACAGATTTACCACATACAGCGCAACTCAAAACCGGAATAAACAAATGGTTAATATTACAAAATATTTTATAAAATCCCCGTTGATACACGATCACAAAGCCATACAGCGTATTTGCGTATTTACGACCTTTCAAAACATTCTAAATTTGTATCGTTTTTATAGAGTAGCCCGCCTAGGTCGAGCCCCCATATCGATGCGATTTAAACGTTTTACCAGTAACACGCGAGTTTCATATCAACAACCGTAATAAAACGTCATAGCCGATACATTTACAGCCAAATGCCTGGTTAAGGAGCATTGGCACGCGTATTCGCGTCGTTTGCAAACGTATTGGACTAAACGGATACATATCCGACCTTTTTTGACTTTTAAATGAATTGTATGTGGGTCGGGACGGTATCAGATCGCTTATAAACCTCGTAAATTTTCCATTTGGATTTTGGAATTTAATTTAGTACGAAAACATTTTATTTGTATTTTTCTTCCTGTATTATACGATAAAATTGAATATAATAAATAACGTTTTAAAAAGCCAACCCCACTGCTCGTAAATCCACAAGAATTGAAAATGTCTGGCAGGGTTCACAGTGCATTTCACTTTGAGAAAAATAAATTATGAATAGGTAAAAAAGAATATGTGCCAACCCGCACTAGGCCAGCGTGGTGGACTATATGGCCTAACCACTTTCAATCGTACTGTCTAATGTAGAGGAGGCCTGTGCCCTGCAGTGGGACATATAGAGGGTGATGCAGACAAAAAAGAATATGTAGGAATGTCTCTTATTAACCTAATTTTGATCCCTTCGAATACTAATTTCATCTGCTGACATAATATACTTCCCACTGCTGAGTAGAATTCTACTTATATTTTTGAATATTGAGAATCATCGATCAATCCATACAATTATTTTTATTTCAATATCAAATAATACTAGCCTGACGATTAGTACAGTGCTCTCATTTTCCACGAGACGACGATCTTCTCGCTCGATATTCATATCCGGCAAGAGCAATCGCAATCACTCAGACGTGTGACGTCATTTTCACAGGTCATCGATCCAATTATTGGGACACGAGTTTACTTGAGGGTATTCAGATGTGTAGCATTCAGCCTTTATTAGAACCACTAATGAAATTGGTGGACCATTTCCATTAGTAAATGGTAGGCAGAAAGAGGTCAAAAGTGAAAAGTGAGTCGAGAAAATCATTTATGACATAAATTATGTTGAATGTGGAGGACTGGATACAACCTTAATGTCTATTTCTCCAACCAAACAGCAGTGTAAATGCACTGTTCTGTTCCGGTTTGTATTACATTGTAGCCACTATGCAGGTTTCCTCGATGTTCACAGTTTAAATACTTACATGACCAATACACAAAATTCTTTTACTGTATGGTTGATCACCTTTTTAAAGTCTTGAAAAGTTAAATCAAATGTGCCAATTAAAGAAAACAGAACCAAATATATTCAGGATTGAAGTATACCAAATAATCAATATCATCACTAAAACGGTGAAGGAAAACATCGTGAGGAAACCTGCATACCATAGCGATTTATAAAAATTATATGGTATGTAAGTCCACCAACCCGCACTAGGCCAGCGTGGTGGACTATATGGCCTAACCACTCTCAATCGGTAGTCGATTGTAGAGGAGGCCCGTGCCCTGCAGTGGGACGTATATGGGCTGATACAGAAATCATCAATAAAACAATGTGTACACAGTATTACTTGTCCTCAAACCAAATATCATTACCATCAAATGTTTTGAATTCCAAAATTCCATTCGGAATACATTAAAGCTAATTTAATTTGATTTCTTGCTTTAGGAAATGAGGCCATAAATCTGCCGGTGGGTTCTGTATAAATTATTGCCTATTTGCCGAATAAAGGCTTGATGGGAGTTAAGTAACCCAAATGGGCTTAGCGGGGAGCGAGGACTCGTAATGTGTATTGTGGCTGTATACATCCGCTTTGATTACAACCTCTCGAGGTTATTAAGTGTATTGGATTTGTTGCGTTTAAAACAACTCCGGGTTTAAAAATACACCAAAAGAATATGTGAGAAGCTGTCTAGTGTCCACACGCTAAAGTTACCATCAGCTCTTGTAAAATTCAGTATCTGGGCTTCCGTTGCAAATTTCATTAGATTAATTGCAGTGTTTTCAGTATATATACCGGGTATATCAAGACTGCTACCGAAAACGAAGCCGGGTGATAGTTTAAGCGACTTCAGACACAATGCAACAGAAAAAGTTGCAAAAAAAAGCGACAATTTTTTTTTTGTTATTTTTTTTCTATGGCCATATTTGGGTGGTAAATAGATTTTTTCCTAAAATAATAGTGTATATCCTTTTATTTATAAATACTCTAAGGTATAAAAGAGTTTAAATTATTATTTTAGCAAAAACTATGGATTTACCACCCAAAATTGATAATATTAAAAAAATCATAAAAAATAATTGTCGCGTTTCTATGCGAAATTTTTAATTGCATTGTGTTTGTAGCCACTAAAACTACCACCCGGCTTCGTTTTCGGTAGCAGTCTTGAGATACCCGGTATAAAAAGAAAACAAGGCTATGTGATAAGAAGTATTAAATATTACGGGTGGTAAGTCTTTCATATGTGAAAGGCCACCTGGGTAGGTATGTACCTACCGCGGTGTTTATTTCTCCCGTCTAAAAATAGTGGACCGAAGGACGAAGCCAGGTGATAGTGATAGTGACTACAGACACAAAGCAAATAAAATTGTCGCAAAACAGTGATAATTTTTTTGAGGTATTTCAAATATCATTGTACATATTTGGGTAGTAATTCATAGTTTTTGCTAAAATAATAAACTCTTGCGTACTATTTAAAAAAAAAAGGCTGTACACCAGGCTTCGTTTTAGTTCGCAGTCTGGATAGTCCCTGTATAATTATTATTAAAATGAAAGTAATTAAATGAATTTATTAATGAGTTGTCAAATTCAGGCCGATTTACTACCTCTGGAAAAGTACTTATGCAATGTTAAAGCCACGTAGAAAGGGAAGGCGGCTCAAAACAAAGGGGTATAAGGACATCGCTTCAATGTTCACAGAACTTTCTATAAATATTAAAGGTTACAATATGTTCTTCTTTTTGTTTTGCAAGACTACAGAAAATCGCCGTATCGTACCTAACTTGAAATGTAAAAGAAAATAATGCTAGATGAAAACAAAGAACACAAAAAACAACTACCAACACAACAAATGTTGAAAGTATTTTACGTTGAGTTCAAGCTTTGCTTTATACTAGGGCAGATCGACATATTATTTTATAGCAATGCATAAAGAGACGAGCCCTTCGCCTGGTTATAAGCGACACCACCGCTCATGGACAATAGCGTATTGTAATAGCAAAACTAAACAACACCATGAACTACATTTTTTTTTGTCAGCCTATGTACGTCCCACTGCAGGGCACGGGCCTACTCTATAATCGAGAATACGATTGAGAGTGGTTAGGCCATATAGTCCACCACGCAGCTTAATGCGGGTTGGTAGACTTACATTCCATAGAAATTCTTATGAATCGCTATGGTACGCTACAAAATATTACAAAGCAAAAAATATAAAAAAAATAAGATGCTAGGTCTCATTATATCCAGCAGTTCCTCTTGCTACAATGTCCTTCAAACCGAAAGACAATAGTGCTGTTTGTCGGGGAAATACATTGCGGTGGTAGCTACCCAGGCGGCCTCTCACATATATCAGAGACTTACCACCAGTAGAATATATTTCATCAATTAATTGTTATAAATTATTTTCAGTGGGTATCCGACTGTTTCTTTCTTTAATTCCATTATAAAATCAATTAATGGTACTGCAAAAATGAAAATCACATGAATATAGCCCACAAGGCTTCCCAATCGATAAGTTTCGTAGACAACAAATGTGACCCAAATACATTTCATATTTATCTAGACTGTGAAAGGCTAATGAATGAGCAAACGACCGAATGAGCATAAATATTAATGAGCGAATCTTAATGAACGGTCGCGCCAGATGAACGACTGAACGAATGGAAGAGTCACTTGAATCACTAATACATATTTACCATTTAAATACATGTTAAACAAAGGTCAATTAAATATTAAAAACACTTGTGCATCAATTTAATCAAATTCTAAACTGTTTCGACTGATGTTTTGCAGCTTAACATAATAATAAAGCTCACAAAATATTACAAAATAATACATTGTCTATCATTTCAAAACTACTTATCTCCGAACGACATAAGTACCTACTTGAAGTTAGTTTTGTAACTGAGAAATGCATATTTATGTTATTTTTTATTGTTGTATTATTGACAGACTTCAAAAGAGGAGGTAATCAATTCGACTGTTTTTTTTTATTTTTTAGCCAATCATAAGGGTTATATCAGTAATATTATATATTTAAAATACAATCGTGTTCGCACGTATTGGCAAAATGCCAGTAATTGGTAGAAGCCTTGTTAGCGCTTAACGGTAACGTTAAACTATGGAAATACAATAGTACGAGCATCATGTATTGTTACCCGTCGTATTATATCATTAAATTCCAAGAATATATTTAACTTTAATTAAAGCAGACACTTAATCAAGGATTTAACTTATATTTGGTAAACTGAATCTTTATCAATCACCACACAGTATAAAAAAAGTCTTGTGAGGAAACCTGCGAACCGTAGCGATTTGTAAGAATTTGTATTTTTTTTATGGACAAGAGTGGTGATAGGTCTCTTATAGGTACCACCGTGAAGTCTATTGCTCCCGCCCATCAGGAGTGTAAATGCACTGTTGTGTTTCGTCTAGAAGGACATTGTAAGGTAAGGTAAGCACCTTACCTTACTTTTATCTTAGGATGGAGAGCGGAGTGGAATGCCAAGCATTGCTTTTTCATTCATCGTATTGTCTGGTTTTGCGAATGTCTATGAGCTATCGTATCGCTTACCATCAAACGAAGGGCATGCTCGTCTCACCATTCATTAAAGAAAAATAAATAAAAATAAACAATATTTTTTTATCTATGGCTATTAGATATTAATACATTTGGATTATGTTGCACTTATCATCACATTGCTACTTTTTGGTCTAATTACAAATCAACCAAAACATTAAAATTAGCCAAATTGCAACAAATTAGAAACATAATGCCGCCAATTTCAAACTAGGGTCGAATAAAATTCCCGATACAAAAACAATTAGCATAATGACCACAACGCGTGTTTTAAATCTAAAATTAAGTATTTATTGTTGAATGAAATGTCGACGGACCTATTATGTCACAATAGCTGGCTAACCACCGGAATAACTAACTAGGTTTAATGGCACGATATGCGACATTTTTGAATATATTTAAATGGGTTTTATTTAACTGTGCCGTTAAATAAAACCCATTTAAATATATTTGCAAATACAAACAACCTTGAATTGCAAAGCATTGCTTTGTAATTCAAGGTTGTTTGGTTTTGCTACTGTTTATGAGCACTCGTAATGCATACCATCAGATGAACAGCATGCTCGTCTCGCTATTAAATGCAAAAAAAGCAAAAACTATACTTTTTTTGTTTCTATGTAAGGTGAGCATGCCGTTTGCATGATGGTAAGCGATACGACCGCTCATAAACAGTAGCAAAACCACACAAAACAAAGCATGAATTACAAAGCAATGGTTGGCATTCAACTGCGCTCGCTATCCCGACATAATATAATATGTTAAGTCACAATATGTCCACTAGTTCCTCTGACTACAATGTCCTTCAATCCGAAACACAACAGTGCATTTACACTGCTGTTTCGCGGAAGAAATAGACATTGCCATACGTTTACATTTCCTGCGACCATTACTAATAATTTTCCAACTAAACACGAGTCATTTCAAGGTACACCACTCATAAATCTTATGTAAAGTAAAGGTCGGCTAATTTAAATAGTTACAAGACATCCTTATCACGCGCGAAAATTAAAGGAAGCGACGAAACTAACACAGGCCTTCGACACGGCCTCACGTACTCTAGAGTTCCAATGCATGCACAACATGGTAAAACGAATGTTCGAGAAGGGTGACAGTTTATAAAGGACAGGTACATATACACATTACATTTAGGTGGATTATACATAATTATACCATCAAAAATGATCGATAAATATTGTTTTCTTTATTCATAAAATAATTTTATTAAAAATTAAAAGACCGACTTCAATGTGCACTACAAAGTAATAAATAATATATATTTCATTGTGCTAGTACACATTGATCAATTTTCTTATTGACTAGACTAGCCAACAAATCTTATATACGTAATATTTTGAAGGCGGGTCGCCAAGTGCCAAACCAGAACAAATTTAAGTAATGTAACACAGTTGAATATTACCTACTTGTAGATGTATCGTTGGCGCTCAGTTAGGTCCATATGTAAACTAGAAACAAATTAATTTAACATATTGATCCTACGTGTACATTTGTTGAAATTTTAATAGAATTAATATGTGTCATATGTGTGGTCTAATTTTAATGTATTGCAGACGATCAAAAATACAGTGGTCAAGGGTTTCAACTCCAGGGTACACCATTGACTTATTGGAGTAATTTGCATATTTATATACAATTACTTTAACAGTGATAGAAATCATAAAAATAAATAAATAAATAAATACACACCCAACAGTCACATACATAGTCCTGATCCCACACTAAGATCGAGTCTTGTGTCGTGGGTATCAGGAACTACGAGAGACTTTTCGGTCTCACAAACACCCAGACCCGGAAGAAATATTTGTGGGCCGCACAAAACATTTCTCTCGGTGCGGGGATCGAACCCGAGGCCTCTCGTTTCACAGGCGGCGTCTAACCAACTCCGCTACGGAGGCTGTCAAAAGTCATAGTGAGGAATGTAAGATAATGAAAGGGAAGGGTTGTTAAGTTTGTATGTTTCCCTCGATTGTAGATAAGTCCGATACTCAACAATGTTGATTAAGAGCTGATATATTAAGAACGGGCGATTTTTCTATTAGTTATCAGGACAGGGACTGGAATTTGCACTCGATATGACTATAGACTCTCGCCCCCAATCACACCGAGGGACAAAACACGCAAGGCGTAACGTGGGTGTCCTGGTTTATACCAGGAGAATCTCTGCATACCCCTTCTGGGAAAATGAAGAAGGGGTATCCCTTCTGGGAAAATGGCGTAAGTTTATATAGATTAAGACAAATTAATATTGCGTGTAAAATTGCGTGTTTTTCGCTAGGATGTTTTACACAAATTAATTTTTTTATGTAGGTCGTCGTATTTAAGATTTGTTGACTAGTCTAGTCAATAATAAAATTAATCAATGTGTACTAGCACAATGAAATATATATTATTTATTACTTTGTAGTGCACATTGAATTCGGTCTTTTAATTTTTAATTAAATTATTTTATTTATCACTTTTTAGTTTTCATAAGCATTGTAACGATGCCAAAGGTAAATCATATAATTAAAACTGGAATCAATGTATATAAAAAATTAACCATTGTGATCCTTTATAATTTCAAAAACGAAATTAATATTTTATGATTTTTAAGGAAGCTACACTGTCATTTCGTTTTTATGATAAAGAAAATACTAAAATCGGCTCAACCTGCTAGAGATATTGAGTACACTTATGCGTGGTAATCATTCGTTACCCCCTCACCTCTACACATTCTTCACTTCCTATTTTAAATAAAATACATATACTTAACCTAATGGACGAAAAATCATTGCGTTTCTGCAAAGTTTTGTGGAGGTCTGCTCTCCAGATATGTACCTATTCATCAGATCATCACCATATTTTATGTGATCAACATTATGTATAATTCGTTCCGAAGAAAAGTTATTTAAAATCATTTATTTACTGTCGCAGATATTTAGTATTTATATTTGTATATATCCCCCCCTCTTCCCACGCCCCTTTCTACTTTCCCCTTTCCACCCCCCCCCCCCCTCTCCTTGTAGTAATATACTTATACTGAACCTAATATAAAAAGAATTATTGCTGTGCTGTTTAATTTTGAGGAGTTCTGCCCTTCAAGTCCAAAGATATTCATCAGATGTTCACAATATTTTTTTTGGTCTTACCTATCATATCATATAATACTCTTTGACAAAAAAGTTATTTTTAAGTCGATTAAGAACTGCCGGAGATATTGAGTATTAACAATTGTAGCTATTTTCCACCCCCTCCCTTTTCCCATTTTCACCCACCCTTTGTAATAATATAACTTATACTTAATCTAACGCAAAAATAATTAATGCTGTACCGTTTAATTTTGAGGAGTTCTGGTCGGCAGATCCTAACATATTCATCATCCATCCATCCATCCATCAGCCAAAGGAAGTCCACTGCTGAACATAGGCCTCCCCCAATGATTTCCACAGAGACCTGTTGGAGGCAGCCTGCATCCAGCGACGTCCCGCGACCTTTACCAGGTCGTCGGACCATCTTGTGGGTGGACGTCCTACGCTGCGCTTTCCTCTACGTGGCCTCCATTCGAGCACTTTCCGACCCCATCGGTCATCAGATCTCCGCGCTATGTACCCTGCCCATTGCCACTTCAACTTGCTAATCCGGTGGGCTATGTCGGTTATTTTAGTTCTCCTACGAATCTCCTCATTTCTGATTCGATCTCGTAGGGAAACCCCGAGCATAGCCCTCTCCATAGCTCGTTGAGTGACTTTGAGCTTCCTAATAAGGCCCATAGTGAGAGGCCACGTCTCGGTGCCGTAAGTCATCACTGGCAACACACAACTATCGAAGACTTTCGATTTAAGGCACTGAGGTATTTTGGACGAGAAGACGTCGCGTAGTTTCCCGAACGCTGCCCAACCGAGTTGGATTCGACGATTGACCTATCTCTCGAAGTTGGACCTGCCTAACCGGACCACTTGTCCTAAATAGACATATTCGTCAACAACTTCAAGAGTCGAGCCCCCAACACCGATGGGGGTGGGCACAACATGGACATTCGACATGATCTTCGTTTTGTCCATGTTCATTTTAAGACCCACCTGTTGGGAGACTCGATTGAGGTCTTCGAGCATAGTGCTAAGGTAGAGAGACTACAAGACTACAATATCGTCGGCAAACCGAAGGTGAGTGATATACTCGCCGTTGATGTTGATGCCGAATCCTTTCCATTGCAAGAGCTTGAAGGCATTTTCCAGCGCGGCAGTGAACAGTTTCGGAGATATGACATCTCCCTGTCTCACGCCTCTCTGTAGTGGAATAGCCTTCGTACTCTGATCTTGTACTCGGACCGACATGGTGGCGTTGTTGTATATACACTTCAACACTTCGATGTACCGATAGTCGATATGGCACCGCTGGAGAGACTGTAGCACAGCCCAAGTCTCGATCGAATCAAAGGCTTTCTCATAGTCCACAAACGCTAAACAAAGCGGCAAGTTATATTCCTCGGTTTTTTGTATAACTTGCCGAAGCGTATGGATGTGGTCCATGGTACTAAAGCCTTTTCGGAAACCGGCTTGTTCGGGAGGCTGGAAGTCATCAAACCTGCGTTCGAGACGATTTGTGTGACCCTCGAAAACAACTTATAGACATGGCTCAGGAGCGAGATGGGCCTGTAATTCTTCAGCAAAGTGTTATCACCTTTTTTGAAAACAGTACCACCACGCTCCTGCTCCATGCCTCTGGCGTTGAGCCCTCGAGGAGAACGGAATTGAAGAGCCTCTGAAGGACTTTCAGTACCGGCGTTCCGCCCGCTTTCAGAAGCTCTGAAGTTATTCCGTCCTCGCCCGGCGCCTTGTTGTTTTTAAGTTGCTTCAGGGACATCTCAATCTCACACAGGCTAATGTCCGGGATATCATCGCTAAAGTGTCGGATCAACCCGGCTCTCGGGTCTTCAGCCGAGCTAACAGCAGGTTTGGCAACAGAGGTGTAAAGCTGTCCGTAGAACCTCTCGATCTCCCTTAATACCTCTGCCCTCGTCGATACCACGCGGCCGTCTTCCGTCTTCAGCCTAGACAACTGGCTTTGCCCAATAGACAAGTCTCTTGCAAACACTTTGGAGCCTCCGTTTCGCTCAATTGTCTCCTTAATGCTCACAGTATTGTGAGCACGGACGTCGTGTCGCAAGGACTTCCAGATTTGTCTATTGAGCCGCCGATATGCTTCGGCGTCAACGGAAGACTGCAGCGCTAAAGATCGACGTTCGGCCATGAGGTCAAGAGTGTGGATCGAGAGTTTTTGTGGTCTATCTCTACGGCGAGGTCTAAAATACTTAGATCCCACCGTATGGACTGCTTCTACCAAACCGCTGTTTAGCTCGTCCACAGCAAGGTTTTCTCCTAGACAATCAAAGCGATTTGTCAGCTCGAGTTGAAAGCTCTCGGGGTTTTGGATATGGGCGCGAGTAGGTCGGAGCGTAGATTTCATCAAGCGACGCCTTTCCGATTGGACATTGATATTCAGTGTGCCCCTAACCATTCGGTGATCACTGCCGGTTTTCACCCTGTTGATCACATAGACATCTCTGAATATCCGTCTATTCGTCGTCAAGATGAAATCTATCTCGTTTCTCGTAGAACCGTCAGGACTCAGCCAGGTCCATTTCCTGTGAGGCGGCTTCTGGAAGAAAGAGTTCATCGCAAAGAGTCCCTCTTTCTCCAGAAAGTCGGCCAGCCTCTGACCCCTGGGGTTCCGTTGCCCATGTCCAAATTGCCCCACTTTCAACTCTGCATCGCTTCTCTTGCCCAACTTTGCGTTGAAGTCCCCCATAACAACATTGAAGTAGGTTTTGGAAGTATGTATGGCCCGACTTATGTCCTCATACATCTCCTCTACTTCTTCATCTGGGTGTGTCGAGGTCGGCGCGTATACCTGTATGACCTTCAACGAATATCTTTTGGATATTCTGAGTATAAGGTATACTACCCTGCTAGACACACTTTCGATGGATACGATGTTGTTGATGAGAGACCTGTGGACGAGAAATCCGACACCTCCTCGGGACTGTTGGTCGTCCCCCCGGTAGAAGAGCAGGTTACCAGACTTCAGGGTTATCGTATCCTCCCCGATTCTTCGGACTTTCGATAACCCCAGAATATCCCAGTGTAACCTGCTCAATTCTTCTTCCAGTTCGACAATCTTCTCGTCTGTCCTCAATAAAATAAATAAAATAAAGTCGGGGGTGGTAGCCGGGGCCAACCCGGGGATTCTTAGCACCCCCTGCCCCACCGTAACCATGACTGCTACCATAGCCAGGAATAGTGGGGCTGCCGGGGACTGGGGGCCTGGTCTCAATATGTGTCGCCATTAAGGGGGGTATTTGCCAATACTCGCCACGCTTGGCAGGCGGGTTGGCGAGCGCAGTAGGGGACTGGCGTCAATGACGCTGCTGCCCGCCATTAACCGGGGAAAGGAAATAGGATTTGTGGGTAGAGGATGTTATAGGAAAGGAGAGTATGGCCTGAGGGAGTGGGTACTGCAGTCACGGACGGGAAGTTAAGGTGACTGCAGTAGCTCGGGGGCCGAGGTCGCGTACTCGTAGCACCTATACTAGGGCGGGCCATGACCACTAGATAGGAGCATCCCTGACCAAGATATTCATCAGGTCTTCACCAATTTTATATGGGACCAACCCTGTATCATGCTTTCCGACAAAAAGAAATTTTCAAAATCGGTTCACAATTGCCGGCGTAATCGTGTAACAAACATAAAAAAAAAACTGTCGAATTGATTACCTCCTCTTTTGAAGTCGGTCAAAAATATCCTAACAACCAGCCCACATACCGCAACTTGCAAACTGTATTTTTTTCTCTTTCACATTTCAATGTGTATTAGAAGCAATTACAAAAAAGGAAGTCGCATCAGTCCAATACAAAGGGGAAAAAACAAAACCGAAACCAAACCAAATAAACACATAATACAACGAGGCAAACAATTAATAAACACAGAAATTATATCCAACATTTAATTATTCCCAAAAGCACAAACAAAATATTAAACTCAATAACGAAAAACAAATTTTCGACCCAATAAAGAGTTTTCCGATTCATACGTAAAAGTGTTGAACAAAAAAGGTCGACGCAATATTTCCAGTTAATTTCATTGTGCCAAAAAGTATGTAAACAGATTAAATCTTTTAATAAAACCTGCGAGATAAACTTGTAACTGATATATGTGGAAAAAAATAAAGTTTTGTGGAACTTTGCGTTATTGAATCTTGGAACGCGCCCGTTGGGAGAAAATTCTTGAATCATGGATTTTCTTTTTATATAAAAATTTACCCATACTTAGTTTGAGGCCAACAAGCACTAAGTCAGAGTGGTGGAATATACGGCCTAGCCCCCCTCAAACGTACTATCGGTTGTAAAGGAGGCCCGTGCCCTACAATGGGACGTATATGGACTCATACAGATACAGTTTGAGACCAAATTGAAAAAAATACCTTTTTATAAATTGTAGCAGTGATCAAGTTTTAAATATAAATGTTATAATGAACGATTCTAGAAATTTCAGATCATATTACACTGAGAGTGACATAAAATACGGAATCGTTCCCCCACCTCTGCTTGTCCTTTTGCAAATACTACATAATCAATATAATGACAATGATATTTCTAAATTTCTTATCTACAATAAACCAAATTGAGTTTTTAAATCTTATACACTTCACAAACTTCTACCGCAATATAATACAAAAACCATCCCATCCTTATAAATTATCAAAGCGTAAAAATCCGCAACACACAGCAGATAAACAGCTACGAGACTGCAATAATTCATATTAATATCCATTTTTGCGTCAGTAACGAGGCGTGGGGACAGGGACGCTCAATTTTCCCGCCAGACGCCATTTGCCCGCGTAATTAAACGTCAAGCAGCCATTTTGTGTGAGCCGAACACGCATGGCCGACTCGCAAACACGGAGCTAAAAAATGGCTTTATTAATGCTGATTAGATGATCGCTGATTTATTTATTTTCGTTTAAAATTTAATTCGAATTTGAATGATTTGTATATTGCAGCTAAAGAGCTAAAGACTATGGATCGAATAGACATGTGATTTGGAAAAGACTTACGGCCCTATATATAGACAGTTTTAAACATATTTTAGTTCTCAAATGTTTTGTTTTATTCACTCAAACTGAATTCACAAATCATTCGAAAGGGACTTAACATTCAATAGCTAAAATATATTTTAAAACTGTATGTGATAGCAGCTTGTGCGGTATACCTAAAAATCTATTCCCGACAACATCTATGGCAGATAGTATGTCGTAAAATCCTAAAACATATTTTCCGCAAAAATAAGCAAGCGTGTTGCTCTAACTCCATGTAAGTTTGAAATATATAAAACAGAAGAAATATTTATCAAAAGATTTTCTAACTACTTGAAACCTACGCTTGTGTGACGTCAACGTAATATGATTTTAATCAATTTAACAGAAATTATCTAGATTTTAATATTTTAATCCGACCGACTGACCTAAAGAAGCACTTAATTCACTACCCGTACCTTCTGGTGGTTATTCACCTTTGAAGTTCTTGTAAAAAATAACCCAGATCAAAGCAACCGATAATAAATCCTTACTAATATTATAAAGGTGAAAGTTTGTATGTATGTATGGATGTTTGTTACTCTTTCATGAAAAAACGGCTCAACAGATTTTGATGAAATTTGGTATAGTGATAGCTGACACCCTGGATTAACACATAGGCTACTTTTTATCCCGAAAAATGTAGTGTTCCCGTGGGATGAGTCAGGAAACCAAATATACATATTTTCTACTCTTTCAAATTCAAATTGTTGGCACGGGATGTCCTCTCCTACGGAAGGGAAATATAGTCGACGGCACGCGGGAAATATAGTTAGTAGACACGCGAAATAATATGTTCTTGATGTGGATTGGACTCAAAAACTATCTGCACCCGGGCGAAGCCGGGCCCGACAGCTAGTAAATGAATATATTAAAAACTTTCAAGGTAAAATGTTTAACTCGCTATTTCCGCCTTAATGTTCTGAACCAAGTAGTTTACCCAATTTTATATTAAAACCCTCAAAATTAAAGGCTCGTAACCAACGAAATAACAACATTACACGACAAAATCACGAAACCATTGACGGACAATTTTAAAACAATATTTTATAGCCAAAACAGTTTATAGTGACGTGTGTCCAGTCCAATTTGGACATGCATAACCACTTAACGTTTTCCGATACAAACGACCACGAATTATCATCCTATCAACGTTATTGCAGACCTCCAGTGACACGTGTCACAACTAGTTATAGAGCCACAAAGTTATCTGACCCGGTGAGAGAGTCGCTGTAATCGAATTTGTTGTTGCCATTAAAATAGATATTGCAATAAATGGGGTAAAGTAAGATTTTTCAATCCGATCAATAGTGTCGAGAAAATGACCAGTTTCATCTGCATATTATTTTTCCTTCACACGATTTCTAACAAATCGCTCCCCAAAACCGTTAAAAAAGTGTATCTGTATTCTCCTCCACAATCGAGAGTACGATTGCGGGGGGTAAGGCCATATCACAGGCCTTATTATAGAAATTCTAATAAATCGCTATGGTATGCAGATTTCCTCACGATGTTTTCCTTCATCATTATAGTGCGTATTTATTGACTATCAATACACGCATGAGTCCGAAAAGTCTGAAGTGGCATGTTGGCAACCGCGTTTGGTCCGTTTACCATCAGGCCACCACGCACGTACCGATAAATTTTAGTTTATGATTTGTACATCCATCTATTGTACTAGTACGTACAAAATTCTGTTTTCGTGGAATTTATTTTGTAAAGCTGTCAACACACACGTTTGGCGGCAGCTACGCGTTAATACAATTTTTCGAAGGGTATTATTGATGTCTGAAGACGCTTTTCTTCCTACGTAAAATTTAATACCTGAAGTCTAACGTTCCTAGCGTCACTTTTTAAAGTTTTCGGTATTTTTTACTAGTTTTAAAAAATGCAGGAAAACTAAATCAATGAGTAAACAACCAATGGCAGATATGTCAGCGACTGGCAGGTAGATTGACAATTCCAAATGACGTATTTGTTTCCACTTTTGGCCACCGGGCCAGATAACTTTGTGGCTCTATAAATGACTTTAACTGTCAAATTACTGTGTGCATCAGATAAAAATAAATTTCTATTATCAGGATATATCCAGACTGCTGCAGAAAACAAAGGCAGTTGTTAGTTTTAGTGATTTCGGACACAAGGCAACTAAAGCTTTCGCAAAAAAAATGTTGATTTTTTGATACTTATCACTGTGTTTGGGTGGTAAATATAAAATTAGTTTTTCCTAAAGTGTAACACTTTTATTTTTATTAAAAACGCTATGGTACGCAGGGGTTCAAATTAAATATTAATTAAGCAAAAACTACGACTTAAATACGATGACACTCAAAAATATTTGATAGAGTCGTCGCTTTTTTGCAGAATTTCTAGTTGTATTGTTTCTATACTGCCTCGGTGGCGTAGTTGTACTACGATACGGCTTACAATGCTGAGGTCTCGGGTTCGAATCCCGGGTTGGGCAAAGTGATATTGGATTTTTCTATTCATTATCAGCCCAGAGTCAGGAAATTGTGCCCGATATGGCGATAGGCTCGCCACCTATCACATCGTGGGACGGAACATACAAGGCGAAATGTGGGTGTCCTGGCACCTCTGCCTACCCCTTCTGGGAAAAGGCGTGGGTTTATGTATGTATGTATGTATTGTTTCTATAGTTAAACTGCCACTTAGCTTCGTTTTCGTTGCAGTCTCAAACTGCAACTCGGTATATTTGAATATGTGTCTTATCTGTCCGTCTCTTTCACTCTCAATATTTCTCTTCACAAGAATTCAACGGCTGATCATAAGACTCCACCAAAATCGCCATAGTATTATAGCTCTTTGTCAAACCTCCAACCCGTCTACCAATCACATGTATTTCCAAAAACCCCTCCTTATAAACATGGACATAATTTAATCAAACTCTATATTAAAATTACAAATTAAACACGCGTCAAACACATTACCTGTTTTATTTTATAAAGGTCGTTCATTAATGCGACATTTAAGAGCTGACATATTAATCAAGTCCTAAGTATTATACGAAAGTTCATTCTGATAACAGTCGGGTCAGAGCACTAATAACGTCCATCGAATGGTTATAAATTAGAAATATATGAATAGCATGTGTCGTAACTTTTATGGTAGCTTTTATTTCAGGGAATAAATGAAATTAGTGTTCCTTTTGACACCACCGGAATTCCCGTTCCGGTTACAGGTTTTAAAATATTCAAAGTGTCTGGTGACCTGTTGGTAAATGGATCAGAGATAGCGCCAATGTGTTCACGGTGGTCGCAGGTTCAAACCCAGTCTGTTCCAGGAGCATGAACCCCAGGGCACAGCTATAACATTTCGGAATCATCTGTGTATTGATAGTCAATCACCACGCACTATAACTATGAAACATAATGAAACCTGCATACTACAACGATTTGTAAGAAATTATATTATATGTATGTAAAGTCCCTCAATCCACTCCAGGCTAGCGTGGCAGACTATATGGATTTAACCGCTCGCGCCCTGTATTGGGTCATAATATATGTACAGATACAGATTTATAGCACGGATTTGCTTAGTATTTAACACAGGTATTTAAAAATAAGAAGCCAAAAAATTATTCTCAAAGCAAAATGTATACAAATTGTATGACTAAATTTAAATTCACTAAACATACCTACTTTGCAATTTTCAGACATAACGACATAATTAACGTCCAGTAGAAGTCCAAAACACATACCAAAGGAACTGACCCTTAATGTCAAGAATTTTCCTCGAAAGAATCGTGAATCAGCGTTTGAATTCGGTCAAGAGCCGCGCGTCGTACTATTGGCCTCTGCATGGCCCAACCACTGCCATAATAGACCAAGGCTCCTGCGTCATACATTATGCATAATGCCATCACGCCACCACCGGCGCTGATTACACCTGTTGCCAGATTCCAATCCACATCCCTAATCGAGCAATTAGGCCCGACACTAATTAGTAGCAAGAATACAGTTTCTCCCGCGTTCATGAATATTGAAATACGTTTTCGTAAGCCCTGTATTAGTATGCAGGCCTGGTCTCTACAACAATGGTGCAGAAGCTAATCGTTATTACGCAACGCGAACCGCCCGCGGCCAATGTCGCCGTCCACTCAATCAGAATATAGATTGTTGAGGAGAATCTGCGGAAACTGAAGCATTCTTTACTTGTATATAAGCGGATGGTTTTTCGTCAAACAGTATCATTCGTCTGCAAACATTCGGTGAAGCAACATGAAGTTCGCTATTGTACTCCTGATCGCCGCGGTGGTAGCTGCCGAGCCTCCTCGGTTTAGGCAAAACTACAGGTTTCAGAGGCAAGAAGTCGAGCCTACGAGTGGAGATGCTCCCTATCCAGCAGCTGGCTTCAGACCTGCGAAGGAATTCAACCTCCCATCTCGCCAGGAAACTGCTCCTCCAGCGGCAACCTACGGCGTTCCTGACAACAGCTACGGTGCCCCGGCAGAGACCTACCTGACTCCTCAACAAGAGTACGGAGTCCCAGAAAAAGAGGAAGAGCCTAAAGATGACGAAGAAGACCTCAAAGTGGAAGGCATCAAGGAGAAATTGCAAGAGGAACCCAAGAAGGACGCTGAGGTTGTGAGCTCACAGGGGTCTTACTACGTTCTCCTGCCAGGATCTCAGCTTCAGAGAGTGCAATTCCAGACCGAAAATGACGTAAGGAACATGGCTTACACCGCCCGTCTCGAATACAAAGACGAGGATCGCGCCCCGATCTACGTATACACAGCTGCTCCCCAGTACCAGCCTTCCGCTGCTTATGTTCAGCTATTTTAAAAGGTATAGTGTACGAAATGCAATTTAGATCGGGATAAACGTGTTAAAGAGATCTGTGTTCCACGAACCTGGATCGTCACGCAATCCGGCGCTCGGGTAATGCCAAATATATTTATGTAATTTATTCCGACAATAAAACCTTTGCGTACGAAATTCCCTGTGTTTTTGTTTATTTTCCATGTGTGTATGAGCAAACAACTGCATAAAATACAATCGTTTTGAAATATGTATCACTGACTGAGTTGCTGTAACAAAATTAGCATAATATAACCCCCAGTCGGTATTAATATATTATTATTCAAAATATAGAATTAACTGAAAAAGCAGCTAGTCTAGAGTACATTGGCATATTTACTGATAGAAAATTATTAGTCGACAACTGTTTTACTATTTTGTTTGTGTAAACAAAAAAAAATAACGCATTTATAACTCCTTAGTTACAAAGTTTGTCTTCTTGGACGATGTTATATAGGCCACGGTTCTATTTCAACAATATAAATTGTGATCATTTTACCAAATATTGTCAAGTTTTTCAAGGATTCTTTAGTCTGGTCAACTTCAACCGGCCCAACTTTACTCAATTTATACTTCAATTCCCTATTAATATTTCAGAATTCCTCATAACAAACTCCGTGAATATCACATACAGAACCATAACAAACAATAAACAATAACTAAAAAACTTCAACAAAATTAAAACTACCACACTCAGTTTCATTACGTAACAAGACATTGTTGCATTGCCGAAGCAGACATTAACATGACAATGGGAAACAAAATTTGTTAATTTCAGAACTTTCATTTCGTCAGTTGTGAAAGGATTTCGTGACCATGTTTGAGTAATTACTTATTTTAAGCTTAATGGAGCTGAAGGTTCGAATAAACACGAATCAGTGTTGTTTTTGCGGATGGGTTTAAAGACTTGTTATAAGTATATCATTATTTGCTTTGTATTTGCACAGAACACACAACACCCAATGGTAAATAAAATGGAAATTAGAAATTTCGTGTTTCTGTATATTACATACGATTGGTCACGATTTTTTCGTCGAATACAATACCAAGATATGCACCTACATAACATTTCATTTTTTAAATTCTGGGCAGACTGCCTCAGCCTCAGCCACAAATCAAATTAGTGCATAATAATATTATTTTTCATCAATCAACCATAAACGTTCATAGAAATGGCTATCTGACTTGAGAATTAAGTGCCATTCCCTTAAATTTATTTGATGATTTTATTGATTTTGGCGACGAAGTAACAACGTCCACACGAAAAAGATAAGCCGTACAGTATCTATAATCAGAAGTCCAAAAGCAAACAAAAACCTTCATTAACATTTACGACATTCACTTTCAGTATCGATACCTTGAAATGGTCCAATAATTTCCCCAAACCGACTGCAATTGACCCCAAAATAGGTCAAACACGTAGGTAAAGATTGCGAATCGGACTGACCTCATAAAATCCATCAAGATTAATTAGATAAGGTATAGTACGTGTCAATAAATGTCGCCGGGGAAGAAAATATTGCTTTTGGATTGCATTAAGCCTATTCGCCTACTGAAATAATCTTCCATAACTTTGTATCCTGTATTCTTGGTATTTAATATTGAATCAAAGTACAAGACCATTTTAATGTGTAACATACCGGGTATCTCAAGACTGCTACCGAAAACGAAGCCAGGTGGTAGTTTTAGTGGATACAAACACCATGCAATTAAAAATTTCGCATAGACACGCGACAATTATTTTTTATTATTTTTTAAATATCGTCATTTTTGGGTGGTAAATCCATAGTTCTTGCTAAAATAATAATTTAAACTCTTTTATACCTTAGAGTATTTATAAATAAAAGGATATACACTATTATTTTAGGTAAAAATGTATTTACCACCCAAATATGGCCAAAGCAAAAAAAAAATTAAAAAAAAATTGTCGTTTTTTTTTGCAACTTTTTCTGTTGCATTGTGTCTGAAGTCGCTTAAACTACCACCCGGCTTCGTTTTCGGTAGCAGTCTTGATATACCCTGTATAAATGGCACCTTTATTACAGAAACTAAGAAACGAAAAATAATTCAAACCCTGAAAACAAAAATGGCTTAACACAAAAGTAATGTATTATTTTTAACATGGTTGTTTATATCGTAGCAAAAATGGCATAACATAAAACAATTTAATTTACCGTGGCTGCTCGTACTTTCCATGCGGCGTTAAAGCTCATTTCTAGACAAATGACTGACATGGAAATGTACAGGTAAATATACAAACTATAGGAATGTAAATGGTGCCGTCACTTAAAACCGTTGGTTTTGGCTTAATGCCACTTTTGTTTTTAAAGTTCGGTTTGTGGATTTCGAAAACAATAATTATGTCTTGATACGGAAATTACGCCTAGAACTTTTTGTTTAACAGCTATTTTTAAGTACGTTTTACACAAATATTCTATTATATTGGCAGGATGTACCTACCATATAAATTCTCACAAATAGTATGTTATGTAGGTTTCCTCACGATGTTTTCCTTTACCGTTCTAATGCGTGTTAATTGACTATCAATACACACATGACTCCGAAAATTCACAGGTACACCCTGGGATTTGAACCGACGACCACCGCGAACATATTGGCAGCCGCGTCTGGTCCTTTTACGAACAGGCTAACACGCACTTACTAACCTAACAATAAGTTCAACTACTTATTGTTAAGTAAAACAAAGCAGATTATTAACATACCAGTCGAAATTCTGAGTCAAGAGCTCTACACAACACTGTCAATAGCAGAGAATGTGTTTACTATAAGGGCACTATTCATACTAATATTTGTATTCCATTTGCAATATCTAGTTTAGTGACGTCATTATTTGAGTTTATTGACCCTTCGTCTTTGATAAAATATATACTACATACAGGGTCCCGAATAAAATCACACACGAAAAGTGGCCAACGTTCTTATACTTATATATTTGAATTTCGAACTACGAGATGTAGCAAAAAGTATTAAACTATTTATTATCAACTTCAGGTAACAATAACTTTATTCCTTGAAATTAAGATTTAGTTTGTTCTTTCACCATACTAAAATCAAACAAGACTACACGCTTATTTGTGCTCTTTTTTCTCTTGTCATTTTTTAGGTAGTTACTTATAATCTAGTGTATATTTGATCGAAGCCCTGGGTTGAAGAAATTCCTATATTTAAACTGACAGATAAAGATTTAAATATAATTCAATGCATAAGTCCATTTTTATTCTACGCGCAACCTGTATCTACAAATTTTAGCAAGAGTTTACGTATAACACGGTCATTAACAAAGAACCTAATGACTACACAAAAAGCATATGATAGCAATCTTACTTTTACTTGCCTGAACTTAAAATTGGTGGTAAATAATCTGTATCTGTATCTGTATCAGCCCATATACGTCCCACTGCAGGGCACGGGCCTCCTCTACAATCGACAGTACGATTGAGAGTGGTTAGGCCATATAGTCCACCACGCTGGCCTAGTGCGGGTTGGCGGACTTACATACCATAGAAATTTTTTAAAAATCGCTATGGTATGCAGGTTTCCTCACGATGTTTTCCTTCACCGTTTTAGTGCGTGGTGATTGACTATCAATACACACATGACTCCGAAAAGTCAGAGGTGTGCCCTGGGATTCGAACCCGCGACCACCATGAACATGTTGGCAGTCGCGTCTAGTCCGTTTACCAACAGGCCACCACGCACACTTATAAACATTGTGTTAATTTATGCACTACGATCGTGAACAGAAGGGCAAATAGTTTGAACATCCTGTTGTGGCCCTGTACTGTAAAGTAGGACTCTCTATTCACTACTCGTCAGTCAAAGGTATACTCTACACTTTTACAAAAGCATTATTTTCTTTGCACTTATTTCAGTCTTCAATATACAGGGTCATTTTCCTTATACTATATAAATTTTAACAAAAGGTTCACAATCATGAATAGATATAGTCCCTAATTATATTTTTTTTTTATTGTTCTGTCACTATCATACTCACACATCAAGCTAAACGCACGACCATAATAAGCCCATTCATAAACTATACACACTCATATGCACGCGAGTCTGTTTTTTTTTTTTATATCTATGAATGGCGAGACGAGCCTGCCGTTCGCCTGATGGTAAGCGATACGACCGCTCATGGACAGTAGAAATTCTCCACATTCCACTACGCTTGCCATCTTGAGACATAAGATGTCGTCTTAATATATCCAGTAGTCACTCTGGCTACAAGGTGAAAATGAAGTGAGTATGAAAATAACCGGTGACCGTGTAGTTGATGTTGAGCACGATTTGACCATTGACATATTTTGAACTGGAAATAAATTACTTAGTACGTGTACAATTAAATATTTCCACCGTGCGTCAATTCGTATTATTCCCTTGAGATAAGTAGCAATTTGTGCATTTTGTAACTTCGAGAACTTAAAAATATAAAACTGAAATCAAATCAGCGGTAAAATCCGTAAATAATAGCTTTATTTCGATTTATAACATTGTCGTAAATCTAAAAAGCCAAAATATGCAGTCTTTAAAATATAACCCTGTAAAACATACCAAGGTATGCCATGGCACACGTAACACTACAATCTACGTAGGTACTCCGATGATCTCTTACTTCGTAACCTAACAGTCTTGCTTATGTAATCAAGAGAGCACAAACTGTTGCAAGTTCAACTTACTTTATTAGTGACAAAGTAGTGCTCTCTCGTTATACATTATTTCACTGACACGTTAATGATGCTACAACAAACCTGACGATAACTACAGTGCATAACAATAACGACCACAATGTCTCACTAATCGAGGCTTATGAACACATATCGAGCCTGAAACAGGACAAACTTGCGTGGTCCTTATGCTGGATTTTCCATAATTGTATGTGATGGCCGCTTTCCGGATGAATATTAATATCCTTAGTAGTCTCTAATTTTGTCACATAAAAGGCCTAAATGCCAATATTTCACCCTCATCGCTTGCATTTCTTACACCCTTTCCTAAAAAGTTGGCAACGAACTTACCATTGGCTTAACCCCTTTCAATTGTGGTCTCGACTGTAGAGGAGGCCTGTGCTGTGCAGTGAGTGAGTGTATATGGGCTAATACACATATTTACATAATATTTATACCCACTGCCAAAATTAATTACATTTTATAACATTACCAACTTCGTAAAAAATAATAACATAATATCCGCAACATCAGAAGTGTGCGTCTCCGATCATATTCACGACATGCGGTTAAAAGTAATTATCAACGTAACAATGTACTAAAATAGTTGAACAAAGGAATTCTACAGTGGAAACGCGAAATACCAGTGTCCAAACCACGTGTCACGTTTCGCAATGCCCGGGGAGATCTTAATTAAACTCCTTTTGGATTAATATATAGTCTAGTCACGTATTATTTCAGGTTTATTTAGGTTACCAGTTATGTTCTTGTTCTTGTTAGGCACAATGAAAATTAAAATACGGGTCGCGAATTTCAATAACTTTTTTGTGTAATTAGGATATTGGACAGCCTCCGTGGCGCAATTGGTTAGATGCCGGCTGTGACACAACAGGCCGCGGGTTCGATCCCCGCACCGAGACAAATATTTCTGTGATCCACAGGTATTTGTTTTAGGTCTGGGTGTTTGTGAGACCGAAAACTCTCTCGTAGTTCCTGATACCCACGACACAAGATCGATCTTAGTGTGGGGTCAGGACTATGTATGTGACTGTTGGGTGTATTATTTATCTCTATTTAAAAGTTGGGTAATACGTTCATATCTTATTAATAGTAGAGTATGGACAAGACCACCCACATGATGTGACAGCAATATATTGAAATACTGCTACAAAAAGAAAGGCCGCGCGTTCGATCTCCGCATCAAGAAAAATATTTACGCAGCTACAAATATTTATTTCGAATCTAGGATTGAGACGAAAAAGTGCCTCGTTATTATTGATATTCAACACATTTGGTATCTTATTATGGTGTCGCGACTGCACAAGACTCTCGGATATTTTAATTATTTATTTACTAAAACAAACACCAACCTAAATTAAAAACATCACCTGTCTAAAACATAAAACTGTTAGATACCGTAAAAGTTAACGTTTTATTGGCATTAAAACGTCTCGTAACTGTAGACGTGTCTTCAGTCCCGTGCGGAAGACATAAAACTGTTACCATTAATTACAAACCTGGCCTGTTCAACTTTCATTTACTTTGTAGTGTAAAAAATGGATTATTGGGATATTGGAACCCAAAATATAATATAGAGTTTTTGAAGAAGTTGTGGTATTTTTGCTCAGTTTAGCATTGAAGGATTTTTTTAACGAAATTATGTCAGAATTTTCTCACTCACGCGAGGCACACTAAATAAAGAATACAAGAAAACTACCTCAATTATTGTATAATATAAATATGCCAGAACCTCAGGAATTTTAGCACTTTTAAATAACACTTTCATTATTGATCATATGCATCGCGGCATACAGGAATTATGGAACACATACATATAAGTGTCTTAACTTCAAAGCATATCATATAATGTAATAGTTTGTCGACACTACCTTACCACACAACATAAAAAGCAGAGTAATTTATTGACCTGACTGGATCAGATCAAATAGCTAACAAATACTGTGCTATATCACGAAGTGTCACTTTACCATGCAATTATCAATTCTCCGATCTTTTCCTGACCAGATCGAATAGTCTGCGGATACTGTTATATATCGAGAAACATATTTATCACGAAACGATCAAACCTTCGATCTTGACCTGGCCAAATCAAACAGCCAACGTATACCGTTATACATCGCGAAACGTCACTTTACCATGAAATGATCAATTCCACGATCCAGCCACGACATATCCACAGTATTGGCTATTGACAAGCTAGTAATGGAAGGGCGAGTAAAGCTGGACGTTGTCTGCATAAACCAATTAGTGGCATGTATAACAAGGGGAGGCTTTAGCCAATTGGATCCCATAAGCCAATTTCCTTGTATTGCAAGATATTGCGGTTTCATCTTTGAACGTGCAGTTTAAGATTGTGTTTCTTTTAAGTGAGGAAGGAAAAGTTTTCTGTACAACTTCTTGGTTTTATTTATCTTTTAATGTGCATCATTTAATTAGGAAGCAATGAAATAGTTACACTATGTGTCGCTATATACAACTAAACACTGAGTGCTTTGCCGCCGAATAAAAGTTGATTCATTTTAATAGCGATTTGATACAAATGCAAATTCATGGATATGAAATCATTTATTTAAATATTTGATGAAAATGTTTATATTCTTATCTATAAACCTTATTGTTGATAAATATAAATCTGACATTATAGCTGACAGTAGTGTTATTACTTTATTATTTAATATTACTACTTAACTCAACAGCACATTAATCGATGGTGGAACTTCTCTCTACGATCACCTCTCAGGCATAATAAAGTTAAGTAGATATTCGATTCAGCCTTATAAGTAATCTTCATCAATTACAGTAAATACACTGTCGAACATACACCTCGCCCGAATATCAATGACATTTACATACGACTAGCCTTACGAATAATTCATACTTTAGCTGCGGCACCGTTTTCAGAGGACTTACAGACGGTGCATTAGAGACCTACTAAATCTCGTAACCGCCCTAATCCGTTTATTATATTTTACACTGGCGTAAGTCTCATTAGAAGCCTCTTTAGGGGCCCTACTATATAAATCCGAAATTCGAAGCTTCGTGACGTTTTTCGTTTCGAAACCTACTCTGTAACACGAAATTCGAATCTTCGGATCGAAGAATGAATGATTCGAATATATCGGCAATACGAACATTTACATTTTTATTTACTATATTCATCCGAAACGAAGTTCGAAACTTCAGACGAACGAAGTTTGTGACGATACGCATATACCTACTCTGTAAATGTTCGTATTGCCGATATATTGGAATAATTCATTCTTCGATCCGAAGTTTCAAATTTCGTGTTACAGAGTAGGTTTCGAAACGAAAAACGTCACGAAGTTTCGAACTTCGTTTCGGATTTATATAGTAAGGCCCTAGATCTCCTATCGCACAGTACGTGTTAATCAAGAAAACTGTTTTAGAGACTTTCCCGCCCACACACCCAAAACTGCAACTCCTGTCGGCCAGGATCAATAGTGACACGCCAAGATTGACACTCAAACTCCGGGAGTCTCTTAGGGACACTTGCTTGTCTTTAACCTGCATCGAAATTAATCAGAAAGAAAAAACAAATAGGAGGAGTTCGAAACAAATAATTGTCCACTCCAATGAAAACTGTTTATCAACTGCCTTCCAATTACAGGTAACATCAGATCAAATTGTTTCATAATTTCGACAACATAATCACTAAACATGTTCCCAATAGCTCAAAACCACGTCACGTTAACAACGTGGTTGATTGTAAACCAGTTGTTGCCGAGTTACGGTTCGCAGGATATTAAAACTTACTGATTGAAATTGTGTTTGACGCAAATCTGCTTCAACGTAGCGTGGTTTAATCATTTAGAAGAGAATTTCGTAATAACACTCAAATTCTAGTTTAGATAACTTATGAAATTCCAAAAAAAATATTATTTTACGTACACTGATATTAAATGGAAAGACTGGATCTTGAATATGCAAATCTTACGATGACTGTGGAGTAATATTTGTTTTTATGCTGAATTCGGAGAAGGTCCGTTTTAAAATTAAAGCCAAAATATAAAAACTAGGCTCGCGAATGAGGAATGAACAATTGCAAGTGGTATAAATATCTTAAATTGTTTTTTGTTCTACAACTAAGAATGTTGAACTGAAATTAGCTATAAAGTTCATCAATCAACTTGCTTGCTCAATTAGATTATCGTGGTGGAATAACGCTAAACAATTGGAGAAATATCGGTTTATATAAAGAATTAGTCAATAATTATTTAGAAAACCGCTATTATAATTACATACTTTTTTTTTGCAAAATTTACGGTTTGTAAAATTAAGTGAGCTCTTATGCTAAATATTATCGATTCCATTGAAAAATATTGAAGAATATTGGTGATCAATTCACGTGGTGAGAAAAATCACCAATTGAAGTAAACAAAATGGTTGCAGGCCAAAATAAAAATCACGATTGGATTTGACTGTGACAGGATTAACATAATTGAGTTTGTCATTAATTGATTTCTCAAATTCAATAACAAGAAGCTAATACTAATAATCATTACGACATAATGAACAATTAGTAAGCTGATTTCTCGCTGGGAGCTAAGTGCTAATGCTGTAATTTACAGATTATGCATATCCAACACGCGTAATCCTGTCAAGCATATACATCAAACATGTCCCCAGGGTGAGAATAATGTTCCACTTAATATAATGTATCAATCAATAATAATGGCAATATAATTAAACATAAACACGATGTTTGAGCTAAAACTATAGGTAAAAATTAAATATGAAAATAGGTTTGTTGGTGATGCAATTTTGATAAAAATCATCAGATATGTACTGGGATCAAACGAGATGAAAATAAATAAATCAATTACATGCAAGAATCCTGACATAGTCCTGACCCCACACTTAGATCGGGTTTAACTTATAGATCTCACGAACACGGAGACCTGAAACAAATACCTGTGGATCCATCAAATATAAGTCTCTGTGCGGGGATCGAACTCGCGGTCTCACGTTTCACAGCCGGCGTCCGACCAACTGCGCCATTGGCTGTCATGAAATAATAATAAAATAAATAATTCATTTACAATTAAAGCTGTTCGTACAATATTGGTGATCGTATATGGAGGAAAAACCAAATAAATATGTACGATAAAATTTAACATTACTACTAATCATAGCTATAGATCGTCTACGATCTTTTGGGCTTTGAATGCTTTGTTCTCATGCTGTTGTCAGAATAGTAGGAACAGTAATTATTCTCTATTTAACGCATTGTTTGAGATATGTTTTCATAATTTAAACAACACGCTTTTAAAGTCAGAATTTAACAGTATTAACATGTCCAATATAATAAAATAAGAAAAGAGAATAACTGTTCCTAATATTTTGACAACAGCTTACCAACCACGCATTCGCCAAAAGATCTTTGACGATCTATACTAATTTTATGATTTAAAATGTCAGATTATTTTTATGACAAATGTCAGTAAATAAATCTTCAACATGATCAGACGAACTTTAATAAGTAGAACACCCATTACACTGATATCTAAAGATAAAACAATATGTGGATGGATTGCAAATATTGTGATTGTGCAATGTAAGTTTAAATTCAATACATTTAGCACTGCATATACATACAGCTTCTTTCATAATGAAACTATTGATAATAGTAATTTTTGATGTCCTTTACTAAATTTGCTCAGTCTGTTATAAAATCAGCAAAATTCGAATTAAATATTAAAACATTACGCTCAGAATCTTTTCAACTCAAAGGTAGAAACATAGAAATCCCAAACTGTGTGTTTGTATGTTACACACACATGATGTGTGATATACTTATATTCTATTATTTATTAATTTATAATACATAATACTTATATACATATTTTTGCATATACATCAATGAGTACCCTTTCTCTCCTTTTTCTTATCTCCATCATATAATATAGCTGCAATTCTTTTGTTTTTTTTTGGTGTTTATTGTGTATATAACAAAGAGAAAAACATGTAAATAAATAAATAAATCTAGAAAAAATCACGTTAGCAAAGACATCACTTTACGCAAGTATTAAGGAGAGCACTGTTAAGGAGCACTACCCTAGTTAAGCCCGTCTATTCCTACAGTAGTCCAATGACACAACAGTACGACTACCATTAGTGTTTATTTCAGGTATACTAGTATTCATAGGATCAGCGACGATCCTGAACTGCATGTGGTCTCCGGACTACGCGACATGGGACTTCGACAAACTGGCGCGCATCATGTACCTGTACGATTACCAAGCTTGTGGCTACAAACTCGCGGTGGTGAAGGCTATAGCAAACCTTCGGTTTAGTAACGATACCAGAGGATTCAACGTAATACCACTCAGATGGACTCCGGCTAGAGTCGCTGTATCTACCAGGCTATCGACTAAAACTAGAATGTTAGTAATTTTAATAGCCAACTGAACCAAACGAGTTAATAAACGGATGTCATTTTATTATAAGAAGCGAGCGCAATGTAATGCCAAGCAATGCATTTGTGATTCAAGGTGTTGTTTGGTTTTGCCACTGTTCATGAGCGGTCGTAACGCTTACCATCAGGCGAACGGCATGCTCGTCTCGCCATCAACTGCAATAAAAAAAATAAAAAACAATTTATAGTTATATACTCACATATGAGAGACCTACCACCAGTAAAATGCTTGGTATTACACCGCGCTTGCCATTCTGAGACATAAGATGTTAGATCTCAATATGTCCAGTAGTTACTTAGCTACAATGTCCTTCACACCGAAACACAACAGTGCATTCACACTGCTGTTTGGCGGGAGAAATAGACAATTGCGGTGGTATCTACCCAGGCGGCCTCTCACATATGAGAAACCTACTAGTAAAACTCTATAACTTCCTTCAATAAACTGAATCAATCTATTTTACAGCTATATAGAAATAAGTCTAATGGTCCACGTGATTTGGATGATAATTACCATCGGTTTCCAATTCTTCATCAAGAACACTACCAAAATCCAATACACTAAAGTGAGTCTCGCCGTTTTCTTCTACGCAACCGTCTCCGTGATCATCTTCGACCTCTCAATGGGTATCGTCAACATCGCCCATATCAAACGATGTCTCACCAAAGGCATGGTATTGAGGTACTAGCGGCTGGAGCGTGGAGTTGCAATTAGTCACCTATGACGACTTTGCTGGATGGCTTCCAATAGCAGCCTCATTATGCTGGATGAGAGGCGTCCTCTTATTAGCCCTGAATATTTACATGTGCAAAGTTGTATATTCCATACGAAGAAAGATTCAGAAGAAGGAACTTGGTAAGAGATTGAAGCTAATCGGAAACCCACCAATACCTGAACCTAATACTAGTTTTAAGCCTGACGAGGATGTTCTCTATTTTAGGTCAGGTGAAAATACGCCGTATGTTAAAAATGTCCGTCAAAGATTGTTTTTCGACTGAATGTTAATTTAATTTTAATTAATAAAGCTTTATAAGTTACAGTGTTTGAATAATTATTGTGTATTTACGATACTAATAGAAGATAATTATTTAATTTCAATATTCAACCATACTACAAAAATTATAAAAAATATTGATAGAAGAGGAGTTCGACGAAATTCATGTCCATAACATAATTTCAGTCATTTTCATTTCCGGTTCTCAATCTACTTTAAGCGTTAAGTGTACTCCTATCCGTCTAATTACAAGGTTTATTAAGTAGCAGCTTAATTCTCTGACAACAAAGCAATCAATATTTAATCAAAATGTCGATTACTAAATGTCCTTTGAGAAAATCAATTTCAGTCAATTTACTGGGGAGGCCATTAAATTTTTCATTAACACCTCGTTCCGAAGACTCTGGTCATTAATTTGGGACTTGGACCGTAATCAGGGCAGCGAGTCAACCCCGTAACGTCAAATTGGTTCACGGCCCACTCGATTCCCGATCTTTGGCAGTTTACTACGGGAATTCTCCTAGTCAATTTATTCGGTGTGATTTATTTGAGACAAAATGACTTCATTAGGGCTCTGGAGTGTTTTTGCTATCCTGGTACAAAGTAAGTTTTGAAACTACAGAAGTTGAACAGTAAATTAGCCCTTTGGGTTTATTATTTTAGCGAAAATCATGACACGAGCACTGGCCTGATGGCTACACTACACAAATCATAAGCATTGTATTGCTCTGTATTATGCTTATTGCTTCAAGAAGTTAATAAGAAGTCTTGTAATGTCCTAATAGTATTTAAACAACGCTTATGCCACAGATACAGTCTTATATAGCACCGCTGACAAATCGATGGTATTGAGACGGTTCCTAGCATACATGGGATCACAACAAGGATCTATCCAGCTAATACTGTTACTAGTTTTACAACAATCATAAATTATAAGCAATATTAGAAATAATGCATACACAATGCACATCTCATGTGAAATATTTAAGTAACTACAAACATTCTTCTCAATCGACTTCTTCCATTGTCGAGTGTATTGCTCAGTCCTCCTCTGTAATCGATCGTTAAATATAATACTGATAAATGGAGCCTTCTTTGTTCTTCTTTCTAGCTATGTTCTCCTTGATCATTAGCTGGTTGACACTCGACTGCAAACTATCTCCATCAGCCTACGAATTACACGAAGTGACTCTGATGAAGTTGCTCTACTTGTACGACCCTGAAGCCTGTGGTAGACTCCACTTCTACAATTATACGTTTAAGATTGATAATAAAATGTATACCAGTGTCATATGGCCGGTAAAGAATGAAATTTCTGCTAGCTTCAGAAGGTATCACAAACTTTAATTGTGCAATTTTGTTATTATTCTGATGAAAAACATGAAATAATGATTTAGCAAACTCTAATAAAGTTCTATAAGGATATTCTAAGTTTATTATCTTATTAATAAGATAGTTCATACTATGACTAGTGTAAATCTGTATTGTATAATTTGTGAGACAAGTAAATTTAAAAAAAAATATAGAGGGCTCAAGTAAAATCACAAGTAAATAACAATTTTTATTAAGCCGTGCATTGACTTTCCAGGGTATTATTATCATCTTAAACCTTTTAACATAATCATACACTTATATTAACGTTAAATTATTTTACGTATATTTTACAATCATGCGGTCATCTGCGCTCCATTCTCCAACTCAACCCCCTAAAGAATATACTATAAGATTGTACAATTACAGCAAAATCCGCATCTGGCTGGCTTTCCACCTCATTTGGACGGTATTTGGAGTGGTGAACATGAGCCAAGGATCCCGACCTTGCGGCTTCTACGCGACGCTAGTCCCATTCACATTGACTGGTATCGGGTTGCTGGCAATCGACGTGGTATACGCAGTTCTGTTCTTGATGGATACCAAATATACTAATAGTGAAGGTAGGTGTTATCTTCTGAAGATTTAAAGAATACCCGCGTTTTTCAAGAGCTTTTCTCTAGAGTTTCTATCGGATAACTTGTGAAGGTGAACAGATAGTAGGGCGTAACAAAGGTTAGTGTCTACAGCGAACACTGTTTTTTTTTTATTGCAATCGGTGGCGAGACGGGCATGTCGTTCGCCTGATGGTAAGCGATAGCCGATACTACTACTCATGAATAGCAGGCTGGCAGCTTGGCATTTCACTGCGCTCGCCATCCTGATACATAAGATGTTATGTTTCAATGTGTCCAGTAGTTACTCCGGCTACAATGTCCTTCACACCGAAACACAATAGTGCATTTACTACTATTTGGCGGTTTTACTAATTATCTGTTGATGGTGGACACAATTTATACCAACCTAGATAGAATAAAGGTTTAATTTAGAAAGCAACACGCGTGTGTCGCTAGGGATCTCTATACAGATGGATCAGAATATACTACTGAAATAAATAAATCTATTTAACTTTTTTATTGCCTAGGTCTGGCTGATGAGCAAACAAGTCACCTGATGGTAAGTGATCACTACTGCCCATGAACATCTACAACGCTTGGATTGCAGATTTGTTGCCAATTGCTATCCTATCAAATTGGAAAGAGAGCAGGAAGGAAAAGGGATGGCAAGAATAATTATAGTTCTTAAAAGCATTAGAATCCCAGACAGCATTATCGTCTAAACTACTTCGACAACATTTACAAATCAAATTATTTTCATCTTGACTTTTACCAACCTCTTCACTTTCATTAAATAAGCAAATCCGTGAAAGATTTTCGATTCGACCTCCTTTTATTACTGACCTTTCCCAATCACCACAACTTGACACATAATAAAAGCCTATTTTCGTTTTATTGCTAGATTCTCGCCTACTTTGCTAATTTGAAGAAGTTTGAATTATGTTTAGACATACCAGCGACATGGAGTTCTTTTTGCGAGTATTTTTGGCATTCTATTAAAACTTTCTTCGGTGATTTAAACTTACCACTATTATTTTATATCAGCCTATTATAAACTTTCTACTGCTGAAAAAAAATCAATTTCGCATAGTGCTGGTGCACGTAGTTCAAATACCTTTCCAAATAATTTCAAGCAATCCGTATTTTCGGTCACTGTAAAACACGAGCTATAATAAAAATACGATAATATGCTTAATTTTGAAAAGCCAAAAGTAAAGGGTCAGACAACAATGTATCCTAAATCCGGTCCGAAACGACATAAACAAAGGAAATTCAAAATTATAATAAAGAAAAGAAAGTAAAATAGTGTTATTTTGCTCATAACTTTCCTAGATGAATTTCTACCACAGATCACTCCGAAAATTCTAAATATAAAAACAAACGCATAGGCTATATAAAGTCTAAATCATGTAATACTCGTACTAAGTATAAAAGTTCCTTTATTTTACCGGAATGTTAAAAAATAATTTAATTTCACCTTTCAATTATTGCTCTGAACTCGTTTTCAAGACTTTCTTGAGTATCCTTACATTTCAGAATCGAAGTAGCCTCGGTTATTTCAATATCTAATTGGATATCTTCTTATGAAATTTCATTTCAACATCTGGTTTTACAAAAAATATATTTAATTTTTATGAAGTGTTTTATGTTATTAATGTAAATTAAACATATAATATATGTTTATAATTACTTTACAACTCGGTTTGATACGGAGGTTACCTCACGATGTTTAGCTGCATGAAAAATGCGCCCACCCACACTAGGTCAGCGTAGTCGTCTAACCACTTTCAATCGTACCCTCGATTGAAGAGACCCGTGTCTTGCAGTGGGACATTTAAAATACAATAAAATTCATAATTGAAAAATATTTAATAGGCCGCCATTTAATCCCAAACATTGCACAACATGGGGCTGTTTATTTTAATATAATCTCAATGACGTTTAATCCGTATTCAACAACATTGCTTATTATACACCGCATTTGAACAAAATCTAGCACAGTGCAAGTACATGTATTCAAAACTGTTTGTACAAAAAGGGCTTTGGAAACCAAATCAGTGTTTTCCGATGCGGGATCATGCGTACATATTCACGTAACGCCGGCAAATGAGGTCGGGGATTATGCATTTACAGGGGTTTCGATGATGGAAAACATCGTGAGAAAAGAAAGCTTGTGTACAATGTGCGTATGGAACTTGATTTATGTTTGTTTATACCCGACACCCGTAATCTTATGAATATTAATTCATTCCGTTCGGTTTGCAAAGAGATTTAGCTGGTAAGTTGACAAGTTGCTGAATGCAAAGGATATCATCAATGTATTGACTCAATTCTCGCATTTAGATATTTATTTGTCATAAAAAGAAAAACGAGAAAATCTAGTCACTTCAAAAGTCTCCAAATGTACAATCTCTTTCTTCTACCTATCATTATCCCGGCGGGTACCAGGGTCCTCCCTCCGGTTAATTCTTGTCCATTTCGCCCGATCTTTGCGGTACGGCCGTTGACCGTCATATCTTCTTGGTCCAGCCGTCAGTCGAGGTTCCAGAATGTTGAGACTCAGGCAAAGTACTCCTGTGTGTGAAAACTAGTAAGGCACCTCATACCTCAAATATTCGTATTAAACTAAGATCATACCACAAATTCAATTCACGCGGTAGTTTCCAGCATAATATTCAACACGACCCAGAAATCGAAGGAGACGTTAAACACGATCAAATAGCGGCAGAGAATTCACACGATCCATTTACCGGTGCATCCGACGAAGTTAACCCAAAGCATTTTATCCCGGCTTTTAAAGAATTCCATACAAGTCGTACTCAAGCTCTGTAATGGATGGCTCTCGAATAGGCATCAGATCGCTTTGAAACTCGGTCGCATACTGTTTAATCTCCGGGCAGGGAATCCAGACAGTGCTATTGAGTATGGTATACTCGGCAAGTTAAAATGATTCCGAGTAATGAAATTGTATGTTGCGTCTCGAGTGCATTTATGCTTTGAGGTTTAATATTACGTTGAAGGTACTTTACGAAGCGAAAAACACGATAACTTTTGAAGTTTTATATCTTTGATGTCAACTGCTATAAACGACTTTCACTATGAAAAGGATCTAAAACTATTTTTCGATGTTTGAAACTAACAAAATTACTATCTGACATCAAAATTTCTTGAATTTTATGACCGACTTTACTACCACAAAAATATCAGAAAACACTCAGGCTAAAAAAATATAATTTTTAAGCTCCAAACTATAATCACAGATATCGAATCACATAATTGCTTCATCAAACCATTAATATTTTGCTTCCTTTAGCTTCCATCCTTCGCTACATAAACACCGACAGACACTTCATCCATTCAATCACCAAGATAGCTCCCCTGCCGATCCATTCCGAAGATGAGGACACCTCCTGGATCTCCGTGCTGCTGGCCTACATCAGCGTGAGGGGCATCGTTCAGTGGATCATTAACTTCTGGATCATAAAGGACAATTACTTTGAGGGGCTGGCTTTGTATCGTAAGTATTAACTACCAAAAATTTTCGTGGTTTAGCTCTTTTTTCTATTGCAATTAAAGGCGAGACGACCACACCGTTCGCCTGATAGTAAGCGATACGACCGCTCATAGACAGCAGTAATACCAATCAACACTCTTCGTATTATTAGAATTTAGAATTTGGAACCAAGTCTAACAAAAGTAAAATAGAAAATACAACATATGACAGAATGTATAACCACAAATAGCTGAAGAGCTAACTGAAAATATACTGGTTTTGAAGGATTATGTGGAGAAGTCATAGTCAGATTATTGATATTATTTAGAGGATATATAATAGCAGATGGAATTCTGAAACGTCAAACTATGCAGGGCCATACTTGTTTTATATAAAGCAAAACACTGGCCATAATATTAGATATACCTACGAATGTAAGGAAAGGTAACCTTTCAAAGTAGGTACATAAATTGTATTATTATTAAAAGCATCATCCCTATTATGGCATGAGCTCAGTTACAACATTTTAAACGGTTTAACATTTTACAGGTCGACTTCAAACACAAATGCCGAAAGACAAGTTGACATCGAGAAGTTCCAACTTTGCTCGATTGTCTGTATGAATATTTTAATAAACAAAACATAATAAACGTATTTTGGTTATTGTATACTATCAAAGCGGCAAAAAAAGCAAAAAAAAAACATCTGTTATATAAAAGTATCTGCAGTTTTTTTTTTATTATTCTTAATTAAATATAGACGAACCTAAATTCGAAAACTCAGTATTGCATGTCCTGAGTTTGAACCCGCGACCTCCAGTTTAACAGTTCGATTCTAACCAAAATTGCGTTCGTATTCACAGAACAGTAAATAATACAAAACTAATTTAATTCAAAACTTTTAAAAACACATTCATGTTTCGTTTTTGTCAGTTTGGAAAACTCATTTTGTGGCCTTTCAATCAAATAGTTTTCAATTTAGTCCGTTTTTGTAACACATTTTTGTTTGCATAACAGTTCTGGCTTCACTAAATTACTGCTGAAATTGAAAAATATTTAGATCTGTATAAACCATTGTAAAATTTTGACAGTGAAAAATGGATCTGGTATTTTATTTATGAATACTATAATATTCAGATGTATGAAACATTAAAATCACTGTTGTAGGAGGTATTACAACTGTTATGGTTACCAAATAACCATAACAGTTGTAATACCTCAATGCCATAACACTATTCGTATGTCACATTCTTAAAAATAATGCAGAACTATCAACTTGTTTGCGACAGTTTTGAGGCTTGTTTGTTCGCATAGGAACTGATAAAGTTGAATAACGTCTCTTTGGAAAGTAATAAATATCGTGGAGATAAAAAGATGTTGCCTTTGTCCTTTAAAATACTTAAAAGTCATTGATCGTTTCGTGAAACAACATAAACATCATTATTTATTATATTTTTAACTAACGCTGACGACGCTTACACGATCAGTTTAGACCAATTTATTTTTTGCAAAATAGCATAGGTAATCATTGAAGACACATAAGGCCAAACAGACAATTAATCTTAATAAGACTGTGAAATTTTAAAAATGGTTGTAATAATCACTCGCAAATAAACACAGTTCTATTCGTAAATGGAACAACAAAGATCGAATTTTATTAATATTTTAATGGCGATGGTCATATCCCTCAAATGACCACCTTAATCGCAAGTCGTTCCATTTAATCAAATCAGATGTCAAAAGCAGCCAAGCCGAAATAAAAGCCTTTTTAAACCAACCAAGAAACACCGAGACCCCTTTTTCAGTGACAACCTTATTATCCCTGACCTCACTAAAGTATAGAAAAAAAGGTAAAAAGAATTTTAAAAACATTTACCCCATTCAAGCCCGCAAAAGCGAAACTATTTGCAAATTGTAACACAAAACCTCTACTGCTCTGAATGGAAGGGAAGCAATTAAACCCGCCCTGTATAATAAACGAGTAATAGACACATTTGTACGCGCTAATGATGCTTGATTTATTCTACAAAAGAAAAACTGACTCTCAACCCGGTACTAAATGACTATTTAGTAGTGTCTTCTTTTATTCCGCACTGGTACTTGGTAGTGTCCTATAAAGGTCCGGACCTAATTGGCTATTACACAGCTCTTAACTCTTATGTTGCTAAAACGTGTTATTTAGTTTAACCGGATTAAAGGCTTTGGATAAATTAATGAATATGTGTTTTATTTCAAAACCACGACAAAAATATACGTAAATACTTTTGTTTTAAACTTAAGCCGCTTAAATGGTAAATTGTGTGGTTAACCGAGTTGGGACGAAACAGTATTTTTGTCAACATTCAAAAATTTACTATAAGTTGAAATTTATTTGTATAAATTTGCTTTTAAATGTGAATCAAATTCTGTTATTTGATAGCATTTAATGTTTCAGGCAGTCAGACGAGTCCCATATCATCACGCTATAACTAATAGGATAGGAAAGCTGTATTAAAAAATCTAGCATAAAGGAGGAAATTTTATTCGTTTTTCGTGTTCAACATCTAAACTGACAGTCGGAATTTTGGTCGCCATTTTGAAAAGTATATCTGGACCCGGGCGAAGCCGGGCTGGCCCGCTAGTTACAAATATGTATACGATCAAAACTCTTTGTTTTAAATGGGAATTCCTACTCTCTGTTACCTACTAGAGCAAACAGGTATTTCAGTATGAGATTTATTCCACGTGGACATATGTAAGGTGATATAGATCCTTCGATAATCAAGATTAGTCGGTAACCTAATATATCTGGAAACCAAACAATAACATCGTTTACGTAATTAGCATAACAAATGAAAGCAATCCATTACCACACAACCCAAATACTGCCATGACAACAGTAATTAGCGAAGTAAGATGTGTAAAACTGAAGATTTCAAACAAATATTTACAACACAACCGTTTCTAACATTTACAATAGCAAAATTTTAAATGGTAGAAATTAGGCCTGCTATTTTAGCGCTGCGTAAGGTAAATTAAACTTTGTGACCGTGATCATTAGATGCTTTTGTTTTCTCTACTTTTTTAAGTTCCTGTAGAAATAGTAATTTGTGTGCATAAAATTCCTAATGCGTGATGTGGTTTTAAATTATCGTCAGATAGGCAATTTCTGCACCCTATGGAGGGCCCTTGCGTTTATCAAAAAATATGAGTAATATTACTTTCATACAAATAATTCATACAATAAATTTAAATTAAATTTAATATTTCATACAATAAATTAATCTGTAGGTATGTAATAATTGTATTGACGATGGTAAGCTCCTAAAGTTGATTCCCATGTAAGACAATCTAGTAAGTGTATGATATTCGAGAGTTAGAGGCGACTTGCTAGAGATTGGACAAAGTGGTATTTTGTTCCTTGTCATTTGCTATAAAGATTGACATAAAGTAAGCTAACAGATAAGAAATAATTAGACCTATGTTAATGGTTTCTTAGATTTACGCGAATGTTACACATTTAAATAAAACTATTATTTACGGATTTTATCGCGGATTTGGTTTAATTTTACATTTTTTGAGTTCCCGACGCGACGTTTCGATTACTTTACAGCTTTCGTGGTCAGTCCGCCCCGTGATAAATAATAGTTTTATTTCAATAGACCTATGTTGAGGTTTACGCGACGGATATACATTACGTGACTTGAAGTTTAAATCTACGCTGATCATGAATCGCATAAAATTTTAAAAAATCTTGAACTTCTTTTTAAGCAATATTTATGCCCTGACTTTATTAATATAGATTCATACAAGTAAATGACCTTACTAATTTGGTATTACGCCTTGTTGAAGAAAAACTTACTTTTATCTTTTACCTTAATTATTGAACGAACACCCGCTCTTTACCATCAATTCATCACATTTAGTAATAAAGAATAACAAAAGAATCCCATATAACATAACATTTATTAAATGAATCGTACATTACATTTGCATTACATTCTTTGGTTAATTCGGAGAACTGTATTAAGAACCATTTAAGGTCTGAACAAAAGAAGTGGCGCTCTCTCCCTGTACTGCAGTCTAGCTGTGTACCTCATGTTCTGGATGTCATTCTCCGTCGCAAAATCCACCTTCTGCAGCTGACCATTCGGCAGAAGAACATAGTAAGTACCAATACTCTTCTGAACTTCCACTGGACCTTCTAACTTTTCAGCTTGGGGATTTTCAGTGGTAGGAGCGTCAGTGGTCGGAACTCCGTATGTATTATCAGGAACTCCATAACTGGTTGGAGGCGGGGTTTGCTTCTGAGGGAGCTCGAAAGCAGGTCCATCAGGCTTCCATCCAGAAGGAGGGTATGGACCACTCTGGGCTTGCTGGGGAGGTCCATAAGTCTGCTCAGGAGGTCCATAAGTCTGCTCAGGAGGTCCGTAAGTCTGCTCAGGAGGTCCGTAAGTCTGGTCAGGTGTTTCGTTGGGTAGTGTGAATGGGGCGCCAGAAGGTTTCCATCCAGAAGGCGGATAAGGTCCAGATTCAGTAGTAGCTTCAGTTGGAGAATCCGTGGTGGTCGGGGCCAATTCTATCCGCTGGGACCTGAACCTCGCTGGTCTGAACCGAGGCAGGTCAGCGGCTGCCAAACCGAGCACGACACAAATCACTACGAAATTCATCTTGGATGATTGTTCACCGAATGATGCTGATTGGATGCAACCCGTCCAATTTATAGGATGATAGCTGCTTTATGAGTCTTTGTTTTATCATAAATGGTAAGGTGGTGGTTAATGCTGGTCACGTATATGGTGACCGCCATTGACCGAACGTCACCAAAGCCTTGGTAGCGCGTCCAATGCCGTCTGATGATTAGGGTACGTGCTCCTAATTAATTAATTATGTAAGGTCCCGTCGTTTCGACGCTGACGTAGCCGACGAGGAAAAATAAATTATCTTAGTTTCGGGAATAATTATTAATTACAATGTGCTAACAATATTAACGGTAGAAAATTTATGAATTTTGCTAATTTTTCTTGTGCTATTTTCGTACTATTATATTACGTTAAAGTTTGTTCTTAGCATAACTTAACATGAACTGATTATAATTTTGTATTTTTATTACAGTAAATGTGAAAGTACTGTTGAAATAAAAAGATCAGCATTTGTGCTACTGTGAGAATACGCTACTAGAATTATCTAGTGTAATAATAAACTAGTACCTATATATTCCATCTGTATCAGCCCATATACGTCCCACTGCAGGGCACGGGCCTACTCTACAATCGTAATCGATTGAGAGTGGTTAGGCCATATAGTCCACCACGCTGGCCTAGTGCGGGTTGGCGGACGTACATACCATAGAATTTTTTTTATAAATCGCTATGGTATGCAGGTTTCCTCACGATGTTTTCCTTCACCGTTATAGTGCGTGGTGATTGACTGTCAATACACACATGGTTTACAAACAATATATTTACAATACAAATATTGTATTATAGGATACTATTGAAAATTTGATTATCATTTTTCTTTCTCAGTATGATATGTTAAGCATATTTTAATAATCTAGTAATAAATTCGGTGTACCTATTCAAAACACAGACTTCAATGTAAACAAACCGATCGATAAAACTAATATTATGATTACCATAATCTAAAAAACAAGCTTCTGATGTTATTCTAATACTTGGCCTAAACAAGCAAAATACATATTGGTTATTTTTCAGATATTTTTTTTTTATTTATTAACAATACGCATATTTTCTCTCGCAGTCCATGATATCCACTACACAAGTCTCGATCTTAGTATGGGCTCAGGGCTATGTATCTGAATGTTAGGTTATTACTTTATTTACATTTATTTATTTTGATTATAACGTTGTTTGTAAATTAAAGGTATTGAGGCAAAATTACTCTGTGTGTGATCCACAAGTATTTCTACGGATCTAGACATTTTGTCCCATTTTTTTTTTTATGTTTCTTATGCACACGACGAAACACTTCGTTCTTATTTGTGGGGATACGGATTATGTGTGCCTAGCAGATGTATTTATTTAATTAAAAACTTATACACATTGGTTTGGCTTAACTAGGGATTACATCCAGTACCAAGACATCAATACACTTTTTTTCGGTATGAAATACAAAGGGCAAAATCTCACACAATCTCAATAAACTGTCCTTGATTTGACGATACAGCTGGGTTACTCCATACTGCGACATGAAGTTCGAATGATTACTATTCTCTATAAAATTTATAATTAACTCCGAACTTATTTTAAGGTAAGTTACTTAGGTAAGGACCTATCATAGAGGACTCAGTGATTTTGTAAAGTATTTAGGCATGTTCTTATAGTTTTGCGTACGACGTTCGAGCATTTGTCGTCGTGTCATAATATAGAGTAACCCCAAGGGTGTGTCTTTAAGTTGTGATGGTGTTACTGTCGATTTTCTATGACGTAATTCCCTAGACAATTTTTACTAAGTGGGTCGCATGGAATAACAATTCTCGTGTCTAGACTGATAACGTTAGAGCCGTCTAGGTTACTTCAGTCAGTTATCTATTACCCTAAGTTTTTTGGGGAATATCAGTGATTTATGGAGAATAAAAATATGTACTTTTAATTGTAAATTTAGGTTATCTTTTAGAATACTGATTTAAAATACTTGAGAGATTTAATGATGTTATTAGATGAATTAGGTTGCTTGTTGAAAATTTTGTTTTACTATTTCGAAGAATTTAAATGGCAAAGAATCATGTTATAAAACATACTTTTATTAAACAATGATTTGAAATATACATATATCTTTAAACTATATCAATATCACACCTATTTCAAAGACTTGCACACAAAAACGACCCATAAAAGCAATACCCACCTAAGCTACAGAGAAAATAAAAATTCCACACTGATTTACAAAATGCCCTCGTGCGAAAGGTTGCGCGTTCAATCCCGGCTCATTATCACCTTTGCTAATCTCCAAGTAAAATTCCAATGGGGGTTATATTAAAAAAGTTCCGCACTAAGCATCGACTTTGCATAATTTGTCGAGCGAAGGTTCACTCACCGTCCAATGTAGTCCGTCTGAAACAAAGAAAAAACTTATTAGTGTTGCCAATATATTTTATACTTATATATTGGGTGCAGTAACACAAAGAGCTACATGGGCTTTAATTATGTTATTGCTGGTTTAATTAGTAAAGGAGAATATTATGAGTAATTTAGTTAGTCTGAAAATGCTTAAGAGAATATCCCAAACATCAAACAAATTTTAGTTGCTATCAAATATTTGCTATTTGTGGATGTCACAAACATTTTCTGGCTTCGAGAAAGAAATAAACGGCGTCTCTTTTCTAATCTGATTTAGCCGACTATCAAAACAAAATCAAAATAGTCTTTCACAAGATCTTTTGAATCGTTCATTTCTGCCACCGCTTCGGAACGTGCGTGTTGTAGCTGTGAAGAAGAAACGGCGCAAGAAATACCCTCAGCAACATGAACTGTCTTCTTATTTCCTTTTTTTAAAGCTTATAAAATTACAATGGTTCATGGCATAAGTCACAATAATGTTGGTTTATAACATTATAATATCAATAATAATACAATTGAGCAATTTATTCCTAAACAGTTTTGCCTTCCATGTTGTCTGAGATTCTTAATGTGTAAAGTATTATATGAATTTTTACACAGCTTAACATTAATTACATTTTTAAACTTGTTAATTGGAATGTACCATAGAGACTATCCTACAAATAGTAACGGAACTTCCGAATCCCAAATATGATAAAACAAATACTTATTAGCTGGTAAAATAATCGCAGTTTAAAAAAACATCTTTGATCATATAAAAAAAAAACAGTATAAAGACGAGAGAGTTTAATTAAATTGATTGCTGACCTGAAAATGCACGCTTTGACTCCTTCTATTAATTAATAAAGTGGATAGCTCCACTGCTTTTAGTTTTCAAATTTAACCTCATCGTGGTGAGTGGACTACCAACTCCTTACTTAATTGATAAGAAAGGCGAGTGACCGCTGTGTTGTTATTTTGTATTTGTTTTATTGCATTGAACGCCAGTCATCCGCCAGGATGAGTCAACAGGTAATCTGATGGTAAGTGGTCACTACCGCCAATGAACATCCACAACACTTGGATTACGGATGTCTTGCCATCAAATTGGAAGGAACACGGGAAGGAAGAAGGATAGGACGAGGAAAGTCTAGATTCTAGACGGTTCAAACCGGTCCGGTTCAAACCGGACGGTGAAAGAATATATGTAGATTCTTTCAACAAAAAAATGTATCAAATAATCATAAACTAAGTTACAGCCCTTTTAGCCAGAAAATGCTAACCATACTAGAGACTTATAAATCTACAAAATAACGCTACTACGTAAAGCCACTATTTCTAATATCAGGAATGTCAAAGGGTGAGGCTTTCACAACCCCCACAAAGTTAAAAGTCCACCCTGTATGTAAAATGAACATACTGTTAAACTCAATGATGCTAGATAGCGTATGGAACAATAAAAAGCGATGGCGGACGCATCCGCTCCAGTTCATTAATTAGACGGGTGTCGAACCGGCTGAAACCTCGTTATAACTAACGTTACGAGATATTCCTATTAGTATGCTAAATCCGGTGACCGTCAGTGTGGGACGAGTGGTGAGGGATCAGCGGATGCCATGAAACCATCAATGTGAAAACATTCAACAGGCAAACAGGCTGATTTGCCCAGATGAAGTATTTTTTATTGAATTGGTGGGCCAACGAGCAAACAAGTCTACTGATGGTAATTGATCACTGCAGCCCATAAACATCCGCTTGGATCATCTTGGATCTGTTATCGGCCCATTAAATTGGGAGACGAGCGGGAAGGAAAAAGGATGGGAAGAAGCAAGGGTATCAGGCAAACTCACCCACCGAAAGAAACGTGATTCGAACCCAAGACTTCAGCTTTGCAATCATATAATAGTGTAACTGCGCTACTGAGACTATCCGACGTGACCAGAGACCAAATGTTTTCTTTCACTAATATTATTAAGGGGCTCTCCCTTTTATGTCGTAAAACTTTGTTTAACGCATAATACAAGTACTATTAAATTTCCAAAAATAATAACAATGCCTGAAATCTATCAAACTGCAGTCGACAGTGGTATTAGACAATATGGTTAATTGTTTCACATTTCCACCAAGTGTTCCAGTGACGACTGCAGATATTTTCTATAAAAACTCGACCAGTCTATCCCTTAGTACATCTATGTAAGCTAACCACTCAAAGCTCATAACTTGCAACACACCGGATTAAAATCACAGCATGGACGCTCTAAGCAATTAGAACCCATTTTAATGGAACGGCTGAAGAGATTGTAAACTCATAAACCTTACCTTCCTTTGTTTTTATCGACACACACGCCATTTTCTATTTTTTTAATGTAGGCTCATATTTCTCCGTGCCCTTTATGATGTAGGCTAAACTTAGTTTTGTAATATTAGTCAGGCTGAATTTTAATGAGACCTATTCTCTGATAGTAAGAGTTAATGAGTACTATAAATATACTATCAGCAATAGGCGACATAAATAGGCGTGATGTTCATGACCAAAATATAATTTCTGCATTTACTGTGTTATATTAACAGAAATTTAATTTTATAAAAAAATTATAAATGAAACTCTATTCACACACATGAATGTGTACGCATTGCACTGCTCCCACCTCCAGTAATTATGGCAATGAGATTTCAGATGTAAATCGCACTTGGTTAATTATGTTAAATATTTCAAACTGAAAAATCACACAAATATTTTCAGAAAAATCGAAGCTAGTACCTCAAGAGTCTCATACTCACATATGCCTGTAAAACTTCAACCAATGAGGCGATTCCTGTTTAAGATCATTCAGGAATTAAAAATTCTAAAACTGTGACGCAATTATTATTTTCGAGCTGCTCAACACCCGCTTCGAACATCAAACACTGCGTTTAATAATAAAAATCTTCATACCTCAAAACCCACTCAAATACCACGAATAATTCCCTTAAATTCCACAAAAAATACCGTCAAAGCAATTATTCATCAAAATGAGCCCTTAAACACATCATTAAAAGTCAATTTGACATACCCGAAATCACAAAGGGGAAAACAGGAAAATGAGAATGCCGTCTGGTGCTTGAGAGATAGATAATGCGGGCGCACCTGCGATACAGGGTTCTTAATACAAAACATTCTCATTACGACAAAACTCTGTCTAATGCAGATCGGGTTTACGGGAATTTGAAAGGGAATTCGGCGGAGGTAACATCATTTAATATGGTATTGTTCGTAATAAACGTATTCAGCATTTTTCATAACGAACTTATTCAGCCTATAATCTCGAATCTAGTAAATTGTTACTAAATTGATATTATATTTTTTAAGAAAATCTAGTATTTATAGAATACAGTTCCTAGTAGCATTATAGAACCTATCTTCATAGGTATCAATCAAATATGATAGAATTTTAAGGTCATAGTGTAGTGTCTCAAAGGGTTAAAAATTATATTTTTACTATCTTCGCAAATAATAATCATAAGATTTTTAACACAAAATTATGAATCATAAGTTAATTTAGAGTTTGGTTAACACAAATACTGCTTTACTGAATAAGTAACAAAGGCATAATCTACGCATTAGAATTTCTCACAGTGAATCTCAGTTTTCCATCAGGTGTTGCTGAGCTAGCAATGCCTTTAAAACTGTAATGTGTTATGTCATTAGAGGCGTATAGTACATCGCCTTCTAATATTCACTGATGTGCATTCGCTTTAACCATTCCTATATTCTTAGCTGTTTCGCTAGCTTAAATAGTTTTATGTCTATGTTATGGGCCAAGTGATTAATTATTCATACTGCCTGGGCAGTATTCATAATGCCCAGGCAGTATGAATATTGCCGAGCCATATCCGGTCAAGTGATTAATTACAATCTAAACCCACCTATTTATCACATTGCCCGGGCATTATGAATATGGCTACATGATGATCGGGCAATGTGATTAATAGGTGATTTTTTACGTGGTGCGCTGCCGCATTGTCGCATCTGCGATAGACCCATAAATTAGAAAGGTTGAATTGATCTGCTTATGTTTACTATAGACCATTAATGCTGGTGTTCCACAAAGATCGGTGCTATCGCCGACACTCTTTATCCTGCATATCAATGACATGTTGTCCATTGATAGCATGCATTGTTATGCAGATGATAGTAAGAGTGACGCGCGGTACATCGGCCAACAGAGCCACTCTCGGGATCCCATTATGAAAAGACGGAGTCAACTTGTGTCTGAAGTCAAGAGTTCTCTGGGGCGGGCCTCCGAATGGGGTGAATTGAACCTAGTTCAATTTAACCCTTCGAAGACACAAGTTTGCGTGTTCACTGCGAAGAAGGACCCCTTTGTCATGGCACCGCAATTCCAAGGATTTACTCTCCAAGGATCCGAGAGTATTGGAATCCTTGGCATCGAAATATCAAGCAAGGTCGAGTTTAGGAGTCATTTGGAGGACAAAGCCAAACTGGCGAGCAAGAAGTTGGGAATCCTGAACAGAGCCAAGCGGTACTTTACGTTGGGTCATAGATTGACGCTTTACAAAGCGCAAATCCGGCCCCCCGTGGAGTACTGCACCCACCTCTGGGCAGGTGCCCCAAAATACCAGCTCGACCCACTTGACTCCTTGCAGCGACGAGCTTGTCGAAAAGTCAATGATCCACAAATTGGAACCGTTAGGACTGCGGAGAGACTTCGGATCTCTCTGTGTGTTCTATCGTTTGTTCCATGGGGAGTGCTCCGAGGAGTTGTTTGAGTTGGTACCACCGTCGCCTATGTACCATCGCACCACACGTTTCCGCAGTAGAGTTCATTCCCACCACCTGGAGGCGTACCGTTCCCGAACTGTACGTTTCCAGCGTTCTTTTCTACCACGTACGTGCAAGCTCTGGAATGAAATCCCTGCATCGGTGTTTCCTCAGCGCTATGATCTGTCCTTCTTCAAACGAGAAACTTTTAAGGAGAGTACTCTCCTCGAGGTAGGCAGCGACTTTGTTGTGCTGGTCCCCTGGCACTACGAAGGTCCATGAGCAGCGGTAGCCGCTTACCATCAGGCGGGCCGCTAGCTCATCTGCCTGCAAGGCAATAAAAAAAACTTGTTTTTTAACGTCCGAAACATTATCTTCAGAAGAAAATTAGTGTACCCACTTAATGGATCAGTTAGGTCGACTGTGCCCCAAAACTGACTCGGAACACCCCGACTTCACGTAGTCTTGTGGCTACCGACCCTAGAGTGTATATAAAAAGCCGGAAGCGCGGAGAGAAAGCAGCCCCCGCCCGCTGTAACGAAGGATAGACAACCGTGCGAGCCGTAGCGGCTGAGCAAGCCGAAGCTGCGGAGGTGAGCGTGGGTGCCTATATTTTGTTACGCAAGGGCAAAGGGGCTGAACTTCCCGTAGCGCCGGAGACGATGCAGAAGCTAATATGTATTGACAACAAGTGTTTTAAGGGTTAGGTTGCTTTAATAGATATTTCCCAGGAATAGTGCGTTACCTTTTCATGGGAGTGGTACCAGGTGAGGTGCGATACTCCCCCTCCACTCCTCCCAACCCACCCCCTCGTGCTGCCCTATTCTAAATACTACCACTTCGGCTCGGCTTCGGCGGTTTTGATTTTGATTCGATTTACATCACTCTGCCCAATAGGCACTTGGCATTATGCATAATGCCCGGGCAAAGTGATAAATTGATTGGTTATAATCACATTGCCTGCTCTTATTAGACATTATTCATATTGCCCGGGCATTATGAATAATGCCCGATTAATCACTTGGCCCTACACTGTATGTAAACAACAAAATAAAACATTTGATTCATTTGTGGCGGTTGCAATACGCCAACTTAGATATAGCTTTTAAAGCGGTTGCAATACGCCAACTTATATTTAGCTTTTAAAATAACACGCTTATTAGTTGTAATTTGAACATTATTTAAACACGCATTTCATTTTAAAATATGACTGCAGATGTTTAACCATAAAACATCTGCGAGTCGTTTTATTTAAGTAAGAATTTTTGTGTACCTTATTGTATAATATTAGTTAAAAAGATGCTGTTCTAAATTATTGTTTCCTAATTGTAATGACCCGTTCATGCCGGGGCAATAAAACTGTATTATTATAGTTAAGTTCTTTAGTGGCGGTAATCCTTTGCAACAAATTTATGTTTTTTAGACAATAGTACACATGTTTGGGTAAACCTTTCTGTTTGGACAATAGCCCAGATGTTTGGGCCGACCTAAATTTTTAGTTGAAAGGATAGACCCTATTTTATGGCTTAAATATATTTTCTGGAAGATTTATCCCCACCGATCCTCATTCGGGTAGTCCTATAAAAGGGTCGGTTTATTTGGATGAAAGAAGATAGTCTGCCATCTCTCGTCACGAGCACATCTCGCTCCGAATCGCATAGTTATAATTTTACTCTGTCTGTGAATGTATGAAGTGTTAATTTACAAAATATACAATAGTTAGTTCCTGGAAGTGAGTGCTTATTCTAATACCTACACTTATAACCACCAAAGTGGTGACCCCGACGTGATCAAAAAGAGTGATTTGAGTGTAGTGTATTAAAGTTGAATTGTAGTACGCGAGTTTTCCGTGGAAGAGACACTGTTTTTGAATAATATAGAAAAAGTGAGCAGTATAATGAACACCGGAAGCGTTAGCGAACAATCTGCCCCGGAGGTTGCGTCGTGTTCTCCACAAATACCAGAGTGCAAATCGAATGATTTAGAAGTTTGGTTCGCCATGGTAGAAGCTGCGTTTGCTGCCGCCCGCATAAACTCGGAGAAATCAAAATACGCACTTATAATACAGAAGATACCAACTAACATCATAGACACAATGCGTGATGTCATTTTAAGCCCGCCCGAAGACGCTCCGTATACAACGTTCAAGGCGATTTTGATAAAGTGTTGTGGTACATCGGAGAGTCAGCGAACACGTCAGCTGCTGGAACGCGAGGACCTGGGAGATGATAAGCCGTCACAATTTCTTCGACGTCTACGAAACCTAGCTGGTGAGAATATGTCGGAATCTACTGTCCGTACACTTTGGCAAGGACGATTACCAACGGTCTTACAGCCCATCCTAGCAACTGTTAAGGACCAACCGTTGGAGAAAGCTGCGGAAGTTGCAGATGCAGCTTTAGAATACTTGCCAATGCGTTCAGCTATTGCAGAGGCCGGAATTCGTCCTACTTCCACCAAACAAGAGGAATCGGTATCGGAAGACATGAAAAAGATGTACGTCTGTTTAAAAGACGAGATCGCTTTGCTACGTCGAGAAATCAACGATCCTCCTTCACGTGCACGAGTGCGAGATAGAAACAGATCACGATCTCGCTCACGTCCCAGAAGCCGCAGTCCACGTCCACGTGATTTGTGCTGGTATCACTGGCGGTTTGATACGAAGGCAACAAAATGTGTTCCACCATGCAGCAAGGCTAAGGGAATCGCTCCGGGCAGTCGTTAATGACGGCTAACGACTCCTGCCCTAAGAAATCACGCCGTTTATTCGTCTGTGACCGAGCCAGCAAAATCCAATTCCTCGTGGATACCGGAGCTGACATCTGCGTGTTTCCTCGTCATCGTATCCAAGGCCCGCATAAAAAGTCAAACTACGAGCTTTCTGCAGCTAACGGGACAGTGATCGCTACATATGGAATTGCTAATTTAACGTTGGACCTTGGCCTAAGACGAGATTTTACTTGGAGGTTCATAATAGCCGATGTCTCCAAGCCAATCTTAGGTGCTTGTTTTTTTGGCATATTATGGACTCCTACCAGATCTGCAACGTAGACGTTTGATAGACTCCTCCACCCTGCTTACCTACAAAGCGGAGATAACAGAGTGTCAGGAACCAAGCATCAAAGTCATTAATGGCTCATCACCATACCATGAGCTTCTGCAGGAGTTCCCAGATATTATTCGTCCAGATGGCGCACCCAAAACAGTAAGCCACAGCACAAGACATCACATCATTACGACTCCAGGCCCACCAGTTGCGCACAAACACCGTCGTCTTGCTCCAGACAAGTTGGCCGCCGCTAAAAGGGAATTCGAGGCGATGTTGCGACTAGGATTGTGTCGGCCATCAAAAAGTCCATGGGCTTCTCCACTACACATGGTTCCCAAGAAAGGAGATGAGTGGAGACCATGTGGAGATTATCGGGCACTCAATAGTCGGACAGAACCCGATAAATACCCAGTACGTCACATCCAGGATTTTGCACAAGGACTGCACGGGAAGAACATTTTCTCCACTCTTGATTTAGTAAGAGCATTCCATCAAATACCAGTCGCAGAGGAAGACATACCTACGACAGCCATCATTACTCCATTCGGACTCTTCGAATTTATGTACATGACTTTTGGATTAGGTAACGCAGCCCAAACCTTCCAGCGCTTCATAGACGAAGTGCTACTGGGATTGGACTTTTGTTACGTATACATTGATGATATTTTAATTGCATCATCATCACATGAAGAGCACCTCAAGCATTTGAAAATTGTTTTTAATCGTCTTAAGAAATATGGCGTCGTCATCAACCCCAGCAAGTGTATTTTTGGTCAGAAAGAAGTTCGTTTCCTGGGATATATGGTAACTGCAACTGGTACTCGACCATTTCCAGACAGAGTTGTCGATATACAACAGTTTAAATTACCAGACACAGTCAAAAAGCTACGTGGATTTCTCGGTATGATTAATTTCTACCGCAGGTTCATACCAGGTGCAGCCGCAACTCAAGCACCGCTTAACGACCTACTCCAGGGTAACCTTAAAGGAAATGCTCCTGCGCCCTGGACACCAGCTACTACAAAGGCTTTCGAGGCGTGCAAGGAGAGTCTCGCGGAGGCTACCTTGCTTGCTCATCCTCAACCCGACGCACAGTTAGCATTAATGTGTGATGCATCGGACTACGCCGTCGGCGCAGCGCTGCAGCAGTTTGTGGATAATCATTGGCAACCGCTGGGCTTCTTCTCGAAGAAATTGAGCCCCACCGAGCAGAAATATGCAGCTTATGACCGCGAACTCCTAGCTATATATCTTGCTGTTAAACACTTCAGACACATGAAAGAAGCGAAAAAGTTCACTATTTATACTGATCATAAGCCCATTACCTTCGCATTTCGGAAGAAATCAGACCAATGCTCACCACGCCAATTTCGACACTTAGATTTCATCAGCCAGTTTTCAACGGATATTCGTCACATTGCTGGAAAAGATAACCTTGTCGCTGATGCATTGTCTCGCGTAGAAGAGCTCGAAACAACTCTAGACTTCAAGGCACTCGCTGACTCGCAGGCGGACGACGAAGAACTTCGAAAATTGCTAAAAGAAAATACGTCTTTGCAGTTGAAACGTATACTGATTCCAGGCACGGATATCCCCGTAACCTGTGACGTATCTACACAAGCTGTTCGACCATTCATCACCACGCCGTTTAGGAGAATTGCATTTAACACCGTCCATCGACTTCCGCATCCCGGAATCAATGCTACGGTCAAACTTATGACCCAGCGTTATATTTGGCCGTCAATAAACTCCGATTGCAGAAAATGGCTCGCAGCTGCATGTCAACGTGCGAAGATCTCCAGACATGTATCTGCCCCAGTTGGATCATTTGCTCCACCGACATCCAGATTTGAGCATATCCATATAGACATAATCGTAATGTCTATATCTGAAGGTTACAGGTACTGTCTCACAATGATAGATCGTTTCACTCGTTGGCCAGAAGCAATACCACTCCAAGACCAGGAAGCAACAACGGTGGCTAAAGCGTTCTACAACCAGTATCTCGGCATGGCGAGAAAAGAACTTTCATTTTTAAAGACCTCAGCACCACTGACCAAGTCTTCGTGCGCCGCGAGGGTCCAAAAGTGCCCCTGCAGAGTCCTTACGAGGGCCCTTTCAAGGTTGTCATGCGAGGGGAGAAGACGTTTGTTGTTAACGTCCGCGGTCGTGACGTTACAATTTCCATTGACCGTCTTAAACCAGCCTATGTGTTAGCTGACCCTGAAAACACTTCAGCTGACGACGAACATCAAGCACCAAGGCAACGGACAACTCAAGACACTGAAGATTTATTTATTTAAGATGCACACCAGCGAACAAGGTCCGGAAGGCGCGTCCGCTTCCCGGACTATTTCCAAAGTGGATTTTCGTGAACTGTCATTCACTGGTAGGGGGGTGCTGTGGCGGTTGCAATACGCCAACTAGATATAGCTTTTAAAGCGGTTGCAATACGCCAACTTATATTTAGCTTTTAAAATAACACGCTTATTAGTTGTAATTTGAACATTATTTAAACACGCATTTCATTTTAAAATATGACTGCAGATGTTTAACCATAAAACATCTGCGAGTCGTTTTATTTAAGTAAGAATTTTTGTGTACCTTATTGTATAATATTAGTTAAAAAGATGCTGTTCTAAATTATTGTTTGCTAATTGTAATGACCCGTTCATGCCGGGGCAATAAAACTGTATTATTATAGTTAAGTTCTTTAGTGGCGGTAATCCTTTGCAACAAATTTATGTTTTTTAGACAATAGTACACATGTTTGGGTAAACCTTTCTGTTTGGACAATAGCCCAGATGTTTGGGCCGACCTTAATTTTTAGTTGAAAGGATAGACCCTATTTTATGGCTTAAATATATTTTCTGGAAGATTTATCCCCACCGATCCTCATTCGGGTAGTCCTATAAAAGGGTCGGTTTATTTGGATGAAAGAAGATAGTCTGCCATCTCTCGTCACGAGCACATCTCGCTCCGAATCGCATAGTTATAATTTTACTCTGTCTGTGAATGTATGAAGTGTTAATTTACAAAATATACAATAGTTAGTTCCTGGAAGTGAGTGCTTATTCTAATACCTACACTTATAACCACCAAACATTCTACATCTGACATGATTTGACAGCCTCCGTGGCGCAGTCGGTTAGTCGCCGCCTGTGAAACGAAAAGCCGTGGGTTCGATCCCCGCACCGAGAGAAATGTTTGTGCGGCCCACAAATATTTCCTTTGGGTCTGGGTGTTTGTGAGACAGAAAAGTCTCTCTTAGTTCCTGACGACACAAGACTCGATCTTGGTATGATCTCAAGTCTATGTATGTGACTGTTGGGTATTATTTATGATTATTTATTTATAATCTATCCTAACTTTCTTATTCATAGACAGATTTTAAACTAATTTAATCTATCGAATGTTTTGCCCCTTTCAAACGACTTTTGAATTCAGTTTGAGTGAATAAGACAAAATATTCGATTACTAAAATAGGCTTTCAAAATGTATTTGAATAAGGTCATTAATCTATACTAATATTATAAAGCTGAAGAGTTTGTTTGTTTGTTTGAACGCGCTAATCTCAAGAACCGCTGGTCCGAATTGAAAAATTCTTTTAATGTTGGATAGTACATTTATCGAGGAATGCTATAGTTTATCATCACGCCATGACCTATAGGAGCAAAGCAGTAGTGACATTTCTAGCAAATACGAGGAAATTTTATTCGTGGTCCGATTGGTCGATATTCTATATTGATAGTCGAAATAGAACATTTTGACCGCCATTTTGAAACGTGTATCTGCACCCGGGCGGAGCCGGCCCGGACCGCTTGTATATTATAAAGCTGAAGAATTATTTGTTTGAGCGTGATAATCTCAGGAACGCCTGCATTGAAATGAAAATTTATTTTGATGTTTATCTAGGAAAACAATATAGCAGTTAATAAAAAAACTGTAGAAACGATTCTTCGTCAATGAGTATTTGCATCGACAACTCCGCACCGCCCCGTGCCAGGCCGGCCGTTAATTTTTAATATGGAAACTATTAGAGCAATCCCAATGACGTCAGTATGAAGCTATAAAATGTAAACATAATAGCAATGAATCACTTTGAAATTATGCAAACTGACCTCCGCACTATTCAGTTCATGCAAACATTTACCCATCAGCCTTGAAGTAAAAGGAATTCAATAGCTACGAGCGCTGAGAATCTTTTAAATCAATTCCTTTAGAATCTTACCAATATTCTGTAGCTATTTTCCTTAGTTCTCTCTTTGTGCCTAGCGTTCAACATGACACGATCTTTTAATTATTTTCTTTAGTATCCGATTTGTAGTTATTTTTATATTTACCCTCTTTCTACCTAGCATTATCGTTACCTGTGCTAGAAGTCGCTTTTCTACTCAATCTATGTACTTTTATTGGCTGATGAAAAACCAATTTAATATTACAAGCTCAAGTCAACCCCTTCCAATTTCCCTATTTATCGACGGTTATAAAAAATACTATTGCGTTATGAATTTTGGTTATAAAAGCATTACTGACTTCATATCTTATTTTTGGAAAAATGTAAATTAGTTTCCATCTATAAATTACCAAAAAATTATAGATATAACATATATTTTTTTAATTTTTGCAAAGAAAAATGATTATTAAATAAAATTGAATACTTTCCATAAGTTATCATCCAGCAATACCGATTTAAAGAATATTTTCTATTAAAATCGTTTATAAGTGTTGGTAACACTAGGCTTTAAAACGAAACAAATAAAAATGATTACCGTTTAATTACTTTGTTATAAATATGATAATTTTGGCTATAAATTGCTTTATCGCGTATATTCAATTTCTCCTATAAAAATCTGTACTGCCTTTTTAATGTTGACATTAAAACTTACAATAGAATCGCTAGCTAACAAAACAAATAAAAGTGATCATCAATTTTTTTTCTTCTTTTTTTATTGGCTCGCCATTCGCCTGATGGAAAACGAAGAAATCTCCATCTGAAGACATAACATGTTAATTCATATTATGTCCACTACTTACTACGTCTACAATTTATTTTAAACCGGAGCGTAACATTGCATTTACACTAATGTGTGGCGGGAGAAATAGACATTGCGTAGGAACATACCCAGGCGGCTTGTCACCAGTCTTATTGCGAGACCTACCACCAGAAAAACAAAAGTGACAAACGAGTATTATGACCAATACGATCATGTTTTCTTGGTAATATAAATCCATCTATTTTATTTTACCAAACGGCCTCTGGCCAAAATTGTATCAACCAATAAATCTAACCCAAAATATGAACGATACATTCGACCAACAAAAATACAAGCCTCCAGGTCAAAAGTAATTTTCCTCAGGTAATTTTACGAATCAAATCATAAAAAATACAAAATTCTGAAGGCCCACTAACAACAATACGGTCAAACGAAGCTACAAATTAGATTCTTCGAATATGGTATTGAAAGGTTAATCAATACTGGACAGCAATATCAATTTCGTATCGGATTGGCTCGAGGGAGCGAAAGTTCGGGATAAGCTTGGCGTTCCCTTACCTGGCATTATGTGGAATAATGGGAATTTTTAATATGTATTTTTTCGTTCGAAAGGGTAGTCGGATCAATCTTTTCTCGCGGCGATTTTGTGATTTAAATGTTTGTTTACTTTATTCTGGATTTCCTTGAGGCTAAAATTTTTTTGAGTAATTTTATAAAGGTAATTTCGGATGTCCGGTTGAGTCGTTTAAGTACTATTTCACCATCTGCTGTGTGCTGCATTCTAGGCTCAGTCAGAGTATTTGTAGTTTCTAGTGTATCGGTATAATGGTTACGTATAATGAGAAATCTATACAAAGTACCAACTAGGCCAACCCGCACTAGGCCAGCGTGGTGGACTATATGGCCTAACCACTCTCAATCGTACTCTCGATTGTAGAGGAGGCCCGTGCCCTGCAGTGGGACGTTTATGGGCTGATACAGATACAGATATACAAATTAATAAAATATATGTTATTCTTTTTTATATTATAATACGTGTAACGTGAACCTGTAATTTTGCTCCATAACCATCAACGTTGCTAACTATATTGTATTAGTATTTAGGACGCACCCGTAAAATTCACAGAAACTCATAAAGTTAACAAGGCACTAGATACTAGATAGACATCCCACTTAATATTTATACAAATCAAGGCTGTTATAAATCAGACAACATTTAAAACAAAACATTTTTCAAGTGTCTGTCTACCCCGATAGTATTGCCAGGCGGTACGTGGAAAGCACTTAAATCACCTAATTGTTTACGTGCCTCGCATAACAAACATCTCATCTAATACTTTGATTTTAATGTATAGTACAATATGTCTGGGGGAACAGCAGTGCCCCCTCCAAGTCGAGCTAAAAAGCGGCACAGTCGTACCATCCTTTTCTCGAAGCAATTCAGACCATTTTCAACCCCTCATAACTTCGTTATGGTTAAAGCAAGAAACCTGAAGTTTCAGTTATTAAGCAGGCATTGTGTAAACACGGTATATTTACAATTTTATTCAATTTGAACCAGTAGTTTAAGAATTGTAACTTGTCAAACTTTCTTAATTTTGTCACTCACTGACTGACTGACCGATCATCAAAAGTCTAAGGCACTTCTAGCAGACAAAGAATCTTCAAATTTAGAATATAATTAGTGTTTAGTGTCTTAATTGAGGGAAAATTTAAACATTTCATAATTTCTGTCTAGTTTTCTAGATACAACAACTGCCTGAATAACTTTGTAATCCCATATAAATGTATGGGATGACAAAGTTACATTTGCAGTTGTAGATAGGTATCCATATATATATATATATATATATATATATATATATATATATATATATGAGGCATAACAGGAAGGGGGTATAGAGAGGGAAATGGTGTCTTGAGCCCATGAAACTGTAAAACATTCCTCTAGAAAAATATGACGAAGAAAAACTTGCAAATAAATAGACTAAATAGCTTGAAATAATCAATTACCGTGAAAGAAAGAACACTAATAATCAAATCCGCTATATTTTTGATAAATTGATACCTACAAAAATATGAAAAATCCACAAGGCAGAGGCATTAAGAAAAATCGTTATATATATTCTAGAAGTAAAAAGTACCGAAAAGGTAAAATGTAGGACTCTACAAAAAGACGTGAAATCCCATCAAAAACATCCCGTAAAAATTCCAAGTCTCGCAGCTCAGTTTTCTACCGCAAAAAGTTATGAGATCCATGTAATACCAAGTCGATTAATTGATTAGTCCTTGCTTAAGGGACCTTCTGTATAAAGTTATTACGTAAGTTATTATCATATCAATATTTAAAATTCTTTACGTTTTAAATCAATAGATCGACTTGGCCAGCAGCATTATGTATAAATTGTACGATGCATTATGTTTTCATGCGATGGCCATATTTTTATGATCTATGAATTAAACTTAATCTCAACCGAGAATAAATTTGTTTCTCTTGGGAATAAATAGCTTTAGTTTGTTTAAAGTATCTTTGGGTAGTGTTTAATTGATGGCCAAGGGTCTGTAATCTTTTCTGAGAAGCCACAACGTACCAATGATAATAAATAAATAAACACACCCAATAGTCACATGCATAGTCCTGACCCCACACTTAAACCAATTTCCGTGTAGTGAGTATCAGGAACTATGAGAGACTTTTCGGTTTCACAAACACCCAGATCGGAACAAATACTTTGGTTCATATGTAATTACACACAGGTGATATGTCTAACCTAAGGATTATACTGTGAGAGGGGTGACTCACGAAGACCTAATATGAGTCTACACCAAAATCTACAATTTGACTGCGTGTAAAAGCAAAACCTTATAAAATTATAGAACTGACAACATTGTTCACCAACTTTGCTAAATACGGGCGAGTTTTAGTTTTGCTTCCAAAAATACCCGATAGTGCCAGCAGTTAAAAACGGAATTTTAAGTTCCGAGTTCACAGCTTTATTCCTGCGCCTCAAAGTCTATTTTTGAACTGCATCGAGAAATAAACTCTAAAGAACTTAGCGACAATTTTGAAAAACTGTTCCCTAAAAAGTAACGGACGTTTTACCGACTTAACTATTGATAGGCCAACGCGAGCGGCAAGTTACGAATAATGGATGCCGCGATTTTTAGCTAAAACAGACGATTCAGAACTTGCGAACATTGAATGAGTTCCGGTGCAAAGGTTTTTTAAAAACTATTTTATATCGGTAGAATTTTTATTATTAATAGTATTTATTGTTCTCCACAATTTCAAATAGTTTTTACAGAAAAAAAGCAGATAATCGTGGAACCCGCAGGGCACATTAACGTTAGAAGAGAGGAATAAACCTTTGTCTTTGATATTCATCCATCAACCAAAGGAAGTGCACTGCTGAACCCATGTTCAGCAGTTGTTCAGGGGCCCCATGGCCTCTCCCAATGCTTTCCACAGTGACCTGTTAGAAGCAGCCTGCATCCAGCGACGTCCCGCGACCTTTACCAGGTGGTCTGACCACCTTATGGGTGGACGTCCGACGCTGCGCTTTCCACTGCGTGGCCTAGATTCGAAAACTTCTTAAATAAAATATCTTATATCTTTTCTTTAATATGAAATTGAAGAATGTAGTAATTGGATTAAATTGTAGATTTACTTTATTTATTTTTATTGATTTGGTTTATACACGAATACGTATATACAGGGTATATCAAGACTGCTACCGAAAACGAAGCCGGTTGGTAGTTTAAGCGACTTCAGACACATTCCAACGGAAAATGTTGCAAAAAAAGCGACGAGTTTTTTTGTTATTTTTTTCATATGGTCGTATTTGGGTGGTAAATACATTATTTTCCTAAAATAATAGTGTATACCTTTTTATTTAAAAAGACTAAGGTATAAAAGAGTTTTAATTATTATTTTAGCAAAAACTATGGATTAACCAACCAAAAATAATGATATTTAAAAAATTATAAAACAAAATTGTCGCGTTTCTTTGCGAAATTTTTAGTTACGTTGTGTTTGTAGTCACTAAAACTACCACCCGGCTCCGTTTTCGGTAGCAGTCTTGATATACCCGGTATAGTGTACATATATAATAAGTGGTGTAGTTTTATTATTACATTTCTATGTCGATTCCGATTAAAGAACAAAAGTAAAATTTTTGGCCAGTTTATGAATTCCTGTATTATGCACTGTACTATATCAGCCCATATACGTCCCACTGCAGGGCACGGGACCTACTCTACAATCGAGAGTACGATTGAGAGTGGTTAGGCCATATAGTAAGAAGATTATGAATTCCTGAATTATGCACTGAAGTTAAATAAAATTGTAACGAAATACGCTTTCACTTTATTTCGTTCGTTTTGTCAAGACACCTGAACAAATAATTATTAATTTGAACTTCTCTGTCTTCGTTTTCAACATTTTAAATAATGTGACCAGTTAAACAAATACTCAATATCATTAGAGCATTTCTGACGATAATTTTCCACATTTTACATTTTGTTATTAAAATTCGGATACAATACTATAATTTAATATCAGCACTTCACATTTGGCAAGAAACTCGGGCTAAATCAATATTTGTTCAGTTTAAATTTAATTTTAAATGAATGTGTATTCATCGGTACAACTTACACATTGGTCATAATACATATATTACATATATATGTTAAATGTATAAGATAGACAATTATCTCTTATTTGAATATACTAAATCATGTTGAAAGCAAGTTTAATTTTTGGTGTACTATGGTGAGTTTTTCGTTTATCGCAATTATATAATAATTGCATCTGACTTCTTGTGGTCGTTTTCAGTGTAGATGTACACGCTAGCAATCTCGTAGTAATTCCTAAAATATCTTCATTGCTGCTTAGGTATTTCAATACCACCTTCAAAATACATGATTATATATACATAAACTCACGTCTTTTTCCCAGAAGAGTTAGGTAGAGGTGCTACCAAGACACCCACATTTCGCCTTATATGTTCTGTCCTACGATGTGATTGCTGGCGAGCCTATTGCGATATCGGCCACATATTCCTATATGATAAAGAACAGAAAAATCCAATATCACATTGCCCGGACCGGGATTCGAACCCAAGACCTCAGCTTTGTAATCATACAGTAGTACAACTACGCCATCGAAGCAGTCCTAATAAATTATCTATTTATAACCAGTTTCGGTTTATTTTGAGTAACTTTGTCAGCATCAGTATTGCTTTCAACCATAACTACCTCTTTGCTTAACCTGGGCTGAGTAACCTGGACTGTCTTAAAGGATTTCTGCAGTGATTCGTGCAACCTGTATTAGGGCATCTGCTCATCTAATCCGTAAATGTCCGACTCAGTCTAAAAAAAGACTCAAACTATAGATCACTTAAACTATAGACATGAACCATTGTAATTGTAAATGGCGATATAAAAAAAATAAAAGAAAAAAGAAGACAGTTCGTGTTGCTGAGGGAGTTTCTCGCGCCGCTTCTCCTTCAACACGTTCCGAAGCGGTGGTAGCAGAAAAGAACGATTCAAAAGATCTTGTGAAAGAATAGTCTTGTCTTGTGAATAAAGAATATTTTGATTTTGATTTGATTTTGATCAAACCAAATAAGTCTTCTTCTCCTACTTCTACCTGGCGATATCCCGGCTCAATAGTAAGGCCATCAAAACAAATAGGTCTATTAAAACATTCTACACCGTCATTTTTCATAATTAATTATTAAAATCTTCGCGTGTTATAAAGTCGTGTCCCAGACCTAGCTAGCTCCTAAACTAGATATTAGAACATAGGAAAAAATTTCACACTATTTTTAGGTACGAAAAATATTAGTAAATATAAAGAGAATTAATGAAAGTATTATATTTCAGCATCACCCATGGTCTTACAGTTGTGGTAGAAGTTTCTGAAGGTAAGCTCCGAGGATCTGTAAGGCAAGCCGAAGTAATGAACAAGACCTTCTACAGTTTTGAGGGTATCCCGTACGCAAAACCACCTATGGTCCCTCTTAGATTTATGGTAACTACTGAACTACTGTATTATTACTATATTTTTGCAAAAACATCCAAAAAAATACCAGGACAGCCTAAATATAATAATTTTGTTTGATTTCAGCCACCGCAACCACCAGAATCTTGGGACGGCATAAGAGATGCTACCGAAAACGGTTTAATTTGTCCTCAAATGGATATATTGTCCCAAACATACCTCCCTGGGTCTGAAGACTGTGTAATCCTAAACATTTTCACTCCACATCTTAACCGTACCAAATTGTACTCCGTTCTATTTTTTATCCATGGAGGCGGTTTTAGTGTTGGTTCCGGTGACCGAAATATGTATGGCCCTGACTTTTTTATCGATAAAGATGTAGTTACCATTAACTACAGGCTTGATGCCTTAGGATTTCTCAGTCTAGAAAACAAAGTGGTTCCTGGAAACATGGGCTTAAAAGACCAAGTGGCTGCTCTAAAATGGGTTAACAAGAATATTGAAAATTTTGGTGGTTATAGAAATAGTATCACGATAATGGGTAAGAGCGCCGGTGCTGCTTCGGTTGGTCTACATCTCATATCTCCAATGAGTAAAGGTCTATACCAAAGAGCAGTAATAATGAGCGGTCCACCTACGAACGATTTGACTCTCACGTACAAACCATTTACCGTTGCAAATAGACTAGCTTCTTCTCGGTAAAGATACCACGAACTCTGATGAAATTCTTATTTTTCTTCAGGGTGTCAAAGTGAAAAATTTGATAGACGAAGATGCTCTGATTCCTAATTCCAAAAATAAAGTGCGAAAAAATATAGATTGGTTTCAGTACACTCCAGTTATTGAACCAGACTTAGGACAAGAAAGGTTTCTTACTATGGATCCATTAGAAGCATACATGAATGGCCATGTTTACGACGTAGACATTATGTTTGGTTGTACAAACATGAAGTGCGTAGGAGTGACGCCAGATTTGGTTGATTTTATGATAAAAGAAATGAATAATAATCCTGAGCTGCTAGTTCCGAAGAAAATATTAATGAACATATCTAGAGAAATGGCAATGAAAGAACATCGGCCATAATGGACCGTGAAGGGACCAGTTATGAATGGTACATCAAAAAATAGTACGATTTATTAGAATAAAAATGCATATTTCCATATATTTTTAAATAGCCGGATAAAAAAGAAAATCTTAAAGTGTTTTAATAATATTGAACGCGTATGAGCGCGTTCCATCACTCATACTTTGTTTCAAAATAAGGTTTTAACTACAGCGTTGAAGGTAGTCAGTGCTGAATTAAAAATAAAGTGTAGGTATTTTCTATGACACATATTATGACTTCTGAGTGCTGTCATTTGCTTTCTTGTGATTTCCAATTTGCGCCTACTTATTTCTCTGTTTATATTTATGACTTGGCTTTGATAACGGTCTCCGATAGACCCTTGCATCTCTGAAGACCTTGTACGATTGACCATGGGATAATGATAACGCTTTGTGATTTCGTTAAAAGTGCGAAGTATTCTCATATTTTCAACATGAACCCGGAGCGTCAGTCTGCTCTTCAACATTTTTTTGCATTGTGTTCAAATAATTCAGCATTGTGTTTAAAAAATATTTTCTTGTTTTATTTTAGTGATCACTGCTTAGTATATTCCTATTTTAGCATAAAGGGTGAATTTTTAAAGTGTGTGTGGAAGGCCAAATTCGAAACTATGAACTATATGAATAGTCAAAGCAGCCTTGGGCCCGATTTTGATGAAATATAACTGGATAATTGCATTTTTTTAATGAATATTACTAGCGAGTAGTCGAACCTGGGGCCCTACTCTGAACATTATTTTCAAAGTAGGGCCCCAGATGTTTAAAAAATATTACTTTCTGTATTATTACACCATTCGCTTAGGCTGCTAATAAGGATCAAATTCTGCGAAGTAATGTCGTAAAACTACATTTTCTCTCATTACCTTAACGTAACACAGATATGGTATACACCATATTCCACGCTTAATTAGTTTTATGACAAAGAAAATTAAAGAGCGATCATTTTGATTTAGTACACTTTTCTTCCTGTACCTGTTAACAATAAGACCACCATACATTAGGTATATTTGACGATGACATTATAATGTGCTAATTTTTTTAAACGTGTAATCCTAACCTATAAAGTTACAAATATATGAAATATTGTAATAAATCCGGCTTTTTTTAAATCTTCATATAATTGGACATTATTCCTCAAGCACTATGCAACAAAATAAACTATATCTCAACTGGGTACAATATATTTTTTTGCCAAGTCCCAATATGTATGGACGTGACCGATGTTCTTTCCAACTTGATTAGGAAACATTACTTTGGAAATGAACCGATATCGGTGGTGAATTTAGACAAAGTTATCAAATACATGAGCGATATTTACTACGTTGCTGCTACTTCGAGATTGTTCAGTAATTTGCGAGAGAGTAAGGACAAGCGTAGATATTCTTATGTCTTCTCAAGTTACTCGAACAGAAATATATACGGTAGAGTGAGTGCAGCTTACAACTTGTATGGAGCAGGTCATACGGATGATATGCTGTATATGTTCTACGGCCGAAATTTGACGATTGACCTCGGTGTTTGCTAAATTTATTAAGTATGGGTAAGTGAATAGTTGTATAATTTTTATTTATTAGGAGAATCTTTATGGATCCGCGAGTAATTTATTCCAACGTCATGTATATTTTTTTTTTTTTTTTTTTATTTATGAAAGGAATAGTTACAGCTGTATATAATAAGTGCTTAAAAATACGCTATTACAATTTGTTAGCCAATTACAACTATTCACAAATATTATGGAGTTACAAAACGGATACATATTTAAAGTTAAAGTTTATGTAAGGTTAAAATAAATTTTGTACATATAAATGCAAAAAGAATACAAGAAATATACAAAAAATATAAAAATAAAGGTCGGCTAAGACACTCAATGCACACAGATTTACAAAGTTTTATATTATGTTGTAATGTGGTTAGTTTATATGAAGTACAAAAAAAACAAAAAAACAGTTTGAAAATAATAAACAATTAAGAGATAGGTAATAATTAATAAACAATATACCGCACGCGTCAAGATAAATCCTCACTCGGGTCATATATAGAACATCTCACCTTACGCAAAAACATTTGTTTAGATCCTATAAATGGATCAACATTACTAAAATATTTGTTGTATGTATTTGGTAGTCTTGTAAGTATAGAATTTTTCCCGTAATTTGTAGTATGTCTCGGTACAAAAAATAGTGGTGTGTGTCTAGTACGGCGTTTAGGTGCCGCGAGATATATAAGTTCGACTAGTTCAGGGCAATCCAATTGACCGCAGATCACATCGTACAGGAAACCCATGTCGAGTACCTGTCGACGTTCTTCAAGCGTTAAAAGTCCGTAGGTATGACAGGTGTTTATATATCCTATAGACGGGTTGACTAATTTAAATTTAAAATTAAGATAGCGCACAAATTTCTTTTGGATGCCTTCAATTCGTGTGATATGAGTATTGTAACTAGGGGACCAAATTGGACTAGCATACTCCAACACACTGCGCACATATGCGTAATATACAATCTTGAAACTTATGGGGTCGGAGAAAGGCCGACATGTTCTTATTAAAAATCCTAAGTTGCGGTAGGCCTTGGCAATGATCGTGTCAATGTGTGTGGTCATCGACATCCTAGCATCCAGGAAAACCCCCAAGTCACGTATTGTACGTATATATAATGGTTTCTTAGATTTACGCGAATGTTACACATTGAAATAAAACTATTATTTACGGATTTTATCGCGAATTTAGTTTAATTTTTTTACATTTTTAACTTCCCGACGTTTCGATCACTTTACAGCTTTCGTCCGCCCCGTGACCACAAAATAATAGTTTTATTTCAATGTCATGTATACAGGGTATATCAAGACTGCTACCGAAAACGAAGCCGGGTGGTAGTTTAAGCGACTTCAGACACAATGCAACAGAAAAAGTTGCAAAAAAAGCGACAATTTTTTTTTGTTATTTTTTTCCTATTTCCATATTTGGGTGATAAATACATGTTTTCCTAAAATAATAGTTTATGCCCTTTTATTTATAAATACTCTAAGGTATAAAAGAGTTTAAATTATTATTTTAGCAAAAACTACGGATTTACCACCCAAAAATGACGATATTTAAAAAATCATAAAAATAATTGTCGCGTTTCTATGCGAAATTTTTAATTGAATTGTGTTTGTAGCCACTAAAACTACCACCCGGCTTCGTTTTCGGTAGCAGTCTTGATATACCCGGTATAACTAAAGAATGTATCTTTCGGTAATATACATCTAAGCAAATATCGAGAGTCTCCGAGACATCATTGCATGTAACTTATATAACGAGAGTTTCGGTCTCCAGTGATCCGCAAATATGAATACTTTCTTAGAGACTTCTTTCTTCAATCCCTCCTAATTTGTAGTTGACTTCAAACTACTTATTAGTATATTATAATCTATACATATAAATAAAATTGAATTGTCTGTTTTAAGAGCGAAAATAAAAAAAATGCTACTACATATCGTTATATACACGACAACTGTGCCGAAAATGATATTTAAAGTAAAAAAGTAATATTGGGATTTTCTTTTCATTATCAGCCCAGAGTCAAAAATCCGTGCCCGATATGGCTATGGCCTATAGGTTTGCCCCCTATCACATAATACAATGGTACACACAAGCCGAGATAAGGGTTTCCTAATGGCATCTCAGAAAATAAAAGGCTTGACTATTTGGGGTCAATATATCTCAAATCTATAAAGCCAATTGATAATTATGTAATATATTAGTATTGCAGCGCGATAGACTAAGTTTTAACCCCCTTATTACGGTTGAAGGTAAGGGGTAACTGTAGTTGCGGATGCTATGAGTATATGCAAAACAATTTTTTTTTTTGCATTTAATAGCGAGACGAGCATGCCGTTCGCATGATGGTAAGCGATACGACCGCTCATAAACAGTAGCAACATTCCACTGCGCTCGCCATCCTGAGACATAAGATGTTAATTCTCAATATGTCCAGTAGTTACTCTGGCTCCTTCAATCCGAAACACAACAGGGCATTTACACTGCTGTTTGGCGGGAGAAATAGACATTGCGGTGGTACCTACCCAGGCGACCGATCACATATGAGAGACCTACCATCAATATAATTATATTATACTGGTGCTATTTACTATTTCGCAGGAACCCAACTCCAGATTCGACACTGAACATAACTTGGCCCGAGTACGACAATATAAACAAGAGTTTCGTCAACATAGTGAACGATACTCTGATCGTCGGCACAGACCCTGACGGCGACACCGTGAGATTCTACGAGTCCTAGCTACGAGCTAGCTGGGATTAAGTTTTAATATGTTTTTTTATCTATATAATAAAACTATTATTTACGGATTAATATTTATTTATTATACTATTATTTTTGATTATACTATTATTTATTTATTGTTGAAATAAAATATTAAAATATTTACGGATTTTATTGCCGATTTGGTTAAATATTTTCTTTGTTTAACTATTTATTACCCAAATATTAAAGTTTTAAGATATCGTTATATTTAGTAACACGTAATTTTGCCAGTGTTGTAGTATAAAAGCTGAATTTTTTATACGCAACTCTCAATAAATGTTTCCTTGGCATTCAAACGCTTTTGATGATTCATTCATCTCGCCAGACACATTGAAACTGATTACCTCCAAAGCAATCACGATCGGAACTCCATAATAGCTGATGGTGTGATGCCTATGTCGATGGCAAAAGTCTGGCGTGGACTCTTGGTTTATAACATCGACTTTACTTTCAATACTTTTTCCCCTTTATAATAATGATAGCAATTTGGTAAATAATGCTTAATTTATGAAAATGCAGTGATAATAAAATGAAACGATTCATTCAGTTCCTTCAAAATTGCTGGATAAATAATGAGATAAGACGACGCGTGGTTTAACTCAATGAGTTTCACTGCTGCGCAGAATTATTAGCAAATAAGACGCTGTAAAAATGCTTTGAAGCGTTTTGCTTCACGAAATAGAGTAAAAATGTAGATTTGAGTTTATCTAGCAGTTTCTATAGTAAAGCATCGAATATCAAGAGAAGGAATTGCGTACTAAAATTATATCTGATACTATTGATTTACACTTTTATTTCCGAAGATTGCGTTTAATTACGACATTTTAAAGCATCCGACAAAATTATAGACGTATAATCGAAAATATACATTGTCGATTACGCAAACACACAATTTTCGCGAGTGCAATGGTAAATTTTATAGCCGATTCATGCAAAATATTGTCTTATGTTGGGTTCATACGCATTATATCTAGTAAGTAAAATATTTAGATTTTATAGCTAAAACACAAATGTTATGCTTACAGATTAAATTAATAATAATTTGTTTACCAAACCACCCAGTAATCAGTTACGTTCGTAATTTGTATTTCGTTTATTGCCAGCTGTTTCCGCCGGCGCGGCGCGGCGCGGCGCAGCGTTCGGCGTTAGGTACTCGTGTGAATGGGTCTTGTGTACATGTGTGCGTGTCCGCGAGCGTGTGTAGTAGTGCACTCTTATTTGTAACTCGTAAGGTAACCATGTTAAGTGCCTACATTTGGTATAACTAATTTCATAAATAAAAGATTTTGTAATTATGGTAGTACGATTTCAAAGCATAAACTATGATTGCAATAATATTTTAAAGTTGGGGTGTCTGAGGTTGTGAATTAATCCTGTTACACGTATATAAAAAATAATTTCATAATTTCATATTGTAGTGACGTTTCATAACGTTGACGACCTATCCTTCAGTATCTGTAGCTGTGTCAGCCCATATACATAATTTGGAAATTCCACTGCAGGGCACGGGCGTCTTCTACAATCGAGAGTACGATTGAAAGTTGTAGACATTAGGGTAATACATTTCATAAAATAGATTACAAAACAAAGTGTGTATGCGTGCAATTTACACACTGCAGAAGTGGAATTTTTCAGAAATAGCCTACGTGAGAATTAGATAAATATAGATTTAAAAACTGGCACCAAAAAGAGACAAATAAAAAGAAAAATGGCGGCCAATATTTCCAATTTTGGTTCTGAATTTATGTAGATTATCAGGACGTAGGTATGAAAAATATTATCACACTCTTGCATAGTTAATAAAGAGTATATACCCTTCAGTACTTCAGTTTGGGTCAGAACTTCAGTAGTAATTAATTGAAATGATTAACATGGAATAAGTAATGGGTGTTCCATTTGCCCTTGGTGGCCAATTTGTTTTAGTAAGATCTGTCAATTATTTTGTTTATTAGTAATTTACTTAAACTAAATCACTATCGGAACTTAAACTATCCAGTATCCCACACCAGGTTCACCAGGTGATAATGTGTTAATTTATGACCACAACCCAATAAAATGAGTAAATATAATAAATTTAAATTTAAATTTCTCAAATACAGGGTATATCAAGACTGCTACCGAAAACGAAGCCGGGAGGTAGTTAAAGCGACTTCAGACACAATGCAATAGGAAAAGTTGCAAAAAAAAGCGACAATTTTTTTTTTGTTATTTTTTTCCTATGACCATATTTGGGTGGTAAATAATTTTTTTCCTAAAATAATAGTGTATACCCTTTTATTTATAAACAATCTAAGGTATAAAAGTGTTTAAATTATAATTTTAACAAAAACTATAGATTTACCACCCAAAAATGACGACATTTAAAAAATCATAAAAAATCATTGTCGCGCTTCTTTGCGAAATTTTTAGTTGCGTTGTGTTTGTAGTCACTATAACTACCACCCGGCTTCGTTTTCGGTAGCAGTCTTGAGATACCCGGTATAAAGTACTACGGCATCTCTTACTCCGATCCAAGATTCAGATGCCCGCGCTGGCTGGAATTAAAACAAAAATAGCATATTATTGTTGTTTATTATTATTATTATTATTATTTAAAAGTCAATTAAACATTTACCAACTTGTAATTTGTTTTAAGTTGTTTTACATACAGTTATCAAATGACCCATTTAAAATCTCTATTTATACCAAGCCAGTGCTGAACGTGGCCGTGGCGTCATCTATTGTCGTTGTCGAATTAATTATTTGCACTAAGTAAATGTGTGTTAATTGGTACAGAGTACACATTGGTCGTAGCAACCGTAATATATTTCATATACAAGAAGAATACCTCTCAGTTGATAATTTTGAATCATGTTGAGTGCAGGTGTATTTTGTGTTGTACTACTATGGTGAGTTTTCATTTATCTTTGTGACTTCTTGTGGTCATTTTTAGTAACAATTTACACGATAGCAACTTCGAAGTAATCCCTAGAAGACTTACATGCAGCTTACGCATTTCAAGCCAACGTACAAACACTGTTTAGTAAAATATATAACGAACAATATCTGACTAATTCGTATATTATCGAGTAAATTCTGCATTTATAACCCCTTACGTTTCAGTCTCATTTATAATTAATTATATTTGTATAAGTATGTTGCTAAAGTATGCTTTCATAGGCGCACTACACACCGAAGTTTTTTTTTTTTTTTTTTTTTTTATAATGGCCTGTCATAATGGCGGCATTGCACCTGATTGAAAGTGCCAATGCCGCCCAGGCAGAGTATCCATTGGCATCGGACGGCAGTCCCATGCCAATGGAAACAATTATGCCGGCCTGCTTAGGTGCCTCTTCACACCACGGCGGAAGGACCCAGGATTGTAGGAAGGAGGGAACACGTGCGCCGGCAAACAATTCCACAGCCTGACGGTGCGGCACAGAAACGAATTTGAGAACCGATTGGTTCGCGCCGGGATGGTGTGGACCGTCAAGCTATGGCTTCGCAAGCCAGCACGCGTGGTTCTGGTTAGGAATGGAGAGGAGGGGAGCAAGTTGAACAATTCCTCAGAGCACTCACCGTGATACAGGCGGTAGAACACGCTTAGAGAGGCGACATCTCTCCGGAGTTGTAGCGACTCCAAGTTGCTCGTAACGTCTGCATCATTCACAATGCGGATGGCCCGCCGCTGCAATCCATCCAAGGCATCGAGCAGGTACTGGGCGGATCCATCCCAGAGGTGCAAGCAGTACTCCATACCCGGCCGGACCTGCGCTTTATATAAGCGGCAAAGCTGGCCGGGCGTGAAAAACCGACGCACCCTGTTCAGGACTGCTTGACTGTTGCCGACACATGTCGACAACTTTTTGTTAGCGGGCTCTTCGCGGTTTCACTAATTGCAATTCGAAAAACTTTGTTAGCAAATATCGAAGACTTGACATGGTATGAACATTTTTATGACGTTTTGAGTGTCGCCGGGCAACTGAGCAGGTCATATGCCGCCAACATGTGGAGGGGCAACACGATTATTTTCTATAGGCCGCGGGGTTCTGACGGCTGGCTATGTCGCCGGGCCGGCGGCTTTGCTGTGTAGTGCGCTTTAGACATGTCTGTGTAATTTCACAGTAGTACCTGCAATTTTATTCAATTTTGACATAATAGGTATTTTTTTAAATATACTGACTCGGTGACGTAGTTGTATTAGGGTTTGGTTACAAAGCTGAGGTCTCGGGTTCGAACCCCGGGTTGAGCAATGTGATACTGGATTTTTCTATTCGTTATCAGCCCGGAGTCAGGAATTTGTGCCCGATATGAAGATAGACTCGCCACCTATCAAATCCTGGGACGGAACATACAAGGCGAAATATGGGTGCCTTGGTACCTCTGCCTACCCCTTCTAGGAAGAAGGCGTGAGTTTATGTATGTATGTATGTTGAAAAATATACTATATTTTCAGCATCACCCACGGTCACACTGTTCTGGTAGAAGTTACTGAAGGTACGCTCCGAGGTTCTGTTATGCAAACAAAAGTTTGGAACAAAACCTACTACAGTTTTGAGGGTATCCCGTATGCAAAGCCACCTTTAGGCCCTCTTAGATTTATGGTAAGGAAACATTAAACTAATGTATAATAATTATTTATGACATTAAACACAAAAAAAATTCAGGTCAGTTTAATCCCAACAAAATCATTTTTTTTTATATATTGCCAACACGATCACTAGCACTGTCACTGTCAAAAAGTTATCAGATCTCATGTGGAGCCAAGCTTCCCAAACTCTCTACCTTCATGCCCGTCATGTGGTAACAAGAATTATTATAGGAAATAGAGTACATAAAAAAACTTATCATTTGGTGTAAAATTTTTAGTTTCATTATGTTTGAAGTCGCCAATACTAAAGCACAGAATACTAAACTAACAGAAGTCAAGCTCCATACAAAGCGCGCTAAATCAACGCACACATTGACAGCGTTCACCGACACGATATTTCAAACCAGTCGAGACCACTGCGAGCGCGAGTGTCACCCGCTTCGGGCACGCAAATAGTGAGATATTTTATGCAAAGATGGAGCAAATGAATGAAAGTTATTACACTTCTATATAAAACACCAGATTATAATAATTGAATATAAATTTCATAAAAAAAGAACATATATTATACAAAAACTATAAAAAAAGCTTAGAATAATGACATGCACATTCTCAGCGAGTCCTTAAATAAAATTAAAATTTATTTATTCTATTATTAAGTTTTATATATTTTATTTTAAAAATTAAATCAAACGATACGAGTGCTATTAACACGATACGTGTTTTCGCATAAGCCAGAGTTAACAACCCTTGCGCGAACGCCGAGGGTAGTGTGAGTGTGGCAAAAAAAGTGAAGTACATACACAAGCTTGACTTCTGTTAGTATTCTGTGACTAAAGCCTAGCTTCGTTTTCTGTCGCAGTCAGGTTATATCCTGCATTAATTTTGTTTGATTCCAGCCGCCGCAACCACCAGAACCTTGGAACGGAATAAGAAATGCTACCGAACACGGCTCAATATGTCCACAAGTACAATGTCAAACATACTTCATGGGCGCTGAAGATTGTATATTCCTAAACATTTACACTCCAAATCTTAACCCTACCAAATTGTACTCTGTTCTATTTTTTATCCATGGTGGCGGTTTTATTAGTGACTCCGGTGACCGACATAATTATGGCCCAGACTTTTTTATAGATGAAGATGTAGTTGTCGTAACAATAAACTACAGGCTTGGCGTCTTAGGATTTCTGAGTTTGGAAAACGAAGTTGTGTCTGGAAACATGGGCATGAAAGACCAAGTGGCTGCTCTGAAATGGGTTAACAACAATATTGAAAAATTTGGTGGTGATAGAAATAGTATCACGGTAATGGGTCAGAGCGCAGGTGCTGCTATGGTTGGTCTACATATCATTTCTCCAATGAGTAAAGGTCTTTATCAAAGAGCAGTATTAATGAGCGGTCCACCTACGACCGATTTGACTCTTACGTTCAAACCATTTACGGTTGCATACGGACTAGCTAAACTTCTCGGTAACGACACCACGGACCCCGATGAAATTCTTAATTTCCTTCAAGATGTAGAAGTGAAAAATTTGATATACAAAGATGGTATGATTTCTGATCCTTTAAATAAACTACGCCAAAATATGATGACTTCCTCTCAGTTTACGCCGGTTGTTGAAACAGACTTAGGACAAGAACGATTCCTTACTATGGATCCATTAGAAGCATACATGAATGGCCATGTTCACGACGTAGACATTATGTTGGGTCATACAAACTTGGAGTGCGAATCAATGACGTCAGGCTTGATTAATTTTATAATAAAAGGAAATAATAGTGACCCTGAAGTCTTGGTGCCGATCAAAATACAAATGAACACCACAGCAGACATAGCAATGGAAATTGCCAACCTGGGTAGAGAACATTATTTTGGAAATAGCTCGATATCGCTGGCTAATATAGACAAAGTCATCCAATACACGAGTGATTATTACTTCGTTGCTCCTACTGCGAGATTGTTCAATCATTTTGAACTAAATGAGGACAAGCGTAGGTATTTTTATGTCTTCTCAAGTTACTCGAATATAAATCTCAATGGTAGAGCGGGTGTCGCTTACAACTTGTATGGAGCAGCACATATGGATGATATTCCGTATATATTTTACCCTTACGGACGCGACCTGAAGATTGACCGGTACAGCAAAGAGTACCCGTCAGTAAATTTGACTACTTCGGTCTTTGCTAACTTCATTAAGTTTGGGTGAGTTTATTTTATTTTTCTTTTAATTTATTAAGATATCACTTATTGATCTGAATAATTTATTTTAATTTTATGTATTAATCGGTAGTGTATAACTGAATAAATTCGATAGTCTCCAGGACACAATTCTACAGACACAGATCTTGTATGACTAGGTGTCACGGAAACCGTGTGTCTCGAGTGTTACACAAATATTTCCTTAGAGTCTGGGCGTTTTAAAACTAAAAACCCCTCTTAAACTTTAGCTTACACCGAAGGAGAAGGCTAGTCTAGTAGTTCTACTACTACCTAGCTTCTGATACCCACGGCACAAGATTTAATTGATCTTGATATGGGGTCGGGACTATATATGTCACTGTTGGGTATATTTATATATTTTTTTTATTGCTATGAATGACGAGACGAGCATGCCGTTCGCCTGATGGTAAGCGATACGACCGCTCATAAACAGTAGCAACATTCCACTGCGCTCGCCATCCTGAGACATAAGATGTTAAGTCTCAATATGTACAGTAGTTACTCTGGCTACAATGTCCTTCAACCCGAAACACAACAGTGCACTTACGCAGTGTTGTTTCACGGGAGAAATAGACATTTATATATTTTATTATTTATATATTTTATTATTATATTTTCATAATCAGATCTACATATACCCATAAGGCTATAAGGGCTATAAAGCCCTTATAGCTTTATAGCCCTTTGAACACCTTATAACGGTAGAACTCGCACTGTGTTAGGTGATGTTATGAATAATTTCATTGTTCTATAAATACCGTACTATTTCGCAGGAACCCAACCCCAGATTCGTCACTGAACATAACTTGGCCCGAATACGACAATATAAACAAGAGTTTCGTCAACATAGTGAACGACACTCTGATCGTCGGCACCGACCCTGACGGCGACACCGTGGGATTCTACGAGTCCATCTTCAAGCTAGCTGGCATTAATTTTTAATAGATCTTTTATCTGTAATTATCGTGGCCTACGTGGTTTCAATTCATCACGATTTTTGTGAATACAGATATATTAAAATTACTTCAGAATTTTCAAAATCCTCCTTCCTGAAGTCAAACCATTCGGGAAATATCAATCTTATTGGGGAAATATTAATCTTATCTTATTATATCAATTTTACATCATAATATTGCACGAAGTACTTACCGACTTGGGAATCGCACCTAATTACTTTTTCACAGATATACTGCTGAGAGCTACTTTGTTCCCAATGGGGGAGCCCAGTCTGCGTCCTGGTTTTGCGCCAGGCGATCATAGAAATCGGTCGAGTCGCGAACAATCGCGGCACTTCTCGCCTTGAGATTTCCAGTGCTACCCCTAATGCGCACGATTATCGCGATTACGATTGCGCTATTACGATTTTTAGTCAGTATCCTTTTAAGGACCCTACTCGGCCGAGCATATCCACAGCGTAGCTCGGTCGAGCATGTCCGGGCTGGTAGGCCAGTGACATTGACAAACCCCTTTCGGCCTTCTCCGGGATACCTAAAGCGGAGCTTAAAAGATTTTCCTCTTAACCAAAAAAATGTTATGCTATACCAGCGTCCGATGATACCGTCATGTTATATAAATCCCATCAAAAACATCCTGTAAAAAAAATACCAAGTGTCGCAGCTCAGGTTTTCTACCGCAAACGTTGTGACATCCATGTGATACTAAGTTGGTTAATTTATTTAGTCCTTGCTTAAGGGACCTTCTGTATAAAGTTATTACGTAATTTATTATCATTTATCATATCAATATTAAAACTCCTTTACGTTTCAAATAAACAGATTGACATGGCCATCGCATGAAAACATAATGTATCGTACAATTTATACATAACGCTGCTGGCCAAGTCGATCTATTACAGTAACAAGTTTATTCATTATGTAACCATTTATATACCAAAATAACAAAACATAGATTCTTAAGACACTAAAGTTTATTCGAAATGACCTCCGTGATTTTGAATACAGGCCTTCAATCTGCGCGGCCAGTTGTCTATCGCAGCACGAACGAGGTCCATGTCAATATCGGCGGCTGCCTTAATCAAGGATGTCTTGAGTGACTCCAAATTGGGATGAAGCTTTGAGCACGCCTTTTCCTCCAAGTGTTGCCATATCTTGTAATCTAACGGATTCAAATCTGGACTGGAGGAGGGCCAGTCTTCGTGCCGGATGAAGTCGATTTCACGCGCCGCCAACCAGTCTTGTGTGCTCTTCGCTCTATGAGCGGGCGCCGAATCTTGTTGGAATACCCAGTGCCTGTTATTGAACATGGTATGAGAAACAGGTTTCACAAGGTTCGTCAGGACTGTATTATGATACACAACTGCATTCGTTTTTACACCTTTCTCACAAAAATGTACCTCTGTTAAGCCCCAATAAGAAACGCCCAACCATACCATGAGCGAGGATGGAAAATGACCTCGTTGGACACGCGGAATACGGTTGCTCGCTTCTTCACTACTGTGTGCGTACACCTTATCATTTTGTTTGTTGTAGCTCTCTTCTACGGTAATTTTTTTTCATCTGAAAAAAGAATTTCCCGATATTTTTTTCCCGCGTACCGCTTCAACAAAGCGCGGCATCTCTTCAATCTCAGGTCCATTAGACGAGCATTCAAACGATGTCCTGTTTTTCTTCGATATGCCCGAAGTCCTAAGTCTTCATTTAACACCCTTTTCACCTTGGTTCTGCTTAACCCCATCTGAAGGGCCAACAGTTTGGGATTTCTTTGAATTCGCGCCTTCACAGCTTTTATCACTGCTGGAGTCCTAACAGACCGAGGGCGACCACTTCTTGACCTGTCATCTACACAAGAGTTTTCATTGTATCGTTTGATGGTACGATAAACGAATCTTTTGGTTATATTCAAATTTTTCAGTATGTCAAAAATTTGAGTTGGCGCGTAACCGCAACGATGCAACGCAATAACTGCAACACGGTCTTCTTTAAGCGTCCACTCCATATTTAAAAATGAGTAAAATTCTAAAAAGTACCTATATATTTTTATTTTCATCAACAATTCGAAATTTGAATTCAATCAACTTTTTTGTGGCCAGCATTCTAAAAGAAAAGTTTTTACTGTGTGACAATACTATTACTTATGAGCTGACTAGTGTATTAGTAAAATGAATTTCAATAGTAAAAATAGTAACAGTTCTATAAAAAAACATTTTGGACGATGTAACCTAACATCGACTTTACATTCTGTACTTTTCCGCCTACACTAATTACAATAGCAATTTGGTCATTAATACTAATTCATGAAGGTGCAATGACAATAAAAGATTAATTAAGGACTCATTCTGTGACTTGAAACTTCGAGTGAAGTGAAACTTCGAGACTATAATAATAAGTAGTTATTTTATCAACTAAGCGACAATAAATAGTTTTATCATTATTTTATAACTATTTCTTATTGCTGCCATTACTATTGCGAGATAATTATTTTATGTTATTTTACGATATTTGGCGACAAGGTGAACCATTGACATAATACCCTTAATCATATAAAGAAAGTGACCTAAACAAGGTCACATAGCTTCAAATACTCATAGTCACACAAAAGTTATTCAATTTGAATTTTCCCATATACTTAATTCCGAAGTTCAATCGGGGTTTTTTTTTTTACTGCAATGAATGACGAGACGAGCAAGCCGTTCGCATGATGGTAAGCGATACGACCGCTCATAAACAGTAGCAACATTCCACTGCACTCGCCATCCTGAGACATAAGATATTAAGTCTCAATATGTCCAGTAGTTACTCTGGCTACAATGTCCTTCAATCCGAAACACAACAGCGCATTTACGCAGTGTTGTTTCACGGGAGAAATAGACATTGCGGTGGTACCTACCCAGATGGCCTCTCACATATGAGAGACCTACCACCGAAATTTCATTATTATTAAATCATTTGGATCCTACTCAACATTTTTTGTATTATATGAATTAAGAAATTGGTTAGTTATAAATCGTCATAAGATTTTATTTATTTCATTTCATTTAAACTGAACATTGGCCAATCTGAAAAGTTTCTCTAAAAAACTTCACCGACTTATCAAGATATTTGCTTCCGACGGTCAACGTATTGTTGGTGATGTTTACGTATCTTCTGTGGTCACTCTCAAACTCAGGCCAAGTAATGTTCAGCGAAGAATCTGGGGTAGGATTACTGGAAGAAGTAATGATTAAGATGATGATGCATTTTAAGAAAAAAGTATATGAAACAATAATTTAGGAAAAAAAATGTATCCAACGTTGTTCCTTTCTATATACTCACCCAAATTTTATGAAATTGGAATATATAGTAGATGTCATATTCACCATATCATATTCATTGCTGTTGACGTCGATGGTCATGTTGAGAGAGTTAGCTTGGAATAAGTAAAACAAGTCATCCATATGTCCAGCGCCGTATATACCGTACGGTACTCCTTCAAGCCCATAGTAATTTCTGCTGGAGAAACTGGAGAAAACATAGAAATAGCGATGAGAACTACGAGATGGTGGTAAATGGCTGAACATTTTCTGTGTAGAAATAGCTAAGTAAGCTTCACTAGCAAAACTCACGAACGTCTTCATATTATTTACAGAAATTGACTCATTACGAAAGTAGTATTCTCTGACTAGTTCTGATATTTCCAACGCCATGTCGGGTACACAATTGTAAAATATTTTTCTGGGCACGAGCATTTCATCATAGCGCGCTGTTGTGTTTATTATAGAGTTAACAAAATACGGTATTCCAATAACAGCTTCCTCGTTCGTGCTACCAAACATGACGTCGACATCATGAATATCACCGTTAATAAACGCTTTTAAAGAATCCACGGGGAGAAAATTTGCGCTATCAGAATATCGCTCCGTTACCGGTACAAAGTAATAATTTCTGAATATATTATTACTACTTAGAACTTCAGAACCTAGCAATTGCAACGTCTGCATTTATGAGCGACATGGCCGGGACACTCTACAAGAATTCTAACAGTTCGGTCTCATTGCATGTTTCCATACCCAGGATGCTACCTAGTTTGAACGCCCGCAATCTTGGCTGGTAATTTACAGCAAAGTCTGCTGTTGGCGCACCACTCATAGATATTGTCCTTTGAAACAATCCTTTACTCATTGGTGATATTAAATGTAAAGTGACTGATGCCCCACCAGCGCTCTGACCCATGATTGTGATGTTTTTGGAATTACCACCGAAATTCTAGATATTTTTGTTCACCCATTTCAAAGCAGCAACTTGGTCTTTCATACCCATGTTACCAGGCACTATTTCACTCTCGAGGCTCAGAAATCCCAAGGCATCTAGTCGATAGTTTATGGTGACTACAATAACATCTTTCTCGATAAAGAAATCAGGTCCGTAAAAGCTACTATCACCTGAACCGCTGCTAAAACCGCCTCCGTGGATGAAAAACACTACTGGGTAAAGAAATTCGGGGTTGGGATTCGGCGTCTAAACGTTAAGGAAGAGACAGTCTTCCGAACCAGTTATGTATATGTCTTCAAACATATCGTACTGCGGACAAACAGACCCATGTTCTAGTGGCATCTCTTACTCCGCTCCAAGATTCGGGTTCTTGCGGTGGCTGAAATTAAGAAAAATAGCATATTGTTGCAGTTTAAACGTTTTCTTAACTTACAATAAAGAAATATGTATTATCTTTTGCGTGCTTTTTAAAATCCTAAATAAGTTGAGATAATTTCCAGAAAGATTAATGAACTTCGGGTGGATAAGATGAAACAGAACACTGTATTGATATATCTTCTTGCTTTAAAATTAAAATACAATGATATACCCGTTTCATATACTTTTACAACAACTCTCAGAGACTGTGAAATGTAAAAACAATCCTTGCTTACCATAAAGCGAAGTTTACCGACGGGAGGTTTAGCATACGGTATGCCTTTGAAGCTATAGTATGCCTTGTTCAATGCCACAGTCTGAAGTATAGATCCTTGAAGTATACCTCCAGATACTGTCACTTGCACTGCATCGCTTGAGTAAATGCTGAAGAAATGGTGTATTTATGTCATTTGATATAATTGGAAGTATGGGTATCTCTCATACCCTCTCAATACTTTGAGATTATGCAACCAAGTATGTATCTAAACTAATATTATGAAGAGGAAGGATTTGATTGTTTGTACTGATCAGACTTTGAAACTAATGGACACGTTTGAAATATTATTTCAATACTAGCGGTTCGGCCCAACTCCGCCCCATCATAGCGTGAAGATATATATCATATACATTCAACACAAAAATATGTTTTCTTGTTGAACCAGTAATTCATAAGATTAGAGGTAACAAACAATCTCTTCAGCTTTATATATTAGTATAGATTAGAATCATATATAAGATAAGAAAATTATATCTGATGAAAATAGGCTACACAATATTTTACAAAATATACAAAAATTATAAATCTGCACCCGGGCGTAAGTAACCCTTCCGGGCCGTTAGTAAGATTAACTGTAAATTCAAATATGCTAAAACAATTGTGTAGTAGAGAGGTAATCTGACACTGTTTGATGATCTATATGAACTTTACAATACTAACCACGGTTATGTCACTGTACAAAACAGTATATATATAAATATAACTCACCAATACACTAGGACGTAAAGTATAATCATCTTTAACGCCATGATTCCTGAATTTTCGGAATATTGTCTATGCCCCTGGATTTACCAACAATACTAATAGTTGAGCCACTTTGTTGCCTCTATCTTCGGTAGTAGTTCATCTTAGAACAACTACTAACAGTGTAAACGCATATGAAATATATCCTTGAATGCATTGATGTTCCGAATGGAAATATTTGTCGAGTTAATATTGCATTAAATGTATTAATGTAGATTATGATCGATACGTGCGATTAGATCATATGCTATAAAACATCTATCAATAAATTTTATTGCTGTTATATGTGTTCCGATTATACGCGGTTTATTAAAAAACAAAATATTGCATCTTAAATACAGTCAGATATTACAAGGTACATTTTAAAGGTGCTAATTACACTGGTGGTGGGTTTAAATTTATTTTAGTTTAACTGATGGTAAGTCTTCAATATCTGTATCAGCCCATATACGTCCCACTGCAGAGCACAGGCCCCCTCTGCAATCAACAGTACTATTGAGAGTGGTTAGGCCATATAGTCCACCACGCTGGCCTAGTGCGGATTGGTGGACTTACATACCATAGATATTTTTATAAATCGCTATGGTAAGCAGTTTTCCTTACGATGTTTTCCTTCACAGTTTTAGTGCGTGGTGATTGACTACACATATATATAAGTGTTTAATATGTGTGAGTTTTTTTATGCACTGATTGGCGAGTCCAACGTGCCGTTCACCAGATGGTAAGCGATACGATCGTTCATGAACAGTATCAAAACCAAACATCACCTTGAATTACAAAGCAATGCTTAATATTCCACTGCGCTCGCCATCCTGAGACATAAGATGTTAAGTTTCAATATGTAAAGTAGTTATTCTGGCTACAAGGTCCTTCAAACCGAAACACAACAGTGCATTTACACTGTTGTTTAGCGGGAATAGGCATTGCGGTGGTACCTAGCCAGACGGCCTGTCACATATGAGATACCTACCACCAGTCATACTGTATTGAAACAATGTGTCATGTGATACAATGCGAATGTAAAACAGGCGTGAGAGTTTTCGTTACGGACATATTCCTATAATAAAGAAATGTTTCACGATAAACAATACTTTTATTTTCCTGACCAATATATTACAATACATAAAATAATATATCAACTTTATGATTTAATTTATACATAGGTAGGTATATTAGGGCATTAGGCAACCCAGTCAAACAGCACGATAGACCGTGACCTATCGCTTTAGAACTGTCGATTGCGGTCTCGTAACCTATTTTTTTTTTATTGCATTGAATGGCGAGACGAACGTGTCGTTCAACTGATGGTAAGCGACACCACAAACATTGAATAAAGATTAGATAAAACATTAAACTTATAACTTATAAAGATAAAACATTGAACTTATAAAGCTTTGGGATGTTATATGGCCTTGAAAATACATATGCTGGACTCTCATCTGGATTCCTTTCGGGCAAATTTGGGTGCTCTAAGTGACGAACAAAGTGAGAGGTTCCTTCAGGATATTTCCTTAATGGAGAAGCGCTATCAAGGGAAATGGAGTCCAGAAATGCTAGCAAACTATTGTTGGACACTTAAAAGGAACCTACCAAAAGCCAAGTATTCCAGAAAATCATAAGTATTTATTAAATATTAGGAAATAATTCTATAAGTGTGGCTGATTTTTGTACTTTTTACGAAAATATTTGTTTTTTGTCACAAGAAAACCTGATGTGTACCTTTTTTTTTTCATTGATATATTATTGTTTGGTGGCCCTAGTATATTAAAAATTTGACACAATTTTTACAAATTTGTTGACCAGTGTTATAAGTCCTCATATGATGCTGTATTCTAGCTATTCTAATATTTTTATTCTTATAATTTGATGTTATTCATGTTTTTATTTCATTAAAACTTAATTCTAGCTATGCCGTAGATTTTCTTGAAAAAGTTAATGGAATTCTGAATGTAGTTTCTGCCGATGATCAAAGTGTTGTTGGCTATGTTTACGTATCTCTTCTTGGTGTTCACGTATTTAGGCCAAACGACACCTCGTATGGAATTGGGCGTTGGATTGCTGAAAAATATTTCATTTCAATAATTATACTTATAAATAGTTTTAATAATACTAAATCATATTCTACGTAGCGTGGTATCGAAAAAAATTATGAGAGGAGTTGAAGAACACCTAGTGTTTTTATTAGTTTTAAAAATACTATAGTGAATACAAATGTCATGAAAATTTTGGAGACTTGAGATTATCAATATAATTGAAAAAAACATGCATGTAAAGAAACGACCATCATTAGGCCCACTTTATTAATCGTAGAAGAATAAAGGATGGTTCATATCCGTACGTATCATAAATGTGCATATTTATATACTCACCCATACTTGATGAAATTAGAAAATAGAGTTGATGTCAGGAGCACCAATTGGTATTCTTCACTGTTTACGTCGATGGTCATATTAAGAGCGTTAGCTTGGAATAAGTAAAGCAAATCATCCAAGTGGCTTGCACCGTATATGCCGTAAGGCACTCCCGCCATCCCATAGTAATTCCTGCCAGAGAAACTAGAGAAAACGTAGGAATATCTTTGACAATTACAACATGACGGTAAGAGACTAAACAGCCTATGGATGGCAACAGTTATGTAAGTTTGACTAGCAAAATTCACAAACGTCGTCATATTATCTGCATAAATGTCATCATTACTGATGTAGTGTTGTCGTATTAATTTTGATATTTTCAAAACTTTATTGGGTACACTATTATATAATATTTTTCTCGGAACTAGCAACTCGTCGTATCGTACTATTTTATCAGTTAAAAAGTCGGCTAATTGCTGCACTCCAATAACAGCTTCCTCGCTCGTGCTACCGAACATGACGTCAACATCATGAATATCACCGTTAACAAATGCTTTAAAAGGATCCACGGTGAGAAAATGTTCGCCACCAGAACGTCGCTCCGTTACCGGTACAAAGTAATAATTTCTGAATATATTATTACTACTCAGAACTTCAGAACCTAGCAGTGCAACGTCTACATTTATGAGCGACATTGCCGGGACACTCTGTAAGAATTCTAACAGTTCAATGTCGTTGCATGTTTCCATACCCAGGATGCTACCTAGTTTGAACGCCCGCAATCTTGGCTGGTAATTCACAGCAAAGTCTGCTGTTGGCGCACCACTCATAGATATTGTCCTTTGAAACAATCCTTTACTCATTGGAGATATTAAATGTAGAGCGACTGAGGCCCCACCAGCGCTCTGACCCATAATCGTAATATTTTTTGGGTCACCACCGAAATTCTTGATGTTTTTGTTAACCCATTTCAAAGCAGCGACTTGGTCCTTCATACCCATGTTACCAGGCACTAATTCATTCTCAAAGCATAGAAATCCCAAGGCGTCTAGGCGATAGTTTATAGTGACAACAATTACATCTCTCTCGATAAAGAAATCAGGTCCATAGGAGCTAGTGTCGCCCGAACCGCTTTTAAACCCGCCGCCATGGATGAAAAATACTACTGGGTAAAGGAATTTAGGGTTAGGATTCGGCGTGTAGACGTTAAGGAAGAGGCAGTCTTCTGAACCATTAATGTATATCTGTCTGAATATTTCGTACTGCGGACATACAGATCCGTGTTTTGTCGCGTCTCTCACTCCGTTCCATGATTCTGGTGCCTGCGGTGGCTGTAATTAAAACAAAATTAATAATAATAGGGGAGTATTTTTTTATAATAATGTTAGTGGTTAGTGCTGGCATGTTAAAAGATCTTAATGATGGCAATTGACTGATTTGATGATAAACTTGCAACGTTGCCTGTACAATTTTAAAGACTTCAGATTAACAAATTGATCAGATATTTAAATGGTAAATAGACCGGTAAACGCTACATGAACTATACTATAATAAATATTTTGGCTTACCATGAATCGAAGGTTACCCACGGGAGCTTTAGCGTACGGAACACCTTTAAAGCTGTAGTATCTCTTTTTCAGAGCCACAGTCCTTAGTACAGAGCCTTGAAGGGTCCCTTCAGATACTGTTACTTGTGTTGGATCATCGCAGTAAATGCTGTAGAGATACATTTTCTTTATTGCTATGAATGGTGAAATGAGCATGCCCTTCGCCTCATGGTTAGTGATACGACAGCTCTTGAATACTCGTAGTAGCAAAACCAAGCAACACCATTAATTACAAAGCAATGCTTGGAATTACCACGCATTATAACGGTGAAGGAAAATAAATAAATAAATAACACTCAACAGTCACATACATAGTCCTGACCCCACACTAAGATCGAGTCTTGTGTCGTGGGTATCAGGAACTACGAGAGACTTTTCGGTCTCACAAACACACACAAAAACACTCACGGTGCGAGGAACCGACGGCACAACGGAGGCTGTCTCTTGGTTTTAGTCACCAACCAATCCATCAACAACTGTTTTGTGTAAGTAAATTAATTTGAAAAAACAACTCACCAATACAATAAGGCACTAAGTATAAACACTTTCAACATGTTGTTGAATATTCTGTAATGTGAGTGTGTCGCTCAATGTATCGAATATATTCATATTATTAAGGGTTTTGTAACATAACGAGTGCTCGAGGACGAAACATACTACTCAAATGCCACGCGACGAGACTCAACTCGATCCATCTATACATATAAATAAAATTGAAGTGTCTGTTTTTAAAGTGAAAATAAAAAAATTCCCTACTACATATCGTTATATACACGATAACTACTCCGAAAATGATGTTTAAAATTTTTTGTCTGTCTGTCTGTTTGTTCCGGCTAATCTCTGAAATGGCTGGACCGATTTTGACGGGACTTTTTTTGTCAGGTAGCTGATATAATAAGGAGTAACTTAGACTACATTTATTTTAGAAAAAGTTAATACAAAAAACTGAAAATAAACGTGTAACGGGAGTTTTCCGCCGCTCGCTAAGAGACGGCGCCACCGTAGAATTAGATCGCGGTATGGTTTCGTTACAAAGGTTGATAATTAAAATAAAAATGCAAAAACCAAAAAAAAAAACTAAATAAACTAATTAACTTTTTTGTTAAATTCCACGTAGACGAAGTCGCGGGCACAGCTAGTGGTCAATAAAATCTAATCGTACTATTTATCATATGACTAGAAGAGTACAGAAACACACTACATACACGCTATGCTACGGTACGTGGCGTGTTCATAATGTAGTTTTGGTCATAGAATATACTACGATGTGCTTTATTAACTTAACACGGATTTCGTTGCGTCGAGTTGCGTGGCGTTTAACCAGTATGTCTTTTCCTTTGAAACACATCTTTTTGATAACAACCGAAATGTTTGTTTTACATACTAATTTTCATTCAATTTAATTTAAATATAAGTTAACTTTTGGAGTGACTTCAAAATTATATATTTAAATATTTTCTTTCAAATATGATTCAATACCTATAGTGATACATATTATTAATGTTTGTATGATTTTAACAACACTATCAACAATCAATTCGCTTTACCTATGTTCTATAGAAAATGTGGAGTAAAAATGTAAATAATTTCCACAAACAAAACGTATTTGCTAACTTCCATATTAGTAAACATGTATTCTATTTTATTAGAATACATATCTTATTTATTGTATTAATAAAAGCAAAATGTATTATAATACAATGTAATTGTTAATTATAAAATAAAGCCAATATCTGTCATTTATATCAGTAATTTCATGGAGAAATTAAATATGAAAGTAAGCTCCAGAGCTGGGGAGTTACTCTATGCTTCGACATGAATTTCGAATGTTCGAATGTTCAACGTTCATGACGGCATAACAATTCAGTGGCGTAGTTGTACTGACGTACAGTTACAAATATGAGGTTTCGGGTGCGAATCCCGGGTCGGGCAAAGTGATATTGAAATTTTCTATTCATTATCAGCCGGAGTCGGAAATGTAAGCCCGATATGGCGATAGGCTCGCCTTCTGTTAACAATATGGGACAGAGCACACACGGTGAAATGCGAGTGTCATGGTAGTAAGTACCTCTGCCTACCCCTCCTGGGAAAAGACGTGAGTTGGTGTATGTATGTATGCTGGGTATCTCAAGACTGCTACCGAAAACGAAGCCGGGTGGTAGTTTTAGTGACTACAAACACAATGCAACTAAAAATTTCGCACAGAAACGTGACAATTATTTTTATGAATTTTTAAACATCGTCATTTTTAGGCGGTAAATCCATAGTTTTTGCTAAAATAATAATTTAAACTCTTTTATACCTTAGAATATTTATAAATAAAAGGTTATACACTATTATTTTAAGAAAAAAGTGTATTTACCACCCAAATATGGCCATAGGAAAAAATAACAAAAAAAATTGTCGCTATTTTTTTGCAACTTTTTCTGTTGCATTGTGTCTGAAGTCGCTTAAACCACAGAAGTATTCTGTGCTTAAACTACAACCCGGCTTCGTTTTCGGTAGCAGTCTTGATATACTCTGTATATAATTAAATGATAAGCTTAAAACTTCCACTAAAATATATATATATATATATATATATATATTTTTTTTGCAATTATTTCATTATTGCGTTGTATTTTGGCCTCATTTTAAGCGTATTATAATAAGCATCACATCTGCATGCAGTTGTCTTTTTACAATGTTACACGCGTACGTATGTATGTAAATTGCAAAATGCCTGAAGTTTAAACTAATATTTATTCTCGCTCCGTACATACACCGTACGTACTACAGAAGAAAAACTAAAAACCAAGCAGATACGAATGTGACTCGCGTGAGTCACATTCAGTCAGTCCAATGTTTCGTAGCAACAAATAAAAATCAAAATAAAATATATTCCACAAAATAAAATAATCAATAAATGCAATATTTGAAATTAGTACTTCAACATTATTCACGACGGTCGCGGGTTCAAATGCCAGGGCACATCTCTAACTTTTTGGAGTAATGTATTGATAGTTAATCGCCAGTCACCACGCACTGTAACGATGATGGAAAACATCGTGAGAAAATCTCCATGCCATGGCTATTTGTAAAATTTCTATTATAATATGATATGTGTAAAGTCTCACCCTAGGCCAGCGTGATGGGCTAATTATGACCTAACCACTCTCAACAGTGCTCACGATTGTAGAGAAGGCCCGAGCACTTCAGGGGAACGTATATAGGCTGATATAAATACAGAAACTGTATCAAGAAAGCCTCAATGAGTAGCAATCAAACACGATTTTATTAATATTAAAATGCTCACACCGAACCGAAAACTAAAAACAATGGCAAATTCAAGGAACCCTGATGATATAGATAATTTTATAAATATGTTGTTAAAAGTGCTAATACTTGGCCTTGTATACTGGTGAGAATTTTTATATTTAATACTAATTGAACCACGTTTACCATAATCTTACAATTAAGGGCATAGATTAAGGACGTAAAAAATTAAGAAGATATGTATATCTGCGAGTACATATCAGAATGTAAACTCATGTCCATTGACATACACAACGATGAATATCAAATGGTGAACACAACGTGACAACAACACTATATTCCAACTTTATTAAATTTGGGTGAGTAAATAGACATTTATAACTATGATAGCGCAAAAACACACAAATAAACCTTCTCTATAATAAACAATCCCAATCCAAAATTTGCCGTTTGAGATTGACAGCTCAATCTTTTTTCTGATACTATATTGCCAATAATCAATCTCAGTAGTGAAAAAACTATGGCAACACGGTTAATGACAAATCGAAAAGTAGAAAACAATCCAGATTGACTTCAATCTAATTTTTCCGATTGAATAATCTATAGGCTTAATATTCTAACCTCCGACTCCTTTATCTGTTCTTCTCCGAAATAACCTACTAGATAGCAAGAAATATTTAATAGAGGTATAACTTCAACAAATAAAATAAGCTTGCATAATTTATTGACATAATTATTATAGTAAATGATGCCTCTTTCAGAAACCCGACGCAGAAATCTTTACGAGGCATGATCAGGCCTTAATACGAGAACACCAAGAAGAGACAAGTTAAAAATAGCCAACAACTAATTCATAAATACATTATTTTTTTCAAGAAAATCTTCGGTTTATATATAACTCATTTGCAAAAAAAACGGGCACCTAAGCAATGAACCATTTCAAATGTTACTATTGGTTTGTTTGATAATTATAGGTAGTTTTACTTTCACAATTTTGTAAATTAATAAGCAAATAATCGTTTTCGTCAGTATTAATGGGTTTTAATGCTAAAGTTCACTAGTAGTGTATGCTCGCTAGTAGTGCATATGCTCGTGAAGTAAAAGTTAACAAAGATTTTTGTTTGTTTTTTCTTTAATAAAGTAAAAGCAGATAAATTTTTAGTATCGAGTGTGACCCCCTCTAGCTAAAATCACAGCTTGAATTCGTCTGGGTATGCTAGCGAGAATATCCCGGATACTTGCTTGCGGAATACGTTCCCACTCCGCGGTAATCACATTCTTCAGCTCTCTGATGGTCTGCGGAGCCGGTTGTACTGATCTCAAGCGTCGTTTCAGAACGTCCCAGACATGCTCTATAGGATTGAGCCTGGTTCTGGAAGAAAACCATGTACCCAACCATGGGATGGTCGTTTTCTTGTGAGTCGCGCATTGAGAAATCGCAAGTCTTCGTATGTGGACCTTAAGAACAACCTCGAAGAAGTAAGAAATGTGCATATTAGTCTATGGACGGTCAGGAGGAGGCTTCTCGCGGCTAATATACGCAGTCATCGCCCGGCCTGCGGCCCTAAGTTACTGCGTGAGCACAGAGTTGCCAGGCTTAGGTTTGCTCGAAATTGTGAGTCATGGACTCAAGAAGGCTGGATGCTGGATTACTGGTGGTAGGTCTCTCATAATTATGTGAAAGGCTGCCTGGGTGGGTACCACCGCAATGTCTATTTCTCCCGTCAAACAGCAGTTTAAATGCACTGTTGTGTTTCGGATTTAAGGACATTGTAGCCAGAGTAACTACTGGACATATTGAGACTTAACATCTTATGTCTCAGGATGGCGAGCGCAGTGGAATGCCAAGCATTGCTTTCTCCCGTCTATTTCTCCCGTGAAACAACACTGCGTTAATGCACTGTTGTGTTTCTGATTGAAAGACATTGTAGCCAGAGTAACTACTGGACATATTGAGACTTAGCATCTTATGTCTCAGGATGGCGAACGCAGTGGAATGTTGCTACTGTTTATGAGCGGTCGTATCGCTTACCATCAGGCGAACGGCTTGCTCGTCTCGTCATTCATTGCAATAAAAAAAAATATTTTACTCCAGTTTCTCCAGCAGGAATTACTATGTGATTTCAGGTGTTCGTATCAGCCCATATACGTCCCACTACAGGGCACGGGCCTCCTCTACAATCGAGAGTACGAATAAGAGTGGTTAGACTATACAGTCCGCCATGCTGGCCTAATGCGTGTTGGCGGACTTACATACCAAAGAAATTCTTATAAATCGCTATGGTATGCAGGTTTCCTCACGATATTTTCCTTCACCGATTTCGGGAGTGCCTTTCGGTATATACGCTGTAGGCCATATGGATTTACTTTACTTGTTCCAAACTAACGCTACTAATATTACTATTGGCATAAACAGCGATGAATATCAAATGGTGGATTTGGCATCAGCTGTATTTTCCAAGTTTATAAAACCTGAGTAAGTTAATAGCTTTCTATATACTTCTTTCTTCTTCTCTTTGGTCAGGGATGCTCCTATCTAGTGGTCATGGCCTATCCTAGTATAGGTGCTACGAGTACGCGACCTCGGCCCCCGAGCTACTGCAGTCACCTTAACTTCCCTTCCGTGACTGTAGTATCCACTCCCTCAGGTCATACTCTCCTTTCCTATAACATCCTCTACCCACAAATCCTATTTCCTTTCCCTGGTTAATGACGGGCAGCAGCGTCATTAACGCCAGTCCCCTACTGCGCTCGCCAACCCGCCTGCCAAGCGTGGCGAGTAACGGCAAATACCCCCACAATGGCGACACAAATAGAGACCAGGCCCCCAGGCCCCGGCAGCCCCACTATTCCTGGCTATGGTAGCAGTCATGGTTACGGTGGGGTAGGGGGTGCTAAGAATCTCCGGGTTGGCCCCGGCTACCACCCCCGACGACGACTGGCCCTGGTAACACACAACATACGCACTTTGAGGACAGATGAGAAGATTGTCGAACTGGAAGAAGAATTGAGCGGGTTACACTGGGATATTATGGGGTTATCGGAAGTCCGAAGAATCGGGGAGGATACGATAACCCTGTAGTCTGGTAACCTGCTCTTCTACCGGGGAGACGATCAACAATCCCGAGGAGGTGTCGGATTTCTCGTCCACAGGTCTCTCATCAACAACATCGTATCCATCGAAAGTGTGTCGAGCAGGGTAGTATATCTTATACTCGGAATATCAAAGAGATATTCGTTGAAGGTCATAAAGGTATACGCGCCGACCTCGACACACCCAGATGAAGAAGTAGAGGAGATGTATGAGGACATAAGTCGGGCCATACATACTTCTAAAACCTACTTCAATGTTGTTATGGGGGACTTCAACGCAAAGTTGGGCAAGAGAAGCGACGCAGAGTTGAAAGTGGGGCAATTTGGACATGGGCAACAGAACCCCAGGGCTTGCCGACTTTCTGGAGAAAGAGGGACTCTTTGCAATGAACTCTTTTTTACAGAAGCCGCCTCACAGGAAATGGACCTGGCTGAGTCCTGGCGGTTCTACGAGAAACGAGATAGATTTCATCTTGACGACGAATAGACGGATATTCAGTGATGTCTCTGTCATCAGGGTGAAAACTGGTAGTGATCACCGAATGGTTAGGGGCACACTGAATATCAATGTCCAATCAGAAAGGCGTCGCTTGATGAAATCTACCCTCCGACCTACTCGCGCTCATATCCAAAACCCCGAGAGCTTTCAACTCGAGTTGAAAAATCGCTTTGATTGTCTAGAAGAAAACCTTGCAGTGGACGAGCTAAACAGCGGTTTGGTAGATCTAAGTATTTTAGACCTCGCCGTAGAGATAGACCACAAAAACTCTCGATCCACACTCTTGACCTCATGGCCGAACGTCGATCTTTAACGCTGCAGTCTTCCGATGACGCCGAAGCATATCGGCGGCTCAATAGACGGATCTGGAAGTCCTTGCGACACGGTGTCCGTGCTCACAATACTGTGAGCATTAAGGAGACAATTGAGCGGAACGGAGGCTCCAAAGTGTTTGCAAGAGACTTGTCTATTGGACAAAGCCAGTTGTCTAGGCTGAAGACGGACGATGGTCGCGTGGTATCGACGAGGGCAGAGGTATTAAGGGAGATCGAGAGGTTCCACTATAGAAAGGCGTGAGACAGGGAGATGTCATATGTCCGAAACTGTTCACTGTCGTGCTGGAAAATGCCTTCAAGCTCTTGCAGTGCAGCAGGAAAGGATTCGGCATCAGCAGTAACGGCGAGTATATCAGTCACCTTCGGTTTGCCGACGATATTGTAGTCTTGGCAGAATCGCTGGAAGACCTTAGCACTATGCTCGAAGACCTCAATCGAGTCTCCCAACAGGTGGGTCTTAAAATGAACATAGACAAAACGAAGATCATGTCGAATGTCCATGTTGTGCCCACCCCCATCGGTGTTGGGTGCTCGACTCTTGAAGTTGTTGACGAATATGTCTATTTAGGTCAAGTGGTCCGGTTAGGCAGGTCCAACTTCGAGAGAGAGGTCAATCGTCGAATCCAACTCGGTTGGGCAGCGTTCGGGAAACTACGCGACGTCTTCTCGTCCAAAATACCTCAGTGCCTTAAATCGAAAGTCTTCGATAGTTGTGTGTTGCCAGTGATGACTTACGGCACCGAGACGTGGCCTCTCACTATGGGCCTTATTAGGAAGCTCAAAGTCACTCAACGAGCCATGGAGAGGGCTATGCTCGAGGTTTCCCTACGAGATCAAATCAGAAATGAGGAGATTCGTAGGAGAACTAAAATAACCGACATAGCCCACCGGATTTGCAAGTTGAAGTGGCAATGGGCAGGGCACATAGCGCGGAGATCTGATGACCGATGGGGTCGGAAAGTGCTCGAATGGAGGCCATGTAGCGGAAAGCGCAGCGTGGGACGTCCACCCACAAGGTGGTCAGACGACCTGGTAAAGGTCGCGGGACGTCGCTGGATGCAGGCTGCCTCCAACAGGTCTCTGTGGAAATCATTGGGGGAGGCCTATGTTCAGCAGTGGACTTCCTTTGGCTGATGGATGATGATTATACTTCTTTCTAGATATGTATACTGATAAACATAATAGATATTTATCTCCTGCACTGAGATTATAGATAGAAGTCTATCAAGCTGGCCCAGTAGGAGTTAATGAACTTTACACTCCTTGTTAATTCTAATAGATAATTTCAGGAAGACAGTATCTCCGGTATTATTTATTTTATTCCTGATAGCAATAAACATTAATATAACGAACAAACTCTTTTACTCTTTATATTATTAATAGGATTAAAGAGTTGCGTAAAGTTGTTACTTATACTAAGTAAAGACAAATAGTAAATATATTTTACGCTTAAACTAAGTGGTTCCTGTATTATAAATATCGTTTCAATTCGTACGAGGCTATAAATAACTTGATAAGTTTAAGATTGTACAGAGTTTTCGAAAAACCATTGTTTTTATACAAACACAGCTGCAATATTCTCTGACATGTGACTATTACATGATGTGATGTATTGAAGCAATTTGTCACAAAAAAGTCATCAGGTCATCAGTATTCCACGACGAACACGAAACACACTTTCTTGTTTGTTGAGGAGTCGCAACAATTATTTTACCAACCCGCATTAGGCCAGCGTGGTGGACTATATGGCCTAACCACTCTCAATCGCGCTCTCGATTGTAGATGAGGCCCGTGCCCTGTATATGGGCTGATAAATAATAACAATTATTTGCTCCATAGATGTAAAGGAAATTAACTAACGATGCAAAATATAGGCTTAATTTTCTTGAAAAATATTCTTTATTTATAATACAAGATGTCATATTGAATGATGTGAGATACTAATAAGTTTTAGCAAAGCTATTTTGTTGTAAATCAATAGTCTAATATGCACTTTTAAAGATATGCGTTTTTTGAACTTGTAAGCGACGTAAAACATCTTAAAGGAGATCGGTCGATTTCCTAAGGAAATTGGGCCTAGTAGTGAAAACTTGACGGACACAAATGAGACCTAGAATTAAATAATAAAGATTCAATATCCTTTAAATATAATAAAGTCTTTTTGAGCTACGATATGGGGTATTTAAGATATATCCTCTTAAAGTTTTACAAAAACTACCATATTCTACTATCTTCACATATATCTTATTTGGACAATATTATATATTTTCTGTAACTATTTAAATAATATCGTTTAATAATATTGTAAAATGTATAACATTATTATAAACATGTTAAATACTTTTCGATATAAAGTTGATTAAGAAAGCATTTCTGGGGGTAGAAATATCCGTTTCAAAAGTAGGTAGGTCATTCTAAAAAGGGAATGATGACGGTAAAAATGTTGGTATTGATAATAAGAAACACATTTTTATAATAAAAAGTTCTATTGAACTTGTTCCTAAACAATATCTCATGTACCTGGTAGTAACAATACATTGTCGAGGTGCTTTGCAGGAGGTGTGATATTATTTTGGTACCTAGCCCAACCAAGGTACCACATAATAGTCATTACATGTGCAGAGCATCACACTGTCGTTTTGATTACAATGCAATTACAATAATATTGTATTATTGCATTGTGGCCATTTTGAGAGTTGTCGATCTGAATATCTAAGATGTTTATAAAGCATAGATGCGTTGTCCGAGCTTTATAATGGCAAGACGTTTGGAAGGTAATTGGCTCACTTGCAATCAGTCACGCTTCAAGCAGTGTCGCGGATACACGTTTCTGTGACTATTTGTATTCTCAAAACCAAATGCGGAAAAATAGATTAGAGTGATTTAAAATAATGTACAAATGATTCTGAAACTGTGAAACAAAAATAAATAATTTATTTAGTACGCAAGTACACACGAATTTAATTTTTTATTAAATAAAATTAATAAATTCGCTCTCATGGCGATGTTTGACAGCTTTCGCCACGTCACCCGTACTTCATGCTTGGTGCTACGTCACACGCGCTTTGGCCAATAACCGTGCGACACTTATTGTTACGTAACTAGCGATGTCTATTCATCTTCTTCTAACTTATGTATCTTGCTTTTTTACTCTTTCTTCGAACCAATTTGAAATTACAATACGCATCGCGCCATTTTTTTGTGCCATTAAGTTAGTGTATGACGTGTCTATTTGTAAAACGTCATTGCTGAATATAAACAAAACATATTTTTGTTCTGTCCTAACCAATAACGCACTAAGTGATCTGGCATACTATTTATCTCATTAAAATCGATTGATGTTTTAGAATTCTTTATAATTGTAAACATGTCTTGTACATGTTAGAACTAAAATAATATAATTAATATTCTAGAGCCTTTCCGTCATAAAATCCAATGAGGTATTGCGTAGATGCACTGAGCAAGCTCTGCTATTTTTGGGAATATAATAATTATAATCTTTTTTAGAGTAGCCAAGAGTTGTCGTAAATAATAAATTCAAAATAACCAACATCACAAAAGCACATTCCTTTCGCGACCAAGCACAAAGAATAGAATTATTTGACAAACACTGAATGAATTTGACAGATGTCAATTCTGATATTATTGCAAATATGATTGCAAACAATGCAAAAAGTGGTAGAATATTTTATGATATCCTTTTTTTTATAAAATCTGAACCCCACGGTGTGGGATAAAAATAAATAGAGAAATTAATCTAAAAAAATACGCCTGATTTTTTAGTCATACTTAATTTCTTGTCCGTAGTTGGACCAAATGGACTGATCTCCTTTCAATCAGTATTGAATTCTTGTGCAAAATCTTAGCACTGACCTTTCAGGTCTGGTGGAATGGCGGGCGGGGGGGGCAACTTGTCGCTGAAAGAACTAATAATATATAAATATTTGTGTTTATGTAGCGCAATTCATTTCTAGTTTACAATGTGTAGATGCCTTCGTCTAAACAAGAAAACTGAAATAAAACATAATATTTATTCACATAATACATTTTATATAACAAGAATTGTAAAAAAAACAAGTGTGAACACAGTTTACTATTCTTAGTCTCGTAGCAATAATATTAAGTATATTCTTCATATTCACTGTAATATGAAAAACGTAATTTCAACTATTCAAGACTTCTGGTCTCACTTTAACGACTGCGTATTTCTTGCACCTGGGACTTCGAGTGTCTATCATTGGTCGTCGTACTATAGTGCTCACGTCGTTTCTTTTGCCTGTATAATAAGCGTAACCGTTGATTCAAATCTCTCCTGTCCTTTGAATGTCCGTGACAAGAGGTCTGTCCGAGATGATCGCTGGTCTGCCGAGTATGGCTGGGACTTGCTGGCTTCCTTCTAAACTGGTCTCTATGTGAGTTACGACTCCTACTTCGCAGATAATGATTACCGCCCCGACAGCTGTTGTACCTCATATGGCTTCGGCTGCGACGCACACCCTCATCGACTCGAAGACTTCTCGTGTCGGGTTGAGCAGAAAATCTAGATGGAGTTTCTCGCCTCCGTCGTTTAGATTCGGCTTTCTCCACTACATTCGTCTTGAACTCGTACCCGGATTTAGATTAGTTTCTTACTTATTACCTTAATAATCACAATCATAAATTATGCTAATAAGCCGCTCAATTTCTAGATTAAATAGACAGCTCCTTTTGATAATGATCAAGATGAGGGTATTTTAGTAATAAAGTTGTCCTAGTGAAATTAAAGTACATGTTGGCCTGTTGGCAATGAAGCAGACACGACTGCCAGCATACTCATGGTGGTCGCGGGTTCAAATCCCAGGTCACATCTCTGACCTTTCGGACTCATGTGTGAATTGCTATTCAATTAACACATGCTATAACGGTGAAGGAAAACACCGTGAGGAAGTTTGAATAAAATAGCGATTAGTAAAACAAAAAACATAATTCTATGGTATGTAAAATCCACCAACCTCACAAGGCCTGAATACTTTCGATTGTAGATGAGGCCCACGCGGCACACCCTGCATTCAGTATACGTACGAGTAGAGGTGGGTTGATGCACACAGTGAAAATGGAAACTAAAGAAATAAAATTGTTTATTACGTAATATTTCAACCTTAAATATCACGCGGTTGCATTAATAATGTATTTTATAACTAATAAGATTTGAAAACTTTCTATTCGGCATTATTTATAAAACTAATATCCTATTTCACGCAATATCCGAAGGCAGTAAACGTCTAAGCAATCATATTAATTGCTACACATTCGTTAGTTAGGTAATAAAATCATATTTTATTTCGATTTATTCGCAAGACGCTATTTTCAAAGACAATGAATAAAAATAAAAAAAACGTTACCTTGGTTCCCAGGCTAAATCGTGGGCGTTGCAAAAACTGTGTATTTTTGATGTAAGTCAACTTCTGAGCTGATAAACCTCTTTTTGGACTTCTCAATAATTTTATTGAGACGAATCGGTGCACAAAATGACCTTTTCGCTTCTTTAAAATTTCCTATTCTCGAATGGTCGTCTGCTCACAACTACCACACACACTAATTATTATCAAAAAAAAATGGAACATAAAATATCGTCTAAGAGATGAACTAGTGACGGGCTGTTGATAGGTGGATGTAACATGTAATGTCCAAAATTTGGTTCAAGCGAGTATTCAAAACCCTGGCACGGAATCCCAAAAAAATATATATATTAAAACGTATATTTAAGCGTTAAATTGGGTGACGCATTTATATTTCTGAAATTAAATGAAGATGTTGTTCAAAGTGCTATTACTTTTTGGCATTGTACATTGGTAAGATATTTTTATTAATTTGTATTTTATACCACTATTGTGACGCATTATCTACCATCGGAAGACATGTCTAGAAGATTATTTATACATCACATAAAGATGGTAAGGTGGATGTTTAATATTATGCGCCTGGCGTGATTAAATAGATCCGATGTAGGGAAATTGAGACTCAAACATCTTACAATTGAAGACGTTAAGGTACCAGGAAAAGTGAAGTTAGACGCCGGCTGTGAAATCAGCGGCCACTGGTTCGATCTCAGAGACAAATTTGTTTGTGAGACCGAAAAGTCTTAATTGATATTAATATGGGGTCAGGACTATGTGTGTGAATGTTGGGTGTATTTATTTATAAATGGTGCGTGGTGACCTGTTGGAAGCGGATCAGTCGTGGCTACTGATATATTTGTAGTGGTCGCAGATTTAAATCCCAGGACACGCCTTTGACTATTCGGAGTCATGAGTGGATTGATAATTCAATCACTACGCACTGTAACGGTAAACGAAAATATCGTGAGGAAACATGCATCCTATAGTAATTTGTAAGAGTTTTCATGGTATGTAAAGTTGGCTAACCCGCACTAGTCCAGCGAAGTGAACTTTATGGCCTTATAAATACCCCTCTCAATCGTAGTCTCGATTGTTCAACTTTCATATGTGGAGTGAATTTAAGGAATCATAGAAACAGTTTTTACCAATCACACGTTTTCGTCTGACACTACAACCTGATTCAGTTGGTCCATACTGTTACACTCGAAAGTGGTTATAGCGTTACCCTATCCTCTTAAGTAGTAATGTTATAAAATCAATTATATCTAATAATTCGTATTTCGACAGCATTTACTGCGAGGATGCGGCGCAAGTGACAGTTTCTGAAGGGACCCTGCAAGGTTCCATACTACAAACAGTGGCTCTGAACAAGACATACTACAGCTTTAAAGGCGTGCCGTATGCAAAAGCACCCGTCGGTAACCTTCGATTCATGGTAAGCTAAGTTTTTTATCGTAAAATCTGAGATTTAAGTGTTCAAATACTAAATTTTAATACCGGGTATCTCAAGACTGCTACCGAAAACGAAGCCGGGTGGTAGTTTTAGTGGCTACAAACACAATGCAATTAAAAATTTCGCCTAGAAACGCGACAATTTTTTTTTATGATTTTTTAAATATCGTCATTTTTGGGTGGTAAATCCATAGTTTTTGCTAAAATAATAATTTAAACTCTTTTATACCTTAGAGTATTTATAAATAAAAGGGTATATACTATTATTTTAGGAAAAAATGTATTTACAACCCAAATATGGCCATAGGAAAAAAATAACAAAAAAAATTGTCGCTTTTTTTTTGCAACTTTTTCTGTTACATTGTGTCTGAAGTCGCTTAAACTACCACCCGGCTTCGTTTTCGGTAGCAGTCTTGATATACCCTGTATAGTCTACCTAAGAGAATACTAGAATGAGTTGAATTTGAAACTCAGCAACGGAATTTCGATGCATCACGAATTTTATAGAAATGATGTAGGACAATCATGCAAAGCATAAAACTGTTGCAAGTGGGAAATCTACCAACAGTTTTTACTTTAATTATAGACACCTCAAGCACCTGAATCTTGGAGCGGAGTGAGAGACGCGACACAACACGGATCTGCTTGTCCTCAGTACGACATATTCCAAGAAGTATGGGTTAATGGCACCGGAGATTGCTTATTCATTAACATCTATTCGCCGAATCTCAACCCCGATACCCTTTACGATGTACTATTTTTCATCCACGGAGGCGGTTTTAAAAGTGGCTCAGGTGATAGCAACTTCTACGGGCCCGATTTCTTGATCGAAAAAGATGTCATTATCGTCACTATAAACTATCGCCTAGACGCCCTGGGATATCTTTGCCTCGAGAATGAATTAGTGCCTGGTAACATGGGCATGAAGGACCAAGTGGCTGCTTTGAAATGGGTGAACACAAACATTGTAAAATTTGGTGGTGATCCTAACAAAATTACTATCATGGGTCAAAGCGCTGGTGCTGAATCGGTTGCCCTACATCTAGTATCTCCGATGTCTAAAGAGTTGTTTCAAAGGGCTATATGCATGAGTGGTGCGCCCAAGGCCGATTTTACTATGACTTACAAACCAAGATTGCGCGCGCATAAACTTGGCTCACTTCTTGGTATGGAAACATCCAACGATACCGAACTGTTGGAATTTCTGCAGAGCGTCCCGGCAATGTCGCTTATAAATGCTAACGTTGCGCTGCTTGGTTCCGAAGTCCTAAACAGTAATAACGTTTTAAAGCATTACGACTTTATTGCCGTAAAGGAGCAAGATTTTGATACTGAACAGTTCCTTACTGTTGATCCTGTAGAAGCGTTTATTAACGGCGATATTCATGATGTTGACATTATGTTTGGCACCACAATATTGGAGGGTGTCACAGGGGTGCCGTATTTCGTGAAATCTATTATCAGCGCAGCATCAGAATACAAAGAGGTGCTTGTCCCAATGGAAATACTGTACAGTTCTTCGCCTGACATAGTGATGGAAGTATCTGAAAAAATTCGACAGCGCTACTTTGGTGATGACGCCATTTCTGTAGAAAACATGAAGGATTTCGTGAAGTTTGCGAGTGACGCTTACTTAGGCGCTGCTGTCCACAGAGCCTTCAGTCTCTTACCATCGTCTACAACCTCTAAGAGGTATTCCTACGTGTTCTCTAGCGTCTCCAGCCGAAATTATTTCGGTAACAAAGGAGTGCCTTACGGTATATACGCTCCAGGTCATGTGGACGATTTGTTTTACTTATTCCAGCCTAGCGCTCTTAATATGTCCGTCGATGTGGATAGTGAAGAATACCACATGGTTAATCTGACAACAACTGTTTATACCAACTTCATTAAATATGGGTGAGTAGATAAGGAACATGAGGACACTTACTATATTATACTAGCATTAAGTATTACGGGACTCACAGGACTGATCTGTTTTTCAGAAATCCTACTCCTGACTCTTCACTTGGCATAACCTGGCCTGAGTATGACGGCTGCAACCGGAGCTATGTAAACATAGCCAACAATACTCTGACTGTTGATAGTAACTTCCTCAATGAGACTATCGAATTCTTCAAGGATATATTCGAATCAGCCGACTTAGACTTTTGATGAAATAAATTAATTGTTCCTATCAAACATTTCTTTTTTTTTTAATATTACGGAGTACAACCAACATTTTATTTGTAACAACTTGTATTTAATTAAAAAATGCATTAACAATTGTGGAAATAGTAATTAATAGTGATATACATTTAATAAAAAAAAAGAAGATTTCTTTGTGTTTTTTTTTTATTGCTGTGAATGGCGAAACGAGCATGCCGTTCGCCTAATGGTAAGCGATGCAACCGCTCATGAACAGTAGCAAAACCAAACAACACCTTGAATTACAAAGCAATGCTTGGCATTCCACTGCGCTCGCCATCCTCAGACATAAGATGTTTAGTCTCAATATGTCCAGTAGTTACTCTGGCTACAATGTCCTACAATCCGAAACACTACAGTGCATTTAAACTGCTGTGAGACGGGGGGTACCACCGCAATGTCTATTACATTGCGGTGGTACCCACCCAGGCAGCCTCTCACATATCAGAGACCTACCAACAGTAAAAGTGTGTGTCCGATGGTAAGTGTCTTGCAGTCATGAATAGATAAGAGAATCCAACGGCTAGAGATGATTATCTCTTACTAGGCACACGTTTGTTTCGGTACAGGCTTGAAACACATGACATCGTCGCCACACAGTCACAGCTGGATTGCTAATAACTGCACCATAGTACCTACCAAAGTAATAAATATACTACACTAATACGTATTAAAAAACGAAGCAATATCGTATGTCAGGTACTTTAGGTAGCTAGGTGGCTTATGTCGGTAACCTGAAACTTATGAGAGTCTCTTTTCAGCTCTGTTTAAATTTAAATATCACCTCAATTATTATTTTAGTGAATACCCATACGAAGTTCTAAAGCAAAAACCACGAAAAAAATACGTGAGACTATATCGCTCCTGCAGGTAATCGATTCGGCACATTTGGTTCCGTAATCGAGTATAATTATAAACAAACCTTGACGTGATGGGACACGGTTACATTCAAAATTTGTCGTCAACCCTTTCGTGCCAAGATTAATTATAGACATTTATTAATCTGGTTTGGTCATCTCTGACCAAATGGTTTAACTATTTTTACATTCTCCGAGTGAAATATACACTCATACATAATACCTACAAAACACCTTTGACTGCATTTTCTACTGTATCAGCCCATATACGTCCCACTGCAGGGCACGGGCCTCCTCTACAATCTAGAGTACGATTGAGAGTGGTTAGGCCATATAGTCCACCACGCTGGCCTAGTGCGGGTTGGCGGACATTTTCTACTATTCGAGGACAATTCATTTCAGTCACAGAAATATCATGTTATGATATGTAATCACAGATATTATATGAAATAAAGTAACTATCATCACATTTTACATTTTGTTCACAGAGCCAAAAACAAAAAAAAAAATTTTTTATTGGACTTTAAGTTCCTTTCTCCAAGGATTCCGGTCCTGAGTTGCAATTATGTTTCTATTTATTGAAAATATATATTTTTATTTATGACAGCCTCCGTGGCGCAGTTGGTTAGACGCCGCCTGTGAAACGAGAGGCCGCGGGTTCGATCCCCGCACCGAGAGAAATGTTTGTGCGGCCCACAAATATTTCTTCCGGGTCTGGGTGTTTGTGAGACCGAAAAGTCTCTCGTAGTTCCTGATATCCACGACACAAGACTCGATCTTAGTGTGGGGTCAGGACTATGTATGTGACTGTTGGGTGTTATTTATTTATTTATATTTTGCCTATACTAAAAAGCAGCTTCATCGAGGCACAATAATCTTTGCACCGACACTAAATTTCATAGTAAAATGGGCATTCTCCTTTGTAAATAACGGCCTTGAATGAAAAAACACTTTGTGATTATGTTAAAGGTGACCCAATGTCCAGAAAAGGGTTAATTTTATTATCGTAATTATCGTATAAATCACAAAACACCAGTATTCAAATGTTTAATATAAGAAACTATCAACATGAAGTTTCTTGCGGTTTTATGTAAGTATTTTCATTACTTCATTTTAGTGCGTTGAATTTCCGTATTGTCTACAAGCAATCGAGTTATTTAGACTTCAAACATTTGGGGCCTTATTAATAAAATCGGATGAGCGAGGGATTAAACTTTAGCCCAATACTTTAAAATTGACTAATTTATTTTGACCATTCTTTTAACTTTTAAAATCAGTGGATTTCCATAACAGAATTATCATGTTAGGCTGAAGAACATAGATTTTTATTAATATAGTCATTACTAGCTATTCATAATAATAGAGTGAATTCTCTAGCCCAAGGCCTAAAGTTAATCCTTCGCTCATCCGAGTTTATTAATGAGGCCCGTTAGGTCTAATATTTGCCACTGGAAGACATTGCAAAGATAAACAATAAATATTGGATTTCCTTGGTCATCTGATATATTTTAAGCAGGCTTCTAATCATGTAAGTCTACGAGTAAGTTGTTTGATCATGAATGATATCTGCTTGGTTATATAATACTAGCCTAAAGCCCCATTTAATCGGGAAGAATTCCTTGCCACGAAAATACGACTAAGACGTAGACGTAAGGATATTAAAAAGTGACATCGTGTAAGCATTTGTCAAAACGATAATCATATGGAGGCTGTGTCACGCGATAGTGACATACGATTCTTGAAGCGAGACTCTCCCCGAGTAAACGAACTCTGCTTTTATAGATGCAATAAATGCATAAACAAAAGCTATCATAGAAGTATGAATTTGTTAGAGAAATCTGCGGGATGATCAGTCATGCTCGGCAGGCAAAACTGGTAATGTATGACAAAAATAGGTAAAAATATGCCTTTTTTTTTAACGAGGGCAAAAAACTGGTTATGGTCCTCTCCCCACAGCCCCGGGGGAGGGATGTAGGAAGGATGTGTCGGGGTCACCGGCCTTCCAGCCCGGCTTTGAGATGTTAATGCCAAGCTGGGTCCCTAACGCTACTATCCTACGCCGGCATACCGACCAAAACCCCTCGATGGCCCTCTTCGCGCATTTTAGGATGACTGCGGTGTCTGCTAGCGTGATTCGCCTGGTACTATTCCGCAGTCAACCTATGCAGTTCGGAGACCTATAGTCCCCCCTCCGTCCATAACAGGGCGACACGTACGCGTCCCCATTAGCCCTGTTCAGGCGTTCGCCTTGGGATTACTTTAAAGTGAGGTGCCCCCAATAATCCCAGTGGTCCCGTTTAGTCGCCTTCTACGACAGGCAGGGAACACCGTGGTGGAATTCTTTTCGCCCCCTTGCCACAGGGGGTAAATATATGCCTACTACCAATAGTCAAACTAAAGGAATTCAATAAAATGAATATCACAGCTGATTCCCAACATATATAATATAATGAAATTAAGACGCGTCCGACGAGTGAATACGTGTTACATGTACAGCTAACTTTTAGAAAATGAAACTATTACCATTGTAAATACACAAATGAATGGAAATGGAAAAATGGAATGGCTGAATTCCAACGGAATTGATAGTAAATAGTGAACTGTATTTCAATACTATGGTATATTGTGTATCCGCTATTCCTGTAATAAATTCAAATGTTTGTACGGATACTAACTTAATGTTACCACGTTACGTGATACAAAAGGATACTCATAATGTTTACTGGTATCTAATTAAATTTATAGAAGATTAAAATTATCATTATCTTGTTAGTTTGGTTGCAAATTCATGATCAGGAAACATTTGGATGAGAATTTTGATTCGCAAAACAATGATTTCCTGAACGTAGAACTTTTTGACTTGTGAAATCGTAAGTCTAAAGATATTGGTATCTTCCAACCACAAACAGATATCAAAAGCAAATAGAAAAAGCCTTTACACACCAGTAGGACCAAAAAAACTAATAATAATATCTTATCTTTTAGGTTCGATCCTCGCAATATCCACAGCTTTGATACCAGGAATTAAGCAATCCGAACTTAGCAAGCAACCCATGGACCAAGTTATGTCCAGGTTCATGGCGTATCCGAACGCGTACAGAGTTCGATGCCCGGGGCAGCCCTACCCCGGACTATACGTCCTTTATAAAGGGAGATGTGAAGACCTGATCAGGGGCGCGGCTAAACTTAAACTGCAGTTGAAGACGTTACAATGAATGTTACTGTATTAAAATTAAATATTTTCTACCGAAACTTATTTCTATTGTTCTAAAATACAGCGGGTTATAATAATTTTATATTGTAAAATTATCCCGGCCCGACTTTTCCCAGATGTAGATAATATGTTTTGTTGTGGTCCGAATTTTGATTCTAAACCATTCGCGGAACCACTTGAATACACACAAAAAATAATTATCAATAGCAGTTCAGCCGTTTAGTTTAGGAGGAGTCCACTCACATACAAATTCAAAGGATTATACAAAGTGTCGACGACATGACGACTTTTTTTGGAACACCTAAAAGGTATCACATCAAAAGTCCCTACAGCAAATATTATTAATTTGTCTTCAACCCTTTAGCCACTGTATAGTTTTAATTTTTACATATTTAATTACCTACTGTACTGAAAATACCTTTGGTAGGTTATGTCTACCAATCGGCAATGAGCCAGCCTAGTGGACTAGGGCCTAAGCCCTTTCAATAAAAACCTCCGATGGTAGAAGAGTCCAGTGGCTTTGGACATTTTGTTACCGTCTGATAGATAATAGGTATATTCGTTTAGTATTATAACAAATTCACGGTATATTATAGACCTATATTAACATTTACAGGCGAAAGTAAAAAACAATGGTAAATAAAGTCCGCTACACATATTTATACAAATTAATATAAAGATTTTTCTAGTGCAAGTAAATTATCTATATCTTGTTTCCATTAAAAATAATATTTTCACATTAAAAACCTCCAAAATGAAAAATGATAACATTGAATTTAATTAAATGATTATTGTTTGATATATTATAAGGGCCGGGCACATAGGTCGTAGAACCGATGGCCGTTGGGGCCGAAAGGTTCTCGAGTGGAGGCCACGTACAGGCAAGCGAAATGTCGGACGCCCGCCTACAAGGTGGATGGACGATCTGACTAAGGTCGCAGGAAGTCGCTGGATGCAGGCCGCTTCCAACAGGTCATTGTGGAGATCCTTGGGGGAGGCCTATGTTCAGCAGTGGACTTCCTGTGGCTGATATGATGATGATGATGATGATGATGATGATATTATAAGATTTAACAGGCTATGGAAGATTGCCATTAATTTGTAAATCGGTACTAAAACAACATGTAAAGGTCAACTGCATGGGGTAATGAAAATAATTTCTAATAGAAAAAATAAATATCAATCAGTTATTCATTCTATGTATCTGTATCTATATTTGGCTATATTTTTTGACCTTAGTTACGACACTGCATTTCATATTAAGTGTAGTGACGTAATTAGTATCAGATTAATTTCAAAATAGAGTAGGTAGAAAGAAACAATCTCTTACGGCCGGTATCTATAATCTATCTATCTTTAACAAGAGATTTATCTCGAAATTTCGATACATTTTTTGCTTAAGTAAAGAAAGACAGATATTTAGATAAGGTGCATATATTTATACATATCTAGGCAAGATAATATTGTATGTCTATCTTTGTTTATTGAAGCATACAGTGGTATCGACATAGTAACGATGTCCATTTTAACCTCTTGTTAAAGATAGATAGGATATAGAGAACGGCCGTTATTATTCAAAAATAACAGCTTTAAATACACTTGCAAATCGACGCCTGCTGTTTTCCACTATGCAATGTGTCCATTCCAACAATTTTATTTCGCCTGAGCTTCACGCACCGCAATTTGCATTTTGATTGCCACCTTTCATAAATTTGAAACATACAAGTTAATTTTACATGTTGTATACAATTTTACAATTATATTCAATATGTATTCTGTATATCTTTCTTAGTCTTACTTATTCTTAATTTATTTACACATTTAGAACATCATTAGAATCAAGTAATATTAAACGCTAATTTTCTTTTTATATAAATACATATGTACACAAACTCACGCCTTTTTCCCAGAAGTCGGAGGTGCCTGGACACGCACATTTCATCTTGTAAAAATGTAAAAGTAAAATATTAGGTATTTACTTATGTATATATTTTTATAATATGTACAGTCAGCAACATAAGTCGCTGAACACTTCACATTTTTTTATAACCTTTTTATGAATTAAAATTTGTACGTACTACTCTGTAGTCGTAAAATATAACCAAGCAAAGTCGTCTATGCCGAGAAGTGCCATACGATATTGAAAATAATTATTATATAGGATGATAAGAAAATTCCAAATCTCGTGAATGTGCAGCGACTTATGTTGCTGACTGTACATAAATAAAAACCTACCTAAATCAAACACTTAAATAAGCAAGTTACAAATGAAACTTAACATTGGACTAAATCGCATTATAAAAAGAAAATTGAATTTTCTTACTCATTATTTGCTCGGTGTCAAAAATTTGTGCCCCATTTGGCGATAGGCTCGTACACTATCAAATCATGGGGCGGAACATACAAGGCGAAATTTGGGAAAAAGGCGTACCCAAGTTTATGTATGTATATATGGTAGTACCAACCGTATCGCAATACTTTTATAACTTAGTCTAGGCAGGTGCCTATCATTTAGTTTTGTTTGTAACCTTGGTTATGGAAAATTTAATAAACAATTTAATATTTAAAATACCCATATTATTTACAGGTCTTTCCCTGGCTTTGTTGCTTAACCTTCTCCCTTTAGATGAAGGAAACCCCGATTACATATGACAAAAATACTTCTACCTGTTTGCGGCAGGGAACTTCAAACATACGCCAACGAATACATTTTCAACTGTGCTAAGAAATCGGACCCAGGTCCCTTTATACTCTTTAAAGGAAAATGGGAGGTCGTATTCCCTGTCACCACTTAAGTAAGTGGGGTGAAGATTTTGATCGACGATCACATTGGTATAAATAAATATAAATTTTACTGCCATGATATAGGGTATTATTTTACAGCATATTCAATTCATTTTATTCTGCCGTTATACAAAAACAAACTTACTGTTCAGTTGATAAATACTTACATCAAAAAATCTTCTGATAAGAGTTGTGTATATAAGGCCTGTATTTGAAGCTATTACTTAATCAAAAGATGTTACGATTACTGAATAATAAAAAGTGAAATATGTTGAAGTTTGCATATTTTAAATTACTTTTTCATCCCCGTCTCCTATCCCTGGCTTTTATTATAATTGTGTTATGTCCTCTTTATTCAAATTGTACAGTTTTATTTAGCACTAGTATGTGTATGTATATGTATTGAATAATTTTCCTGTACATTGTATTGAATCTTAGACGTTTTTAGCGTGGCACGACTAAATTCCTACAGTTCACCTATAGTGAATGCTGTGCAGTAGCCATAGACTAAGGAGTAATGCAGTAGCCAGTACCAAATAATTGCCACATTCGCGTCGTGAGGAGCAAATTTGTCTTGCACTTTCTATTAATAATTGAATAGGTACGAGTCTTTTTACCAATCAGATAATTTCCCGAACCAAACTGAAGATCAGATAAACGGTAATAATATTTATATTTATATGGCTAAATTCGCAAAATCACGATAACTGACAAAAAATATCGTTTTTTTTTCACATTTTATACAATGTCACCTAAAGGGATGAAAAACATAAGGGTTAAATTAAATACCATATTATGTCAATATCAATCTGTATTACAAAAAGTAAATGGTGAAAAGATGACCAATATCACTGCCGAGAGCGATAACGGTTGAGAAAAAGAAGAACGAGATAAAAAAGTTATCCCTTAATTGGTATATGGAATGTCGTAATCAGGGAACTAGCTGAACCTAAAGTCCACACATATGCCTAGGTTTTAGAACGTGCTTATTCAAGACATATAAATTTCCGTGTATATGTTTAATTTCACAGCAAAATATAAGGACTTACTGTATAAACTCCTTGAATCTCGGTACCTGCAACAAAGATAAGAATATTATTAATGTGTAACCTTTATAGGCTGACCCCACCGCTCCATAATTCCTGCAGAATAATATCAAGAAAGCCTTACGTATTACTTCTCTAATATCATACATATAAAATACCAGCTTTAGGACTTAGTTTGTATTTTCAAATTGAAATGGATCTACTTTTAAATAGTTATATTTATTCATATTATATCATTAAAAATACTGATTATTTTTCTAGTTAAAATCTCGTGTAATATTTTAGCAAGAAACGAAGAATCCTTATCCCACTATCCTCCCGATTTGATCACCTGACAACATACCGGGTATCTCAAGACTGCTACCGAAAACGAAGCCGGGTGGTAGTTTTAGTGGCTACAAACACAATGTAATTAAAAATTTCGCCTAGAAACGCGACAATTTTTTTTATGATTTTTTAAATATCGTCATTTTTGGGTGGTAAATCCATAGTTTTTGCTAAAATAATAATTTAAACTCTTTTATACCTTAGAGTATTTATAAATAAAAGGGTATATACTATTATTTTAGGAAAAAATGTATTTACCACCCAAATATGGCCATAGGAAAAAAATAACAAAAAAAAATTGTCGCTTTTTTTTGCAACTTTTTCTGTTGCATTGTGTCTGAAGTCGCTTAAACTACCACTCGGCTTCGTTTTCGGTAGCAGTCTTGATATACCCTGTATTATCTTCGACCCAAATGTTACGGCTGTTCGTGAGCGGCAGTGATCACTTACCATTAGGTGACCGTTTATCTCGTTTGCCGAACCTATGCAAAAAAAAAGATAAGAATAAAAATAACAAAGTTTATCAATGTAATTTATAATACCATAGGCCACTGATAGATATGACCGTTTTTTTTTTAATGTAAATATCGGGTATAGTTTTTTTAATTGAATTAATATTTCTATTTTTGTACTCGTAATGTACATATAAATTTGAAGCATTTTTAGTAGATATTATAGATCATAAGACAAACTAACACATGTTTTGTTCAAGTCTTAAAACATGAACGGCATCCAGTAACAATAATAACATTAGATTATGACTAAAGCTCAGACGAATGTACTTGCGCAATAGACACACATCACTGACCAATGTCCATAAAGAAAGAAAATTACAATAAGCAAAAAGAAAACAGAAATAAGGTTTACCTTCATACTTTCAAATAAACACTGATATCAAAGTGCTTACTTTTAACATTGACAATGTTAAGGATACTTGGATCTGGGATATCAAGTACCATTGGTAAAAGGTGAGTATGACAAAGTAGTTCCTGATATCCACGACACAAGACTTAATTGATCTTAATGTGGGATCAGTATGTGACTATTGGATTTATTTTTTATTTTTTTAAAGTAAGCAAATTTTTCACAATTACTGTTTCACCGTTCAGGAGCAACAAATTGATTCCGTGTCAGACACTTATAAAAACATAAGAGAGGTTCCCCATACAATAAACGTGCTTTTTTCGTATTTTGTCAAATCTTTATAACGGTAACAGGTAGAGGCTTAAAAATATTCACAGTATATTTACTTTTATATCATCATCATCATCATCAGCCCATATACGTCCCACTGCAGGGCACGGGCCTACTCTACAATCGACAATAAGATTGACCGGATTGAGAGTAGTTAGGCCATATAGTCCACCACGCTGGCCTAGTGCGGGTTGGCGGACTTACATACCATACATTTTTTTTTATAAATTGTTATGGTATGCAGGTTTCCTCACGATGTTTTCCTTCACCGTTTTAGTGCGTGGTGATTGACTATCAATACACACATGACTCCGAAAAGTCAGAGGTGTGCCCTGGGATTCGAACCCGCGACCACCGTGAACATGTTGGCAGTCGCGTCTAGTCCGTTTACCAACAGGCCACCACGCACTTGTATATACCTTTCAAAATATATAATTAAATTAAAACAAAGTAAATATTAAAGGAGGCTTTAGGAGGATTATTAACTCGATGTTATAAAACAGGGATAAACGTGATTTTTAGGTTTTATTTTATATATTATGGCACGGAACCTTTCGTGCGCGAATGCCACTCGCACTTAGCCGGTTTTTTTTAATAGCAAAGAATGGTGAGACGAGCATGCCGTTAGCCTGTTGGTAAGCGAGACGACCGCTCATGGACAGTAACAAAACCAAACAACATTATAAATTACAAACCAATACTTGTCATTCCACTGCGTTCGCCATCCTGAGGAAAAAATTATTAAGTCTTATTATGTCCAGTAGCTACTCTGGCTAGAATGTCCTTCAAACGGTACATTTACACTGCTGTTTGGCGTGAGAAATAGACATTGTGTGGTACATGTCCAAGCGACCGCTCAAAAATGAGGCACCTACCACCAGTGACTTATCGGCATTTCTATGAGGTATGATTATGAGGTAACAAAGATTAAAAAAAACATCAATCTTTAGAAAAACACCTCCTTATTTTGAAGTCGAATAATTTGCATAAATATTGGATAAATAAGGTTTGTTGATGATAAAAATTGTTAAGGTTGTATTTTGAAACAAAAAAGAAGTAAAGCCGGAGCCATAATAAAATATATATATAATATAAATATATGTAATAAAATACGTAAGAGTGGTAATTTTTTTGGATCTGAAAATAGCATGCATATATATTATTTTATAATTTAACATGCTTAAGAATGCATACAATATTTGTTAGTAGATAACACTGGAAACCACTATGGTTTATATTTATGCTATCAAAGTTGACAATGAGGTTTTAACTTATAACAAGACATTGATACTGTAGTGTTATTAGAAGCTTGAGATTAATCCAGACACATTTAGATTATTCAAAAAGTTTGTCTTGAGTTTATATTTGATGTTCTTTGGTGTTAAACTATCAACTTTATAACTATTAACTATATAAATATATTTTGTCTTACTGTCATTTATTAAAACTCCTATATTTATGGTGAAAATAAAATGCATGCATGTACATAAGATGTAAGCTTTCTTATTATTATTAAATCTCCCTGCAACTTCAAAGACAAGCAGTGCATGTACGAAACCCTTAGGTGTGCTTGTTCAGGTGCAAAGTGAATGTGATATATTTCAATGCAAAACAAACTTATAGCGTGAAAACAAATATGAATAAAATTATGAATATAATATATTAATAGCGCAAGTTGGAAAATATATGTAATCAACAATAGTTTAAGAGCGTTTACACCTTGGGCGCAAAGTCAACTATAGGTATTTCTCCGTTAATTTCACGCACTCATAAGCGACCAAAGCTGTGTGCGTAGAGCTATCGCGTCGGCTCGCTATAGTCAGCTCAACCAACTTTGATCCGTGCGCTTCAAAATTCTAATATTCAATTGACATGTAACTTATGATTTATACATTGGTAATATAATATCATAAAAATGTTTTATTTGCTTTATAAGTAGACAAATATTACTGTGCAAGCAATGAACAATACAAATTTAGATACTAATCATATTTTCGTTATTATTACATTTTTAAGTTGCATTCAAATCAGTGTTCAATCAGTAGACACTACGGACATTTTAATAATCATTTCGTGTTCGAACACATGAATAGAGTTAGGGGCCTTACAACCCCCTACAATTACGAAATATATTTAATTTTATATTACAATACATAACATAATTTAGCCTCGGAATTACATCCCATTATATTATCTGACCAGGTCTCAACGGAGACCGTTGAGACCTGGTCTGTTCTGGACTCCCTGCAGCGCTGCTAAGTTGATTTTCGATACATCGAAGTACTGAGAAGCCTGTATGACGCCGCAACTATGTCCGTCCAAGTACAGAATAGTCAAACAAGACCGATTCCATTGCATCGAGGAGTAAGACAGGGGGATGTGATATCCCCGAAACTGTTTACAAATGCCTTGGAAGATGTTTTCAAGACTCTAAACTGGAACGGGCGAGGCATCAATGTAAATGGCGAATACATCTCCCACTTAAGGTTTGCCGATGATATCGTAGTCATGGCAGAATCGCTGCAGGAAGCTCAAGAAATGCTGCACAGCCTAAATGAAGCCTCTAAACGAATTGGTCTCCGGATGAACCTTGACAAGACGAAAGTCATGTCTAATGACTTTGTCGCTCCGGGACCAATTATCATAGATGGCACACCTCTCGAAGTTGTCAAGGAGTATGTCTACCTCGGGCAACTAATGCAATTGGGTAGAAATAACTTTGAAAAGGAAGCCGATAGGAGGATTCAGTTGGGCTGGGCAGCATTCAGGAAGTTGTACCATATATTTTCGTCGGATATACCAAAGAGCCTAAAGAGTAAAGTGTTCAACCAGTGCGTCCTCCCTGTAATGACGTACGGAGCCGAGACGTGGACACTGACTGTGGGGCTAATCCACAAGTTAAAGGTCGCTCAACGTGCGATGGAAAGAGCTATGCTCGGAGTCACTCTAAAGGACAAAATTCGAAACGAAGTGATCCGTCAGAGAACCAAGGTAACCGACATAGCTCTGAAAGTTAGTAGGTTGAAGTGGCAATGGGCTGGCCACATATGTCGCAGAACGGATAACCGCTGGAGTAAGCGTGTTCTGGAGTGGAGACCGCGTCTTGGCAAACGTAGCGTGGGACGTCCTCTGGCCAGATGGCGGGATGACTTGCAGAAGAGGGCCGGCAAGAACTGGATGCGTAAAGCTACAGACCGGGCTCTGTGGTGTACCTTGGGAGAGGCCTATGTCCAGCAGTGGACTGCAACGGGCTGATGATGATGATGATAATATTATCTGAAACATAATTTATACTCACTACAAAATCATTGTAGGTAATTAAAAAAAAAATTTACTACCAAAGTACTAAGATGTGGCAATCGCAGTCCGCTCGTGGCTATTTTTACTACGCACGGCAAAAATCGACTACAGCCAGGCCGGAGCGACGAGCGATACTTCCTACCTCTAGAAGGCCTTGCGGCGCGGCGCGGCGGTCTGATTTGAGGCACGTCGGACAGCGAATATGTACGATAAGTTGGTGAAAAAAAAAATGTTCTTGACGAGAGTTTCTGAATAATTTCGCATTGTTTAAATTTTTATTTTTCAGGATCTAAACACAAAAAGATTATTTTTCTCAGCAAAATCCCTCCATAAGGGTCTTATTAGTCTGATAATATTTTTATTTTCATCTTATATTTAGTGATTTCAGATATCTTAAGCTTCTAAATTGCCATTTAAAGCCTTAATAACGACACTTGTGTTCAGTAATCCTTATAGTACTCACAAATTATCCATCAATCTATAATGTTTTCCACCAAAATCCCTAGATGACAACCTTTTCTAAAATTAGTACTAATTATTTTTCCTTTAAATTGTTTATTAGTGGCTATTAACTCGTTTGAAAAGTCCTGTTTTTAAACCAAAAAGCGTACGGAAGGTATAAACGCTCTTAATGAGTAACAAACTTAATGATGTAAAATTACGCATTCGTTCTTAGCAAAAACCGACGTTCATGCCAATGATTATAACAAATTACTATTTTGGTTTATCTATGAAATATTCATATTATACGAGGTTATGTTCTGTATCTAAATCTTATAATTTCATTACGTAAGGTATGCGATACGAGCTGACAATTAACAATTTTCTTAATACATTGAAATAAATTGTGTTATCCGATCTAAACACAAAACTCACAAGGATTAAGATAAAAAGATCTCAGGGTTATGTAATCGGCAATATAATCCCATCAAAAACATCCTGTGAAAAAATTCCAAGTCTCGCAGCTCAGGTTTTCTACCGCAAAAAGTTGTGAGATGCATGTAATACCAAGTCGATTAATTTATTTGGTCCTTGAGGGACCTTCTATATAAAGTTATTACGTTACTTATTACCATATCAATATTAAAAATTTTTTACGTTTTAAATAAATGGATCGACTTGGCCATCGCATGAAAACATAATGTATCGTACAATTTATACATAATGCTGCTGGCCAAGTCGATCTATTTATTTAAAACGTAAATAATTTTTAATATTGATATGGTAATAACTAACGTAATAACTTTATACAGAAGGCCCCTCAAGGACTAAATAAATTAATCGACTTGGTATTACATGCATCTCACAACTTTTTGCGGTAGAAAACCTGAGCTGCGAGACTTGGAATTTTTTTACAGGATGTTTTTGATGGGATCTCACGTCTTTTTGTAGAGTCCTACTTTTTTCCTTTTCCGTACTTCTTACTTCTAGAATATCACCAACGATTTTTCTTAAAGCCTCTGTCTTATGGATTTTTCTTGCTTTTGTGGGTATAAATTTTTCACAAATATAGCGGAATTGATTATTAATGTTCTTTCTTTCATTGTAATTGATATTTTCGAGCTATTTAGTCTATTTATTTGCAAGTTTTTCTTCGTCATGTTTTTCTAGAGGAATGTTGTACAGTTTCATGGGCTGAATACACCCTTTCCCTTTCTATAACCCCCTCCTGTTATGCCTCATAGATATATTGATACCTATCTACAGCTATTATTCCATTATATACGAGTAAAATGATTCATTAACTGCAAATGTAACTTTGTAATCCTATACATTTATATGGGATTACAAAGTTATTCACGCAGTTGGTCTATCTAGAAAACTAGACACAAATTATGAAATGTTTGAATTTTCCCTTACTTTAGACACTAAATACTAATTATATTCTAAATTTGAAGGTTCTATATCTGCTAGAAGTGCCTTAGACTTTTGATGATCGGTCAGTCAGTCAGTGAGTGACAAAATTAAGAAAGTTTGACTAGTTACAATTCTTAAACTACTGGTTCAAATTGAATGAAATTTTAAATATACCGTGTTTACACAATGCCTGCTTAGTAACTGAAAATTCAGGCTTCATGCTTTAGCCACAACGAAGTTATAGGGGGTTGAAAATGGTCTGAATTGCTTCGAGAAAAGGATGTTACGGCCATGCCACTTTTTGGCTCGACTTGGAGGGGGCTCGGCCGCGCCCCCAGATTACACTAGAAACAATGCTTTATATGCCACTAAAAATCTATTCATTGTAAATTGGAAGATGCATTACGGCTTGACACACTATACAAAAATAACAAAGAAGGCAAACCAGTTATTCGCAACAACGATATAAAATGTGTGACTTAAGGTATATTTCTAGATTCACAAAATGAACATGAGGATGGTTCAATGTCTTCTCTGCGCGTATTTAGTGTTTGACGAGTAAGTGATTCCAGTACGGTACTTTCGGTCAGTATGCATGCAAGCCGCGCGCGTGACACGTTGTGTTTACAACTTGTCATACCGGTTCTCTTTCAACGTGAATAAATCATAGTTTTAAGTTCATATCGAGCCGGAGCGACGTGAGTAATTTATTTTTTAGTATCTGGAATAAATGATAAATGTAGATAAGTTCTTTTGTTATGTGAAATACTGGTTTTGGAAAGTCACTGCGGTGGCATAGTGGTATTTTAAGCCGTGTGTGATTGCAATGTCCAACTTGAATTTATAATAAGCGTGATATTTTGATAACGTATTTAGGAAAAAGTGGTTAACAGAATAAATGAATAATATAGTAGAACTCTAAAGGGCCATTTTAGAGGGAATCTCATGCTAATCTCGTTAATACAATTAAATAATATAAGATAAAAATATTTATGTTTACGGAACTGACCTTAAGAACTATAAGGAAGTTAGATGCCGGTTTAGTGCAGTCTTATACTGTTTTAGGTATTTTATTCAAATCAATCCGTGTCCCGAATGCTGTCTTAATTCTTACATAACAAAAAATATGTTTGCATACTTGCGACAACCGTACACGCATCGACAATCTATAAAATGTTATCTAAAAAATATTTTTTCTAGATTTTAAAAAAGCGCTGCATCTTGTGAATATACAAAATAACTTTATTCGATGAAAACATTATAGTTAATTTAATTTCTAAGTTATCTGAAGTGTAACAAGTACCAACTCCCATTAAACTTGGGTAGAGGATTAAAAACGAATACCGAAGTTATAACAGTCTCAAAGCTGATTGTAATATTATCAACATATTTGGCAACTGTTTGTCCATAGATGTCCAAATGCCTTATCCAAAGAATTTATAACCGACCTGGTGGAATCGGCCTTAGTCTAGCAACTTTCTGCCCTTCATTAGGTCGTCAGTCCACTTTTGTCCACACTGCATTTGCCGGCTTTATTATAAGCCAAGTATGAAACGTGCTAAAAATCATATTATTCGTGTCCCATCTAAAGGAGCAATTTGTAAAATAAAATAGGAAATAACATATTGAATATTAAGTTTTCCCTACTTATAAACTATTATTTTACGTGTTTAATCCGCGATAAAATACCTAAAATAATAGTTTTATTTGAATATTATTACATAGAGTGAGTGTTTTTTGCTGCAAAAATCGTGAATAACAGCTATTGTAAAAACTACTTGTATAATAATAATTATACTCGAACAATGAATTACAAAAATGGTGACGCCATTTGAAACAAATGAATATCTAAGACGCAAACGTACGATTCAATTAATTGAATTAGAATTAAAACCTTGGAATATATTTCAGAAGCCTGCTGTTTAAACAATTTATGGAAAACATTTGTGAAATCTTTAATAACTTGTATGTACCAAATTATGTAAACAAAGTTATGAAAAAATAGTGATCTTGGGCTAAAACGATCGCAGTAATTCAATTGACATAGTAACTACTGGACGTATTGAGACTTAACTTATGTCTCAGGACGGTGAGTGCAGTGGAATGTCAAGCATTGCTATAAAATTCAAGGTGTTGTTTGCTTTTGCTACTGTACAGTCAGCAACATAAGTCGCTACACAGTCACAAGATTTGGAATTATCTTATCATCCAAAATAATAATTATTTTCAATATCGTATGGCACTTCTCGGCATAGATGACTTTACTTGGTTATATTTTACGACTACAGAGTAGTGCGTACAAATTTTAATTCAGAAAAAGGTTATCAAAAAATGTGAAGTGTTCAGCGACTTATGTTGCTGACTGTACATGAGCAGTCATAATAATACTTACTATAAGGCGAACTGCATGCTCGCGGCGCAAAGAAAACGTATATTGAAATTGTTCAATTAGTTTTTTATATAAAAAAAATCCTTATCATTGTATATAAAATAATCAAAATATCAAGTTTCTCATATATCTGCAGTCGAATGTTATTAATTATCTATTGTCACACGAACAGCTGACCCAGCTGATATCAATGTGGTTTCAATTAATCTCATTTATTATTGGATTAGTGTCCTCAATTTTTATTGTTGTTTATTTCAAAAGATTTCATTGCCCAATATCATAACTAGGAAGAATTTTTAAAATTCGTTTATTAATAAGCAATTTAAAAATATATAAAAGTTGGTCTTTCTGAAATTTTATCTTGTCTCAATCACCCGATGATTGACTAGAAGAAAACGGTTTATTATTTCGGACAGAGAGAGAGCTTAAGGGAGAAAGAAGAATGCAATAAATTTAATGAAAGCTCAAATAAATAAGAACGCTGAACCGATGAAAATGCATTGAGTAAAAAGTTTGATGAAAGTGGATGAAGCGAAAATAAAATCGGGATTGAGTAAAAAGTGGCGGTCTATAGTCCCTGCCTACCCCTATGTGATACAGACGTGACGACTATGTATATGCTATGTTCTAATTATGAATACATTTCTTTTCCAGTATATCGAGTTCGTACTGCGAAATGTCGAAGGTGAAAGTTTCGCAAGGCTGGTTGGAAGGCGAGAAGCTGGAGAGCATCACCGGAGACTGTTCCTACTACAGCTTCAAGGGCATTCCCTATGCTCAACCACCTGTAGGAAAGCTGAGGTTCAAGGTAATGCCTAGGTTCTTTAGTCCTATTCTCAATATTATGAAACAATTAGTCTAGCAACATGCCCTACACATGCGAGAGAATAGGATTAGGAAGTCTGTAGAATAATTAAGGACATTTATGATTGAATTCAAAATTACATTTCAAGACATACGGCCTTATCCAGATATAGTTTTAAAACTTAGCTCTCGAATTTTTTTGCCCCTTTAGGGTTCTAAAAGTGGTTACTTTTGAACTCAGTTTTAGCGAAGAAGACCTTGAGGGCCTTAGTAATAAACGCCGATGACCCAGGAATTAATTTTAGCCCATTTTTTATTAGGATGTTCTGATTTCAAATGTTACTCCCAAGCAGCTTATATGATATTTTTCAAATCATTCTTATTGCTTGTACTCATACCCCATATAAAGTGCCAGAAAACCACTAACGAAACCATATATCTATTACATATGTACATATTGGCTTTATGAGATAAGCTAAAGTTGAATAATTATATTCCTAATTATTCCATCTACAAAAATAAATAAATCTCTGACATCTTCGTCACGATTTCCTCCATATAGGCTTTTCTTCTTTTTTTACGGATAATTAATATTATGTAAATTAATTTGATTACATGTTAATAAAGGGTTGACATTTGTTTCTCTATTGTTTATAGCCAGCGATGGCTGATGTTTCCGAGAATTTATCTAATTACCCCTTAGTTAATTAACTGTATAGGAAAAAAAACGTAGATACGGCTTACGAGGTGTCACGCAATATAAATTTTGTTTATAAATTATTAAGCTAATATTTTGTTATATAATGCTTGGCATTCCACTGCGCTCGCCATCCTGAGATATTAAGAGGACGGTAGACGCCGATGACCTTGCTCGAACGGGCAGTACCAAATCTCATGCACCGGCGCACGCCGGCGCACGACGTGCGAGCGAACGCGCTGCGTAATACAATAGATATTACATTCATTGTTTCGCTGCGGACAGAACGATATATTCGTAGTGTTATTTCGCTCGATGTTGAAATAAGTTTGAAATAAGGGTTTAAATGGAAAATAAAAACTATTGAAGATTTATTTTTTAATTTATATTAATAAATATTTAACAAAAAAATATCTCCAATGGTTTTTATTTTTCATTTCAACCCTTATTTCAACTATTTAGCCAAATATACAGCCAATGTTACTCCAGGATAATGTTGGATTCGAATGGTGAAAGGATTTTAATATTAAGTCGGTCGGTTAAGTAATTTTTGGGTGTATTCATAATAATAAAAAATCGAAATATTCAAAAGTCTAAAATACAAAAATGTAAAAATACACATGTTACAAAAATGCAAAAAATGAAATGTTTCTTCGATAAAATATCGATTATGATGAATTTATAAACAAAACCAAATGTTACGATGCGGAATCGAACCCGCGGCCACCCATGTAACAGTAGCCATCCAGGCAACTGCGCCACGGTTGCTCTTAAGTACGTTAGTGAATTAATCATTAACTACGGTTAGACCGCCCCTAACCGTACTCAATGAATATGTCGAACGAAATAGCAATATTCAATTTACTTGGATATTGCGGAGACAAGCGACATAGGTCCGTTTAGCACGGCGGTTCGTCCCGCACTGATTTGTTGGGCGACAGCGGGGACGTGCTCGCGATTTAGAGTATCGATAATATGAAAAAATTCGTAAAAAATAAATGAGACAGAAATTGGAAAAAATAAAAAGAAGGTCCCATCCGTCTTGCATTTCTTAATACCCTGATAATAATAAAATAATCCTAGTGCTCATAGTTTAAGAGAAAAAAACGTTGTAAATGCAAAAACAGAGGTCATTTTGCCATTTTATTTCAAGTACTTTTAATACACTTTTAAGAATTCTAAAATAAGGGGACACGCTCCATGTAGTGTAGATCAACATTTTTTTTTTTTTGAAGACCTAATAATAAAGATTACCAAGAAAAAACGTTGTGAAAAAGCCATTTCACATAGACCCCCCGCTTAAATGTAATGTCAATATGACCAGAAGGAAGTTGTAAGTTATGAAACACAACAGCAAATTAAAGTATATAAATGAATAAATGTCTACAGAATAAAGATGCCTTAAAGTTTAAATAAAAATAACTTACAGAGATTGAGGTCTCATCACATTATTTCATCCACATTTTAAATGAATGATTATCTACTGTTTATTATTGTCTATTGTAATATCGTAACGAACATTCTTAAAATAGTTTTTCCCACGACGAATATCTCGATCATTAATTTTATTATTTGTTTAAACACATTACGTAAAATTCAGCACAAAAAGTTTACAAGCTTAATTAGCCTTTGTATGTTGATTAATGTATTCTACACGTTATATGCCAATGAATTATAAAAATTTTATTTGGGAATAAAATTCCAACGGTTTTATGTTATATAATCATAACCTAGAACAATGTCAATACCATCAGATCTTTAGTTTTTGCATTGCGCCAGATAACATTTTAATATTTCTGCTCTGACTGGTACTTAATTACAAACCCAAAACATTCTTACAATTAACTCGAATTAATTAACGACTAAACCAGTAGCATTTAATCTAATTTAAATCCACCTAAAGAGTAAATGTTGACCGTATTCCAAATAAAATATCTATACCTCAAATCTCAAGAACTACTCGTTCGAATTTTTAAAAAATGTTTTCTTGGGTAGGCCATTTATAGAGAAATCATCACGCTATGACGCATCGGAGGGAAGTAGTAGTGAAATCTAATAAATAGGAAGTTTTATTGGTGTTTTTTGTCCGATTGGCTACTCCGGGCTACTAGTAAAAATATATTTTAGTCTAATTATGCCTTCGATTTAACCATATATTTGATGTCTATTATGGGATATCCCTGCCCTAGTTGATTATAAACAAAGCAAATTTCAATCTAGAATAGCGTCTAGCCTTCTATTAATAAATAACATAATGTAAATTATCCATCATACAACAGGAAAAAAAAGGTTTAGTATTGTATTCTTAAGTTACGTAATTGTCGTCTATCGAGGCATTGTAATTATAAATCTAGACATTACATAATGAGTATGTGCTTATATTATAGCAGACGGTCGTAATCTTATAGCCTGATTTATTGTGGAACATGCAATAAACTACAATAACTATATATTAGGTATTCCTATAGTCCTAGGAATGGCAAGAAATAATTGTCTAATATTAATCGATACACTATCGATATAAAATATTATAAAATAATCGAAATAAAACCTCACTAAAACGATGTAGCTAACTATTAAATAAACAATTACAGGCTCCTGAACCGCCGCTGCCTTGGGATGGAGTTCGTCCCGCCAAAAACCACGGCAACGTGTGTCCTCAACAAGACATATTTACACATCAACTTATACCAGGAAATGAAGACTGTCTCTTTCTCAACGTCTATACCCCAGATTTAGCTCCCCGAAAACCACTTGCAGTCATGGTCTTTATCCACGGAGGTGGATACAAAAGCGGTTCAGGAAATATAGACCACTATGGCCCAGATTTCCTCGTCCGCCATGATGTTGTCCTTGTAACCATTAATTATAGACTAGAAGCCCTAGGATTTCTCTGCCTAGACACACCAGAAGTACCAGGCAATGCTGGCATGAAAGACCAAGTAGCAGCTTTGAAATGGGTGAAAGAGAATATCGCTAATTTTGGAGGTGATCCTGGTAATGTAACAGTTTTTGGAGAAAGTGCTGGCGGAGCGTCTACTGCACTTCACCTTTTATCACCAATGTCGAAAGGTCTGTTCCGAAACGCAATTTCTATGAGTGGCGTACCTCTTGCCGATTGGTCTCTTGCGAACCAACCACGAAAGCGTGCATTCGTCTTGGGAAAACTGTTAGGAATCGACACGAACGATCCCAACGAATTACTTGAATATCTTCAAAGTGTCCCCGTAGAGAAATTGGTACACACCAACCCCACTGTCTTTACATCTGAAGAAATCACGAACAACATTCTGAAAATGTACCACTTTACGCCTGTCGTTGAAAAGGATTTTGGTTTGGAACATTTCTTAACTGAAGAACCAGTTGAAGCCCTCAAGAACGGAAGGATAAATGACGTAAACCTTTTAATAGGGAACACTAATGAAGAAACTACTATTGGAGTACCTCAATTTGAAAGCGAATTCATGAATACATACGCTAGATACGCTGAGATGTTTGTCCCCAGAGAAATATTGATAAAATGCCCATCGAACGTCATAATGGAAGCAGCTGACAAAATCAAAGCATATTACTACAAAAACAAACCTATCAAGAACGATACTATGAGAGAATTCGTGAAGTTCGCTAACGACGCTTTGTTTGTGCATCCGGTCTATAGATTCATGAATTTACTGCCCAAGCAGGGTAATGGCAAGAGATACGTGTATCAATTCTCTAGTGTATCCAAAAGGAATGTTTACAGCCAATATGCTCAAAAGTACGGCATTGTTGGGGCAGCCCATTTAGAAGATCTCATGCACGTATTTGATGCTAAAGTACATAACTTGCCATTCGAAAAGGGGAGCAAAGAAGACAAAATAATCAAACTGGCTTGCACGGTTTTTACCAACTTCGCAAAATATGGGTATGTATACTACAAAAATAATCTAAAATCCCCTATTTTTCTTTCTATGTTCTCTTAAAACTTTTTTCTCTTTTTTCAGAACACCAACGCCTGATTCGAGTCTCGGCCTCACGTGGCCGGAATACGACAAAAGTATCAAAAACTTCGTCGACATCTCTGACACTCTAAAAATAAAAAAGCAAGATAGTGACTTTTTGTCATTCTGGGACAGTATTTTAAACAAGCTGGAATTGAGGATTAAAGCGTCACTTTTTGATACTTAAATATTGTTACTTCATTATCATTTCCAGAAACAAGCAGTCCTCTGGTGCATATAGAGTTTTGCCAAGATGAATTACAATTACCTATTGAAACTAACTTACAAAGTATTTTGGGCGTGGACCCCACGTTGCCTTGACTTGTCGTTATTTGTAAAGTACACTAAGAGACTTATTAATAAACTCGGATCAGCAAGGGATTTACTTTAGCCCAAAGATTTAGAATAGACTCGATCATTTTGTTCATTCTTTTTACTTTTAAAGTCAGTGGGTTGCTATAGCAGGATTGTCAGGTTAGGCCAAAGTATTTACATCCGAGTTTGTTAATAAAGTCGTGAATACCTCGCTATTCAAAACATTCGATTAAATTCTTAAAGCCTTGAGCTAAATTTATAGTCTCTCGCTATAAAGCAATGAAAGTAATGGTATACTGTTTACATACTGTAATATAATCTATACCACATATAAATAAAATTTAAGTGTCTGTTTTTAAAGTGAAAATAAAAAAATGTCCTACTACATATCGTTATATACACGATACCTGTGCCGAAAATGATCTTTAAATTTTTTTTGTCTGTCTGTGTGTCTGTCTGTTTGTTCCGGCTAATCTCTGAAATGGCTAAACAATTATGCCGGCCTGCTAAGGTGCCTCTTCACACCACGCCGGAAGGACCCAGGATTGTAGGAAGGAGGGAACACGTGAGACGGCAAACAATTCCACAGCCTGACGGTGCGGCATAAAAACGAATTCGAGAACCGTTTGGTTCGCGCCGGGATGGTGTGGACCGTCAAGCTATGGCTTCGCAAGCCAGCAAGCGTGGTTCTGGTAAAGAATGGAGAGGAGGGGATCAAGTTGAACAATTCTTCAGAGCACTCACCGTGATACAGGCGGTAGAACACGCTTAGAGAGGCGACATCTCTCCGGAGTTGTAGCGACTCTAAGTTGCTCGTAACGTCTGCATCATTCACAATGCGGATGGCCCGCCGCTGCAATCCAACCAAGGCATCGAGCAGGTACTGGGCGGATCTATCCCAGAGGTGCGAGCAGTACTCCATACCCGGCCGGACCTGCGCTTTATATAAACGACAAAGCTGACCGGGCGTGAAAAACCGACGCACACTGTTCAGGACTCCAACCCTGCGTGATGTGGCAGTTATTACGCCCTCGATGTGATTCCTAGGATTGAGATCACAGCGGATATCCACACCAAGGATACTTAGGTCATTCCGCATTGAGAGGGGAGCATCCTGAAGAATGGGGAGGGGAGAGAACGGGGATTTTTTGCACGTGAACGCACACACCTGGGTTTTCTTGGCATTGAACTCAACCATATTCCTGGAACCCCATGTAGAAATGAGATCCAAGGTCCGGTTGAGCTCAATGACAAGATCTTCGCGTCCCTTCACAGTTTCGACTCGGCAACCTGGAGGCCCGCAGTGGTATCGCCCATGAACCGTGCTGTCATCTGCATAGCAATGAATGTTGCCAAGCGACAACATGTCATTGATATGCAGAATAAACAAGATGGGCGACAGCACCGAGCCCTGAGGAACTCCGGCATTTACCGACATGAGCGCCGAAGCGTGTCCGTCAACGACTACACGTATTCTACGCCCATGCAGAAAGCCGAAAATCCACGAACACAGGTTGCCGGGTAGACCGTATGCCGGAAGCTTGGACAGAAGACCACGGTGCCAGACCCTATCAAACGCCTTGGCAATGTCGAGGCTCACAGCAAGAGCCTCGCCACGCCGGTCAATCACCTCACCCCAGCGATGCAGGACAAACGCTAGAAGATCACCCGTCGATCGATTATGACGGAATCCGTATTGTCGGTCACTGATCAACGAGTGATCCTCCAGGTAGCGGACCAATTGAGCGTTTATGATCCGCTCCATGACCTTACACATCACTGAGGTGATAGCGATAGGGCGGTAATTGGTAGGGTCCGACCGATCACCTTTTTTGGGTATCGGTTGCACATTGGCCTCCCTCCAAGATTCCGGCACAACACCTGTGCGGTAGGACGCTCGGTAGAGGCGAGTCAGTGCTGGAGACAACTCGGCTGCACAAGCCCTTAAATTAAAGCCTATATAATAAGGAGTAACTTAGGCTACATTTATTTTAGAAAAAAATCTTTAATTTTAGAAAAATAAAGTAGTACTGACCAGTACCGCGCGCAGCTCACGCGCATGCCACCACTGGGCCGTCACGTCGGGCGCCTCCCACCACTTCTCCCACCAACGAATCAAAATCACATTTACAAAATATTGTACATAAAGAAATTTTTCAATAAAGCTAATACAAAAAACTGAAAATACCATAGCGATTTATAAGAATTTCTATGGTATGTAAGTCCGCCAACCCGCACTAGGCCAGCGTGGTGGACTATATGGCCTAACCACTCTCAATCATACTCTCGATTGTAGAGAAGGCCCGTGCCCTGCAGTGGGACGCATATGGGCTGATACAGAGATCAATTAAATAAACTTATATTAAAAAGAAATATAAAGTAAAAAAGACAAGAATCACTTTTTCAAAAAAGATTGCTCTTCTTGATAATTTTGATAAAAATTGGCGAAATGGCGAACGAACGAAACGCAAGCATCGATGGCGACGAATTGAATTCAAACTTCGCACGCGGTACCGTACCGCGGTACATTTCGCAAGAGAGTACAAATATGCAAATTTTATTATTATGGTAGCTTATCTTACAAATTATATGAGTATCGGATTGCGATATTTACTTCTGTTCCGGAATTGTAATATCGTAAAAAATCATTCGAAATTCCGGAGTTACGAAATCTCGGAATTCCGGAATCCACGCCCTAGTATAAACGTACAAACCTTACACAAAGCACTTGATTATATAATCTCCAAAGACAACTAGGTTAACGGGCCCTAAGAATTACTCCATTGAATTATTATGTCAATCGAAACAGCTGGTAATCCTTCCGATGTAACAAGGCCCAACGCACCTCAAGGACTTATAGCAAATGAATCTTCACCAATATTGATTTACAAATACAATCTCAATATTTGAAAAGGCCCAGTTTGCGAAGCCAGTGTGCCAGCAGTGAATTAACGGCAAACATACAGAACCTCCTTGATAAAACAGACGGATTGACACAAGATCCCCCGAACACCGCGTTTGTGATACCAACCAAATTATAATCATAGAAATTCCTCTTATAATTTCCGGGTGTAACATAACTTCCTTTGATATTTCTGTTACATTAACGGTTTGCGAACTATTTGCAAAACTTAATATCATTTTGGTTAATTCATTACGTTATTTATTTATTATGTTGATTTTGTACAATCAGTTCAGTCAAAGGTGTAATTCTCACCATGCCAGGATTATGATAATCATCATGATCTCAGCCACAGGAAGTCCACTGGTGAACATAGACCTCCCCCACGAATCTCCTCATCGACCTGTTGGGAGCGGCCTGTATCCAGCGGCTTCCTGCAACCTTAGCCAGGTCAGTCACCTTATAGGCGGACGTCCGACGATTCGCTTGCCTATACTACTCGAAAATCTTTTGCCTCCAACGGCCATCAATTCTACTCGTTATGAGCCCTGCCCACTGCTACTGGGTATACAGCACGTAGATACTAGATCTACAATAAACAATATAAATTAATAAATAAAGTTAATCACTATCGCGACAAACAAAAACAAAGTCGCTTCTCGTCTCTCTGTATGTATGCTTAGATGTTTAAAACTACGCAACTGATTATGATCCGTTTTATTTAATCGACGGAGTGATTCAAGATGAAGGTTTATAGACACAGGTTACACACTACACATACATGTCCCGATTTGTAAAAAAAAAATTATGCATCTGGTGCAGAGTGAAATTATATTGTGAATATCTGCACCCAGGCGAAGCTGGGACAGGCCGCTATTTTACATAAAAGCTTCATATCAATACAGTATATGATGCTCTGCGAATATCGATTCGTGCAAGCTTTCCTAGAAAACCTGCTCCACTTTACTACGAGGCTACTTATCTTAATACTGGTGGTAGGTCTCTCATATGTGAGAGGCCATCTGGGTAGGTACCACCGCAATGTCTATTTCTCCCGTGAAACAACACTGCGTAAATGCGCTGTTGTGTTTCGGATTGAAGGACATTGTAGCCAGAGTAACTACTGGACATATTGAGACTTAACACCTTATGTCTCAGGATGGCGAGCGCAGTGGAATGTTGCTACTGTTTATGAGCGGTCGTATCGCTTACCATCACGCGAACGGTTTGCTCGTCTCGTAATTAATTGCAATAAAAAAAAAACTCTATGTGAGTTTTACAATTCCTGGAAGTTCAATATCAGTGCCTAAATGGTTTATTGCGCTCGCAATCCTAAGACATATCCTAATACATAATCCTAAGACATGTGTTTCGGTTTGAAGGACATTGTAGCCAGAGTAACTACTGGATATATTGAGAACTTAACATCGAATGTCTCAGGATGGCGAGCGCAGTGGAGTAACAAGCATTGCTTTCTAATTCGAGGTGTTGTTTGGTTTTGCTACTGTCCATGAGCTGGAGACTGTCCCGCTCTCACACCACGATCCTGTGAGCCAGAATCAACAGTGGCACGCAATATAATGACACCAAGCCTTGAAGCTCGACGAGTCTCCAGATATTTCCATGAGCTGTCGTATCGCTTACTATCAGGCGAAGAGAATGCTCGCCTTGCCATATGCAGTGGCAAAAAAGTGGTACAGCTATCGGGATAGATACTAAGGATGGTCAGAAGTGTCAAAGTCAGTAGCCCGTTTAGGCTCGTAAATTGTGCAATCATATTCGGTGAGTTTTATGGAGTCGCAAATATCGAACATGAAAATATGGAGATGAAAAGAAAGGCTCCAATTTATGATGCGCTATAAATACTCATACGATAAGTTTAAGAGCGGTTTAGATTTTGTAGCCTTAGTTGCTATAGTATGAGGGTATGAAAGAAATAAAGCAAGAAAGAAACAAACAAAGAAAGAGAGGAAGAAACTAGAAAGAAAGAAAGAGTCATTTATTTCTTTCAAACATTGGTTTAAAGCTTCAAGTAATTATTACTAATATAACAGTGCTTGTCTACAAAACTGCTCATGGTCAGCATTTGCTGGTAATAAAACCAAAGCTGGTCCGCTGATAAGTGACGTCACAAGCGCCAAAAACAAGTGAGAGCAAGTGACTTCACTGGTGACATTTCAATATAATCTGATATTATCAGATATAATCTGATATTATTTTTGTAATACGTAATAATTGCAAAAATGTCCATGGTTTGAGAATTTTATCACCCACAATCATATGCAGTTGTGGTGTTAGTTACCTTAGTTTTTATATCGGGGAAGAGGCCTTTGCCCTTTAGTGCAGTTTATTAGGTCCAATTTTATTAGCTATTTACTCCACCACCTTGTGGGATAGGAAGAGTGAGAATGTTTGAATATCACTACCAACTGAGAGGATTTTTCTATAAAACTATAGGTTAAACCTTCTCTTCTCCTTTCTTATCCCATGCAATGAATATTTACTTTCAATTACATACAAACATAAGCTTAGTCTGTATTCTTGAAGGATTAGGTAACTAAACATACTTGTTCAGGGGCGATGGTGATAATCTACAAGTAAACATCTATTTTTGTGAGGAAGAAAAACTTTAATTTGCCTATTCTATAATATTTATAAATAAGGGGCACGTACTCCAAAAATCGTTGTTACGGGAAATTAAAAATAAATACACAACAGTAGAATCAGAATGACCGGTTTCCTGTTTTCAGTTTTAATATCTCTGTTATTAAATATGAAGGTCATGTAATTGAACTAAGTAATCTTAAATGATTGGCGGTTATTAGTATTCTCGTACAATGTTAAGGACATTAGTAAGTTGGATGAAAACTGCTTAACAATATAAATTATTCCCTTCCTGTTGATCCACAGGCTTTGAACTAAAAAGTCCTGAGTTAGAACATCAAGTCAGGAAGTCCATTTCGAGTGAATTTGTCTTGAATCATGAATTCCCTGCGACTGAATCATATGCTTCGAGCGGCGATAAACTTACATCTGTCATATTTCTGCATCGTAGTTATTTCGACTAACCTTGGGGGTTGTATTCCTTCGAAGCAATTTTCTCTTTCGCAAATAAATGCTTGAGAAGCGTCCTTACTCTTCAAATTCTATGTAGGTTAGAGAAAATATATCATATTCCACCGATCCTAGGAAATTTACGTATTAGCAATTATTCCACAAGAAAACACGGCTAATAACTTAGCGATTAATATATCCAATTACTCTAAATATATTGTAAAACATTTTGAGATACTTAATTTGATATATTAGAAACTTAACACCTTATGTCTAAGGATGGCGAGCGCAGCGGAATGCCAAACATTGCTTTGTATTTCTTGGTGCTATTTGGTTTTGCTACTGTCCATGAGCGATTGTATCGCTTATCATCAGGCGAATGGCATACTCGTATCGCCATTCATGCCAATAAAAAACACAAGTCAAGCAAGCAACTCTCACGATTCAACTCGTTGAAATTATACTGACTAATAGCTATTTTAGTATGAGAATTATTACGACATCTTTGAGTTTTCCAAACCCCAACACAATTAGGTCTGTGACCTGACCGGCGGCAGCAGGATCTGAAGGTTGCTGCAGAGACTTAATAAAAACCTAGATTTAATTCGTCATTTCAATTCAGTAGTCCAGTTTCCATGCTGTTGATTTTACAAATTTGTTTTGTCTGAGACCGACAGTTTACAAAATAATAAGTCAAATAATTAAACCCGTCCTTCGGCGATATAAATACAAATAATGAGTTATAAAATATAAATGGATCATTAATTTTAACGTGTTTGATAAATATAAAAATGTACTTGAACATGCTAATATCATTCAACTTGGATACAACTTTATTACAATAACACAAAAATGCTTTAAATCGACATGTCTTTAGTCATAACGATTAACACCCTATGTGGCGCATTTGGTTAGACGCCGACTGTGAAACAACCCCGCACTGAGCAATTCTTTGTGAGGTCCACCAGCATTTGTCTCGGGTCTGGGTGTTTGAGACCAAAAAATATCTGGTAACTTGTGATACTGATTTACTGTTAAATTTTTATAATTATTGTACTGTGTTGTATGCGGCTAATTTGCGCGATAATAAAGCATTTCTTTCTTTCTTTTCTTTCTTTCTTTCTTTGATACCCATGACACAATACTTAATTGATCTTTTTTTTGGCCTTTTGCAGGCAGACGAGAATTGGGCCCGCCTGATGGTAAATGATCACCGACGCTCATGGACCTTCGCAATGCCATCCAGCACTGCAACACTCTTTAAGTTTCGTTTGAACAAAGATAGGTCATAACGCTCGGAAAATACCCCTTTAGTGATATGTGGTGAGATTTATTCCTACCCCCCCCCCCCCCCTCCTGCCATCCAACATCACGTCGTCGTCAATTTGATAACGACATATCTCAAAAATGAACTTTTTTCAGGAGAGCAGTTTAAATAAAACAAAATAATTAATTATTCATATATTTTATTTTAATAATGACAACTCCTTGAAAGTTGCTTAAATCAACGTATAATCTATCAAAAATATGAGTTTTATTCACATAGATGTTTTAGATTAATTTGTGTTTAATGGTAACATTATCATAAAAATACACATTTCGTTATGTGCTACTATCAAATTAAAGCAGCGACGTGTATTTTTAGTACATATAAATAAATCTTAATTGTATTCGAATATTATTCCGGGTATATCAAGACTGCTACCGGAAACGAAGCCGGTTGGTAATTTTAGTGACTACAAACACAATGCAACTAAAAATTTCGCACAGAAACGCGACATTAATTCTTAATGATTTTTTAAATATCGTTATTTTTTATTTTATTTTTATTTTAAATAAGGCACATCAACAGTACACCAATTATATACATATTGTATACCAATTATAGGTGTGCACAGCTTACATAATAGAAATTTAATATAAGTAAGACAATGTGTCTAATAAACTAAAAATAAATGAAATAAACTAACAAAAGTAATTTTTAAAGTAAAAAGATAAATGAAAAAATCCCATTATATATGATTTTGACTATACACATAAGATAAAACATTCAACTACGATAAAATATTCGTTTAATCTTTAACAGTGGAATACAATTTCAGCCAATTTTTGGGTGGTAAATCCATAGTTTTTGCTGAAATAATAATTTAAACTGTTTTATACCTTAGAGTATTTATAAATAAAATGGTACACAGCTATTATATTAGAAAAAAAAAATATTTACCACCCAAATATGGCCATAGGAAAAAAAATCGCTTTTTTTGCAAAATTTCCTATTGCATTGTGTCTGAAGTCGCTTAAGCAACCACCCGGTATTCGTTTTCGGTAGCAGTCTTGATATACCCTGTATTTAAATACGGATATAAAGTATAATCCCTTTTTATTCTGAAAGTAAGGACCACGACGTAATAAAAATATCGTTTAATTTTCATACGAAAAATATATTATGTAGCATTTAATCAAAATTATGTGTCGAAAAAAATACACGTGATACGCCCCTAAACATAACACTGGAAACCGAATCGGAAAGTCATTCCTTGGAACTGTGGCGTATCTTGATGTTTGGTCAGGGCTATTTATGTGGGTGTATTCATTTATTTATATATATAAGAAATATATGATATTTATGTACAAAGTAGCTGCACTCGATAAAGGTGCAATGTTATTCGAGTTTTATCATGAGTCGTGTCTTTCGGTCGACATATTTGTCACTTGAATAAGATATACACAGATTGATACCTAAACTTGTTTAGGTACAATGTAGTTCTAAGTAATTAGGTAATCTTGAGTGCCCGATGGCCTATTGGCACTGTTGTTATACGAAGTTGGCGAGTGTGCCCAGTGTGTGTTGGTATGTCGCGATGACGTCACTAAAGTGTGTACGGGTGGTTTTAAAAATAAGTTGTTGTTAGTTGTAACTCATTGTTGGCAAAGATTATGTCCGTAATAATTTAAACACCGTTTTGTTGTTTGTCCCTGAGGTTCCCTGCCAACAGGTACTATACGTTTCAAATAAGGATAGGAATGACCTGGCAGTATATTGTGTCATTATAGCTGTCAAATCAAATAATTTAGGCAGGGTGCGCAAAACAAGTTTCAAAATTTCCCGGCCCAGTGGGTCCATATGATCCCTATACTTATGGCACAATCTATAGCCTCGGTGATGTCCTTTATTGTAAAGGGGTTTTGCACACTAAGGGCACATCAATAAGTTAGACATATTTTGTTCTGGGCCAGTCACTATCGGACTTTGATAACTCCACCTAGTCAAAGTAAATTGTTAATCAAACGATTTAATAGGTACAGCGTTTACCAACTTGTATGTTCACCTACTTAATAAATATCTTTGCGGTAAAAGTAAACCACACTTACGTACAATAATATTTATTTACAAATTGAGACTTTTCCATAGAATTCTTTGATCAAATATATGCATAGAATTCATATATCATTTCAGAAAATAGAATGACAAGATTGATGACAAGACATGAATTATATTTTACAATGACATAACTGGCTATTTTGTGTTACTTTAAATCTGAGTTTTATATACAATATCTTTGGTTCACTGCAGATCTCGCGTTTGCGTGGCTATTTAGATTAAGATGACACGTACAATGTAATTGCGTTTCGTGACTAAACGAGACGAGTTTTTATTGCAATAATACAGGAGAATTATGTTCAGATACTGTATTAATGAACTCCACAAAAACATTATGTCACGCAAGCGTCGCGTCGGTCGTAAAAATACGAGCGAAATTATTTTGAAGCACGGATAAAAATGTTAGTTGGCGCCTATTAATAAATAATAAATGCATAACAGCCACATATATAGACCTGACCCCCACTAAGATCGAGTGTTGTGTCGGTCTAGATTGACCCCATATTGATAAGACTGCAGAGAAAACCAATAATATTTTTGTGCATTAAATATAAAATGCACAGAGCAACAATAAACATAGATTATCGAAAATTATTTACATACTAATAACTTGTACGTTATGGCCTGTTGGTAAACGGAACATACGGTTGCCAATATATTTACGGTGGTGGCGGGTTCAAATGCCGGGTCAGGCAAAATGATATTGATTTTTCTATTCACCATCAGCCCAGTATTAGCCCGTCAGACGTTTTTAGTAAAAAATAAATAATAGTTTAATAAAACACTAATGCTTCAGTAAAAGACCTAACCAAGCTAGAATACTTGATGATAAGTAATTGCTGTAAGCACCCCACGCTTTTAATAATAAAAATATAAATACATTGTCTCAAGTTCTATTCATTAAAATTATTTTTACTTTTAGTTGGGTATTTTACTAAAGCGAATGTTTTTTTTTTCAACTATTATATATATAATTACTTCTTCAACTAAAAAAAGGTAAAATAGAAGAGACGCGCTAGAAGAAGCAAAACAAACATAAAGAATCACCCGGGAGTGGACCAGTATCGGCGCAGTTAAGATTTTTTTTTATTTTTTAACGATTTTTTTCCTATCGTCGTTGTATCGTCGTTGGGTGGTAAATACATCGTTTTCTTAAAATAATAATGTAAATTTCAACTCTTGCGCACTATAGCATCTTTTAAATGAAAGGGTATTTTAAAAGATGCTATAGTGCGCAAGAGTTGAAATTTTATTTTAGCAAAAACTATGGATTTAGCATTCAAACAAAATGATATATCAAAACATCACAAAAAAAATGACAATTTTTTTACGTTTTATTTTTGTGTGTCGTGTCTAGTCACTTAAACTGCCATCCGGCTACGTTTTTGAGATCGCAGTCTAGATATACACAATATATACTAAAATATATCTATATAATTAATGCGTTCCACCCCTCCTTAACCATATCTACCAAATGATGTTATTCATGAATAAAATTTAATTGTTTTTAGAGAAAAATCTTCCTCCACTGAGCCAGCCAACCATAACTTAACAAACGCTGAAAACAATTTTACAATGCGATATATTTTACTGTAAGTCCAAACAACGGGCGAACCCGCGGCAGAAATGTGGTCATAATACGAATATAAGATGAGAATGATGCTGCATTACGATATTACCTCCCAGATGTTTAAGTAAATCGTGTTGATAAAATAGTTGTAAGTTTAACAGAGCAGTGAAATTTTTCAGTGATTAAGTGAATGAACATTGAAAAGGTTAGTGTTTTGCGATAGTTTATCAAATGTTTAGGGTAAATGCCAACCCGGCCTAACTCTTGTGATGAAATATAAATCTATCCGTAGTGAAAAGCCTTTTTCAGTAGTGGGCATTCTTTATTTAGGGATGAATTATATTTGCTCTACTGCAATTTGTGCAATCGCATATTTAAATTTAAGTTTGGTGTCATCAGCTATATTCTCTCCCACCAAAGAAGAAAGACAGGTAATTTTTAAAAGGAGACGCTGTTGTGAGATACTTGATTATTTGCATAGTATTACATTATGGCAAGTTAACTGCGTGGCGAGCTGTTATATCATGTAACGGATCAGTCGCGGTTGCCAACTTGTTCACGTTGGTCGCGGGTTCAAATGCCTGGAATCACCTCTTGGCTCTTCGGAGTCATGTGTGAGCTATCAATACACATGTTTGGAGTGTATTGATAGCTGGTCAATCCACACGTACTATGACGGCGAAAGAAAGCATCGTAAGGAAACCTGCATACAACAGCGATTTGTAACAATTAACAACGTATGTGTTTTTAAACATCGCACGAATATGATAAGTAAACGAGTTTAATATATGAACTTCATAGAGGTTATAACAAAATGGCATGTTTATCTGTATAAGCCTTTAAACGTCCCACTGCGGGGCACGGGTCTGCTCTACAGTCGCGAGTAAGTTTTTTTTTTAATAAATACACCCAACAGTCAGATACATAGTCCTGACCCCACATTAAGATCAATTAAGTCGGTATCGGGAATTATGAGAGACTTTTTGGTTTCACGAACACACAAACCCGATACAAATACCTGTGGATCACAAAAATATTTGTCTCGGTGCAGGAATCGAACCCGCGGCCTCTTGTTTCACAGTCACAGGCACCTAACCAACTGCGCCACGAAGATTGTCAATAAATATTGATTGGACCAGACATCGAACCTGCGACCTCCGAAACAAAAGCCAACTGCTTAATCTCTAAACTGCCCGAAATGCCCAATTTGCGCAGTAAATTTTACTACATAATCACATGTGAATCAGATTTTACAATGTGGCTAATTGGAAGTTTTATTAGGACATTACTTTAACCAGTTTACTAAACAGGAAAGAAGCCATAAAGTTTTTTAAAGTAGTATTGCCAAACGAATATACAGGGTCTCGATTCCAGGGCATCTAAGTTTTTAAAAATAATTATTATGTATATATTCGGGGTGTCAAAGGTTTTATTCATATAAGTCTATGTATAAAGCAGTTAGACACTTATATTTTCCTTTACTTTAAATTATTTAAAAGAAGCTACTCTGGCTACAATGTAATGTCCACACATATTGAGACTAAACATTTTATATCTCAGGATGGCGAGCGCAGTGGAATGCCAAGTTTGTTTGCTGTTGCTATTGATCATGAGCAGTTACCACTTACCATCAATATTATATTTCTTGATTTTAGTCATTCTGTATCAGCCCATATACGTCCAACTGTAGGGCACGGGTCTCCTCTACAATCGAGAGTACGATTGAAAATGGTTAAGCCATATAGTCCACCACGCTGGCCTAATGCGGGTTGGTGGACTTACATACCATATCCTCACGGTGTTTTCCTTCACCGTTTTAGTGTGGGGTAATTGACTTTCAATACACACATAATTCCGAAAAGTCAGAGGTGTGCCCTGGGATTCGAACCCGCGACAACCGTGGACATGTTTGCAGTCGCATCTGGTCCGTTTACCAACAGGCCACAACGCACAAAATTTTGGTCAATGAGAATTAAATAATAGTGCGATTTCGTAATAATAGAATACACTATAGAACAGTGGTTCTTGTCCTTTCTGTCATGATGGACCATTTGACAAAAAAATTGCCTTCCCATTGAACACTCAGGTAGTTAACTGGTTTGATTATATGTTAATACAGTACAGAAATATAAATCCCATCAAAATCATCCTGTAAAAAAATTCCAAGTCTTGCAGCTCAGTTTATCTACCGCAAAAAGTTACGAGATCCATTTAATACCGACTTGACCATCGCATGAAAACATAACGTATCGTACAATTTATACATAATGCTGCTGGCCAAGTCGATCTATTTATTTACAACGTAAAGATTTTTTATTATTGATATGATAATAACTTACGTAATAACTTTATACAGAAGGTCCCTTAAGCAAAGACTAAATAAATTAATCGACTTGGTATTACATGGATCTCGTAACTTCTTGCGGTAGATAAACTGAGCTGCGAGACTTGGATTTTTTTTTCAACATGATGTTGATGACATCTTACGTCTTTTTTTAGAGTCCTACTTTTTTTCCTTTTCGGTACTTTTTATTTCTAGAATATATATAACGATTATTCTTAAAGCCTCGGTCTTATGGTTTTTTCTTATTTTTGTAGGTATCAATTTATCATAAATATAGCGGATTTGATTATTAGTGTTCTTTCTTTCATGGTAATTGATATTTTCGAGCTATTTAGTCTATTTATTTGCAAGTTTTTCTTCGTCATGTTTTTCTAGAGGAATGTTGTACAGTTTCATGGGCTGAATACATACTTTCCCTTTCTATACCCCCCTCCTGTTATGCCTCATAGATATATTAATACCGATCTACAACTATTATTCCATTATATACGGGTACAACGAATCATGAACTGCAAATGTAACTTTGTTATCCTATACATTTATATGGGATTACAAAGTTATTCACGCAGTTGGTGTATCTAGAAAACTAGACACAAATTATGAAATGTTTCAATTTTCTCTTAATTTAGACACTAAATACTAATTATATTCTAAATTTGAAGGTTCTATGTCTGCTAGAAGTGCCTTAGACTTTTGATGATCGGTCAGTCGGTCAGTGAGTGACAAAATTAGGAAAGTTTGACAAGTTATAATTCTTAAACCACTGGTTCAAATTGAATGAAATTTTAAATATACCGTGTTTACACAATGCCTGCTTAGTAACTAAAAATTTAGGCTTCTTGCTTTAACCACAACGAAGTTATGAGGGGTTGAAAATGGTCTGAATTGCTTCGAGAAAAGGATGGTACGACTGTGCTGCTTTTTAGCTCGACTTGGAGGGGGCACTGCCGTGCCCCCAGATCAATAAAGGATTTTTCCGTCTATACATAAATATTACACGCATAAACTTATTTTAAGGATGGCCTTAAGATGGCTCTGCGGATCACTTGGAATGCATCCAGAGAAATGGTCCACGGACCACTGCTATAGTGCATAGACTCCATTCTCCTAAAATTAAAATTAAGAATCTCTCTCTTTCTTTACAAAAAAATAACATTATTTACATATATCGATTTACAAAACCAAAGCCAGGTTAATATTTGTACAGATTCAAAATTATTAATATTGCATCGTTTTGTAGCACGTCATTTTAAATGGCCCTCTCATATTTTCATTGCCCTGTTATGATCTAATTTTCCGTCAATGATAAATTGAATATAAAATAATATAATTTTTATATGACTTAAATATATTTTAAGTCAGTTATGGCGCAATTGTTAGTGCGTCGACTGTGAAGAGGCTGCGTTTTGATCTTCGCCCTAAGACAGGGGTTGGCAACCAGCGGCTGGCGAGCCACATGCGGCTTTTTGGATGTGAAGCTACGGATATTACGTAATTATACTTAAGGATAATACATTTTGAATCGATTCATGAGGAATTGGAGTCTAGACTATGTGTATAGCTCTGAGACATATTTAAATTTATCAAACGTCGACGTTACTTTTAACATGCTTAAACAAGTTTACATAATAAATATTATGTAAACTTGTTTAAACACCTTAGCAGACCGGCATAATTGTTTCCATTGGCATGGGACTGCCGTCCGATGCCAATGGATACTCTGCCTGGGCGGCATTGGCACTTACCATCAGGTGCAATGCCGCCACTATGCCAGGCCATTAAAAAAAACTGAGACTTAAAATAGCTGACCGTAACAAAACATTTATTGGGTTAGGTTAGTTTATTTCCGCATTTTAATAGGCTGTTTAGTATATATGTCAAAGTCCAAGATCGACTGTTCCAACCCTGGTTTCATTAACTTGAGATTCGACGTTTTTCTTGACCAAATAAATTTCTCACATAGATATAATTAAATTTATATATATCCGTATAAATATATAATATATCGATTATTTAAGTTTTATATATTTTCTGTTTTCATTTGTTTTAGTTTTTATATATAATAATTAATAGGCACCTGCTTCCGACTCTCAGACTACACTAAGGTTGGCTGGTAGAGATAAGAGAATGCCCTTAGGCATTAAGTCCGCCTGTAATACTTATTTGTACAAAGTATAAAACGCACGTACAACAATATTAACCCTTTTTATCTACTCAGATATCGTGATACCAATACCAAGTATAAATATTTATCGGCGTGACGGTCGAGGATAAGACACTAGTAACATGGCACAAGTGAGGATCAGTGACGGTCTTCTAGAAGGTGAGAAAATACAGAACGAGTATGGAGGGAGTTACTACAGCTTCAAAGGAATACCTTATGCGGAACCACCCGTGGGAGATTTGAGGTTCAAGGTAATTATTCATAGACTATAAAATTATAAAAATAAGCGAAAGTTTTTTGAACAATTGAATGTTTATATCGTATAACCTATTAGAAAATAATAATAGAGACTATTAGTAATAGGATAAGCTATGAAACTATTACAATTTAGAGATAAAACAGTTATGTGTATGTAGTAAGAATATGCAGTAACGCCAATAGTGTCAATTATCAAAGGTAAATTGATTTTAATTTGGGTCAGGACTACACAATACACGGTACAGGTATGTACATGTAACTGTTAGGTCTATTTATATATTTTTATGAGTAAATTGTTAAGTCACAAAATTATCTAAATGATAATGTTTATCAAAAAATGTTGTAATTATTTAATATGCAAAACAATATTCAATAGTTATTTAGTATAAAACATCGACTTCGGTTTATCCCAATTTGTATCTAATAAATATTTATGTATCGCACGAGACAAAATTTATTGGAATCAATCGTTCTAAATAACAAGTGAAATACAGGTTTTATTATAAAATCCGCATCTCAACAATATATTTTTTATTAGATACTATTACCGCTTTTATAACCGATTTATCAGTCGAAATTACTTAGCTTTAATTATATTTAGTCTTATCGGATCTAAGCTGTATCAGCTCATATACGTCCCACTGCAGGCCTCTTGTACAATTGAGAGTACGATTAAGAGTGTTTAGGCCATATAGTCCACTAATCAAAGTCATATCTTAAAAGTATAAGCTCACTCATAGACATCATTAAAATATTTTCACTAAAAGTCTCATTACATGGGGATACCTTTGTGCCACCGATATGTTATTACGTCATTGCTTATGTCAGTGACCTCTACGAACACACTACTGCGCATACCGCAGTCGGTGTACGGCGCGTACTTCACAAAAAAAATATGTTTGTAGGAGACTGAGTTCCTTTTCAATGACTAACTAATAATTTTGTCAAAAATGTCATGTTAACTAGGTGTTGAATGTATTTTGTTAAGGTATAGGTAGATTATTCTTCCTGCAATTTTAGCAAGGTCGCCCATCCACCTTGTAGGTGGGCATCCGACATTTCGTTTGCCTGTACCTTCGTTGCAGGAAATCGCTGGATGCAGGCTGCGTCCAACAAGTCGATGTGGAATTCCTTGGGGAGGCCTATGTTCAGCAGTGGACTTTCTGTGGCTGAGATGATGATGATGATAAATGATTCAATCCTAGTCTATTAAGACCTCTTGTTGGACCTTATACTTTCATATAGGTACTTATAGATATAATATTATCAGCAAAGTGATTTTATCAATAGTATTATTGTTACAATAACATACCGGCATCCATTATATCGAGTGTTTGATAATACTTGTACTGTTATCACCAAGTCCAAACATACTGCATTCCATTGTATCCACATAATAAATAAATAAATTGAATCATGGTTTGCATGAATTTAACTCATAATTTAGTTTCGATTAATTTAATTCTTATGTAAGTTTGCATTAATTTTATTCATAATTTAGTTCATTGAGACACGGTTTTAACACCATAGTAGCAGTAATTATAATAAATATTCAGCATTTTTTTAAATTGTTCACTACCTATGTTCGCTATCATTATGGTATTTAATCGACCGGTCTACTTAAACGGTAACCCTTATCCTCATCACCAACAAACGGTAATCTTTTAAAACAACTGTAGAAAAATCTTTGTCCGTCAAAATGTTACACAAAACACAAGTCTGTAAATTGTAAACTTACTCTTCGTTATGTCAAAAATCGTTTTTAGTAAAATAATTATTTTTCCGAGATACCAAACTTGTGATGGAATAAGACAAAAAGTGTCCTCGATTTGTCCCAATAGGTTTAAAATACACCAGTTTGCATTCAATAAGCATCATGCCACATTGGCACCGACACTAGGCAATAAAATACAGAAACGTTTCGATTGCTTTTATTTGGTATGGATGTTGACTGAGTTGTTTGTTTTTAGAGAATAATCTTTAGCTACTGTATCACGAGACGATTAATTAAGTCTGCCCTTTAACGGACTAATGTATACAAGGTATATCAAGACTGCTACCGAAAACGAAGCCGGGTGGTAGTTTTAGTGACTACAAACACAATGCAACTAAAAATTTCGCTTAGAAACGCTACATTTTTTTTTATTATTCATTAAATATCGTCGAGTTTGGGTGGTAAATTTAAAGCCTTGCATACCATAGAGTCTTTAAAAATAAAAGGGTGTACACTATGATTAAAGAAAAATCTTTGTATTTACAATCCTAATACGACGATAGAAAAAAAATACATAAAAACTTGGTCAAAAATTTTTGCACAAAATTTAGTTGCATTGTGTTTGAAATCACTAAAACTACCACCCAACTTCGTTTTCGGTAGCAGTCTTGATATACCCTGTATATGGATGTGTCAGATTAAATATATCGACCAAGATATCGACAGTAACCGCGAAAGAAATAAAGCCGAAAATAGACTGATCCATAGACTAGGTCAAATTAATTCAGAACTCACGCTTTTGTATTCTTCGAAGTTTTCGGAAGTACGATTATTATTTAAGAGACTATTTTCTTTTAAAATTAAAAGTTAGCAAATACGAAGTGTATGGAAATCCAACTTCTCTTTTTATAATAAGTCGACGAATATCTACGGGCACGAGTGCGGTGAAAACAAAACTTTCCGGTAGTTTTTGATGTGATCACTATTGCAGATTATAATTTAAATATGTGTAATTTTTGAAGACATATGTATTTAATGACCATTATGATATCTTGAAAGTCATATTCACAAACGAAGCCTACTTGGAATTACATAAGTAATAAATAATTAAGCATGCTAATCAAAAATTAAAAGTAAACAGTGTCGATATACCCGGTATACAATATTTATTGCATAAAAACAATGTAACGTAAGATAATTACAATAATTCGCTTGTAATAATAACATGGAACGTCGAGGATTATACTGGGTATCTCAAGACTGCTACCGAAAACGAAGCCGGGTGGTAGTTTTAGTGGCTACAAACACAATGCAACTAAAAATTTCGCAAGAAAACGCGACAATTATTTTTTTAGATTTTTTAAATATCGTCATTTTTGGGTGGTAAATTCATAGTTTTTGCTAAAATAATAATTTAAACTCTTTTATACCTTAGTGTATAAATAAAAGAATATAAACTATTGTTTTAGGAAAAAAATGTATTTACCACACAAAGATGTCCATAGAAAAAAAATAAAAAAAAAATGTCGCTTTTTTATGCAACTTTTTCTGTTGCATTGTGTCTGAAGTCGCTTAAACTACCACCCGGCTTCGTTTTCGGTAGCAGTCTTGATATACCCTGTATATCAAAGTTCGAACTGTTGATTATGATAAGACGTATGTAGATTATCAGTTGAAAATCGGTGAATAATGTTGTTTTTATAGATTACCACAAGCCACTGTGATCAGTCGTATTACATAAATAACTTTAATTAAAATCAATGACATAATAATCGAATGAGTAAAGGTTTTCGTTTAAATATAATAAAGGTCACCAACTGTCACGGTTATTTTTAAACGACTTGTCATATTTTTTTGTTATTTTTTTAGTTATGTGGTGTTTAATCTCAGACTTATACTCTCTGTTTAATAAAGAATTTACAAATAGATAATTAATAATGTTAATGGTTTAAATGAAAGAGGAAGTTATATTATGATTTATAAACTGCTCTGAAATATACTGAACTTTCTGAGTCAAGTCTTCTGTATTGTAAACTGGTTTTGAAGAGAGCAACATTAGATTTGCTTGCTCATTCTTTTCTGGCGAAAACTGACTTCTGAACCGTGTGGTAGAGAAAAATCTGACTGAATTTAAATAAAGTGTAAACTTTTACAAATTCAATAAAGTATTTTCATTTTACATCTCGCGTCTATTTGCTAAAGGACTTTGAAACTCATTGGATATGACATTTAGGTCACTGCGGAAATCTTTAAATAAGACTTAATTCCAATAATATACATTATATTATTAACTATACTTAACCTGGAAATATCAGTCTGGGCAGATTTATATTTTCTATCTAGCCATAAATTATAATAATTATTTCCAAACTATAGGATTACAAATATATTATATGTTTGTTTACGAATTCCAGGCACCACAACCTAAAAAGCCATGGGAGGGCGTCCTCAGTGCCAAGAATTTTGGACCCGAATGCTATCAACTTAACTTCACTAAGAGTCCTGAACCATTTGGCAGTGAAGACTGCCTGTACCTTAACGTTTATACACCTGATATCAAGCCTTCTAAACCTTTACCGGTAATGGTTTGGATTCACGGAGGAGGTTTCATCTGGGGCAGTGGCAATGACGACATCTACGGGCCAGATTTTCTTGTCAGACACGATGTGGTTATTGTCACATTCAACTATAGATTAGAAGTGATCGGATTCCTTACTTTAGATACAGAAGACATACCTGGCAATGCTGGTATGAAAGATCAAGTGGCTGCTCTGAAGTGGGTGAAGAAAAACATACGCAATTTCGGTGGAGATCCAGAAAATATCACCATATTCGGAGAAAGTGCCGGTGGAGCCAGTGTCAGTTTTCATTTAATATCACCTATGAGTAAGGGTTTGTTTAATAGAGCTATAATGCAAAGTGGTGCAGCCAGTAACTGGTGGGCCGTTCCCGTTGAACCCAAGGAACGAGCATTAATGTTAGCTAAACAGCTCGGTTGCGAGTCCGACGACGATAAAGATTTGTACGAATTTTTCAAACATGTACCTGTAGAAAAACTAGTCAACGCTGAACTTCCCGTTACGAGGTCTGAGAAACAATACGAACTGTCTTTCGGTGTTGTAAATGAAAAGAAATTTGGGAACAACGAGACATTTTTCAATGGTGATGTTATTGATGCTCTGAAAACAAATACGCATGATGTAGACGTTATCATTGGATATAATGCGGATGAAGGGCTCATGGCATTGGCAAAGCCAGGAAGCAGCCTAGAAAAGTTTTTAGAGACAGCCAATAAATATCGAGAAGTTTTCGTCCCTAAGCCGATTGCGACTTACTGTAACATAAAAGAGCAGTTCGAAGTTGGAAGGAAGATGAGAAAATACTACGTGAAGAACGCGATTATCACCAAAGAAGATTGCGACAATAATAATATGTACAACTTCTTGGCTTTGGATATGTTTATACAAGGTATAGTGCTTCAGGCAAAGATATTGGCGAATACCAAGAGGAATGTCTATTTCTACAAATTCACTTGCAAGTCAGAGAGGAACTTTTTAGCGAGTATTCTGAATTTGAGCAGGTTTGTCGGAGACAAGGCGATAACGTGCCACGCTGACGATCTTCCATACCTGTTTGATGCCAAAGCTGTACCTTTTAAAGTGGACATTAACTCTCCTACCTTCAAAATGATCTACAGATTTACGACGTTGTGGACGAACTTTGCTAAATACGGGTGAGTTAGAAAACTTTATATCTTATAAGTTAGCTAGAAATGAACGCCTAATGCTGATAAATTCCCCCACTATCATATGTTAAGACGGTAATAAGCTCCGCGAAACATTGGATTAGTGGCATTAGGAACACCTCTTCCTTCTTTTCGGGAAAAAGGTATGAGCTGAGGAATGTTACAAAATGTAAAAGTTCTATTGAACTCAGTTCCAGTTTAGCCAATTTTGTGATACATGAGTCGAATGAAATACCGAACTTAATGCAAACTATTACAAAATCAATTTACGAGGAAGTATTAGTGCCAATAATTGTCAGATTATAGCTATTTATTTACAAACATGTTATACGATTCTCTCTTCGAACCTATCGGCCGCAATAGCAATAATTTAGTAAGGGAATAAAGGCGAATTTACATTAAGCGAGGTCAGTCCATTGTTGAAAGCAGATATTTCAATATTACCGAGCAAATATGAGCGAAAGTGATAACTTGGTTTAATAACGATTTGGTGAAACTGAGGTTTCAAGTTTGGTTAAGGGAACATAATTCTGACGAAGTTCGGTGTTTATTCGGAGTAAATTATCATATCGTTGAGGGAAAATATCGTAAGGAAACTGACGTATATGGTAAAGTTGTAGTTAAGATAGTTTAATAATAGCGCTCATATATTTATGATTAATGCGTAACTTACTTAGCATAAAGTAGAGTTGTGTTAATAAATTAAGCTGTTTCATTGAATCTGTTTTGGAACTATTAACAATAAACCCAACAGTCATATAGTCCTGACTCCACACTAAGATCGTGTCGTGTTTGTGGGTATCAAATGGGGTATCATAAACTTCGAAAGACTTTTCGGTCTCACAAATACCTACACACGAAACCTATACCAGTGTATCACACTTTGTTCCCGTCTGGGGATCGAACGAAAACGCAACCAAATCATGTTAAATCCATTATTAACTTACAAATTGAGATAAAAGAATGAGAATTACTGTAATGAAAGCCGATAAGCAACCTAAACACAATTCAGTCGCCCAAATCCTTGCAGACTTTAATTATTGTATGCTTGGTTATAAATAAACTGATAAAGTACCTTCCCCAGACAACGTATATTGTGATGCCGGTGTATGTAATTTAAAGCCAATAGTTGCCTCCCTGTAAAGTCATATCGCAGATAAAGACAAAGCTAAATACGTGTGGAAGGGTGAATTACAGGCGCCTGTAATGACGTCAGGATTCTAATTGAAAGGTTTCTTTTTCTTTTCTTACAAGAAAAATTTGTAAAGCCTAAAATTACTAAAAAATACAGTAAAACAAATGGCTAACTATTAAGCAGTAAGAATAATCTAACAAATCTAATCAAAATACACCAAAAATGCAGATACCGTAATTTATAATTAATCAATACGTTATTTTTCAGAAACCCAACACCAGACAATAGCCTAGGCGTTCAATGGTCAACCTTCACACCGGACAATCAAAACTACCTTGAAATTGGCAACCAAATTGTAGCAAGAACGGATCCTGATAGGGAAGACATAGATTTCTGGGAGGAAGTCTTCAGACAATACCTGCCTCACTGGACTCCTTAATTTTAACTAGTTTTAAGTATAAAATCAAAGTAGCGTTTATAATATTCCGTGTATATCGGAAACAAAGCCTATAAAAAACAATAAATATTCTCTGGTTGTCGATGGTGGTAATAAAATTAGTACGATTCGATCATGTAATAAATATGTAAATTATATTTGACTACTATTTTATTAAACACTGCGATAGCCACCCATTACTTACATAGCATATAAAACTTATGAGGTTTACAACCGACAAACAACCGAACTTGTAAAGAAATATTTCTAGGCTACTACTTTTTTTTCTGAATGTGGGACGAAGACATCATTTCCCATTAGGCATATTTTACTATTGTAGGTGATTAACTTCTTCGAAGTCGTACACTCTTGACTTGGTCATGTATAGGTCGATTGATGAACAGCCGTTCTCGCTATGCGTTTCCAAGTATCTAGATGTTTGGCGGAGCGGGAAAATTGATCAACAAACGTACCGTCCGGTATGCCTTACTACGCACTTTCATTTGAGATTTCGTACATTTCGAATTAGAGTGACCTAACTAAAAAATCTTATTTTTTGGGAAATGTTCATTAAAGATTTGTAACATAAGAAATTTTACTTATGAAACTACTTATAGAAGATACATCTAGACGACCGATTCATACATCTTTCTGCCTTTCATGCGTCAATAGGCCCTTATTAAATAACGGATCGATAGGTAATTTTGAAGCAAAATATGATTAAAAGCAATTTTTTTTTTATTTTTTCTTATGTTTCTCTAATTCCAAATGCGCGATATAAAAAGGTTTCTACATAACAAACCGAGGTTTATCAAAGTTTAAATAAAAGGACAAATCTATATATCATTCCTATACATGACATATAATTCCCGTCCTATCAAATCCCGATCTTTCATACACGCCTTAATGCTTCACCCAAGCATTAATATACCGGATACTCAGAGGGGTTTGCTTCGAAAAGCTTCTAATAACATCCGTATTATATAGCTTGGCAATTTGCGCTGTTTACACTGTAAACGAGAAGGGCGGAAGGGGGGATAATACAGGTGAAATCTAATATACTTGTATCAGTAGCTAGGATTTGTTGAACCTCAATTATCTAGGACACACGAATATTTAATGCTGAACGATTTCTATTTTCTAGAGATCTATTTTGGTTTAGGTATAGCTGAAAGAGAGAATTGATATAAAATGGAAATACATTGTGAATAATGAATTGGTGTGTATTTATAGCGAACTGAGTCTATTAAGGTTGAGAAAGATCTTCATACCGTAAGTAAATCAAAAGATATAAATGTTATGAAGATATTTTATTTTTATAATTTGCTCTCCTAATGACTGGTCGACATATGGATAACTCTAATACAAATATTTAAATAAATACTAAATACACCCAACAGTCACATACACAGTACTAACCCCACATTAAGATCGAATAAGTCTTGTGCCGTAGGTATCAGAAACTACGAGAGACTTTTCCGTCTCACAAACACCCAGACCGGAAATAAGTAATTGTGAGCCGCACAAACATTAACTTGGTGCGGGGATCGAATCCGCGGCTTCTCGTTTCACAGCCGGCGACTAACCAACTACGCCACGGTGGCTCTCGTTAATAACTATCGTAGATAGAATAATACTAAAAGATAACCAAATAAATCATCAAAGCCTAAAATATGCTGTACGACATTTAAACAAGGAACTATTGGTTTAAACATAACTAAAGAATTTCTCAAATCGTCGACACATACGTGGAAGGGTCTTACAACCAAAAATGCTAAAAACAAGGAAAACAATAAACAAAAGTAGGAATTCAGACGCTCAGTAGAACAAATTAACTTGAGTATACTCATAAGCCGTAACAAATTATCCAGCCAACTTCACCTAACTATGTCAAGGAAGTTTCCAGATGTTTTTCACGTAAAAAGAATGCATCTCGCTCCCATTCCGCATAGTAAACAACACGGGCTCTCATATCTATGAAACTCATAATCCAGAATTCCACTTGCAATATGTTTTGTTAGCGTCCAGATTGTAACCTGCGCTGCGGTCGCTTACTGTTTCGTCGGGCAGGAAATTAAAGCCACACTATCACGGCTAAATCATGGATATTACAATGTACACTGCTGTAATTTGAGGGAGAATATTTGTACCTGGATTACATTATATTCATGATAAAATTCATAACGTTTAGGAAATAATAATCTCTTGACTATAGATATTCTCGGTACGCTTGGTAGAATATGGCCTGACCCTTTTCAATCGAATACTTGACTATAGTTGAAGCCTGTATTTTTAGTGGTATTATTTAAATTTACATACAATAAGAACCACTCAAATAGAAGAACTTTTTTTTTCATACTTTATTTCCTACGCAATTTCTGTTTCTCCCACCAAATAGTATAATTGTATTCTGGTTTGGAGGACATTTTAGCCAGAGTAATATCCTCTACCCGCCACTCTTTTCAAGTCGTCGATCCATCGTGAAGCAGGACGTCCTACATTACGTTTAACTAAGTGCGGTTTCCAATTCAACACTTGTCTGTTCCACCATAATAGTTCACATATATGTATGTGAAAAAACAATTTGAACTACGTGCCATACTAAAAGTCTCTGCGTACAATAATTACAGGCGTTTTGCCGGCTTGACCGCACAAACCTCACACTGGCCCTAGAAACTGAACAACGCTTAATTGGAACCATTTAGTTTTCAAGAGAATTTTATTTCACACCGCGTTTATAAACTAGAATTGAAAAAATATTGTATTACATTTTTGAAAATTTTCTCTAGTATGAAATAAATTTAGTTGAATTTAATTATGTAACTTTAAAAAAGTTTAAATGTAATTTTGCACATGTATTTTTAGTTTCCCCTGCACTAGTTTTCATACAAAAGTTGGCTTTAATAATAAATAAATTAATGCATTCTATTTTTCGTAAAAGTAGTAGAGCCACGCTATTGTCAGTCATGGCTCAATATGAATACGAACGCTCGTCCGGGGCGGTTCCACTGTCTTACAGGAGATCGATCTGTAGCGACAATTTGCTGTCGCGTTTCATTCAGTGAGTAAGATTGCAGGATCACCAATTTCCCTTCCCTCTTACCATTCTGTTTCCTTCCCACACCCCTCCTAATTTGATAAGCTGCCAACACATCCTTGATCCAAGCGTTATGGATATTCATGGGCACTAGTGATCACTTACAGTCAGGTGACCTGCTTGCTAAATCACCGGACCGATGCAATAAAAAAACACCATTCTTGCACGCTGTCATAATATTATTATGGTTCTCATTACATGTTAAATAATTTAGGAAAAATATTGTTTGTACGTATACCTAGTAACAGCTTAAAACTAAAAGTAAGACTTACCTTATTGATGCTGTCAGGTTTTCAGCAACACACCAACCTGTAAACAAGAACAATATAAATAAGCATTTGATTTTGACTGATTCCCTTATCAAAAACTAAAGCATCCTAGGGATTGAATATCTAACCAACTGAATAATCGCTTACCTATTCGGATAACTGTTGGATTAATTGGAATATTGACAGTTTAACTAGCAGTTCAAGTGTTTATACAACTAGCAGAATGTCTATCTATACTGGTATTCCTAATTTTAAGTCAACATCTACTGACAAACGTTTTTTGAGGGTACAATTTCGAGACATAATTATAGCAAATGAATAGCTTCTTAATTTTGCATATTAAGGTTTTTATTTAATTGTATTAAGTCAATCGAACAAACACTCTCTAGTGATAACAAACGATCAACTATGAGCATCTAAACTACTTGAACCGTGGCTGTATAATGTATTGCATGCACAAATCAGAAAGGAAGGAAATGACTTGGTAAAGCCACTCCATCGCTCTTATATATCGCCATAAGTAAGAAAAACAAATGATACGAAAGCAAAATCTTTAAAATGGTATACATTAAGTTCAGCCATTTTTTGTTTCTGTACCACCATGTTCAAAATGCTGTTTTCACCAGAGAAGAACGAGCAAGAAACTCTAGCGTTGCTGTTTTCAAAACAAGTTTACAATACAGTGATTATACAGAACTCGCAGCTTAGTTGAATTAAGAGCAATTTATAAATAATGAATTATAATAATATTATCACAGCAATCAAAAAAGGCATGGTGACCTGATAGTAAACGCATACGCAGCTAACATGTTCAGGGAGGTCGCGGGTTCAAATCCCAGGTCACACCTCTAACTTTTCGGAGTCACATGTGTATTGATGTTCAATCACTATGCACTGTAACGGTGAAGGAAAACATCGTGAGGAACCCTGTATGCCATAGTGATTTATAAAAAATATGTGATATGTAAAATCCGCCAACTCTCACTAGGCCAGCCAGCGTCGGCTATATGGCCTAACCACTTTCAATCGTACTGTCGATTGTGGAGGAGGCGCGTGCCCTTCAGTGGGACGTATATGGACTGATACAGATTTCTTAGACATATATCAATAAACATATACACATATATTATAATAGTAAAACTATAGGCCAATTAAATCAAAGCTCAGGCATCCGTGTTGACCGATCGGATACAAATTCACGGCTCGACGGCCATTGAGCCTTAATAACGTACATCTGCGACATACTTCGATATATGCGCCTGTTAGAATACTGTCACAAAATACCGCAACAATTTTTAGAAATTTCATTAAAACTACCCATCGTATGATTCACAAGTGGTATAGTGGTATAGTATAGTGGGGAATCGGTAAATATAAAGCGTTGTCTCACTTGGATTGTCACTTTTCGAGTGGCAACGACAGAGGAAGGACTTTATCCTCGCCGGTAGCAACATAATTTTGAGAAAGGAGACATATTTCGATCGTGAGTCGTTGCACTGAGCGGAAGCTCTGAGATTGATCAGTGAGGAGTACCAGGATTGGCAAGTTAAGTTATTAATACTATGTTTTGTTGCTTATTGTTCAGAATATTTGAATAATATTCTGTAACACTGTAATTGTCGATTGTGGTTGAATTAAACCATATTATTATAAATATAAATAACATTTAATATAATTGATAATTTTGTAACATTATAATAATAATTATTGATGTATATGTGATGTGATGATGTAATAAATGTTAAATAATATGGTTAAAAATATAATTATAGATAAATCTGTTGAAATATCATGTTTATATTATTTTATATACCTTTTCCCACAAAAATGCTAACACGCCCATTACATATTATCTGTAGTTATTTATTTATTTATACACATTTGAGAAATATCATAGAACATTTGCACAAATTAAAATCAATTAGTAATACGTAATCCATTGAAGTTTCCACATTTAAATTACACATAAACAAAGCAAATGAACAAAAAAATTTTGAGGATAAAATAACTTTTCCCTGTGCCACAGTGAACATGTAAACAAAAAACTAAACAAATATATGAAATGACAAAGAAATGTAAAACTACAATAACACAAAAAAATATTTCAATTAAAACCTAAATCAATGAACGATATATAAATAAGTATACAGTCAGTGTACGTATATACAGTCAGATACATAGCACTGAACCCACACTTAGATACGTGTACATAGATATGTGTCTTGGTTATCAGAAACTACGAAAGAGTTACGTCTCATACACACGAAGATTCGAAGCAAATTCTTGCAGAGTCCACAAGCATTTGTCTCAATAGAGACAGCGAGGACATAAGTAAGAGTCCTCACAGACGTCTGGTAGGTTGACGAATTCCAAATACCATAAGTATTTTTTTTAAATATCCCTCACATTTTTTTAACCTTTAAAGTTAATAGTGCGTGTATACAATAGGACTTGAACTTGCAACCACTTCTCCACGCCACGATGCACTTCTCGTTTAGCAAACTGAATTTTATTTTCTCTTCATTGTACAAACAAAACAATTGTAGCTATATTCATAATAATTAATTAAGTAATTAATTTATTAAGTAATTTAATTAAAGTAATTAAAGTAATTTAATTGTTACCATATTTATTTATTTATTTATTTCATACTTCATATACAAATAGTATACAGGCGGGGCTTAATGCCAAAGGCATTTTCTAACAGCCAACCTTCAGGTGGTGCAAAGATAAATTCAGAAGGTGCATAAAAATATGCAATCTCTTACAGGCAACCTTCGGATGCAGTAGAGAAAGGAGAGAGAAAAGGTACTCATTGGTGTATAGTGACAAAAATATATGTTACACTAGCGGTCGGGCCCGGCTTCGCCCGGGTACAGATAGCTTTTGAGTCCAGTCCACTTAATAAACACGAACTATTTCACGTGATAAATGTTTTATATATAAAAACTCAACGTTAATGCCGTACTTTACTTCCCATCCCATTCATTCGAGTTTCAAAGATGATCGAATATATTTCAATTCTGTGTACATCCCATGGAAACACAGCATGTTTTTGGGATAAAAAGTAGCCTATGTGTTAATCCAGGGTGTCAGCTATCTCCACATCAAATTTCATCAAAATTGGTCCTGTGGTTTGAGCGTGAAGAGGTAACAAACACACAAACTTCCGCATTTATTATACTAGTAGGATTATCGAGAATTTACTTTTTTATTAACGACAATGACGAGACGAAAATGTCTCATATAATAATAATCTTCAGGCATGCTCATCATAAACATGAGCAACACGATTCAGAACTTAAAAATTACCTGGCACTTCATGGTGCATGTCCCTTGTCACCCCGAGACAGTAGGTGTTAAGTCTTAAATCCCCAGTAATCTGGCTACAGCGTCCTTTAAGCCGAAACAACAGTGTTTACACAGAAGCTGAGCGGCAGAAATAGACAAAGCGATGGCCCCCAGACGTCCTTTCACATACAAGGCACTTGTCACCTGGTAAATACCTTTTACTTTATTTCACTGCACTCAGCTACGTTTTTACATCACACAAACGCCCGTACTAGAATCTGGAATGCTTTGAGTTGTATAGCCCGCAGCGACACCCGCAGTCGTCAAAATAAACAATAAAATAGTATACAACGGACCCAAACAAAGAATAACCGTAAATCGCTGTTGTACGAACCATGGGGGATACTCTATGCTCCGACACAACAACGAATGTTCGAACGTCGTGCGTAAAACGGTGAGAATATGCTTAAATACTTTACAAAATATCTGAATCCTCTATCGTTCGTCATAACCTTAGACTAAGTTCGTAGAGAATGATAAGTTTCATGGACAATAGTATTGATTTTTAGAATTGCATTTTTTATCTTATACGTGGACGTCAAACCTACGAACATTCTAACTTCGTGTCGTATAGAGTATAGTAACCCCACATAACGTATCGCGAGCTCACAAAGAAATTATGCGATTTACAAAAACGCGAAGCCCTCGTGTTTCGCCCCATAGATAACGCTTAATGGGTGATTTTATTTTATTATGCCACATTTATGCCCTAACTGTTGATAGCGAGCACTCTCTTTAGTAGAGACATCGTAGAGAATTAATTTGCTATATTTATCATCCTATATATGCTTTGTTTTTTAATGTTCCAGAGTACAGCAAGCGATCTAATAATTAATATTTTTGTCTAGTGCAGAGTGAACATGGCTAAATAGCCATGTATAAGTACTAAAAGAAATGTAATCTATAAATACTAAAAGAATTAGTAATTAAGTTACCGCTCTTCATGGATACGAGAGCTAGGACAGGGAATAGATAATATGGCATAATAACATGGATAATATGGAATGGATAACGTCAATGTTAGGCCGGGTTCCGACCAGTAACAACAAACTTATTAGCTATGATAGCTGACTGGCTAGACTGTAATTATATTAGTCACTGGATTAAATTACACTAAATATTGTAAACAATACAAATATAGTTTTTATTTAATAAAAATCAAAACTATGGACTAACACTTGGGTCTGAAAAAATATTTTTTTTTATTATTTATAACGTCAAGTATTACATGCAGCAATGCAAAGATCGAGAATAAAACTTGACGAAAACATTCTATAAAAAATCTTTGTAAAATTTGCACAATTTGAAACAATAGTATGATATTTTTTACTTAAAAATAAAGTACTAAATACTAATTTGCTTTACGTCACGAAAAAGCCAAACAAAAAGTGCAGATTATGATAGCCTCGCAAAACCCAATGCGCGGAACTAACTGTAGACTGAAAAACTAACATCAGACTACGCAAACTACGCCCGAAAATACTGGACACATCAATACGCGAACCAATCTTCGTGCCGGCAAAAAACACCCCGTAGAATATCATGGTACACATTTTCACTGGCGAGTTATTAGGGGCCGCGCAATGTACCGTGAAATATTGGGAGGGTCATTGTCCAGCGTTGCTCAAACTTTACCTCCGATATTTTTTGGCTACTCGATAGTGGTTTGGTAATGTTTTGGGGACGCTATGATGGAGATTAGGCCCATAAAAGTTTGTAAATAAAGCTTCGTATGGATGATTTTTCGGGATCGTGTGAATTTATAGAGTTAGTTGTCGTCGCTTTCGTCTAGCAGTTTTTTAACTTCGACGCTGATTGAAATGCAAATCAGTGCTGAAAAGAAAAAGTGTGAAATAAAATTAATTCTCGTCTTCTTTATCCTTATTGTCTATGTCGGTGAGAACTCATATTTAAATTAATTTTGCATGTATTGAAACCAAACGTATTTTTTTTGTATTTTATGCTGATGTTCCTAAAAAAATACAATATATTTTTGGATAAAATTATGACATGCGAGTATTTTACGTGTCTGATATGAAGTACATTTATATTCATCAGAACATTAATTATTCGACAATGTCCGTTGTTCGTTTGAACACTAATTTATTTTATTGGTGATTAATTGTGACCCGAGCTTTCTGAAATATATATTCCGATTTTTTTTATGACGTTTCTTTATTATAACACCTGTATTTTAATTGATTTAACTATGTGAACGGAATATGTAATATTTAATATATGAATATGTAAGAGGAAACATAATCTGTAAGATAGCGATAAATCAATCAGATTAAAGAAATAATGTTTAAAATATATTTTTAATAAAAGAAGCGGCGATGCATTCACAAAGCTAACACCTATGGTCTAAATTTGTTTGGAAGCTATTAAGATTATTATTAATCAATAAGCCCCCTATCACATCGTGGGACGGAAAATACAAGGTGAAATGTGGATGTCCTGGTTGCACCTCTGCTTACTCCTTCTAAGAAAAGGCGTGAGTTTATGCATATATGTATGTCTGTATGTATCAAATTGTTATAATAATAACAATCTTGAGAAGTCTTCAAAATAATTTCACAAGACTACAACTGACCAGTCTATAGTAATGCCTCATCATCATCTTCAGCCAAGACCACTGCTGAGCAAAGACCTCCGCCACAAACCCCCCACACTCCCCCCATATATGTATAATAATAAGCGATACGACCGCTCATAGACAATAGCAATATTATGAATTACAAAGCAATGCTTGGGTATCCATTGCGCTCGCCATCATGAGACATACGATGTTAAGTCTCATTATGTCCAGTAGTAACTCTGGTTACAATGTTTTCTAAACAACAATGCATTTACACTGCTGTTTGGCGGGAAAAATAGACATTGTGGTGGCCTGGCTACCTCTCATATATGAGAGACCTACCACCATTAAAATGGACAAGTATAATTTATTATAAAGGGTAAACAAGTATTTAAAGGCACTAAGACTGCGTTCATTATACATCAGACGCTTCCTCATTTACCGCTCCTGTGTAAATTAATAATTACCACTGTATCAACAACTTTAACATTAGCAATTTTCACTTTGAGAGTTTGAGTATCATGCCTTATTAATTAACTGGCTTAGAATTATATATGAATGTTGCATCGTAAAGTTTTGATCTCGATTTCAAGCTCAAACAACATTATTGAGTTCACTTCTAGAATTTTCCTATTTATATAATTTAATATCAATTGCGTATGAGTATAATTTGTACAGGGCATGATGATGGTATAGATATATACGATAGATAGTAGCGGTTGGAAGCGATGGGCTGAAGATTGAGCCCAAAGGTGCGTCACAGGAAAAGCCTAAGTCCAGCAGCGGACACGAATGGGCTAATCAAGATGATGATGATAGACGCTTCATTTTTATCATCTTGGAACGGAAATCAACAAGAACTGTGGGTGGTCCAGTGACCACCCACAGTTCTTGTTCATTGTTCACAGTTATTGTATCAATTTGCCTATACCTTAGGGAACACAGCCCTAAGCTTATTTGCATACTTGAGTTCTATAGATCTCATTCTCAAATGTAGAACTTATTACATATATCCATATTGTTAATCTTTAAGTAAGTCATCTAAGCTTCCACTTGTCATGAATATAATTTTATTTATATAAATTCATAACATTTAAACTTCATTTTCAATCGAATTCATACAAAACATAAACTTAGTTTTCAATTGGGATCACAGTCCACACTTAGCTCATAAACTATGAGTTGCGGTTGAGAACCGTCTGTATTCAACGATATTCTCTAACGAATATTTCATCTCCACTATTGGAAATTGTTGACCTTAAAGTTCCTCATTAAAGAGGGCATAAAATTAGCCACAATCTCATATTAAGATAGTCTATTCAACAATTTCAAGGTGATTCATTAAACAAAATTTCTAGTCATAGGCATGATTTCAATGTAGTATGCGTATTTTTATAGTCTTTCGTTTGCATCTAAATAAAATATGTTGAATGTCATAAGATTCTTATATATAGCTAGAAGTTTTAAACGCAGATCTTTCTCTCACTGATAAATGAAAAAGGCTTCTCCTTTTATTAAGACAATTAGAATAATACAAGACATTCCACTATTTCTATGCCTACTTCCATTTTTTTGACTGCACTGATGCTAAACTAAACTGCCAAGTAAGAAACCTATTTTACAACATTTACCTAATATTTTTGTCAACTAACAATCATAACTCGGACGATATACGGACGGTTTACATATCTATCTTTAACAAAAGACTTCTCTCAAAATGTTGATGTATTTTATGCTGCAATAAAGAAAGATAGAGATATTTAGATACGGTGCATATTTGTATACATATCTAGGTAAGATCATTATGTCTCTTTGTTTATTGAAGCGTACAATTGTATCGACAGAGTAATGGTAGTAATTTTAACCTCTTGTCAAAGATAGATAGAATACAGAGAGCGGCCGATACTCAGCATAAAATAATCCCTAACATCAGTCAGTAAGTCCGTTGGTAACATTCAATGCACTTTGCATTGACACTACTTCTCCCTAACTCATTCAGTATGTGTATTGTCCCGGAAGCGCACCTGCACCGCACCTGTGTAATAACATCGCTTTTATTTTTCAGTTACGAACCTAAAGTTTTTTTTTTCAATTACTGTTACATTGCAAAGGAATAAAACATTCGGGCTTTTACGTTTCACGAAAATAGTAAATATTTTTATTCTTTTTTGTTTTTTTTCAGTTGCAACTCAGCAGGAGTTGCAAAAAATAATAAAATGTTATTTTAATTTGTGATACAAAAGCATTGTTATTGATACACCAATGCGTAAAGTCATGCTGAGAGAAATATTTCTCATCACACGATGCCTGTATAACAAATGGGTAAGATACATATGCATTGTCTAGACTTATCTTCATTTTCATATACTTAAGAAGAAACAGAAAGAAATTCGGAAGTGCTGTCACCGTCGAATCGAAAATTCCTGAATTACAAGTTTTGCTAAAAGCTATAGAGCCATGCTGTTTTCAATAAAGACTTGTCGTCAATGGGCTGGCTTGTACCACTTTCTCACAAGAGATCGACGTAAAGCGACAATCCATACCATTAGCTGACCTGTTTGCTCGACCGACCTAATGTTATAAAAAAGACTCAAACCATACTGAACCTATTAGCTCTTAAGAGATGAGAGGAAAGCTGAAAGATAATTAGCATTTAATAATCAAATACCATATGACCAAACCCAAATCTAACCCTTTAAAAAGAGGGCACATATCGACCCCTCCGATGGCCAGGAATAAACAGACTCGCCAACGCACATTTATCGGGCTAAGTAAACATGAGCCGGCTGCCAAATGTACTACATCTCATTTGGGAACATTTTAACCCACTTCCAAAGTGGGCAATTCGTAGGCTAAGCGCGCAGTAGGCGGAATTTTCCTACACAAGCACTTTCTTGTTTTAAACTCGTTGGAACTATTGTGATAACCTCGAGCTAATGATGTGAATACACGGAGCCTTTAGTGGTGTTTGCGAATTGATTGACGTTAATGGGACGGTTTGTGTTTGTAAGGCCTGGATTAATAGTAAGGATCCCTGGTAAACAATATTCGATGGTTTATTATGAAACGGTCCAGTGACCAAAGCCTCATAGTAATTTATAAGAATCTACAATAATCTTCGTATAACCCTGGTTCCCTCCAACTCAGTAATGAAGAAGCATCTCATCACACCGGAATAATTGTATCAAATGACATGGAACCGCCGTCTGTACAATTCGATACTCTGGACGGCATTTGCGCTTACCATTAGCTGCAGTGCAGTCACTAAGCCGCACTAGAATTAAAAAGGAATATTGTTTACTGATATATTCATGTATCAAGAGAAACTAGTAACTGTAGTAGCCATATATTCTGTGGCTATTTCATCAAACATGAAGGCAGTGCTTAAATATTAAAACTTCTTAATATACCGACAGCACGTGAGAGCAATATTTTCAGGAGTCACAATAATTTCCGTTCCGAAGTTGCCAATTTACAACCCTTTGGAGAAACGAGAGTTACTGCTTATCGATTTCCTAACACGTTACGTAATTCACTGTCTGTGAAAAATAAAGGCAATTTCTTATGGGCCAATTTTTAAACGTTGGGAATTACCATTTATGTCGTGTTATATTTGAGAGCCTGCCTGGATATCACTTAGGTAGCACCGCAATGTCTATTTTTCCCGCCAAACAGCAAATGTAAATGCATTGATGTGATCCTGTTTTAAATTAGGACATATGGACAATAAAAATCTAAGCACCGAAATTAAGAAATGCTTAAAATAAAGAATATACTGCTACTGAATGTGCTACCCAAAACACCAAAAGACCACGTGGTAGGCCGCGTAGAAGGTGGAAAGATGACCTAGATCATTTTAATAAGAACTGGAGGATGAAAGCCTTGGATAGAGACGGATGGAAGAAGGAAAGGGAGGCCTTTGCCCTGCAGTGGGACAGTATAGGCTAGAGAGAGAGATGATTGGTAAGGACTGTTATATTATTTCCAATCTTCCCTTTATTAGACGAACATTACTCATCAATATTATTATATCTACTAGTGTACCTATTATTTAGTATACCTATTATGCTAACACATTAAACGTAAGTAATAAGTCTAGTGCTTACTAATAAACACTAAACGAGTAATATTATACAGGATGAACGGGTAGAGGTTTACTCTCACCGGTCTAGAGCAGGGAGGTTGGCAAAGTGCAATTCGCAAGCCTCATACTGTTCTTTGGATGTGAAGCTGCGGCTCTTTAATTCTAAACACCGACACCATTTATGAGTAAATACTAAAAAAACATTTTAAATCGATTGGTGAGGATTAGGCACCAATTCTATCTCTCAGTCGCTTGTCCTCGCTTTTTACCGCACCCCTACCCCGTGACAGGCGTCGTAACAGACGTCAGAAAAACTTATGGCTCTTTGAAAACTTAAAAAATTGTAAATTGTAATTTTTGGCTATTCCGACTCACAAAGTTGCCGACCCCTGGTCTAGACAAATAAGCTACCCTGCTCGCAAACCTGTCTACTGGTTAATCCTGAAACGTAAAATATTTGCATAAACCACGGAGGGTTCTACACGTTTGATGTCATTGAAACCGAATCCCCCATACGTATTTTTTTTTTATAATTAAATGTTTATAAAAAATAAAAGAATATAACTTAGATAGGTATTATGTCATCCCGACCTAAGATAAAGATACACATCTTGTGTAATGAATCAGAAACTACTAGTCTTTTCGGTCTCACAAACACCTAGACACGAAACAAATATTTGTGACTCTCACAAACGTTTGTCCCGATGCGGTGATCGAACCCACGACGTCAGATTTCACAGCTATCGTCTTACTAACTGCGCCACTGAGGCTATGAAACCATTCCGGTTATGAATTATTCTTTTTTTATACATACATATAGATAAAATAAAGTATTTTCAACAATTCGCTGTCTCAAAGCATTGTGAAGAGAGCAGACTTTGATCGTAAGTGCCCTCAATCTAGTTCTATCATCGTTTAGGGAAATTGCATCATGCAGTTTGAGTTGCAAGAGCTAAATCACTTGTGATTTGTACACTCCATTTAACATTCTACCACGAGAGTGCCCTCACTGCAATCTTCACGTCAATATTAAGTCGATAAAATCCTTCGCAAAGACATGGGATGGGACTGTATTATTGGGAGTAAAGAGAACGGCAATGAGTTTGAATATATACAGGGTATATCAATACTGCTACCGAAAACGAAGCCGGGTGGTTTAAGCGACTTCAGACACAATGCAATAGAAAATGTTGCAAAAAAAATAGTCATTTTTTTTGTATTTTTTTTTCTTTGCTCGTATTTGGGTGGTAAATACATTTTGTCCTAAAATAATACCCTGTGTGTACCCTTTTATTTATAAATACTCTAAGGGATAAAAGAGTTTAAATTATTATTATAGCAAAAACTATGGATTTACCACCCAAAGATGATGATATTTAAAAAATCATTAAAAATAATTGTCGCGTTTCTCAGCAAAATTTTTAGTTGCATTGTGTTTGTAGCCACTAAAACTACCACCCGGCTTCGTTTTCGGTAGCAGTATTAATATACCCGGTATAAAACAGTGCGGGAAATAATATGTTGCTGATCTGGAGTGGAATCAAAATGTATCTGCACACGGTTGGAGTCGGGCCCACTTCTAGTTGTTAAATAATTATATCAATTGCACTAAAACTGCTAGCGAGCAATATTACGAACTAAAAATATCTATGGTTTTGAAGACGCAAATATATGACAGAGCTTCTAGACATTAAATACTCCAAGGTGGAAATAAACATTGTAAATAGAAATACTAAGTCCACAAATAAGAACGAACAACATTTGCGCTACACAATATTGAATTAAGGGCTTAAAGAATTATGGAAAGTAACTCGATGAACAAAAAAACAAAACATTGTTTTGTGAAAGACTAAGTGAAATCCCGCTAGGTTCGAATAAATTGTACTCAGAGTAATGTGTACCTCGGCAGTCAGAAATTGGATAAGAGAATACGATTTTACATTCAGACATATTTTTGCGAAATGTATTAACGAACTCCTGTATTAATTTTATTAACTTATGATATGACTTTTTCAAATTACCTAAAATTCGTGTTTAATTATCTAAATTATATTTTTAAAAAGTTGCATTTACGCGTCGAAAATTCGATGTAATGTATTCATCAACTTACAATTCAGTAATTCGTTTGCGTATTATTTAGCTTTAAGTAATTCTTTATTTGTTACACTGCCCTCTCTCCCTCTCTTTCATTTTAATCCATCCCATGGTTCATGGTTGTCTGTAAGATATTGCTGTTGAGCGATAAGACCGCCATTTGTACTCTTTGTTATTATTATTTCTGTTTAGCTATGTTGTTGTTAAGTTTGTGTACAATAAAGATATAAATAAATAAATATAATCTGTTTCAGAATGTTTAGATTACAGCGAATATTCTACTCTTATAACCTCGTGTGTGAATTTATTTATTTGATACTTTTTATACGTAGTTGTATAAAGGCGGGGCTTAATTCCAAAGGTATCTTGTAACAGCCATTTTTCTATTTTTCTATAGCGGTGGTACATATATATGAGTTGAGAAGTAAACCAAGGAAAATATACTTATACTAATACATACACAAATATAAAATAGAATATATATAAATACTGAGAATAATATACTAAATAATATCATGATAGTTCTACCAATCTTTTAAACAATTATATCTCATATACCATTATGCTTAAATGTATATAAAATAATTGTATTTAGTCACAAAGTCAAAATAAACTATTGTTCTAAGCACCTTAACAGATCACAAAGGTAACAAAGCACCCGGAACTCGGATGTCGTCAATATGAAACAAAAGCTATACAAATTAATTTGCATTATTGTTTATTATCTCTTCATTATTTACACCAATTTCCTCCTTTTGCGAACGAAAACTAAGAGAAATTTGTCGCTTACTTTTTGTCCGTGTATGAAAAAATCTTCCGCGGTGATACATTGACAAGCGCCAGAATTATATTGGTAAGTAATCTCCGTTAAATATTTTTATAACTGATTGCGATTTCAGTCAAAAATATATTTCTTTGAATGCATTAGAGTTTAAATTACACTGTTTATTAGGTTTTATTGTTAAATATGTTTTATTTATTTCGTAAATAAAAAGGGCAAGTATCCGTATCAAATCGGATAGTTGCCCTGCTGTCTTTTGCGGATTGTTGCCCTGCGGTAACTATCTGTAACTATACGTTTTTAACAAGCAAGGACAGATTTTTTTCTTAGTTATTTTTTTCATTTGCTTTTACTATTTTTTCTAGGTGATTTTTATTTGGTTTTACTAAAGTATATGTTAAATGAAATAAATACTCAACAGCAAAATGCCTCGCAAGTATAAACGAAAGCCAGGCGTCACATCAACTGGACAGAAGATAGTTTAACACTTGCGTTCGAAGAACTAAATAAAAAACAAAAAAGTATCAACGAAATATCCGTTTATATACCCGGATTTATGGCATATTCTCATATACATTGTAGCCAGAGGGACATATTGAGACTTAACATCTTATGTCTCAGGATGGCAAGCGCAGTGGAATGCCAAGTATTGCTTTGCAATTCAAGGTGTTTGGTTTTGCTACTGTTCATGAGCGGTCGAGTCGCTTACCATCAGGCGAACGGCATACTCGTCTCGCCAGTCAAAGCAATAAAAAAAAGCACAGATTTCATTGAACTGACTAAAGGAAGGGCTGTACGGAAAAGAAAAACTCGTATCTACAGTTCTAGCAGTGAAAATAAAGAAAATGTTATAAGTTCAAAAATATCTAAAGGAAAAGCAACTAAACGGCTACTAATCAAAGGCAAAAAAAAAGCAAATTATCTATTGTAGACACTGAAAATATATTAAAAGTAATAAATGTTAATTTAAACATAGAAAATACCAAGAAAGAAGTTTCAGTTCATGATTATTGTGTAGAATGTTTTGAAAATTATAATTTAACTAAATCGAAATCAGATTGGATTGAATGTCAGATGTGTCGATAGTTGTTGCATGAAACTTGTTCAACACTCGAAAACCATTCTGGTGATAATTAATGCTAATGCCAAAGTTGATTACCATATTTTTATATTTAAGATAAATATTTATATTAAATTAAGTGTTTATTAGGTAATAATTTAATTTCTCTTAGTACTTAGTACATAATACAGGATCTTAGTAAGTTATAAGGACTGAATACTTACTTAATAGAGGCTAATGCCAAAGTTAATTCTAATTTTGATTATTGTTCTATTTTCAAAATAAACATTACATTTTTATTTTGGAGACTTATTTACTATTTTGGAGTCTGTTATTGTTATAATTTTATAATTATAATTTAACTTTAATTAACACTTAATAAAAGATTGTATTTAATAATAAAAACTGATTATTTAAATGAATATAAGTTCATTTTTATTTGAAAACACAACAGACGGGCATCTGTCCTCACATTGGGCAAGTATCCCCCCAATCATTTTTAACGTTAGGCTAGTATCCGCTATAGTAGGCAACTATCCTCTTTTTTAGAGGTCATTTTAAACTGGATTTACTTAAAATTTATAGATAGGGTATGATAGAAGATTAATGAACTATGTTTGAGAATACACTTTGAATAAAAAATGTATTGGTACACATTTTTTAAAGGAGCTTTTTAAAAAGTGTGGCAACTATCCGGCTTTTACCCTAACTTAAAATTTTAAAGTGATTTCTGCTAAATAAGCTGCAACACGTAATTCCCCAGTTATGCGTAGACCTATGTTTCGCTCTTCGATTGTATTATACTTAGGGACGATGGGACATACGTCATAATCAAAAGAAAATCGCTTATTTTACGACTTTGACACCGCTTTACGTTATATATGCTATTCATACTAGGGGCAAGACCAAGGGCAAGACTATATCTAAGTTGGCAATTAACCTTCAACCTTTATAAGGATCAAAGTTCATCAAATAGAGCTGAAATTTGTGCCTCGCATGTTGTGACTGGCTATCTTTCTGCAACATATAGGAACAAAAAATATTGACCAACTACGCATGGACCTGGTATCAGCTTACTCCTTAGTGTATAGGCGTAAACTTATGACGAGAATTTTAGTACAAAATATTTATAGGTAAAAAATTAATAGCACTTTGTTATGTGTACCTAAATTATTGTACATATTTCAAACTTTGACAAACCATTAAGTGCAGAGTAATAAAAAGCAACAATTTCCAATCATGAACTCCTTGGGAAAAGTAATTAAGAAAATAAACATTTATAGAATGTAAAACTACACAAAAAATTAAAAGCTGAGAATAAAAACATTTCATGATAAATAAATACTGTACAGTTACGTTTATAACACACATACACGTTTGTTACACACTATCACAAACATTCTAAACAAAAACTCAACCAATTTCTTAATAAAAACTGTTATAATATTTAAATGGGAACGTTGTTACATAGACAATATTGGAAAGTGAATATTGTTGTACGATTCATACCCTTTTTAAACAAATACACAACTCTAGTTTATAAAATAAATAAAGTCACCGTACCAACAGCATTGCCAAAACTTTATTTTTATGTTACCATAGCTTTCAGTACATTTTTTAAGCCTGTTATATGTATATTTTGTTACAAAAAATGTCGGAAAAGTTTGGGAGCCGCTTGTTGTTGCCCTATGCGCCTATTCCGTCGCCATTTTGCAATACATTGTTTGTTCAATTTATGCCCCCCAAACAAGCCCTAGGGATGCGAATACAGCTCCGCTCTTTTGTCTATGGTATAGAGCTCATTTTAAATCGATCGATTGTCATGCATTGCGAAGTATTTCTGCACCTTGCGTTGAGTTCGATGACTCCGCGTTATCTACAGGGTGTTTATTTATTTAGGTTATTGGGCTGTCCTTCCGTGTTTATGGTATTGCGTCGGTAAGGGCGAAGGTATGTAATGAGGGTTGGAAGGTGCAATTTGTCTTCATGTCTTACTTGCGATGGGATTGGATGCGTTTAATGCATATTAAACGCGGTACGAAGGTATTTTTGGTTGGATATAAACTTTCTTGTGAAAAACTGCTGTTTTTAGAATAAACAAAATAGCAAGATTTAAACTTTGAAACACCGGCAAAAGACGAGCTTGCATGATCAGATGTGAAATAAACCTTTTTAAAAAACACTATTATACCACAACAAGAAGCTTTTTCTTCTTGTTAAAAGAGCTTTTATAAGTAATTTCTCTAAAAATGAGAGATTAGTGGATACATCTTACCCTTGAACGTCCGTGTATTAATAGAATGACGTCGCAGCCTGTTTCTGTTACTCAACAGTTATCTGCTCTGCCAGGTTCCACATGTTTTGACTCGCTTACTTCTGATTATTATATAACTAGCGGTTCGGCCAAGCTTCGCCCGGGTGCATATAGATTTCTCTACAATAATATGCACGTATTATACACATAAACCTTCCTCTTGAATCACTCTATCTATTAAAAAAAAACAGTTGTAACAATTTGGTCAATGAAATTTTGAAATTGAAGTTCTAAAAAGTAAAACAAAAATACCATTGTATTTGCTACTCTATTTGGACAGCACTATATCCATGCCATCAGGCTAGTATATAACATTACAGCCAGAACAAAAAAGGTCAGCGATACACAATGGTATTACGATATCTGGGGGCGCGGCCGAGCCCCCTCCAAGTCGAGCTAAAAAGTGGCATGGCCGTAACATCCTTTTCTCGAAGCAATTCAGACCATTTTCAACCCCCTATAACTTCGTTGTGGCTGAAGCATGAAGCCTGAATTTTCAGTTACTAAGCAGGCATTGTGTAAACACGGTATATTTAAAATTTCATTCAATTTGAACCAGTAGTTTAAGAATTATAACTTATCAAACTTTCGTAATTTTGTCACTCACTGACTGACTTACCGATCATCAAAAGTCGAAGGCACTTCTGGCAGACATAGAACCTTCAAATTTAGAATATAATTAGTGTTTAGTGTCTAAACTAAGGGAAAATTCAAACATTTCAAAATTTGTGTCTAGTTTTCTAGATAGACCAATTGCGTGAATAACTTTGTAATCCCATATAAATGTATAGGATTACAAAGTTACATTTGCAGTTAATGAATCATTGTACCCGTATACAGGGTATATCAAGACTGCTACCGAAAACGAAGCCGGGTGGTAGTTTAAACGACTTCAGACACAATGCAACAGAAAATGTGGGAAAAAAAAAGCGACAATTTTTTTTTTTTGTTATATTTTTTATATGAGCGTATTTGGGTGGTAAATACATTTTTTCGTAAAATAATAGTGTATACCCTTTTATTTATTAAGTCTCTAAGGTATAAAAGAGTTTAAATTATTATTTTAGCAAAAACTATGGATTTACCACCCAAATATGACGATATTTAAAAAATGATAAATAAAAATTGTCGCGTTTCTTAGCAAAATTTTTAGTTGCATTGTGTTTGTAGTCACTAAAACTACCACCCAGCTTCGTTTTCGGTAGCAGTCTTGAGATACCCGGTATAATGGAATAATAGTTGTAGATAGATATCTATATATATGAGGCATAACAGGAGGGGATATAGAGAGGGAAATGGTGTATTCAGCCCATGAAACTGTACAACATTCCTCTAGAAAAACATGACGAAGAAAAACTTGCAAATAAATAGACTAAATAGCTCGAAAATATCAATTACAATGAAAGAAAGAACATTAATAATCAAATCCGCTATATTTGTAATAAATTGATACCTACAAAAATAAGAAAAATCCATAAGACAGAGGCTTTAAGAAAAATCGTTAGTGATATTCTAGAAGTAAGAAGTACCGAAAAGGAAAAAAGTAGGACTCTACAAAAAGACGTGAGATACCATCATAAACATCCTGTAAAAAAAAATTCAAGTCTCGCAGCTCAGGTTTTCTACCGCAAAAAGTTGTGAGATGCATGTAATACCAAGTCGATTAATTTATTCAGTCCTTAAGGGACCTTCTATATAAAGTTATTACGTTAGTTATTACTATATCAATATTAAAAATTCTTTACGTTTTAAATAAATAGATCGACATGGCCAGCAGCATTATGTATAAATTGTACGATACATTATGTTTTCATGCGATGGCCAAGTCGATCCATTTATTTAAAACGTAAAGAATTTTTAATATTGATATAGTAATAACTAACGTAATAACTTTATATAGAAGGTCCCTTAAGGACTAAATAAATTAATCGACTTGGTATTACATGCATCTCACAACTTTTTGCGGTAGAAAACCTGAGCTGCGAGACTTGGATTTTTTTTACAGGATGTTTTTGATGGGATTGCATTCTACCAAATGAAATACGAAGCTGAGAGCGTTAGTTTTGGATAAAATTTGAATGTACGACAAAAATTGAATATTGAAACATTGCATTAAAAAATTCAAATAGTCGTCAAATGATTTATACAATAAATCCTATAGATGGCATATGTTTTTTTATAATTAAAATAAAATATTTTAGATATTATTTCTATTCGTGCTTTGCTAAACATAAGCTTCTTCATAGAATACATTCAGCTCAGAAATACGTTGCCGATAGAAGGATGACCAGAAATTCTATTGTTTCATCTATTAATAGTCGATTGCCAGTATTAATGTGTATTGTACTGTATCAGCCCTGATACGTCCCACTGCAGGGCGCGGGCCTAATCTACATTCGAGAGTTCAATTGAGAGCGTTTAGACCACAAAGTCTACCACGCTGGCCTAGTGCGAGTTAGCAGACTACACACCAAATTATTTTTACAAATCGCTATGGTATGCAGGTTTTCTCACGATGTTTTCCTTTATCGCGTAATAGTGCGCATATAGTGCGTAGTATAAATACACAATAGACTATCAATACACACATGAATCCGAAAAGTCAGAGGGTCCTGGAAATTGAACCTGCGACCGTGAACATGTTGACAGCCGCGTCTGGTCCATTAGCAACAGGCCACCACGCACTTACAAGTATTATTGTATACATATTAATTAACAAACAAATAAATATCACGTAACCTGAATCTATCTATCTATCAAATAAATAAATCTATCATTAAAACTGCGTACTCGTCAGTCCTGACAACCAACGTCTGTGCGAGAAGGTTTTGCGAATTCTCAGTTCGCCCTAATTCAAATGTTACAAAGTGTTACCCCGATAATTACAAACTGTCCGAACAGCTCAAACTTGAATTAAATTTGAATACAAATTAATAAATTCAAAACGTAATCATTTTAACGGACACTTCAGACCTCAGTCATGATTTAGGCGGGATTAATAAACATTTTATTTAAATCTGCTTCGTTCAGTATATATTTGATCAAAGTTAATCTGTACATTCTTCTGGTGAGATATAAATTGATGAGAGCCAATGCAGGCAAATAAATTAAAAGTCTAATACAACAGCTTTATATGTAAATGTATAATTATACTGAATTAAATTGCTGAGTTGGAAAATCTACTTTGTACGTGAGGCCGTAAAATTTCCTAAAGTTCAGTATGCCACTTCTTTACATGACTTCTTTACTACCCTTTGCTACCCTAAGTGTGATTAGATTAGAAGTTTATTTTATATATCATAAGTCCTGCAAACGAGCAATCACGTCACCTAATGATAAGTGATCACTGCCTTCAATTAAGATTACCCACAACGGTTGGGTCATGGATTTGTCACTAAAACTACCACCCGGCTTCGTTTTCGGTAGCAGTCTTGAGATACCCGGTAATATTTTTACTAATATGTTGTAAGTTACACTTTTATTTTTTGCCTAATGTCCTACTCTATTGCTATATGGTTATCTGGAAAAGATCGCTCTTAGCGATAAGACCGCCAGTTGTTCTCTATTTGTAATGTTTCTCTAATATATTTTTATTTTATGTTGTATGGTGTTCAATAAAGTGTTGAGTATCTGTGTATTTGTATATGTAAAATGGAACCGCTATGAAAAACTAGCTGAAAACGGTCTGAGTGCTACGCCTTTGATAGAGGTGTAAATGTTTGAAAACAGCCAGCTAATTGCTCTTGATGAGACGCGCTCGTTGAACAAGCCGGTCAGAGCGATCCACAGAACAGTTGAATGAGCGATCCTACAGTTTCGGGAATTTGACGGTTTCACGCGTCAGTTCCGAATCTTTTTTTTTCCACGCTGCAATGAAAATTCGTAAGGGTGGCTTGTATCCAACAGTGGACTTATTGTGGTTGAAAATAATGTCGGTGAAAGGGGTTAAAGTTACTTTAGATAGTTTACAAAATATGAGGAGTATTTGAACAGGCCGGGATATTTATGTAGCTGGGTGATAGATAATTATATTATGAAGTAATATTCTATCTGACCGACACCATACTTATCATTAGATGTAGTAACATGATCAAGGCAGTTTATAAAAATTAAAAAAGTAACCCACTGCCACTTTATGTGCCAGTATCCCTCCATTCATATAAAGTAAAACTAAACTATATCTTCCCGCTGTATGACGCATGATATAATTTCATATTCTAAGAAAAGTGAAACAATTTCCGGAACCCGTCCCCCTTCCTTCCGTCTTCCATATGATATAGAATCAAACTTGCAGCCATGTGCATCGGTAATACATTTATATACAGCCTTATTCATAGACAGTTTTAAAACCTATTTTAGCTATCGAATGTTTTGTCGTCTTCGCTCACACTGAATTAAAAATTCGTTCGAATGGGACAAAAGATTCGATAGCTGATATATATAAACTGTCTTTAAGGTCATTATAATAGAATAGATCGGTAATTAGGTTTGTTTTAAATCCACCAAGTTGTGTTTGTGCTTCAAAAAAATCACTATATTATACTTATATATATTATCTCTGTACCGATATTCGAAGGAATTTTTAACGATTTTTATTACATCGACGATTCATGTTTTTCTTCAATTATATAATATGTCACAGCAACATTACGGTCTATTATATTGATGTAAAAATACAACAATATCGTTGGCCTTATGGTTTATCCTATGCGTCAATGCAAAGTAAACTTGGCCAGTCGTGCCTTGGACTATATTTTGATAAGGAATTTATTTAATTAATAATACGGCCTTAGAAAAAAACACATTCAAATCTGAAATATGTCAATGGATTTTTTGCTATGTTTGTAAATCAACCGTTTCATAATGTTTTTAATCGACGATGTTAACTACCACAGCAACATTACGCGCAATGTACACCATTTGATAGTCAATCACTACGCACTAAAACGGTGAAGGAAAACATCGTGAGGAAACCTGCATACCATAGCGATTTATAAAAAATTCTATGGTATGTAAGTCCGCCCACCCCCACTAGGCCAGCGTGGTGGACTATATGGCCTAACCACTCTCAATCGCACTGTCGATTGTGGAGGAGGCCCGTGCCCTGCAGTGGGACGTATATGGGCTGATACAGATACAGACACCATTGTAAAACTGTAGCAAGATCTTTGCCCCTACATTATACATCGCGTGTCTACAGAGAGCAAACTTCGCCGACCGTGCCTTGGAAAACGTATTAAGGCGTCGGTCTACAGGATATTGTCTGGAAGCGTCACTATAAACCCTCACATGCCGTGAATGGATTACAGACAGTGTGAGACTTTGCTAGACTGTTATTTCAAACAGATGCTTCCGGAGGTCTAAGGGTAACGTGCATATATTACTGTAACTATACAGGATATCAAGACTGCTACCGAAAATCAAGCTGGGTAGTTTTTGTGACTTCACAATGCAACTAAAATGTTGCAAAAATTGTCTTGTTATTTTTGCCTATCATCGTATTTGGGTGGTAAATAGCTAAATACACAGTTTCTTTGCGAAATGTTTAGTTGCAATGTGTTTGTAGTCATTAAAACTACCACCCGGTTTCGTTTTCGATAGCAGTCTGAATATACCATGTAAAAATTAGAAGATGTTACAATATTATGTAGGAAAAATAGAAGGAGGTCAACGATATAGTTTATTTTGTCTTAAATTGTTTTAGCTATTCTTTTAGTCGTTAAAATAATTGAAAAGAAAAAAAACCCACCCGTCCCATACTTATCAACTCCATCTTCATAAGTCGATAATAGGTACGCTCGAAAACAAATGGTAATTTATTAACTTTTGCAAGCATGCAATATTTAAAAAAAAATCCAACACCTAGTGAAAAAGACCTGAGCTTGTGGCGGTTGCAATACGCCAACTTAGATTTAGCTCTTAAAATAACACGCTTATTATTTGTAATTTGAACATGATTTAAACACGCATTTCATTTTAAGATATGACTGCAGATGTTTAACCATAAAACATCTGCGAGTCGTTTTACTAAAATAAGAATTTTTGTGTACCCTATTGTATAATATTAGTTAAAAAGATGCTGTTCTAAATTATTGTTTCCTAATTGTAATGGCCCGTTCATGCCGAGGCAATAAAACTGTATTATTATAGTTAAGTTCTTTAGTGGCGGCAATCCTTTGCAACAAATTTATGTTTTTAGACAATAGTACACATGTTTGGGTAAACCTTTCTGTTTGGACAATAGCCCAGATGTTTGGGCCGACCTTAATTTTTAGTTGAAAGGATAGACCCTATTTTATGGCTTAAATATATTTTCTGGAAGATTTATCCCCACCGATCCTCATTCGGGTAGTCCTATAAAAGGGTCGGTTTATTTGGATGAAGGTAGACAGTCTGCCATCTCTCGTCACGAGCACATCTCGCTCCGAGTCGCATAATTATAATTTTACTCTGTCTGTGAATGTATTAAGTGTTAATTTACAAAATATACAATAGTTAGTTCCTGGAAGTGAGTGCTCATTCTAATACCTACACTTATAACCACCAAAAGCTTAAAATTATTAAAAGAAAACAATATGAAATGACGCATTTATAATAAGAAAATAACAAAAGCAAAATAATTCTCCCCACGCAGACGGTCGCACATCTTTTTGTTTTTAAAAAACAATAATCTAATTACGTGCGGTTAAAGCCCTGTAGGTGCATCTACAATATACCCGGGGGATTTCATACAATATAACATTTCCAATGTAAATATATTCGCAGGTCTAAAGCGCTTTGTGTAAACACTCGGGGGAATGTCCCGTTTAGGCCCGGCCGTTTCTTATTTATTGATTATAAATATTAAAATTATACGCGGGTCTAATGGCGCATATGGGCTGGGAATTACATTTTAAGCATTCAACTCCCAACTTGATTTTATTGGAATATATAACTATTGTAAAAAATTTACGAATATAACAAACCAAAAAAATAGATATCTATTATCATAAACGATTAAAAACTTTTTACGAAAAGACTTGATATCAAATCTGGAGGCCCCTCGCAAAATCGCTAGTACCTATGAGTATAGGTACTCGTATTTGCAAAGGGCCTAGTTTGAAAATCTATCTTATTATTTTATTACTCATCAACTAAATATACAAATTTCTTTGAAAGGCTATAATACAAGAGAGCTTTAACACTCCGCAACAAGATACTTATCAAATCTTCCGCGGCATGGTGTGCTCAGAAGCTAAACACACAGAGTCGGTAGCCGAAAATTCGTGTTTGACACAACATTTACCTCATTCCAAGCCCACATCCGAAGTGAAACACAAACTCACTTAGCGTTGCCAAACACATTATCGTGTCGTGTGTCGACACTGGCGGATTATGCTGCACGTCCACTGCGGACACAGAGAGTTATCCTTTTTTGTCTATGTTTATATTTTAGTAACATGGTACTAGTGGTTGCATTGCGGTGGTTATATGATCTGTTATTCTTTATTATAAATCTTCGTTTTATAATAATGCTACAATACTATTAAATTCTTAGGTATAAACTGATAACACAACTCCAAACCGACTTTAAGCCAAGAACCTCTACGAAAAAAAAGCATGAAGAAACAATAAAACTGACAAAATCATGTTCAGTTCAATTCCAATTCTTTTCTGTGCGTTACTTCCACTCCGTGACAAAATTATGTAACTTTGCGAGAAATATTCTTCTGTTGACGGACGAAACCGTATCTGGAAGCACAAGCAATCTCGGTACATTTCTGAGTCAATACGACGATAATCACGGTCTAATACGATCCAATCCGACACAAACAATAACAACTGCATTAAAATGTGACACTTAAAAAGACTACTTCACAATAAGACAAATCTCCCCTCGCCTAATGGACACTTAACTTAACAAAAAACCGAATAGAAAGAGTTACATAGTGTTTTCCATCAGGATTACCTTTCCATGGCGATTGTAGCTTTTGATTTATGACGTCTGAGTTTACCTTTCGACTGGGGAGAATGGGGTGGTACGCAAAATAAAAATATAATTACTTTGGAATTTATTACCAGTCTGCGGAACTCGCGTTGTACTTTATGAATTCGAAATGAATTCGATTGGTACAAGGAATAAGTTCAATTTTTGTGTTGTTTGCAGGCTCAATCGTTGTAAAAAGAACTATGGACTACATAATATTTGTTGTGGTCCGGATATTGCATGTAGAAATTGTTTTGATAAGACGCCCCTATAAAACAAAAGGAAACCTAGTTAGTATTTTGATCTCAGTTCTTTAAACTATGTAATGGATATCAAATATGTTCTACGAATTTTTTGCTCACGCAAATTATACGTCTTAAAAGCTATACATACATACATAAACCCACGCCTGCTCCCAGGAGTAGACGGAGGTGCGACCAAAACAGCCACGTTTTGCCTTGTGTGTTAAAAAGCTTTTATAACCAAGCAGTTAAAATCACAATACCTAAGAATAAAAGCGTGACTCACAAACCCATTCAGCTGGAAAAATATACCCCATTTAAAATTGCGCATAAGACGGAAATTGCAACTAAATCGATAAACAATCTGCGAGGCGACACCCTTGTCTGACTATTCTGCCCACCCCGATGACGCGGCGTGCTTATTCGATCAGTGGTGTAATATGTCCGACGGAGCATAGCAGCTTACCTTCCCTCGTTGGTGACTATCTTGCGAGTAACTGGGCCTGAGTGGGTACTATTGTGTTAAAAAGACATAATATTTTATAGTTTCGCCTCGTTTGTATTCGTAAAGAGTAGCTCTAGAAAAGTCTACTTATATGGTCCTGCAGACAAACTGTTTGCAGGACACTACAAAAGTTCATAAGTTTATCCTTTTGTTAAATAGATAAATAAAAATATTTAGATATCCATACATTTTTGAGAATGAACGATACAAAAAATAAGTTAAAAACAATCTCACGATCACGTGTTACAAAATATTAAGAAACAAAAGGAAATTAAAATATTTCCCCCTCAATAATCTAGGTACTGAATGAAATATTCATAAACCTTTTGTGCTATCTACACTCGCATTAATCCATACAAAACAAACAAACCCATTTTGCAGATTATGTTCCAAGATAGACAACATAAATTATTAAAAAGGCTTGTGTACGCGAGTGTACATCGCCCCACCGTCCTGTCGCACTCGGCCGCTGCCAATTATTTAAACTGGATAGACTTAGCCCAGTTTTCCCCCTTTTGTTCAACTTGCAGCGTGTTGGTAGCAATCTACGAGAATTACACGGAAGAATTGTCGCGATACAGGTCAAGTTATTAACTAGAGTGTTGTGTAAGCTGTTAGTTTTTCTAAATAGTTCCATCATTAGTGCTCGTACTAACTAACGGAAGGTGCTACGAGCCGCTTTGCTATTCAATCTTCGCCATTTACCCGGTGTTTAAGCCTAGATTATTGTTACTATTGCCATTTCTAAAAGAAAGATCATCAACCCCGATATTGCTAAATTGAATCAAGAGGCTACTTAATATTTTTAATGCAAATGTATCCAATAAAACAAGACAAAGGAGATATTTGCATTTTAGTAATGTACATATTTTCATATTTCACAGTTTCATATGGGATGGCTCAAAATTAGTTCTCTAACTGCATATAGTACACACATATAATAAATTTGTAATCTAATACGTAAGTAAAGAATAATACACCCAACTTTTAAAATGGCTTGAAAACAGAATGGGTATAAGTATAAAATAATCATAACCACTCTCAATCGTACCCTCGATTGTAGAGGAGGCCCGTGTCCTGCAGTGGGACGTATATGGGCTGATACAGAATCATATCCTATTATTATTCCAATATACCCAATAAACTGTTTTATATGCATAAATTCATACCCTAATCCACTATTCGGTCAAAACACCGCCATAGATAAAATCTAGATCTTTTTTTTACTCCAAAGTTTTGTTAGTTTCTGTATCCAGTTGCTCACCAATATCCCTCGGGGCGTCCAGTATTTTGGAGTAAGGGCCTTTTGAATTGTGTAGGCTATCTATCAACGTCAAGTGAAATCGATCTAACCATCTCGTGATGGCATACTGTTACAGGACAATACCGACACTCAGTTTAACAAAAATCTAGTGTCTCCGCGCTCTGCGTGGGAATAATTTAGTAACGAGGATTGACTCCACAGTCTATAGCTTTCGTGTCGGTATTTTCTGATAGCGAATATACTTATATATTATTCTTAAGAGTGATGTCTTCTTTTCTACGTGTTTCACTGTATTTTACAATATATCCACCTAGTAAGTATACCTATTTTATAAGCTTCGTGCCAAATGTGCGCGAATGTAACAAAATAAATTAATATCTAGTAAGAATCAAGTGACTTATCTGTTAAGCTCAATTCATACCAAAGCCGCCGACCTGCACTTGCAATTTTGCCGTACGGTTAATTGGCGACTTTGCTCATGACGTTGTTGAATGTCGCCGGGCAACTGTATCCGGCAACTGCCGGCATGATTCTTTTCTCATAGACTGTCGGGTTGTGGTGGCTTTGTGTGTATTGCATTTTAGGTTATACAACATGTTAAGCATTGCTGTTTGTATGGATCCACATTGACGACTGAATTACGGTCTCATGTCCAAACCAAACCAAACCGAAAACCGCAGAGGATTATCATTACAAAACTAACGTTGGAACTCACACATAACGATCAAGCGATGAAACAAAAGCAAGAAAACAGTATTATCACTCGTTGACCGCAACTCAAGACTGACCATACACAACCGAAGCAGTTCCTTATAAGAACTGCACAAACAAATTGCGATTTTCCTCTGACAAGCACAAAGCGCGGCGAGTAAAAGGATATAGCAGACACGTCAAACCCAAGATTCTGTGCTCTATACACAATGCATTGAACATTCCATACTAACGAAGTAATTGAAATTCTTAAATGAAAATATTCTGAAAATCAACGAATGTTAAAGTTTAACTGATTATCGATTTTCCAGCGAACGGAATATTTAATTTACGTTTAATTTGTATAATTGCATAGATGTTGGATTTTACGAATCATTCAAGATGAATAAATATATATTGTTTAATAATTAAATATTGAATATATACTAGACATACACTCTAGTCCTGGGATGTGAGACTTTAAAAACAGACATTGAAAAAAAAAAACAAAGTTGCCGGATCAGGAAAAATACGACATAAGATACGTATCTACGAGTATATCCACAGAAAAAAACCACCCGTGAATAAACCAATTACATGACACTTAAAAATCCGATGATAATAATAACACATTTTCCACTAAACAAAATCTTAAACATAGTATTTCATTTAACCCTCATGTTTATAGTCACGCAGGTGACATTGTAAATAACTCAACAAATAGATTTGGTATGAAGGTGACATTGTACCACGCCCGATTTCATCCACTTTCACATAATCTACAGTCTCCATACAGTAAAAACCCGTGTTAACCCATCGTGAAGGATTATGCCTTAAGCCGAGAGGAAAATGAGAGGTTTTTCATGAGCTGGACACACAACAGCTTAATGTATGGAAATATATGAAACACATACACGCCTCGATCGTTGCAACGTTGACTGGCGTTTCCTTGCAAGTATACTATTTTTGGTATAAATACAGCAAGACACACGTTTTGTCTGCCCCAGTAATACAAAAGTCTTATGTCCTCTTATTTCTTTAATCCCTCATTTCTGGTGGCTATACACAAAGGCTACAAAATTATGAACAAATTACAAACAGTTAGGTATTTCAGAGTACCTAACTACCTATTTGTACTGCTGTGGGTCGTATATGGGCTGATACAGAAGGAGAGAGAACTTCAGAAATATTCTAAAATAATAAGCGCACTTACAAATTATTAATACGTTAACGATGTAAAGACCTGAAGACATTTAATGAGAAATACTTGCGACTGGTTGTTTCGCTTTCGTAATTTTTAATTCTATGTATGACGAGACGAGCGTACAATTCTTCTTTATTACACACCCAGGCGGCCTCCGACATATGGGAGATCTGCCACCATTTCATATTACACTATTACTCTTTTAAAAATAAGGACTGGTATTACACTACAAATTATAATCGTCATCATCATCAGCCATTCTCTTCAGCCACTGGAAATCCACTGCTGAACATAAGCCTCCCCCAAGGATCTCCACATTGACTTATGGGAAGTGCCCTGCATCAGCCATTACTAGAACCTAAACCTCTGCCGTAGCCCTCCACTGAAACAAATATGCACAAAATAATATGGATATATACTCGAAGTTAACATTATTCTGTACACATGGATTATTCTCAACCTAACAAAAAATTAATACAAAAGAGGCAACATAACCCGTCAGTACTCAGGGAGGTTACTGAATGATTCTATACGATATTCGTATCTACATCCGAACGGATGTAGTTATAAAATAAGTAAGGTTCAAGATTTCTACTTCTAAAAATTAGTACTATTCTTTATAATACTTAGCATATCCTCCGAAATTAGTCAATGTTTACGACAGAGGATTCCAAAATTTTGTAGAGCATTTGGGCACATCAGTCGAGTTTTACGTACGAAGTTCGAATGTTCGGACGAATCGGATAAAAGAGTAACCCCCCAGTACAGTACTAAGTATTAAAAGGGAATATCTTCCCAGGAAGCTCGTGAGCACCGGCTTTTAGCAAATAAAACCACTTTGGTCGGCAGCAGTTCGGCGCAGATTGGATTACGCGGTCAACGGCTAGCTTTGTTCCCTATTATTGTGTGAGATTGGGAATATTGCCGAATATGACGTGTTGTACGTATTGGGATTGGATTGCAGTTGAACATTTTTGTAATAGTAATGCGGAATTAAATTAGACTTTAAGGTTTAATTGTTTGATGACAAAAAAATACTTTCCTTATTCGTCTTTAGCCACGTAAAGTCTACTGCTGAACATAGTTCTCCACCAAAGATCGCCTCATCCACTTCTGCAAAGGTATATTTGTATAGGGGCAATTTATTCAAGCTCATATTAGTGTGTTGGATTCTAAAGTAATCAAATTTCTTTTAAAAAGTCTCATTAGCCTTTTACTTGACCCTGTCACAATGTGGTCTTAATATTAACAAAATTAGTGCGCCGTAGCTCTGCTTACTTGTTCTAAATGACGTGTTTCTTTGAAAGGCGAGCCAATATCAGCAGTTCATTCAGGGGGCAAAGAATTTGCCACACATTAAACATAAATGTATGTATTCATGAAAAGAAAATCGACATTCACATCACAAAAATGTTGCCGCATCATCGCTATGTAATAAAAAAGAGATTTTCCGAAACAGATACACGCCTCACGCCTGTAAAGGCTTGAAGGTCGTCCGAAAAATATGTAAATACGTGAAAAACGTCCAAAGATGATAAATGGCTGAGCGGCGCGTTGATTAATGATCCATCGCCATCAAATTATGTTATAAATAGTGGGCAAAGTGAGAATGGACGACGGAAGAGAAGCGGTTTAATGTCGCACGCCATCTGCTCCAAAGCGACGAAGCGTACATAAAACTAATATTTCAACTTCAATTCCGCTCTCGTTTGATTAATTTTGTCCGGAGATACTTTCCACTTAATGGCTAGAACGTATACTATGGAATAAAGACGGAGCGTCCTTTACAAATACATTGTAAGCGAAGAGTTTGTCATATTTGATCGATCGCCAATATTTCAAGCCGTAGTTTGTTATTATAGTAGTTGAATGCTACAGCTCTACAAATTAAACATGTGACGGCTGTAAGTTGAATATTTTGAACGTTATATTTCATGTACGTGAACAAAATACCGTATTTAAACTCATTTAAACTACTCGTGTTGACGTTTAAATAGTCATTTGTAACACTTAAGTTCAATTTACATGCCTATTATCAGTTTCTAACATAAAAACGTCGAACGGCATACAATACATACATAAATATGCAAACTTCGTTTATAACAAAAAAAATCAACACGCGATGTCTATAATCATATTGCGGAGCCTCCCCCAACTTAAACAGTCGATTTTGGTGAAGTTAAAATTTACCCTGATCTGTATCTATAAATGTCTATTTTTTTTAATATGTAAATACATTAAGATACTATACAACAGACATGGAGTCAACAACCCGGCGGCACGGAAGGTCGGGAGTCGCGGTAAGTCGCTAAGCCCGAAGCCCTAGCAACTTTTCAATTGCAACGTAATGCACTTAAGACGGCGACGCATCCGACACTGCACGCGCCATCTTGTGGGCTTTCTGCGAAACCAGTACGATTTCAATAGGCAATTTATTGAGGAAAAATCAGGCGAACGGCATGGTCGTCTCGCCATTCAATGCAATAAAAAAAAGTGTAATTATTCTGAAATATACTAATCCATAGTAATTTTTATTTACATTTAGCTCGATTACCTCGGGGGCGTAATTGTACTAAGGTACGGTTAGAAAACTGAGGTCTCAGGTTCGAATCCTGGGTTGGGCAAAGTTATATGGAATTTTTCTTTTCATTATCAGCCCAGAGTCAGAAATTTGTGCTCGATATGGCGATAGGCTCGCCACCTATCACATCGTGGGACGGAACATACAAGGCCAAATGTGGGTGTCCTGCCACCTCTGCCTGCTCTTCTGGAAAAAAGGCGTGAGTTTATTTATGTATGTATTTACATTTTGCCACTGCCACATAAAAGTGAAATGAAATGGTAAGAAGGACCGTAAAATGAGTTGTCCATAAGTTACATTCGTTGCTACTTGCTAATAGTGATATCGGAGATTACATGCTGGCAACGAATTTTAAAAGACAATCTAAAAATTGTACGAAAAAGTCTACGTGTTGAGATTTAAGAAATTTGATGTCTGAACTGTGTAGGTAAGTAAGGTACACACATTATAAGTAGATCTGTAGTAGAGTCTGATAGAAAAAATATTTAGCCACTAACGTACAAATATTTAGCCGTACCTTTACGTTTGTACGAGAATTTTAATCAAACCAATTTATCAAAAACAAAAGAAAACCCACCTAATAATCAAGATGCAAATATTAATTATCTGAAAAAGTACAAAATACAACCATGCAATTAACTTGAATCAAACCACGACAGAGTCTTGTACAGGCGATAGTGAAACGGTAAACACCATGCAACATGAATTATGGTGCGGTTTGCACGAAACAAAAACCTTAGGGGATCACGCTATGTATGGTACACGCAATTATAACACATAGCCTGGCTCCTACATAAAATGTTATTTGGGTAATTGTGTAATCCCTTTTAAGGTAATAAGGAGTTATTTTTTTTTACATTGAACGGCGAGAAATTAAATAAGGTGAATAAAATTACTTACATAATTATTACTCATGAATGTTAATATTCCATTTCCCATTCGCAATTTGAGAAGTTTCATAAAGGAATATTATATCAAGCTGTAATTAATATGAGGAATTAACACATGATAAGTAGCAATACCCAACACCTTGAATTACAAAACAATGCTTGGCATTCCACTGCGCTCGCCATCCTGAGACATAAGATGTTAAGTGTCAATATGTCTAGTTGTTACTCTGGCTACTCCTTCAATCTGAAACACAACAGTGCATATACACTGCTGTTTGGCGGGCGAAATAGACATTGCGGTGGTATCATCTATCCAGGCGGCACACATATTGAGAGACCTACCACCAGTAAAAAGTATGGTGTAAGGTTACCAGTAAAACAGGGTATTCACTTGAGGCAGGGCTCAAAATTATCGCGTGTCGTGTATACGTAGTATTACGTAGCAATGGGTTCATAACAGAATAATCGATTTAAACTGTTGCATACGTTGTCTTTTTATAGCAAAATGCGACAAACGAGCAAACAGGTCACGTGATGAAATATTAGGGCTGTCACTTAAGGCTCGCTGTTGTATAGGTAAACATGTTACCTGATTGTTGTATTGTAGTACAATGTCTAGGGAATTTTATTTGCACCGTTAGCCTTCAAACACTGGCTACATTTAATAAATTGTTATTAGAGATCATATAGAAATTGGAGCAATGTTCATCTTAGCAATATTGTAAAAACTTGCACGAAAATTAAAATGGCATTCTTTTAAGAAATAGAAAAAAAACAATAATTAATTCGTCTAATAAAATTCTTTTATTTCGATTTTTGGTCATTTTCTACTACACCAATACCGAGGTCACCAGTCTGAGATCGCCTTGAGTGATAAGACCGCTTTTTTTACTTTTGTTTTGAATTTTGTCTGTGTTTTTAATATCTCTACATATATCAAAGTTTTAAGAAACCTTCAATTAAAGTCTAGATATAGCCTCAAACTAGAAAACAAAGTATAAAACGCCAAGGCTGTATCTAGCACGTGGGGTCAGGGCGATGTATTCCAGGCCGAATCGATGCCAATCTAGGCAACTTTCCGCCATGCTGCCTGTAAATCTTACAGCCTTATCTGAAATCAGCTGTCCGCTGCACACTGGCCAGGGCATGAGTAGACCTTGGGCTTTTAGTGCTAGGCTATTTATTTACAAAGGATTGTGAATACGATCTAATTTTTAAGTGGTAATAATTTAGAGGCTTTATAAAATTTTATTTCGAGACTGTTTCATCGCTGCCAAACAAAGCATATAATTCTGAAAAAAGGACTGGATATAATTTAAATGGCAAAATACCTAATGATACGTTGGTAGCAATATGTATAAGGATTGTTTATACCAGATTAAGGACCATAGTCGATGCCGGGGGGTTACTCTATGAAACGATACGAACTTCGAGTGTTCGGATGTTCGACTAAGTAAGACCGGAGTAAGATATAAGTTTTCCACTTCTAGAAATCAATACTATTCTCTATTATACTTATCATTTTCTTCGATCTTAGTCTATGGTTGCAACGTACGATTAAGGATTCCAACATTTTGTAGTATATCTAGGCACATTAGTGAAGTTTTACGTACAGCATCTGCATATTCCAAGTTCGTATCGTTCCATAGAGTAACCCCCCGGAATCAACTGTGGAAGTACTGCTTTCTTAGTTATGTCCCCTACCTACTTATCAGACAAAGGGCTGTTGAATGGATGGAAATCAGCTTGGCAAACGATATTAATCCAAAATATTTTAACTTAGCTCTTGAACACTAATCGAACAAGACAGACTAAACTGTTCAATGTCACTTGACCTTTACAGTCTCGGCTGTATTTAATATGATGAACCTGATAACATTGTAATTAAAAATGAAATAAAAATCCTGATAACACCGAATGTTTTGTCATTATTTCACGAGTAATTGCACAGCTCGGACTTAGTCTAATGGAAATCTAGTGTCGGAATGAGTCATAAAATTTACAAACGTGACTTCGCTATTGTCGCTTTACAATATTCGGGGATCAGGGTTTAAGTTCATTGTGGTTAATTTTTTGGGTTTGACCTCTTTTTCTTAAAGCTAGATGATTTCTTTTGGTCTATATTTCATGACAACATCTAATTCTAAATTGTTATACAACAGCAGCAACAAGTGCAAAGAAAAAGCAAAAAAAACCGTTGTAAAGTTGATATTGATGTATCACAATGGCACAGAAGTGTTGCTATAAATTTAATCTAATTTCAGAAATTTCACAATATTGCTTATCCCCAGCGATCTGTAAAAGGCCATCGCAAATAAGAGTATTTGAAGGAAATAATGTGTGTGTACACCTTGACAGAATCGCTTTGTACAGCGGGTTGACTTCAAAGAGAACAAAGTAAATGGAACGTGTGTCCCCGACGTCTTAACACATTACCAGTAGCCGGTGAAGTCGACTGAGAAATCTTTTGTGCCACAATTTACCATTTCACATATTGTTACGTCATTCGAAAACGCCTGACAACAATAAATAGCAATAAGCGTCTCTCACGGATACCTTTTTGCCGCCAACTGTTCAAAAGGCGCTTCTCCAACATATTTGCTTATTTACACGATAGGTACTCCTTTATGGGATTTTCAACATAAAAGGATACATTTGATATCAGTTTCTCTGTGTTTCAACGAAGTGTTATATTTCAAAAGCCTGCAAAACTTTATGAATTCCTAATAATTACTATGTTTCCAAGAAATAATAACTTGCCAAATATCAAATTGTTTATCGTGTAAATAACAATTCCACTCTTTGGCACCTATCTACAATTCTTATCAGGCATTTTATTCCCATGAACAAAATATGATACACCTAATCAAACTTACATTAATGCCACGCACAAATGAACTCCTCCTTTGGTACAAATAAAGAAATATATTTTTATTTTTATAACGGCTACTATAACAGTATAGCGGTTATTAATACGAAAATACATTTGTAATAAAGGCTCGGAGACGACCCGGGCGCGACCCATAGGCCATACGTCACGGGAGCTTCGTTACGCCCCGATTTAGATTAACTTTTATGGTATACATTTTTCATACAAATACTCCGATTGCGTTATCTGTAACTGGACACTGCGTTCGGACTAAATCTGTTGCCAATTTTTATTGCCAGTATTTTATTGTCGAGGTCAGAAATTTTAAAATTCATTTACATTGGACAACGGGATAGGAAATCGGCTAATAGTATCGAAGTCTGTGGACTAGACTGATTTTAACATTAGATGTATTAAATACACTTTACTATTTAAAACAATGAAGTTCATTTTTTTTTATTACTTAACCCACAAAAGTATCCTGTGTGTAAATTGATGCTTACTTTATTAAAAATAGCACGATCAGTGGCCACTGGCCAGTTCTATGATGGGCAATATAAATGTTCAAACTCTACTTGGGACGAACAGCGAACTTACAAATACGAAATACGTTGTTTTTTTAAGGTATTGGAAATGACAATTTCTATATATAAATCTTGCTTATTTTCTTACCTGTACCTATACCTTTCGCGCTATTTATTGAAATGCATTGTTTTCAATACCTTTCTCTACCGAATGAATAATCCATTTAAAAAATCAAATCTTTCCCCAAATACATTCCTCATTCAATTACTTTGCTTTTTACACCTTAGTATTTATTCCCCCGAACAACCAAATCCATAATACAATTAAATTCAAAAATTAACACGGAATTACTTTTGGTAATTGCTCAGCGGGAGTGGCGAGTCAATTTCTTAGTAATTGTTAGCGGTGCTCAGGGCGCTTGATCTCGGGTGCTCTCCGATATAATAAAGTCGAAAACGCTCGCAACCCTTACAAACCGCACACATAAGGACGCTACAGGGCTGGCTATGATTTTAAAACTGGTTTGAGTCGATTTGTCGATGTATCAATGCAACATTCATTTCACAATTTCATCAAATGTTTTTTTTTTTAATGTACATGCCTAATATTCTCATTCAAAGTTCCAAAATAATACTCTTTATTAAAAAAACAAAAAAAGCAATGTCAACCTTGAGCTCAACATTGCATGGGTATAGGATAAGAGCATGTTGAAAAATAATATAATACTTTTTCATAAAGATATTAATTTGTTTATAAGTACCGAGCAGTAAGCGTCAAGCGAGTAGTTTGTACATAAATCTTCATGGATTAGACAACATACAGATTTCGTAGGACTGTCTATCTAATTGTTTTCCAAGTATAGCAATACACGGAGTAGGTACTATATACCGGTATTTTTCCTTCGATAAAAACAAGATGTTAAATTATTTATGTAAGATAAGAGGCTATAAAACGGGCCGTACTTCCGTCTTCTTTCCTTTCCTTTGACAGCTATGATTATATAAATATCATGAAACACGGTATTAAAAATACAAATTGCCCTTAAAACACTTAAGTTAATTGAATTTCCTCAATTTTACGTGCTACAGCGACAAAACCATCATAACAAATAAACAAAAATCCTCTGAATAGCTTCCCACAAGATAATGCGAATGCATTAAATTATGTAGTAGTAAGTAGAATAGCGTCGGTCACGCGACAGCCCTAAGGGACCCTTCCCTATATCCACTGTGGCTTTATTTTATTATCGACTAGCGTTTGCGATGTCTTGTCTTCTTGCGATTAGAATATGGAAAATTCGACTCGATTGAAAGTAATAATGGATATAAATTATTTAACCTATAATATCCAATATATTATTAAGACCAAGGTGGGGAAAAGGAAAAGGCACATAATATGTCACAAAAAAATCACCCTAATTCAGTTCACTCATTTAAGCTATACTTTGTTAAAATTGATTTCATAATACAAAGTCATCTCTGTTTGTGGAAATATAATTTCAGCAGTGAAATGTATTTCCCGTCGACCACAAATACACAATAATAAATAAATAAATAAATAAAAGGAGAAACAAGGATAATTAAAAATACAGCAAACCTACCTCAACACGAGACTGACCTACTGGCAACAGAAAAATAATTATAAAAGAAATAATTACTGCCCTCGCAATCGCGTTTAGGGAAACGGGAGCGGCGTCTGGCAAAACAGGGGGCAAAATATTGATTCTACGCCAGACGGACTATTCGCGCCCGTGTTGCACGACTGATTGTATTTGATTTGCGTCGGGACAATTACTGGATTACTGGCGTCGCCGCTTTGCATGATGTTGGCATTATTGCATTCATGACGCGGTTCGATTTTCAAAAATACGGATTTTGAGATTGTACAAACCTCTTTGTTATATATTTATTGTACGAACCCCTTTATATAATGTCATAAGTATATAAAATTGTAACAACCCCTGTATAAAATTGTTTCATCAATAGTAATTCAATAAATTGTCTTGACATTACTTTGTCTTTCAACCTACCTATTAGAGTATTGATTTTCTAGTATGACTAATGCTGGGTTTCTGCGTATTCATAATTTGAATATTACAGTCAAAGACCCTTGTAATTTATCCCTTAGGTCTGTGAGGAGTTGAGTACGATACTAATTCGACACAAAGCTGACTGCTTACAGACAAACTGAGCAACTGATTGTATTTGATATCCTTCGAGAATTGGGACATGCAATGACATCTTGGTTACGAACCTTTAATCTGAATAGTGAATGCAAAATTTCTTATGATTTCTTCCACTGTGAAAGGTTACTTAATTTTATTATTTGACTGTAATTAAATGCCAAGCCGTTTAAGGATTTTATCGACTTTTCTCAGACTTAATATTGCCTTTATTTTGGTAAATTTGTAATTTGTTATATTTCATTCAGGAGGTATGAAATAGCCACAGTAATAAAATTAATTATCGTGATAAATTATTCTATGCCGTCAAATTCACGTGGGTGTCCTGACCGCTACCAGAGACACCTCTGTCTACCCTTCTGGGGAAAGTCGTGAATTTATTACTTACATATACTAGCGGCCCGGCCCAGCTTCGCCCGGGTACAAATTCATTTCTGTGAAATAATATGTACGTATTATACATATAAACCTTCCTCTTGAATCACTCTATCTATTTCAAAAAACCGCATTAAAATCCGTTGCGTAGTTTTAAAGATTTAAGCATACAAAGGGACATAGGGACAGAGAAAGCTACTTTGTTTTATACTATGTAGTGATGTATGTTGTAGCCATTGAATGATAACTCAGTTAATAGCTTCCGATATGCTAGGCTAGTAGGCTTGGAAAAGTCAAGGTATCAGTTTCTATCGCATTGCACCATTTTGCCGTTTTAAAGTTGCTTGTGAATTCTTGTTTTATTTATAGTTTTTTTTTATTATATTAATAAATGGTGAGACGGACATGCTATTCGTCTGATGCGATACGACCGCTCATGGACAGTAGCAAAACCAAACAACACCATGAATCACAAACCAATGCTTCATTCCACTGCGCTCGCCGTCCTAAGCCATAGGATGTTAAGTCTCAAAATATCCAGTAGTTACTCTGGCTACAATGTCCTTCTAACCGAAACACAACATCTAGTATGTTATTCAAAAGACAACATCGTTAGAAAAAATCTGCAAGTTTGGGAGTTGTCCACAAAAACATATAAACTATGTAAAGTCTATCAAAATCTATCACAATGCATTAAATCAACGTGTCAAAATGTGTCAAAAGCAGGCCCAATCAGCAATCCTTGTCAATTATAGAAATGATAAATACCCAAAAGTACAACCTAAACGTCCTAAACTCTACATAAAAATGCTCATGTTATTGTAAAACTATCATACATACTTTATATGACAGAAAACAAGTATAAATCACTCAGCCAACCCCATGCTTTACATTTCTCGCAAGAGTTGAAAAACACGTAAACTACAATACCCGACGAGTTTATTCAACCAAATGAAAAATATGTTGCGAAATGATTTATAGAACTCAATTCATACTAACACTTGCCGCAATTCTTGTTTCCAATACTTTTAAAACTTTGCTGAGTGTTTGTAAAGGGCATATTGATTTATTTTTTACGACCTGTTATGAAGAGACCTTTACAATATTACTATGATTTCTGCGTGCTATGCAAGTTATGGGATGCATGGCTTAGTAAAATATCAGAAGCAGGTATTGGTCAGACCGGAAAAAATATGTCAGTAACTAAAATGGCCATGAATCAAATATGTCATTCCTCATTTTAGTATTTTTCCACGAAGCAACGTACATACGTGCTTCGGAATATATTTTACAGTTTACTCCGAGGGGTTAACGCCCAACACACACATATTCAACGTATTTTGCAGATTTTGGCGAATGTTAATATTGGGAATGAGCCCCGGGGTAACATTTCAAAAATGTAAAATATTTAAATTATTCTGTAATAGTACGAAACGAAATATATGATGCACATATAATATTTACAGCGACAAAGCTCTGCATATTGATAAAATCCACAAGACTTTTCCAACCTGAAATTAAATCAAGAACTTTATTTTCTGTCACAGAACCTACTAAGAATTATGTATATGGCGTACGAATGGTTTGTTGTCATGCTGTTGTCAAAATATTAGGAGTTTGTCTCTTTTCCCATTTAATTATATTGAATATGGTAATACTATTAGATTACGAGTATAAAAGCCCAAATAAATATATATCTTAAAAAATGCGTTGAATAGAGAAAAAGTGTTCCTTACATTTTGACAACAGCATGACAACCATTCGCAAGCTAAAATATCGAAGACGATCCATAATTATCAAGCAACAATATAAAGCAAATACCTATCAACGTCCCCTCCGATGAATCATGTGTGAATGCCCATATAAAACAAAGGGAAGTTAGTGGGGACAGATATTACGTCATAATCCAACTCAACAAAGTCCTGTCCCCGTTTCTCGGAGGGCTCCTAGCTACATACAATCTCCGTGTAGTGACGTACTCTAAAGTCAACACTTGTCCAATTAGAAAATGTAAAGGAACTAAGAATTTTGGGAAGGAAAAATAAAAATTATACATAAATGCATACAATAGTTGCAACATGACTTCACAACAAAATACCGTTCGCGTACAGAACATTTAAAAAGCCCTTTTTGATCAACGGCATCTATATTCGAACAATTTACGAGGTTTTATACTGGTGGTAGGTCTTTCATATGTGAGAGGCTGGCTGGGTGGGTACCACCGCAATGTCTATTTCTCCCGTCATATAGCAGTTTAAATGCACTGTTGTGTTTCGGATTGAAGGACATTGTAGCCAGAGTAATTACTGGACATATTGAGACCTAACATCTTATGTCTCAGGATGGCTGGCGCAGTGGAATGCCAAGCATTGCTTTGTAATTCAAGGTGTTGTTTGGTTTTGCTACTGTTCATGAGCCGTCGTATCGCTTACCATCAGGCGAACGGCATGCTAGTCGCGCCATTCACTGCAATAAAAAAAAAATATATCTTGTATAACTTTCACAATGCCAGAATCTAAATAAAGAGAAGCCCAAGTCTCTAACTTCTATTTCAAGCATTTAAGATCTAACGATTCCACTCAATAAAGAAAGGCCTGATTAATTAATGCACCGTGAGCACAAAAACAAGGACAATCAGCAGAACATTAAGCGGAATGAGCGGCGCAATGTGCGGGAATTCCTGCTCGCACGAGCAACAAACTCCAACAATCCGATAATGATAACAATTATCCGAGCGACGTCCACTCGCGCTACAGACAATAGCGCGCCCATTACTCCTTTCAATCTTCACCATCGTCACAAGTTTTAAAAGCGGCGGTAATGTTATGCGACATTTTCCAAGTTTCCAAGCTTAATGTTCCAGTTTTAAGCCCGACGTCCTAGATTCTCTAAATGGCATAGCCGCCGCTAAACCTTGGAACGTAATTAAATATGCCATCCCTCCTGTATGAGTCTTATAACTTACTTTGCATCCTTTAAAAAACAGCTTACATATTCATAGGTTTTATTTAGTAGTCGGTGACCTAAATATTATGGAGCGGGGATGGAACCTTGTTAAGTCTTATAAGATTTCTTGAGTGTTCCATGTATAGAGATGAGCCTGGATTAGGTCCGTGCCAATGTAAAGCATTTTTTATTTGTAATTTGTTCCGTCGAAGTATGATTTGAATAAAATTTACAAAGAAGGATTTAAGGCTTTTTCGATCCATAAAGTTGGGTTACATACCTAAGCCTAGCCTAATTAATTTTCAATTTAAAAACAACTTTTATGTGGGTCTAGATTACCGAAAGCGAATCATCGTATATGGCATTCAGCCTACTTGGAGCAAACTTTTACGTCTAATCTATAACTGCGGACTTTGACTAGTTTTCCGATTATAAAAATAATATAAAAAATACTTGTGCGATATGGATACAGCCGCCACCTCACAAAAACAGATGATACTTTAGGATACAATAATAACTATAACAGTTACAAATGTTAGTTAAAATACTTAAACATTGAAATGATTTATTAAATAGCCAACAAACAATACTTAAATGATAAAGCCGGGCTGTCCATACAGCCTAAAATCAACGATGTGAAATCAATTATAAAACTATTAGGTCGCTTCATTGGGTATCACAGAACCGAGAATCCCATCTGAAGAAATGTGACAAATTCACCCTCGCGTTCCATTCGATTAGCGACATCGCCCAAGCGTCTCCGACGTCTTTATAGTGGGAAAAGTAGCTATATAAGAAACTGTATATGATCTTGCCCGTTTGCTTATCTACCACTCTAATTAATTATCTTATCAAGATACATAAAATTTGTTAGAACTAAAGCTTATGGCAAGGCAATTCATTGGAACAAACTTAGTTCTACGCATAGTATCTCCATTTCCATAAGTTTCCACAATTTGATTTTATCTATTACATGCCCACTGATTTGATGAAAACCATCGTGAACAAATTAATTCCCAGGCAAACTATTACATATGTTACATCCTCAAAGTTAGCAATTAGATTTACAACAATTGCGATAGGATAGGAGTTTTGTTTTATCATTGTCTTCAGTTAGCTCACCATCGTGTTCTAGACCTATGCTTATTTAAGTTTGACTGTTACATACCTATTAGTTTTGCCAGCTCACTCCATCAAAGTGCTGAAAATAGAATGAAAAGCTTTTTTTTAATATTACAGGAGCCAACGAGTATGCGAGCATGAGTATGAGCTTTAAGGTACGCTCATTTTTTGAAGGTCACTAGGTCATATTGGCTGTCATCTGGTTCCACAGCATAAATTACATAATCCATAAAAGTTTGTAAACTTACAATTTTACTGAAATTACAGGAACAATCTGTATCAGCCCATATAGGTCCCACTGCAGGGCACGGGCCTACTCTACAATCGACAGTACGATTGAAAGTGGTTAGGCCATATAGTTCACCACGCTGGCCTAGTGCGGGTTGGCGGACTTACATACCATAGAATACCATACAGAAACAAACAATCACGAAAACTTTACGATTACGATTGTACAGTCAAAAATAATCGCCGAAAAAAATGCGAATAGCAATTTGTAACGTTGCAACAACACAAAGTGCGAGAGAGGAAAGCGTGACGCGGGCTCGTCCAGGTGTTCATGCGCGCGAAACAGCAGTTTTTAATTGGAGGCTCTCGTGTGCGACACTCGGCTTTGCCCATGCTGTTACTGATACAAAACAACTTTGCTTTTGGTACACTCACGGGAATATTTCGCACATATTATATTACACCAACAGCTTTGCTATGGAGGGAAGTGGACAATATTTCCAAGTCTGTTCGTTTTAAAATTTAACGAATTTATAGGCACCTCAGACATTCCTAGAATTGCTGAATTTCAGTATTCAATGTCATTAAATGCGAGGCAGAGGTAACTTCGGTTGATAGCACAAACAGTCCTGTTAGTGGCAAGTGGATATTCATGTCATGCAACTGAAGGAGATATGTAGCTAAAACATAGAGCTTTTCGAATGTGTTAACCAACTTAAATCAAATAGTAGTGTAATTTATGTAAATAAATAATCAAGGAAAGGAAAGAGACTGTGTTTTTGAGAGTATGCAGCGCATTTTCTCCTTTACAGGCAGTAAGCCTAAACATACGGGACGTTTCGGAAATACTTATGGTCGTTGTCTTAAATTGGACCCAAAACAAGCCCACTGAGTCTTATTCGCTGGATATACTCAGGATTGGGTCGCGTCGCGTAGTTCCAGTGGTAGTGTAAGCCCACTGAGTTTGTTTCGCCGGGTCTTCTCAGGAAGGGCCGCGTTGGATCCGGTGGTAACAATAAACCGCTACGCACCGTTGTAATAATATTCATGGTCCGTTAATTAATTAATTTAATTTAATTTAATTTGACCAACGTACATATTGTATTTCTTTGAAAAATAAATTACCATAAAGTCATAACTAATACTTTAAATAAAATAAGAATAAAAAGGAAACAAATAAATAAAACTAATGCTAAATAAAAATAAAATTAATTTAAAATAAATAAATTACATAAATTAATTAATTAAACCAAGAAATTAAAATAAGTAATACTAAGTATAGGAAATATATTGTTTATAGAGATTAAGTTCTATGTGTATTGACTTGTCATAAGAGCTTTTAAATTGCCTACGTGACCAATAAATACATTTCATTTCATTTCATTTCATTTCATTTACAGTTTTTCCACGAGGAAATTTAGATATTCAAGATTAAGTCCGAAGTTACGTTATGTGAAAGTACCAAACAAAAAAAATGCCGAAGAAAAGCTGATTCTACAAGGTATGTACGAGAGCAAATCCCGCTTAAAGCCTGGCGTAATCGACTGCCATCCATCAAGCGGTGATAATGAAATTTCAGTTCGTGTTATACGCTAGTAAAGTCGAATCTTGTAGAGGTAGGTACATTTTGGAACAAAGATTATTATTATAGTAACGTTAACAAGACAAGTATCTTGCCTGAGTTAGTTAGTTTAAGTTGCAGCGATATAATTTGTACTTGATTCTTCGTTACCGAAATTAGAACCTTATAAAATATTGTGAGCTTTAAAACATCTTTTGCTAAAATGAAGCAGGGTTACATTGGTATTTAATTTTACTATTACCTAAAACGCAACAGCTCAATATCCTTCCACCACGAAAATATTAATTCGTAGATTTTTTACTGGTGGTAGGTCTGTCCTCCCACATATGTGGGAGGCCGGCTGAACAGGTACCATCGTAATGTTTAATCCTCCCGCCAAACAGCACTGTAATTGCACAGTTGTGTTTCGGTATGAATGACATTGTAACCATAGTAACTACGGCTTAACATCTTATGTCTCAGGATGGTGAGCGCAGTTGAATGCCAAATATTGCTTTGTAATTCCAGTTGTAGTTTGATTTTGCTGCTGTTCATGAGCTGTCGTATCACTTAGTATTAAACGGTATGCTCGTCTAGACATTCATTGAAATAAAAAAAAAAAACTAAATCACAATAATTACTCTTTCGTACAAAAAAATACACTTTTGTTTGAAATTTGTTACAACCAAAGTACGAGTGTGATATGCTACGTTGTAATAGGCCGAGTCCCAAACCACAATCGTCAACTAAATAAATGTATTCAGATTTATCTCTCGCTAAACCCATCCAACCAGAACGGAATCCCGGTTCACGTGAGTTTTTGTTAACCTACAATTTTGTTGGATATTTTATATAATATGACAAAAGTCGTGTAGCATGAATGGAAAAATTGATTGACCCTTGGGAAAGGTAGCACGTGTTACCTCGTAAGCTACAGACGGCAGACTGCGGCGAGGTTTGAATAAAATTTTACATACGTATAGTGTTGGCTTCGTCTATACACGGTTTTAGTTAAAAATTTATTGCATCCTTTAAAATGTTAAACATCACTTCGATTTAGTCATTTGTTTATCTATTACCTGGTTCGGAAAGCTGTTTTCACTAGAGAAGAACGGGCAAGAAACTCTGTATCTGTAGCAGGCCGATATACGTCCCACTGCAGGCCACGGGCCTACTCTACAATCGACAGTACGATTGAGAGTGGTTAGGCCATATGGTCCACCACGCTGGCCTAGTGCGGGTTGGCGGACTTACATACCATACAATTTTTTATAAATCGCTATGGTATGCAGGTTTCCTCACGATGTTTTCCTTCACCGTCTTAGTGCGTGGTGATTGACTATGGTGTGACCTGGGATTTGAACCCGCGACCACTGTAAAGATATTGGCAGTCGCGTCTAGTCCGTTTACTAACAGGCCACCACGCACTTCAAAATATTATCTATTATTTTTATTATTATACTCAAAGGCAAATGGAGGAGACATAACAAAGTAGTGGAAAGTCTCTAGATGCAGTGTACTTCCAAAATATCGCAATGGAAATTTTGGGTGAGACCTGTGTATGTTTAACTATACAGTTCCTTTTTCGGCAGATAATAGTGATGATAAAGAAGAAAATATTTATAAGCCCTTCAGTACATTTATAGTTTCAAAAAGATGCCATGAAAATTGCACTATAATAAATATTAAATTAACTTAATTATACTTAATTAATTTCTTCTTAACGGTGAAAGAAAATATTACCCGCCTTTTTTCATTAATTTCTGTTATAATAACAGCAAGCATTTTAATGTTTTTTTGCGAGCGCCAACTAATTTCAGTAACGCTCATCTAATGTACTGGAGCGTGTGCACCACTTGCGTCGGACCAATTTACGCGCTTTCCGCCCTGTCCATATATTTATGTCAATGTATATGATACTAATATTCATTTAACAACATGAATCTTACTTTAACTACAGAACATACAGTAATACTGACTCGCACTACGTGGACATGATGTAACTTAAGCAGTAAGCTTCGCTATTTAGTTCGATTTTAAATGACATTACCAGAAGCCTCTTATATATTCAGTGGAAGACAATGAATTAACTATATTTTTAGGATTAGCACTATATTTTTAGATAGGCCTTTACGTTTGCTCACGAACTCTCATCGTGAGCAAAGGTGCCTGCCTTTATACATTCCGCCGGCTCGTTTACTTGGTATTAAAAACGCCCAGTTTAATAGATCGCTCAAAGTATAAAATTTTCCGCATTATTTGTTTCGTATCGCGAACAAATAAATAAAAACTATTAAGACTTTAGAACGAAGTTATAAAACACAACTCCTGTAAAGATAGCCGTTGTTCAAAGTTTCCGAGTTCTGTAACTTTGTAGCTAGAAAAAGTTGTTATTGTTCAAGTCTTCCTAATAAGTACACGAACATGGATAAGTGTTTTTAACAGTTTTTAGTAACCGAGATTTTATCGATTTTATAAGTAACTCTTAACTCATTTAGGTCGGCTTCAGGGAACCTAATAGAAACTAATTAAATTAGGTGTTCTAATTGTTATTGTATTCTTTACGGTATATTATTTTTAAAAATATACTCAGCTACTTTTAATATTAACGGTACCTTTTCTTGCTATGTATACACGTGTTCACAAAGACTAAAGCATACATTTATTTGACACCATATTCATATAATTAAAAAGTTAGAGTTGATATCGTTTCGTATGTGTTGTGCACAGACTAAAGACCGATTTAGTTATTAATGAGAAAACATTGTGTCTCTTATGACTCTCTGTAATATGAATTCAATATTTTGAACCGCGCGGATCAAAGTTGGTTGGTCTGGCACACATAGAGCCGACGCGACGCGACGCGCCATCTCTACACATACACCTATACTCCATCGGTTTAGGTACTTAACTAAATGTAAACAAACCATAAAAAAGGTTATTTAACATTGCCATTTCTCATTTCAAAATTAATTGAAGACAAAAAAAATGTTTACGTAAATGTAAAACTACAATACATGTTCAATTTCTTATAACGATTATAATTATGAATGTGTAAGCTTGGAAACAATTACATTATGTGAGATCATAATTAAATTACCTAAATTAAATTATCTAATTTTACATAATGCAGTCTGTCTATAAAAAAAGACCCAAACACTCAGGCATCCAAAACATTTTCATAAAAGTTACAAGAAATATTATGCTACAAAATCGAGAAGTACAACTTTATCGTAATGCGACTATTTAAATGAAAAATAATGCGTTAAGTCGGATACCTAAGCATCATCGTATGTTATGTGTGGCAGCCTATTATTATTCATTGCGATAATGTACTTACTGTTTTCGTGAAGTGGTGAAGTGTTTGGAAGAGTTCATCGTTGTTCTTTACTGTTTAGTTATTATTTGTTATAAGCTGCTGTTAATTGTTGTTAATACTTGTTACTTGGTTGACTAAGAAAATATTCGTAAATTGGACATTGCAATAAAATGTTGAACAATCATGCGTCACGTGTTCTGGTTTGTTTACATTTAGTTAAGTACCTAAACCGTCACGCTTATGGGAGAGTGAAATTTACGTAAAATTACCTATAGTTGGCGTTCCACGCGACAGATTTTATTCCATCTCCAAGAAATATTTGTTATGAAATTCTAAAATCACTGTAATAATAAAAGTAGAAAAAATGTTTGTTTGTGTATCGGAAAAACCTTTTAACAATATTCGTATCTCGAAAAACAACAACAGCAACGTCACATGAAGGAAATCTCATAAATAATAAGTTATTCAGCACAATGGAGACTGTATAACAAGACGGCAGCATTCAGTTTTTTCTTTCACAACTTTCTGGATTCAGACGCTACTTAAATTTTACATATCATAAGTTCTTAAGACTATTCAGATATTTCTTATTCAGATTTTTCCAAGTTACATTCCTGTTTTTGCCTGAGTATATTTTGAAAGACACAGTAACTCAATCTAAACAAAACATTGATAGGAATATCTTATAAGAATATGAAAAAATCATAGGAATTATATTTTAATACCGTATATTTTTATACGAGCCGTAGAAGAGGCGCGCCTCATACCATAAAAACAAAACCTGAAATATGATAAGGTTTGAAGTTACCTTTGTAGGCGCCATAATAATAAAAATATTCACATAAACCCAAACGTACACCGAGATTGAAATAACCAAACAACAAACAAAAAAGCTTAGCACCGGATATTGTACGCAGACTTTGATTCCGTCCAAAAAAACGTTCCATTTCACTCAACGTTCAGGTGAGTTTTTCATTAATCAAACACGAATAAAAATGCTGAAAATGAAAAAAAATATAATGAAAATCTTCCGGAGCACCCACTTGAGAAATGAAACGGCCATCTTTTAAATGGAGTGACAACACTTGGGGTAATATTAATAAATTGCACATTTTTGGCGTGTACAAAAATTATGACGAAATGTAACGAATTACGTAAAGGTTGAAACGAAACGTGGTGACAGAATTCCTTGGATATGAGAAAGATTTCATCAATGGAACCGTTGAACCGCGAAAATTCGATTTCAGAAGTCCAGCTCATACTATACAATCTAATGACGGAATATGAACAGTGATTAAAGATAACTTTAAATGGACTGGCAGACATTACATACTCTTTTCTTTTATTTCTTTTTGACATTGTTTATAAATCCTTTTCTACAGTTAAGAATTTTTTACTTTGAAATTAATAATTTAACTAGTTTGGATATCTCCTAAACAGTTGTCCTCAGGGAGCCTATCTATTTTCATATCATATGCCAAACCTTTTCATAAACATTCGCGACAAAATACACGGTGCAAACTCCGCCTGAAGGTTTTGTTTTTATGGCAATTAATGGCGAGACGAGTATGCCATTTGCTTGGTGGTAAGCGATACGACCGCTCATGAACAGTAGCAAAACCAAACAATACCTTGAACTACAAAGCAATGTTTGGCATTCCACTCCGCTCGCCATCCTGGGACATAAGATGTTGATGTCGATATGTCCAGTTAGTAGTTACTCTGGCTACAATATCCTCCAAACCGAAACACAACAGTGCATTTACACTGTTAAATAAGGGATAAATGTGAGATAAATATGCAAAAAAGGAAATAAAGAAAATTTACTAAACATAAATAATTATGTTTTTTTTTTATTATTGCAAGGAATGACGAGACGAGCAAGCCGTTCGCCTGATGGTAAGCGATACGACCGCTCATAAACAGCAGCAATAATCCACTGCGCTCGCCATCCTGAGACATAAGATGTTAAGTCTCAATATGTCCAGTAGTTACTCTGGCTACAATGTCCTTCAATCCGAAACACAACAGTGCATTTACGCAGTGTTGTTTCACGGGAGAAATAGACATTGCGGTGGTACCTACCCAGATGGCCTCTCACATATGAGAGACCTACCACCAGTGTATGTAAAGCTAACTGAGTTAACTGTTTATTAGGGTACTACGGACTACGTAAAATAGTCTTTCTTGACTTCTTTTATTCCTATCTCAATTCCCCGGCGGTGCCAGAGTGCGCATTCCTCCTATACATTCTCCATTTTTCTCAATTTAGACCAACATACAACACTGCTGTGTTTCGGTTTGAAGGACATTGTAGCCAGAGTAACTATTGGACATATTGAGACTTAACATCTTATGTCTCAGGATGACAAGCACAGTGGAATGCCAAGCATTGCTTTGTAATTTAAGGTGTTGTTTGGTTCTTCTACTATTCTTGAACGGTCGTATCGCTTACCATCAGGCGAACGGCATGCTTATCTCACGATTCAGTGCAACAAATACCTACATAGAAAAAAACGACAAAAACATATCAAACAATTATAAACAATGTAATGATAGTGTACTAATAGAAAAATTGAATAAGGTGAATCAAATAACTTAAATAATTATTTATCATGAATGTTAACATTCCATTTCCCATGCTCAACCTAAGGAGTTTCATAAAGGAATATTATATCAAGCTGTAATTAATATGAGCATTTCACACGTTTGAACGTCGTTTAAGACACACATTTATCATTCTGTATGCGGAGACAGCCATATTCATCGCATGTTAAATACAAACATAGTCTTAAGACTTGCTGAGCCGCTAAAGCCGTGGTTCCTAACCTTTTTAGGTCCTTTACCCCTTAGATCTAAGGGTGACTGATTTTACCCCTCCCTCCCTTCTAGGGTAGCTGATTTTACCCCTCCTCCCAAGGATGATCTCAAACAATACGTGTTAATACCTTATACGTAGACTTTATTAAACTTAAAATAATTGCACTTAACCAAAAATTACGCTTTTGAAATTTCTATTAGTTTAAAATTTTTATACCATCACAGTACCACAAGGTAACCTGCTTAACTTTTACAAGTTTGTAATATTTGTTTTTTTTTTCACTTAAGACGATAACCAGCTCATTGTTACCCCCGCAAAATATAGGTTTACCCCCGCGGGGGTAATTACCCCCAGGTGTGCCCCCAGGTTAGGAACCACGGCGCTAAAGCGTAACAACATAACATTTAACATAAAGCATAATATTAGATCCAAGTGTTAACTCTTCATTATTAGATTAAATCGTTATATTACCTTGTTTGAGGCCCTTTCAAACCGGGTTGGGAATATTTGGGATAAGTCTATTTTATAAGTGAACATGTTGTCATTAATTATTATTTTTTACGAATTTCTTAATAATTTCTAGCAAGTATGCCTCATTATAAGCACGTATAGGCAAGCGCAGTGTCGGAAGCCCGCCTACAAGGAAGAGGGACGAGCTGGTTCAGGCAAGGTTGCAGGAAGTCGCTGGATGCCAGCCGTACCAACAGGTCGATGTGGAGATTATGTGGGGAGGCCTATGTTCAGCAGTGGACTTAACGTGGGCTATGACTGAACTGAACAAAATGGATGATGCCCGTATTCTCGCTTATGAATTTTAAAACTGAAAGCTCATTAAACATCCGCGGATATTTTCTATCAAGTCTCAGTTTTTATTAATTTCATTTAAAATATTTTTAACTATCCATCAGTGTAGGCATCTCGCTAGATGGCGCTCTTTAGAACCTACTTTAATTTTTTTTTAAATCAACCACTTTCGCTTGAAATCTTTCTCAATCTTAATATGTGTACTTTTTGCAGCAAAACCCAGTATCATTAGATTTATGCGTAATTTTGCGGCGTAATGTCTCACAAGAGCCTTGTTTGTTAACGGAAGTACCATTTGGTGACTGAGTTTGTAACAGCAATATTGTTCTTTACATGCTGTGGCCTCAAAAGTCAAACGCGTAATGCATACAGATTTAATTAAAAGATGCAATCTTTAAATAGATGTTTAACAAAGCTGCCAACGTGTGTCCTTGGCAAAACATCTTTTCGTTGTAAAATTTAAGAACGCAATGCATATAATTTTATATGCATGTTGGTGACTGGAATTTACGTTCGGTAACACGGTGTCTTGGGATGGAAATATCAAACAAACTTGGCTAATTGTTGCTTACACTAGTTCCTGGTACCCAAAGGGATGGAGATTATACAGGTATCTAAGAGTTAGTGCCACGATGACAGAGGCAAAATTCGGAAATGTTATGAACATTACTGTTGTAACATTGAAATTCATAATCCGAATCCAACATAGGCGTAGGATAAAGTAAAATAGATTCTCTAATTATATTATTACTACCAACTATCAACAGTCCCTTTTCTCGTACAACATATTCCATATATTTACAGTATTAAAACCCGTTTTACATGTATAAATAAATCAGTGATGAAGCACGCATAACCTGCTACGTATACTAAATTGAATTATTAATTTGTACTGATTGTGCTCCATTTGGTTCCGCGTTTAGTCTCACGTTAAACACTTTTATTTAATATTTGTACGTTTTGATTTTTGTATCAACAATAATATTATAAATGAGAAGGTAATTGTGTCTATTATCGTTTCACAATTAAACTAATGGTTCGATCATAATGTTTAGTACTGGGGTAGTCTAGAAACTAGATTAAGTGCATATAGAATCAAAACACTTTGTTAAACTCTTTTCTTAAGAATATTTTTTATGAAAGATAAGCTTGGTAAAGGGGTGAAGTGTGTAGAGATCTGAATTTTGAAACTATTAAAAAGTAAGATACTTAATAGAAACATACACTTTAAATCGAGCTATGACATTTATGTATGTATTCCTTTTTTTGCACGCATAATACACCCTTCACATAATTTTACAAATAATGTAAATGTCATAATAATGAATTTCAGCATTTTTTACAACATATCTCAAAAATGCAGAGAGAAGCTAGAAAAGCTTTTGCCAAGACTTAGATAAAAAATAGAAAAGTGGAGAAAGAGGAAAGAGAAGTGTAGGAAGGAGAGGAAAGTCCTCGCTGCAAAAATTCGTTAGTAAACTGGAATAAAAACGGTTGAAAAGTTGTTTCGGCTAGCCATGGACAAGGAGAGGTTTAAGGAACTAAAGTTGGCAGAACCTTCGGTAATAAAGAGGCACCTACAGAAAAAAAGTTAAAAAATATATCGCACCCAAGCAAAACCAGGTAGTATCGTTAGCTGTAAATAAAAATAATTTCGCTAGTGTTTTAATTAAGAGAGGGCGAGTGGAGCGCCTGCGGCTGACGTTAAGTCAAGTGTATGTGAGCACTAGCCGTGGAATCAACTGTTTTAAGTGCGCCTGCAGGAAATAGTTATTGAGAAAATAGCACACAATTATTAATATTGCACGATCGAAATACAATTAAAAGAGGTATTGAATTGAAGTTTTAAAGTTGATTACAAACTGAGAAGTTCTTTGACAGCGAACCATTGAGGTATTACAACTGGAGCGGACGCGTCTAAGAAATTTTGTGCCCACTTAGTTTCACAGTGAGGTATCAAGTCAATATATCTCAATGCAGCGAATACAGGCTATTGACTAGGCAGGCTTTGCACGGAGGAAAGTGGACAATAATTTATATCCAACTCTTCCTATTAATTTCACTTTCTGATTAATTTCGTTGCGGGTTAAAGACAAGTTAGACATTCCCGGAGACTCGCCGAGCTTCAATGCTCGGTTTCATTACTTTGCGTGCCACTGTTGATCCTGGTTCACAGGAGTTACAGTGGTGGGTGTGAGGGTGGGACAGTCTCCATTATTGACTAGGCTCTGGATTAATTCACTTAATTAGAAGTGTAAGTTTCGTGTCATTTCGAAAGCATAATATTGTCAGGGTAGATTTTCCTTAAATTCCTAAGTAACGTCATTCACATCGTGTGAATTTATCGTTTCATTCGAAAGACATAATCCTACCAGATTCGTTTTGTCGAAAGGCTCGCCTCTTATCGCACCACTTATCGTAATTACGATAGTAATCAACTGCCAAGATGAAAAACTCTGCCTATGCTTTTCGGGGTACAAGCTTGAGTGTATGTATGTAATTTGAGACTGATGAGAAAGCTGTAATTAACTACCAAAGAAGTGGGCTATTTTTCACCAGTACATTTGTCAAATTACCGGCTGTTAATGGGAGGAAATGGAACCCGTATGGAAAGCGTTACAGCCTCTGTTGATACATATTACATACTACTAATTAAAAACTGGTAATATAAGTATGTATTGTGTCATTGCCGCACACTGGTTTGGCATTTACCTATATTTTTTTAATTAAGTTTTGATTCGGCCCTACCGGCTACCAAATAAAAGACTTACACGTATTACATTGTATATCGATTTATTAAGAATAGTTTTCTAGTAAGCTGGGATACTCGTAATTTACAAGGAATTCTACATCCACTGTAAATTACAACAGCCAAATTGAAAAAATATCGATTCAAATTATCTCTCTGTTCATTATTCTAACCTGCCCCACTTTAGAGCAGTCTTTCCGTCAACTCAGGCTATCAACAAAGGTCCAGATATTTTACCTTTTGTTAGCTCTAGGGCCTAGAGTCTAGGCTATATGATAGTATTTTTATGTGAGACTGACACGGTGGCGCAATTGTACCATTGTATGATTGTAAAACTGAGGTCTCAGTTCGAATCCCAGGTAAGACTAACTAATATTGGATTTGTATATTAATTATTACACCGGAGACAAAAATTTGGGTGCCGATATGGCGATAGGCTCGCCCCCTATAACATCATGCGACAAATAAAACGACAAACGAAACGCGGGTGTCCTGTTTGCACCTCTGCCTATCCCTTCTGGGCAAAAGACGTGAGTTTATGTATGTTTATATTTGACAGTGGTACCTCCACGGTCGAGGAACTTCAGCAAGGCCGTAGCATACAAAGTGCGGCGCGGCGGGCCAACACAACCTAAAAAATCTGCACGAACTTGTAATAAGTACCTACTTATTTGTACTTTTAAAATTAAATATCTTGACGGAATATCGAAAATATTCTCCGACAAAACAAGATTTAAGATAATAACACGTCCATACATAGTTACGATCAAACATGTAACGATATGAAACAACACCGGGGCGTAATTAAAAGCTAATTAATCTGGCATGAACAAACAGACGAGCAACTGAGTGTAACTGAGTGCTTTCGCTTCACGCGTATTGGGTTCCAACAAAGGATGCCTCTGTCTGTCTACAAACATTTACATCACTATCATTAGCCTTGCCCTATATTACTCTCCATGGAAACGATATTATGTTCTTTATAAGAGCAGAAAGCCTTTTTTGTTATACGTTGTTTGCTTATTGTTTTGGAGTAGATCTGATTGAAGGATCACAGGTAACCTTTGGATGACCCCGTGATCACAAAAGCTGTAAAGTAATCGAAACGTCGGGAAGTCAAAAATGTAAAAAAAATCTCTCCTAAAGCAAATCTATGACGCTTGGGAAGAGTCGCAGGATGTACTTGGTGTATTCTGTGACTTATCTAAAGCCTTTGACTGCGTAGAGCACGACACTCTGGTCAGGAAATTACGCCACTATGGTATCAGGAACCGAGCTCTCAATCTTTTGTCCTCCTATTTGAGCAATAGGGTACAGAAGGTTGATATTAATGGAAAACTTTCTGGAGGATCTGCGGTCACTATGGGAGTACCGCAGGGTTCAATTCTGGGACCTTTTCTATTCCTGGTCTACATAAATGACTTACCTTATCACGTCGGGAATAATCACGAAGTTGTGTTGTTTGCGGATGATACATCTCTGACATTTAAAATTAAAAGGCAACAATTAGATTTTGATGAAGTAAACAGTGCCCTTCGTGAAGTTGTACATTGGTTTAATATTAATAATTTATTACTTAATGCCAAAAAAACTAAATGTATTAAATTCACACTGCCCAATGTTAGGCAATTATCTACCACTGTACAAATTAACGGTGAAGAATTGGATCCTGTTGCGTCTACTACGTTTCTGGGCATTACGGTCGACGCTAAACTCCAGTGGGGGCCGCATATCAATAAACTATCTGGTAGATTAAGTTCAGCGGCATATGCAGTTAAAACCATTAGGCGTTTAACGGATGAGGCAGCGGCAAGAATTGTCTATTTCAGCTATTTTCATAGTATAATGTCTTATGGAATTCTTCTCTGGGGAAATGCTGCGGATATAAATAGCATTTTTATTTTACAAAAAAGAGCTGTTAGGGCCATTTATCAACTTGGTCCAAGAGTTTCATTGAGAGAAAAGTTTAAAGAAGTAAATATTCTTACTGTTGCATCTCAATATATTTATGAAAATTTATTATATGTTCGTAAAAATATAACTCAATTTAGGCGTAATTGTGACATACATAGTAAGAACACTAGGAACAAACATAATCTTGTCTCACACATTACTCGTCTCCACAAGATAAATAATTCTTTTATGGGTCAAAGTATACACTTCTATAACAAGCTTCCCAACAGTTTAAGAGAACTTCCAATTAATAAGTTTAAAAAAGTGATAAAAGTTAAGCTGTGTAAAAAGGCATATTATAGAATCACAGATTATGTGGAAGATAAAACTGCTTGGGAATAAATTTATCATGTTTTGCATCAAATTGACATTATTGTTACTTGTGACATGAACCATTGTTATTGTAATTGTAATTGGCGATATAAAAAAAAAAAAACAAAAGAAAAAGAAAGAAAAAAGAAGACTGTTCGTGTTGCTGAGGGAGTTTCTTGCGCCGCTTCTTCTTCACAGCTACAACACGTTCCGAAGCGGTGGTAGCAGAAAAGGACGATTCAAAAGATCTTGTGAAAGACTATTTGAATAAAGAATATTTTGATTTGATTTGATTTGAAAAAAAGTTAAACTAAATTCGCGATAAAATCCGTAAATAATAGTTTTATTTCAATGTGTAACATTCGCGTAAATCTAAGAAACCATTATGAAGATCTATTCTCAATTAAAGATACTTAGCCTGCTACATATTACGGTCCATAATATGAATTATAAAGTATATTTGTTGCCCAAAATACAAGTATTACATTAACCCTGCATTCGTTTATAAGTAAGTAAGTAATATATAAATTACCACAAGCTAACGTGTTGTACTTAGACAAAGCTTCACCGAAATATTTTAGAGAGTTCTATTCCGATCAAGAAGATATCTATATTATTATTTAAAAGATGAGAACATATCTAGATACTGCTTCGATTCTCACTACATACTGCAAAACATATGACTCAACTATAAAAATGCCTAACGAAAACAATTTGAGTACAATTCAACAAAAATAAATCCAAAAGCAATATCAAAAAAGGAAGCTTGATCCTATCCCAATTTTCCTTGTACTAAACTCAAGTCGAAACAAGAATTTGATCCGACAACAAAACCGAAAATAATATTGACAGACTCACTTATACCGTAGATACTTATTTTTGAAGCAATCATTCGTATCCAATATCCTTAAACATCGCACGTAACACAATAAAAGGGCAATAAGTAAACCCTTGACCTTCGCATCCCGTTGACAGTGAGCCGATGACAATACTTTATTACTGGCCGAGTGCTCTCGCCCAATCAATTACTATTGGCAACTCGCAACTACGCTGAGTGGAGCAATTGGAAATCGCAAAGGGAGGTATCATGCACCAATTAAATTACCCATCCTCCGAAGTCCTCTGACAATATTTCTACTTCAGCAACTTTCATTTATTTTCTTTCATAAAAGACTGAAACACAAAGTAATTTTTGGCTTAAAGGGAAAGCAAAATACTGTTTGAAAAGCTTTTGTGACTTATTAATTGATTGGAAGTTGTGAATTTTTGATGGCGTAATCCAATCTTAAGTTCAAGTTAGTTACCTGATGAGACTTTTCCATAGCCCATAAACACCCATAATTCTTATGAATGTTGTACACACCTCTAATAGGCATGTGCATCAGCATTTTATTTAATAAGTGTTTCAGTTAATTTCTAATGCATATGTTGTTGGTGTGTCTTTATTAAATAAATAAAAAAAACTAAAACCTTAGATGCATTACAGGCATTTGAAACTGATTAAACAAAAGAAAGATGAAAATTATATATCACTGACGGTCGGGCCTGTCTTCGCCCGGGTGCATATAGTTTTTGAGTCCAGGCCACCTCAACAACAAATTATTTCGCTGTATTATATTTATTTAAACGCGAAACTCAAATGTGACCCCACCGTCGACTATATTGGTTTTCCCGTCCCGTTCTATCCCGTCTCATTCTGTCCGAAAAGAAGAACAAAAAGTACGCACTCCTCCCCGGTCCCGTGCCATCCTTTAAAATTTGAAACCAGTAAATATGTATATTTTAATTCCTGACTCATCGCATGGGAATACTAGATTTTTTCGGAATAAATAGTAGCCTATGTGTTAATCCAGGATGTCAGCTAGCCCGGTACCAGATTTCATAAAATAATTTAAGCCGTTTTTGCGTGAGGAGTAAGAAACATCCATACATACACACTTTCACAATTATAATATTAGCAAAGTAAAGATAGCGCCCATAAGTCCCAACTCAGGTGAGTTATTTGTCCAGGCATGGTACCGTCTTTTCGATTATTCATACTGTAGTCTAAACAAATTAACTTTATACTAGAGTAATTAATGTATTAAACTGAAGTAGAATGATGCCCACTCTCAATCGTATTCTCGATTGTAGAGTAGGCCCGTGCCCTGCAGTGGGACGTATATGGGCTGATACAGATACAGAATGATGATGCCTTCTTCAACATTAGCGACTGGTAGGTTTACGGTAATTAAGTAAAGGGTAATGAACGACTGGTAGAAAATATTTTCTCTTATTATTCTATTATATAAAAATAAGTCGGGTTTTCCTTCCTGACGCTATAACTCCAGAACGTACGAACCGATTTGGCTGATTTTGGTCTTGAAATATTTGTGGAAGTCCTGGGAAGGTTTAAGGACTGAGAAAAATTGGAAAATTTCTAAGGATGATACTAAAAACCTTTTTTTTGGGTATCGTTCAAGCGTGACGCGTCCAGCCAATATAGGTGATCTTTGTTTATTTGACGGGAGACGTAAAAGACGGTCATCCTTCCATTGTCTTTAATTGACGGCTGACGAAATAGAACAAAATTCAAAAAAAAAATGTACATCGTGTATATAATATTATCTAGATACGGCGTCTTGCGCGTAATTTTGTTAAATATAAAATAAAACGATGTTCATATCTACCAAAATAGCCCATTGTTTTTTGCGATTATTGCAACAGTTTTAAACAAGGTACCAAATACTGTATCGAAGCGTTTTGCCGGAGTACTCTAAAATTTATCTAATTATAATTTTTCGTTTTCATAAAGGTTTTTTTATTGAATTGATACTTTTAGGTGCGCTGGTGGAACAATTTAAATTCCGCATTAGTACTGTTTTAAGACTCAAGAATAAAAAAAATATTGGTACGTTGATGCCGTATCTAGACATTATAATGAAACGATATGCAGCTTTATATTTTTAAATATTTGTTTTATTGCTTACGTCACCTGGTAAGGCAATATGAAGGTTTTATTAATGTATATGGTAACGTACTAGACGCGACTGCCAACAAGTTAACGATGGTCACGGGTTCAAATCCCAGGGCACACCTTTGACTTTTCGGATTGTTTTCTACGTGAAATAAAATTCGCCAACCCGCACTAAGCCAGCGGGGTGGGCTATATCTTCTTATATAATATATATGAATCGCAAAATGTGTTGGTAAGCGCGTAACTCAACAACGTCTGGACCAATTTGGCCAATTCTTTTTTTTAATATGTTGTTGTTGTTGTCCTCCACGAGACGTGTCCAGCGACGGCGACACCTGGCTATACTCTGGAGTGCGCTCGAATGTGACGGGAGAACCCGAATTTGGTGGTAAAAGTGCGGTTACATAATAAGCAGTATAGTTGGCCCACTGCATTATATGTATAGTTATAAGGCCGCTTGGGTTGGGTCTTTCTTAATTGGCGTTTGGTATCGAGACTTTCAAGACGCAGTGCTTCAAAATTGCATACACCATCAACGACAGATCTACGCCAGCCTGGACGTTGCTGCAAGCTTTGTTTTTATATGTACATATATATGGAGAGGAAAATGCCAAAAAACATTTGCCACAACAAACAAAAAAATGCCAAAGGAAAACGCGCTGGAAAACGCCTTCAAACTCTTGCAATGGAAAGGATTCGGCATCAACATCAACGGCGAGTATATCACTCACCTTCGGTTTGCCAACGATATTGTAGTCTTGGCAGAATCGCTGGAAGACCTTAGCACTATGCTCGAAGACCTCAATCGAGTCTCCCAACAGGTGGGTCTTAAAATGAACATGGACAAAACTAAGATCATGTCGAATGTCTATGTTGTGCCCACCCCCATCGGTGTTGGGGGCTCGACTCTTGAAGTTGTTGACGAATATGTCTATTTAGGACAAGTGGTCCGGTTAGGCAGGTCCAACTTCGAGAGAGAGGTCAATCGTCGAATCCAACTCGGTTGGGCAGCGTTCGGGAAACTACGCGACGTCTTCTTATCCAAAATACCTCAGTGCCTTAAATCGAAAGTCTTCGATAGTTGTGTGTTGCCAGTGATGACTAACGGCACCGAGACGTGGCCATTCACTATGGGCCTTATTAGGAAGCTCAAAGTCAATCAACGAGCTATGGAGAGGGCTATGCTCGGGGTTTCCCTACGAGATCGAATCAGAAATGAGGAGATCCGTAGGAGAACTAAAATAACCGACATAGCCCACCGGATTAGCAAGTTGAAGTGGCAATGGGCAGGGCACATAGCGCGGAGATCTGATGACCGATGGGGTCGGAAAGTGCTCGAATGGAGGCCACGTAGTGGAAAGCGCAGCGTAGGACGTCCATCCACAAGATGGTCCGACGACCTGGTAAAGGTCACGGGACGTCGCTGGATGCAGGCTGCCTCCAACAGGTCTCTGTGGAAATCATTGGGGGAGGCCTATGTTCAGCAGTGGACTTCCTTTGGCTGATGGATGGATGGATGGATATATGGAGAGACGGGATATAATAGAGTGAAAGGTATGGGAGAGGGCTGGGATAGCTGACAGATTTGATAGGACGAAATGTAAATGCACGTTATAAGACGGGATGGATAATAAAGAGAAAGGATGGGACCGATCGGGAAGAGACTGAACAGACGGACGAGACGGTTTTTTTTTTTCGTTCGCCTGATGGTAAGCTATACGACCGCTCATAAACAGTAGCAACATTCCACTGCGCTCGCCATCCTGAGACAAAAGATGTTAAGTCTCAATATGTCCAGTAGTTGCTCTGGCTACAATGTCCTTCAATCCAAAACACAACAATGCATTTAAGCAGTGTTGTTTCACGGGAAAAATAGACATTGCGGTGGTACCTACCCAGATGGCCTCTCACATATGTGATTGAGCCGGTCAGTAGGATAGCGACGTCAAGTTTAGGTATACAAGACTTTATACGAAAAATAAAATGTATTTGGTGTGGAGTGGAATCAAAAAATATATGCACCCAGGCGAAGCTGGGTCAGGCTATTTTACTATGCTTAAAAAATGAATATAATAAATATTATATAATCATATATTAACTAAGCCACGGCGGAGCGTGGCGGGTCAGCTAGTTCTTAATAATTTCGATACATAATACTTTATTTGTTTCGTATTCGAAACATTAATTTTATATTAACTTTTACGGCCTTATTTATAAAGTTTTGAAACTTATTTTCTCAACTCAACCACAGGAAGTCCACTGCTGAACATAAATCAAGGATCTCCACATCGACCTATTGGAAGCGGCCTGCATCCAGCGACTTCCTGCCACTTTAACCTGGTCGTCCGTCTACCTTGAATTCGTTCATTTTTTCAATTCAGTTATCGAGTTTGTCCCTTTCGCACGTCGTTTTAATTTATTTTGATTGAAGAAGATAAAATATTCGATAGCTAAAATAGATTATAAAACTGTCTATATGTGTATAAGGCCTTTATAGTGTGTTCACTGTTCAGCAATGGACTTCTCGGCACTAGGAATAATAAACTAAATGATTTATAAAATAGAATATAAAACTACTTAATGAAAACTTAATTACATAAACCTTAGTCTCAAAGCAAAAAGAACATGAAACTGTCCATTTCAAATCAACTCGCCAACTACGGCCTGCGCCTAATAGTCATTTATGTAACTTTCATTTTAACAAAGTTAAAATAATCCTTTGAACGGGATTTCACAAAGTAAGTAAACCGTGAGAAACGAAGCTGTTGTCCTCAAAGAGGATTATGCTATGATGGAAGTTTCTGGATATTAATTAAATTAGGTTGGATCTTCAATAATTCACCGACGTAATGTTTCAAATCGAAGATCAATCGGCGCGGCGGTGCCCGTGGCACAAATATTGTTGACGTTTTCTTTCGACTTGACTCCCAGTTCAGTGTTTTATTACTTTTCAATTTTCATACTGATAGGTACAAATGAAAATCGTCCACAAGATTTGAAGTTCTCAATTCAGTCCATAGAATTGTAAAGGACTGCTTGAAATACGATAATATTTATTGTATGTAATATTAATAATTTATAACAGACTTGCACGGTTTTTCATGATCACGCAAGGTGATTGATATCGAAGCGGATACAAATACATATTATGTGAAAATTCCCAATGCCTTTAGGATATAATGCGATTGTAGTATCGTCACGGTGTCTTTTAATATGGTTGGTAAAAACGAGCTCACAGAAGGATCCATCATTTCAGGATGAGTATTGTATTAAACTAGTGTGCCTATAATTTTCCGAAAAAACCTATTATCGTTTTTTTTTTTTGTGAAAAACAGTGGCAAGATTCCATTTCAGACCTTATAAATCGTAAAATTCATTTTATCCTTTTATGTTCTTGAGTAATTTGCTAACAAAGTAAACATCCATACTGTAAAGTCCAAATTCACGGTAGGAAGCAAATGGCTTCCTTTTTTTACAAAAAAAATCCTAACTTCATTATTAATCCTTATTTATAATATGTAATCAAATTGATCTATCGACTATCGAGATTTCCAGTTGACTTATAAGTATATTTTGTCCCCGAGTTTCGATTCACCCCTTTAACAATAACATGTTTTAAATTCCGAATGTCAAATGGAAAAAAAAAACAACAGACAACTATCCGGATTTTTTCAATTCTTTCTGAAAACACAATCCCATCAAAAACATCCTGTAAAAAAATTCCAAGTCTCGCAGCTCAGTTTATCTACCGCAAAAAGTTGTGAGATCCATGTAATACCAAGTCGATTAATTTATTTAGTCCTTGATTAAGGGACGTTCTGTATAAAGTTATTACGTAAGTTATTATCATATCAATATTAAAAATTCTTTACGTTTTAAATAAATAGATCGACTTGGCCATCGCATGAAAACATAATGTATCGTACAATTTATGCATAATGCTATTGGCTAATCGACTTGGTATTACATGGATCTCACAACTTTTTGCGGTAGATAAACTGAGCTGCGAGACTTGGAATTTTTTTACAGGATGTTTTTGATGGGATCTCACGTCTTTTTGTAGAGTCCTACTTTATTCCTTTTCGGTACTTTTTATTTCTAGAATATATATAATGATTTTTCTTAAAGCCCTCTTATGGTTTTTTTCTTATTTTGTAGGTATCAATTTATCACAAATATAGCGGATTTAATTATTAGTGTTCTATCTTGCATGGTGATTGTTTTCGAGCTATTTAGTCTATTTATTTGCAAGGTTATCTTTGTCATGTTTTTCTAGAGGTATGTTGTACAGTTTAATGGGCTGAATACACCCTTTCACTCTTTATACCCCCCTCCTGTTATGCCTCATATATAATATATATATATATACACAAATCAACTATTATTCCATTATATACGGGTACAACGAATCATTAACTGCAAATGTATCTTTGTAATCCTATACATTTATATGAGATTACAAAGTTATTCACGCAGTTGGTGTATCTAGAAAACTAGACAGAAATTATGAAATGTTTGAATTTTTCCTTACTTTAGACACTAAATACTAATTATATTCTAAATTTGAAGGTTCTATGTCTGCTAGAAGTGCCTTAGACTTTTGATGATCGGTCAGTCAGTCAGTGAGTGACAAAATTGCGAAAGTTTGACAAGTTATAATTCTTAAACTACTGGTTCAAATTGAATGAAATTTTAAATATACCGTGTTTACACAATGCCTAATTAGTAACTGAAAATTCAGGCTTCTTGCTTTAACCACAACGAAGTTATGGGGGGTTGAAAATGGTCTGAATTGCTTCGAGAAAAGGATAGTACGGCTGTGCCGCTTTTTAGCTCGACTTGGAGGGGGCACTGCCGTGCCCCCAGATATGAAAATGTTCAATTTTTCGGGAAAATCTTAATGACCCAACAATAATTATAACTTATTTTTTTAATTGAATATAATCTCATCAATCGCATTGGTATACTACGTTCCCTGAAGCAATTCTGAATGAAAATTACGTAAAGATATTCTGAAATAAACAAGCTTAGGTACTTGATACTTCGAATTAATAATCGATGTAAAATGTTCCTATACCAAGTAATTCGTATTACTTATTTATATAAATGGATGTATCCGTATTACATCCATTAATATACTTAGTAATAATAAGTGAATATCTATCTACCCTCTTGTTTTTGATTATAACATTCGTATCGAAACACAAAACGCTCCCAAAATACAATAGGTAAGTGCTTTAGGTAACTGCTGTTAATAAAAAATTATAACAAAAACAAGAACTAGACTACAGAAATAGGTTATAAATGCAACCACTACTATTGTTTATTCTAATTTACATACAACCTATTTCAACTATACCAATAATATGATAGTTGCAATTAAAATATTTACCGTTAACAATATCACATATCACAAGCAAATTAATTAAAGCCATACGATACACGGCCTTTGACCTTTGCTGTTACATAAACTAGCCGACGTACATATGTATTTACCCGCTATTACTTACTACCCTTCTTTGCTGACCCAATTTACTGCCTAATTGAATAGAACCTATTCAAAACTTTCGTGACATTAAATAAAGTAGTAAGATTTTCTCCTTAGCTCAAAACGCCGGCGAAATAAACTTTGGTATGGCTAATATAACCATGGAAACCACATAAGTAACATTTGCGCTTAATTAAAATTATTTTTTAGCAGTAGATAATAATGAATGAATCATATTAAACGCAGATAATAACGCAATGCAGTAAATACTTACGTAAGTACACCAAACACGAGCCACTGGCACTAACACTGGCTAAGTGTCAAAAAATAAATTAAACAAAGAATAAACAACAAACTATCAAAGAAACAAAACACTTCAACAAATGTTTATAATATAAACAACACAGGCTGGAAAATTCGAATTGTTTTGAATATTGCACTTCGGAAAAGATCGCGAGGTTTTCGCGGAGAGAGGTCGCGACGCGTGTTCCCTCCGCGAGGATTTGAAGCGAACTGACAATTCGCACGACGCCGATTGGGGTGGAATAGGGTGACGAGGGTGTCACTGGGGTGTATTGGAGTCGACTTGAATGGACGCATGACGGTTTACCGTCAGAAGATGGGCGCACACCGCACCCCCGCATAGTGCGAGCGCTTCCCTAATTATTACAGGGTTGGTGTTTTTTATGCTTTGTTTTCACGTAACGTGATGTAATTGAACAGGAATGTGTTAATTCAAACATGTTCGAAGCACGCTTTCCATTTTTTGATTAAAAACATTTAACTAGACAAAAAAAATTCTACCAGTGCCTACATTTTAGCGTGGTAAGGTTGTAACACAAATTCTGTACTTAAAATAACGAACGTATTGAATGTTTTCTTTCAGACTTTCAGGTTCCTTAAATCTGCATGCTTACTCAATGTATGAACGAAATATTGCGGACCTCTGTGAATAGGTGCATAACAAATCATCTGTGCCTCAAGCCACCCCATACACATGCATAATGACAAAGAAAACTACTTATACTATCAAAGCTAAAAGAGCAACGCCATGGCGCGCTAACTCTTAATTACCACCACCGCTGCCAACTAATCATATTCATATTATTTTTATTACTCTTATAACCTATAATTATATATTCTTATAATAAGTACGCAGGTAATTTTAATGAGTACACTAACAAAGAAATAAAATCGCTACTCATGTTATAAAAAATTAAAAGGATCACGTGCTCACTTATGCAAATGTGCATTTCAAAATCGATAGCAAATTCTTCAACCTTTAGGTACGTCGCGACGGGGTAGGTATTACGTTGCGTCTGCTTTTAGTTTGTCGAGCACGGGGCGAGGGGTGAACCCTTGTATGTATCGCACCCTTACTGGATTAGTTGCTTTACTTCCCACTCTAAATTACAAGTGCCGCAATGTTAGTTAGTATAAAATATGGATCTCTAATACAAAATTATTTTAACATACTTTCTTCCATATCAACCTTTGAAATTTTATTTTAGTATGCCGAGTCATGGGCCCTACTATATAAATCCGAAATTCGAATCTTCGTGACTTTTTCGTTTCGAAACCTACTCTGTAACACGAAATTCGAATCTTCGGATCGAAGAATGAATGATTCGAATATATCGGCAGTCCGAACTTTTACATTTTTATTTACTATATTCATCCGAAACGAAGTTCGAAACTTCGGACGAACGAAGTTTGTGACGATACGAATCTGTAAATGTTTGTATTGCCGATATATTGGAATAATTCATTCTTTCGAATTTCGTGTTACAGAGTAGGTTTCGAAACGAAAAACGTCACGAAGTTTCGAACTTCGTTTCGGATTTATATAGTAGGGCCCCATGTTCCCTTACCCCTACCATAATATTATAAATGTGAAATACATAGTGTATGCACGTTCCGTTTTCGGCCTAAAACGGGTGAACCGATTTTTCTGTTTAACACAGAGGTATATTGGACTAATGACATTTGGACATGGACATTAAATAAATGTTTTGTTCCCACGAGATGGGTCAGAATTTAAAATATACATTGTTACTACTCTTTCAAATTCGAATATATGACACGGGACAGGAGAGATCAGGATTGCGTGTTTTTAATCATGCGACAGAATGAGATGCGACAGACCGGGACAGAAAAAGCAAAATCTCAGAACAATGAGTAACAAAATAGCCGACGACGGCGCGGGCGCGGCGGTCACATCAAGTTCATATTTACAACAGTATGTGAAATAATATTTTGCTGATGTAGACTGAACTCAAAAACTATCTGCACCCGGGTGAAGCCGACCCAACCGCTTGTTTTGATTTTAAATAAATTATGAAACCTTTATCAAAAGTTCATTTGAATATAGAGCCGATAATTATTTTCAAAAGAAAATAAAAACATATTTGGCTGTTATAAGAATAATAGGTAGAAAACCATCATAAATTTTCATCTTAGAGTATACACAGGGACTCCAAGTACCGACTGCTACCGAAAACGAAGCCGGGTGGTAGTCTAAGCGACTTCAGACACAATGCAACAGAAAAAGTTGCAAAAAAAAGCGACAATTTTTTTTTTGTTATTTTTTTCCTATGGCCATATTTGGGTGGTAAATACATTTTTTCCTAAAATAATAGTGTATACCCTTTTATTTATAAATAATCTAAGGCATAAAAGTGTTTAAATTATTATTTTAGCAAAAACTATGGATTTACCACCCAAAAATGAAGATATTTAAAAAATCATAAAAAATAATTGTCGCGTTTCTTTTCGAAATTTTTGGTTGCATTGTGTTTGTAGTCACTAAAACTACCACCCGGCTTCGTTTTCGGTAGCAGTCTTGAGATACCCGGTATAGAGGGAGCGCTGGTACTTCAAAAACGTAGATAAAAATGGTGGTGCCGGGCCACCTTATTCTGCCCTCTTATTGGCTAATATTTGAACAGGTTGTGCAACATACATAAATTAGTTGAAAAAATAAATAAAAATAAACAGTATAGGGCTATTTAATTTCAGTCAAACTCGTTTTAAAAGTATAATAGCTAAATATAATTTCGGTTTTCAAAGGAATTTATAACAATTGATTGCTAAATAATTTGTTCAATTTTTACTAATATAGGAGCGCTACCAACATTACGAACAAGGAAATATCTACGTTTTTCAAACCGCGAATGTATGACAGCGCTCCCTCTATATATAAATACTCTAAGATTTTCATTAAAATCAAAATATTCTTTATTCAAATGTTTTACAAGATCTTTTGAATTGTCAATTACTGCTACAACCGCTTCGGAACGTGTTGTAGGTGTGAAGAAGAAACGGCGCGAACGCAATAAACCCCCTCAGAAACACGAATCGTCTTCTTTTTCTTGTGGGTAGTTTCAAAATTCAAGTTTGAATGATGAATAAGAGACAAGAGATACCCGTATACGTTCGGAAACTTGTTTGCATAGCGTTTAATTAATGCTATTTTCATAACTTTGTTCAACTACAATTAAAGTAATTTTTCATATCTCAAAAAATTCTGACTGAAAAAAACAAATTAATAATTTCAATATGTTTTAAATATTAATTTAATGATGTATTCAATTATTCAAAATACTACAATATCTTTGTGCTCATTTCAAAGGATCAGCAGTAATAAAACGTTAACTTCGTTTTGAGTTTTTCTCAGCCGCTGTGTCTGCTGTTTGGTTTTAACAACTTATCTTAAATTATCGTCATTGTTGTATATTAAGAGTTACTGTTTTGCTTAAAAATATCATTTAATATATTTTTAATAATAAGAAGTAGTAGAGGTGAGAATTTTGTTCGTAACTGTTTATATGTAGAAACTATTCCGTGTAACATATTTTCTTCATAAGTTTTTGCTATATTTTCATTGAACATCAATAATTTTTTGCGAATATTGATTACTGCGACATTCATAGGTGTTATTATGTCACTCTTTCTTCATTTGCACCCACATTGATTTTTTTATTTCAGGTTATTAACTACCTGTCAGTTGAGAGGACATTTTTGTGGGGCTGCTTCTAATAAAATTCGCAAAATAGGAGACGACAACCCCTTTAAGTTTTCAAATTTCATATCGAATCTGCCACCAATCGTAAGTTAATTCGTTTTTAGTATTCTATGTTGATTTATTGCTTATTAATTATTAAAGTAACAAACTGCATAGTAACTTGATAGGGTGCTAGTGAATAGTTTGAAAGTGAAGTGTTTATTGATGCTAAATGACTTCGAATATACTAACCAGGAAGTGAAAAAGCCTATTCTAAAAGCAAATATTCCTAAAACTAATATATAACCTCCAAACATTACATTGTTTTCACAACTATTTGATGTCATGTTCAGCTGATTTTTGTTGTCTCAGTTATAAAACAATATTTCCTTCAATTAACATATCATGTTTTAACCATTCGTAAATAAGTCCTTAACATCTATCCATCTATTATTCATCTGTCAATTCAATAATAGAAAGTAGATAATAATATGATATGACTATAATTTTATTCTAACTCTTTTACCACCTTAGTTTATGAACTTCATAATTCGAATTTTAACATAATGTAATTTTAAGTGTATGAAGGCCAAACATTTTTTGCATATTCATGCTTTTTTGTACATTTCATTTGTCTTTAAGTATAAGTATTATTATATTCAGACCTATAATTGTAAACCTGAAATAACAAAATAGTTTGTCCTTTAGTACTAGTTAAAAAAAAACACATATTATGGCTAACAATATTGTAAATACATATATAGTGTCATTTTTAATAATCCATAATACTTCTCGATAACCATAAGAGAATTTTAATGATAGTGCCAGCTTTCACACAATCTAGAAGGGCAATTTTAGAATTGAAGAATTGAATTTTACAAAAATTTTAGGACCATTATCAATATCCAAAATTATTATTTTTTTATAAATATTGATAAATACCATTCAGAAAGTGTTTTAATAAAAATACTTAATAAACTATACATTCATGAATCAATACATCGGGTTTGCTTATCTTGAGATCCTTCATTTTGTGATAGCAACATTTTGGGCTTAGAATTATAAATAAATAAAATAATAAATAAATAACACCCAACAGTCACATACATAGTCCTGACCCCACACTAAGATCGAGTCTTGTGTCGTGGGTATCAGGAACTACGAGAGACTTTTCGGTCTCACAAACACCCAGACCCGGAAGAAATATTTGTTATAATTATTATATAGTTGTACAAATTGGCTTCTTATCTCACTTATAATGCTATGTCATTCATGTTTAAATTTTTAATCAAATAGGTATTCAAATCTGCAAAGCAGCTATTGCATGATTTTTTAAAATTATCGTTATAATATATCAACTCATAGCTGGGTGCATGAGTTCTGTTCTTCTGAAAATTATACTTCTTTACTATTAAGAAATTGATTGTGGGTGCTTAAGAGAGTGTCAAGTGCTATGGGTTAGCAGACTTCTTCTCTCAGAGATCTTGTGATACAGTCATATCTTATACCAACTAGCTATTCTTCAATTCATGTACTTTGTAGAACACAATGAAAATGTTACAATATCATTGGTTTAAAATTGTGTATTGAATATAAATAGATTTTATGAATGTACATCTGCAGCCTGATTTGATTAGTTGCCAAATAAAATTCATACCTTCTTTATTACTGAGAATTCAGTGCCAATAAGTTATACAATCTTTTTGAAAAAGTATTTTTATTCAACTGGACCACACATTTGATACGTAAATAGCCTGCCTGGCCAAAACAGTGAGTGACGATGATGATGTTACAAAATAAAATCCACTAAATAAAGTTGCTTTGGCAGATAGTATAAAATAATTCTCTCAACAGGTCTCTGTGGAAATCATTGGGGGAGGCCTATGTTCAGACTTCCTTTGGCTGATGGATGGATGGATGGATGGATAAAATAATTATTAAATTTTGCTTTTGCTTAACAAAAATAAACCTCATAGTTATTGATATGATATTTTAAGAATAACAGAAGGCTCATTCTAGTGAACAATTTTGCCTCCCAAGTATAAGATATCCTTATATCTATTATCCTATATACAGAATTAGAACCTTCATGAGTTATTATTAATATATTTTTCATATTATTACTAAACATTCAACTGATCACAAAACAGTAACTAACACTAAAATACAGAAACGTGATTGGAAGATGATAATAGTAGATATTAAAACTCATGAAAGTATTACAAGTTTGTTTGCTATGAAATACATATGAGTGAGAGAATTACTAGAGTAGCAACACAACTGGATACAATCAAGCCACTACAATAATTGTAGCATCTGGGCCGAGATGAACATTGATAGTCTACCTGGACTACATTTACTTAATGTCAGATGCGTAATGACCACCCTTTTGTAACAATTAAAAAAAGACAATGTTGCAATCATCATCGTCGGTCTATTACCGTCCACTCTTAGGTATAGGCCTCTCTCAAGATACGCCACAGAGTAGCAGTTGCTGCTGGCAGTCTTGAGCAAGACGGTATGATATTACCTGGTGTAATGATTAAATATCTACAGGGTGGTGGAGCGATGCCTCGTTGCAGTAAACGTACGCGGAGCGGTGCGCCCACTAATGGAGGTGACGTCCTACCAGGAGCCACCTCTATAGACGACCATCATCATCACAAACGATCCAGAAATAGCAGGTATACTTTGAAAAATTTAAAAGTTTGGACAATGTAATCTGTATCACCCCATATACATCCAATGCAGGGTACTGGCCTCCTCTATAATCGAAAGTACGATTGAGACGGGTTTGACTATATAGTTAGCAGACTTTAGACACCATTACCAATGCAGACTTCCTTACGATGTTTTTCCTTCATTGTTAAATACTATAATACACTCTTATAGTGTGTGGTGATTGACTTTCAATACACATATTATTCCGAAAAATCAGAGGTGTGTCCTGAGATTTACACCCTCGACCATTGTGGACATATAGGCAGCCGCGTCTGGTCCGTTATCGACAAGCCACCACATACACAGAGAATGTAATACTGTAGACTAAAAACAAATGAATGCTTGTAGTATTCAGTGATGAAATCTTTTTATCCATTACATGTTACGCATTTAAAAACAAAACATGGTACAAATATCAAAGCATTGAATTCCACAGACAATTATCAGCAATTCACATACATCTTATTCTATTTATTTTGGCATTAATTAATGTGTGTAATTATTCGGTTGCTTACAGTTCACGTCGACATTCCAAAGCTGAGGACACAAGTTTCAGTGTAAAGAAATGTTTAACATGGTTCAAAGAATACACCACAGTCACAGAACCAGATGTATTAGGTGAGCGCTGCTTCGAATACTAATTAATTCATATTAATGGTTTACTAGTGGCATGGTAAAATTACTATATAATTGTACTTACAGACAACTTTTTCCTTATGTATTGAAGTAATCTACTTACTGGAAGTTATGCTACATTGATATTATCAATAATTTGAAATCAACCCGCCCAGAGTTAAATTATTGAAAAATTCATACACAATTTGTCTCTAAGTTCAATTTATGTGAAAAATGTTTGAAAAATATTTATACAAAATGTTTTATATTCTTTCAGGTCCAGAAGGAATGGAAAAGTTTTGTGCAGATTTAGGTGTAGATCCAGAAAATGTAGTCATGTTAGTAATTGCTTACAAAATGGGAGCCAAACAAATGGGATATTTCACACAAGAAGAATGGTTAAAAGGTATATTCAATATTTTTGTTACAATGCTATGCTATTGTGTGGATTGATGATGGGACAACCTGATGGTAGAATATCCAAATGGCATCTGATAAATTGCTCTTATTAATTATTAGAATTACTTAAATATGTTTGAAATGAGCTCTCTGTAAATTCTATATAGCTGCTTATTTTATTGTTTATGCAGACACAAATACCCAATGACCAATTTATGTGGTTATGAATATTCATTTCATTAGAAGACAAAACGCGAGCTAACATAAAAAGCTGAATTGTCACTAATTTATATTATGATGAAATGTTTATTGTGTTTGCATATATTTGACACAGTTTAATGTTTTCAGGTTTAACAGAACTACAGTGCGACAGTGTGTACAAATTGCAGAACAAATTAGAATATTTACGCAATTTACTGAATGATCCTTATATTTTTAAAGCTATATACAGATATTCATATGATTTTGCCAGGGTAAGTATAGAAGATAACATTTTTTACTTAAACAGAAAAAAATATAATGATCTGATACTACGAGTATTACGTTGGACTCAGAAATCATAACCCTAGCATAGGTTTGTCTATCTTAAAAAAGTAATGGCTTGAACAAGTCCTATCTATTTGTTGTGTAACAAAACAAAGTATGTATTGTTTTATGGTTTAATTATTGGAAATTAGCCTTTACCGTTTACTATTCAGTGGTAGTAATGTATTAGGCAAGCCAGTGTGAAGTCTTAAGGTATTGATAATATGCGAGGGAGTGCTGGTTTCCCAAAAACGTAGATATGTGTATGTGTACATGGTGCTGGGCCATCTTTTTCTGCCCTTCTATTGGATGACATTTGACAGGTTGTCCAACATGCACGAATTATTTGAAAAAGATAAATATAAAAAAAAAAGTTTATGGTTATCAAATTCCACTCAAACTTGTTTGGGTGCTAAGATTAGCAGATGGCAATTTGGGCATCCTGTATAATATGTATATGGTAAATTAGACAGCCTGTATAATATCTGGTAATCTGGACACCCTGTATGTTACACGTGACAATTTGGAATATGATGCACATGGCAATTTGTACACCCTGTATAATATGATGCACGTGGCAATTTATACACCCTGTATAATACGATGCACGTGGCAATATGGGCACCCTGTATAATATGTGGCAGTTTGGACACCTGTAATAATATAATGACACACACAGGACAAGGAGCAGCGCTCGCTGGACACGGGCACGGCGCGCGCGCTGCTGGGCGTGCTGCTGCCGCGCTGGCCGCTGCGCGCCAGTCTGGCCGAGTTCCTCGCGCGCGAGCGACGGTACAGAGTCGTCAACAGAGACCAGTGGTGCAATATACTGGAGTTCAGCCGCACTGTGGACGCCAGTCTGAGCGCTTACGACGCGGATGGAGCCTGTTAGTACATACACACTTTTTATTATTTTTTATTACAGCCTGCGTGGCGCTGTTGGTTAGACGCCGCCAGTGAAAGAGAATAGCACAAATATTTGTTAAAAGAGGCACACATATTTATTATTGGGTGTTTATGAAACCGAAAAGTCTCTCGTAGTTTCTGATAGCCACGACATAAGACTCGATGTTAGTGTGGGCTCAGGACTATGTATGTGACTGTCAGGTGTTATTTATTTATTTATTACAATTGTGAGATAAGCATGCCATTCGCCTGATGGTAAGCGATACGACCGGTCATGGACAGTAGCATAACCAAACAACACCATTCCACTGCGGTCGCCATCCTGAGACATAAGATGTTAAATCTCAATATATCCAGTAGTTACACTGGCTACAATATCATTAAAACCAAAATACAACAGTATTTACACTGCTGTTTGGCAGGAAAAATATACATTGCAGTTGTACCTACCCAGGTGGACTTGCATGTGAAACCTACCACCAGTGAAATTATGTTTAGCAGACAGCTTACTTTACTTACACTTTCGTTCTTTACCATTTAACTGTCTGACAGAAATTTGCTTTGAGCAATGAGACCGATTGTATGTATTTTTATGTTATCTGCTTTTATGTTCTGGTGTGCAATAAACCGAATAGACATGAAGAAAGACATGAAGTGCTTACTATAAGGGGACGTCCTTTAACCACGTGAGGCTTGAATGGGGGGGGGGGGAGGTTGGACAAAATCACGAAATATCACAAGGGGGAGGGGGGTCTAGTAAGATATCACGTGTATATTTTTTTCGACGCATAATTTTGATTAAAATGCTACATAATACATTTTTCGTCTGATTACACGATTCTTTTATTATGTCATGGTCCTTTATTTCAGAATAAAAAGGGATTACATTTTATACCCATACTTAAAGATAAAATTCGAAAAAAATTGATTTATTTATATGTACTAAAACGTAATGTTGAATGGGGGGAAGGAAGGGTAGTCTTAAATCTCACAACATATTATTAAAGAGGGGGGGGGGGGGGGGGGGGGTAAAAATGCTAAATAAAAGAACCCCTTTTTTAAAGACCGGCCCTAAGGTGCATCACATTCATTTTTTCATACTAGTGTCTATAATTTCAACATATACGCAGGGCCGGTGATGTTGGACGAGTTTGTGGAGTGGCTGCGGTCAGAACGCGCGGGAGACGTAGCCATGCCGCCCGCCAGCTGAGGACCACATCGTGACACACAAACACACACACATACTGATGCAACACTGCTTCAAGCCAATATCAACTGATACATAACTCGTAAGGTACACACTACACACATACTCAACTAACGCAACACATCTGGTCACTTACTCTATAATCTGAACGAAGTTCGAATTTTCAAACGCCGTATGAGTTCGAATCCTCTATCGTACGTCGTAACCATAGACTAAGTTCGGAGTGTATAAGTGTCATAGGGAATAATAGTGATTTTTAGAAATGGAAAACTTATAACTTCGGATGTCGAATTTTCGAACATTCGAACTTCATTTCAGATCATAGAGTAACTCGTTCATAAATAACTGAGACATTAGGGTTGCCAGGTTACAAAAAAATCTCAAGGGTTCTCATAAATATAGGGAAATCCTAATAAAATATTTAATGGAATGTTAGACTGAATATTTAGCAAGATATTCTTAATGTGGATGAAATTGTGATGGATTGGCAACCCTAACCTACATGCTTACAATATGGGTTAGTCACAAGGTACATGATTTGCTAATACTATTGGCAGTTTATGACATCATCGCATCCTAATAAAATTACATTACCGACTCAAATCACTTGTATAAGCCAAATTAACTGTTGGTAAGTAAATATTAATTTATAATTTCAATCCATGTAATTATAATTTTGTTAAATCTGAATAAAATTTTAAAATACGTATTGAACAATATGTATTTTAATCCAGATATTTATATAGAGGTCTTGCAACTGGCAATAAAATGTGGTGATAAAATAAAACTGAATAATTTTCGTTAGTTTTATAATACCAACAAAATATTTGCCTGTATATTTATAATTTAGTCCGATAATTTTTGGGGAAAAAATCAAAGATTTTTACTGTACTAACTACTATCGAAAAGTTTACGCATAGCTTACTAATGGAATTTCATCTCAATGGCTTGCGAAAATTCATAATCATACAACCGGCAAAAACCCGTATGGTAGCACTACTTTCTGGGAAGTGTTTTACTTACCGAATAATCTTTCTGTTAAGCGAACTCATTGTAATTATTATTCTTATTGTAAATCGTCTTTTTTGTCTTATTTGAATAAACGACACAGTGACGCGCGATTTTTCTTTCACTTTAATTCATTAATTGTAATTTTATGATTGATATGATTTATGCACTGGAGGAGCCACACATCCAATCATACACACACTGTATTGTGTTCTATATATTTTTATCGCATTATTATTAGTTTTAAGTTTACTTGTATATTTTTAGCATTTATATTTATGTATATTATGAATTCATTACTGCTCCTCTATAATACAAACATGTTAAAATCGTTTTTGTTGAATTATTACTGTATTATATGCAATATCTGATATCCGGGTCGAATCTGTTTGTAGGAGTCAGTTTTGATGGAGTTTATTTCATGTTATATTGGGGAAAGTAAATTACAAAAAGAAACAGCATTTTATGATCCCATAAATAATTTTAGGGAAACTTAACATGAATTTGATTCCCCTGTATACTAATGTATAAATACATCAATAGCTCTATCAAAACTGGCTCTGCTATGCTATATATTTTAATTAATTTTCCCACCGAACATTATCTTTTTGTTTCCAATATAAATAGTACAACTAAAGAAATTTCTTTCTTTTTAGTTTGAGCCGTATGGACGCATGATTTTTGTTTATACCAAATAATTCCGGTGGGATTGTGTTTACGATACGATTACAATGTCTGTTAAGTAAGCTTTGAAAGACATGAGCATTGCGACTGATTTTTTTGACACAAACAAAGTTTTTTATTCTGTAATTTTTACTTTATCCTCTGGACGTTTTTACTTTTTGCAAATGACAATGTGTTTCATAACAAATATGTTACAAAATGTAGTTATGTTTATTATGTAGTTATTTTTCTATATACACTTGCAAGTCAAGCAGAATCAAATGATCTTATAAAGTTAAATACCAAATAAATTAGTTCATAGTGTATCCCTTAAACTAAAGAGAGATTCATAGGTATACTAGCTGGATTAAGCTAAATTCATAAGTTAAAAAGCAATAAATTATGGTTAATGTTATATGTGTCCCTAATTTTTTTAACTAAATTATAAGATATATTTTGGGCAATTTTAGACGGATAATAAAAGCTTTTTAAAATAATGACCATCTTTTACATTGTAAAATGAACATGTCTTAAAATATATTTATTATAAAGTTTAGTACCTGCTTGTACCTAATATGACAAACGCTGCCTTTGAAATATAAGCCCTATTAATATAGGACTCGTGATTGGAAGTAATTGTCAGAGTTTAATATCATTTGTATATAACTTAAAATACTATTTCACTAAATATATTCTTTTAGGTAAAATAGAAAGATGTTGAAATGATATAATGATATATGCCCAAAACTTATTTTTTTAAATACTGATGGTTCGCCAATAAACAATAAATTTCATCAAGTTTCTGCTGGCACTAACAACAAATTGTAAAAAATAAAAACGTTCAGATAAATAGAGCAAGCAGATAATATACTGCTGACTTTAGACTGGACTGCAAATGCCATTATACAGAATCAAGTTCCAATAAATAGACTAGGTTTGTGTCTAGTCGACAATAGGCTTAGGTGTAGATATTGTTTTATATAAAACATGTAGTTAGATATATTCAAATTCTGATTGTAAGTGACGACTCGTGCGTACACAGAAGTTGTATGAGAAATATATATAAGCAACTGTTAAACATAATTATTATAACTCAGTAAGATTGTATGTAAGTCCGCCAACCCGAACTAGGCCAGCGTGGTGGACTATATGGCCTAACCACTCTCAATCGTACTGACGATTATAGAGTAGGCCTGTGCCCTGCAGTGGGACCTATATGGGCTGATACAAAAAGATTGTATGTGCATATTAGATACTGTAAGACTGGCCTCGACATATACAAATCCATTAAATTTCCCCATTTCATGTACATTTTTGTCTCTCGAAATTAAGTTTCTTAATAATCTTCTTCGAAACGATTCAAATCTTTTAATGGACTAGAAAATCGCATTAAAATTCACGCGTCGGCTGAACTAAACATAAATATTTAAAACAGTTTAAAACCTTATTTGTTCAAATCTTATGCTAAGCCAAGTATCTGCATATTGCTTAATTTTTCAGTGCGCCTTGAAATAAACTTACAATAAACAAATAACCCATGTAATCCTACGAAAACTATTATTTGAATATAGTCAAATTGATTAGAGAAATATTAAATGTTTCTTATAATGAATAGCCGAATGCAAATTTTATCAATATTTGTTTGATAAAGTGCTGGCCAAGTGACTAGTATGCCTCGCACCCCATATTACATCATGTTTATAGAATAATGACTGAAAATATTTTCCTCAGAAACCAATCCCAATATGATATCCTTGCTTTGAACCCAAACGAAAACTGGCTGATACTAGAACCTAAACACTTGGACAGGTTGATTCGGCGGTTTTTTGTAATTTATAATAAAAAGTGAGATGTCTCCTATGCTTCTGTTCAAAATATCCCACAAAAAAATATTTTTTTTCAAACTGAAAAAATTAACATAGATACCAATATAAAGAGATAAGCAAATAAGTGTATCCACCTGAAGAAAAATGAAATGTATAAAATATATGAGGATTGTTAATGCTGTGTACGCACAGGTCATCAGTTGTTTCTCTGTAAATGACGGTGTATACTAAATTAATCACGAAACGTTTAGGCCGCTGTACCGAATATTATTACAGGAGGAATATGAATAAAAACTTTCCAAAATAATACTGTGTTTTGCTTTACACCTTTTCTATAATCGTTACTTAGATTAACGCCAATGTTATATTGAAATAAAACTTCAGTCGCGCGCAGGCGCTTGTTTACGTAGGACGTGGCTTCGCGTTCGATGTAAAACCGGTTCGAGCAGCCTATCCGTGCGATCTTTTGTTTTGTTCGATAATGTTACCTACGTTATCAAATAAAATTTATTAGTGCAATTATGCATAAACGAGTATTATCGGGTAATAAAACGGAAGAATGTAATGACATGAGCGTTTCTATGAATAAAGACAGTGAGATGACAAGAAGCAGTGAAAGTATAAGCAGTATGGAATTGAGCATGGAAATATGTGATAACAATTCGGAAGAGGGGAGAAGACCAGACAAAAGAAACCGGGAGCTTGATGAAGAGGAGCTATGGACAACAGTGGGGAAAAAGGGCAAACGATTCGCGAGATCGACCGAAAATGCTGATATGACTAGAATAAAAGAAGATATTATTGAGGTATGCATTACAAACTCAGAAAAACTACCGAAGCAATTTAAACTAGCAAAAACTTTAAAATCTGAGAACATCCAGGACATTATCAAGGTGAAATACCTAAATGCATATAAAGTTCTAATACAATTTAGTAAGGAAGAGAGCGCTGACAAGTTATTAAATTCAAAGATATTTAATAAGGATGGACTGAAATGTCATAAAACATTTGAGATTAACCAGTCTTATGGCGTAATTAAAAACATAGATTTGGATCTCGAAGAGGAAGAAATATTACAGAGTTTAGATAGTGATATTGACATTATTGGAGCGAAGAGACTAAAACGAAGAAACAGTCTTGATGGGAGATGGGAACCAGGAGAATCAGTAAGAATTTGCTTTAAAGGTTCTGTATTACCGTCATACATTTATATATTTGATACCAGGATTACCGTCAGTCCTTATGTCTATCCAGTTACCCAATGCTCCAGGTGCTGGAGGTATGGGCACACTTTAAAAGTATGCCCTTCCAATAAAACTATATGCCCTAAATGTAGTGGTAGTCACCCAAACTGCGAAAAAACATCCTACACATGTAACAACTGTGGTGGTAACCACATGGCACTAGCGAAGATATGTCCAGTGTTTATGAAAGAAAAACGTATCCGGGAACTTATGGCCGAGTTTAATTGTTCTTACAAAAGAGCTCTGACATTATATGTCCCCCCATCGCCTCGTACCTATCAGCATACAGATGCAGCTAATCACGCTCAAAACTTTGTAAACGACATGCAATTGACAAATTCAGACCAACACCCAGAAGAGATTTCTGTACCTTCTACATCTTACGCAAATTCAGTCCGAAACACAAGTAAAACAGGCAAAAAGAAAGATAATGGAAGATATAAAACAAAAACGGGTAGTATTGGTTTAGAAGATATGTATTTGGGCACATTATCAGAGGTTAATGAGAGTGAAAAAAGAAGAACTGAAGATCCACGAGATAAGCAAAAGAATCAATATAATAAGGAAAAAATAAGTTGGAAAATATTATTCAGCAGACTAAAAGAACAAATATGGAAAGAAGATTTATCCTGGGAGCTAAGGTTAAAGAACTGCTTTGGTATTATATTCGAAACATTAACATCCTTTGTTGCAAAATTCATTTCAGATTGGCCCTGTTTTAATTTATTATACAAATATGGATTATAGTAACATTCACACACCTCTGCATATTTTACAATGGAACGCGCAAAGTTTACGCCCAAAGAATGTAGAATTTGAATTACTGTTAAATCGTGAGAAAATCCACATTGCTTTAATCAGTGAGACATGGCTTGATCCAGACAGTGATTATCATATTAGAGGTTACAATATTTTTCGGACGGATAGAACTGATGGTTACGGTGGAGTGGCAATTTTGACACATCAATCAATAAAAGTGCAACAATATAGAATGCAATTAGCCAACCCAGCCCTTGAAGTAGTATGCGTTAAAATATTTAATTGTCATCATTTGCAATATGCCGTATCCGTGTATTGCCCTCCGTCTGCTAGAACTTCCGCAAATAACTGGGACGAGCTTTTTTCAAGTCTTTCAAGCAAAATAATAATTGGTGGTGATTTAAACGGACACCATACTAATTGGTCATCTAAAATTGATACTAGAGGTATGCAAATATTTGATACAATGATGGACAACAATTTCATTCATCTCAATGACGGAAACTACACAAGGATCAAATTAGTGAATGGCACCGTGTGCAAAACCTCACCGGATTTAACATTGGCATCCAGTGACATAGCATTACGGCTTAACTGGCAAGTTATGAATGAAAACCTTGGAAGCGATCACTTAATGATTAGGATAAATACAGAGATTAGGAAAATATGTAACTCAAAGAAGCGTAGAAACTTTAAGAAGGCCAACTGGACAGGATACAAACAGAGAGTTGATGAATTGTTAACAAACTTTATTCTACCATCTAGTAATCAAGAAGCGTATAATGGATTTATTGATGTTATAAATAAGGCAGCAGATGATTTCATTCCAAACATCAGAGTCTGTGAAAGCCCACTTTCAACAAATAAATTTGTACCAAAACCTTATTGGTCGCAAGACTTGTCACGGGTAGTCGCTGAGCGCCGCCTGGCTCTAAAAAACTTTAGGAAAAATCCTAACCCAGAGAATTTAGACATTTTAAAGCGTAAAATTAGCGAGTCTCAGAGAGCAATTCGTCGTGCCCGTTCAAATCTTTCCAACAGTTTTGTGATAACATTAGTGATGTTACTTCTGCACGAGATATGTGGCATCGTATGAAATGGCTCAAGGGCTATCATAAACCAAAGTTTGGTATTGACCATAATGCAGCAAACTCACTATTATGTAACTTAGCACCGGATTTTGTGTCACCTATGGAACCGACATTCAGTTCTGTAAACTTGGAGGTATGTTCACCAATTTCGGTACAGGAACTTAAAAACTGTATAAAACACTCTGATACTACACCGGGACACGATAATATTTCATATACGATGATCGATAATCTGCCAGATACTGGGAAAATTATGTTAGTCAAGTTATATAACCAATTTTTAGAATTTAGCTTTGTTCCTAAACAGTGGAGAAATATAAAAATCATTCCTATACCGAAATCTGGTATTAATAATACTACTGGTGTCAGACCCATTGCATTGATGTCGTGTCCGTGTAAAATCTACCATTTGATATTAAACCGGCGACTCGAATGGTTTCTTGAAAAGAATAACCTCTTGTCTAACGAGACAACCGGATTCAGAAGATCAAAATCATGCATGGACAATTTGGCTAGGTTAGTTACTCGAATACAATTTGGATTTACTAAAAGTTTCCCCACTGTGGGATGTTTTGTTGATATTCAAAATGCCTATAATAATGTTAATATAACGGCCTTATTGCAAATTTTAGATAAATTAGGAGTAGGAGCCATGCTATGTAAGTATTTTTGGAGCTTTTTAAATGAAAGATTTCTATCCATGGAGTCTACTAATGGTACATCTGTTCGACGAGTTACAGGAATTGGTCTAGCACAGGGTGATCCACTGTCTCCCTTATTATTTAATGTGGCGACTATCAATATTTGTAAAATTGTTGGATCTACATATGCGTCACAATACGCGGATGATTTTGTGCTATACGCTACCAATAAAGTCTTTCACAAGCAGTGGTTGATGTTCAGAATGCTCTGAATGTGTTATGCTCCTTAATAGAGGAAATAGGTTTAACTATTTCTCACGAAAAAACTAAGTTTTGTATATTTAGTAGAGGCCATCGTCGTGCAAACAATCTTACTATCTCTGTTAAAGACCGTAGGTTACAGCAGGTAGACTCCGTTAAGTACCTTGGTATTTGGCTAGACAGAAGTTTGAAATGGAATAGGCACATTAACAATTTACAAAATAAAACGTGTAAATTTTTAACTTTATTTAAAATTCTCGCTGGGTCTAACTGGGGCATTCACCCGAAACATCTAAGAAGATTATATATTTCGATCATTCGAAGCAGATTAGATTATGGCAGTGTATATATGACAGTAGCGTTAAAGTTCATTTAAATAAGCTTGATAGGATTCAAAACCAAGCGATGAGAATAGTAGGAGGCTTCATCAAGACCACGCCTATTCAAGTCATGGAAGTTGAATTAGCTATACAACCCTTATATATTCGTCGGAGATACTTAGCCGGTAAATTTTGGTTACGATCGAAAGCTCTACAGCATAATCTGACAGTTAAAGTTTAGACGACCTAAATTTGATTTGCAGGAATAGTAATTATTGGAGGAGAAAAAAGACACCTTTGTTAATTGAGACGCACAGAATCTACAAAAATATTTCTATTCACTCGGAGCCCATACTGAGTATTTTCTCTCTTAAGACTTGGATAAGTAATTTTGATATATATGATAATATTGTTTGCACTATAGATGGTCTTACATCAAAAAAATCTTTAAGGAAAACGGAATTAGACAATATTCTTGGAAGACTAGTTCATGTTAAATATAATTTAGACTACAAAATTTTCACCGATGGATCCAAGGATACCAATATTTCAGGAGCGGCATTCTTTGACCCTCAGGCGAATCTACAAATCAAGTTCAGAATAGATGCAAATATTTCGATAATGCACAGTGAATTGATTGCAATCGCGGAAGGTCTCTCATATATATTATCTGTAAGCGAACACCGATTTGTAGTTTTCTCTGACTCTAAGAGCGCGCTGCAACATTTGGCTCGGTTAACCTCGAGTTTTCGAGGATTCCCGATTGCCTATACTATCCTGGATCTACTTGAAAAATTGAAAACCATGAATAAACAAGTGATTATCCAGTGGGTTCCCTCCCATGTCGGAGTCATGGGTAACGAGATAGCTGACACGGCTGCAAGACAAGCAGTTACGGAGGGTATTGAATACTTATGTCAACCCCTTCATAATGAAGCATTAAAATATGTTAAGGATAACTGTAGACAAAATTGGCAAGAGTACTTTGACAAACGCTCTCAGGTCAAAGGTATATGGTATAAAACCATACAAAGCCAGGTATCTCGCTACCCATGGTTTGAAAATATAAACATGAGTAGAAGTTCTGTGGTATCTCTGTTGAGACTTCGTTCTGGACACATTATGGGTAATAAATTTAAGCATCTTATGGGGAAAGCTCAGTCTCCACTTTGTTCGAGCTGTTCAATAATAGAAGATGTGCACCACGCACTAACAGAGTGTGTCCGGAGCGAAGGGCCCCGTAGGGTATTATTCACTGGATGTAGCGATATAGGATTCTGCAACAGTATCCTAGCCTCACCATATTCTGACGAGGCGAAGATGTTGATTGATATATATTTATGTTCTAGGTGTTAACAATTAAGATAATATATATATTTAAGAAATAAACTAATAGTATTTAAGCTTTGTAATAGGATAAGTTGAATTACGGGGGTGACATTGTCAAAGTTGACAAAAACTCCTCTAAATAAATGAAAAAAAAAAAAAAAAAAAAAATAAAACTATGATTTTACCGCAGAGTGTGCGCCCGTGACCATGAAAGCTGTAAAGTAATCGAAACGTCGAGAAGTAAATAAATTAAAAATTTAACCAAATACGCGATACGATCTGTAAATAATCATTGACTATATTCTACCGATAGACGAGGTGCGTCATAGAAACAATTTGTCCCTCAGAACAATAACTATTATTGTTCTGAGATTTGTCCCGTATTTGTCAAAAGCTCAGTAGCGACATCTAGTACGTTTACTTGAATATTACAAATTGTGATCAAAGATTATTAGACAGACAAGACAGTTCATGTCAATAATAGCTTTTCCTAAGATACTGCCTAAGTCTCAATACCGTCATAGCAATAATATTTTTTGTAATGTTTTTTTCTTATTTACTTGAATAATTCATGGAAATGATGTAAATGAAATTAAATACTCTTACAAGTGTACAACAACGTAACGTAACGTAACGTAGTGATTTAATTTCTCTTTGGTGTACAAGTCTGACAATCAGTCAATCAGTGTACAATCAGTCTGACATTTATCATAATAACATTTATGAATTTTTATCACACAATTTATACGCTTTTTATTTGCTTTCCAACACTTGACATTGGCAAAATTGTCGAGTCTGCGACAGAGCTATTAAAACAAAAACTGAACTGAACTGAATTTTTAACAAGCTGATAAACTTTAATCGAGACTACTTTGAGACTACTAGACAGTAGGAATGGTACAACAGAAGTTTTCATAAATGACTACCGCATTTGGAATATCTGAAATCTTCGAGTCGAAAATGAATTGAACAAATATAGGTATGTTCTTATGGTAGCCACTTATATCCGTTCCAATAATTCTGGACAAATATTATACAGATCTCCTTTTTTCGTAACCGACGCGTAAGAATATAAAACAATTTTAAATTATATTAGTCTTTAATAACAATCAATGGGTTCGAATAGTCCATTAAGTAATTCATATAAGGAAATTGGGTCTAAATACTATCCACTGTTTCAATCATAGATTTAGTATAAAACATAGATCGGCAATGTGAAAGAGATAGAATAATTTAACTCATATGTTAAAGCGAGATGCATGATGCGACCATACGTTTACACAGAAGTAGCCTGCAGTGACCCAGAGTCGAAATATGTCAAACTAAGCGAGCAACAAAATTCGCTTATTTCATAATTTATTTAATTTTACAGTAGCTGGTTATATTTATTAAACGTAGTTTATTATAGTGCATTGTGCAGTGCCAAGGTGTGGTTCATGCAGGCGTAAAAATCCGCAATAATTAAAGTTTTCACAGGTACCGGCCACTTTTGTACAATCCTATTTTGTGACGATATTATAGAATTAAATAGAAATCCGTGTATACATATCGGTAGAAAAGAATATAGTATTTTATTATATAAATACGCTGAAAGCATTCATTGCGTATAAAAAATAATATCAAATACGTGAATTTACAATGATTTCAGCCAAAAGTTGCTAGGGATTGACTGACAGGTTCGATCAATAAAAGGTTGTCGATGAAATAGTCGATGACAACACATGTTCCTTACATTTTTATGGAGCTATAGTATGTTGTGATAGTGTGCATTATTCTTCTTCTTCTTCTACCTGGCGTTATCCCGGCCATTATTATAGTATTCATTCTACAATATTACTTATTACTTTACTTTTACTCATTTATTTATAATTGTGGAATAATTATTATAACACTTCATGTGTGTGATTTATGAATCAAGAACCTGTTTCAATCTCTGCCAAGAGGCTGTCAATTTATAATAGTAAAACAAGAACATATTAGATATTATTATAAAATATGCGATACTTCTATGCACAGTATCATCGTCCAAACCTTGAAGCAACATTATTCATTTATCATAACATTAGGTATAGGTTTAAAATTTATAATTCTCATAGGGAAAATATTAATTTAGGTGACGTGATCGAAAAAAGCTTCATAATTTATTAAACTGTCTCTTTCTTCAGCCACAGGAAAGCGACTAATGAACATAGGCCTTCCACAAGAATGTCTACATCAGTTTGTTGTAAGCTGCCTGCATCCAACGACTTCCTACAAGCTCCTCCGTACACCTCCAACGCGACCTAGCAGGCGTCCAACACTTCCCAATGTGTTACAAGTCAATTAATTGACTTAAATAAGCATATTTTTTTAACTCTAGTACACATATAGTAAAAATGTGTTTCTTAGACTTACGCGAATGTTACTCATTGAAAAAAACTAATAATCACGGATTTTGTTGCAGACTGAGTCCACCCTGTGACTACGAATGCTGTAAAGTAATCGAAACTTCGCGACAGGAAATTAAAATTGAAAAAAATAAACCGAAACCGCTAATACTTTGTAAATTATGGTTTTATTTTAAAAAGTTTTTTTTGTTCTCAGTTTAGTTAGGTGTAGGTATTATGTATACATCACAATGAAAAAATAATTTTGTTCAGGTGAACATAAAGACCCATACAAAACATCTCAAACAAAATGTTTTCAAATAATATGACAATTTATCTTTATTTATTTGTGTGTTTATCAATCTGTATTGAAATAAACACATCAATAAGTTTCTGTTAATATATAATAAAATGTCGCATATATCCATAACATTTTATTTCATAACTACAGGCCGACAGCTATATCGATATCGATATGATAGTATCGAAAGTGCATGGTACACCACTATATGTCAAGCACACATGTAAACTTCACGCACACAATCGTAAATCAGTTTTGGTCGCGCTCAAAATGACACATTGCCGATCTATGTTCTATACTACATCTATGGTTTCAATACATACATAGTATACACATATTTTGTGTTATTAATTAACAACATATCTATCTATACATATAAATAAAATTAAAGTGTCTGTTTTAAAAGTGAAAATAAAAAAAATGTCCAACTACATATCGTTATATACACGATACCTGTGCCGAAAATGATATTTAAATTTTTTTTGTCTGTCTGTCTGTCTGTTTGTTCCGGCTAATCTCTGAAATGGCTGGACCGATTTTGACGGGACTTATTTTGTCAGGTAGCTGATAAACAAGGAGTAACTTAGGCTACATTTATTTTAGAAAAAATCTTTTATTTTAGAAAAATAAAGTAATGTTGCAATGCCCGCGCGCAGCTCACGCGCATGCCAACACTGGGCCGTCACGTCAGGCGCCTCCCACCAGTTCTCCACCAACGAATCAATATCACATTTACAAAATATTGTATATAAAGAAATTTTTCAATAAAGCTAATACAAATAACTGAAAATAAATGTGTAACGGGAGTTTACCGCCGCTCGCTAAGAGATGGCGCCACCGTAGAATTAAATCGCGGTATGGTTTCGTTACAAAGGTTGATAATTAAAAATGCAAAAAACCAAAAAAATTATTAAACTAATTAACTTTTTTGTTAAATTCCACGCAGACGAAGTCGCGGGCACAGCTAGTAATCTACATATTAATACGCAGAGTTGGGCATTATTCAAATGAATCGTTATCTAGATAATTATTCGAATGAAAATTTATTCGCACCAAATTATTCACGAACATCGATATCAATGTTACACTAGATAAGACGTTCTTTGTAACAAATGTGTCCCACCCAAGTGCGGTGCATGCACCGCACACGAATCAGTCTGCCGCGTGGCGGCCGCGCAATAATACGCCTCTTTGTTATATTTATAAGTAATTTATTTTGAATTTTCCCCGTCAAACCGACAGCGAAATTTTCTGAAGTTACAATATAATTAAAGAATACAACGTAGGTGATATAATATTGAAGAATGATGCCGACAATACAGATCTTTTATTTATTAATGATTAAATATATTTTAGAGCTCGTTAAAATACAAGGTGAGCTCCTTAATCGTATATCTCATTTCCGCGCATAAAAATTGCCGTCGAGTGAGAGAGACGAACTATATAAGATATAGATTATTCAAGGGACATTCATATCAGAGGACCAAATAGGCATAAACTATTCGAATACATTACAAATACAAATATGCTGGAAGAATGTAGTTGCAAATTGATTTTAGTATTTTATTTTAATCATATGTTGTTAATTAATAACTCAAATATGTGTGTTGTATGTATGTTTTGAAACAGTGGATAGTATTTAGACCCCATTTCTTAATATGAATTACTTAATGGACTATTCGAACCCATTGTTATTGAAGACTAATATCATTTAAAATTGTTTTATATTCTTCCGCGTCGGTTACGAAAAAAGGAGATCTCTATAATATTTGTCTAGAATTATTGGAATGGATATAAGTGGCTACCATGAGAACATACCTATATTTATTCAATTCATTTTCGATACGAAGATTTCAGATATTCCAAATGCGGTAGTCATTTTTGTAAACTTCTGGTGTACCTTTCCTTTTGTCTATTAGTCTCGAAAAAAGTTTATCAGCTTGTTAAAAATTCAAAATGTTATTATTATAAATGTCAGACTGATTGTACACTGATTGACGGCTTGACAGACTTGTACACTTGTAAGAGTATTTAATTTCATTTACATCATTTCCATGAATTATTCACGTAAATAAAAAAAACATTACAAATATATTATTGCTATGGCGGTATTATACTTACGCAGTATCTTAGGCAAAGCTATTATTGACATTAACTGTCTTGTCTGTCTAATAATCTTTGATCATAATTTGTAATATTCAAGTAAACGTACTAGATGTCGCTACTGAGCTTTTGACAAATACGGGACAAATAGTTTCTATGACGCGCCTCGTCTATCGGTAGAATATAAGTCAATGTTCACGAATGATTCATTCGCGAATAATTTATTCGTGAATAATTTTCTCACGAATTATTTATTTATGATTTATTCGTTATTCTGAATAATGTTTTTGCTTGGTACTTCATAAAACTTGTGGGTCAGTAAGGACCTTGATTCGAACCCAGGGCGAGTACTTACTCCAAATTCTGTATTGGGTAGTTGTTACCTGGGGCTTAAGGGGATACCTCGAAAAATTTGGATTTTTTAAAAGCCTACATATCATAAATTACTAAGATTAGGTAGTCCATTTTCAGATATGTTTTAATTGATGATATAATTAACAATTTTATGAATCAAAATACATGATTACGCCACTTTGCCTTAACAAAATACAGTCCAAAGTAGCAGCTGTTAAGTTTTTTAAGAACTCAGAACTCCTAACTTACCCCGTGTAGACACTCAAGATTAATTTGACATAAACATATTTTTAAATATTATTTTTTCGCGAGAAAAAAACAAGAAAAAGTAAATAGTACGATGACAATAAAATAAAATATGGTTTGGCGCTTATGTTGTTTTATTTTGAGAAGCGCATGGGCCATCCTATCCCATTCTTGTACGTTACGGCCATATAAGCTATCTCATTGGGGGCGTTCCCGTCAGACGGCCGCGGGCCTTGGTGGACGACGGATCTGCGCTCGACGTTTCGAAATTCTAGCCCGCCGATTATTTTTTTACGTAATTTCAAATTTACGTAATTCTTATTATTTTAGGTGGTACTCTTTTTTGATTGTACATTTTAATTTTTTTACATATATTTAAAAAATAAATAGCAGTATATATTAATTTTTAAGTTCATTTTTAACTAGCTAAGTTACCAAAATAAAAGAGAAAGGTCATTGACTTACGTATAAGCGCTCAACGAAATTAGTCGAAGGGAGCGTAACATTTTATACATTTTTGCCTCGTAATATAATTACGACGCTGAAGTCTCGGGTTCGAAACCGGGTCATTTTACTTTTTGTTTTTTTTTTTTATTTATCCGAAATGTTCCTAATCGATATTTGAAAGAACCATCGTTCCGAAAAAATGTAAATATTCTCAGAAAAAAGAATATGTGATCCGCATTTTCATTGATTTTTTTGTTATTATTCCCGTGAAATTTTATACATTTTTGCCTCATAATATGATTACGACGCTGAAGTCTCGGGTTCGAGTCCGGGTCATTTTAATTTTTGTTTTTTTGTTATTTATCCGAATGATTCCAAATCGATATTTGAAAGAACCTTCGTTCATGAAAACATGAAAATATTCTCAGAAAAAAATGTGGTCAGCATTTTTATTGATTTTTTTGTTATTGTTCTGATTGGTTTCTAATTCGATATCTGAGAGACTCTTCATTTCCATAAACTAAATTCAAGGTCAGAATTGGTAATTCTGTGTCAGCCCATATATGTCCCACTGCAGGGCACGGGCCTCCTCTACAATCGAGAGTACAATTGAGAGTAGTTAGGCCACCACGCACTTGGGGCCCTACTATATAAATCCAAAGTTCGAATCTTCGTGACGTTTTTCGTTTCGAAACCTACTATGTAACACGAAATTCGAAACTTCGGATCGAAGAATGAATGATTCGAATATATCGGCAATCCGAACATTTACATTTTTATTTACTATATTCATCCGAAACGAAGTTCGAAACTTCGGACGAACGAAGTTTGTGACGATACGTATGTACCTACTCTATAAATGTTCGTATTGCCGATATATTTGAATAATTCATTCTTCGATCCGAAGATTCGGATTTCGTGTTACAGAGTAGGTTTCGGAACGAAAAACGTCACGAAGTTTCGAACTTCGTTTCGGATTTATATAGTAGGGCCCCAGAATTGACAATTGGCCGATTAATTTCAACTTTCAACTATTACCTGAGCTTGTAGATCCACGACTTGTAGACTGCCTCAGTGGCGTAGTTGTACTAAGGTACGGTTACAAAGGTGAGGCCTCGGGTTCGAATCCCGGGTAGGGCAAAGTGATATTGGATTTTTCTATTCATTATCAGCCCAGAGTCAGGAATTTGTGCCCGATATGGCGATAGGCTCGCCACCTATCACATCGTGGGACGGAACATACATGGCGAAATGTGGGTCTTGGCACCTCTGCCTACCCCTTCTGGGAAAAAGGCGTGAGTTTATGTATGTATGTATGTAGATCCACGACATACGAGAAATATGAAAATAAGGGATCCAACGTAATCCCTATGATATGGACATTGCGATCATTGTCATCGAATTAATTCGGTTAAAATAAATTTATTTCTCGTTGTATTGTTCTTTCAGTATATATTATCATTATTTTTCATCTGATATCACAATATTTCTTGTTGCTAGCTCCTATAATATGAAGGCTACGCGATATTCCCACCAAGGACGCACCAACTTTTATAATCAATTGAATTTACTTATAACTTTTAATCGGGTTTTGCCCAATAAATATATTAATAGTGAATTAAATAGAAAAACCTTTTACATATTATTCCGTTTCACTAAATTCAAAGTCAGAATTGAAAATTATGGTCGCCATTTTGAACTTTTTTGCTTTTGATTCGATTGATATCTAAGTCGATATCTAATGGTTCCTTCATTTGAATGAGTAAGTCAGAATTGATAGTTGAGGCCGCCATTTTGAACTGTTTTGTGTCTGGTCATGAACTGGCCATCATAATATTGTGATATTTTTCAAAACCATCCAGTATAATACCATTAGAAAAATAGTACCTTTCGGGAGCACCTCTATCAATAGACAGATGAAGACACAATCCCACCAAAAACATCCTGTAAAAAATTCCAAGTCTCGCAGCTCAGGGTTTCTACCTAAAAAAATTGTGAGATGCTACATGCATATACCGATACCAAGTCGATTAATTTATTTAGTCCTTGCGTAAGGGACCTTCTGTATAAAGTTATTACGTAAGCTATTATCATATACATATTAAAAATTCTTTACGTTATAAATAAATGGATCGCCTTGGCCATCGCATGAAACCATAATGTATCGTACAATTCATACATAATGCTGCTGGATGGCTGAATTTTTTTACAGGATGTTTTTGATGGGATCTCACGTCTTTTTTTAGAGTCCTACTTTTTTTTCTTTTCGGTACTTTTTACTTCTAGAATATCACCAACAATTTTTCATAAAGCCTCTGTCTTATAGTTTTTTTCTTATTTTTGTAGGTGTCAATTTATCACAAATATCACGGATTTGATTATTAATATTCTTTCTTTCATGGTAATTGATATTTTGGAGCTATTTAGTCTATTTATTTGCAAGTTTTTCTTCGTTATGTCTTTCTAGAGGAATTTTGTACAGTTCATGGGCTGAATACACCCTTTCCCTCTCAATACCCTCTCCTGTTATGCCTTTTATATACTAGGTATCTCAAGACTGCTACCGAAAACAAGTCGGGTGGTAGTTTTAGTGAGTACAAACACAATGCAACTAAAAATTTCGCAAAGAAATGCGACAATTATGTTTTATGATTTTTTAAATATCGTCATTTTTGGGTGGTAAATCCATAGCTTTTGCTAAAATAATAATTTAAACTCTTTTATACCTTAGATTATTTAAAAATAAAAGGGTATACACTATTATTTAGGGAAAAATGTATTTACCACCCAAATATGGTCATAGGAAAAAAATATTTAAAATAAAATTGTCGCTTTTTTTTTGCAACTTTTTCTATTGCATTGTGTCTGAAGTCGCTTAAACTACCACCCGGCTTCGTTTTCGGTAGCAGTCTTGATATACCCTGTATAAATAAAATTGAAGTGTCTGTTTTAAGAGTGAAAATAAAAAAAAAATGTCCTACTACATATCGTTATATACACGATACCTGTGCCGAAAATGATATTTAAAATTTTTTTTGTCTGTCTGTCTGTTTGTTCCGGCTAATCTCTGAAATGGCTGGACCGATTTGACGGGACTTTTTTTTTCAGGTAGCTGATATAAGAAGGAGTAACTTAGGCTACATTTATTTTAGAAAAGTTATTTTCTGTCTGTTTGTTCCGGCTAATCTCTGAAATGGCTGGACCGATTTTGACGGGACTTTTTTGTCAGGTAGCTGATATAATAAGGAGTAACTTAGGCTACATTTATTATAAAAAAGTTCTTTTATTTTAGAAAAATAAAGTTTTTGTTAAATTCCACGCGGACGAAGTCGCGGGCACAGCTAGTTATATTCTAAATTTAAAGGTTCTATGTCTGCTAGAAGTGCCTTAGACTTTTGATGATCGGTCAGTCAGTTAGTGAGTGACAAAATTAAGAAAGTTTGACTAGTTACAATTCTTAAACTAGTGGTTCAAATTGAATGAAATTTTAAACATACCGTGTTTACACAATGCCTGCTTAGTAACTGAAAATTCAGGTTTCTTGCTTCGTTTAACCACAACGAAGTTATGGGGGGTTTAAAATGATCTGAATTGCTTCTAGAAAAGGATGGTACGACTGTGCCACTTTTTAGCTCGACTTGGTGGGGGCATTGCCGTGCCCCCAGATTTAGAATATTTTTTTATACGAATCTATTTTATATGTCACTGAAAGTCTATATCTATACTAATATTATAAAGCTGCAGAGTTTGTTTGTTTGTTTGAACGCGCTACTCTCGGGAACTACTGGTCCGATTTGAATGATTCTTTCAGTTTTGGGTAGTTCATTTATCGAGGAAGGCTATAGGCTATATATCATCACGCTATGACCTATAGGAGGAAAGCAGTAGTGATATTTCTAGCAAATACGAGGATATTTTGTTCGTTTTTCTTGGTCCGATTGGTCAATATTCTAAACTGATAGTCAGAATTAAACATTTTGACCGCCCATTTTTAAACGTGTATGCACCCGGGCGGACCCTGGCCCGATCGCTAGTATTACTATAAAATTAATATTTACAATGCTTTTCATAAAACAAAAAGCAAAATAATTGTAATTGATATCAAATAATTTTCGCCGAAAAATTTGTCTAGCGTAAATAAAAGAAACATTGTTAAACAAAAATTATCCCTATTTGGTTGTAAAGAAGGTTCAAACTGGAACGGGCGGGTGTGATCGCCGTCATTCTCGCGCCAAGCGCATAGCAATAATAATAAGAGCGTGAGCGCGGTGTGACCGCACAGTTCCAAAATCAATAATAATTATTTTATGTGGAATTTAAACAATAATCTAATGTAATTACTTATCGTTTCCGCTCTGTGTATATACTTCAGGAATACCTAGTCAGTTTAGTTTGGTTGTTATTACAAAATTCAAATTATTTCACACATTTTTGTTATATTTACAGTTGTATCGTAAGTCAAAAACACAAAACAGCAGAACTAAGAATGACATTCTTTTATAGGCGAAAGTCAGTGGTCAAATGAAGTAGAAACAAATAAATCATCGCTAGGCGCAATGCCTTTGGCGGCATTTATCAAAGGGCGCCTAGGCGATTAGCGCTTCACACTAGTAGAGTGAGTGACCGGCAAACAATTGATACCTATCTTGTATTTATACAGATATTATGTAAATGTTTTTGAGGTTTTCGTAAAGTAATAGTTTAAAGTTCGTGTTTTACCACTTAGATTATAATAGATTTTTTTTCAATACAAAAGTATGATAAACAATATATAGGCATACTAGCTGTCGGGCCCGGCTTCGCCCGGGTGCAGATAGTTTTTGAGTCCAATCCACATCAAGAACATATTATTTCGCGTGTCTACTAACTATATTTCCCGCGTGCCGTCGACTATATTTCCCTTTCGTAGGAGAGGGACATCCCGTGCCAACAATTTGAATTTGAAAGAGTAGAAAATATGTATATTTGGTTTCCTGACTCATCCCACGGGAACACTACATTTTTCGGGATAAAAAGTAGCCTATGTGTTAATCCAGGGTGTCAAGCTATCACTATACAAATTTCATCAAAATCTGTTGAGCCGTTTTTTCATGAAGAGTAACAAACTCCATACATACATACAAACTTTCACCTTTATAATATTAGTAAGGATTGTCAGAATCATACGGATTATAAATATACATAGGTCTACCATTATTTGTTATTACTAATGTCTAATAATACCAGTAGATAATATTTAATCGGGAATGTGCGCCAGTATCGCAGTGCCACGCGCTGATGCGGCAACTTTCGTTAACACACGGCCCCAAAATGCTGCGAATATTTTTCGAGGTAGGCTCTTAATTTGTTCTTAGTATGTTGTGGAAACATCGCAAATGCCAATTACGGTAGTGGCCGAGAAATGATTAGAGGCGGTGAGGTAAGGTATGGAGGTAATTTGGTTTACTAGTTGGTTCTAGAGATACTAAACTTAGTGAGGTGGGTGAAGAAAGAACCAAGGCGCAGCTATTCTATTATTTATTATTTATTAAATGCTTATATACAAAGTATAAAGGCGTGACTTAATGCCTGAGGCCTTCTCTCCCAGTCAACCTTTGGGTGGTGCCAGAGAAATCAAAGTAGGCGCATATTTACTTCTCTATCAAGGGAAATGCCCATTTTTTCATAGTGTCTTGGTCCTAAGAACGAACACTTACCAATGGGGTTCTTTGGGTCTTATTTTCAGAATAAGGGTTAGAACTATTATCAAAAAAATACATTAAAAATTATGCCATTGTCTTTTTAAGGGAAGAAAAAGTAAGAAATCCATAACATTTTCAACTTATCTGTTTTAAACAATTTGACAAACGAAACATTTTTTTATTGCTTTGTATTGCAAAACGAACATGCGGTTCGCCTGGTGGTAAGCGATACGACCGCTCATGAACGGTGCCAAAACCAAACAATACCTTGAAATGCTTGGCATTTCACTGCACTCGCCATCCTGAGCCATAAGATGTTAAATCGCAATATGTCCAGTAGTTCTCCTCATATGGTGGTAGGTCCTCTCATATGTGAGAGGCTGCCTGGGTTGGGTACCACCGCAATGTCTATTTCTCCCGTCAAACAGCAGTTTAAATGCACTGTTGGGTTTTGGATTGAAGGACATTGTAGCCAGAGTAACTACTGGACATATTGAGACTTAACATCTTGTGTCTCAGGATGGCGATCGCAGTGGAATGCCAAGTATTGCTTTGTAATTCAAGGTGTTGTTTGGTTTTGCTACTGTTCATGAGTGGTCGCATCGCTTACCATCAGGCGAACGGCATGCTCGCCTTGCCATTCAATGCAATACAAAAAAGGTTTACCGCTAATGTATGGTTGCTTTATACTTATTTAGTTCAGGATTTTACTGTTCCCATGTTTCTCCGCCACAGTGTGAAATTAGTAGAGTCCATTTATTAATTAACGTTACCAGAAATAAATAAATTCAATCCAATAAAACAATAATTCTCGAAGGTAACAGGAATTTTAAAATTGTAAAAAATCTAGTTAATATATAATTAAGATGATGATTTGATTGATTCGTATTTCTGTTTGAATTTGTCTGCTTAGCCCACGGTGGGCATTACCCTTTGTATAGTTTGCACCACACACTGTCAATGGCAAATATAAATTAGTGACGTAGACAATTTAATATTTCACGATAAAGAATTCCCCACCAACAATAACAGAAAAAAATAGTGTATGCAGTGGGTGTATACATGTCCAGTTGCGATTATTAGTTTTTTAAAGGCGTTTTCAAATAAAATATGTACCGAGTATAATACCGATTATTCACTCGTTTATTTTATTCTTATTCGAATAACGAATAAAAAAAGTTATTCGTTATTCGAATAATTTTGGTTCGAATAACCTATGTTATTCTTTATTCGAATAACGAATAAAAAAAAATATGTGGGGCATTCCACGCGAAGCGGACAGGTAAAAAATCTCGATGTTTCTGATTTCAGAAATATTTGAGTATGTTCTACCTATATATGTCCTTGATTCGTGTATCAAATATTTTTCTAATATAGTGACTGGTTAAAGAATTAAGGACCTTTGAAATTTTGCCAACTGGTGGGCATACAGTACTTCAAAGCCGATTATGTAGTCATCTGGATTTAAAACTTCATTTAATGAGCTTTTTAATTGCATTTTTAGATACGAAAATAAATTGTTTTTTTTCCATATTTTTTTTTATTTTATTTTTTTAACTTCGATTTTCACAAACTTAGACCATTTCGATTTTTTTTATATTTTTTATGAAAATAGCTAGTATTGTATAGAACATCCTTGCCAAGTTTTATTATGGGTTGAGAAGTGGTTTACGAGCTATACTGGAAATATGCGCCGCACCGCGCCAAACGCCCGTCACGTGCGTGAGCTTGCAGACATTATTTCTTTAGTACTTTGATATAATATTTAAAATAAAACGAATTATTTTTATGTGACTAACTACAAATTTATTTACAGGCTTTTACAACTTTAAATGTCACACTGTTACTTGTGCGTGTTACCATAACACCTTCAGTAGTAGGATTGAAGGCATGATATTTTTTGTGCCTGGTATTGTCGCTGCCGACTCAAATCTGCTTTTGAATGACTCTTTTCGAGCATAGAAAATGTGCGTTTGTGGAATTGATTTTCTCGCCCAATGATACAAACGCTCAGCTGTGCTATTGCTTCGTTTGTAGTCTTGGGTAGTTCGCGAACGACCTAGGTGGGAAGAGCGCTCCTTTAGGAGAACTATGCGAACTAGTTCATTGAAAATCCCGCTCTTAGTTCTTTTTATATTTCTTTTAGCGTCCACTTTACTAGACAGTGGCGCTATGTTTTCGATTATTTCGATAAAAGATTTTATGTGCCATAACAAAAAAGTCAACTTTAATTCATACTTTTCAAGTATTCTAATATAATTACACATTATACTAGGAACTAGCCTAGCTGTTGACTAATCATTAATATAAATTATTTTATTTTTCATTATTTAAATAAAAAATCTCATATTACATAAATGGACGTGTAAAATTGTCATGTAATACTTTGTATTTTTTAAATAAAAATAAACAAAACTTACAATAAACATAACTATATTTTTTTCTTTATTTATTGTTCTTACTAAATTATTTCAAAAAAAGAACTAATGAACTAATAGAGCGAACTAGTTCATCCTTGGATTATGAACTAAATTGAGCGCTCTCTGTAGTGACCGGTTAGGCCCAAGCCTATTCGTTTGACGCCGATTGTAGACTAACTCGAGTCGCTAGACGTTTTTAAGTTGCCCCCAAGGCCATCACATAGCCCTTTGCCGTGAGCAGTGGCATGAAAATGAAATTCTGCTTCTTACCAAAATCTGTTTAAAATAAAACAGCTAGTCTACAATCGGCGTCAAACGAAGCAATTGCACAGCTGAGCGTTTGTACCATTGGGCGAGAAAATCAATTCCACAAACGCACATTTTCTATGCTAGAAAAGAGTCTTTCAAAAGCAGATTTGAGTCGGCAGCGACAATACCAGGCACAAAAAAATATCATGCCTTCATTCCTACTACTGAAGGTGTTATGGTAACACGCACAAGTAACAGTGTGACATTTAAAGTTGTAAAAGCCTGTAAATAAATTTGTAGTTAGTCACATAAAAATAATTCGTTTTATTTCAAATATTATATCAAAGTACTAAAGAAATAATGTCTGCAAGCTCACGCACGTGACGGGCGTTTGACGCGGTGCGGCGCATATTTCCAGTATAGCTCGTAAACCACTTCCCAACCCATAATAAAACTTGGCAAGGATGTTCTATACAATACTAGCTATTTTCATAAAAAATATAAAAAAAATCGAAATGGTCTAAGTTTGTGAAAATCGAAGTTAAAAAAATAAAATAAAAAAATATGGAAAAAAACAATTTATTTTCGTATCCAAAAATGCAATTAAAAAGCTCATTAAATGAAGTTTTAAATCCAGTGGTTTAATTATTTTAATCAATAATTTTATGACTACATAATCGGCTTTGAAGTACTGTATGCCCACCAGTTGGCCAAAATTTCAAAGGTCCTTAATTCTTTAACCAGTCACTATATTAGAAAAATATTTGATACACGAATCAAGGACATATATAGATAGAACATACTCAAATATTTCTGAAATCAGAAACATCGAGATTTTTTACCTGTCCGCTTCGCGTGGAATGCCCCATTTATTCGTTATTCGTCATTCGAATAAATTTTGCCCAACTCTGTTAATACGTGATGCAAAAACTTTGGACCCCTTTTTACGAAAATTGCGCGGACGCAGGAGCATAAAATTTGGCACACTTGTAGTTTATGTGTAGGAGAAGTGCAGAACGCAAATATTTTTCAATAATAATGCTTATAAAGTACATTAAATCAAAAATAAAACATTACACACACTACCATGCATTTCACACACACATACATACACAAGTATTTGTACACGCATACATACTCTGGTGTCAAATTGTTTCTTTTCTTTTTCATTTTGTTCTTCTGACATAGACATATAAAAAAAAAGGTTTTATTAGCCTCATTTATTATAAAAAAAAGATTTTAATAATAATGCATAAAAAGCACATTATATCAATAAATAAAACATTACACAAACCAGCATGCATTTAACCACATTTAACACACGCATACACAAGTATTTGTACACGTATACACAAATCAAATTCAAATTGTTTCTTTTTTTTATTATAGACATAGTTGAATGTCAAACAGAAAAGTTTGTTTACTGTGGTTTTATTGAATGTCAAACAGAAAAGTTTTATTTGACGAATACTATGTGAAATACTGAGCGCTTATACAAATTGTGTAGCAGTAAGATACATTTAAATGTACACGGACTATCATTATATGCATAAAGAAAGTTCTGTAGCAGCAATCTGCAATAACAACATTCAGGTACAAAAAAAAAATTATCTATTGCTGGTTCAAAGCAATTATTGTTGTGCACGACACGAACTAACTAACTTTAGTTAAAAATAAAGAATTATTCCTCAAGCGTTTTAATTTTCCCAAACCTCACACTATGTGCCTACTGCGCATGCGCAGTGCGGCTTCCGAGGAGGTGAGGGGGCTGGGGGACGCCACGGTCACGTGGTACAAGCGGGCGGGGTGTCGTGGAACAAAACTGTCCGCACCCAAAACCCAGCCCGCATTCACGCCCCGGGAGTCCTTAGGGATGGGTGCATGGTGTGAGGGGTTGCGCGGGGATGAGCCCCACATTGTTGTATGGAAATTGAGATGATTGTAAGGAAAATGTAAGAACAATTAAGATATAAAGATTCTTTATATCTTAATTGTTCTTACAGAAATCTTTATAGAGCCTCGGCTAGGAGGGGTGAGCGTGGACAGAGAAAGGATATAAAAGAGGGGCGGTTTGGCCGTATCGGCAGCTTCGCGCCGGGCCCCGCCAGAAGAGGACCTCTCCAAAGGAAGACAAGAAATGAACCGCTGCTCCACGCTCGCCCGCCCCTCGCTCGCTCGCCCGCAGGCCCGTCAGCCGTTGAAGAGAATTGGTGTTTTGAAAATTGAACCAAAATCCCTGGGAAATCTATCACGCACAATTGTAGTTTACGATTTCAGTAATTGCATATACTTCAGGATAAATAAGTGATATTGAGAGATACGTACATTTAAAGGTGCACTAATTATCAGAATAACAACATCATCATACAAGTAAAAACTTTTTTTGACGTGACAACGTCTTAAATTAGGTTGCGGCTGGGAGTCACTTATGAAAAAGTGTAACGCCCGGTAACGTAACGGTGCGCGCGCAGCACTAGAGAATTATTTTTCAGTTTCACCCACTTTTTTCCAAAATTGTCCCATAGCCCCCCCCCCCCCCCCCTGCCTTCCCCCACCCTTATTCCGAAATAGTGCCTATTAGCCTCCCCACGAAACCTACCCCCCCCCCCCTCCCCTACCCCCACCCCGAAAATTTACCTCACCCCCCAATCCTATCTCGGCCAACATAGGTCGTAGACCCACCGAGTTTGGTATCCTCGGAACCGTCTTGGTGAGGGCTACAAATTGACCCCGCCAGAAATCCCAAATTACGCAAAAAATTACCCCCCCAAAAAAAAATATTTTACCTCCAAAAAATTAATTTAAGTTAGCCTCCCCACGAAACCTTCCTCCCCCCCCCCCCCCTCCCTTACCCCCACCCCGAAAATTTACCTCACCCCCCCCCAATCCTATCTCGGCCAATATAGATCGTAGACCCACCGAGTTTGGTATCTTTGGAACCGGCTCGGTGAGCTCTACAGATTGGCCCCAACCAAATCCCCAAATTCCTCCCTCTCTCCCCTAAAATATTTGTCCAGGCATAACTCCGTCATTTCTTAAAGTAAACCCCCCGTGTTTGGAGTCAGAGGAATCGTCTTGACGAGCTCGACAATCGAGAGCAGGCAAAGTACGATTTTTCTTATTGACGTGACAACGTCTTAAATTAGGTTGCGGCTGGGAGTCACTTATGAAAAAGTGTAACGCCCGGTAACGTAACGGTGCGCGCGCAGCACTAGAGAATTAGGCGCATTGAATCGGCGCATGCTTGTGTCTCTGTCTTTGTCTTTCTCGAACGTTCTTGGCGTTGGAAAAACAAGAAAGCGTCACAATACAAGTTCACACGTGTGGTTAAAGTATCGTCAGCTGTGTCTGTAGTGAAAATATGGAGTGCTTAGATTCGTCATTACATGTACAATGTTTTAGTAAACAAAATATATTTCTATAGTTAAAATTTGTGCAATTCTTATTTTCATTCAATTCCTTGTTCCTATTGTGCAATTTAATTATATTCATATCAATAAATATTCTACCGAGAAAAAGACGTTGTCACGTAAAATCTTCGCCCGTAAAACCGACTTTTATCTTCTTGATTTGGTCGAATTTCGACCACTGAAATCAATTTGCAACAACATTCTTCCTACATATTTGTATTTGTAATGTATTCGAATAGTTTATGCCTATTTGGTCGACTGATATGAATGTCCCTTGAATAATCTATATCTAATATAGTGCGTCTCTCTCACTCGACGGGCAATTTTTATGCGCGGAAATGAGACATACGATTAAAGAGCTCACCGTGTATTTTAACGAGCTCTAAAATATATTTAATCCAATAATAAATAAAAGATCTATATTATTGGCATTATTCTACAATATTATATCACTTACGCTGTATTCTTTAATTATATTGTGACTTCAGTGCCCCCAGCAGGAACATTTGGCTCTATAGTATAGTAATCGTAATCGTAATAGTAAAATTTTGTATGGGAATTTGAACAGCGGCACTAATTTTTTTGAACTAAATTATGGCAGCGGGAAACGTTTACGACACTATAGTATGGTAATCGTATAGTCTAGCAATAGTTTTACTATACAAATGTATGAAAAGTGGTAGCACGAATAATTTTTGACGTATAGTATCGTTGTAGTAATAGTATAGTAATCATTGTCACGATACTATTACTATACGATACTTCAAACTGTTCCTGCTTGGGGTACAGAAAATTTTGCTGTCAGTTTGACGGGGAAACATCAAAATATATTACATAGAAGCTCAGCATAGAAGCGTAGACAGAAAATATTTAGACGAATTGATATGATTGTAGCATTCACACAAGAAGAGTAACAACTTATGTCTATGACGTGCTAAGAAACAAGACAGAATGATAATAATTCTTGTATCACGGCGCGTGCCTAATTTTTGCTAAAGAGATTTTGACAGTTGACAACGTAAAGTGCAGTTTTATTGAATTAATTTACATATTTTGTGTTAAATGGTATTATTAATCAGGTGATAATAATCGAAGTACAAGTGACGAACAATATTTTTAAAAGTAAAAGTGAGACGGTGTAGCGTTATTGGGTGTAAAAGTAATAGTTAAAAGGAAAATACCAGACGTGTCTTTTCATACGTAAGCTTACCACGATTAATTCATCACTAACTATTTAATGTATATTATATCTGTATCAGCCCATATACGTCCCACTGCAGGGCACGGGCCTACTCTACAATCGTAATCGATTGAGAGTGGTATATTATATACACCTACATTACTTATTTTCGCGCTTATTCTTTCAAGTTATAAGTAAAATTATTGATATTTAAAAATTGTAACCGATACAATTCTCAGTTCAGTCACAGAATACTAACAGAAGTCAAGCTTGTGTATGTACTTCACTTTTGTTGCTACACTCACACTACGCTCGGCGTTCGCGCAAGGGTTGTTAACTCTGGCTTATGCGAAAACTCGTATCGTGTTAATAGCACTCGTATCGTTTGATTGAATTTTTAAATAAAATATATAAAACACAATAATACGATAAATATATTTTAATTTTATTTATGAACTCGCTGAGAATGTGTATGTCATTATTCTATGTTTTTTAATAATATATGTTTTTTTTTAAATGAAATTTATATTCAATTATTTTAATCTGGTGTTTTATATACAAGTGTAATATACTGGGTATCTCAAGACTGCTACCGAAAACGAAGCCGGGTGGTAGTTTTAGTGAGAACAAACACAATGCAACTAAAAACGCGACAATTTTTGAAATGTCGGAATTTTTGGGTTGTAAATCCATAGTTTTTGCTAAAATAATAATTTAAACTCTTTTATACTTTAGAGTCCTTATAAATAAGGGTATACACTATTATTTTAGGAAAAAAATGAATTAACCATCCAAATACGACCATAGGAAAAAATAACAAAAAAAAATCGTCGCTTTTTTTTTCAACATTTTCCGTTGCAATGTGTCTGAAGTCACTAAAACTACCACTCGGCTTCGTTTTCGGTAGCAGTCTTGAGATACCCTGTATTTTATTCATTTGCTCCATCTTTGCACAAAACATCTCACTATTTGCGTGCCCGAAGCGGGTGACACTCGCGCGCGCTGTGGTCTCGACTGGTTTGAAATATCGTGGTGAACGCTGTCTTTGTGTGCGTTGATTTAGCGCGCTTTGTATGGAGCTTGACTTCTGTTAGTTTAGTATTCTGTGGTTCAGTGTTGCCAATAGATTATTACCCGTACGCAGTGGAATGCATTTTGTAGTACAGTGTTTTGTTCTCGCGTAGACTGTATCTTAATAAACGAATATATTGTGAAACGTGATTTCATGATAAAATAACGAAGGCGGATATTGATAATTTTTCAGTTTTCCTGTAAATGACCACATCTGTCAAAAGTCTGAATTTTAACTACTGGACGTTCTCAGTGGACACCATAATCATGGTCGAAAATGTGTAGCAATCATTTTGAAAAAAAAAACTTACTCGACTGTTTCTTGATGCTGTCCTAATACTGGTAAATTGTAATTATTCTTTAGGTAGCAGTAATTCGTAGACAATTTACTTATTTACTAACATGGTATTACGTTGTTTCAGACATGGTAATCCTACACCTAAGCGATTTGAATTATTGTGTACCTAATTGTTGTTTTTTAGTACATAGCAATAACTTCCTTCAGTTTACATGAACCATTAAATATAGAAAGTGATAATAGTTTTTGAAATGCTGTGAGTGTAGGTAATACATAAATTTAAATCATAATATTGTATGGATATATTATTTTAATTCTGATCAGTACAGTTTAAAATAGTAGAGTATTAACATAAATAGACTATGTCAATAATGAAATTATATTTAATAGAGGTAGTATAGTATATAGGCTTTTTAAATTAATTTGAACAAAATTTTACCCTCTTGCTTGTAGACATCCTGATGCTCTACAACCAACGTCCAACCACGTCAATGTAGGATATCTCCAAATCGTAAAGAATCATCAATAGTAAATGTAAGAATTCATACACTTACGCAGCTATGTAAGTGAATGTATGGACTATGTACATAGTTGCGCGGGAACGCTGCGTCACACCATGCTTTCCATATTATTTAAACGACGTGCGGTAAGTGACTCCTGCCTGACCCTCCGGTGACCGAGCCAATGTCACCTGTCCTCGGTGTTCCCTGCTGGCTACCAGATTATGGCCAGATAACCATTACAAAAATATTGTAGTTTTATGACATGCTGATGATTGACAATAAGCGTCATCAGCGCTAAATCTAAGTGGTTAGTCAGAATTGAATATTTTGGCTGCCATTTAAAAATTTTTAGTTACTGCCCCGATTGCCCTCGAATTCGATATCTAAGCGAACATTTTTTTCGATATCGATAGAATTGATTACTTTAGCATTTTTTACCTTTACGTGTAAATTTAATGCGCTATTTATGTAAAAAATTGTACCGTTGCCCTTACTCAGACTATCGAAATTTAAAGTAAAATTTAAATACATAAATAATACGTTTACAAAGTGGTTAAAAAAAAGCACAATGTTTTTATGGGCAGGAATTTTGATATTTTAACAGCATATCGACAGTTCCCCAAAATCCGAATGTCAATAAAGGGGCATGCCCACTCCCCATACAGATGTCGGCCCCAGCTGCCCACGTTTCAAAATACACTCAAATTATTATATACAATGTAGTAAATAACTTTTAAAAGGATTGGATGCAATAAAACTTGGGGGTTCGAAGGAAAAACACTTTTTATTTTCTCCTTACTCTAGTTTTTACAACGTTGTTGTCATAGTTTTCATTAAACCATATTGTGTATTCACATTTGCGATACTTATTTTATTGACGTGACAACGTCTTAAATTAGGTTGCGGCTGGGAGTCACTTATGAAAAAGTGTAACGCCCGGTAACGTTACGATGAGTCACCGAACGAGAGAGAGGCCCGCCGAATGCCTTGCGTCTCTCTCCCACTCAATTTAATTATATTTTTTTTCAGTTTCACCCACTTTTTCCAAAATTGTCCCATAGCCCCCCCCCTGCCTTCCCCCACCCTTATTCCGAAATAGTGCCTATTAGCCTCCCCACGAAACCTACCCCCCCCCAATCCTAGCTCGGCCAACATAGGTCGTAGACCCACCGAGTTTGGTATCCTCGGAACCGTCTTGGTGAGGGCTACAAATTGACCCCGCCAGAAATCCCAAATTACGCAAAAAATTACCCCACCAAAAAAAAATATTTTACCTCCAAAACAATTAATTTAAGTTAGCCTCCCCACGAAACCTTCCTCCCCCCCCCCTCCCTTACCCCCACCCCGAAAATTTACCTCACCCCCCCAATCCTATCTCGGCCAATATAGATCGTAGACCCACCGAGTTTGGTATCCTCGGAACCGTCTTGGTGAGGGCTACAAATTGACCCCGGCAGAAATCCCAAATTACGCAAAAAATTACCCCCCCAAAAAAAAAAATTTACCTCCAAAAAATTTTTATATTAAATCTTATATGCTCACCGTAACATGAGCTTGCTTGTTTAACTTGTGTTTGTTGTGTTTGACTTGTAAAAATTACAGAGAATTGTGGTCACAGACCAAGTAGTACTAATTGTGGTTGTGGCAAATGTTGCCAACTGCCAAACCCAAGACACAAAATAACAATAACTCACCATTAAAAAAAAGACTTAAATTAACTGAATGTGGGATCAAGTCGGTTATACGACTGTTGGAAGCATTTATTTATTTCAGTGAATACTTAATGATTAGGTACTAGGTGTCTTTTAGGACAAGATTCTCTATTCTATTTCTGGAAATCATTATTTAGTTGGTTTGAATGCTTGTTATAGAAACATCACACAAAATCATCAGCTTTTAGAGAATTATAAAAAAATTACGAACTAAAATAATATATCACAACTACACCCAAATCCACAATTTTTAGGAGAAAATGAATAATTGGCAACTCTTTCATGGCGTATGATCTGGGAATGTATAAAACAAATAGTCATGTAACTGTTTTTCCGGTAGCTACTTTTTATTATAAAAATAATATTCCCGGAGTATTTCAGTAAACAAATGATACTATCATTGTGGATAAATTGAGTTATGATTTTGTAATAAAACGATAAAGTGGGCAGGTGCAGGGCCAATTTTGGGCATTCTCCTTTGAGACCAACTCAGTTATATCTGCCAACCCGCACTAGGCCAGCGTGGTGGACTATATGGCCTAACCACTCTCAATCGTACTTTCGATTGTAGAGGAGGCCCGTGCCCTGCAGTGGGACGGATCTGGGCTGATACAGAGAGTTATATCTACAAATTCAAATGGCAGCCACAGCTTTCAAATTTCGCTTTTAAAAGCATTCGAATCAATAATAAACTCATTTGCAAAAAAAACGGGCACCTAAGCAATGAACCATTTCAAATGTTACTATTGGTTTGTTTGATAATTATAGGTAGTTTTACTTTCACAATTTTGTAAATTAATAAGCAAATAATCGTTTTCGTCAGTATTAATGGGTTTTAATGCTAAAGTTCACTAGTAGTGTATGCTCGCTAGTAGTACATATGCTCGTGAAGTAAAAGTTAACAAAGATTTTTGTTTGTTTTTTCTTTAATAAAGTAAAAGCAGATAAATTTAGTATCGAGTGTGACCCCCTCTAGCTGAAATCACAGATTGAATTCGTCTGGGTATGCTAGCGAGGATATCCCGGATACTTGCTTGCGGAATACGTTCCCACTCCGCGGTAATCACATTCTTTAGCTCTCCGATAAAAATTGCGTCTTCGCCTAAAGCGGCCAATGCGGGTTGTACATGAGGAATTAGAACTTCCGTTATGTATCGATGTCCAGTCAGTGAGCCGTTTTCAATGAAGACTAACTCTGTACGATCCATTGAATTTATTCCTGTCCAAAACATAACAGAGCCCTCACCATAAGGTGTGATTTCTTCAAAACAAGCCTCTGCAAAGCGTTCTCCTCGTCTTCGTAGTACTCGCCGACGTCGATCTTCACCGAACAGAGATATCCTGGCTTCGTCGGAGAACAATACCCTATTCCAGTCTTCTTGAGTCCATGACTCACAATTTCGAGCAAACGTAAGCCTGGCAACTCTGTGCTCACGGAGTAACTTAGGGCCGCGGGCCGGGCGATGACTGCGTATATTGGCCGCGAGAAGCCTCCTCCTGACCGTCCATAGACTAATATGCACATTTCTTACTTCTTCGAGGTTGTTCTTAAGGTCCACATACGAAGACTTGCGATTTCTCAATGCGCGACTCACAAGAAAACGATCATCCCGTGGTTGGGTACATGGTTTTCTTCCAGAACCAGGCCTTCTCTCGACGGAACCGGTGTCTTGATACCGCTGCCAGGTCCTTTGAACCGTCGAGCGACTCACACTTAGCCTCTGAGCCACGAAGCATTGGCTGCAACCCTCTTCGAGCAGCGCAATAATTTTGGTAGCTTTTACCACTTTCTCTAACATTATTGAGACAGCTAAACAGCAATAAATGAAGCTTTGACAATTAAGAATATGAAATAAATTCATAAAAATTTACTAAAAGTTATGAAAACCGGTATTATCTTTTGGAACTTCGCACCAAAAATGTAGGATAAAAAGTGGTTTTCTGTAAAAGCGAGCATCAAACGAAAATTTGAATTTAGAACGTACTGTTTTAAACACCACGGCATTTTTAAAACCGGCCAGTAACATGTACAAATGATTGAAATTATTTTGGTACCGTATTTTTTTAAAGAAGAATTAAAATCAAAACCGCCCGTTTTTTTTGAGTGAGTGTATGTACATATTATTAAAAGTGATTTGAAGATTGAAAGTGATTCGCACCTAGAAAATATCAAACTGTGGGGTAATTTTTTTATCAAACGTTAACCCTAAATATTACGTATTTTTCAACTGACAGATTAGTTTTCTCTGCCAGTGGCACGCTAACTACGAGTCTATTAGTATTATCTGTCTACGCATAGAAGTTTATACAAAGAGGCATACTGCTGCGTAGCTGTCACGCGGCAGACTGATTCGTGTGCGGTGCATGCACCGCACTTGGGTGGGACACGTTTATTACAAAATACAAAGAACGTCTTATCTAGTGTGACATTGATATCGATGTAAATAATAGTTTTATTTCAATGTACACCTTTTCTTCTAATCCTTCATTTATCATAGTAATACGAAAGCTCAATTTATGTAATACACCCAGTTGATTAGGGATGAGACATACTTGCAAAATTAAATACCAGGGCTTCTAAGTACGAATACGTAAAAATACTAGGGTTCAAAACCAGGTTCTAAAATACTTAAAAGTATTTAGCTAGTATGAGTCGGCAACCCTTCGCGTCCCAGCCGCGGCGCAGCGTCTATAAAATACTTGCATAGGAATTCAATCCGTATTCCGTAACGAATAAGGAGCAACAATGCATAAATGAAAAAAAATACTTTGAAGTATTTTCTATTCACGAATACGATTGTGATTCTTATTTATATGAATTTAAGGATAGTTTTTCTATGGAAGTATTTTTATGTAATATAGTGTTTCAAGTTCTTCGTGCACCGACGCATAGCGGCGCCTAAATTTGAAAATACTTGCATAGGAATTCAACCCGTATTTGATGGTAAATAAAGAGCAAAATAGTATGAATAAAAAATACTTTGAAGTTCAAAGTATTTGTTATTGACAGATACGATTGTGGTTCTTATGTATATTAAGTTATGAATCGTTTTCCTATGCAAGTATTTCCATGTATAGTTTTCAGGGCTCTGTGCATATCGACGTATGGCAATACAGAAAATACTTACAAGTATGAAAATACTTGTATGAAAATGAGCAGAAAATACTTACAAGTATGAAAATACTTGTAAGTATTTTCTGCTCGTACCAGGGCGCCGTACTTCGAAGTGAATACCTGGTTTTAAAACCTGGTATCGTAAATACGTCTCATCTTTAGTTGATAACTTCGGTGACGTAATTGGTTCAACGCCGGCTGTGAAACGTTAGGCCGCGGGTTCAATACTCGCATCGAGATAAATGCTTGTGCAGTGCAGTGCTTGGACTATGTATGTGATAACTGGGATGTATTTATTTATTCATCAAAACTGCTAGTTTTGTGTACCGTTTCTTATTAAGCTCATGTTAATTACAAAAGAAGACAACTTCAACAATAGATTCAATATATTTTAATATTATAAAATCAAATTATACGTCGTCAGCTATTTACAATACCGGTCAGCTTTCATCTTGCTTCTTCTATCAAGTAGCGTTTCATGCAGGTTGCCCTCCATCTTAGCACGTTTTAGTTCCACCACACCACCATCATTCACTCGAAGCTTCTTGTCTTGGAATTTTTGGAACTTCTTACTGTAAAACAATTTGTTCAGCTTATATTAATAAATTCCGACATATTGAGTTGATCTTATACACACCAAAGCCGCCAACGCGATTTAACCCACGACAAGCCGGATAACTTTGTCGGCAATGGCAGCGGCTCCATAATATAATGAGATTTTTATACTTCAGTGGCGTAGTTGTAATATAGTATGGTTTTGTTTAAGTTGAGGTCTAGGGTTCGAATCCCGGATTGGGCAAAATTATATTGGATTTTTCTATTAATTATCCAACCAGAGTCAGGAATTGTGGCTGATATGGCCCGATATGTATTTTTATGGCTTTGTTGCCGTTATGACGTGCATAACGCTTGCATTGTCGAAATGTTATGTCGGCAGGCAACACATGCAGGCACTTGTTTAAGTACATCTGTATGTATTTATAAAGTCGTGAATAGCCAGCTATTTAAAATATTAGTCAATTCTGAATCCTTGGGCTGAAGTTAATCCCTCACTTATCCTAGTTTATTAATAAGGCCCAAGGATTTATAGTGTGCTGTGTGCCTATAGTAATAGTGATAATATCTATCCAGCATGCAATTATCAGCACTTACACATAATTAATTTCCACTTCATTCAAATCCCCCTGTTCCTCAGTAGGCAGCACTGTTTTGTTGACCTCCTTGGCTTTATTGCTCCGTATTGTGCAGAATTCATTCTCACCCGCAGTACTTGAACTTACTATCACACTATCATCTTCGGGATTTACAGACATGAACTTGTTTAATGAGCTGAGGATGGCAGTTTTACCTATAAGTTTTTGATTTGAATTAATTAAAATTTTCACACTCATACATGATTATACAAAAATCAACTTTGTAAACAGCATTCAAATATTTTATTGGAAGTATGTCATTTACAATAAAATATTGTATTTTTATGTATTTCATTATCTTCTTCTTATTAAAATGGTAGATGGCTCCCCCGTGGATTCGGAAATTTTGCCAATGTCAAGGTAAAGAGGTTAAGTTCGTAAATTATGATGGCTACCCACTAGCCAAGTTCGATATGAAATAAAAAAAAGCTCTGACCATATAATTATGAAATTAGTTACGTTAATGTATGTATTATAAAACAGCTATAAAACAGGAGCGAAAATGTGTTAACAATTTATGAAGTTATCCAAGAAGTTATCCATTGTTATCCATAAAATTATGTAAACATATAATAAACCGGTTCTTTAATATATATTATGTTATTTAAATTAGAAGAAAAAAGATTTATAAATACATGTTATTCAGTTTTATAAATTTGCACAAACTATAAATGAAACGAGAATAAACACATGTTAACATAAAAGATAAGTTTACTGGGCGGGGGACACTAGGTGGGCGAATTTCATATAAAGGGAATAGTACTCTGGGGCATTCCAGAAACATGTGTTCCAGGGTACCATTGTCAAGACCACATTCACACAGAGAATGATCGCGAATACGAAACTTGGCAAGAAATACCGGAGTACATACATGACCCAAACGCATACGGATAATTGTAGATGTAACTTTTTTATTTACATTTTTAAAAATAAAAGACCATGGCTTCTTTGGTATGAATGGTTGAATTGAACCGTAACGAATGCCTTTAACTAATCTGGTAGATTGCCTTATCTCATCCCAAGCTGCCATGAGATTGGATTTGGTGAAATATAGCAAGTCGCGGGAAAAACAATCCTTGTGAGTTGTCATTCCACAAGAAATGGCATTACGCGCACATTGGTCCACAAATTCATTATGGAATATGCCAGAATGGCTAGGAATCCATGCTAGTACCACTTGAATACCAGAAGTATGGGATTGACGTAGAGTATCTTTAATTTTTAGGGTGAGATAAAAAGAGTTTTTATTAAAAGGGGGCTTAAGAATGTCATGGAGGAGACTAGAGGAGTCTGAAAAAATGATGGACTTATTTATGCGGCGAGAGAGAATATACATAACTGCTTCCAATACAGCTATTGCTTCACCTATAAATATAGATGTAGCAGGAGGGCATTTATAGTTAAGAGTGACTTTTAATTTTGGGATCCATACAGCAGCTCATGTGCGTGGTGGCCTGTTGGTAAACGGACTAGACGCGACTGCCAACATGTTCACGGTGGTCGCGGGTTCGAATCCCAGGGCACACCTCTGACTTTTCGGAGTCATGTGTGTATTGATAGTCAATCACCACGCACTAAAACGGTGAAGGAAAACATCGTGAGGAAACCCGCATACCATAGCGATTTATTAAAAAAAATCTATGGTATGTAAGTCCGCCAACCCGCACTAGGCCAGCGTGGTGGACTATATGGCCTAACCACTCTCAATCCTACTGTCGATTGTAGAGGAGGCCCGTGCCCTGCAATGGGACGTATATGGGCTGATACAGATACAGACAGCAGCTCCAACAAATTCAACAGCAGGTAATTTTGAGGCATCCGTAAATAAGAGAATCCAGCCTTCCCAATTTTCAGAAAAAATCTATTAAACTGGGAATTAGCATTTGTCTCGTTTTTGTGAACCCCAAAGTTGAGAAGCACTTGAGATGATGATGGATGATGTAGGTAAAATGGCAAGGTGTACGGAACAGTCTGAATGAAGAGAATTTATGATAGCTGTTAATAAGGAGAAGAGCAGTTCTGTTAAACCAGTACCGGGAATTTTGGAACAATTGAGAAAGTGTATTTAATTTGTTATGTAATGGATGGGATGATAATTGAAAGGTTTAACAGAGATATCGATCACAAATAAATTGTCGACGGAGAAAAAGAGGGGGTTCCGAGCATTCTACCTGAAGGGCAGTTATGGGTGAAGTTTCATCGCACCACATATAATACGTAAGGATCTAGCTTGTAGTTGGTCCAAGATACGAAGAGCTAATTTATTACATGGTTCCAGTAAAAAGAGCCATAATCAAAATGGCTGCGAATAATGGCATTATATAATAATTTTTGGTTGTAAGGATGGGATCCCCATCGAACACCTGCAACTGCCCTCAGAACATTGATGCCCTTCACACATTATCAGATACAAATTTTAAATCGGGCACACCAGTCAGATTGGAGTCTAAGATCAAACCCAAAAATTTCACTTCATTATAAAAGCGAATACTTTCATGGTTAACTGAAGTAAGATTGGGGGGATGGATCTTTTACGGGAAAAGACTACAGCTTTACATTTAGGAATGGAAAGAGAAAGGCAATGATCTTGAAGCCACTGATTGAGATGATGCAGTGCAGAGTTTAATCTGTTTGCAGAATCTAGAAATGATTTCGAGGAAGTATACAAGATAATATCATCGGCGAATTGTAAAATATTCACAAAGGGGATTACTGATTTCTCTAAGTCAGCGGTGTACAAATTATATACAGGGTATATCAAGACTGCTACCGAAAACGAAGCCGGTGGTAGTTAAAGCGACTTCAGACACAATGCAACAGAAAAAGTTGCAAAAAAAAAGGACAATTTTTTTTTGTTATTTTTTTCTTATGACCATATTTGGGTGGCAAATACATTTTTTCCTAAAATAACAGTGTATATCCTTTTATTTATAAATAATCTAAGATATAAAAGTGTTTAAATTATTATTTTAGCAAAAACTATGGATTTACAACCCAAAAATGACGATATTTAAAAAATCATAAAAAATCATTGTCGCGTTTCTTTGCGAAATTTTTAGTTGCATTGTGTTTGTAGTCACTAAAACTACCACCCGGCTTCGTTTTCGGTAGCAGTCTTGAGATACCCGGTAGAATCGGGCTTAGAACAGATCCTTGGGGAAGGCCTTTCCATACCACTCTTGAGCTTTGAAAGAAGCCATTAAGACTAAAGACGACTGAACGTCCTACGAAAAGATTAAATATAATGTTTATCATCCTCGGCGGGATACTCAGCTGCAGAAGTTTCTGCTTGAGTAGGGGGAGATGAACATTGTCATAAGCAGAGCTTATGCTTTCTTCACAAGAAAACGCTAAACGGATATCCGTAGTGAAAATGCTCAAGTTATCCATAGTGAGAATTAGCTAGAAGTCCTCCGTTCTCAAGGATCCATTCTAGCCTATTTTTAATTAAATGCTCTAAGATTTTGCATAAGGTTGTGAAAAGGGCAATGGGTCTGTAGGAAGCAGCAAGATTAGGATCTTTACCAGGTTTATGAATAGGTAAAATAATTTGGGTTTTCCAAAATTCTGGCACGGTACTATAATTATAAATGTGGTTGATAAGACTAAGGAAGAAAATGTTAGAGGATTTTGTGGAGATTTAGTAACGAAAGAATAGGGAAAACCGTCAATACCGGGCGCAGAGTCTTGAAGCCTCTCCAAAGTGCAACAGAGTTAATCATATGATTATGGTTCATTAAACGGATCGGAAAAAGTAGAAGGAAGAAGGGTAGGAAAAAGTCCTCAGAAGGTGCCAAAGGAGGAGCTATATTGTTGATAAAATCATGAAGCCAAAGATCCATATTATTTGATGATGTATTTAAGAGGTATTGTATAGACCCACGAAAATTTTTATTTTTTCTCTATACTAAAGCAGATGGTGAACGAGGGGAAAGAGATTCGCAGAATCTGGACCACCCTTCAGCTTTCTTTTTAGCCAAAAATCTTTTTGCTTTCGCAGTCATCGTTTTAAATGTTAAGAAATTTTGAAGAGACATGTCCGACTTAAATCACAACTCGGCAGAGTTGCGAAGTCTAATAATCTTTGTACATTCATCATCCCACCATGGGAGGGACGAGATCTTACCAGAAGAATTTTTAAGAGGTATTGAAGAATCGGCAGCGGAAATAAGGGCACTAGAAAAGGAGTCGCACGTAGAGAGAAAATTGGTGCATGAAACGGGTTCCATAGAAGACAGAAGGCAATCAAGTTTATGACTGTAGCTATCCCGGTCTGCTTTGGAAAGTCTGTATTTTAGAAGAGGCCTCTCCTCTTAGGGATGAAGGAAATACTCGTATGCCATGTTGATACCAAAGGAAAGTGGTCGCTGCCATAAGAAAGCGGAAGGATTGACCAAGATAGAGATGGTGACAAGCCAGAAGATGCAAGGGTAAGGTCAACTGCGCTAGGACCTTGGGTGGGAGAAACTCTTCTTGTAGGTGAACCATCATTTAGGACGCATAAATTTAATTCGTCAATTAGGTCAAGAAAGGGTGACGATAGGGAATCATTGTAGGGAGATCCCCACAATGCGTGGTGAAGGTTAAAGTCACCCATTATAATTAGGGGGGAAGGAATAGAATTTAAATGACTTCGTATCTCATTGATAATATTAACATTGGGATGAGGAATATATATCGATACAAAAGACACATTTAGAGCCCTGACGGCAACTATTTGAAAAGATGAATTGTGGGGTAAGAGAGGGATTTGTGAGAATTTTACGAATCTCTTGACAAGGATAGCACAACCAGCCCAACCATCGTCCCTGTCATCCCTCAGGCAGGAATAGCCGGATAACTTAAAAGGTGAGTCCGGCTTCAACCATGTCTCAGAGACACCAAAAACGAGAGGATTGTGCTGATTGACCAGATGGATAATTTCGTTTTTTTTTTATGACGGATGCTTCTACAGTTCCATTGGAGGAGATTGTGAGCCATGTTGAATTTTAAATTGTGTAAATAACTGTTCCAGTAGGTAGAATATATTAGGGGGAAGGGCATCACTGAACTTAAATGCAATGTTTAGGAGAGCAGACAGAAGTAATTCTATCAGGTTTTCATTTGGGGAAGGGGAATAGCAAGGAATCTCAGGCTGGGTTGGGATAAGTGGGACTTGTGGAGGGATGGCACAACCATTAGGTAAAGAGGAAGAAGGGGTAGATATAATATTATTATGCGCAGTCATAGCGTAACCTTTTGGTCGGCTTGTACCAGCGCGACGTTCAACGAAAATTGTTTTTTTCCTTTGTGTTATTGGAGTGGAAGAAGGGGAAGAGGGAGAGGGAGAGGCAGCAGGTTTTGAAGGTAGTAAATTGGAGGATTTGGCTACCTCAACAAACGATTTTTTTACAGCACGGAATCTAAGTGAGGCTTCAGAGAAAGAAACATTCTCCTCTGACATGACTAATTAAATTGCTTTTTGACAGGAATGCTCTGGGCAATTAGGGTAAGTAGCCATGTGGGCCCCAGAACATAGAAGACATGTCGATTGATAGAGGCCTGGCAAGTAGACCCCGAGTGAGGTTGGGCACAGCGGTAGCAACGTGGTTGTGATAGGTCACAACCACGTTGCTACCGCTGTGCCCTACATTGGGATGCTACATGACCAAAACGACAACATTGGCGGCATTGTATGGTAGGGAGCTGATATAAGAAGACAGGCATAGAGGTGTTAAAGCAGAATATTCTGTCTGGAAGTAGATTACCCCGAAAAGTTAATACCACAGTAGTGGATGGGGACCATTCTGTAGTGCCATTTTGCATTGTCTTTCTGTTAAGTCTTCGAGCTTTTGGTGGGGCTGAATACCAGAAATAAATTCCTCAAGGGACCAGTCAGTAGGGACATGCTTAACCACACCCATTCTGCACAGTTGTTATCTTGGAATAGAAGCAGTGAGATTGTTGTCAGTAATGACATTGGATTTCAAAAAGTTATTTGCTGACACTGCGGTATTAAATGAAATAGTAATTTTGCTGCGACCAAGTGGTTTAATGCTCCCTGGAACAATGTTGGGTATTTCATTTTGATACAGCAATTTGGCAATTTTGAGGGCTTGAATGGGACTACCTTTTTCTGCCGATAAATGGATCACATATGGTCCCTTATCAGTGGAAAAGTAGATCGATTTTTCCTCAAAATCAGGGCAAGTATAACTGTCTTGAATAGACTCTGCTGAAGATATATTTTTTTTTGGGTTATCCATGGGTGACTCTAATGGACGTTTCAATGCCTTTTTATTCAAACCCAAATGAGAAGTGATTTCTACTTTACCAAAATCTCCGCCTCCCCCATCTGGGGGAACATCATCCAAATCCATGTGAGAGTAGACACAAAAACACAAACAAACACTATCAACTAAAGAAATAAAAATACACAACTAATATTCTACTAATATAACATATGATTAATTATAAAAACTAAAATAAATATATAATAGTTAATTAAATGGTACAAAGTAAAGAAATTAAAAATAAATTTACGAAAGCAAATAAAACGCGTCTTTAACCTCTCGCTGTCAAATTGACACTCCTATTTCATTATATAAATATTTGTTAAATTTTTCTCATAACAAATGAATTCATGAAGATACTATATGAAAAGAAAAACATAATATAAATAAACAAATGTTGTTTGCACCTTACCGTCTTGCCAAACTGGCTCCCATTGTTCCATTGGACCTACTGCATCAGATCTGCCAGTAACCATTCCATCCTTTGATACACCTAGGTACTTCCCATATCCAGATTTTAATGCAAACTTATTATCACCAGCAGGGAATGCTGTGAAGATTTCTTCTGGAGCTGGACCATCACCGTCTCCATGAGGGGCGCCAATCGTAAACAAACCATTGTCCAAAGCAGATATGTAACAGTTGTTCCCAAACTCCACAGATATTGAACCAGTTATGTCCTCAACCTTCTCAACTCGCCACCAACCACTGTGCCGTATTAAATCTTCATCCACTTTTGAATCTTCAGTGCATTTAGTTTTCTTGTGTCTACGTTTCTTTGCTCTAAAAGATGATAATGTTTTGTTAATTATTAAAAATCAGTAACATTTCTTGCTAATGCAAGTTTTGTTTTACAATGAATGGCGAGACGAGCTTTCAAGTTTTAGATATTAAAAGTATTTCTGCAAATAAGGCTATTAAAAAACTATGGTATCATTTTGGACTCAGACTAGGTATATTTAACTTAAATAATATTGTAAATACATAAGGTTATATACTTTGCACTGCAGTACACCGTTCTCGTATATACATATTTATGAAAAACCCAGAAGTCAGATTTGTATTCGTAAAATAAATAAAAGATATGGGATAAGTTATTGTCCGCTTGCGAAACAATGTTTTGTTAGTATGAGGTTATGTGTTGATGATTTTGAATTTTGACGAATTAACTTGAACTTACTTGGGCTTATCTCCTTTCAAGATTAATTTACCACGTTTAACGGCAGCGTATTCATCAGCCATAGTAATATTATGCTTCAAATTAAAAATGTATATACAATAAACTAGTGCTGTAGCAAACCGTATGTATTCGTTACTGAGTAACGAGTACTCCGTTTGACATACAGTACCGAATCGTTACTCACAGATACATTTCGTTACTCGTATTTTTCGTATCTACTGCTGTAAGATGTTACACGTACGACCAAGTACGACTGTTTCGGTTCGCGCAAGGATCTTTGATACGTGAATTGAAACGGTTGGTTGTCCTAGTAGGTAAATACTGGTACGTTTTATGATAAACATGCGTGTAGTTATCCGGTGATTTAAAAAAAAACCGTTTTGAAACGAATTACTTTTGCTGCATAAAATGTTAAATACCATTATGTAATTCCTAGTTACTTAATTAGTATCAGGACCCTTTTTAATACATCAAATGTTTAAGAGCGTTTATACCCTGCACGCGCTTTTTGGCTTAAAAACAGGACTTTTCAAATGAGTTAATAGCCACCAATAAACAATTTAAAGGAAAAATAATTATTACTAAATTTAGAAAAGGTTGTCGTCTAGGGATTTTGGTGGAAAACATTATAGATTGATGGATAATTTGTGAGTACTATACGGATTACTGAACACAAGTTTCGTTATTTAGGCTTTAAATGGCAATTTAGAAGCTTAAGATATCCGAAACCACTAAATATAAGATGAAAATAAAAATATTATCAGACTAATAAGACCCTTATGAAGGGATTTTGTTGAAAAAAATAATCTTTTTGTGTTTAATTCCTGAAAAATAAAAATTTAAACAATGCGAAATTATTCAGAAACTCTCGTTAAGACCATATTTTTTTTCACCAACTTATCGTACATAATTTTTTATAGCAATTGCATATTATAATAGAAGAACATCTTATCAATAAATTACCATTTTTATATTTCAACAAAATTAGTTTTCATGTTTTTCTACAAATATTTTAAAAACCACTATAAAACACGCTGTCCGACGTGGATCAAATCAGACCGCCGCAAGGCCTTCTAGAGGGAGGACATATCGCTCGTCGCTCCGGCCTGGCTGCAGTCGATTATGCCGCGCGTAGTAAAATAGCCACGCGCGGAATGCGATTACCACATTCTTAGTACTTTGGTAGTAAAATATTTAATTATTTTTATTACCTACAATGATTTTGTAGTGAGTATAAATTATGTTTCAGGTAATATAATGGATGTAATTCCGAGGCTAAATTATGTTATGTATTGTAATATAAAATTAAATATATTTCGTAATTGTAAGGGGTTGTAAGGCCCCTAACACTATTTATGTGTTCGAACACGAAATGATTAATAAACGTCCGTAGTGTATACTGATTGAACACTGATTTGAATGCAACTTAACAATGTAATAATAACGAAAATATGATTAGTATCCAAAATTTGTATTATTCTTTGCTTTGCACAGTAATATTTGTCTACTTGTAATGCAAATAAAATATTTTTATGATATTATATTACAGTTACATTTCAATTGAAAATTTGAAGCGCACGGATCAAAGTTGTTTGAGCCGATTGTATAGCGAGCCGACGCGGCAGCTCTACGCACACAGCTTTGGTCGCTTATGTGTGCGTGAAATTAACGAAAGAAATACCTATAGTTGACTTTGCGCGCAAGGTGTATACGCTCTTAAGGATTATGCATTCTCCATAAAATCCTTAAGTTGCGGGATACTTGTATCTGATTGACCTATGAAATGATAAACACAACTGGGTCGAAATAAGAAAAATAAAAATAAATATGTAACTTCCGCAACTAGGTAACGTAAAAGTAGGTATGCTGTATTACATACTGAACGTACGACTATTGACGCGATGTCAACTTCATTCCGTACGCAATACGACTCGATGCGATCCTCTATTATAAGATGTAATACGATCTAAAGTAACGAGTAAAGTAACGATACGATAGTAACGAGTACTGATTCCTAAAGTAACGAATACATACGGGTACCTTATTTCTCGTTACTTTTACAGCACTGCAATAAACTAATACAAGTACTATGCGATTCAACTAAGAATAGGACTGACCCGGCGCCATATTGGTTAGTAGTAGCTGTCAAATCGCACAATGTAGGTAGGGTGAGCAAAACAAGATTACTTAAAATAATATTTTTGTTGAATGAAAATAATATTTTTAATATTTAATCTTTCGTAAAAAATAATAATGAATGAATAATGTTTGGTTACTTTCTGGCGAATAATTACACATGAAGTAAATAAAAAGTTACAAAAATATACTTTTTTAATCTATTTATGACTAAACATTCTTGTTTATGTGACCATATAACATTTTGTAATTGTTTCAATTTATTTAGTTAATTTATGTTCAGGAATTTGACTGAAAAAAAAAATTGATGCGTAAATAGTTTTTTTGTTGCTAACCATACTTTTCGTGTAATACTTGACATCTAAAGGTCATTGACGTTCCTATTCTTATTTGAAACGGATTTATTTTTACTAAAGAATAGACCACTAGGTTTTATTATTATCAGGATTCAGGAATGGAATTCACAGAATAACTCACTGTGAAATTGCAATGTCTAGTTTAAAAGCAGTTTTCTTAACGTACGAATGTATAAAAATCTAAAAAAATATTTTGTGTTTTATGTACCTATCTTTTTCTTAAAATTGGTTTTGTACACAAATGACAGATGCATATGATATGATAGGGATGGATGCATGTTGATAGGTGAACATACAAATTAAAATCGATTATCTGACACGATATAGGTACGTCCGAAGGAAACCACAGGAGTATGTCAGTAATGTGTGCCTTAGCCTCAATATTCCCGGACCTCAACCGAGAGGCAGACCAAAAAAGCGCTGGCTAGATGTCGTCAAGGAAGATATGAGTGTCAATGGCCTTATTATTGAGGATGTCGAAGATTGGGTGAAATGGAGAAGAATTTGCCGGAAGGTGGACCCGGGACCGACCGGAATAACGCCAGGTAGAAGAAGAAGAAGATTTGACACGATACAGATTCACTGAACAATTTCTTAATAATACCTATATAGGTATTCCACAAGGAGAATATAAACACAACGTTAGTATCCTATGTGAGAAGCGCTGGAACTATATAGTAGATAGGATACCAAAAAACAGATGCGCCAAATATATTTTGATTTACGATATGCTCCAATAATCAAAAATATCAAAAATGTCCCTTATATGTATATCTCTTCTTTGCTGCTCTTTGTGGTTAAGCTCGTCTCTAATCATATCGTAAAGGCATGATTTCTTGTATATTAATAATAATATTATATATATGTATTCCCTCATGCGGAGGAGGGGTATAACAATTGTGAATGAAGGCATAATCATAAATTTCAATATCATCTTTCATTCATTGAAAGGGTAAAATTTAGAATAGGGTAGCACGATGTGGTGGGGTGCGGGGTGTGGAGGGGGGGGGGAGAGGGAGTGTCCCATCTCACCTGGTACCACTCCCGTGAAAAGGTAATGCACCATCCCTGAGATATATCAATTCAAGTAACCTAACCTAACAAAACACTTGTTGTCAATACAAATTTGCTTCTGCAACTTCTCCGGCGCTGCGGGAAGTGCAGCCCCCGCCCGCTGTAACAATGGATAGGCACCCACCATGGGCGGGGGCTGCTTTCCCTCCGCGCCTCCGGCTTTTTATATACACTCTAGGGTTGGTAGCCAAAAGACTACGTGAAGTCGGGGTGCCCTGAGTTGGTTTTGGAGCACATTCGACCTAACCGATTCATAAAGTCGGTGCACTAACTTCCTTCTGAATATAATTTCTAAGGCATTATAAAACATATTATAACACAACAAAACACAAACAAATCAATATTGGTATAACGCAGATACGAAATCCGCCAAAAACCATCAACAAAACATTCTTGATTTTTTTTGTTGACATTGACACCTGAATCAACTCACATAGTTTTTACGGTTTTTTACGTTCCGTTTCACCGATTTTTACACCATAGACTACATATTTTACTTAATACTGATGATTTGTTTGTAAATCGCCCATAAAAACGTTCCGTTTTACCCAATATGTGATTTGAGGTTAGAAACTATTTATATTAATTTCTCGAAAACTATACATTTCCTTTGAATAGGAGTGATAACGTTGTAATCAGGAACTCAATCCCTATCACCTGTGATCACTTTTAGCCCTGAACTCGTGCTGCCCTGAACTAAAGTCCGCCCTTTTTTTTCTATTCTTTACCGTCAACGATCAATTAATAATTGATTTTAAACTTTTATGAAAAGGTCATCACTAATTTTACCACAGAGCTTGTCAAAGTATTTTATTCATGACGCAAAGAACCGGCTAAGGCTAGGGAATGCTTTAAATATATGTATTTACTATTATGCTATCCAAAACCATTGAGCCCATTTGATCGTTTCTTTTGCAAAATTAAACAATACATGCATACACATTTACGAACTACAGCGTAAAGTATCGTAAACATGCATACGGTTTATTACCATCATATCTATACTTCTATACTAAAATATAAAGCAGAAGAGTTTATTTGTTTGTTACATCTATTATCAGAAACTACTGGTTCGAATTGAAAAAAAAAATGGGTGAAATCTTGGGTGAAATATATCATTTATATTACTCTATGACCCATAGAAGAAAAGTAGTAGGGAAAATCTAGCATACGCGGGGATTAAATGTGGTCCGATTGGTTTCAAAATCGATATCTGAGGTATCCTTTGTTCTGATAGTCTAAATAGAAGGTTAGAATTAAACATTTTGTCCGTAATTTTAACTCTATAGTGATTCATCCGAATAAATTAAAATCCCTGTCGGTGGGACCCATCGCTCCTATAATCTAAATTGATAGTCAGAATTGAACATAATTTGATATCACAGTTTTAAAATTCTTTGCGGCGTAATAATGCTTAAATATCACATGCGCATTTTGATGATAAATAGGACCGAATGGAATAAGATGAGAAAAGTGGTATCAGCGCCGGATCTAGATATTTTTCGAGGCGGGGCAAAAAATTCCGTTTTCCTCGAGGGCTCAACGCCAGAGGCATAGAGCAGGAGCATGGTGGTACACTTTGCTGATGAACTACAGGCCCATCTTGCTCCTGAGCCATGTCTATAAGTTGTTTTCCAGGGTCATCACAAATCTTCTCGAACGCAGGTTTGATGACTTCCAGCCTCCCCAAAAAGCCGGTTCCGAAAAGGCTTTAGTATCATAGACCATATTCATATGCTACGGCAAGTTATACAAAAAACCGAGGAATATAACTTGCCGCTTTGTTTAGCGTTTGTGGACTATGAGAAAGCCTTTGATTTTGATTGATTCGATCGAGACCTGGGCTGTGCTACAGTCTCTTCAGCGGTTGCCACATAGACTATCGGTACATCGAAGTGTTGAGGTGTAAATACAACAATGCCAACATGTCGTCCGAGTCTTAGATTATATACTCGTCTAGATGACACATCACACCTCACCGCGCGGCTCAATAAAAGTCTACCAAATTTGGTAGACTCGCTTCTCACGTACGTCAGTGTCATTTGAACAACATAATATGGATAACGTGCTCCCGAAAAATAATTAATTATGCCGGTTTGTGCTGTCGAATTGTATCGCAATTGTGTGGGAAAACTGTATAATAATACCAATATCACTTTCTATCAGTAACATTATTGTTGAGATGAGTTTCATTGGCCAGTGTTGTCAATTTATTACTAGGAAGATTTGTTGAAACTATGGGAGAAACTATAAAACACAAATATCATTACATAATATTTCGATCAGAATAACAACAAGAAGAATGGCATTATTTATTTAATGAGTAAATAATACTTACCTACACGATATTAATGAAACCCACGACGACATGCACTTTATAGTAATTTTATTAATTCTTTGCCTTGCATGTGTATTACCATTCCAAATTTCACCAAACGGGGGTACTGCTATTGTCATCTTTGAAGAAACAGCGAGAACCTATTCAAGGTCCTAATCATATTTTTGGACTTCCTACGGATTCCGTACTAGAAAATTGCTGGAGAGACATTACACAGCGGAACGAAAAGAAGACCATTCGTAGCCTCACATGACTTCAGTTGTGTGTTCCGAACATTTTACTTATGATGATTTATATTTTACATAAATACAGAAATCAGATAACAGCCCAAGCAATAAATCCAAAGAGTTAATTCTATTCGGAAACAAACACTAGGAGATGGGTTTAGATCTTTATTGTTTTTACTAAAATGCGTTATAAATATAATTAATAGTATGATTACTTTAAATAAAGAAAAAATATTTTATTTAACCTATTTTGTAAATCAAATCATATATCAAATAATGGGGAAAAGTTAAGTTAATAATCTGGAGTAGGCATCCCTAAACACACACACCTTGACAGTTGGATTACAATAATTACACGACCGGTACTCACACATATCAACAAAACTGAGGACACTTTTAGCGCATCGTTTGTTGACATTGCTCAATCTAGACGAGTATATAATCTAAGGTCCGAGTATAAGATTAGAGCATGAAGGCTATTCCACTACAGAGAGGCGTGAGACAGGGAGATTTCATATCTCCGAAACTGTTTACTGCCGCGCTGGAACATGCCTTCAAGCTCTTGCAGTTGTAAAGGATTCGGCATCAACATCAACGGCGAGTATATTACTCACCTTCGATTTGCCGACGATATTGTAGTCTTGGCTGAATCGCTTGAAGACCTTAGCACTATGCTCGAAGACCTTAATCGAGTCTCCCAACAGGTGAGTATTAAAATGAACATGGATAAAACGAATATCATGTAGAATATCCATATTGTGCCCACTCCCATTGAAGTTGAGGGCTCGACTCTCGAAGTTGTTGACGAATATGTCTATTTAGGACAAGTGATCCGGTTAGGCAGGTTCAACTTCGAGAGAGAGGTCAATCGTCGAATCCAACTCGGTTGGGCAGCGATCAGAAAACTTTGCGACGTCTTCTCGTCCAAAATACCTCAGTGCCTAAAATCGAAAGTCTTCGATAGTTGTGTGTTACCAGTGATGACATACGGCACCGAGACGTGGCTTCTCACTGTGGGCCTCATTAAAAGGCTCAAAGTCACTCAACGAGCCATGGAGAGGGCTATGCTCGTTGTTTCCCAACGAGATCGAAGCAGAAATGAGGAGATCCGTAGGAGAACGAAGGTTACCGACATAGCCCATAGGATTGGAAAGTTGAAGTGACAGTGGGCCGGGCAAACAGCTCGTAGAACCGATGGCCGTTAGGGCGGAAAGGTTCTTGAGTGGAGGCCACGTATAGGCAAGCGAAATGTTGGACGCCTGCCTACAAGGTGGACTTACGATCTGGCTAAGGTTGCAGGAAGTCGCTGGATGCAGGCCGACGACAAACGTTCATTGTGGAGATCCGCTACCTGGAGGATGACTCGTTGATCAGTGACAGACAATACGGATTCCGTCAAAATCGAACAACGGGTGATCTTCTAGCGTTTATTCTGCATCGCTGGGGTGAGGCGATTGACCAGTGTGGCGAGGAACTTGCTGTGAGCCTTGCCATAGCTAAGGCTTTTGATAGGGTCTGGTACCGTGGTCTTCTTTCCAAACATCCGGCATATGGTTTGCCCGATAATCTGTGTTCGTGGGTTTTCGGCTTTCTGCATGGACGTAGAATACATTTCGCCGTCTACGGACACGGTTCGGCGCTCATTTCTGTAAAATGCCGGAGTTCCTCAGAGCTTGATAATGCCGCCCACTCTGTTTTTTCTGCGTATCAATGATATGTTGTCGCTAGGCAACACTCATTGCTATGCCACATAAAACAGAGATAGAACACAATCACATAAAAAATGTTCGTTCTTCTTTGTTCGATTAAACTACCAAAACTAGCTAGAAAACACAATTTCAAAACTAAACATAGTCATTGAGATCGGCGTAGGAGTTTTCAAATATAGCTTCAACTCTTTTTTCACGCGCCATATCGCATATTCATTAATATTCGCGCTCCGCGAAAACAAAGTTCTGCAATGTCCGTGTAAGTCATAGATGTAGTATAGAACATAGATCGGCAATGTGTCATTTTGAGCGCGACCAAAACTGATTTACGATTGTGTGCGTGAAGTTTACATGTGTGCTTGACATTTAGTGGTGTACCATGCACTTTCGATACTATCATATCGATATCGATATAGCTGTCTGCCTGTAGTTGCGAAATAAAATGTTATGGATATATGCGACATTTTATTATACACAGTCAGGTCATAAGTATTGTCACGCAGTAAAAACTTTTCTTTTAGAATGCTGGCCACAAAAAAGTTTATTGAATTCGAATTCGAATTGTTCATGACAATAAAAATGTATACTTTTTAGAATTTTACTCATTTTTTAATATGGAGTGGACGCTTAAAGAAGACCGTGTTGCAGTTATTGCGTTGCATCGTTGCGGTTACGCGCCAATTCAAATTTTTGACATACTGAAAAATTTGAATATAACCAAAAGATTCGTTTATCGTACCATCAAACGATACAATGAAGACTCTAGTGTAGATGACAGGTCAAGAAGTGGTCGCTCTCGGTCTGTTAGGACTCCAGCAGTGATAAAAGCTGTGAAGGCGCGAATTCAAAGAAATCCCAAACGTAAGCAGAAACTGTTGGCCCTTCAGATGGGGTTACGCAGAACCACGGTGAAAAGGGTGTTTAATGAAGACTTAGGGCTTCGGGCATATCGAAGAAAAACAGGACATCGTTTAAATGCTCGTCTAATGGACCTGAGACTGAAGAGATGCCGCGCTTTGTTGAAGCGGTACGCGGGAAAAAAATATCGGGAAATTCTTTTTCCAGATGAATTTTTTTTTACCCTAGAAGAGAGCTACAACAAACAAAATGATAAGGTACACGCACACAGTAGTGAAGAAGCGAGCAACCGTATTCCGCGTGTCCAACGAGGTCATTTTCCATCCTCGCTCCATGGATGGTTGGGAGTTTCTTATTGGGGCTTAACAGAGGTACATTTTTGTTTAGAAAGGTGTAAAAACGAAAGCAGTTGTGTATCAAAATACAGTCCTGACGAACCTTGTGGAACCTGTTTCTCATACCATGTTCAATAACAGGCACTGGGTATTCCAACAAGATTCGGCGCCAGCTCATAGAGTGAAGAACACACAAGACTGGCTGGCGGCGCGTGAAATCGACTTTATCCGGCACGAAGACTGGCCCTCCTCCAGTCCAGATTTGAATCCGTTAGATTACAAGATATGACAATACTTGGAGAAAAAGGCGTGCTCAAAGCCTCATCCCAATTTGGAGTTACTCAAGACATCCTTGATTAAGGCAGCCGCCGATATTAACATGGACCTCGTTCGTGCTGCGATAGACAACTGGCCACGCAGATTGAAGGCCTGTATTCAAAATCACGGAGGTCATTTTGAATAAACTTTAGTGTCATAAGAATCTATGTTTTGTTGAGTTCATTTTGGTATATAAATGGTTACATAATGATTAAACTTGTTTCAATTATTTTATATTAAACATGTGACAGAATTTATGACCTGACTAGGTATATTAACAGAAACTTATTGGTGTGTTTATTTCAATACAGATTGATAAACACACAAATAAATAAAGATAAATTATCATATTATTTGATAACATTTGTTTGAGATGTTTTGTATGGGTCTTTATGTTCTGTATCAGCCCATATACGTCCCACTGCAGGGCACGGGCCTCCTCTACAATCGACAGTACGATTGAGAGTGGTTAGGCCATATAGTCCACCACGCTGGCCTAGTGCGGGTTGGCGGACTTACATACCATAGAAATTTTTATAAAATCGGCTATGGTATGCAGGTTTCCTCACGATGTTTTCCTTCACCGCTTTAGTGCGTGGTGATTGACTATCAATACACACATGACTCCGAAAAGTCAGAGGTGTGCCCTGGGATTCGAACCCGTGACCACCGTGAACATGTTGGCAGTCGCGTCTAGTCCGTTTACCAACAGGCCACCACGCACTTTTATCTTTTTTATTTTATATTTTTATTTTATATTTCTTTATGTTCACCTGAACAAAATTATTTTTTTCATTGTGATGTATACATAGTACATATACTAATTAAATTGAGAACAAAAAACCTTATATTAAAATAAAACTATAATTTACGAAGTTTTAGCATTTTCGGTTTATTTTTTTCATTTTTAATTTCCCGTCGCGAAGTTTCAATTACTTTACACCTTTCGTAGTCACAGGGTGGACTCAGTCTGCAACAAAATCCGTGATTATTAGTTTTTTTCAATGAGTAACATTCGCGTAAGTCTAAGAAACAAATTTTTACTATAAAAATATTATACTATATACCGGGTATCTCAAGACTGCTACCGAAAACGAAGCCGGGTGGTAGTTTTAGTGGCTACAAACACAATGCAATTAAAAATTTCGCATAGAAACGCGACAATTATTTTTTATGATTTTTTAAATATCGTCATTTTTGGGTGGTAAATCCATAGTTTTTGCTAAAATAATAATTTAAACTCTCTTATATGTTAGAGTATTTATAAATTAAAGGGTATACACTATTATTTTAGGAAAAAAATGTATTTACCACCAAAATAAGGCAATAGGAAAAAAAATTACAAAAAAAAATTGTCACTTATTTTTGCAGCGTTTTCTGTTGCATTGTGTCTGAAGTCGCTTAAACTACCACCCGGCTTCGTTTTCGGTAGCAGTCTTGATATACCCTGTATATTATACTGGGTGGAATCGCTTATCGTCACGAAAAAAATTGTGCATGGCAAGTACATGATTTAGAACACTTTGGCATACTTATTTTAATTTTTTTATGTTTTTGTTTATGTAGTGTAAAATTAATTTACCACTATGAGTTACTAATTTAGAATAAGTTATTCATAAAACAACGTTGTTTAGAGAAAGATGACATAAATGAAAAAAATCTTCATAAATACACATTATTGTTACCCTACTTTATACAATATGAATTCGAGTAGAAACTTCTAAATCTAAGTAATAAAATCCTTTGATCGCGCCGCCCTCACCGCCGCGCCGCCGCAAGCGCAAGTACAAAGCGTGCCGCCGCGCCGCGCCGCCCGCTCCCGCGCCGCCGACACCTTCCAGGGATCTTGCCACTTCCTCAGTCGTGCGAAATTCGGTGCCGAGTGACGTTGTACGAAATTATTTTGGTTATTGGTTAGTTTCTTGCGGTCAAAATGAGTGATTAAAGGAACAGTGAGTATGTGACAATAATGACATGCTATGTTCGATCCAATGAAAACTTGGGTCATGCAAGAAGGATCTATGCAGATCCAGAACATCTGCAGTCTTTGCGTAGGAATGGTATCATGAATGATGAATCCACGAGTTCCCAGCACAAGAACTATTTTAACGACTTATCCGAGGCTACTCGATCATGGTAAGTTCAGACTTCCTAATCATGCAAGAATCCGTGACCTACGACAGCGAAGTCGTCTATTCTCGACTTTATTAAAACGTTTAAATAAAAACATATGCAGCTTTTTCTAAGATAGTAGGTACGTTATGAAAATAATAATGTAAATCTTAACAACTTACCAACAACTAAATTTACTTAAATGATCCTAACACACTAAAATTCTAAATAAATCAAAATGTTATATGGTAATATTTAGAGTAATAATAATACCGATAAATAGGCGCAAAGTAAGTTCAAGGTCGATGCGCGACAGTCAGCTGTTGTGTGGCGTGACTCATACACTCGCGCGCCTGAGTATTGACATTTCGTTGCACTTTTAAGTGTAGGGTGATTTAGATAATATGCGTTTTGGGGATATCTTGTACTGATGTTGTTTATGGGGTAGTTTGTAGTTTTTAATGATAAATTTCGTATATAACGTTACTTTCACATACACAATACACTATTAAATTTTCCGGACGATAAGCGATTCCACCCAGTATATGTATACTAGAGTTAAAAAAAAATGCTTATTTAAGTCAATTAATTGACTTGTAACACATTGGGAAGTGTTGGACGCCTGCTAGGCCGCGTTGGAGGTGTACGGAGGAGCTTGTAGGAAGTCGTTGGATGCAGGCAGCTTACAACAAACTGATGTAGACATTCTTGTGGAAGGCCTATGTTCATTAGTCGCATTCCTGTGGCTGAAGAAAGAGACAGTTTTATAAACTATGAAGCTTTTCTCGATCACGTCACCTAAACTAATGTTTTTCCTAAGAGAATTATAAATTTTAAACCTATACCTAATGTTATGATAAATGAATAATGTTGCTTCAAGGTTTGGACGATCATACTGTGCATAGAAGTATCGCATATTTTATAATAATATCGAATATGTTCTTGTTTTACTATTATAAATTGACAGCCTCTTGGCAGAGACTGAAACAGGTTCTTAATTCATTAATCACACACATGAAGTGTTATATTAACTATTCCACAAATATAAAAAAATGAGAAAAAGTAAAGTAATAACTAATATTGTAGAATGAATACGATAATAAGGGCCGGGGAAATATGGCCGGGATAACGCCAGGTAGAAGAAGAAGAATGCACACTATCACAACATACTATAGCTCCATAAAAATGTAGGGAAACATGTGTTGTCATCGACTATTTTATCGACAACCTTTTATTGATCGAACCTGTCAGTCAATCCCTAGCAACTTTTGGTTGAAATTATTGTAAATTCACGTATTTGATATTATTTTTTATACGTAATGGATGCTTTCAGCGTATTTATATAATGAAATACTATATTCTTTTCTACCGATATGTATACACGGATTTCCATTTAATTCTATAATATCGTCACAAAATAGTATTGTGCAAAAGTGGCCGGTACCTGTGAAAACTTTAATTATTTCGGATTTTTACGCCTGCATGAACCACACCTTGGCACTGCACAATGCACTATAATAAACTACGTTTAATAAATATAACCAAGTATGCCGCCCTCTGAACTTGCCGTCTGGGGCACACACACCCCGTCTTGCCCCCCCCCCCCCCCCCTTCCCCCTAGATCCGGGCCTGAGTTGTATAAAGGATTTTGAGAATAAATATAAAACAGGTATATGTATAGGATACGAAATAATGTTTCTGATGTGAACTGGAATCAACAAAAGTCTTTACTGCACGGGCGAAGCCGGGCCGGGTCGGTAGTTCTGTATAAGCCTGGCCTTTAATACAGGTAATATAACACGTTTACATTACATGAGACTTTCTTATTGGTCTGTGCATGAGACGCAAAATTTATTATACCAATTGTATTAATATACCACTTTGTTCTTTAAATAGGATAACAAGTTCTGACTTCAGACGTTAAGACTGATTATTTTTGAAATGTTTTTTAGAACGCATCCAATTTTTATGATTTGGCCATAAACAACAATCGTCTATAAACGCCATTTTGTAATTTTGAGCATGTTGATTCGCTCGCGAAAATGATTCTCTTTTTAAGATTAAATAGTTTTCGAGAAGTTATTGAATAATATTTAAAGGGAATTAGTTAAATACATCAAAATGGATTTGCCAGAAGTGAAAGCGTTCAACGCGGAGGTATTTTTGTGCCGTTGTTTCCTTGTATGTGAAAATGTTCCGTGGCATCGCATCAACGTTATTTTTGTTGCAGTTATCCGGGTTGTACGACAACAAGCCGCCTATATCGAAGGCGAAGATGAGTGCTATCACCAAAGGTGCTATAAAAGCCATAAAGGTCTACAAGCATGTTGTGCACAGTGTCGAAAAGTTTATACAGAAATGCAAGCCAGAATACAAAGTGCCTGGTCTTTATGTGATAGATTCTATTGTGCGTCAGTCGCGACATCAGTTTGGGCAAGACAAGGATGTTTTTGCTCCAAGGTTTGCCAAGAATATGCAGCAAACATTTGCTAATCTCTTCAGATGTCCCCCAGAAGATAAGGTTAGTTATGTAAAAAAAGTGAACTTTTAAGGTTATGGTTTGTCCCTCTCTTATCTATGGAGTGGACCCGCTATCTTTACCCAAACGCGGATGATCTGGAACAGAAATGTATTGATGCTTAATAAAAATAATAATTACAGTAGCACATTTGGGCTGTGCTGTTATTATTAAACAGCTATTAATTTTAAATGTAAGGTAAATAATATTTAATTTTAGGAAACTATTTATTGACATTGAAATGTTTGGTTTATTGATTACCTCATTTACTTGTTGCTTGTTTCAGTCTTGATATTGATTCATGTAAATAAGATTTTATTGGAAAACTTATTGCTTAACCCATTTTTTATTTGATATTTGTTTACAAACCTAAAATTTAAATGTGATACATTGAGATAAACTAAATTTAATTGTCAGGATTTCGGTTCGCACCTTACAAGACCTTTTGTACCTCCAATAACATCCAATAGCTCTGAATCATTAAAATTTATACCTAATATTTATAAAGCTTAATAATTATCAATATAATTAAGTGTATCTTATATATTTAAACAAGAAATTCTTGTATATATCTTGCATATATATTCTCTGAATCTAGAAAACGGCTCCAACGATTTTCATGAAATTTTATATACAGGGGTTTCGGGAGCGATAAATCGATCTAGCTAGGATTAATTTTTAGAAAATGTAATAAAAAAATAAAAATATAAACAGATAATATTACTCTTCCTGACATCTATTGGCGAATAATATTACTATTTGTTTTATTGTGTGCAACTAACTGCATAACCATACAATAACACTAAAGATATTCCAGCAGATGGCGTTGCTAAGCAATGCTAAGCCAATGAGTGGTATTAGCTATTAGGTTTTATTGGGATATATGTCAAAACTTTAAAAATAGTAAGTGAAATTGGTAATTTGGCGTTCAATTTTGGATATGGCTATTTGTTTAAATCATGGATTATTAAAGATCTACTGCCGGATTGAGCGAGTATTGAATCGAGAGAGAATATATTACATAAAGAATGGTATATTCCGCGGAGCGTTAAAATATGTCCATGTTGAACTGTATTGGAATTATAAATAGTAAAAAGTACAAGAAGACGTTTAGTGGAGTAATTCCTTCAAGGGTGCAATTTCTTAAGTCCAAAAAAACCGAGCAAAGCTTGGTCATCCAGATACTCATTATTATATAGAAACATCTTTTTTTCTGTCACTGTCTTATCTGAGAGAATGTGCCAAATATAATTTTAATATAGATGTAATAATTGTTTTTTGTTATGAATGGTTTAAAAGTACAGATTTAATTTATAAATAGAAACAATATATCTGTATGCATATGACTGTTAAACATATTTATTTTAATAAATTCCGATTTAATAAACATGACATGTTTATACAATTTTCACTTACAATTTCAGAGGAATATAATCAGAGTGCTAAACTTGTGGCAGAAGAACAATGTGTTTAGTCCGCAAGTAATTCAGCCGCTCCTGGACATGGCTGACCCCAACCACCCCCTCCACCAGGAGATACAGCAACAACAGAACAACACTGCTAATGGTAAGAATATTATTAATTTTGCATATGGGAAAAATGTTTTTTTTTCGGAACTTATAATTTTTGAGCTAAAATCATAATTATATCTGAGTTTTATTTGGCCATTCACAACAATTGCACATAATATGCTCACCTATTTATTTTAATGATACTTTCAACTAGATCTGCAATTTATAAGCTCATAAGACTACTAATTTCATAATTATATGGTCAGACCTTTTTTTAAATTTTGTGTCTGATATGCTAACCATTATCATTTAACCTCTTTGTCTGTATCAAAAATATCATCTTGACTATAAAATTAACAAATACCTTGACATTGGCAATATCTTCTATTCCATGGGGGAGCCATTTATCATTTAAAGAAGAAGAAGTTAGCCAACTGCTGGGTGTAGGTCTCAGTCAGAGTATACCAATTTATTCTGCCTTATTACATACAAGATTGTTTTAAGTGTACACCAATTAATACAAATAATAAAAGTTTCTTATATTGATACTTCTATGAGATCAATTTTTTTTAATCAAGTTAATTAAAACTTTATGTTACGAATCAAAATTTACCCAAAAACTGTTAAATCAATTATTTATGTTCTAATTTCCAGGCAGCAGTCTCAATATAAGTCACAGTACAATGGACGGCAAGTCATCGCCCGGGCCAGCTCCATTGCACTCTCCACACACATCTTCTCCCATGGGCGATCAGGTAGGCTAAATGTTTGTAGCTATTTCAAATAGGCTAGAATCTATACTCTGGATTTTTAATGCATACCAATATAAACACACACATTTCCAAGAAGCAGTAGGCAGAAGGGCAACCAGTACAAGCAAATTTGACCTTTTATTTTCTGCGGTACTTACCCGTATATGTCCGCGAGCCTAGCGCAATAGAGGGTACAAATTCTTAACTCCAGGCCGATAGTAAATAAAAAAAATTTACTATAAATTTGCCCAACCTGACATTTAAATCTGAGCCCTTAGTGTGCCACCAAGGCCATCTAACTTTTAACTAACAAACTAAATGTGTATTTCAAAAACCTTAACAGTAGGTTTAAATATGAGGAATAAATAAGGTCTACAATTCATAAATATGAATTAGTTTTTCCCACCAACATTTGAACACATGCATAAATAATACGCCTTTAACTCTAAATCTCATATTTCCTTCCTCTAAAATAATTTTATTTACAAACAATAACTAACCTCAAAATTTGCACACACAAACTTGATTAATAGAACCTTAGACATAACCCATTCACTCTCAGTTCCAGGACCAACCATCCGGCCAGGGCGTGAAGTTCAACCGCAAGTTACTCAACGATTTCGAATACGAGAGCGAAGAGGAGGGCATGGGAGGGGACACAGCGGCGCACTCGTCCACTCACTCCACGCACTCCACGCAGTCCGCGCACTCGGGCCACAACGCGCATGCGCCACACAACGCGCACACGTCCACGCATAGCACGCATAATGCGCACAACACCACGCATACTACGCACGCGCCGCAACATAACGCCGATGCGCTTGGAAGGTCAGTATCTGTACCATACATACATATGCATAGTACATAGATGCATAGGTGCACAGTACATAGAGGTCTATGCAGTGACATATTATAGGACAAATTTAAGTCTGCCAAGTCTATAATGCACCCCAGTGCAACAATGTCACTTTTGCAAAAATGCAACTTTTCAGGAAAAACATTTGAAACTTTGACATATTATAAAAATATAATATTTCAAGACATAGACAAGTTGAACAACTTCTATAACAATATCAACTTTTAATTTACCGTAAAAAAAATATGACCACGTAATATTCTAAACACCGGGAGTGCGATATGTGGCGTTGAGTTACCGGGGCAAGTACCATCGCAATGTCTATTTCTCCCGCCAAATAGTAATATAAATATACAGTTGTGTTTCGGTTCGAAGGATATTGTAGCCAGAGTAACTACTGGACATTTTGAAACTTAACATCCTATGTCTCAGGATGGCGAGCGCAGTGTAATGCCAGGCATTTCTTGGTAATTCAAGGTGCTGTTTTTTGGTTTTGCTACTGTTCACGAGCAGTTGTAACACTTACTACCAGGGAAATGGCATGCTCGTGTCGACATTCATTGCAATAAAAAAAATGTTAGCATACTTAGTTATTTTTAGCTTGCCATGGCTGTGCAATTTACTATTTTCATTTTGCACCTCTCAAAATAAGCTAAAAGATGAAAGAGTATAATATGTCCATACCATATAAGCCTTCTTTGGCATAATTGAGAGTTCAGTTTTGTTAATAGTATATTGCAGTTTGCCATCCCAATGTTATTCTATGCATTAATACACCAGATTAACAATATGTCTAAATCTTTTAGAAGTTATATGTCTAGAATTTTCTATTTATAAAATGTGTATTCCTTTAAATCAGGGTTTCCCAACCTTTTTCTAGTGCGGACCCCTAGCGCCACTTTATTATGATTAGCGGACCCCTATAAATAATACGAAAAAAAATCTTTTATTTGCAAAAAAAATCCATGGATATATTACTTACATAAATTATTTTACATTTTTTTATTTTCTTTGACTCGGTGGCGTTGTTGTACTAGGGTACGGTTACAAAGCTGAGGTCTCGGGTTAAAATCCCGGGTTGGGCAAAGTGATATTGGATTTTTCTATTCATTATCAGCCCAGAGTGTTGTGCCAGATATGGTGATAGGGTCGCCACCTATCACATCGTGGGACAGAACATACAAGGTGAAATGTGGGTGTCCTGGCACCTCTGCCTACCCCTTCTAGGAAAAAGGTGTGAGTTTATGTATGTATGTAAATTATTGTAAAATGCGATGGTTGATGTTGCCGTTTTGCGGCCAAAGTTGTAATATTTGGGTCATTGTTGCTCAGTTGGAGCCTTAAATTTGCTTCTAGTTGTAGTCTATTTCTGTATTTTAAAAACCCTTTTTGCTTAAATTTGTTGTGGGGAAAGGCGACAACTGCTTCTGCTTAATCATATTTAAAATTTTGCCAAAAAATTGTTAAAGCATATTCTTTGAATGTTCTCTTTAGTGTCGAATCGTAACTTATTTCAATTAATTGATTTTCCTGAATCGTTGTAAGGCCTATGACGTCTATAACATTGACACGGAATGGGTCCATAAACCAATTGTCACCGCGGTCTGAATGTGGAAAATAATCTCGAAATGAAGACTTCAAAGCTCGCAGGTGCGCAACGATTACTTCCTGAGTCTCCTTTTGCAACAAAGCCCCGCCAGTTGATAGCAAAAATGACGAGAGAGTAGGAAAATGATCAAAATTACCTTGAGAAGAGCGATTTGTTCATAAATCAATTTTTTATCAAAGTTTTTTTTTTTTGTAATTTTTATGTTGTCTGTGGACCCCCTGAGAACGGTCCGCGGACCCCCAGGGGTCCACGGACCCCAGGTTAGGAAACCCTGCTTTAAATTAATGAATGTTGAATTTTCAGTATCCTGACAAACCCAGAGATCATGAGACAGCTGCAAAGCTTGCAAGCGCACATGCAAATGATGACTGGTATGCAAATACCTGTGAGTATGGTTATAATAGCCACAAAGTATTTTTACACTGTATATAATGTCTTCTAGTTTCTGATTTGTCGAATGTGAAAATGTTGACTACAGCTTACACATACGTTGGTCTTTTGCCGGTATATCCAGAATTGACTGAAAACGTAGCAAGGCGATGGTTGTAAGTAACTACAAACATAGAGAAACCAAAAAAGTTGCGAATAAAGTAACGAATCTTTTGAAACTTTAAATATGGTGTTTGGGTGGAAAATATATAGCTTTTCTATAAATAGTAATATAAAACCTTGCGTACCATTTACATTAAAAAATAGTCGCTTTTCTTGAGAAGCTTTTAGTCGCATTGTGTCTGAAGATACTAAAACACGAACTGGCTTCGTTTTCGGTTGCAGTCTGGATATACTCATTAGGAGTTAGGACAAAATTTCTGTGTGGTTATCAAATACATAATAAGCCAGAACTGCACTAGTAGATAGTAATATGTTGGGTACATGTTCAGTATATTTTACTGAGATTCTTTCTAATCATAGTTTTCTTTATATTTTGAAATTGTTTTACTATTTCTTAGAAAATATGATTCTTCTATGTGCCTTATTTGAACAAAATTGTTAATGTTATACAGAACCTGATGCCCATGATGACAGACATGCAATTGCAACAAGGACAGAATCCAAACCCATTTTTGGTAAGTAATTTTGTTATAAACAAAAACGGGACTACCTCAATATGTTCGAGATTTTAACATGAAATTATTTATTTATAATAGAAAAGCGCAATATTGTGTTACTAATGGTAATATATTATCTATACCGGGTATATCAAGACTGCTACCGGAAAAGAAGCCGGGCGGTAGTTTTAGTAATTACAAACCACAGATCACTTCCAATAGATACCGCATTACGATAGTTTTGTTTTGAATCGAAAACGCCAACGAAGGGAACTGCGCGGGGGGTGGGCGGGTTGCAGCGCGGTCACGTGGACTTCACTGGAGAGATGAGGCATAAGTCGATAAATAAAAAAATGTATCGATAGTTCGATTTGCCAGTAAGTTCATGTGTTATGATCGCTTCTATAACTTAATTACCAACTTGTTAAATGTTTGATAATATTTTTTCACCGGCCTGATATGATAAATTATACCAACCGGTAACCGCTAACTACGAATAAAATAGGATTAAGATTTATACTTTAGTATGTAACGGTTTTATTTCTATTATTCATCGTGTATATTTGTATTCCATAATGGCGAAATACCCAAATTAAGTGTTGATATAAAAGATCAGATAAAAATATGAAATAGTAAATAACTAAACCTCACGCCCTAAAGGGCTACAATAACTTATTCCGTTTCTTGAATTCTGACGGCGGCTGTAGTAAATGTAATATCGACAAGTGACAGTGAAACCCACTTGACGAACTATGAATGTTTTTGAGACGATATATACAACGTATGTTAAAATTAGTGCAATAGCTTTTGCTACTGATTCTTAATAAACTTGGTATACTAAAACTTATGATAAATACGGAGGGTATTTATCCATTATATTGGAAAACGTATACAACTAGAGGGAAAAAAGGAAATTTAATTACACCAAAGATAAATAAAAAAATATTGTAAAAGTACCTTGTTAACAAATTTAACTATTTCAAATTACATAAAATAACGTAATTATGGTGATTTGCAATTTTTATTTAAATCAATATATATTTTGTGACATTGTCATTTAATAAAATTAATTTACATTATTGTTTTACAATATCGATATTTCTGGGAATTATATTATAAACATGCGTCAAACACTAGAAGAACGCGTGATTTCGCCAAAAAAAGATGGCTTATTACGGTTACTGCTATGCGAAAAAGAGACGGCTGATTCTCCATCCGTACTCGACTGTTTGACATTGATACATTAACCAGTATAAATTGAGCTCACTCGGGACCAAAATAATTTAAAGAATATTAGTTATCGATGAAAACTTATTGCGTTTTTTAGATACTTTCTTTTTTTGAGTTTTTTGCACACCATTTTATTGAACAAATCATTTTTAACTGTAATATTGTGTTCCCAAAATGTAATTTTCGCTAACGTGCGACGACATGTGCGGGTCCACTACGTGGACGACACTGATGACGCGACATTTGGCATCGGTTTATATCTATCTGATAGCTTAAATGTGTTGGGCGCAACCGCTGCCTTGCATTAGGTATCTATTGGGAGTGATCTGTGTTACAAACACAATGTAACTAAAAATTTCGCGAAGAAACGCGACAATTTTTTTTTTATTATTTTTAAATTTCGTCTAGTTTGGGTGGTAAATCCATAGTTTTTGCTAAAATAATAATTTAAAGCCTTGCGTACTATAGCGTGTTTAAAAATAAAAGGGTCTACACTATTATTTAAGAAAAAACTATGTATTTACCACCCTAATACGAAGATAGAAAAAAAAAATAACAAAAAGAATTCGTCGAATTTTTTTGCACAAAATTTAGTTGCATTGTGTCTGAAGTCACTAAAACTAACACCCAGCTTCGTTTTCGGTAGCAGTCTTAATGTGGAAATAAGTGGGTATTTCTATAATGATTGATATCAACTGTGGCCATACTACAAAAATAATTTACAGTAGCTAGAACTAAAGAAACTATAGTAACATTTCCATTTGTTTTCAGCCCTCACAACCTGAGCAACAAAAGGAGACTAAAGATGACATAGGCAATAATGAATCAGACATTGAGTTTGTGGAGACGGGACCGCAAGTCATAGAAATACCAGACGCTAATGATTCAAGGTAATATAAATCTAACTAGATTTTTCTAATATGTATTATTCAGAACAATTTGTGTCCAGTTCCACTTATATCTACATACCAGGTTTGGAAGCAACCAAAGGGGTTGTACAAGAGTGGTAAAGACACAAACATAAAGAGCTGTACGTATTGTACAGCTTCTTCGTACTTTCTTTTATGCTACTTAAATTATTTCTGGACTCTTCACATTTTAATGAAATGTTAATAACATTAGATTATGAGCATAAATGATTTTTGTTAATACAAGTCTTCTCTAGATAGACGTCAAGTTTCAATATGTCGATATTTCGAATTGTTGAGTATTTACGTGACAAAAAAAACTAAGTAACGTGTGTTTTTCTTATTTTTGAATTTATTTGATTTATCGAGAGTTTTGCTAGGGACTCAATATTTACTTAGAATTTATAAAGGTTTGAATTATCAAATCTACTGTTAAAAAAACAATTCAAACAATGAGTAAAATAGATATATTTCAATGTATTTATTTAACTCATTGTAGTTCCAAATTTGGGCACACGCCAATAGAATGTAGATGAAGTAATGTTATTGTGTGTGCAGGAGTCCGTCTCCGAAGACTCGTCGCGGGCGCTCGCGCTCCAAGTCCCCGCGCCGCCGCCGCCGCTCCCGCTCGCGCTCGCCGCGACGCCGACGCGACAGGGACAGGTACGCCACGTTATATTTACTGTCAGAATATTTTTATACTTATAAAACTTGATGGTGGTTGTAATCAGACAGGAATTTATTCTAGAACATCTGACATGTCATATTCAGTAGCTGAGCTACCAAAAAAACAATACAGTTTAACACATTGTATCAACAGATGGCGCTATAACTTATTTTGTTATTAATTTACTGGTGGTAGGTCTCTCATATGTGAGAGGCCATCTGGGTAGGTACCACCGCAATGTCTATTTCTCCCGTGAAACAACACTGCGTAAATGCATTGTTGCGTTTCGGATTGAAGGACATTGTAGCCAGAGTAACTACGGGACATATTGAGACTTAACATCTTATGTCTCAGGATGGCGAGCGCAGTGGAACATTCCTACTGTTTATGAGCGGTCGTAACGCTTACCATCAGGCGAACGGCTTGCTCGTCTCGCCATTCATTGAAATAAAAAAAAAATTGAACATAATATACTTCCAGAGAAAAGTTACTGTATTTTAAAAGAGTTTGTTCTTTAAAGTTGTTGTAGGTACTTTTTTAAATTGAAAATATAATTAAAATATGTAAAGCATAATAGTTTGCTTTTAAGTTATATTGAAAGGAATATAAGTTGAATTTAGTAATAACACTTATTAGTAGTACTGCTTCAATTATGATTTAACTTGTTTACTTTTATCTAGGGATAGAGACAAAGATAGAGACAGAGATAAGGATAGAGAAAAGTCACACAAAGAGCGGGAGGCGGAAAGAGAAAAACAGAGAGAGCGAGAAAAGAAAGGATTACCGCCGATCAAAAAGGAAAACTTGAGTGGTAAGTGCATAGACAATTTCGCAGTACATATATGTCACATAAGTGATCACATTAAATTTTATTAGACAGTTAAAGATAGTTCAGTAGGTAGAAAAGCTAATGACCGGTTTGGTGGTAAAAGGCAATTGTCGTTTGTACTTTATCAATGCTAAACAATACGAAGTAAGACTACTTTTTAAATACGTAAATTCTGTAGTCATAATATTGTTATGAAATACGATTAGAGTATGTATTTTACCATACATTTTTATGTGTATAAACATATACAATGAAAATAAAATATATCTGTCAAAACAATATTCAAGGAGTTTATAACATGAGGTAAATATTAGTATTATATAAAAGAGTGAGCTTGTAGTTGGGATATCTTATTACCTCTTTCACGCGTGATCACTGTAATTCTTGTGAAGCCTAGTCACGTCATTAGTCTTTGTTTTGCATCCCTTTTCTTTTAGTTCCACATCATTTAAAACTTTTATAAGTCATTTAATTTGGAAAGGATTTGTAAAACTCTTAATTTGTTAGATTTCGAATATGGGTACTGTTTAATGAAAACTTAAAAAATATGGGTTCAATACATTGAGGTAGAGGTATTATACTAGAGCGGACATCGGGAACGAAATCTCTGCGTATGGTGCGTGCACAAGGGTACACAGTGAAGCGAGAGGGAAGATAATGTTAGTTCGTAGGCGTGACAGAGACAGAAATAGAATGTACCCTTCATTTTGTTGCAAACATTTTGTATGCAGTATATTGCTTTGTAATTATTTGCCAATAATTAAATGAGACATGTGTTTATCAGTATGCAGCACGACCCTGTGGGTGGGTCACCTGTCCAAGCTGGCGACAGCGGAGGAGTTGTCGGACCTGTTCGGCGGCGTGGGCGGCGTGGCCAGCATCGACGTGGTGGCGCCGCGGGGCTGCGCGTTCGTGGTCATGGAGAGACGACGCGACGCCGCCAGAGCGTTGAGGCATCTGCACAAGCATAAGTTGCACTCTAAGGTATTATACACACTAGCATGGCTGTTGTGATGTTTGTGAAGGTTGAGTAAGGTCATGAAGTTGTGTATATTTTTATTAATGTAAAATTGTATTGCTTTTTAGTCAATGGTTAACCTTTATAAATACACTTAATTAACTATCAATGTTAATATTAATATTGGACTGTGCGTAGTACATTATAAATACAGTATTCTCTTTGTCGTCCTTCTACTTTTTATGTCTCAGAATTCTAATGCATATAGATAACACAACTTTTAGAAAAAAAATCCTTTGTTTCTCTGTCGCCCTAGATTTTTTTGTGTTTCGGAAAATATTCCGGATTTTTTATAACTTAGGTTACATAGGTAGAATGAAACATCCTTTCCTCCCCTGTTGCTCTTGTTTTTGTTTCTTGTGTCGCTTTTTCGTTATATCAAATTTCGAAACCATAACGCTGCAAACCAAGTTTCACTTTAATATTTATAATTAATAGTAAATAATGTCGTACTTTATATGAATGTGTGGTACGTCACGCAGGAGATCACAGTGGCGTGGGCGCCGGGTCGCGGCGTGAAGGGTCGCGAGTGGAAGGACCAGTGGGAGAGCGAGCACGGCGTGTCCTACCTGCCGTGGGCGGCGCTGCACGCGCGCTGGCTGCTCGGCGCACTCTCACTCGACGCGCTCGAGGACGGAGGCGCCGTCGACGAGGACACGCTGCCGCCCTGGCTGCCGCCCAGGGTATGTGCACACACACCGACACTGACACACACTACCGCCACCTACACTCTCACTCGACGCGCTCGAGGACGGAGGCGCCGTCGACGAGGACACGCTGCCGCCCTGGCTGCCGCCCAGGGTATGGTATGTGCACACACACCGACACTGACACCACACTACCACCGCCACCTACACTCTCACTCGACGCGCTCGAGGACGGAGGCGCCGTCGACGAGGACACGCTGCCGCCCTTTTTGATTACTTTTATTTTTCTTTTTTAATTTTTTTTATTGCCTTTCATTGCTTTTGCTGAACAGTGTATACCACAGAGTACATTTTACATACTAAGATAGAGACGTCACTCAATCAATTTAAGGCGCCCTCTGGCGTTTAGTAAGGAAAACAATCCAGTAATATATATATACTTACTTTTATTGCCTTTATATACGAAAAAAGATTTAGGGAGGGCTGGACCTGAATAAGATCTAACAGAATCAATTTGAATTTTGTCTATTTGAAACAAATTATTCTGTATAGAAATGTGAACATAACAATTCTCATTTCCGCATGTGTATGCATTTCAATAAATTTAATGATTGTTTTAAAATTAACTCATCAGCAAATAAGCTAATCAATGCTGTTAAAAGTAATTTAGGGCCAATAATATCCGCGTAAAATACAATCTACGTAAAATGGAGAAATCCGTACAAACCAACGACTTTTTCGCCCTCTGGTGTTAAGTTAGTAAAAACGATGATTATAATTCGTCGTTGTTTGTTCTAACTTAAACCACCGTGGTGTATACCGATTCCGCGGTCAGGGCGACCACACTTAACTCAGCCGTACAATATAATCATTATTATGAATAATTTATGAACTGCTCTGAATTTCAACTCCTGTATGATCACTGTATTGTAAACTTATTTTGGAAAGAGCAACGCTAGAGTTTCTTGCCCGTTCTTCTCTGGCGAAAATAGCCTTGTGAACTGGGTGGAAGTGGAAAAAAAAATGACTGAATCTAAATAGTGTATGACATTTTATGGATTCAATAAATATTTTCATTTCATTTCATTTTCATTTCATTTCTTTTCATTTCAAATCATAGGCAATAACTGTTTCAAATAATTCAATCGACCAATCACGCACAAGCACACTGGCGGGTGCCACCTGAGTTGGACCCGCAGCCGATACTTAATATGACATCAAATGACTACAAAATATGGTCTTTTATATCATTTCCTAATTAATAACGTGTGTATGTATGTGACTGTTGGGTGTTATTTATTTATTATTTATTTATCTCCCCCACAGATACTGCCTAAGAGCATGATGGAGATCCCGATGCTACCGGGCATGCCTGCAGTATCTGGGCCGGGCGTGATGGCCAACCTGCCGCCCGGCTCGCTGCCCGCCATGCCGCCGGGTACGATACCTAGTCTCCCGCCAGGTATACTTTGTTTGCTTTGTTATCTATACTAATTATACTATTTATGTAAGTTTTATTTTTATTTGCAGTAGTAAATTCTGTAAAGAAGCGTTAAGAGCGTATACACCTTGCGCGCAAAGTCAACTATAGGTATTTCTTCGTTAATTTCACGCACACATAAGCGACCAAAGCTGTGTGCGTAGAGCTGCCGCGTCGGCTCGCTATACAGTCGGCTCAAACAACTTTGATCCGTGCGCTTCAAATATTCAATTGAAATGTAACTGTAAAATAATATCATAAAAATATTTTATTTGCATTATAAGTAGACAAATATTACTGTGCAAGCAAAGAATAATACAAATTTTGGATACTAATCATATTTTCGTTATTATTACATTGTTAAGTTGCATTCAAATCAGTGTTCAAACAGTATACACTACGGATGTTTTATTAATCATTTCGTGTTCGAACACATAAATAGTGTTAGGCAGTGTTAGGGGCCTTACAACACCTTACAATTACGAAATATATTTAATTTTATATTACAATACATAACATAATTTAGCCTCGGAATTACATCCCATTATATTACCTGAAACATAATTTATACTCACTACAAAATCATTGTAGGTAATAAAAATAATTAAATATTTTACTACCAAAGTACTAAGATGTGGTAATCGCATTCCGCGCGTGGCTATTTTTACTACGCGCGGCATAATCGACTGCAGCCAGGCCGGAGCGACGAGCGATACGTCCTCCCTCTAGAAGGCCTTGCGGCGGTCTGATTTGATCCACGTCGGACAGCGTGTTTTATAGTGGTATTTTAAAATATTTGTAGAAAACATGAAAACTAATTTTGTTGAAATATAAAAATGGTAATTTATTGATAAGATGTTCTTCTATTATAATATGCAATTGCTATAAAAATTATGTACGATAAGTTGGTGAAAAAAAATATGTTCTTGACGAGAGTTTCTGAATAATTTCGCATTGTTTAAATTTTTGTTTTTCAGGAACTAAACACAAAAAGATTATTTTTCTCAGCAAAATCCCTCCATAAGGGTCTTATTAGTCGGATAATATTTTTATTTTCATCTTATATTTAGTGGTTTCGGATATCTTAAGCTTCTAAATTGCCGTTTAAAGCCTAAATAACGAAACTTGTGTTCAGTAATCCTTATAGTACTCACAAATTATCCATCAATCTATAATGTTTTCCACCAAAATCCCTAGATGACAACCTTTTCTAAAGTTAGTACTAATTATTTTACCTTGAAATTGTTTATTGGTGGCTATTAACTCATTTGAAAAGTCCTTTTTTTGAGCCAAAAAGCGCGTGCAGGGTATAAACGCTCTTAATTATGTGTTTAATACTTTGGATGGTAGCTATGAATAAGAATAATATTATGAGTTGCCTTGCACATGTACATTGTTTATGCTTTGCCATTATTAAAATGTAGGACAGGGATGGCGAACCAATGGCACGCGTGTCAATGACGGCACGTGACATTGTATTTTGGGCACATAACCGATCATAAACTTTAGTTTGCACTGAGAATATGACATATATTCAAGTATGGTACACGTTCTATTTCGAATCCACTATCGATACCGCAACACAGGACTGCTGCTTTTAGAGGATCTTTCAAATATGCCGCCACTCACTGCTGGAACAACATTCCACCGCCATGCAGATCTAAAAAGAGTAAACTTAGTTTTAAATATAATTACAAGAACAATTTATTACAAGTACAGAAACAACAAAACATTACGTACATAGTTTAATTATTTGTATATTTATTTTTTATCTACATATACTATCCATTATTATTTACTATCATACCTGCAAGTTTTCGATCGAACAAGTGAAGTGGGCCGTTTTCCAGTTTCGTTGAAGGTGGCGGCAAAAAAACACACTTCTTCTTTTACAATAATATCACACACAATATTTGCGAGCAGTTTCTACATAATTAATAATTGTTAACTATCTACTGGTTTATTTTCTTATTTCCACTGACCGGAGCGATATGCGTTTCGACTGCCCGTGTCGAGGAGAATGATGGCGGATACCAGTCCGAGTGCGCGTGCGCCTCCGCCTACCCAAGGCCATTGCGGTGTTGTCGAGATTTTTGTTGTTGTAATAATTTAATAATTATTACTTTATCGGTTTTAAATTATTGTGTATTTGCAGATACTCGGTCTTAGTCGCCCTCTGTCGGCGCCGGCGAATTTTTGCCGATTACTTAATACCTTTCTGAATTTGTAATCTTCGTTATATTTTTATTTTTTGTTTCTAAATGTTTTATGTTTCCTGTTTATATTGTATAAATTATCAATGTTTTTCTAAAATACATGTACAAGTACCTATATCTGCACACCGACGTAGTGCCCGGATGTCACTAAGGTCCCTCATTGAAAATCAGCGCTGTGGTACTGCTTATGCTGTACTGCAGTAATAAGCTGAATGAGGGTTCCTGTTGTTGGCACAAGTAGTAATGGAGAATATTATTGTCTTTTGTTATCTTTATATAACTAACACTTCTTTGTTTTATTGTAAATACTTTATATCTTTTAGTTTCTAGGGTTGGATTATTTTTATTATTAATATTAATTTCTTTGTATTTGTACCAACAATAAACTTTTCTTTCTTTCTTTCTTTTCTTTTACATATATTTATTTATGAAATGTTCTCAAAGTAAGAAATATATTCATCGTTTGTTTGTTATTGTAGTATCGCTAATTTTTCCCAATTATATTAAAATCAAAATTATTCGACGGCACGTCTATTGTGTACTCTAACGTTGCCACAGGTATAGCGATTCGTCAAAGTAATATCACCTCAATGTCAGTATAAATAACGTATATTTTAACTGTCAATGTAATGACAACCTTATAAAATAGGGTATACTTTAAAAAACGACGTATGTGCCCCGGTGGTCGCTGGTCGTACAAGCAGATATCAACGTGTGTGTTTGTGTCGCAGGCGTGGCTGGCGTGGCGGGAGTGCCGGGCGTAGCGGCTGCGGTGGTGTCGCCGGCAGTGTCGGCGGTGTCTGGCGGAGTGTCGGCAGTGTCCAGTGTGTCTGGCGTGGGCGCCGCGCTGTCGCTGCCCGCGCCGCCGGCCGTCTCCGTCGCCGTACCGAGACTGCCGCCGCCTGGGTAACTATACTATATTATAATATTATCACTTCAAACACTACTCCATTTATAATTACTTCATATTACATACATACATAAACTAACACGCGATAATCAAATCAAATCAAAATATTCTTTATTAAAATAGTCTTTCACAAGATCTTTTGAATCGTTCTTTTCTGCTACCACCGCTTTGGAACGTGTTGTAGCTGTGAAGAAGAAGCGGCGCAAGAAACTCCCTCAGCAACACGAACTGTCTTCTTTTTTCTTTCTTTTTGTTTTATATCTTACAGGACGCCCCTCCCCCCTTGTGATATTTCGTGATTTTTGTCAAACGATTCTCCCCTCCTTTCAAGCCTCACGTGGTTAATTGACGGCCCCAGGGGTGCCAGGACAGCCACTTTTTTATCTGGCCCGGCATAGTGGCGACATTGCACCTGATGGTAAGCGCAAATGCCGCCCAGGCAGAGTATCCATTGGCATCGGACGGCAGTCCCATGCCAATGGAAACAATTATGCCGGCCTGCTAAGGTGCCTCTTCACACTACGGCGGAAGGACCCAGGATTGTAGGAAGGAGGGAACACGTGAGACGGCAAACAATTCCACAGCCTGACGGTGCGGCACAAAAAAGAATTAGAGAACCGTTTGGTTGTATTTCCTCTTGTATGTTCCGTTCCACGATGTGATAGGTGGCGGGCCTATCGCTATATCGAGCACAAATTCCTGACTCTGGGCTGATAATGAATAGAAAAATCCAATATCACTTTTCCCAACTCGGGATTTGAACCTGAAACCTCAGCTAACCGTACTCTAGTACAACTACGCCACTGAGGTAGATTTTGTATGATTTTATCATCTTTTAATTTCCAAAAAATATTATTTTGCTTGTGTCACTAGTAGTGATAGGAATTATTGCTATTTCAAATTAACATCACTACCTTGTAAGCGTTAGCTTGCTCTATATTTCTGCTATTGCTAATTGCCACTTCAGAATATGTTAATAAAAAACTGACCATATATTATTCTTCACATCTAAAATTAAACACACAAAGTTGACTGTTCAGTTTCTTCTTTAAATGGGTTCATAAAAAAAAACTCAGTCCACAGATTACACGAGGTCATATAGAAATATTAGCCGATCAGCGATGTGAATTAAACAATCGTAAATCGTAAAATTTAACTTATTTATATAATTTGTGAAATGTTATTATTGAATCCACTTGCTATTTGTAATTCTATTATTAATTATTCCAACACTTGTCACTAGTTACCTATTTATTTTTGAACATATATCTATCATCTTGATTATAATTTTACATGATTAATTTTGTTATGTTTAGAATGACAGCGGCGCTACCACCGGGCCTCACTACCGGCTTACCTCCAGGTATCAGACCACCCACTCTACCGACAGGCGTGCCAGGTATCCTAAATAGTCAGTGCTTTCATCATTTTTAATATAATATTGATAAATAAATTTACACTTAGTGACTGGTAGTAGGTCTCTCATATGAAAGAGGCCGGCTGGGCAGGAACCACCGCAATATTTTTCCCACCAAACAGCATTGATAATGCAGTTTAGTGTTTTGGTTTGAAGGATATTGTAGCCAAAATAACTACTGGACATATTGAGACTTAACATCTATGTCTCTGGATAGCGAGCGTATTGGAATGCAAAGCATTGCTTTGTAATTCAAGGTGTTGTCTGGTTTTGCTACTGTTCATGAGCGGCCGTATCGCTTACTATCATCATTTGTGTGGCATTGTCACGATATGGGGATCGAACTCGCGGCCTCTTGTTTGACTGGCAACGTTTTTACCAACTGCGCCACAGAGGCTGACACAAATAAGTCGAATTTGGACATGTCTGTAAATCATTGACACGATTGGTCTATTTTCAGGACCATTCCACATTAGCTCAGATTAATCGAGTAATTTTGACCATAACTTACTTTTTTTTTTTATACTGGCATAGTGGCGGCATTGCACCTGATGGAAAGTGCCAATGCCGCCCAGGCAGAGTATCCATTGGCATCGGACGGCAGTCCCATGCCAATGGAAACAATTATGCCGGCCTGCTAAGGTGCCTCTTGGTTACTTGAACTAAGTTATCTCCATGCATTTGAGATGCCAACCATATGGATTTCTCAACATAAAAGTTATAATTATGGTCAAAGAAACATGAGTCTTAAAGCAACTGGGCCTCAGATATTAAGTTCCTTTATTAATATTCGCCGTACTGGAATTACTGTAGGTTTTGTACAATAGTTGAAGGCTAACCTAGTGTTTTATTTATAGGTCCATTGCTGCGCTTCCCGCCAGGTTTGCCGCCCCAGTCCGTTCCTCAACCTGGTAAGATATACCTTCAAATAATAATTATAATGCCAGAGAAATTAAACAGGCTGCATTCCAAATAAGTTATTATTTACATCGAGCATAGTAAAATAATTGTTTTATGTGGGTAACTACTATACAGTTTTTTATGTTAATGAGGATGAAATAGAAAAATTATTTACTGTTAAAAGTCTCCGAAAAAACACATTTTACTACTATATAAGTATTCAGTATGTGGGTTCCAAAATAAGCAAGCAATCTTGGGCCCCCATTAAAATGATTGAAAAATGTTACTTATTTGGAGTGTTTTGAAAATTGGATAAAAATGGTAATAAAATTGATTTAAACCTATTTTAAGTATCGAATGTTTTATCCCTTTAAATTTTGTTTAAATTTATTTGAGAGAACGAGGCAAAACATTCGTTAACTAAAAAGATTTTAAAACTTTCTGAGTAAGACTGTAAACATGCAGATTAAACTAATACATTGCGGCAAATCGGTAATACGTCATGAATTGCATTGAATATGATTACGTAAGTGGCCATCCAATAATCACATGATCTTTTATTTAGCACTTTTAAGCCCCTTTAGTGATTAATATATGGTTACATTTAAGACTACAAACCCCCCCGCCCCCTCCTCCAATCCAACATCACGCGTATTTTTAGTACATATAAATAAATCTTATTTTTTTTCGATATTATCTTTAAATACGGGTTTAAAGAATAATCTTTTTTTATTCTGAAATTAAGGACTATGATAAAAATGTCTAGACAGAGAGGTTGCAATTGTTTTTGATTGGCATATAAGTAATAATAGAGGAATCGTGTAACCTTACGAAAAATATATTAAGTAGTATTTTAATTAAAATTATGTGTCGATAAAATATACACGTGATATCTTACTAGACCCCCCTCCCTCCTTGTGATAATTCGTGATTTTTGTCACCCTCAAAACCTCCATTACTTGACAGCCTCCGTGGCGCAGTTGGTTAGACGCCGCCTGTGAAACGAGAGGCCGCGGGATCGATCCTCGCACCGATAGAAATGTTTGTGCGGCCCACAAATATTTCTTCCGCGTCTGGGTGTTTATGAGACCGAAAAGTCTCTCGTAGTTCCTGATACCCACGACACAAGACTCGATCTTAGTGTGGGGTCAGGACTATGTATGTGACTATTGGGTGTTATTATTATTATTAAAAAAAATATTATTATTACTCACGTGATTAATGGACGGTCCCTATACCCTGTTGATTTGTGTTAGAAACCGATTAAAAAACATTCGTCTAGCACAATCCATCATCGTGTTTGGCTAATGCAGGCATGGTGGGCGGGTTCCTGGTGGGCATGGGCGGGCTGGTGGGCGGCGTGCTGCCGCTCCACGCGCCACACCCGCCGCACGCGCCGCACGCCACGCACGCGCCGCACGCCACGCACGCGCCACACGCCACGCACGCGCCACACGCCACGCACGCGCCACACCCGCCACACCCGCCGCTGCTGCAACACGCGCACCACGCACCGGTATGTACTCTACTCTATACTTTACTAAAGTCTTTGCGAGGTTAGTTACATTTCGCAAAATGGTTTCTTAAAGCTTAGACAATCTATAATATAGAGGGAGCGCTGGTACTTCAAAAGCGTAGACAAAAATGGTGGTGCCGCGTCACATTTTTCTGCCATCCTATTGGCTGATATTTGACAGGTTGTCCAACATACATGAATTACTTGGAAAAGAAAAGTAAAAATAAATATGTTGTTTAGAACTATTTAATTCCACTCAAACTGGTTTTAAAAAGATACACTTAAATATAATTTCGATTATCAAAAGAATTTATAGCAATTTTTTGCTAAATAACTAATTCAATTTTCACTAATATAGGTGCGCTACCAACATCACGAACAAGAAAATATTAACGTTTTTGAAGACGCGAATGTATGACAGCGCTCCCTCTATATTATAAACACTCTAAGCAGTTGATATACTCGGTATAATTCGGAACTGTAGGATATTTTGGTGATAAGGGATTATGTGGCTTTTGGCTTTAGTATCAGTAAGATGTGCTGGGTTGATAGATCCGTGATAAGGGTGTAACCTTGTAGGACTTTACTGGGATACTGGAAGAATTTATAATAGTTTGTTGAAAAGCAGGTAAAAATTGGGTTATTTGATGTAGTTGATATCATTTAGAAAGGTTTTAATACTGCAATATTGATTATGAGGTAAATTGTGGAATATTTTTGTGTTTAAAATGTAATTTAAATAAATAATAGATGTGTATAGTAATACATACACGTGTCCCACAGCCGGCGGCGAGCAGTGCGGAGAGCGCGGGCGGCGCGGACGACGCCATGGAGCTGGACACGGACGACGCGCCCGCGCCGCCCGCGCTGCTGCCCGACCAGGTCACACTAACCTCACTACTGTGCGGTGTACATCAACGTACATCACATTTGGATTTTAACTATCATTATTACTGTTCTATAATTTTAGAAGTAAAAAAAGGAAAAAAATGTTTATAGTGCATCTTACTCATCAAATGAAATAACAGCAAACCACCAAAAAATTCTATCAAACTGTTTGTACAGTTTTGCAGGACATTACAGTAGGTCCTATGTATACATATATATTTTTTTGCTAAATAAATAGATAAATAATCGATTCGCTTCGATTATTACGAGGCAGAAACTACTGAACGAATGACATAGCTCATTTCATCGTAGCATTATTTTAATGTCACGTCAAGACAAAATATTACTTAACCCCCAGATGAAATATAAAACGCTCCTAACGCAGTTAAAATGTTAACTCTTGCACAATTAAACTTATTATTAAAGCAGTATACCATGTCCTATATTTCATTTATCACTACAGTATTATTTCATAGCCATCTAACACAATAATATCTCAATAGATCCAAGCCCTGCTATCAAAACCGCCGCCGAACTTCAATTCATCCGAGCCACCGCCGGGTTTCAACGCGTCGGAACCACCACCATTCACGTCCACACAGGCACCGCTCGCTGAAGACAAGGACGAAGAGCGGAAGAACGACCGAGACCGAGACCGCAGGGACCGGGACCGGGATCGAGACCGGAGGGACCGGGACCGAAGAGACAGAGATAGGAGAGACCGCGACCGAGGGAGGGATAGGGATCGGTGAGTGACATAAAGTAATTTGATGTAATTCATCATTGATGCATGCTAGAGGAGATATCATGAACAAAATATTTGTAATTTAAAAGAACGGTATTTCTGATTATGACTATCACGCCTACGAAAGACGATGAGAAATGAAGCGAGAGGTGATGATAGTCTGCACCTCTCGCTTCGTTTCTCATGTGCCTGAAGTATGCAATGATTTAAAATAGTTAAAATTCTCCTTTAGTTCGCTTACGAGCGTTTATACCCTTTGCGCGCTTTTTGGCTAAAAAACAGGACTTTTCAAATGAGTTACTAGCCACCAATAAACAATTTCAATAAAAAAATAATTAGTACTAATTTTAGAAAAGGTTGTCATCTAGGGATTTTGGTGGAAAACATTATAGATTGATGGATAATTTGTGAGTACTATAAGGATTACTGAACACTAGTTTCGTTAATTAGGCTTTAAGTGGCAATTTAGAAGCTTAAGATATCCGAAATCACTAAATATAAGATGAAAATAAAAATATTATCCGACTAATAAGGGTATTAGGTATTATGGAGGGATTTAGCTGAGAAAAATAATCTTTTTATGTTTAGTTCCTGAAAAATAAAAATTTAAACAATGCGAAATTATTCAGAAACTCTCGTCAAGAACATATTTTTTTTCACCAACTTATCGTACATAATTTTTTATAGCAATTGCATGTTATAATAGAAGAACATCTTATCAATAAATTGCCATTTTTATATTTCAATAAAATTAGTTTTCATGTTTTCTACATATATTTTAAAAACCACTATAAAACACGCTGTCCGACGTGGATCAAATCAGACCGCCGCAAGGCCTTCTAGAGGGAGGACGTATCGCTCGTCGCTCCGGCCTGGCTGCAGTCGATTTTTGCCGTGCGTCGTAAAAATAGCCACGCGCGGACTGCGATTGCCACATCTTAGTACTTTGGTAGTAAAACATATTTTTTTCTTTTTATTACCTACAATGATTTTGTAGTGAGTATAAATTATGTTTCAGATATTATAATGGGATGTAATTCCGAGGCTAAATTATGTTATGTATTGTAATATAAAATTAAATATATTTCGTAATTGTAAAGGGTTGTAATAAGGCTCCTAACTCTTTTCATGTGTTCGAACACGAAATGATTAATAAACGTCCGTAGTGTCTACTGATTGAACACTGATTTGAATGCAACTTAACAATGTAATAATAACGAAAATGTGATTAGTATCTAAATTTGTATTGTTCATTGCTTGCACAGTAATATTTGTCTACTTATAATGCAAATAAAATATTTTTATGATATAATATTACCAATATATAAATCATAAGTTACATTTCAATTCAATATTAGAATTTTGAAGCGCACGGATCAAAGTTGGTTGCGCTGACTGTATAGCGAGCCGACGCGGCAGCTCTACGCACACAGCTTTGGTTGCTTATGTGTGCGTGAAATTAACGAAGAAATACCTATAGTTGACTTTGCGTGCAAGGTGTAAACGCTCTTACGTGATTTAATTTAATAAAATACTGTGACAAAGCCAGGTCCCTAGCAAAACCTTCGTCAGCATACTGACTCAAAACTTTTAGGTGTTATCGCACGGCTCGCAATCATACGCGAGGCCGCTCCGCGCCGCAGCGTGGCCGGCGGCTCGGATGACCCGTTTATGTCGCCTCTTAAGACGGGCCCTATACCGTAGCGGCATCTACTCCATGACCACTAGGCAAAACATTGAATATTTCCGTATGCGCTATTGAACGGACGCTGTTTATACATTTTCTTTATTTTTAAACTATTTTGTTTTCCCGCCAAACAGCTGTGTAAATGCACTGTTGTTTTTCGGTGTGAAGGACATTGTAGCCAGAGTAACTATTGGACATACGGAGACTTAACATCTTACATCTCAGGATGGCGAGAGCAGTGTAATTCGAGGTGTTGTTTTTGGTTTTGCCACAGTCCATGAGCGGTGGTATCGCTTGCCATCAGGTGAACGGCACGCTCGTCTCGTCATTTGTAGCAATAAAAAAAAAACTAGGAATACAAAAGCAACAATACCAATTTGTCCACAGGGAACGAGACGACAGGAGAGACCGCGACAGAGATCGAGGTCGCGAAAGGAGAGACAGAGATCGCGATAGGGACAGGGATAGGGAACGGTTCGGATCCAGGGAGAACAACCGGTTAGTATTATGTTCTGTTATTTTAGTAGGTTCAAAATTAGATTTTGTTTACGAAAGCAAAATATTCTTCGGGTATTATTATTTTTTGAAATTTTGGGATATGATATTATGTTGTGGTATAGTGTATTGTGTAAGAAAGGTACTTCAGAGTCTAGAGTTGCGTAACTTTGATAGGTACTACATTTCTTACAGTACATGTTGAGGATAACTGTATATTATATCCCTCCTCCAAACTGTTTGACAACGATAAATATATGATGTTTTTACCAAAATATGTTATATTGTATTCATATTTTAAAGTACCGAGTAACGCGTATTTACGTGTACTTTCCGCAAACTTTAAGAAACAATATGTAATATACTTAGAGTATATATATATATATATATATATATATATATATATATATATATATATATATATATATATATATATAATATATATAGAGGGAGCGCTGGTACTTCAAAAACGTAGATAAAACTAGCACTACCAACATTACGAACAAGAAAATATCTACGCTTTTCAAAAGACGAATGTATGACAGCGCTCCCTCTATATATAAATACTCTAAGGTAATATATTTTTGGTGTGCGTAGTTTTCATTGAGCCCACCTAAGTATGTAGTTTCTTGGGGGTCGTCGTATTGCCGATGTCGCTACTATTATTGTGATCTGTTTGTGGAAACTTGTAATTGACTTTTCTTTACATATTTATTGTTTTGTTTTTATGGTATTTGTAAGTTTTCCTAAAATAAATAAACTAAACAACTTGAGTTATGACTCAAGTCATGGCTCAAGTTGTTTAGTTTATTTATTTCACTAACAAACAACTTGTCCAACAGAGAGGTATCTCGAGACAAATCACCTCGTGCCGCAGCCAATCCAGACAACGAGAAGACTCTTCAAGAGAGACTGTGGGAGATGGCCAACGGCAAGCCTAACAACCGACCCGATGGAGACAAGCCCCACGAAGAGTTCCCGGAGAATCGGGAAAGCAGGGACCGGGATGAACTCAGGGAAGAACCCCGTTCGGATAGGCCTCCGCCCCTGCTGGATCGAATGCCGCCCATGAGGCATGACGCGCCTGCTGCTAATATTGACAGTGGTAAGTACATTTTAGTCTGCTGCACTGTCTACTAGTTCTTATTGAAATTGTGTGAGACTGGATTTTGTGCCTGGCTTGACAATAGTTATAACACCGGTCATATCTTGAGATGGAGATTATCTTGGTGAACTTTGGTTAGCAGTAGTGCATTGTTAGGTATAGCTTTAGCTTATATTCGCATGTGGTGGTGGATAATTTTTGTATCAACTTGGTTAGCGATCGTATGAGATCTACAAAGTGCCCAGTGAGTGGACATAAATGAGTCGACGAGTAAAAAAAATAAAAAATCTTATAGATAAGCATAAATAGATGAGCAACTCCTCAATATAATTGAGGAACAAAAATTAACTCTTCTGTGTACGAGATGTCGCTGGAAATATTTTATCTATACATATAAATAAAATTTAAGTGTCTGTTTGTAAAATGAAAATGAAAGAAAATGTCCAACTACATATCGTTATACACACGATACCTATAACGAAAATGATCTTAGAATATTTTTTTTCTGTCTGTCTTTCTGTCTGTCTGTTTGTTCCGGCTAATCTCTGAAATGGCTGGACCGATTTTGACGGGACTTTTTTTGTCAGGTAGCTGATATAACAAGGAGTAACTTAGGCTACATTTAATTTAGAAAAATAAAGTAATGTTGCAATGCCCGCGCGCAGCTCACGCGCATGCCACCACTGGGCCGTCACGCCGGGCGCCTCCCACCACTTCTCCCACCAACGAATCAATATCACAATTACAAAATATTGTATATGAAGACATTTTTCAATAAAGCTAATACAAAAAACTGAAAATAAATGTGTAACGGGAGTTTACCGCCGCTCGCTAAGACATGGCGCCACCGTAGAATTAGATCGCGGTATGGTTTCGTTACAAAGGTAAATAAAAATGCAAAAACCAAAAAAAACTAAATAAACGAATTAACTTTTTTGTTAAATTCCACGCAGACGAAGTCGCGGGCACAGCTAGCTTTAAATAAAATCCGCCAGATGGTGCAATTGAGTCTTTATAATTTCCTATAATTCCTAAAGAATGAAGGGGTCACGGCAATTTGGCGCCACCGTACCTCGACTTCAGTTCATCGTATTCTATCCAAATCCCAGAATTGGAAAAATCCAAGTCAAATAAAGCTAAATCGAGAAGCAAGTATCAAAATCCAGCAACAGGAAGCCGAGGTCAAACACAGAAGATATCAAACAAGTCCAGTTAAAAGCCAAAGTCGCAAACTGGTGGAAGGTCTCTCATATGTGAGAGGCCATCTGGGTAGGTACCACCGCAATGTCTATTTCTCCCGTGAAACAGCAATGTAAATGCACTGTTGTGTTTCGGATTGAAGGACATTGTAGCCAGAGTAACTACTGGACATATTGAGACTTAACATCTTATGTCTCAACTCTCAGGATGGCTAGCGCAGTGGAATTTTGCTACTGTTTATGAGCGGTCGTATCGCTTACCACCAGGCGAACGGCTTGCTCGTCTCGTCATTCATTGCAATATTATAGTAATTGAATCGCAGCAGCACGCACACGAAAGTTTTCAAAAAAAATTGTGTAACTGTCAAATTTATGACACAAATCGTGAAGAGGTGGTATACGGGTGGTATGAATTTAAAAATGTAAAGTAACTAATACAATTTTTATATTAATGAATTAAAAATAATAATATTGTTATATTAATAATAAGTCAATTAATTATTTTAAACCAACAGTAGTTATTATTATTTTTAAATATTTTTTTTTTATTTTTTTGGCACTCTAAGCGGCATCTTTTAATACTTAAAAAAAATCATCTTTCTGCTTTACGTATAGAGCCACAAACTTATCTGGCCCAGTGGCCAAAAGTGGAAACAAAGACGTCATCTGGAATTGACAATTTACCTGCCACTCACTGACATAACCGCCATTGGTTGTTTACTCAATGTATTTATTTTTCCTGCATTATTAAAAATTATTGAAAAATGCCAAAAACTTTAAAAAGTGACCTAGGAAAGTTAGGCTTCTTCAGACACTAAAAATACCCTTCGAAAAATTTATCAACGCGTAGCTGGTGCCAAAGGCTTGTGTTGTCAGCTTTTCAAAATAAATTCCACGTAAACAGAATTTTGAACGTACTAGTAGAATAGGTGTAAGTACATATCATAAAGTAAAATTTATCGTTACGTGCGTGGTGGCCTGTTGGTAAATGGATCTGATGCGGCTGCCAACATGTTAACGGTGGTCGCGGGCTCGAATCCCAGGGCACAAATCTGACTTTTCGAATTTATGAGTGTATTGATAGTCAATAAACACGACGTGACGAAACCAGCACACCATAGCGATTTAAGCGAAGAATATCTATGGTATGTAAGTCCACCAATCCGCATTAGGCCAGCATGGTGGACTATTATGGCCTGGGATATGGCCTTCAATCGTACACTCGACTGGTCCACTCATTTTCCCGACACTATTGATTAGATTGAAAAATCTTACTTCACCCACTTTATTGCAATATCTATTTTTAATGGGAACACCAAATTCGACAACAGCGACTCTCCCACTGGGTCAGATAAGTTTGTGGGACTATAAGATGGCTCTAACTAGTACCATAGGTTTTTTTTTGTTGTCTGTGATATTTGATATGACAGACACCTTGATGTTGTTGTATGGTCGGGTACGGCGTGTACTAGAGCGTGTGCGGTGTGATTGCAGAGTGTGAGAAGGCGGGCGACGTGGAGTCCGGCTGGACGGCGCTGCCGCCGCCGCGCCTCGCGCCGCCGCACGTGGCGCCGCACTTCCGAGCCGGTACACGCACTCTATACTCACACGCACATCCCGGGTGTCCACACTGCAACACTAAACGAAGACGGGCGATAGTTTTAGTGACTAAAAAAACTAAGCTGGCTGATAGTTTTACTGAATACAAAAACTATGCTACTAAATATTTCGTATAGAAAAGAGAAAATTTTAAAAAACATATTGGCATCATTTCTTGGTCTCAATTATATAGTTTTTGCCAAAATAATAATTTAAGTCGCAGCATACCATTGCGTGTTTAAAAATAAATTTGGGCATCTATCTAATTTATTATTTTAAGAAAAACACGATGATAGTAAAATAATCGTCGTATTTTTAGCATTATTTTTTTAGTTACTGAAATAACACCCTGTCTTCGATTTCGGTCGCAGTCTGGATATACCTATGTATAGTTATTCCATATCAACAAATCCGTTGATTATTTTTTCTGTTGATAAAATGTCAAATGTCAACTCCAATAAGATTTGACATGAACACTACCCACAATAAGTACAGTAATACGAACGAGCTTGTACACGCCCTATAAATATACATAAACGGACTTCGTGAAATAGAAAATCTGTATTTGTGCTAATATGTACAGGCAAAGTAATGATAACAATGTGTGCTGTCTATGCATTAAAAAATAGGTGTGTGTACGCCATATAAACATATTCATATTTAATGAAAAGGCTCATTCATGTGTGGGTACGTCTCATAAATGTTTTCATTTTAAATCAGTGGGTTCATTAATGTATGATCATTAACTTTTAAAACCATTATGGACTTACTACTGTATGTTTCATACCGTCATTTGCTATATAATGCATATTTTCAATTTTAATATTCGCAGTCCGAACTTTATCATTGGTTTATAATTCGCAACTATATACGAATGATAAAAAAGAAATGTATTTAACACCTCAAATGCTTATGGTTTACTATAATTCTAAATCGGTCAATAGTCTGAACTAGCTTCCACTAAACAGCATTGATCTGTTGTGTTGGATGGAGACCTTTGGTTTTATTCAACATCATATATTGTGGAGGGAATGACCTCGAACAGATGTGGGGCTTATAATAATGTGACAATAGTGAACAGATAATGTGACAGACCTTCAGAACATTTTGTAATAGTAATAGTAGTAGTATTTAAGAATTACATGCATGTGTGATTTTATGAATTTAACATTTGTCACGTTTCTCCTAATATACATGATGACATTTTCAAATAACAAAATACATTATGCTTAAATTCACTTGAGTGCCTGTCTTGAAATTTATCTTCTAACATATGCAGCGAACGAACTTATTGCCTTTTGAATATAACATACTAAAGAATTGCTATATGTTTTACCATGGCATACATTATCCAATATTTTTGGGAGTTCATGTTACATTTGGGTCTAAGTTTTGATGGACTAATATTATAAATGCATGATGTATTACAGTTTAGGATCGTGTGATTTTAAAATAACGATGCATGAATGTGCATGTGATAACTGTGTTTATTTCAATTATTTTCAAATAGCTTCTTTGAGATAAATCACATTAGTAGTAAACTATTCCCCCTTTTGATGTGGTTACTTTAAAATACTTTATATTATTAGAAATAAATTAAGTATAGTTGCTTTGTCACTTTGAGATTACAGACTCTTTCCATTTACAGAATTGAGATTGAGAGGGCCGCCAAGGCAACCAATGGCAGGTATGACCAGAACTAGCAACTTTGGTCACTTTGCCCTCAGTAATCATTTACACTGTGTCTTCAACTTGCAATTCTTACAATTTCAGGACCTTGGATGGACGGCCCAGGACCTGGACCCGGACCTGGCCCGGGACCATTTGGACCCAGGTTCAACGGCATGGGACCGCCTCCGTTCAACAGACCGCCGTTTGAGAGACCACCATTCGAAGGCGGACCGTTGTTCGAAGGACCGCCGAGGTTTGAGCGTCCACCATTCAACAGGATGCCATTCGAAATGAACCGTCCACCGTTCGACGGGCCGCGACCGCCATTCGACGGACCTAGGCCGCCATTTGATGGACCGCCCAGGCCTCATTTCGACGGACCCAGACCTCCGAGGCCACCCTTCGACGGCCCGCCCTTTGAAGGCGACCGGCCATTCGACGGCCCGCCCCGGTACGATGGACCGCCAGACTTTTACGACAGGAACAACAGGAGGTTCGACGATAGGGAGCAGTACAATGAGAGGGGATGGAACGGAGACCGAGACAGAGATCGAGAGTGGGACCGAAGGAACGAATGGGACGACAGGAGGAGAGACCGGAGACCGCGTGAGCATGAGGACAGATTTAGAGACAGAAATAATGACCGAAGGAGAAACTTTGACGAAAGACCAGCGGGAGACAGAAGGTCTACTGGGCCTCCAGCCAGAGAGGAACGGACTCCAAGAAGAGATAAAGATAGGAAATCTAGGTGGGGTGCTGCCGACGAACCGGCGCAGAATGAACAGGAAAAAGCACCAGACACCGACAACAATCAGAACCCAGAGAACAAAGGGCCTAGCACGGAGACTGAGCATAAAGTGGAGGAGCATGTTGATGCTAGTCATGATGAACAAATTGCGGCTGAACCGGCGCCAAAGGAAGATATTGAAGCGCCAAAGGAACATACCGAAGCGCCAAAGGAAGATACCGAAGCGCCAGTGAAACCAGTTGAGATGTCCGAGCATACTGAAACTAAAGAAGATACTGTTAGCGAACGGAGACACAGCGAAACTGATTTCCGCGAGCCAAAGCAGTGCGACCAAACAGAACAAACAACAATAACTGACAGCGCTCCGGACTTGTACGACGCTGGCGAAGCGGTCGACACGAGTTTCTCATTGCCGCCGCCGGCGAAAGAAGAATACTCACAGCCGCCAGTCGTCGCAAAAGAACCCTCCGTCGAAACGACAAAAGAGAGTTCTGACATATTCAATCAAGACGTAGAAATGGAACAGAGGGAAGCGTTGCCGCAAAGCGACAGTAGTGAGACGACGAACCCAGAGGGAAGTAAGGACGGGGCAGCTTGACAGCGGCGCCGATGGAGAGTTGGGTATTTCCAGTGGAAATGATTCGGGTGACGCGGCCGGCCCGCGAGCCGCCGCGCCGCCGCCTCGTCAGATACAACGCCAAAGATTTTTTTATACACAAACCAATATTGAAATATACGAGTGCCTTATTGGTTACCGATTTGGTGTTTTGTTTTAACCGCCGGCACGCTCCAGAGAAGAGGAACTAGCCTTGGCACTCAAGTGGAGTGACCCGGGCCAGGTACGGTTGCTAACTGATATACATTATGACGCGCGTCTAGAACAATTGCACAACTCAATACTCACATCCACAAATTGCGACATGTCCTCTCTATTATTGACATGATTTCAAATCCATAGTAACTTTCCACATGTTGCAACACTTTATCCTTATTCAATTGCACGATTGTACTTGGCGTGCGTAACTTTTGTTTATTTATAAATGTCGAAATGGTTACATTTTATTTGATTTTTAATTTAACTTTGAAACTTTTAAGATTAAAATAATTTCAATATTTGTTCAACGTTGTTGCCATTTCGACATAATATATCGCTAGCAATGTGTGCAAAATGCCTCGCCGGCGGCCGTGTCACCCGAATCGCTGGAAATACGCTGGAGAAATCGACAAACAACAGGATTTCAAGACTTGCTACAACGGCTACTCATACTGTTTGCGGATATCTTCATGTCGTGTACACGACAATTTTATGTTTTATGTTCTTTTTATTAACGTCAAGCCTCGAGTTGTATGGATATATATTTTTTTCGTGGCAATACTGATTACAAAAATTACAGTTCGTCTGCCAAGCCTTTGTGTTTAGAAAGTAAAATTTTAATCACAACCGAGTACAAAATTGTTGACTTAGTTTTTGTGTGACATATTTTTTTGTAATATTATCGCGTGTATTTATTAGTTTTTTCAACATGTTAGTTCTCTGGCAGGTTCCTTTGGCGCTAGTAAATACATGCGGTAAATCGCCCGATTGATTAATAGAAGTGTTGTTTTAACTGTTGGCACTCGCCCCAATTGACACTATTTCGACTATATGCACTTTTTCTCACTAAGAAAACTCTTAGTTGATTTTTACACATTTAAACTCATTTGACATGTCTTTAAACTTTGGTGAAGGTAGAAAAGGGTCTTTAAAATGGTATATAAATTTATATGATAGATTTTAAACAATATTTTATAAACATATGGGGATTATAGATGTAGCGTTCATGATCACAATACATGTTAGTATACCTAGGTCGTGGCGCGCACCACGTGCTGCCATATTGTGTAATTGTATCTTCTTCATACGTGTAACATATTTTTATAACTAGGGGCGTCGAAACAATCGGAATTCACTCAATCAATAAATTAGTATAATTTGTAGATAAGCAATATATGATAAAAAAATGCATGCTTCAATGTTTGTCATATTTTATGCTTCAATAAAATAATTTAAATAAATTAAAGGAATGTTTGATTATAACAGGCAACGGATTCTTGGTGGAACTTCGCTGCGAAGAAATTTTGCACACATTGTCTGGCCTTTGTTTGTTTTTTTTTTATGAATTTCAGCTACGACCCAGCGCGTTTACTGGACAGACATCAATATCTTGGATTTTGTGCCAAGACTGCGAGTTTACCAGTTGCCTTTTCAAAATGTATATATGTTTTACTATAGTTATTTAAAAAACATACAAAAAAAATCTGTCGAATTGATTACCTCCTCTTTTAAAGTCGGTCGAAAATAGAGTCAATTCACGGTTTCATTTTCTAACATCAAGATAATGGACTGTGTAAAAGAATATTACAAGAAATGCAGAGCATGATTTTAACTTCAGTTTCTAATTCAAATCGCACCAAGGTAACAGAAAAATAAGTAATTTTAACTCATCAATAAAAATATTGATTGCATTCCATGAGCAGACTGCATGATTACACTGGTAAAAAAAAAAATTTTGGGTTTGTTATTAAACTAATATTTTCTGATTGTCTACAACTAAAAGTAACCACGGGCTCCATAACAAAATTAACAAATAAAGTTTGCTTTTGTATATTTTACAATGAAAAATAAATATTTTAAGATTTTGACCGATAGTTTGAGGAACAACGATTATAACATGCAAGAGGTGGGGTTGGGGGGTACTTACAGGGGTGAAGCGGGGAGCAGCGGGTATTCTCGGCAGTATTTTACTCCTTAGTCTGTGATGCGCGAGAGCATTACCGAAAAATGACGCCATTTGTGTAGCACGAAGTCAGAAGTGGCTTCCGAAAAGTGTAAAAATAACGTCAACTCTATTTGTTACATATGCGGCGAATTTATTAAAAAAAGATCTAAAAAATAAGTTTTTGGTCAAATATAAGACTTTGTGAAGCTTATAAAGCTTTTTTAATCTTTCTATTCGAAGTCAAAAACACAGAAGGTAAAATAGTGCTTTAAACTTTAAAGTATGAAGAGTGTGCCTAGCCAATGGATAAGGGATTAAGATGGTGGGTTTTTTGGTGGGAATGCAAAGCATACACCAAATGATATTCTGATGCCCCCATCTATTACATATAAATAAAATTGAAGTGTCTGTTTTAAGAGTGAAAATAAAAAAAAATGTCCTACTACATATCGTTATATACACGATACCTGTGCCGAAAATGATATTAAAAATGTTTTGTCTGTCTGTTTGTTCCGGCTTATCTCTGAAATGGCTGGACCGATTTTGACGGGACTTTTTTTGTCAGGTAGCTGATATAACAAGGAATAACTTAGGCTACATTTATTTTAGAAAAGTTATTTTCTGTCTGTTTGTTCCGGCTAATCTCTGAAATGGCTGGACCGATTTTGACGGGACTTTTATTGTCAGGTAGCTGATATAATAAGGAGTAACTTAGGCTACATTTATTTTAAAAAAGTTATTTTATTTTAGAAAAATAAAACTTTTGATAAATTCCACGCGGACGAAGTCGCGGGCACAGCTAGTATATACAGGGTATATCAAGACTGCTACCGAAAACGAAGCCGGGTGGTAGTCTAAGCGACTTCAGACACAATGCAACAGAAAAAGTTGCAAAAAAAGCGACAATATTTTTTTTTGTTATTTTTTCCTATGGCCATATTTGGGTGGTAAATATTTTTCTTCCTAAAATAATAGTGTATACCCTTTTATTTATAAATACTCTAAGGTATAAGGTATAGCGTGATACGTCCAGCCAATATAGGATGATCCTTGTTTATTTGACGGGAGACGTAAAAGTCGGTCCAGCTTCAACTACCATCCAACGTAAAATGATCTATCTTTCCATTGTCTTTCATTGACGGCTGACGAAATAAAACAAAATTCAAAAAATGTGTACAACGTGTATACAGGGTATCTCAAGACTGCTACCGAAAACGAAGCCGGGTGGTAGTTTAAGCGACTTCAGACACAATGCAACAGAAAAGGTTGCAAAAAAAGCGACAAATTTTTTTTGGTAATTTTTTTCCTATGACCATATTTGGGTGGTAAATACAGTTTTTCCTAAAATAATAATGTATACACTTTTATTTATAAATAATCTAAGGTATAAAAAAGTTTAAATTATTATTTTAGCAAAAACTATGGATTTACCACCCAAAAATGACGATATTTAAAAAATCATAAAAAATAGTTGTCGCGTTTCTTTGCGAAATTTTTAGTTGCATTGTGTTTGTAGTCACTAAAACTACCACCCGGCTTCGTTTTCGGTAGCAGTCTTGAGATACCCAGTATAATATTATCTAGATACGGCGTCTTGCGCGTAATTTTGCTAAATGTAAAATAAAACGATGTCCATATCTACCAAAATAGCCCATTGTTTTTTTCTATCGAAGCGTTTTGCCGGAGTACACCAAAATATATCTAATTATAATTTTTCGTTTTCATAAACGACATTGTTTTTTGAATTGATACTTTTAGATGCGCTGGGGGACAAATTTAAATTCCGCATTAGTATTGTTTTCAGACTCAAGTACCTATAAAACAAATGGTACGTTGATGCCGTATCTAGACATTATAATGAAACGATATGCAGTTTTATATTTTTAAATATTTGTTTTATTACTTACGTCACCTGGTAAGGCCGTATGAAGGTTTTATTAATTTGTATATGGTAACGTACTAGACACGACTGCCAACAAGTTTACGATGGTCACGGGTTCAAATCGCAGGGCACACCTCTGACTTATCGGATTAATTTCTACGTCAAATAAAATCCGCCAACCCGCACTAAGGCAGCGGGGTGGGCTATATCTTCTTCTTCTATAATATAAAAATAAATCGCAAAATGTGTTGGTAAGCGCAAAACTCATCAACGACTGGACCAATTTGGCCAATTCTTTTTTTTAAATGTTTATTATTACTTTATTACTAACAAAAAGTAATGGCGTGCAATATTATTTGGAAAAACAGCATTTTGGTGCTGAATTAAGGGAAGGAATATTGGATGAACAATAAAAAACGATTAAGATTTTAATGGCAAAATTTCATAAGGCAATCTTTATATGTATATGGAGAGACGGGATATAATAGAGTGGAAGGTACGGGAGAGGACTGGGATAGCTGACAGATTTGATAGGACCAAATGTAAATGCACGTTATAAGACGGGATGGATAATAAAGAGAAAGGACGGGACGGATCGGGAAGAGATTGAACAGACGGATGAGACGGGATTGAGTCGGACAGTAGGACAGCTACGTCAAGTTTAGGTATACAAGAGTTTATAGGAAAAATAACATGTATTTGGTGTGGAGTGGAATCAAAAAATATATGCACCCAGGCGAAGCTGGGCCGGGCCGCTAGTTGCATATAAAATTAGGACTCATGAAGCAATTTGTGAAGGCTCTTCGTCAGGGTCTCCTTTAAAATTTGAATACTTAAAGAGTTTTTTTCTCTAAATTGTCAGAGGTTAAACTTACAGCTGGTATTTTCGTCGGTCCAGAAATGAAGAAAATAATGGACAGAAAAGAATTCCCAGAGTTACTGAACGCCCACGAAAACGCGTGGATCAGCCTTAAAGCAGTGATCCATGTCTTTCTTGGCAATAAAAAAACTGCAAATTACAAAGACCTTATTCCTAATATGTTTGATGATTTCAAACTCATGGGTTGCAGAATGTCCCTTAAAGTGCATATGCTAAACGCTCACTTAGATAGCTTGGATATATATTCAGAAGAGCAAGATGAACGCTTACACCAAGATGTGATCAACTTTGAACAGAGAAATGAGAACATGATGGGTGACATTTGGAGTTTAATACGAGAAAGCTCCTACTTATACAGAAGAAAAACAAAAATGTTAATTTTTAAAGTATTTTTAAATTTTTTTAAATGTTTTTATATTTACCTTTATTGTTCTATGTAAGAAAAAGTAATTAATATATACATTAAAGTTATTTTTCTTACTTTTGTATTATAAGGAATTTTGATTTTATTTTAATTTGAAATTTCGTTTTGGATGCTACAAAAGCAAACTTTATTTAATAAAAGTATTTTTTCCTTGTATAGTTAGACATAATTAATCAAAATCAGCACCACAGAACTTAGACTCAAAAATCGTGTTTACTTGTGTTATTTGTCTATCAGCAATAATACCTATCTACTTAAAAAAACTTGCATATAAAAGGGAATAATCAAATTTAGTTTCATAATAATTAAATACTATGTTTCTGGGAGTATGATTAATATTACGCTCAAAACTAAGGTGTTTTATTTAGAATAGAATGACCTCGCAAAGTTATTCTTTATTCTAATGCCCCTGATCCCGTATCCCGATTTCTTCCCAATGTAGAGTCCAAATAAGGCGTGATAACTTTCTTTTTTTAAGTATGGATTATGTAGGACACATTAGGTGTGGCGTTCCAGGGCGGATCCAGGGGGGAGGTCATGGGGATCATGACCCTGGGCTGGCCCCAGATTGACAACATTTATTAATTATCTTGTTGATGAAATTTATAAGCACATTTAATTCTTTGTATGTCTATAAATAAAGTAAAAAAGTATGTGAATGTTCACAAATCAAGCCTGTAACAAACTATAAAAAGTTATTATTACGAATTGGAGTATTGAAATTGGACCCAGTGTTCCGACATTAACTATATGACCCTCCCCCTGGGATAAAATCTGACATGAACATGAATTATGTGACACCCCACCCTCCCCGGCGGAAAAGCTGGATCTGCCTTTGGTGGCGTTGCTCAAGCGTTGTTACTAGTTAAAAATATTGGCAGGACGGTCGGTTTAAAACTTGAACACGAAGCGACCGTGCGCCTACAGAATCTTGAATAATGTAACGTGGTTTATTAATTAAAATATGCATTTGAGAAATATATAAACGTGTTTTATTTGTGACTACTGATCACAGAGTATATGACATTGTAGTGTAGATGACAGGCCATATTCAGACTGTATAGTTCACAGCTTTGACGCTAGATGTCTCTACTTTACATCTCCCTTTCTTTGTAAATAAACATTACAAAATATTATAACTTATGCTTTGACAACATTTACACTACAATTTACATTTTGAGCTTATAGTTAAATATTAAAGTTATAATGTAATTTAGGTATTAAAATTTTAATTTATCATATCAACTAAAAGTAGTATTAATTAAAAGAGAATTTAACTCTTTGTTAATAATAGTCAACACAAATTATCATCTAATTAAATCAAGTTATTTCTGATTATAAGAATGCACTGATCAAGAGTTCTAACTAGGTACAATCACAATTATAATTTTAATTTTTTTTTCAATGGTTTTACAAATCCAGTTTTTATATAATATAATAGTTAACAGTATGGCATAATTAGTTTTACAATTCAAGTATTTTAAAGATCAAGTCTATTTACTGGTTTGATTATTCTACCAGATCTTGATACTCGTGGTGCTGCTGTTGGTTGAGCCCTGTTTGATGTCTGTGTGGGGCTTAATGTGCTTGGTGATGGACATGCTGATGCTGGGCGTGTTGGAGGAACAGCTGGTGACTGAACCTGGGCTGGAACCTGTTGTACTTCTAATTCATCTGGATATTTAGTTTCAGGTACTGCAATTCTTCTGCTGGTTATGTCTGCCTGTGTCTTGTGCAGATGACTGAAGTTTCTCCGGAAAACTTGGCCTTGATCTGTTTGGATTATTACAGACCTTGGAAGACCTTCCGGCTTATCTATCACTCTTGCCCCTTCCCAATGGCGATGAGCAACTTTGTGTCTGACTTTGTCATTGACTTCAAAATTGACTGGTCTTGTAGTGTGTTTATTACTATAATTAATTTGTTTCTCTCTTAGTCTTTGTAGTTCAGCTGTGACTCCATGTTTTATTTTTGGTTTTAGATTGTTATCACTTATAGGTAATGGAGATCTAGTAATTCTGCTGAAAAGACGTTGATTGGGTGAGCCTAAACAATCATTCCGTGGTGTATTTCTCCAATTTAGTAAAGCGAGTTGAACATCTGACTTGTCAATGCTGCATTTTTTTAGTATGTTCTTTGCTGTTTGAACTGCTTTTTCAGCAAGTCCATTGCCTTGATGGTGATGTGGACTAGAAGTGACATGGTTAAATCTCCACTCTGTCTGAAAAGTCTTAAATTCTCTAGACATGTATTGTGTTCCATTGTCAGTTTGTAGTTCTTCTGGTATTCCATGTACAGAAAACCATCTTTTAAGTTGTTCAATAACTTCATATGATGATTGACTTTTGAGCTGTTGAAAATCTATGTATCCAGAATAGCTGTCACAGATAACAAGGTAAGTTTTTCCTTTCAATTCAAATAAATCTGATGCAACTATTTGCCATGGAAGTGTAGGTATCTTTTTAATTAGCACTGTATCTTTGACATTATCTCTTTGTGTTTGTTCGCATACAGAGCAACATTTGACTAGTTTCATAATATCATCATACTGACCTTTCCAGTAAAAAAATTGTCGGGCTCTTCTTAAGCAGCTTTGTATGCCTAGATGTCCTTGATGGATATTTTTTAACATTTTAGGAATTTGTGATTTTGGCACTATAATTTTATCACCTTTGAAAACTATTCCTTCCAGATAGCTTAATTCTTCTTTAAAATTAAATAATGCTGTAGTTCTGTAGGTAGTTCATTAACTTTTTCTGGAAATCCTTGCATTATTATCTTAAGAAGGGCCTGTAAATGTGGGTCTTCTTTGGTAGCTTCAATTAATTCTTCTTTAGCATTTAGTGACATAGGTAGTATGACTGCAACTTTCAAATTTTCTTCTTGTTCATACTTCAGGTTAGATGTATCACAGTCTCGACTGAGAAAATCTGCTAGGGGTATTTCTGAGCCCTTTTTAAACATGACTTTTGGTGAGTATGGTGTGAGATAGTACATTATGCGTTGCAGCCTCACTGGAGCAGCTTGTATATTTCTCTTAAAAATTATCTCAAGTGGTTTATGGTCTGATTCCACTGTCAGTTCTTTACCATAAACATATTCATGGAACTTCTTACATCCAAATAGTATAGCCAGTGCTTCTTTCTCTATTTGTGGATAGTTCTGTTCAGATTTAGTCAATGCTCTTGCACCATACGCTACTGGTTGTCCTTCTTGAAGAAGTGCAGCTCCAAGATTTTTTGAACTTGCATCTACTGTTAAGGTTACAGGTTTGTTTACATCATACAATTTTAGTACTGGTGGACTCTGTAGTACTTGTTTTATTTTGTTGAGGGCTTTGTCATGATGAATTTCCCATGTAAATGTTGTGTTTTTATGTAACAAATCTCTTAATGGATTTGTCAGCTCTGACATGTTGGGAATAAATTTATTTAGGTATGTGATCATTCCTAATAGTCTCTGTAACTCTGTTTTATTTGATGGTGTTTTCATTGCTTGTATAGTTTCTACTTTTTCTGGGTCTGCTTCTAATCCATTGGCTGAAACTATGTGCCCAAGGAATTTTATTCTTTTTGCTTCAAAAATACATTTATTTTTATTGAGTTTGAACCCTGAATTTTTTAACACCTCTATAACTTCACTTACAGTTTTCTTTAATTCTTCTCTACTTTTTGCATGTATAAATATATCATCAATAGATACTCTGACGTTTTTAAATTTACTGAGCAGATTTGTTAAAATTTCTTGAAATATTTCAGGTGCCGATGATACTCCAAATGGAAGTCTCTTGAATGAGTATCTTCCCCATGGTGTAGCAAATGTTAATATTTTTTGTGTTCTTTCTGAAAGCTTAATTTGCCAAAACCCTTTGGTGCAGTCTAATAATGCAAAATAATTGGAGCCTTTGATGTCAGCTGATATCTCTTCTATGGTAGTGAGTGGAAAGTGACGTCTTAGAATGTTCTTGTTAACATCTGATGGGTCTATACAGATTCTTATTTTGTCTTTTTGTTTGACAATTACCATAGGACTCACAGCAGGTGTAGGTTCTGTTTCTGGTTTTATGACATCAAGCTTTACCATTCTATCAAGTTCTTGCTTTACCTCATCTCTTATGGCATGTGGAATTCTCCTAGATGGCTTAATTTCAAATTTTGGGTTCTCAATCAGGTCAATATCATACTCATAATCCTTGTAGAGGCCTAAGCCTTCAAATATATCATCAGGAAAATGACTTTCTTTCAATGTTTTGACTCTTGCAATTAATCCTAATTGTTCACAGGTATCAAGTCCTAGGATTGGTGTAACTTTTTCTCGAACCACTTTAAATGTAATGTTTGCTTTTTGATTTTTTATGTTACAAAGTAAATCTACTTCACCAAGAACCATCATTTTATCATTTGTATAGCTTATTATATTTCTTGTTCGGCTTGGTTTTAGACTTGTCTTTGTTTTGTCCATTAAATGTCTCGGTAGCACATTGCATTCGGCTCCTGTATCTAATTTGACAGTGAACTTTATACTGTCAACTTGGATTTCTTCTGTCCAATTTTTCTTTCTTCTGGTGCTTATGGCCGAAATGTATACCTCACCTTCAGAACTTGAGCCCTCTCCCAATGCATTGACTCTATTTTTCTGTTTGGCATTGTATGCCTTGGTACGGCACATTTTAGCGAAATGACCATTTTTGTGACACTTAGTGCAAGGTTTATTAAATGCTGGACACTCTCTGAATTTGTGGCTTGTTCCGCATCGTTTGCAGTCAAAATTCAGATTTTCTTTATTTTGCGCATTTCTATTATGGATCGCTAACACTTTATCTGTTTTATTTCCATTTTCGAACTCATCCAATTGTTTTGACGTTTGTTCACTTGTTTTGCATATTTTAATAGCTTTTGACAGATTTAAATTGTCCTCTGTCAATAATTTTTCTCTAACTTGATTGGATCTGATTCCGAAGACTAGTTTGTCTTTTAACATTTCTTCTAATAAATTGTCGAAGTCGCACTTATTTGCTTGGGTTTTTATTCTGATCAAAAACTCGTTAAATTGTTCATCTTCATTTTGTTCAATCTTGAAGAATATGTATCTTTCAAAAGATATGTTTGTTCTTGGTGAAAAATACTCTTTGAACTTGTCTTTAATAATTTGAAGACTGTTTTTATCCGCCTCGCTTAAGTTGAAGCTATTGTAGATTTCTATGGCATCTGAGCCTATTACAGCCATAAATGTTGCTGTCTGGACTTCGGGTGGCTTTTTGTCAAGTTGAATAGCGGTAGCATACCATTCGAACTGCTGTAGCCATTTTTTCCACGATGATGATTTGTCCGAGTCAACTTGTAGGTTAGGTGGCGGCTTTATTCCGGACACTGCGTCGTTCGTAGTCATCTTACAACTTTTTCACGTATTTCTCTTTTATTGACACGTATACTTATATTCTGACACCATGTAACGTGGTTTATTAATTAAAATATGCATTTGAGAAATATATAAACGTGTTTTATTTGTGACTACTGATCACAGAGTATATGACATTGTAGTGTAGATGACAGGCCATATTCAGACTGTATAGTTCACAGCTTTGACGCTAGATGTCTCTACTTTACAAATAACTTGACGCATCACATTTTCCACATGCGCAGGTTTTTCTAAATTGCACGTATATTGTTCTGCACACGCGTTCACAGGGCTAACCCTGCTAGACTTTGTTTAGTTAATAAACCAATGAAGACAATGTTAACAAAATGAACGGTACCGTACCACTACTTCTGTTTCTGTCATGGCCATGCCAACGCAGTAACATCATATCTGCTCTTGCTTCACTGGGTGCCTGTACCAGCACAATGCGCAAAATTTTGTTCTCGATGTCAGTTCAAGGGCGGATCCAGGGGGGGCTCTGGGCGTACCCCAGATTGACAAAATTTGTTAATTATCTTGTTGATAAAATTGATAAGCACATTAAATTCTTTGTATGTCGATAAATAAAGTAAAAAAGTATGTGTGTGTTCACAAATCACGTCTCAAACAAACTTAAAAAAGTCATTATTACGAATTGGAGTATTGAAAGCGGACCCAGTGTTCTGACATGAACTATATGACCCCCCCTGGCGTAAAATTTGACATGAACTATAATGTGACCCCCTTCCCCCTGGCGTAAAAGCTGGATCCGCCCTTGTGTCAGTTCTAATACATAAATGGCATAAAAAAGTATGGTACAGCTATATTATTTACTTGGATACAATCATCATAATATAATCTTGACTAAATAAACCAGTCGTGAAGCTCGAAAAATAAGTGAGACTTTTTGGTTCACACAAAGTATCTGTGCGGGAATCGAACCCGCGGTCTCGTATATCAATGGTCATTACTTCAGACTATTTTTTTCTTTCCGAACGGTCTTAGTCAGTGTCCTTAGTTAAGTTTTACTCATTGAAGTTTAAACGCAGGTTGTTTATAGTTGTATACAGAGGAGGATTCAGGAAAAACTAGGAGGTAGCAGTCGTCGGTTAAAATAGTGATATCTAGATTATCTTCATAGTGATTAGAAAATTAGCAATAGAAAGAATAGACATACGCTCTTTTGGTTATCATCACATATCATTTAATTTAATATTTTTAAAATACTACTTCTGATATTACGATATTATATTATGATGTAAGTCGTAAAGAATTAAGCCAATTATTGTACTTCACAGACCAATAAGTTGTACTTTAATCTTCAGTTCAGTTCAGTTTTTGTCAAAGAGTATGTTTTTGTTTAAAATACATGGACGTAGCATCAAATGGACTCGACATTCGAGTTCCACCGTAAGGGACAGACATAAAGTAAAGAATACCAGCAGGGATACCAGGTCATATATTTTCCCATAAATATTTTAACTAAATAAATAAATAGACGCAAAATTCAAATTCATAGTCCTGACCCTACAAATGATAATCTTGTGTCGTGGGTATCAGAAACTACGAGAGACTTTTTGGTCTCACTAACACCCCGATTTGAAAAAAATATCAAGTCACTCAAATATTTGTCTCTTCTTGAGCTGGTATCGAAACCGCGGCCTCACTTTTACATCTGGCGTTTCCTATATATTATTATACTCTTTGATCTGGCGTCTAACCAGCTGCGATGAATGATGCGGATGAAGGGCGTCAGTATTAAACAACGTGACGTTTTGGAATATTTTCACAAAGGTTAGAAAGCAAAAAAGGAAAGTTGGCCTTGTATAATTATTAATACTTATATCATTTACGTAACTCGAATAATACACAGCTAGTGATGATAATATATACATAGAAACAAAACCTGCCGAGTGTTCTATAAATTATAGAAGATCAGAGAATTCATAGTAACGTAACTACTAAGGACAAAATAATATCCTACTTTATTTTATTTATTTATTTTAAGAAAGCTTACAAACAAGTGTTTACAATATACTTAAATTAAGTTCCTAATAACAAGTTTCTACAAACGAATCGTAAATAACAAAGGTACAGAAAACCTATTGATATAGACCTTAAACATTTCTCAAATGTTACAAAATGGAAAAAATATACCTACATATTTTTTTCTTTTCTATATCTTAATTAAAATAAAATGATATAGCAAAGTATCGAATGTGTAATAATACAGCGCTTGTACATTTTTTTAATCAACTGGCTTTTTTTTCCTGGAATATTGATTTTTCAAAAATACATTTATGCACTTTTTGTTTTCATCCATATCAGGCTCATGTGTTGTTTCAGCACTCTTTGTTATTCCCCACAGTTTCGGATTCAGTCATCTGTAAAAATTAAATCTAATTAATTAAAGAATAAAATATATGTAATTAATATGTGCAGAACAAAATATAAATTGAAATAACGTAAGGTAATGTAACGTGTGTGGATTGGGTATTTATTGCATTGCCTTTAAGTTTTGGCACTCAAAGTCTGTAAGTTGTAAACATAAAATCTTTGTTTTTGTTGATGAACACGACTGTTTGTGTCTAAAATAAAATAAATAAATAATAAAGAAGTATTAAGCTTGGTGGATTGAGTGCATTTTTGTAATTTTTTCGAATACAGACTTCAAATTTGAAAAATACAACTTAACTTCGAAACTACATTTTATAATTTATAGATTATGCATGTTGTAGCTTCACTTAATACACAGGAGGACAATTTATGAAGACAGGCTGCCGGGAGACTGATTATAGAAGAGGTTTCATTCATTTTCGTCTCAAGGATGAATACTCTGGATTTTTATTATTTAGATTAAATAGATTATAGTTTACCTTTATTTCAAGTGGCGGGAGAGAAAACGGTTTTAAGAAAGTTATAATATGCTTAGTCTTCTGAATGCAATTTTTGAACGAGTGTGTTTACCCAGCTGTGTAATTTTCCGTCACATCCTATTAATTTGATCCACAAAACACGCGAAGGTAAACCTTTTGAAAAGCTGAAATAAAATGAATGATGGTTTAATTTACCATAAAACCAGGAAATGCAAATTGTTATAAGCTGGTATCCCGAAACATAATATAATCCAACTAATTTAAAATTATGTACAAAATGGCGTCCTCTTCGAGTAGTATACAGATCGTCATAATAAACAAAGTCAAGATAATTTAGTCGGATAATACTTTTAAAATACGTATTTTTTATGCAAATATAATCCTATTTTTCAATGTATTCTATGAAATACTAATTGCAGATGTTAGTAATAATGAACGTCTACATTTATTTTTACCAATATACTAAATAAAATGCACTTACCAGTGAGAGGTTATATTTTCATATTATCGTTTAGATCGGCTATGATTATAACATAGACGTAGTATCAATAGACTTGACATGCATTTGACATATATAGTCCATCTCACTTAGACTTATGTATAAACCTTAAAAAATGAAAGTGACAAAACACAATTTGCGGTCCTTGTCATAGTTTCACATAATTTTGTAGGGGAACACTGAGTGTAACCAAACAAATAAAACGTGCGGTTTGTTATAAACTTGAATTACTGAGTATTTTACGAATATTTGCGGTCAAAAATGTATGTAAAAGAGTGTTGAAACTGATTATAAGACAAAAGGTATGGTGTGCTGCTTTATTATTGGCTGTGATAGCCGATATAAACGATAATATGAAAATATAACCTCTCACTGGTAAGTGCATTTTATTTAGTATATTGGTAAAAATAAATGTAGACGTTCATTATTACTAACATCTGCAATTAGTATTTCATAGAATACATTGAAAAATAGGATTATATTTGCATAAAAAATAGGTATTGTAAAAGTATTATCCGACCAAATTATCTTGACTTTGTTTATTATGACAATCTGTATACTACTCGAAGAGGACGCCATTTTGTACATGATTTTAAATTAGTTGGATTATATTGTTTCGGGATACCAGCTTATAACAATTTGCATTTCCTGGTTTTATGGTAAATTAAACCATCATTCATTTTATTTCAGCTTTTCAAAAGGTTTACCTTCGCGTGTTTTGTGGATCAAATTAATAGGATGTGACGGAAAATTACACAGCTGGGTAAACACACTCGTTCAAAAATTGCATTCAGAAGACTAAGCATATTATAACTTTCTTACAACCGTTTTCTCTCCCGCCACTTGAAATAAAGGTAAACTATAATCTATTTAATCTAAATAATAAAAATCCAGAGTATTCATCCTTGAGACGAAAATGAATGAAACCTCTTCTATAATCAGTCTCCCGGCAGCCTGTCTTCATAAATTGTCCTCCTGTGTATTAAGTGAAGCTACAACATGCATAATCTATAAATTATAAAATGTAGTTTCGAAGTTAAGTTGTATTTTTCAAATTTGAAGTCTGTATTCGAAAAAATTACAAAAATGCACTCAATCCACCAAGCTTAATACTTCTTTATTATTTATTTATTTTATTTTAGACACAAACAGTCGTGTTCATCAACAAAAACAAAGATTTTATGTTTACAACTTACAGACTTTGAGTGTCAAAACTTAAAGGCAATGCAATAAATACCCAATCCACACACGTTACATTACCTTACGTTATTTCAATTTATATTTTGTTCTGCACATATTAATTACATATATTTTATTCTTTAATTAATTAGATTTAATTTTTACAGATGACTGAATCCGAAACTGTGGGGAATAACAAAGAGTGCTGAAACAACACATGAGCCTGATATGGATGAAAACAAAAAGTGCATAAATGTATTTTTGAAAAATCAATATTCCAGGAAAAAAAAAGCCAGTTGATTAAAAAAATGTACAAGCGCTGTATTATTACACATTCGATACTTTGCTATATCATTTTATTTTAATTAAGATATAGAAAAGAAAAAAATATGTAGGTATATTTTTTCCATTTTGTAACATTTGAGAAATGTTTAAGGTCTATATCAATAGGTTTTCTGTACCTTTGTTATTTACGATTCGTTTGTAGAAACTTGTTATTAGGAACTTAATTTAAGTATATTGTAAACACTTGTTTGTAAGCTTTCTTAAAATAAATAAATAAAATAAAGTAGGATGTTATTCTATCCTTAGTAGTTACGTTACTATGAATTCTCTGATCTTCTATAATTTATAGAACACTCGGCAGGTTTTGTTTCTATGTATATATTATTATTACTAGCTGTGTATTATTCGAGTTACGTAAATGATATAAGTATTAATAATTATACAAGGCCAACTTTCCTTTTTTGCTTTCTAACCTTTGTGAAAATATTGCAAAACGTCACGTTGTTTAATACTGACGTCCTTCATCCGCATCATTCATCGCAGCTGGTTAGACGCCAGATGTAAAAGTGAGGCCGCGGTTTCGATACCAGCTCAAGAAGAGACCACCCACGATACCCACGACACAAGATTATCATTTGTAGGGTCAGGACTATGAATTTGAATGTTGCGTCTATTTATTTATTTAGTTAAAATATTTACGGGAAAATATATGACCTGGTATCCCTGCATTTTTCTTTACTTTATGTCTGTCCCTTACGGTGGAACTCGAATGTCGAGTCCATTTGATGCTACGTCCATGGTTAAAATAGCTCTGTCGCAGACTCGACAATTTCGCCAATGTCAAGTGTTGGAAAGCACAGATTAAATAAAAAAAGCGTATAAATTGTGAAAATAAGAAACGGAACAAAAAATTATAAACTTAATTATATAATATTCTTTACATTTAACATTATAAATAATTTCTCTATTACGCACATACTCTAATCGTTTTTCTTCCATATTTTAAATGAACGCACAGACGAACTTTTGGCTAATTACTGATACTTAAATAAATAAATACACCCAACAGTCACATACATAGTCCTGACCCCACATCAAGATCAATAAAAGGCCGATGCCAATAATCAATCGTAAAAATTAGATTGAAGTCAATCTCGATTGTTTTCTACTTTTCGATTGGTCTCTTGTCATGTTGCCATAGTTTTTTCACTACTGAGATTGATTATTGGCAAAATAGTATCAGAAAAAAGATTGAGCTGTCAATCTAAAATGTGGATTGGGATTGTTTATTGGCAGCGGCTGTTAATGTTGTGTCGTGGGTATCGGGAACTACGAGAGACTTTTCGGTCTCACAAACACCCAGACCCGAGACAAATACTGGTGGGCCTTTACAAACATTTGTCTCGGTACGGGGATCGAACCCGCAGCCTCTCGTTTCACAGGCGGCGTCTAACCAACTGCGCCACGGAGGCTGTCAATTAAGTCCAGTCTAGTATTTACAAACAAGTCAAAGAACTGCGGTGTTTATTTCTATTAAGTCAAGTAAAATTCCCAGCAACACCTCATGTAAATAATTAGAAATGTCCAAATTGTATTCAACAATTTTAATTTGTATGCAGATTGAATGAAGAAAATTACACCTTGTATGTATTATAAATTCTAATTTAATTGTAAGTTTTAAGAAATGTTATATTAGTTTGGCTTAAAAAGCTGGTAGCCTTATTTTTGTGTAAACTCAAGTTTGTCCACAATCGCAAATCGCCCAAAAGCGCTGTGGTGCGCGGAGAAATTATTATTTTTTTCTCTCTTCAAATTTCATTACATTGGGCATTATTATCATTACTACTATTGGACTACTAGTATAAATGTACATTGTATAAATTATGAAAGAATATTTTAATGAAAACCTACAATGTGTTTTCAGCTTAAAGCTGAAGACTTAACAGAAAAAAACACCGCAGTTCTTTGACCAGTTGTTTGTAAATACTAGACTGGACGTAATTGACAGCCTCCGTGGCGCAGTTGGTTAGACGCCGCCTGTGAAACGAGAGGCCGCGGATTCGATCCCCGCACCGAAACAAATGTTTATGAGGCCCACAAGTATTTGTCTCGGGTCTGGGTGTTTGTGAGACCGAAAAGTCTCTCGTAGTTCCCGATACCCACGACACAACACTTAATTGATCTTAATGTGGGGTCAGAACTATGTATGTGACTGTTGAGTGTATTTATTTATTTAATTATCAGTAATTAGCCAAAAGTTCCTCTGTGCGTTCATTTAAAAAATGGAAGAAAAACGATTAGAGTATGTGCGTAATAGAGAAATTATTTATAATGTTAAATGTAAAGAATTGTATAAGTGAATAATATAGTGGTTGTTGTATATCGATTCAAAGGTGAGTGGTTTCATGAGATTTACCATTTTTGTTTACAAACATTCGCTACGGTGACCATAATAAAACCCGTCTTAGAACTTTTCTGATCGACAATTCAAAGTTCAGATGAATTATTGAATAACTTTTAATCTGCTTGAATATTAAAAGCAATTCTTTTTTCTTTACAATTGTATTATTAAAGTAATGTTTAATTTATACACGTTAATTTGCATCCTACTATGTTTTAAGTGAAAATAAACACGATAAAAGTTAATGGTTTCTTAGATTTACGCGAATGTTACACATTGAAATAAAACTATTATTTACGGATTTTATCGCGGATTTGGTTTAATTTAAAAAATGTAAAATTAAACCAAATCCGCGATAAAATCCGTAAATAATAGTTTTATTTCAACGATAAAAGTTTTTCTAATACAATTGATCATGAATTAAGTATGATTAAAAAATATTTATTTCTTGCGATAGTTTTTATTTACTGAGTGATGTAAGATTTCGGCACGAACGTATTACACTAACCGGTCCACTGTCTGCTACATTTTCACGCCTAAGCCACTGAACCGATTTTGATAGAATTTGATACAGAGATAGATTAGACCTTGGGTAAGGGCAAAAGGTTACCTTTTATTATATAGACAACGCTTGAAGGGGTTGAACAAAGAGATGGCAGTATGTATGGAAAAATCTAAACTGTTGAAGTTACAGATGTCAAACTTTACTCATTTATGAACAAAAATAACTGCACACTTTATGTTCTTAAAGTTAACCATAAAGGGGTTGAAATGTTACATAAAATTTAAGCCGTTACAGTTATGGAAACCTTATTCCAAATGAAAAATAATGGCGTGAATAATATTAGAAAAATAGTATTATGGGGTCGAAATAAGGGATGAAATATTATACATAAAATCAAAAATATTTTTTTGTTGTAAATATCACTAATAAAATGGCAGAAAGGAAGAAACTCTTTTGTTATTGATCCGATTGGTCTGAAATTCGAAATTTAAACCTACCCTTTAAATTGAGATTCAGAATTATAGTTATCGCCGCCATTTTGAACTTTGTTAATGATTCGATTAAGATATTTGTTAGGTATGAGATGGTAGGACAACTACGTTGCCGTTAGGTTTTACAAGATTAGGTATGAATAATAACGTGTATCTGGTATTAAGTAGGTCAGCGATGCTCCTAGCTAGTGGTTCTGGCCTGTCCTAAAATAGGTGCTACGAGTATACGACCTCGGCCCCCGAACTACTGCAATCACTACCAACTTTCCCCTCCGTGGCTGTAGTATCCATCTCTATATTCCATACTTTCCTTTCCAATAACATCTTCAAGCCGCAAACTCTATTTCCTTTCCCCAGTTGAAGACGGACAGCAGCGTCATCAACGCGAACCCTCCTGCGTTCGCGAACCCGCCTGCCAAGCGTGGTTAGTATTGGCATAAACTATAAAAAAGCCTAATAGTTATTAAAACCAGGACCAGGACTCCAGTCTCCGGCAGCCCCGCTATTCCTGGTTGTGGTAGCGGCCACGGTAACGGCGGGGCAGAGGGTGGTAAGAATCTCTGGGTTGACCCCAGCTACCACCCCCGACGACGACGACTGGCACTGATAACACACAACATACGCACTTTGTGAACAGACGAGAAGATTGTTATATTCAAGCAGATTAAAAGTTATTCAATAATTCATCTGAACTTTGAATTGTCGATCAGAAAAGTTCTAAGGCGGGTTTTATTATGGTCACCGTAGCGAATGTTTGTAAACAAAAATGGTAAATCTCATGAAACCACTCACCTTTGAATCGATATACAACAACCACTATATTATTCTCTTATACAAATCATTTTGCAACACTTTTTAACCAATTTCCAGTAATAAATATCGAAAATAATTTGAAATTGTTCACCTGTGACATTTCGTATAAGCCATGACCAATGATAAAATTCTTTAATCATTGGCGCTAGCTCTATAGGCCCAAAAAGTCTGTGTCTTCTCAAAAGCAAAAGTTTGACAGTTGACGTTCATATTATTTGTGAATCGGAATTTGTCGCTATCGGCATAAATTTTCTCTAAAATTATGGAAGGTGTTCAAGTTGTTACTCAAGATTATATCAATGTGCATATAACGAAGTCAGATAATGAAGATGCGGCTCCAGTGGAACGAAGATTTAAGAAAGGAATCAACATTATAGAGTTTAAGGTTACTATGATTCACACATTTCATTATTTTCGTTTTTTTAGAGTATTTTTATTATTATTTCCTTACTTGAAGTACTTGAAATATTCTACATTGCTTTAAATAACTTATTACTTGTTTAATTTGCTAAAATACTAATTTTATATTGAGAAAAAAATCCATGATTAAACTGTATTTTTTATGGAATTATTCGTATTATGCTCAGGCGAAGCTGGAATTAGTAACAGGAGGCTCTGCGGCGACTATGAAACTGAAAGTTTATGACAATAAGAACAACTTTGTATGCGATATAGATAATGATGAAGCACTTCTCGGCTCTTATCCTATAGACGATGGAATGAGGATACATGTTATAGACAAATTCAATCTTGTCCAAGATTTTGCATCTTCAGATAGTGCTGAAAGGTAATGTTTATGTATACTTTAACATTTATTTTATTAAATTTAAGTCACATTGTATCAGTATACTCCATTGGTTTAGGTACTTAACTAAATGTAAACAAACCAGAACACATGATGCATGGTTGTTCAACATTTTATTGCAATGTCCAATTTACGAATATTTCTTAGTCAACCAAGTAACAAGTATTAACAACAATTAACAGCAGCATACAACAAATAATAACTAAAACAGAGTAAAAACAACGATGAACACTTCCAAACACTTCACTACTTCAAGAAAACAGTAAGTACATTAACGCAATGAATAATAATTGGCTGCTATAGATAACATATGATGATGCTTAGTTAACAGACCTAACGCATTATCTTTCATTTAAATGGTCGCATTACGGTAAAGTCGTACTTCTAGATTTTGTAGCATAATATTTCTTGTAACTTTTATGAAAATGTTTTGGATGCCTGACTGTTTGGGTCTTTTTTTATAGACAGAATGCATTATGTAAAATTAGATACTTTAATTAAGATAATTTAATTATGATCTTACATAATTTAATTGTTTCCAAGCTCACACATTCATAATTGTAATCGTTATAATAAATTTGAACATGCAATGTAGTTTTACATTTACGTAAACATTTTTTTGTCTTCAATTAATTTAGAAATGAGAAACGGCAATGTTAAATAACCTTTTTTATGGTTTGTTTACATTTAGTTAAGTACCTAAACCGATGGAGTATAGTTAGCCTCGTATTTCAATTTAAAAACAGCAAAAAATTTACACTTAATTTACTTACAATTGATTTTGATGTATTTTTTATTGTAGTAATACTGAGTAAAAAATAAAATTTACTAAATATTATTTCAAACTTCATCATTTTTAAACAACTATTTATAATTTAAATATTGAATGTAGGTTCCGATTGTCAGAAGAGGAATATGAAAAGAAGGGGGACACCCTAAGATCTTTCCTGCAGCGTAACAAACTTGGTAAATACAATGAAGAGGAGCTGAACAAAATGAAAGAACAACAACAGAAGGAATTGGAGGAGGAAGCCAAGTATGTATTATTCAAATTTTTTTACAGATGACACCTTAGGAGTCACATAGCATCTCAATAAACTTTTACCAGGGTGACCTAGTAACCTTACCAGGGGATTTTATTTTTTGTACATTATTTGAGTAAACTCCTCTTCACCGCTTCTGGGCATGGCATCAAGCTGCACAATGTAACATTATATAAGACTCCAAATAATATGATGTTTGTGTAGTCAATTTCCTTTATTCTTTTCCATCATCATGTACATTAACACAAGGTTCTCTACAACATACAACTCACATATTGAAATACCTACAATGTTTACTCTTCAACAATCACGGCATAATAATCTTCTGACTGCCATCCTTACCATCAACCGTTGACAACTCCATTCTGTATTCAAATCCTTATTCTATTCTTAATATAACTGCCAGCACCATCTTCATATTTGAATAGCTTGCTTTGCTCATTGCTGATAAAAATCACCCATTACATTAGCTGCATTATGTGCTTATTTAGTTTAAAAATGCTCTAGGTTAGCAGAAGCAGTGCTGGTAGGAGCGCGGTGTGAAGTGCGCGTGCCCCAGCAGGGAGTGCGCCGCGCCACTGTCCGGTACAACGGCCCGCTAGAGGGCGCCAAGGGGCTGTGGATTGGTGTGCAGTATGATGAGCCGCGTGGCAAGAATGATGGCTCGTGAGTATTATTTATACTTCAGCTGTTCTGATTTATAAAACTACTAATGGTTGTCTAGTAGAGATGGTCTTAGTGTGATAACAACTGCTATTTGTACTTTTTTGTCCTATTTTCTCTATATATTGTTATGTTTATTGTGTACCATAAAGAATAACAAATAATACTGTCAATTTTAAGTTCCTGAAAATGTAAAGAGAGCAATAAGGTGTGGAAACACAAGCCTTTAACAAATTTATGCTGTGACATGTGTTACTGATGTAATATGATATTGCTTGATGGTTTTAGTTGTGACCAAATGATACATAATATTAATTCAAGCATTACAATTAAAAGAGGGTTCTTAGGAATTTGTTATGTCTGATACAGCTTATGCATGTAAAGAAATTATACTTATGTTACGAAATTTCCGAAAATTCAAATATATTTTCTATTTCAGTGTAAACGGCAAGCGCTACTTCACATGCCCGCCAAAGTACGGCGGTTTCGTTAAACCAGTGTATGTGACGGTGGGAGACTTCCCTGAGGAAGAATTTGATCTGGATGATGAGATATGATTGCGGAGCGCACCAATTCTCTGTACTGCATAAACGCTGTGTATTCATGGAAGATTTTGTAGAACATTTATTCTCCTTTGTAGCTTTTTATATCAGCTTTATAAGTATTTATAGCTGTTTTATATCTATCTCTAAATTCTGGAATGGAATCAGATAATTTTGTAACGTAAAATGAAGACTGATTAATTTGGTTTTCCATCCCAAATTAGGTCAAAGTGATGGAGTTTTGAATAAGTTGAAATTATGGTTTTAATGTGCACATGCAAGTATATTTCGACACATTTTAAATTGAGTTGTCTTTAATTTTAAAAGATGTAGCTTGTTGATACACATGTTTTGATTAATGTGCTATACTTTTATATTTAGTTTCTGTAAATTACATGTTTATAGATTTTGCTATGTTATATTTTTGCAATGTTCCTCAAAATCGTTCGTGGTTGTAATGGCGCATTCAGATAAGTGCACAATTTTCTAATTGATTAATCTAACAATAGAAGCATTTCTTTAACTACTCTTTCGTTTTTAGTATGCTGTTATTTAGGAGAAATTGGAAAATTGAGTGATGCTGAGTTCACATTGAAGCTTGCTGGCAGGCTGCATAATGCTTTAATATTTGAACATTAATATTATGTTTAGTTTTATACACAGAATCGTGGTATAGATTACAATTTACTAAAAGTGATGAAGCCGATATAACATTAAAAAATTAAGTACTAAAAAGAATTATATTGTAATGTAACATGGATTGTATTGGAAATGCATAATTAAATATATTGGCTATATTGTAAATAATTGATTTTAACGTCGCTCAACGCTGTGTTGATGATATCACATGATTTTAAAACACCTAACTGAAATATTTACTTGTTGTGAATGTAGTTACATTTAAGTGTGTTTTTGGTAAAGCTGAGATTTGGATAGCACTGATTAGTATGTAGCTATTATAATCTACTGCTACTCCATACCAAATTATATCCAAATGTTCATAGATTATTATTATATAACCCACTGTGTAATTATATTAGTGATTATGAATGTGGATTGTAAGATGGTTGGATATTTTTTTTCATACATTCTTTTTCATTGTGTCGTCACATTATGAAACATTTATTTAAAGTTTTATTTAATTAAAATTCGGTTTGTGTAACACATTCCACATTTTTTTATAATACTCAGTGTATATTGTAGACACATATCCAGCTTTTACACTGAGAATGTAAAATACAATTATATTTTAACAATAATAAAATTTATTTAAAACGCACATCCTTTTTTTTAATAGGAGTTGTTTTGATATTAAAATTAATATAGTAATATTTAATAAACTGTAAATTGCAATAGCTCTGGGAATCTTGAAAAATTACG